>CM057338.1:419589646-421989646 GCA_030015575.1 Agapanthus africanus | reverse complement strand
CAGATGTCTTTTCTCCTTACCTTCTCTCAGGTTGCGAGGGCTCCTAGGATTAGGAGAGTACACCTATTACGCTTATTGGATAGTCTTCTTCCAAACCTTAGACTGGTGCCGAAAGGTAGGGAATGAAGAAAACCAATTAGCGTAAAGGAGGTGTACAGAAGGTAATAAGTAAAGACATAATAAAGGGATTGGAGTGAGGGCAGGTAAGTATATGGTTACTGTCATGAATCAGGATAATGGAAGAGGCGTTACTAGGAATACCAGGTTAACCCTTTTGAAACATTTTCATGTTTCAGTTTTCACTGTGCGATGTTAAATGATAACTGTTTTCCCAGTTGGAATCTAACTCCAGGGTATGTATTTACCAGATAAGTTTCTCACATCTGCATGTTATTGCGGATGGTGAGTGGGAGTAAGATATTGGGAATTGGGTGATTAAATCCTCTTTATATCGGAATTCGTTGTAATTAGTGATATTTGAGGAAGTCATCTGGATTTTGCCGGATGGCAAATATTTGGTTTTGAATATCCGTTGTTATGCACCAATTTCAAACTGATATATCTGTACATTTATTTTATAAAGTGAGATATAACTTTTTGATATTCTGTCTATGACATTTACCTATATCAGTTGGTGATTAAGTAAGGTGCATTCAACAGCGGTGTAATTCTTCTTAACCACACTACAGTTTTTCAACCTACGACGCACAGGGTTTGAGTTGTTGAAACTCAGGGGACTTATACAAAGTATTGTATGTTGTTCGGTGTCCATTAGGACAAAAGGGTTGGTACTCGTACTATATTCTATTTAGTTATGACTTCTCCAGTTCTGGACATCTATTTCGTTGAAATGCAAGGTCCAGATATTCAGAAGTTATATGTATAAGAATAAAGTAGAGAACCATCTGTTGTAAGTATCAGGATTCTTCGAGGAAGTCGAAGATGTAGATATTTGTGTTTGGTATTCAGTTAATAGTAATGGTTTTGAGAACTTGCTTCTCTATTGGGTTACTCATATATGGATGCACTCCTAGATGAGTAATGCTGATTGTCCTCTTTCCATTTGGCTGATATGCACTGAAGACAGCTGCATGATTTTGAATCTGGTTCAAATTAGATTAGTGCTTTTGTTTCTATATTAGATTTATATAGAATCAATTTATATCTTAACGATGTTAAGGTATAGGGAGTTGTCCGGCTGATGCTTAAAACCAGAATCTGGATAAACTCAAGGCACGTTTCAGTAATGGCAGTTTGTGGGTTATCCCGGGCTTTGACGAGGGTTAACTTTCTACCATCAGGAAGATCAATATTTATATTGTTCTTGACTCACCACAGTTTTAGTAAAATGGATTTTTCAGAAAAACACAAGTGGGAGTATGGTAGAACTGGAAGTTATTCCAGAACCACAAACGATTACTGGAAATTTAATAGAACCTAAGGATTCAATTGGATTTGATGTTCCGTTAACCACTCCGCAGATTTGGTGGGTAACCTCAGGCACCCGAGAGGTACTTCGGTCTTCTCAGGGACGGTGACAGGGAGGTTCTTGTTTACCCAGTCTTGCCATTGTTGTTATTCTGGACTATAAGACCCGGCAGGAGGATGAGTATAGCGTCGTTCTAATCTAGCTTTAGAAGTGCGCGTGTATATGACTCTGCCAGAGGGTTGTTGTAGTCAGTGGGAGCAGCGGAAGCATAGTTGGTAAGCAGCTTATGTCTATTCATAGACTAAAGCAGCTATAGCGGAAAAAGATCATCTAATTTTGATGAGACAGTCATAGGCTTTGACTTCATCAGAATAGGAGATGGATCTGCTAAGAAGGTAGTAGAGAGTGATGTCCAGGTATTGGGATGACATGCACTTGATAGGAAAGGATATTCCTATACTACGATCAGTTATACTGTGGTTGTCATAAAGTTGTTTCTCCACATAGGATATGGATGTAATATCAGGTTTTCTGGTTACTAGATCTATGGTTTTAGATTTAGATTAGGGAAGTATCCCAATCTGGGTACTTTGACATTAAATAGATGACTCCTGGCATGGTGGTGTACCTGCAGGTGATGGAGTCACCCTCTCTAAAGGTGTCTTACAGACTAAAGGGGAGAGGGATCTGCATGATTAGCATATCACCTGCTTAAGCAATTGAGTTAATCATGAAATGTCAAGTACCACACCAGATATTATTTTTGTACTAGATGCAATAAGCAGATATATCAATACAATTGTGGAGAAACATTGGGAAGCAGTTTATGAACATAAATGGATGTTCTAGGGATATGATAACGGCAGCCTCCTTCGGGAGACGGTTATCATTTCAGGCTTCCAAGGTGACCTGGATGACAGAGTGACTGTCAGAGTTATAGTTTTTCCTTCTTTTAAGGGACAGTATGTTGGACAAGTGGTCCAAGCGGATACTGAGGAAAGGCAAGGCGCATGCTACTGATTAAATTCAGTGGACGATACAGTCTAAGTAGTTTGCTGGATTTAGAGTTCATTTATGAACTGGGTCCCATCAGACATCCAGACAAATTCTAAGACCAGTATTACTCATTTCGGGAGATAGTTTTCTCCGCGAAGTTGAGATGTAGAGAGATACAGAAAGAAACATTGGAGCGGATCCACTCACTGAGGCTATTTCTTGAAAGCAATCAGTTTCGCAAAGCATGTTTGTGAAAATGATTAGTAGAGAAGTTGGGTGTTCGGTATCACACGGGCTGTGAGTATGCGACATCGCAATAATTGGCCTTAAGTGCAAGTGGGAGATTGTTGGCTATAGTGCCCTCAAGGCAATTATCATAGTCGCGGACTTGTGATTATGATGATTGAGGTAGGACCTATACCGATAAAACAGTCTTACTCAAGATGATAGTATGCTATCTGGTTTGTCTTTATCATCATGTATGTGTTGATAGAGCCCTTAGGATTCTTGCTTGACTGCCAGCAGTATGATGGCAATCATATTTGTGGGAGCTGGGGTCTATAAGCACATCCTTAAATGTCCCTGTCGTAGGAGTATCGAGACCGGGCATCGATTCTCCAGTGTAGACTAGTGTATACTGATCGAGACCCCGACGAGGGGCGGTGGCCAGGTCTCACAAGCCATTGGTGTTAGTTTGTTCACCTAAGATAGTATACAGGTGCTCATTGGGTTATGAGTACACTGGACGGACTCGCCGGGAACCTGCTAGTTGGTATTATACCTATTGTCAGATAGCAGTTCCCAGGTGACATGTGTACAGGTTAGTCTGTCGACCTGAGATTGTCATTTATCTCGTGTGAGTTTTCACTGTGCTTTGATTACTACCCTACCACGGCTCAAAGGAGTCGTGCAAACAGGTTTTAGTTGGGTACAGTCCCGAGCCACATGGAGGCAGTGATCGGATCGTCGGGGATTCGTCTCTCCCAGTATTGGGGGTTGATGTCGCGTTGTGTACGGATGGCCATCACTATAAATCCATGGCCACGGTGGACGAGAACTACCGATCCAGGATCGATAGATTCTCAGGTGGTGATGGGTTTCATACCGGCACTAAATGTCGTGTTGTTGGGGGTCTGACTTTATCCACCCCCCTAGACTCGATATGCGATACTCTTAGACGAATAGTCCGGACTGTACGGATATTGTCACTGTCAGGCTCAGTAGGGGTTCAGGATGAGTTTGCTCGTCGGCCTCCCTTTCGCTCAATACCTGGGTAGCCATTATGTACAGCTAGTGCCGCTGACGTGCTTGTGGTTAAACCCACTGCCAGCGTATTGACGAGTCTTTAGAGTCCCACACAGAGGGTTTTCACGGTTCAGGCGATATGGTGTACATGTTGTATGTTGATACATATGGGTGTCCGATTAAATATGTGCACTTGCTGCGCAGACTTTAATTGGACGGTTGATAATACTAGCGGCTTAGGATTAAGCCAGTTTATTAAATCAGGTTTTGATTTAATAATTTATATATGTATTTATATATACGTATTCTAGTATTATTGTTCACTATTCGTTTTCTCTCTCGGCTATTCGTATTTTGGTACGAATACGCGTATATGTATTTCGGTACATGTACCGGGAAGTATTCCGTATTTTATACGGAATAGCTTCTAGAAGGTGCCACCTCATTAATGATTTTCTTTAATGGAAATTATTTGGGAAATGAGGTGGAAAGGAGGTATGGTTTTGAGGCATGGTGCAAAGTATGGTTGATGTTATTTTATTGGTAAAAGAAAATATTTTTTTTGTTGATTGGAGAGAGAGAGGGGGCCGGCCATATGGAGGGGATGCTCATTTCATTTGGAAAATATAATTTTACATGCTAGCCTCCTCACTCTCTCACTCTCATGCTTCATCAAAAGACTTAACCATTCTTTGCTCATGCCAAGTCTTCATCATTTCCTCACTCATCTTCTATGCTTGCTCAATGAGCAAAAAGGAAAGAGAGAAAATTACAGTGACACATCCATACACCTCGACTCTCCATCGTTAGCAACTTTGGAGCGTCGGTTGTCTCGTTCGTCGAGATGGAGCTTACGCCGTTTCCCTCGGGTGGATCATCGGAGATGGAGGAAGACCGGCAACCAAACTTCGTCAAAGAACTGCTAGGAGCTTGGAATGAAGACCGAAGGACTTGGATCATCTCGGTATAACAATTCTAACTCTTAGTTTCATTTGCTAGTTTAGGGTTTAAGGTCGATCCGGAAATCGGGTCGCGGTAGCGCCGGTTTAGAAAAATTTTGTTCCGCATTTTGGCCGCGTTTCGACGGCCGGGGCGCTGCCGGGACCCTTCACACCTAGGCCATCTAGTTTAGCAAGCTAGTTTCCCTAGTTATCCCGGATTTGAGGTTCGAGCTCGGACTATAGACTCTCGGGTGGATCGTCTTTGACTCGAGGAAGCCGACGAGGAAGCATCAATCCGTTTTGATCCTCGGAGCCTATGATGACGAGGAGGACAGTGAGAAGACCCGAAGGTCATGATACTACGAGGTATACCATTCATCCGAGTAGTTAAACCTCATGTAGTTTGCTAGCTAGGGTTTATGATCGATCCTTGGTTCTAGTTGGTGTTGCGAAGCCCGTCAAAATCATCTTTTGCAATTTCCGCCTTCCTGCGAACACGTGGGGTGTGTGACATAGACTCAAAGTGGTATCAGAGCCTCTCTTAAACCTTAGATAGCTTGTAGTGACGTTATAAATCCGCCGTTTTTGTCGCGTAAAACTGCCGACAGAAACAGTTTCCAAAAATGATGTTTTGAGTTGTTTGCACACCCCACGGGCTCACGGTTTGAACCGAGAAGCCAAGGGGTAAAGCGTATGCATCCTGGGGACACCTCGAGGGGGACCAAAGGCCGGGTCCACCCCCCAAGACCACCATAAGGTGGCCTTGGGAGGCGGTGACCCGAGAACACGGGTCTGTCTATTCTAGGGGGCCACTTCATGGTGGCCCCCGGGGGTGGGTACCCCCCGAGGCCCCCCATTCGATAGTTAATTTTGGTATCCTCACCTTCACGAAGATTTGGGCGGGTTTCGAGTTTGTTTCGACTCCCGGATTGGCTTAAAACGATCGGTTTTGGAACTTTAGCTCACTGGATTTTTCAAGTTTTGGAAAATTTGGTTAAGTTTGCTAATTGCGTGCGGAATTATAATGTCGCAGTTGCTTTACAAGCTTTGTGATGTGTACATGTGTTTGGAAACATCGACTAATTGCTATACGTCGATTAGTCGGTGTTGCACATATCTGTGATGATGTTATGTTGGTTTGTGTATATGAACTTGTTGGATCGTCATGGATGAATAGCCGGGGATGTGAGATGGGTGTTTTATCTTTCATTCGATGTAAATTGTAAAGTGATGTAATATTATTTTGCGGGGCACATCCGGGTTGAGGTTGTAGCCACCGTTGTATTATTTCTTTTACTGTTTTCTGCTCCTAGGAAATACCCAATGTGGGGTGCACAAACTACCGGGTTCTTGAAGTGCCGAGTAGCCTACTCACTTTGTTGAGGGAGGTTGCTTCACTTCGGGAATTTGGCGGGTAGTTTGCCATACCCGTAGGGGTCTAGGATGGGGTTTGGCTATTCATCACGACCGTGGAATCCGTCTTTCGTTACAGGCTCAAACGAAACGTGGAATTCCTACTATATCCAATATGTTCATCTGTGATCTGTCATGCCTATTGTTGTGTGAGACGAATGAATATTATTATATATATATATTATCTAGTAGGCGTTGCTTATGTTTTGCATCCGCGCTAGTCCATTCCCCGCTCTGTCGTTAGTTAAGTAACCTAACGGGTGATGACGGGGCCCCATGGCGAATGCGGATAGCATAAGCGCACGTCATATTTTCGTTTCTTTCTGTAATGATAGGTGTAAATGATGGGACTTCATCACATTAACGCAAAGCAAACAAACCAAAAGCTAAATCATTGGAACAAATTTTAAAACCACTCGGTTTTTTCAAAACAGCAGACTTTTAAAATGCGGAGCTTAAACCACTCCTTTTAAAAGCTATCAGGTTCCTTCGATTATATCAAGTTCACTACGTTCACGGTTTTGCCAAAACTATTCGTAGCCCTCCGTCATTTCATATGAATATTCAGTAGTATTCAAGCTATGTTTGTTGGCCTTCGTCAAGGCATAGTGATTGGTAGCTGCTGGGTATTCATATGTAGCATAGATATATGTGTTGGTTTGGAACAGTCGTATTACTTTGTTTGCCTTCGTCAAGGGTATATACGGGTGGGTTCAAATTAACATGGACAATGATGGGTAGAACTTGACATATGACTTATGATTTGTTGGCTTTCGTCAAGGTCATAAGAGCATGGGGAAAAAATCCACATCGGGAGTTTCTAAGGAAACTAAAACTTGCTAGTGCTGCATACCATTTGGAATGTGATAATGTTGGTAGGATTTCTTCAGGGTTATCACACAATGATATTTGGATCCCGATCCTACTGTGAGTATATGCTACTCCTCTGGAGATTTTTTCACTTAACGATCAATGCTATAAACCAAGTAGGTGTCTACAAAGGTATTATCGGGGCTACGCCTCCAGGGAAAAGAGGTTATTTAATTAAGGAACTTCACGAAAGTGTCGTAAAACCTCCCTCGAAATACCGATACTAGCCTGGCTGAAAGGTTAAGCAAGTATTGTACGGTGAGATTAATCCTGACTAATTCTTCTTTTATAATTTTAGGAAGGATTTGAGAAATAGTGGGAGCCATCTTGTTTAGATAAACTAAAAACTAATCTAAACTTGCAAGAGCATTATGCTAAAGTGTTTCTTCTCTTTCTCCTAATTGCAGCGACCAGTTGACCACACATAGGTTACAACTAGCTAATAAATTGACTGGGCCAGACTATATTAACTGGCAAGGGTTTGTCCAAATGTCCATTGCCTGTGACGAGCTGGACCACCTCATTACTACTCAAGCCCCCACCGTCCCAGGTCTAGTTTCCACCGTCACGGATGATATCCGTAAGACAAGGGAAAAAGACAGTGCGAATGCCAAGTGCCTCGTGTTGGCCTCAGTAGATGGTGAAAACCAGAGGCAGCACGAGAAGATGAACTTAGCTTCAATCTTCCTTCATAACAAAGATTTATATGGATTGCAATCTCGTATCGCAAGATATGAGATCTCGAACGAATTGCTTCAAGCGAGGTTGGCTGTGGGGTCATCTGTAGGGGACAGCGTCCTTACAATGACTAGCTATATTGATGAGCTCACAGACCTGGAGACCACGTTGGAGAACCAGTCATATGCTGACTTGATTCTACAGTCCCTACTTTCTACTTACACCCTGAAGGAAACCAGGGAGACACCCACTCTACTTATTAGGGAATCTTTCTCTTCTGCATCCAAGGCGAAAGCAAAGGGTGAGAAGAAGAAGACCTCCACAAAGCTGATATGCGGTGTCAGTGAGGTATAGGGACAGGGAAGGGAAAAAGTTTCAGGGCTGACAGTAGGGAAGGAGGGATGTTCCTATTGTCATGGGAAAGGGCATTGGCAAAGGGATTGTAGGGATTTGAAAGCCAGAATCCAGGATCCGAAGCATATTGTGGCTTTGACTTTGGGTGTGTTTGTAATTGAAAACCGTATGTCAATTAACTCTACTTCCTGGGTACTAGATACCGAATCAGGATCTCATATCTGTAATTCATTACAGGCTTTGAGAAACCGTAGAGTTATCAAGGTAGGTGATATGACTCTCAGAGTTGCGAACGGAATGAGCGTGGATGCTGAATCCTTAGGGGAGTATCACCTAGGATTGACAAGTGGGCAGATATTGATTCTACGTAACTGTTTGTATGTACCTAGTCTAGCTTGTAATATCATATCTGTATCCTTACTTTCTAAGGAAGGATATAATTTTACATTTGTAAGCGATGGTCCACATTCCCTAAATCAAGATTTGATTGGGTCAGGTACATTAGATGACGAAATATACGTATTAAATCAAGCTCAGGTTTTCAGTGTCCAGAACACACATAAAAGAAAGTCTCTGGAATTAAATCAGGCTTTCTTATGGCATTATAGACTGGGTCACAGCAATGAAACACGGTTGAAGAAGTTAAAAGGGATATTTGGATCCGTTCGAATATCAATCTTATGCAACTTGTCAATCTTGTCTCAAAGGAAAGAAGACAAAGACTCCATTCATTGGACACGGACTAAGAGCGAGCGAGCTCTTGGGACTCATACACAGCGATGTGTGTGGTCCAATGTCTACACATGCACGAAATGGTTATTCCTATTTCATTACTTTTACGGATGATTTCTCTAGATATGGATATGTCTTCTTGATGAAGCATAAATCCTAGGCCTTTGAGAAATTCCGGGAATATAAGAATGAAGTGGAAAAACAAATAGGCACAGGCAAAAGTATCAAGATACTGAGATCTGATCGAGGTGGTGAATACTTAAGTGCAGAGTTCCTGGATTACCTAAAAGAGAATGGAATTCTTTCTCAGCTTACTCCTCCATACATACCACAACACAACGGTGTATCGGAGAGACGGAACCGAACCCTATTGGATATGGTACGCTCCATGATGAGTAACGCTGAGTGTTGAAAACTCACGGTGTTATGCTTTTGTTGAGTTTAGTTTTATGAAATTAGTGCATGACGTGAGTCTCGAGTTTTAAAAATACCGCAAGAGCACGGTTCATTGATGCAAGCCGGCAAGTACGGGTCGAACCACAGGGAATGGATATCACGACATCATTTTGAGTTATAAAACAATGGGTTGGAAATGGATTTTTGTCACGTTTTTACAACAATTAAATGAAGAAAGGTTTAAAGTTGTTTTAGAGAAAACTTAGGCTAAGGTCTGGTATGGTTGAAATACGGCTTTTACCCCCAACTCTCCGTTTTGATTCAAGGTCCATTTTTAGAATGAAATGAATGCGGAATTAGTTAAATGAAGTTAGCAAGCATAGAACATATGCTTGTATGCTATATGTCCTATCTAGCTAGTTTGCAACGCTTAACTTAATTTCGCATTCCTTTCAACTTCAATTCGTAATATAGCAGCAATAAAATACAAAGAAAGAATAAGATATATGTTAAAAGTTGATTTGCAATCATTCAAAACAATATATCTTATCAAGCAAAACATAATACAATTGCATAATTAAGAAAGGAAGTGTAAAATGCAAGAATCAAAAAGGGAGGGGTTGGAAGAAAAACCATTCCACAACCTATCTCACCATAGCCCAAGGGCAAACTACTCACACATCATAAATTGAAATAACAATAAAGAAGAAAATGCAAAATGAGAAGAGATACAAGAATCAACTTGATATAAATGAAGCCTTTATTGCAATGGTTCCAAGTACAAACAAGTGAATTCAAATACCAAAATCTAATCTTGCAAGCTCAAGAAAGAGGTTGCAAGACTAGAGGAAGGCAAGGAATTCATACTAAAGGTTACAAGATCACTAGTTACAATGTTTAAAAATTTCTCTCTTACAAAAAGTAGCGCCCTCTAACTTGCCCAAAGGCCTGGTATTTATAGGCTCAAAATAAAATTAAACAAATAATAAAAACGAGATGATGTGATTGCAAGGGGGGACAAAGAAAAGATGGGGACAAACGGGGCAAGGGGGGCCGACGATCTCGGAATTTATGGGGGTGTGGCCGGCCAGAATCCGAGCTTAAAGGCTCGTTTTGGTGCTGTGGTCTTGTGCTCTCTCTACAAGTCCACTGGTACTGCTTAATTTTCCTATATGAACCTGGTTTGCACTCAGGGATTTGGAGGGAAAACTTGGTGCTTCATATCACATCACACCTTTTAGCAATTAATGCACATCACTTTCATTTGTGCTCCTTTTGTGCCAAGGCAGCCCCCCATCATGGTCTAGTGCACATGCATTCTGTAGGACCAAAAATTGTGTATGCAATATTGTTTACACAAGATCTTATTGGATATCGATCGGTTTTCTGTTCCGTTTGCAGTGTCAGCTCCCGACCGTTATATCCATGATTTTGAGTGTGTCTCCAGTCTTTTATCATGAACACCTGTAATCTGTAATTACCGAGCAGACATTGGTTAATTGTACCGATATATACAAAATAGATAACGAATGAGTGTTATTAAAATGCAGTTTTCTGTGATGAACAAATACCCCCAAACTTATTTTTTGCTTGTCCCGAGCAAAACAAAAAATCCTAGCCTCACTTTCGCAGGGAACGCGATTGCACTGAGCATTGCAACAAGCCGTTAAACCTCTAGGTGTCCCTAGTAGGAGGAGTGTTGTCTCCTGAGGGTTTTCGGCGGAAACTACCCACCAAATCCCGTCAAGCTAGTTTCATAAGTTAACATCGACTTTTACTCCTACGGTTTAGTATCTAGATTAGAAATTCTATTATCCTAAGTTAGAAGTTTTCAACCCTTATGTTTCACGCCTCCTATTTATTCAATCTCAGATCCTATACGTTTTGACAATTTAAGAAATATCTCGGTTTCTCTTGAGTTGTCCTTCTAAAGCGCAGTCTCCAATCCGGAATTTTTATCACCTTTACGGAAAACATAAGTCTTATTCTTTATTCCTATCTTTCTTCCAAATATCGATCGTATACCCCTACGTGTGTGTAAATTTTCACCTCTACACTCAAGAATTCAATTCAAGCTATAGTACTCTTATTTTAATACCTAATACTACTTCTTTTTGTTTATGATGGACGAATTTGCTCACACACCTTTCATGCGACTATTAATGCTTCTTGAGGCACTAACAGCCGATTAATGAAAGTGTGAGCTTAAAGCGTAAATAGCAGTTTCCAGGTCTTTACTTTATTTTTTCTTTCTTTCTCTTTTTTTTCAAGACCGGATATATTTTTCAATAATACTCTTTTGGTGGTTAGCTTAAATACCTGTTCTTTCATACAAGGCTTTCAGGCAAGAGTACTTCTAGGTATGCTCTACTATCTCAAGTTTCAAGGTGCGTGTAAGTGTGATTTGTAGAGTATATACTTTCTGAATTTGAACTCAAGAATAGGAACTATTTTTTCAGACTTATCCTTCAATAAAGTTTTCAATACTTTTCCTTCATTTCGACTTAACTCGAGAACTAAACTCAAGATTACCTACCTCTTTACAAAACTGCAAGGATGTATATTTACCAAGGTTAAACAGAAGGGGGGTTATCTTTAGGGTTTTCAACTTCTAAGCCTAAGATTTAGTTATTTCTAAAGTATCAACTAAATTTTCAGAAAAAATCTAAGTTACCCTACTAGCTAATTTGACCACAAAGTTTTTATATTTTTGAATTTTTTTCGATTTGTGTGTGTTTTTAATAAGTATGCCAATGCAAAAATATACACATGAATGCGAAGGTAGAAAGTTAAAAAACTTACCGAGCAAAAATATACCCCCAAACTTAAACTTGACAGTGTCCTTATTGTCATGCTATATAACAAGAGCCAAAATAGTTAAGGGGTAAAAATAATAAACAATGATTACAAAAAGAAAAAGTCAAAACGTATATACAAGTTTTAGGGGAAGTGATTCAATTAAGATAATGTGGCTCATGTAAAAACATGAGCTTCCCTGTTTCCGCAGGTAATTCTAAGAATGGATTCAGACGTTGGCCATTGACCTTGAAAGTATTACCCGAGTGCTGATCTTCAATGTTGACTGCACCGTACGGAAAGACGGTGCGCACAATAAACGGACCTGTCCAACGTGACTTCAATTTCCCAGGGAACAGATGAAGTCTGGAGTCGTAAAGCAGAACCTTTTGTTCCACAGTGAATGTTTTTCGGAGAATCGCCTTGTCGTGAAATACTTTCGTTTTTTCTTTGTACATTTTGGCGTTCTCATAAGCGTCATTGCATATCTCGTCGATCTCATTCAATTGAAGTTTTCGACCTCACCGGCCTTTTCTGAGTCAACATTGAGCTGTTTGATTGCCCAGAACGCGCGGTGTTCCAATTCAACAGGCAAATGACACGCTTTTCCAAAGATGAGTCGGTATGAGGACATACCTAGATTTGTTTTGAAGGCGGTGTGAAATGCCCAAAGCGCGTTATTTAACTTCAATGACCAATCCTTGCGGTGGTGGCTGACAGTCTTTTCCAGAATCTGTTTAATCTGTCTATTGGAGACTTCGATTTGACCGCAAGTCTGAAGATGGTAGGGTGTTGACAGTTTGTGGCTAATGGAGTACTTCTTCATCAGCGCTTCAAAAGATCGGTTGCAAAAATGTGTTCCATTATCACTGATGATGGTGCGAGGCGTACCGAACCGAGAGAAGATGTTCTCTTTTAAGAATTTTACGACAACCTTGTTATCGCTGGTTCGACATGGGACAACCTCCACCCATTTGGACACATAATCCATAGCCAGCAAAATGTACAAATTCCCAAAAGAGTTTGGGAATGGCCCCATGAAATCGATACCCTAGACGTCGAAAATTTCTACAATCAAAATGGATTGTAGGGGCATCTGATTCCGTTTTCCAATCTTTCCCATGTGTTGGCAGCGGCTGCAGGTTTTGCAATATTCGAAAGCATCCTTAAAAAGCGTCGGCCAGTAGAAGCCGCTTTGCAAAACATTTTCAGCCGTCTTTTTGGGTCCAAAATGGCCCCCACAAGCTTGATCATGACAAAAAGACAGAACACTTCTCGTTTTAGAGTTAAAGATGCACCTTCTAATAATCTGATCAGGACAGTACTTGAAAATGTATGGTTCATCCCAATAAATGAATTTGACTTGGGAGAGAAATTTTGACTTGTCCTGATTCGACCAGAAGGAAGGTGTTTCTCTGGTGATAAGAAAGTTTACAATATCAGCGAACCAGGGTTCGACTGATACAGAGAGAAGTTGTTCGTCTGGGAACTGCTTATTGATTGGAGTTTCCTCGATTGGTGCATTTGGTAAGCGAGACAAATGATCGGCTACAACGTTATCGGTTCCCTTCTTGTCCTTGATGGTCAAATCAAATTCTTGAAGAAGGAGAATCCAACGTATCAATCTGGCTTTGGCATTCTTTTTTGCTAAGAGGTGCCTAAGTGCAGAATGATCAGTGTAAATCATGACATGGGTCTCGATCAAGTAAGGACGGAATTTTTCAAGAGCGTACAAAACAGCTAAGAATTCTTTTTCCGTGGTTTTGTAATTCAGCTATGCGTCATTCAACGTCATGCTCGCGTAGTGGATAACATGCGGCTTCTTTTCAAACCGCTGTCCTAAGACAGCGCCTATCGCAAAGTCAGAAGCATCGCACATTAGCTTAAAAAGTTCATTCAAGTCTGGTGCACTTAAGATTGGAGCGGAAGTGAGTTCCGATTTTAAAAGCTTGAACGCATGAAGGCACTCAGAATTGAAATCAAAGGGAGTATCCTTAGCCAGCAAGGAAGTCAAGGGTCTAGCCAGTTTGCTAAAATCCTTGATGAAATGCCTGTAAAAACCGGCGTGGCCTAAGAATGCCCTGATGTCACGGACAGTCCGTGGAGGTGGGAGGCTTGAAATGATGTCGATCTTTGCCTTATCGACTTCAATGCCATTTTCAGAAATGATATGGCCTAACACGATGCTGTGTTTGACCATGAAATGACACTTCTCCCAATTGAGTGTGAGGTGCTTTTCCTTGCATCGTACCATGACCAGTTCAAGATGCCTCAAACACTCAGAAAATGAATCTCCAAAGACGGAGAAATCATCCATAAATACTTCCAAGAATCGCTCTACCATGTCAGAAAAGATGCTCATCATGCACTGCTGAAATGTTGCAGGTGCATTACACAGCCCAAAGGGCATGCGACGGTAGGCGAATGTGCCAAAAGGACAAGTGAAAGTCTTTTTGTCCTGATCCTCAGGATCGATCGGGATTTGATTGTAGCTGGAATACCCATCTAAGAAACAATAGTATGCATGTCAGGCTAGGCGTTCAAGCATTTGATCAATGAAGGGCAGCGTGAAATGATCCTTGCGAGTGGCTGCGTTGACCTTTCTATAATCAATACAGACTCTCCATCCCGTTTGTGTGCGGGTTAGGACTATCTCGTTTGCTTCATTTGTGATTACAGCGATACCCGATTTTTTTGGCACAACGTGAATGGGGCTTACCCACTTGCTATCAGAGATGGGATAGATGATCCCATTATCAAGACACTTTAGCATTTCATTCCGCACACAAGACATGGACGTCTTGCCTGAGATTCGGGGCAGATGCTAATTGGTGCTATCTGTCTACCTCTCCGAAGATGCCAAGTTGATTTATGACACCGTGTATCGAAGGTTTAAACGGATGCGTCCGATGTAGCAGACTTCGTCAGATTCCCCCTTGCTTGAGGAGTTTTTGATTGTGGGGACACTCTTCCCTGCAGGCGCAAGCCCCTGCAGTTAATTACGCTACCGTATTGCGGTAACAACTTTCTCCTTCTCCAGATGATCACTTCGTGTCGTGTGTGTTTGATTCGTGTTCGGTTGCCCGTGGATTGTATACGGAGACTGAGTTATGTCGTCGCCCGTAGGGCGTGGACTAGTCCAAATCCGTCTTATCTTAGATTTGGGTTTGGGGGTTGTGTTTAAGGATACATTAGCCTCGTTTGAGACTAAGATCGACTTAAACGTTTTGTAAGGATACGTTAGTCTAGTTTTAGACTAAGATCAACTTAACGGGATCGTTTAGATCCGACAAGAGAGCGATTAGGGGAGCCCTGTTGTTTAGTTTAGTGACATTGCGGTCAATAGGTAGTTTAAAGACATTGCGGTCCAATGTTAGTTTTAAGACGTTGCGGTCAAGGTTAAGGACGTCGTAGTCCGTGGATTTAAGGACTCCACAGTCCGATGTTAGTTTTAAGACATCACGGTCAAGGTTAAGAACGTCATAGTCCGCTGTTAGTTTTAAGACATTCCGGTCAAGGTTAAGGACCTCGTAGTCCGTGGGTTTAAGGACCCCACAGTCCGGCGTTTAGTTTTAAGACATTACGGTCAAGGTTAAGGACCTCATAGTCCATGAGTTTAAGGACCCCACAGTCTGTATCAATGTGTGGTCATCGGGACCCGCTACCTCTTTGAAGACGTTGAGGAATTACAACGCCAAGTATCAAAGGAGTGAAGAGATGTGCCCTTAAACCAAGGTAGATTAAGTGATCTGTAGTCCAATTTGGAAACTAAGATCAATTATTATATTATGAGCCCATTGGCCCAGTCAAGTTTGAATTGAGGACTTATGGCCAGCTTGGGCTAAGTCCAATCATGTTTGGGATATTGGCCCTCTGTTGGTTCATTGAAGGAGAGGCTTTGCCTCTGGAAGCTTAGCCAATTGGGCTAAAGCTAGTGTTAAACACTAGAGACCAACTGTGTTGAACACTGGGAATAAGATTAACAAGTTAGTGTTAAACACTAAAAGATAATTAGTGTTGAACATTGGGAACAGAGTTTTCAAATTAATGTTAAACATTAAGCAAATCAGTGTTAAACACCGGGGACAAAATCTCCAGACTAGTGTTAAACACTAAGGAGAGAGGGGTCACGTGTGGGCACGTGAGAGCGCCCTGATTCCCCTTATTTTATTCAGTCAAAAGTATTGAATACTTTGAAGTATCACGTGATGGGAACTTAGGCGTTTATCTGTTAGAGCTTCAGCCGAGGGGTCACGTGGTAGCACGTGAGAGCACCTTGCTTCCCTTTATTTTGTTCTACAGATAAGTGTTTAACACTTTTAATTCTGAAAGCCATCACGTGTGGGCACGTCATGGGGGCTTACGCTTTGATCTGTTAGAATGTTCATTAGGGGTCACGTGTCGACACGTGAGGGCGTCCTAGAGCTCTTTTCTGTTTCTTTTTCTCTTGTGTGCTTTAGAGATCACGTGGGGCACGTGAGGCATTGCCTCAAAGTTCTCTTTTATAGATCTTCGCAGGGGTCACGTGGTAACACGTGAGGTGTTGCTTTAAAGTTCTTTTCTGTGGGTCTTTGCAGGGGTCACATGGTAGCACGTGACTCTGGTTCTTTGCATGTTTTAAAGATCTATTCATCTTTTAAGAATTGAATTCTTCATAGGGTTAAAACCCTAACAACAGATTTTAGAGGAATTAAATTCCTGTTTTCTTTTGAAGAATTATATTTTTAATTGGGTTAAACCCTAACTTCTTTTTTTAAGGGAATTAAATTCCTGTGAGTTTGAGAGAATTATGTTCTCAATTAGGGTTAAACCCTAGTTCTGTTCATTTTGAAGGAATTAAATTCCTATAATATAGGGTTAAACCCTAATTTTATCTCAAAGGAATTGAATTCCTATTATTTTGTGAGAATTAAATTCCCAAAACTCAGTTCCTCCTCTGTGTTTTAGATCTGCATGGCAGGATCTCAACCCAATGAGAATTAAATTCTCAATTTATGAGGAGATGTGCACTTTACAGATCCTCCACCAGAGAAAGAACTAAGTTCTTTTCTTTGTATAAGAGTTAAACTCTTTTGAGAATTAAATTCTCTTTTTATGCCTCCATTTTCTTTTCTTACCTAAGGTTTTCCTTTTGCAGAGAATCAAAGGCTCTATATCTCTCTCTCTCTGTGTATCAAAAGAAAAGGTCCAAAGGTCCCTCTCTTCTTTTCTTGGCTCCTATTTATAGGAGAAGGAAGAGAATCAATCTGCTTAGTAAATCTCTCATTGAGAGATTTGATTTGTATGTTGAGAGATTTGATTTATATTTATCATTAATCCGGGCCTTTAGATTGTTAAGTGAATTTTATTCACCATTGGATTTTAAATCCAAAGACATCTCTTTGTTATCTCGGTTAAATTTAGGAGGGAAATCTTTCCAAGTCCAAGATTTTTCCATAAATTGGTGATATTTAATCACATTTAGATTTTTAATCCAACGGTTTTAGATAATCCTTCTTCATTTTGGAAAGATTTGAAAGATCTTTCTTTAGAATTTAATTCTGTTAAAAAATAAGGCTTTTAAAGCAGGTCACGTGTGGCCACGTGACCCCTGGTCACGTGTAGACACGTGACCCCTAGAATGGGCTTCTCTTCTTCTGCGCTCTGTTCTCTGGTCACTGCTTAACCATCACGTGCCAACACGTGACTATTGGTCACGTGTGAGCACGTGATGCCTCTTCTTGAGCTTTTTCTTGATTTTTAATCAGGGGATGAATGTGTTTTTTGTCGCTGCTTTGAGCGTCATGTGCCAACACGTGACAACTGGTCACGTGTGAACACGTGATGCCTCTTCTGAAACTTCTCCTGATTTTTAATCAGGGAACAAATGCCCCCACAGCGTTGTTCTCACGTGTCTGCACGTGAGTGCAACGCTGTCACTTTTGTGACCATCGGATCTACTTTGGGAGTAGGGTAGATGAAACGTTTTTCATCCCATCCTATAAATGCCCATGTATTTTCAGAAGAGCCTCCACTTTGCTCATCTTCCTCCTTTGAGAACTTTCTTCTCTTGAGAATTTAATTCTCTTTTTCCAGAGCTTAGTTCTCTGCCTTTGAAATTTTTTCAGAGTTTAACTCTGTTGACCAATTCCTTTTCCTCAGGTAATCATCTTGAGTGAACGAAGGACTTTCATACATAACATTCTCTGGATCAAGGGTTTCACCCTTTTAACACGAACCCATTTTCTTCAAGTTCATCAACAAAAAACATAAAACCACTTAATCTTCGAACAGTAGATCTCTTAGGTTTCATATGATCTTTAGGGAGGTGATGGTGACAGTTCAAATCCATGGAGTTTAACTCCATCCACAAAAAAAAAAATTCTGTGAATTTAATTCCCCTTTTCAAAAGGAATTTAATTCCTGCGAAGAACTAAGTTCTTCCCATGGAGGCTTCTTAGGGTTTTCTTGTCCTAGGTTATCCTCATCACAATTCAGAAGAAAAGGGTTTGTAATAGATTCTCATGATCTTTATTTCAGGTATCATGGATGCTCATATGTACGGTCTTGACGAAATCATTTCTTATGTGAATATTCGTGCGCTGGGCCGTAGCCAGAACCAGGAGTTCAGCAACGCTCAATGTGCTGAGATCATGAGCTGCTTCGACGAGTACAACCATCGGCTGCTCCCCCGTCGCTCTTCTCTTCTGAGACTCATCGTGTTGGCGATCTGGGATGCGCTTCCTCTCTTCTGCACTGGGGTGCCGCTCAGGGCACTGGATGCTGCCGAGGATAAGATACATTCGGTGTATCTGATGAGCTTAATCTCGAAGAGAAGGCGAGACAACCTCATTGATCTCTTGCACCAGGCTTTTCAGCAGTCGGCCATACTTGCTGCCTATCGGAGGGTAGAAGACATTCGTGAGGACCCCGACGCTTGTGACCGCGAGAGAAAACATACTCGAATAGTTCGAAATGCTTGGAGGATCTTGGACAAAGCTGAGTTTGAGTTTCTCAACCCGTGCCCTGCGTCTGAGGTCTTGCCGTTGTAATCGCTTTTCCCCTCTTTTTTATTATTTTGTATGAACTTTTTAAAGCATGAATGTTAAATCTTATCGTGTCCTTCTGTGTTTGCATGCCCCTTTTTTTGTGGGATTTTGTCATTTTGCTATTGTTGCTGTTGATGTTTTTAACGTGCAGGGCGCTATTCCATTTGTTTTAGTACACGTCAAGTTTGGTGCTCACGTGCTCCGCACGTGGGGTCCTTTTGATGGGGCTGTTTAATTTTTTATGCCATATTTTTTGTGCACAGCATTAGATGCAGGAAAGGAGCCTTGGAAATAGTTTCATCTCCTTGATTTCTAATGCCTTCCCTTTTTTGGGCCTTGGAAATAGCTCCACCATGCAAGATTTTCTGTGCGCAGCATTTAATACTCCCCTTTATAGTCTTGAGGCCATAGCCTATTTCCTCTTCACAGAGAAATTTATTCCCATTTTGACGTGATTTAATTTGAGAAACAACTGAGTGCCATGGCCTGCAACCGTCCACACGCTCGTCGACAGCCATGACAAGTGCCTATCGAGGAGATGATTCCTCGCTTCACTGCACGATTGGTGGACCCTCTCCTTACCGACGACGAATGCGACTCAGCGACATATGAGCTCTCGATCCGTAGGGGGTCTCCCCTCCCAATGGGCTCCCTCTGGCTCCGGATGATTCTTGCTGCCGTGCTTGCCGACATCCCTCCTCACCCGGTAGAGATGACCCTGGCGATGCTTGACGTGGCTGAAGAAAAGCTCGAGGGATTTCACGAAGCGTGCCTAATTACTCAAGCTTTCAAAGATCGCTCAGTTCACCTTTTGAGCGAAATAAGAGCCCGTCGGGCTGTTATGTCTGCTTTTGCGGACGAACATGGCGCCAATCGGTGGGGAGCGACTCCTCGCGAGAACCGTCGCTTTGACGTGTTGGAGAGAGCGGAGAGAGAGATGGAGATTTTTTTTCTTTGTTTTTTCAACCCTTGCGCTACCGATCCTTTGTTCGGCGACCTTTTCCCGCTAGTGTAGTATATTCAAATTAGTTTTCGCATGCTTTACGTTGAACTTTCATGTGTGTTGGGTATCCGTATGTATGTCTTTGCTTGCATAAATGAACTTTGTGTTCTTCTCATGAGAACTTTCTTTAATTGCGAACACTATCACTATGTTGCATGCACATCAGAGCTTCGGGTATTATTTCTTTCCGGATATTCATATAGTTGCGAATGCATGCTTGATAGGATGTACATCGAGAACTTTTTTGTTGCTTCCCATACCAGATGATGTGAGCGCGTTTTAGATCGACTATTGCTATTGACTGGAGGCCCGTCTATACGGTCTTGAGCGTATATGTCCTGTTTCAAAGGTTGCGGTCGCGAAAGCGAGCTTACGTGGTCTGATAGAACGACGTGTGGCGAACATATTGTTGTGCGAGAAGAGGCTCGGCCGTAAATTCTCGGAGAGGGAGCTGGCTTCTAAGGCGCTGAGCGAGCTTTAAGCTAATCTTACCGTCAAGGCCAACAAAGCATATGAACTCTGGCGGGTGCTTCAAGAGTCTATCAAGGAGGTGGTGGCTCTTGATAAAGCCGCCATGTTCACTCGTGAAAGGGTCGAGGCTCACAAGGCACCGAGAAAGAGATTAAAGGCCGGCTTGCTTCGTATCAGGCCCAGCAGGCTCAGGCGGAGGCCCGTCTTCTGGCGATCCTGAATCATGAAGCCGTGACCCAGCAAAAGCAGGATGAGCTAGAGAAATTGCTAAATCGCCCGCCGCTTGAAAAACTTGTGTCTTTTCCTTTCTTTTTGTACATACTCCTGAACGAGAGTATTTTCTTTTTGTTCTTTTATGAATTATACTTTGTACCCATTTTGGTTTATGAATAAAGACATGTTTTCTTCTCAGTGGTGTGTCCCCTTTTTATTGAATGTGTTCTGCGGATAATTTATCTCGGCCTACTTGTAGGATAGCGATGGCTTAGGGTTCAGGGTTAAGATCTGCCTCCTAAGACTTTTGGGCTTTATGAGCCGTGAGGGTCTCATAAAGAGTTCTACTCCCTACAGGTCGGAGGATCTCGTAGGTGTAAATTCTCCTTAAGAATTGTGAGGATTCTTAAGCGGGTTCTCCCTTGGGAGTCGTAAGGATCTCACAAGAGAGTTTTCTTCCTTGCAGGTCGTGAGGACCCACAAGTGCTGAGTGCGGTCGCCCTTATCCGTATTTCACGGGGTCAGGGGTTGCTTTGGGATGTTCTTCAGGGTACCGTAGTTTAAAGACATCGCAGTCAAGGTTAAGGACCTCATAGTCCGTGGGTTTAAGGACTCCACAGTCCAATGTTAGTTTTAAGACGTCACGGTCAAGGTTAAGGACCTCATAGTCCGTGGATTTAAGGACTCCACAGTCCGATGTTAGTTTTAAGACATCACGGTCAAGGTTAAGGACCTCATAGTCCGTGGATTTAAGGACCCCACAGTCCGATGTTAGTTTTAAGACATCACGGTCAAGGTTAAGGACCTCATAGTCCGTGGATTTAAGGACCCCACTGTCCAATGTTAGTTTTAAGACATCACGGTCAAGGTTAAGGACCTCATAGTCCGTGGATTTAAGGACTCCACAGTCCAATGTTAGTTTTAAGACATCACGGTCAAGGTTAAGGACCTCATAGTCCGTGGATTTAAGGAATCCATAGTCTACGAAATGTGTGGTTACTGGGACCCGTCATCTCTTTGAAGACGTTGAGGAATTACAACGCCAAATATCAAAGGAGTGAAGAGATGTACCCTTTAACCAAGGTAAAATCAGTCTAGAATCATCATGGTTGATCGTTAGTTTTAAGATATTACGGTCGAGGTTAAGGACTTCATAGTCCATGGATTTTAAGGACTCCACAGTCCGATGCTTGCTCTGGATGCTTAACACGGGTTCACTGCCGTGTTAGGCAAGGACCAGGCTCCGCTCTGGACGTTTTCCGCGGGGTCAAAGAGTGACGTTATCCACGTTCCACGTGACCAGGAATTTTGCACTAGATGCTTCCCACGGGTTCACTGCCGTGTTCGGCGAGGACTAGGCTCCGTTCTGGATGCTTCACACGGGTTCACTGCCGTGCTCTGCGAGGACCAGGATCCGCTCTGGACGTTTTCCACGGGGTCAAAGAGTGACGTTATCCACGTTCTACGTGACCAGGAATTTTGCTCTAGATGCTTCCCACGGGTTCACTGCCGTGTTCTGCGAGGACTAGGCTCCGCTCTGGACGTTTTCCACGGGATCAAAGAGTGACGTTATCCGCGTTCCACGTGACCAGGAATTTTGCTTTGGATGCTTCCCACTGGTTCACCGCCGTGTTCTGCGAGGACCAGGCTCCGCTCTGGACATTTTCCACGGGGTCAAAGAGTGACGTTATCCGCATTCCACGTGACCAGGAATTTTGCTTTGGATGCTTCCCACGGGTTCACTGCCGTGTTCTGCGAGGACCAGGCTCCACTCTGGACGTTTTCCACGGGGTCAAAGAGTGATGTTATCCGCGTTCCACGTGACCAGGAATTTTGCTCTGGATGCTTCCCACGGGTTCACTGCCGTGTTCTGCGAGGACCAGGCTCCACTCTGGACGTTTTCCACGGGGTCAAAGAGTGAAGTTATCCGCGTTCCACATGACTAGGAATTTTGCTCTAGATGCTTCCCACGGGTTCACTGCCGTGTTCTGCGAGGACCAGGCTCCGCTCTGGACGTTTTCCACGGGGTCAAAGAATGACGTTATCCGCGTTCCACGTGACCAGGAATTTTGCTCTGGATGCTTCCCATGGGTTCACTTCCGTGTTCTGCGAGGACCAGGCTCCGCTCTGGATGTTTTCCACGGGGTCAAAGAGTGACGTTATCCGCGTTCCACGTAACCAGGAATTTTGCTCTGGATGCTTCCCACGGGTTCACTGCCGTGTTCTGCGAGGACCAGGCTCCGCTCTGGACGTTTTCCACGGGGTCAAAGAGTGACGTTATCCGCATTCCACGTGACCAGGAATTTTGCTGATTATATCCGTATTTCACGGAGTTGGGATTTGACTCTCAGTGATCTGTACAACGCCGAGTCGTGGAACTGGGAGTGGCCGCTGTTCCGCTTTGCTCGAGGTTGTATTTTCCGCAATGAGACGAATGTTGAGAAGATCTTTAGGTTATTTGTGGCCTAGGGGGAGGAGTATGATCCCTTCTTTATTTGCGCCCCTGGATTGTATACAGGGATTGATGTAATATCACCTGTAGGGCGAGAATTTCATTTTCATTTTATTTCTTTTTCCGCGATGCTCTATCATTTCAGCTTTATATCGTGAAGGTCGCGATTGCCCAATCATTTCAGCTATTTTTTCGCGGTGCCCAATCATTTCGGCTATTTATTTTATTTTTACTCGCCGCTTTTTATTGCGAGTTGCCTAATCATTTCGGCTATTTTTCATGCATACACTTTTACTTGCTGCTTTTTATTGCAAGTTGCCCCATCATTTCGGCTATTTCGTATGCATGTGTGGCTCGCTAGCCTTTTCGCTGCAAGCTTGGATTTTAGACACCGATTTCGGCATCAGCACCGCTACAACTGGGATGTTGCCAGGAGCGAATCATCATTTGCCTCTGTCGATGTTGAACAATGGTGGCTTAGTAAACAGGGTTAAGGGTCCTGTCTACTAAGGCTTTTGACTTCATGAGCCGTAAGGGTCTCATAAAGGTATTTCTCCCTGTGAGTCTGAGGATCTCGTAGGTGTAATTTCTCCTTAGGAATCGTGAGGATTCCTAAGTGCATGTTCCCCTATAAGTCGTAAGGATCTTACCAAAGGGTTTCTCCTTATAAGTCGAGAGGACTCACAAAGGTTGTTCACCGTGCGAATATATCCCTAGTCATGGATGGGACTTGGTTAGGGGAATGTTTACTCGCGCCCGTGGATTGTATACAAGGGTCAGTATTGAGCCACTTGTAGGGCATAAATTGAAGGTTGTGGGGGTTGCTTAAGCACAGGTTCAGGTCTCTGTGACTTAAGACTTTCAAATCCTATGAGCCGTGAGGGTCCCATAAGAGAGTTCTCCTTACGAGTCGTGAGGATCTCGCAAGTGTAATTTCTCCTTAGGAATCACGAGGACTCCTAAGTGTGTTGCTCCCTTGTGAGTTGTAAGGATCTCACGCGGGTGGTTTCTCCTTACAAGGTCGTGAGGACCCTGCAAGTGCCCTTTAACGAGGTTGCGCCCTTTCGGGTTTTCACAAACACTCGCCGGTAGCCCTGCTGTTTTTACTCACGGAGCCCTTTCGGGTTTTCATCCGTGCCCGTTTTGCTTATGGACATACCGTTTTTATTTTTTATTTTTTTTATATCGGCTTTGAGATACTGCAATCCACCGTAGTTTATCGACATCTCGGTCAACAACCAGTTTTAGGACATAGTGGTCCATTGTTAGTTTAAGGACGTTTCGGTCCGCCGTTAGTTTAAGGACGTTTCGGTCCGTTGTAAAGGATGTTGGTTACTACCTAGAGTTCGGGCTTAGGAAGATAGCAAGCGGACATAGTCGTCGTCATCTATCATTGACCTAGACCTTGACCCGTTAAGCGTAGTTTTTCTTCAGGAAGCGACCATTCACTGGCCTGAAAGGTCTTTCTCCGTGCATATCCATGAATAGATACGCTCCACCCTGGTAGACCTTGTCTATGATGTACGGGCCTTCATAGTTTGGCTCGAATTTTCCCCGTTTGGCGCGATTGGGGATCATAGGTCTTTTGACCATTAGCACGAGTTCGCCTTGGCGGAACGTCCTCGGCCTGGTCAATCTTTCGTATGAGCGCGTCATCTTTGTTTTGTAAGCCTCCAGATTTTGTTGCGCTATGAGCCGGGTCTCATCAAGGGCATCAAGCTCCTCAAGCCGAATGTGAGCATTTTCTTCGTCCGTCAGCTCGTAGTGGACCGCCACTCGTAGAGAGGGTAACTCTATCTCGAGGGGGAATACTTCTTCTGTACCGAATACCAACGCGTATGGTGTTGTGTTCGTGGCCGTTTTGAATGTAGTTCGATATGCCCAGAGAGCTTCTTACAGTCTCTCGTGCCAGTCCTTTTTGTTTCGGGACACCGTCTTCTTCACGATCTTTGTCAAGGTTTTGTTGAAAGCCTCAGCTAGACCGTTAGCTCGGGGATTATAAACTGAGGAATATCTCCAGTCTATGTTGTGTTGTTGCGCGAAGCGGCTAATCTTGTGGCTTCTGTAGGCTGGCCCGTTATTGGAAATGATCCGTCGCGGACTTCCAAACCGATAAATGACGTGTGTCTTGAAGAAATGGAGAATATTCTCCGTCTTCACTTCCCTCAGCGGTATTGCTTTTGCCCATTTGGAGAAGTAATCAGTTGTCGCCAGGATGAAACGATGTCCCCTGGATGATGCTGGTTCGATGGGGCCGATTACGTCAGTCCCCCACATTTCCAACGGCCAGCTAGCCACCGTTGGATGTAGTGGATTTAGGTGCTGATGGATAAAGTCCCCATGGATTTGGCACGAGTGGCATTATTTCGCATACTCGAGGCAGTCCTGGATCATCGTTGGCCAATAATAGCCCATCCGTTTAATCTTCAACTTCATCTTCGGGCCGGCTTGGTGAGAACCGCAGAGTCCGTCGTGAACTTCCTGAACGACTCTTTTCGCTTCGTCAGGTCCTAGGCATCTCAACCACAGAGAATCGAATGACCTCTTGTACAAAGTATCGTTGACGAAGGCAAAAGACAGAGCTCGTTTCATGAGCTGATGTCTTGAGGACGCATCCTCAGGCGTTCGACGGGATTTGAAGTAGTCTATGAAGACTTCTCTCCAATCTTCAGCCTTTTCCCGGTCTTTTATTTGCAGGGTCGTCTGCTCAGTCGCTCCCTTTTCTTCGGATGATTCCGGAGATATTCCTGCTGGGACAAGCACCCGACGGCTTTGTACCACGATTCTGACGTCATCGAGGTTCTCGTCAGCCAATTCTTTAGCGAGCTTGGCCAACGCATCTGCTTTGCTGTTTTCTGCACGCGGTATGTTTTCCAAAGTGTAGGAAGGGATTTGAGTCAGCAGTTGCTGTACTCTCTCTCCATACTTCACCATCTCTGGCTTGCATGTCTGGTAGTCGCCGTTTACTTGACTAATGACCAGTTGGGAATCTCCGTATATGAGGAGGTTTTCAATTCCCATGTCGATGGCGATCTCGAGGCCTGCTATCAAAGCTTCATATTCGGCCTCATTGTTCGTCCTCGGCTCTGTTAAGGAAAAAGCGAAGCGCATTATCCCTCCTTGTGGAGTTACGAAGATGAGGCCTACCCCCGATTTGATTATAGGGGTGCTTTGCTTGCGCTTCTTCATGGAGGATGCTCCATTGAAATAAAGCTCCCAGCGGGTATCACTACCGTCGATCGCATCAAACGCATGTTCGTCTAGTAGCTCGCAATTCAGAGGAGAATCGGTAGGTATCGGATGCTCAGCGAGGAAGTCAGCGATGGCCTGGCCTTTCACCGCCTTAAGAGGCCGATAAGTTATCGAAAACTCCATTAAGAGCAGGGCCCATTTAGCGAGTCTCCCTGTCAATATGGCCTTCGACATTAAATATTTAAGGGGGTCCACCTTCGAAATGAGACGGACTTCATGCGCCAACGCATAGTGCCTGAGCTTTGTTATCACAAAGATCAATGCCAGGCAGTGTTTTTCGATGGGGGAGTAATTGTTTTCTGCCCCCTGTAGAACTCGACTCAGATAGTAGAGCGCTCTCTCCTTCCCTTGGTCATTCTCCTGTGCCCACAATGCGCCTAAGGAACCTTCAAGGGCGGTTGTATAAAGAATGAGGGGCTTTCCCTTGACCGGAGTAGCCAACACTGGCGGGTTCTGCAGGTATTGCTTGATCTCGTCTAGCGCGCTTTGGCATTTTTGGTCCCAGACGAACGGGGTTGCCTTCTTCATCAGTTGACTGTAAGGGCGGCACTTGCCTGAAAGATTGGCTATAAATCGCCGGATATACGCGAGCTTCCCTTGGAGAGATCGCAATTGTTTGAGAGTCCTTGGCGGTGGCATTTCCATGATCTCCTTGATCTTCGACGGATCTATCTCGATACCTCGGTCCCGGACAATGAACCCTAGGAACTTGCCTGAGGATACCCCGAATGCGCATTTGAGAGGGTTCATCTTCAAGTTATATTGCCGAAGGCGTTGAAATACGGTCTTCAGATGCTTGAGATGTTCCTCGTATGATTTGCTTTTCATGACGAGGTCGTCGATATAGAATTCGACGATTTCATGTATAAGGTCATCAAAGATCTTCGTCATGGCCCTTTGATAGGTGGCACCGGCGTTCTTTAGACCGAAGGGCATCACCTTGTAGCAGAATATTCCCAGAGGGGTCCGGAAAGCGGTATGCTTCTGGTCTTCGGGATGCATCTTTATCTGATTGTACCCTGATGAGCCGTCCATGAAGGAGAAAACCTCGTGAGTGGATGTGTTATCTATCATCAGCTCTGTGACTGGCACTGGGAAATCATCCTTCGGGCAGGCCTTATTGAGATCCCGAAAGTCCACGCATATGCGCACTGTCCCATTTTTCTTCATTACCGGGACGATGTTGGCGATCTAGTCAGGTTATTGAACTTCTTGGATAAACCCAGAGTCGATCAGTTTCTTGACTTCGGCGTTGATGCTCATCTCAAGCTCGAGCCGCATTCTTCTCGGCGCTTGTTTGACTGGCCTGACGTCCGGGGATATTGCCAGTTTATGCACAACAATTTCTGGATCTAGTCCTGGCATTTCAGAATAGTTCCATGCGAAACAATCTCTATGCTGCATAAGCACGTCTTTTAACGCAGCCACCATTTCTTCAGATAGCAGCTCGCTGATGAATGTCGGTCGTGGGTCGTTCACCGTCCCCAACTCAATCTTCTTGAGGTTATCTGCAGTAGTATGTATGCCATCTTCCAGCTCTTTCAGCGCTGGTGGAAATTCTGAGATCACCTCGTCGTCATTGTTTTCGAAGCACCAGGGAGAGTCATCCATATTCTCGGGCTCTTCTTTGATACCGTTATCATATTACAGGTACAAGCTCGCTTCCAAGATCGATGTGGATCTGGTTCTGCTTTCGTGGCTTTGGGTTCATGCTTCTGTGGCGGCGTTACTCTCCAGCTGTCGGATAGAGCAAATCTGCCTTGCTGGTATTGGTCTTCGACCCAGTTCTTGAAGGTGAAGCAGTCTTTGATAGGGTGTTCTATGGCTTGGTGATAAGAGCAATAGCCCGGATGAGAGACCTCGTTAGATTTCTCAGGGCGTTTAGATTTCGAAAGTGTAATCATTCGATGTTTTAAAGCGAGGTCAAGTATCTTCTGTGTTTTATTCTGAGGAAAAGAGTATGCCTGACTCATCTTTTTTATAAGGGACAAATTCGGACCGCGCAATACCCGATCACATGGCTCTTTGATCCCGCGTTGTCGTTGTCGACCTCCTTTTCTGCTTTTTAATTTACTTCTACCTCTGCGTCGGGCCTTTTGCACAGCATTTTGACAAGGAGGAGTATTTTCGTCTTTGGCAGCCTGTTGAAGAAGACGTTGCATCCTGGCTTTCTCGTAGATGGCCATCTTGCGATTATGGTCGTCCCGAACTTTTTGACCCGCTTTCCTGATAAGCTTGTCCATTAGTTCTTCAAACGACGGACTCGGCATTTCGATCGCGGGATCTAGTTTTGATGAGGGGTTGGCATTTCCTGACAGGGCGTCTTCTTCTTCATCGAAGTTATATTTGGCGTAGCTACCGTGGACTCGTTCCCGTTTCCCATCTCTCATGTATCCAAGCCCAAGCGTTTCCATTCTCCCGTTGGGCAATTTGCGCTGAGTCCCAGGGACATCCCAAATCCTGTTATAGAATCGAGCTTGTCGAGTAGTCTGTTTTAAGGGTACCCCTTGGCGCTTCAATAGCCTTTTCAATCCGTTTGTGTAATATCTGGGCAAACGGATAGGTTGAAGATTGTCAAGTGTAGAATCCGTGCCATGCCAGATCTCTTTCTCCACTCTTGTTTCCGATGATCGATAGAATAGGATCGCCTTTTCGCTTGGGAGGGACGTAAAACGTCTGCAGGTCTTGCACGTTGTGAGCTTCAAGCGCATCAAGATCTTTGTAGTGCTTCCACAGAATCATGGTGATTTGCAAACTCTGATCATCACCAAGGAATTCTTGTATTGGCGGCCGACTGGAGAACACAACATTAACCTCATCTTCTGAGTCACTTCCGAAGATCAATATGGGGGCGGACGGCCCCGGGTCGTTGCGTCGAGACGGACCAGAGTAAACTATCTCTTCTTCTTCTTCGGTATCACTCCCGAAAACAGGAATGGTGGCAGCGGCTTTGTTCTCCGGTTTGCGACATCTATCTGTATCCTCGAAATCTGGCAAAAAATATTTTGCATCTTCGTATTTGCGGACTTCGTTGACGGAGAATGGGTTTAGCTCACCTGTTACGGTATACTCGAGACCATCCTTGAAATACTTCATACACTGATGTTGCGTAGAAGGGATGATGTTGTACTCGTGTAACTAAGGTCGGCCGAGCAGAGCATTGTAACATGTCTTGGCATCTATGACGTGAAACTTAATGTCCGTGACGAGTAGCCCAAAGCGTAGCGTCAATATCACAGACCCAAGAGTTCTCGATGATTGGGAGTCAAACCCGGAGATGGTGATCTTGTCCCGAGCAAGGTGCTGGACGCTCATGCAAATTTCCTTTAACACCCGCACGTTGAGGAGATTAACGGAAGACCCATTGTCAACCAAGATTTTTCCTATCTTTATATCGTGGCAATATCCAGAGACGTATAGGGGACGGTTGTGGTCGCACGTCCCAAGGAGCAGGTCTTCGTCACCGAAAGTGATATCGGTCGTGTGCACTTCTTCCAGTTCATCCTTCATCCTTTTTTCGGCGAGGAAGGCTTGGAATTGTTCGGGCTCTTGTAGCGCCTTGATTAATGAATCTCTCGCTTCCTTTGATAACAGGAGGGCGTCGAGAATGCTGAGCTGCGATGGTAGCTTTCTCAGGTGCGCTAGGATGTTGTAGTCCACCCTACTCTTCTTAGGCGGGTCCTTGGCAGCAGCTCTTTCATAACTTGGTCATCTAAGGTGATATCCTCAGCGACCTTTTCCTTTCCCTTATCTTTTCTAGTTGCGGGTCCGAGATTCTTTTCCGGAAGCGTGCGATTGCGCAACTGAATGTTTTCGCAGGCTTCTGGTTCTTCCTCTTTTCCCGAGGCGGACTCTTTAAAGAGGGGGCTAAGAGCCATTTCCTCGTCAGAATCACTCCCGAATGTGAGCACTTGCGGTCCCCCGGCGTTTACCGTATAATAGTTACCGGTAGTTCTTTTGTGTCCTTCGGTCGTACTTCTCTGCTCTCGACGAGTTCTGCGTTTCATTCACTTAAAATGTTGCCGATGAGCAACATATCCCTGCCACCATGTCTTAAAAGCACCGCACTCCTCAGTGGGGTGTGAAATCTTCCGATGATATGAGCAGTAATTAGGGTGCCTCTCCGCCCCATCGAGCGTGTTTTCTTCCGAGGGTGGTAGTTTAATTCCCATTGACATGGCTCTGGCAAATCTTTTCCTCGTCTTGAATATGTTTTTATCCGCGTCGGATGCCTTTCGATCTGGTAGGAGTACCTCAACTCTTTCGTTTAATCGCCTGCGTTTGGCTCCTTCTGATGCGGCCATCTCATGCTCCTGGTCGGCTTTACTTTTCAAACGAATCTCGTCTAGAAAGGCGTCGATCATTTCGTCTGTTGGCCACACAAGCTCCGGTTCAGGCTCTGCCCCCAGTTTCTTAGTGCCAGGAGTTTTTTCATCGTCCGTAAACGAGTGGGAGATCACATGACAACTCGCCACATATCCCTCGGATTCATCCGACAAGCTCTCTCCGTTATCTTCCTCCTGAAAGAAGTGGTTGAGGAACTCCTGGAGTGTGATGGGAGTTCGCGCCTTTTGATTGTACTCCTCCAGCGCGTCAATCTGTTTCTGCAAGTCTGTACGCTTGTTGCCAGGCTTTACGGGCTTCTTAGATTTCTTCTTCTTTTTCTTTGAAGATTTTGACGGCTGGTTGTGAGTGCTCGGGCCATCACCACTGATCTTCGGAGTTCGGCGCGGCTTCAACATCCCTTCAATGATCTGGGGTTCCAGCGGGTTCTTCCACCTGACTGCCGGGCATGTCTGGAGCTCATTCAGTATTCTTTTGGTTTTTGCTGAAAGCACGATTTCCCATGGAGCTTCTTCAATGAAAGAACAAGTTGCCCCCGGTGTGTCCGTCTTCTTAGCAGTGTGAGGTTGTGGTAGGTTCACCTTCCACTTCTCGGACAGCGCAAACTTGCCCTGTAGGTATTGATCTTCAATCCATCCTTTGAAGATGAAGCAATCCTCAATCGGATGGATTACCGTTTGATGGTAAGGGCAATAATTGGGGTTATTCACCTCACTGGGTTGCGGCGGTCGACTTGGGTTTGGCAAGTTAATAAGCCTGTTGCGTACCGCCAGCTCGAATAGCCTCTTCGTCTTATCCCGCGGGAATGAGTAGGGGCGCTTCATTTTCTCATTGTAATACCGCCATTTTTCTTCCAGCTGATCCGCCAGCTTTGGGGCACTGGGTTGCTGCTGAGCGTTCGCAACGAAGGTTGCCTTCCCTTTACCCTTGTCATTCCGAGGTTCTGGCTTCGGGGGAGACGGTCTGTGACCCATCTGGTCCATCTGGGCCAACTTGTCGATCAAAGCCTGGAACATGGTTGGCTTAAAAAACATCATGAACTGTGAGATAGTTGCATGAGGATCTAGGGTACCCACGAACATGCTCACCGCGGGCGCCTCCTCAATGCGTTGTTCGCATTTCGACCACAAGTTTCGCCAGCGTATAGCGTACTGGACCCACGTCTCTGTTCCCCTCCGAACGGCGGCGCACAGGACCGCGATGTCCTGACGCTGGGGTTCGGGGCAGATGCTATTTGGTTTTATCCGTCCACCTCTCCGAAGATGCCAAGTTGATTTATGGCACCGTGTATCGGAGGTTCAGACGGATGCGGCCGATGTAGCAGACTTCGTCAGATTCCCCCTCGCTTGAGGGGTTTTTGATTGTGGGGACGCTCTTCCCTGCAGGCGCAAGCCCCTGCAGTTAATTACGCTACCGCATCGCGGTAACAACTTTCTCCTTCTCCAGAATTTCACTTCGTGTCGTGTGTGTTTGTTTTGTTTGTGGTTGCCCGTGGATTGTATACGGAGACTGAGTAATGCCGTCGTCCGTAGGACGTGGATTAGTCCAAATCCGTATTTACTTAGATTTGGGTTTGGTGTTTTTAGTTTAAGGATGCATTAGTCGCGTTGCGGCTAAGATCAACTTAAACGTTCGTTAAGGATACGTTAGTCCTGTTTTAGACTAAGATCAACTTAACGTAGTGATTCATTTAATATATGGCCGTCAGGACTCGTCACCTCTCTGACGTCGTTGAAGGATTACAATGACAGGTGTCAGAGGAGCTCGGAGATGTACCCTCGAACCAGAGTTAATTTAGAATTTTGTAGTCCACTTGAATGTTTAAGGATACGTTAGCCATGTTTGGGGCTAAGATCGACGTAAACGGGATCGTTTATATCCGGTAAAAGAGCATTTGGAGGCTCTATTGTTCCAGTTTAGGGATGTAGTGGTCCGTCTTCCAGTTTAGGGACGTGGTGGTCCGTATTCCAGTTTAGGGACGTGGTAGTCCATCGCCAGTTTAGGGACGTGGTGGTCCGTTATTAGTTTAGGGACGTCTCGGTCCGATGTTAGTTTAGGGACGTCTCGGTCCGATATTAGTTTAGGGACGTCTCGGTCCGATATTAGTCTATGGACGTTTCGGTCCGATATTAGTTTATGGACGTTTCGGTCCGATATTAGTTCGGTCCGATATTAGTTTATGGACATTTCGGTCCGATATTAGTTTATGGACATTTCGGTCCACGAATTTAAGGACCCCGCAGTCCATATGGGTGTGTGGTCGTTGGGACCCGTCACCTCTTTGACATCGTTGAGGAATTACAACGATGGATATCAAAGGAGTTCGGAGATGTACCCTCGAACCGGATGTAAATTGATTCAGAAGAGCAATTTTGCTCAGTCAATTTAATTTAAGGACTTATGGCCAAAATTGGGCTAAGTCCAGTTGAAATGTTCAACATTTTATTTGCTTTTGCATTGCATTTCTTTTTTTATTTTTATTTGGGCTTTGCCCAGAAAGGATGCAGAGCATCAATTTATTTTGGGCTTTGCCCTTTTAGGAATGATGCAAGGCATCAATTTTATTTGGGCTCTGCCCATTTATTGCCTTGCAATTTATTTTGGCCTGTCAGGTCATTTTGATTTGGGCCTGGCCCTTTAAGTAATGCATTGCATTTGTGCAAAGCACTGTTAATTTGAGAACCTTTTTGGTTCAAGAACCGATGGTTCATAAAACAAGTGCAAGGCACTATTTGATTTAGATTTAAGAAAAAACAAGTTTTTTTCTCGTTTTTCTTATCTCAGAGAACCAAAGGTTCATGAAAGTGCAAAGCACTATTAATTTAAGAGCCTTTTAGGTTCAAGAACCGATGGTTCATAAAACAAGTGCAAGGCACTATTTGATTTAGATCTAAGAAAAAACAAGTTTTTTTCTTGTTTTTCTTATCTCAGAGAACCAAAGGTTCATAGCAAGTGCAAGGCACTATTTTTATTTATTTGCTGAAGATCATTGATCTTTTTCTTAGATCCATGATCTATTCCTAAGAGAATTCTTTCTTCTTTTAAAAGGTTTTTACCTTCTTTTTTTGTTCTCCTGCAGTTCTCCAAAGTTCTCTTCTTTCTTTTTTTTTTAAAACCAAATGATCCTTTGAAATGAGTTTTGGGGTCCTTTTTATAGTGCTCAAAAATTAGTTAAATTTGTTCAATAAATCTTTTCCTGAGTGATTTGGGAAATTTTCCCCACCGTTGGATCTTTGATCCAAAGGCCCCTGTTTTACAGAAGAAATCTTCTTGTTTTAACAAGAACAGAAAAGATTTCCTTAAATTTTCATTCTGTTGTTGCGCAACACACCAGCGCGTGACACGTGTCGCGCAGTAAGGCGCTTGCGCAGCTGTGCTCGCGCAACTGCGCAGACACGTGTCGCGCAGTGAAGCGCTTGCTCAGCTGAGCTTGCGCAGCTGAGCTTGCGCAACTGCGTAGACACGTGTCGCTCAACGATGCACTTGCGCAACAGTGTTTGCGCAACTGCGCAGACACGTGTCGCACAGAGGTGCGCTTGCGCAGTTGTGCTTACGCAACTGCGCAGACACGTGTCACGCTGCAGTGCACTTGTGCAACAGTGTTTGCGCAACTTCGCAGACACGTGTCGCGCAGCGGTGCGCTTGCGCAGTTGTGCTTGCGCAACTGCGCAGACACGTGGCGCGCTGAGGTGCACTTACGCAACAGTGTTTGCGCAACTGCGCAGACACGTGTCACGCAGCAGAGCGCTTGCGCAGTTGTGCTTGCGCAACTGCGCAGACACGTGGCGCGCTGTGATGCACTTGCGCAACAGCGTTTGCGCAACTGCGCAAACACGTGTCGCGCAGCGGTGCGCTTGCGCAGTTGAGCGTTGCTTTTGCTTATTAAAGGGCCTTGCTCTGATTGGATGCACTGCCTTGGGCATTGTGCTGCCGAGTCAAATTCTGACACGTGGCAAATTGCGCGCAGCGCACGGGATCTGAAGCGTTGCTTCTCAATTTTGAATTTTCAAAATTCAAACAGAGCCTTGCTCTGATTGGGGGAACAAATGCCCCCCCACCGTTGCGCTCACGTGGCGCGCACGTGAGTGCAGCGGTGGCAAGATCCCGACCATTGGATCATGGAGGTCAGGTGAAGAGACGCAGGCGTCTATAAATGGGACCCTTGGTCCTTAAATTTTTTTACCGTTTCAAGAACTTTTGCTCAGAGCCTTGCTCTTGCTTAAAAAAACTCTTAGAGCCTTGCTCTTGCTTCTTCCCAAGAACTTTGAAGTTCAGAACTTAGAATCACTCTTAGGTAGAAATTTAAATTAATTTAAATTAATTTTAATTAACAGAGCCTTGCTCTTGTAGATCTTTGGTCTAAAGGAAAACCCCTTTGGGGTTTCTTCAACAGAGCCTTGCTCTTGTAGATCTTTGATCTAAAGAAAAACCCCTTTGGGGTTTCTTCAACAGAGCCTTGCTCTCATAGATCTTTGATCTAAAGAAGACCCCTTTGGGGTTTCATCCACAGAGCCTTACTCTCAAAAATTTACAGAGATCTTGTTCCTGGGTTTTAACCCATGAACAGAGCCCTGCTCATAGATCAAATAGAGAACTTCTAAAAGTTTTCATGGATCTTTAAGATCCCAAAAATTTTAATTCTTAGGAGTTATAATTTTTTATTACTACTACAGAGCTAGGCTCTTTTTTAAGAAGTTTTATTCGTTTGAGACCAGAGTTTGACAAATGTCACTCTGTGATAGAGCTTTGCTCTAAAAAGAGGAGATTTTCTCCCAACTCTAGGGATTTCCCCCCCATGAGGATATTCTCTTGGGGGTCTTTTTATTGACTGACAGTCTCATCCAATGATGGGACTGTCTTATCAAATGATGCGCCGTCATCTTGATTTTGTGGGTCCCCATTTTGTCCCCTACCCACTGCATTGTAGTGTGATGTAGGCCTTTGAAATGTGAAGCATTGGAACACTAACGGTTATGGGTTTTTTTTTTGTCTACAGGAAACATGTCTGAAGATTTGTCTTTCCCTTTTGTTCGCTCAGAAGGAGGGTTCCCACATGCACCGGTGGACCGGGTGGTGTTCGCCTTGATTAGAGATCACGATCCTGAGTGCAAGAGACTTCACATGTGGGGAAGGTGGTACAGCCAAATCATCCAAGGCCGCCGCAGCTTTAGCTCCGCTTCGCCCTCTGAGCCCATAGTTACGATCCCTTATGCGGACAAGCCCCCGGTGGAGTATGCCGTGGAGGTTAAAAATTGGAATTCTGACGATCTCCTCCAGCCTGCCATTGGTGCCATCCCAGTGCAGCCGCCGCCGGCGATAGACATCTTGGGGAGGCGAATCTGTCAGGGTGAAGCACGCCCTTGGGGACAGGCTTATAATATTGGACTGATCCCGCGACCGCTTGCCGGATACCTGCAATGGGCCTGGTACATCTTATCGACGAAAAGGACTCATCTAACGAAGATTGGTTTATATTCGGCCGTCTACGTTTCGCTTTTCGAGTATCCCTCTCCTCCAACGTGGTGGATAAAGGCCTTTATTGAACAATGGAATATCCCCACCCACACCTTCTTGACAGCGGATAGGGAAGCCTCCATCTCTTTGGAAGAATTTGTTGAGATTTCAGGTCTACCAGTGAGGGGGGAGCACTACGAAGAGCTGCTTCCTCCTGATGAGTACGTCTTTGCCACCAAGCAGCTTGTATTTGACTTAACTCCGGAAAATGCCATTCAGCATCAGCACCCGGGCTTGGTGAAGGTGTTGGAGATTTATGAGGAACTCCATTTGGAATCGGGCGACCGGGGCGTCAATTTCGCGGATTTCATCGCTCGTTTTATCCGTCCAGAGTTCCTATCAGAGCAGGGCGAGAAGTTTGCTCAGCTTGCTGACCCCTTTGGTTTCGGCTTGGACCGCCGACCTTCATCGGAAAATGAGCAGCGAGATTTTTATCTCCCCGGCACTGCCAGTGTCCCTTTCTCAGAGATCGCCGTTCCTGGCATGGACGAGGAGACTTTTTTCATAGGGTTCTTGGGTCTATGGCTATGCAGCTTCGCGCTTTCCATGCACCCACGCCTCATGCGGTCCTCTGTCTTTTACCCGGCGCATCGAATGGTGGCCGGTTTGCAGTTATCGGTAGGGATCGCCGGATTGGCTTACCTTTATAATGGACTTAGCGTAGCGGCGGACGCTAGTGAGCCTGGGGTACAGCCTGCCAACTTCCCGATGCACTATTTTATTTCTTGGATGGAGATGCACGTGCGAGGAGTGTTTGGTGCCCACAAGACTCCTCCGCTCTTCGAGAAATACAGACTCCCGAGAGTCATGCGGTTGGTTGGGGCTTCAATTGTGGTTCCAGCCCCGCGGGAGTCTAGAGGGTTGCTCCTTCGTCCACATCTGGTCGGAGCGAAGGTTTCCTTTGTGGATAAGGTCATAACCATAGGCTCAGAGACCACCAAATCAGTGGTGCCTTTGCGTGATGACTTTAAAGGCGGGGTTTCTGTACTGAAGGCTCGGGAAATCCTCCATCTTTACTCCATTCGGCCGGGTTACCTAGTATTTAGGCAGAATGAGACGGCTCTCTTTATGAGGTATAACCCACATCGATTTGCCCGACAATCGAGCTACAATCAAGGGGTCCCGTTGGAAGCCTTTCTGGAAACACCCGCGGTCGGCCCAGAGGGGGTAAGGAATGCGATGCATCATTTCACTCGGCTCAATACAGGCTCCTATTTTTTTATCAGTGAGCCTAGCTGTGTCCCTAAAATAATCCATTCGTATGTAGCCTGGTATGCGCATGCTATGGGCCCAATCATCTTAATGGAGAAACGCCTGCTGGTCGACCGTAGGGCTGCGCCTCCTGGCGGTGATCGCAAGGCTCCCTTGCAGCCAAGGATCCAGGTCATCCCCCCGATAAAAGATGCCAGAGTCGACCGACCGCGCGTGTTGAGCCCCCCGCGTGGATTGCCATTGCCCACTACGGTAGATGCACCGCCGGCGCCCCATGCTCCCACGAAGACGGTTAATGTGGTATCGCCAGGATCTGGCGGAGGGCCAGAGATTGGGACTCGCTGCCCTAAAGTGGCTGCCAAGCGCAAATCCGCTCCGGGTGGATCTAAAGCTGGTGGACAGCAGAAAAAGAAGAAGTCCACCCTTTCCCTCGATGCGATCCTCAGCTCAAAGCCTGCGGCTTCTCCTGCCGAGGCCATATGTGAGTATGGCAGCAATGAGGGCTTTGTGGTGGACCCTGAGGACACCAATTTAGCTGCTGCCATTGCAGCTTCGGAGCGATCGGCGAGGCTTGAAGCGATGTTAAGCAAACTCGCTGAGTCCGGTAATCATCAGACGCTTTATTTGTCATTTTACTGCATTTTCATTATTATCTTTTAGCTAATATTTGATTCGTTCTCAACAGGCATTTCTACTGAAGAGGCCATTGCTGCCTCTTTGAAGACCTTCCAGGAGGAGGAGAAGAAGCGTGTCCCAGCAGGCGTTGGTATGTCCTACTCTTTTCCCTTTCATAATGAAAGTTTTTCATCTTCTCTGATGGTCAACCTAACCTTCTTTTGTTTCTTTGCAGAGGTTATATCAGTTGACACGGGGATCCTTCCTGAGCCTGTTACCGAAGTCCCAGCTTCGTCGAAGTTGTCGCAAGAGCCTCAGCTTGACAAAACGACGAGGGATGCCCTGAAAAACCTAGAGGCCTCCCTATTCACGGACGAGGACACCTCAATTAGGGAAGCTCTAGTGGCATCCGTCTCAACGGCTAGGGAGGAGCGTAAGCGGTTGAGACGTGCAGCAAAGGCGCGTAGAGCTGCTTTGGCTGCGGGAGCGGGTCCTAGTACCATTCCTCGCGCTGACACCCCTTCTGAAGAGGCCCCTGTCGCCCTATCTACTGCTTGTAGGCGAGCGGCGCGCACGGCCCGAAGTGCAAATGATAAATCTTCTTCAGGTAGTACTTCTTTCAGAGCTTTGTTGTAAGAATTATAAAGCCATTGGCTCATATGCGTTTCATCTGGCAGGGCCTAGTCCGACTGAGGGGGAGGCGGAGACCGTCGAACCCTGGGGAGCGGAGGAAGCGGTACTTGCCGAGCCCGAGCCGACAGTGAGCAACGTCATCGAGGCCACGGGGCCTGAAACAGAGGTTGAGGGGTCCGCCGCCGAGAGGGTCATTGATGCCGCACCTGAAGTGGCGGCAGATGAGATGATTGTGTTAACCGAGCCGAAGGCGGTAGAGGGGGAGGCGCTTGAGGCTGGAGACCTCACGACGACGGTGGACGAGACAACTGTGACCGCAGGACCCGAAGGAGTAGCGGGTGAGGTGGCCACGATTCCTGAGGACGAGCCAGCCGCTCCTTCTCTGGAATCTGGCAATACTCCAATCATAGCCCTCCCCGCGTATGGTTCCTTGCCGTCTCCAGGGCTTGCGAGCACAACAACGGTTCCCATCGAGTCGGGTGACGAGGCTACGGGTGGTGGCCTGATGTCAATGGAGGAAGGAGTTGCCTCAGTCTCGGCTGGCAGTTCGTCGGGTAAGTTTCGGGTTACTATCGTTTCCCCCTTTTTTATATATCTTGCGATCTCTTCTAATAAGCTTGTCTTTGCAGGTGCGGCCAGTGCCGACGCTCCATTGCTTGAAGGAGCACCGTCAACTACTGCTTTGGCGGTGGTCACTTCCCCGTCTTCCCTCGTGCCATCGCGGATGTTGGAAGGTATGGATTTGCGACTCACAAGTTAATCTTTTAAATGTGTAGTTCATGGACTAACGCCATACCACCGCATCTTTTCAGGAGTGCTCTTTGATCATCTATATCAAGTGTTGCTCCCACACTTCTCCTTCCCATCCGAACTTGCTTCTCCCTCTAGTGGCGCTGGTGAGTGTACGGTCAATACAATATCTTTGTTCATCCCCTTTTTCTAGCAATTGAATGATTTCTGACTTTTCCCTTTCTTTATTGCAGTGCCACAAATCGAAGGAGGGGATGCCAGCTGCCGCGCTACCGGCCCTTCCGGCTCTGCCGTCCGTTGCTGCTGGTATAGCAAATTCCTTTTTTGGTAACCCTTAAATATCTCTTGAACCATCGTTTAACCATGTTTTGTTTTACAGCTATTGTTCCGGCTCCGGTCCCTTTTGAGTCTCGCGTCCTTCTACCGGCAGGCCCTTTCTTGAGACGCCCGTCTTCAAAGGGTGCTGTGATGAGTTTGGGCATGCTGAGCGGGTACATCGAAGAGCTCAACATGGATGCTCTCCCTTCTGCCGTAGATTTCGCTGTGGATGTTAATCCAATGTTGGCGGTGCTCGTAACTTTTCATAACGAAGGCATCGTCGGATCTTGGGTTAATCACTGCAGGGAGATCGAGGCCTGTCTATACCGGCTGGAGTCGACGCGCCCTTCTCCCGAAGTTTTAGCCCTGAGCACCCAACGCACAACTTGGCTCGAGTAAAGCACTTCGCACTCCCGCCACTTGGAGCAAGAAGCAGCTCTAAGACTAAGGGAATGCCAAAAGACCTCGAACGAAACGGCCCATCTGCGCGCTGAGGTTGAGGCAAATGCTGCCCAAGTGAAGACTATCTTTGAGGGTCTCTTGGAGCGCATCTCCCATGGGCTAAACTTGAAGCGGAAGCTTGACGTAGCTGAGCGCAATATCCCAATTCGGGAAGCTGCCTATCAAGTCGTGAGGGAGCAGCTTGTGTCGGTCTTGCAGCAACGAGCCCAAGTGGAGGCAGAGCTGGCGGTGGTAGCCGATCAAGAGAAGGCATGGAAGGACATATGCGAGCGATTGCTACATCTGTGCAAGACGCTTCCTTCCCAATAATTCTTCTTGTATCATTTGTCTTTGTAAAGTATATGTATATATTTTTTATTCTTTAGCACAATGTATCCTGTACTCAATCAATATTTATGAATAAAAGATGCACATTTTTGTAATGTCTTGTGTCATTTCTCCGTCTTTTCTTTCTTTTATTATCAGTACGCCACCTTAGTAACCATGATTGACGGACGATTGTGACGAGTATCCCGACCTTCTTAAGAAATAACGATGGCTTAGGCCGCAGGTTCAGATCTGCTGCCTAAGGCTTCTCAACTCTATAAGCCGTGAGGATCTCATAGAGACTTTTCTCCCTACGGATCGAGAGGATCTCGCAGGTGGATTTTCTCCTTAGGAATCGTGAGGATTCCTAAGTGTGGTTTTCTCTTATAAGTCGTAAGGATCTTATAAGAGAATTTTCCCTCTTACGAGTCGAGAGGATTCGTAAGTGGTTGTTGCCCTCTTCGTCGAAATTCGACTTTGGAGAGTGAGACCCGTGAATAGTATGCAAGAGACCAGTTTGGATTGACTTGCAGGGCCCCATTGCTCAAAAAGCAAGCCTTCCTTGCTGTCTGAGACTTCTTCTTACAAATTGAGACGAATCGGGGATCTGTCTGCAGTTGTAGCAGAACAGTTGACATGAGTTAAGAAGCTCTCATCACGGAGTGTTTGTATCCGTGAGTCGAGGAGTTTGCTAGGGATTATTTGTTTCCCAAGCGCCAAGGAGTATTTGTTTCCTTGGGGTTTGAAACGAGTCGAGGGTTCCCACGGGGGCACTGGTGGCTCTGCGGGTCGACGCGGATCAGAAGGCTCTCGTCAAGGAGTGTTTGTATCCGTGAGTCGAGGAATTTGCTAGGATTATTTGTTTCCCAAGCGCCAAGGATTATTTGTTTCCTTTGGGTTTGAAACGAGTCGAGGGTTCCCACGGGGGCTCTGGTGGCTCTGCGGGTCGACGCGGATCAGAAGGCTTCTCGTCAAGGAGTGTTTGTATCCGTGAGTCGAGGAGTTTGCTGGGATTATTTGTTTCCCAAGCGCCAAGGATTATTTGTTTCCTTGGGGTTTGAAACGAGTCGAGGGTTCCTACGGAGGCACTGGTGGCTCTGCGGGTCGACACGGATCAGGAAGCTCTCATCAAGGAGTGTTTGTATCCGTGAGTCGAGGAGTTTGCTGGGATTATTTGTTTCCCAAGCGCCAAGGATTATTTGTTTCCTTGGGGTTTGAAACGAGTCGAGGGTTCCCACGGGGGCTCTGGTGGCTCTGCGGGTCGACGCGGATCAGGAAGCTCTCGTCAAGGAGTGTTTGTATCAGTGAGTCGAGGAGTTTGCTGGGATTATTTGTTTCCCAAGCGCCAAGGATTATTTGTTTCCTTGGGGTTTGAAACGAGTCGAGGGTTCCTACGGAGGCATTGGTGGCTCTGCGGGTCGACGCGGATCAGGAAGCTCTCGTCAAGGAGTGTTTGTATCCGTGAGTCGAGGAGTTTGCTGAAGTCACTGGCTTCTTCGGTTGAAATGAACCGGTGAGGTTTGGGGTTCGTCGTTTGGCGGAATCCGCCGGGAAAGTAAGGTTCATTCTTTGTTTACGCCCTTGGATTGTATACAGGGATCGATGTGATCTTAACTGTAGGGCCAAAGTTTTATCATTTCTTCTTTTTATTTTATTTTATTTCCGCGATGCTCTATCATTTCAGCTTTTATATCGCGAAGGTCACGACTGCCCGATCATTTCGGCTATTTTCGCGGTGCCCAATCATTTCGGCTATTTGCTTTTTTTATTTTTACTCGTTGCTTTTTATTACGAGTTGCCCAATCATTTCGGCTATTTAGCATGCATACATTTTTACTTGCTGCTTTTTATTGCAAGTTGCCCCATCATTTCGGCTATTTAGCATGCATGTGCGGCCTACTGGCTTTTCGCCGTAAACCTGAAATTGGACACCGATTTTGGCATCAGCACCGCTGCAACTGGGATATTGCCAGGAGCGAATCATCATTTGTCTCTGTCGTTGTCGAACAAAGGAGGCTTAGCGACCAGGGTTAGGGTCCTGTCGACTAAGGCTTTTGATTTCATGAGCCGTAAGGGTCTCATAAAGGTATTTCTCCCTACAAGTCGTGAGGATCTTGTAGGTGTATTTTCTCCTTAGGAATCGTGAGGGTTCCTAAGTGTTTTGTTCCTCTGTAAGTCGTAAGGATCCTACAGGAGGGCTTTCTTCCTCATAAATCGAGAGGATTTACAAGGGTTGTTCACCATACAAACATATCCCTAGCCTCGGATAGGACTAAGTTAGGGAAATGTTTATTCGCGCCCGTGGATTGTATACAAGGGCCAATATTGGACCACTTGTAGGGCAATATTGGAAGTTTGTGGGGGTTTGCTTAAGCACAGGTTTAGGTTTCTGTGACTTAAGACTTTCAAATCCTATGAGCCGTGAGGGTCCCATAAGAGAGTTCTCCTTACGAGTCGTGAGGATCTCGCAAGTGTATTTTCTCCTTAGGAATCGTGGGGATCCCTAAGTGTGTTTCTCCTTTGTGAGTCGTAAGGATCTCACGCAGGTGGTTTCTCCTTACAAGGTCGAGAGGACTCTATAAGGGTTCTTTAACGAAGTTGCGCCCTTTCGGGTTTTCACAAACATTCGCCGGTAGTCCTGCTGTTTTTACTCACGGCGCCCTTTCGGGTTTTCATCCGTGCCCACTTTGCTTATGGACATACCGTTTTTTTCTTATTTTATTTTTCTTTCTTTTTTTTTACGAGGTCGCGCCCTTTCGGGTTTTCACGAACACTCGCCGGCAGCCCTGCTGTTTTTACTCACGGAGCCCTTTCGGGTTTTCATCCGTGCCCTTTTTGCTCATGGACATACCGTTTATTTTATTTTATTTTTATATGTTTTTTTTTATCTCGTCAGTCTAAGGATGCTGCGGTATTAGTTTAAAGACGTTTCGGTCTGCTATTAGTTTAGGGACATTTCGGTCCATCACTTGAGAAGGCGGGCTACTGCTGATAGAGTTTGAGCTTAGGAAGATAGCGAGCGGACATAGTCGTCGTCATCTACCATTAGCCTAGGCTGTTGCTCATTAAGCATAGTATTTCTTTAAGAAGCGACCGTTTATTGGTCTGAAAGGCCTTTCGCCGTGCATGTCGATGAGTAGATAGGCCCCACCCTGGTAGACCTTATCTATGATGTACGGGCCTTCATAGTTTGGCTCGAATTTTCCTCGCTTGGCGCGATTGGGGATCATAGGCCTTTTGACCACTAGCACGAGTTCACCTTGGCGGAATGTCCTTGGTCGGGTCAGTCTTTCATATGAGCGCGTCATCATTGCTTTATAAGCTTCCAGATTTTGTTGTGCTAGAAGCCGGATTTCATCAAGGGCGTCAAGCTCTTCAAACCGAAGGTGAGCATTTTCTTCGTCTGTCAGCTCGTAGTGGACTGCCACTCGTAGAGAGGGTAATTCTATCTCGAGAGGGAGTACTGCTTCCGTCCCAAATACCAACGCGTATGGCGTTGTGTTTGTGGCCGTTTTAAATGTAGTTCGATACGCCCAAAGAGCCTCTTGCAATCTTTCGTGCCAATCTCTCTTATTTCGTGACACTGTTTTCTTCATGATCTTCGTCAAGGTCTTGTTGAAGGCCTCAGCTAGACCGTTAGCTCGTGGATTATAAACTGAGGAATATCTCCAGTCTATATTGTGCTGCTGTGCGAAGCGGCTAATTTTATGACTTCGGTAGGCTGGCCCATTATCAGAGATGATCCTTCTTGGGGTTCCAAACCGGTATATGACATGCGTTTTGAAGAAATGGAGGATGTTCTCCGTCTTCACTTCCCTCAACGGTACCGCCTCTGCCCATTTGGAGAAGTAATCAGTCGTCGCCAAGATGAAACGATGTCCCTTTGACGATGCTGGTTCGATGGGGCCGACTATGTCAGTTCTCCACATTTCGAATGGCCAACTAGCCACTGTTGGATGCAGTGGATTGGGATGCTGATGGATGAAGTCCCCATGAATTTGGCATGAATGACATTGCCTCGCGTATTCTAGGCAATCCTGCATCATCGTGGGCCAGTAGTAGCCCATCCGTTTTACCTTCAACTTCATCTTAGGGCCTACTTGGTGGGAACCGCAGAGTCCGTCGTGAACCTCTTGGACGACCCTTCTCGCTTCGTCAGGTCCTAGGCATCTCAGCCACAGAGAATCGAATGTCCTCTTGTATAGAGTATCGTTGACGAAGGCGAAAGACAGAGCTCGTTTCACGAGCTGATGTCTTATGGACGCTTCTTCAGGCATTCGGTGGAACTTGAAGTAATCTATGAAGACTTCTCTCCAGTCTTCGGTCTTCTCATGGTCTTTTATTTGTAGGGTCGCCTGCTCAGTTGCTCCCTTTTCTTTATATGATTCTGGATGTATTTCTGCTGGGGCGAGCACTCGACGGCTTTGTATCACGATTTTAACGTCATCGAGGTTCTCGTCAGCCAATTCTTTAGCAAGTTTGGCCAGTGCGTCCGCTTTGCTGTTTTCTGCGCGCGGTATACTTTCCAACGTGTAGGAAGGAATTTGGGTTAGCAGTTACTGCACTTTTTCACCGTATTTTACCAATTCCGGTTTGCATGTTTGGTAATCGCCGTTCACTTGACTGACGACCAGTTGGGAGTCCCCATATATGAGGAGGCTTTCAATTCCCATATCAATGGTGATCTCGAGGCCTGCTATCAAAGCTTCATATTCAGCTTCATTATTCGTTCTCGGCTCTGTTAAGGAGAAGGAGAAGCGCATTATTCCTCCTTGTGGAGTCACGAAGATGAGTCCTACCCCCGATTTGATCATTGGCGTACTTTGTTTGTGCTTTTTCATGGAAGATGCTCCATCGAAATAAAGCTCCCAACGGGTATCACCACTGTCGATTGCGTCAAACGCATGTCTGTCTGGTAAATCGCAATTTAAAGGAGAATCGGCAGGTATGGGATGCTCAGCAAGGAAGTCGGCGATGGCCTGGCCTTTTACTGCCCTGAGAGGTTGATATGTTATCGAAAATTCCATCAAGAGCAGGGCCCATTTAGCGAGTCGCCCTGTCAATATGGCTTTTGACATTAGATATTTGAGAGGGTCTACTTTTGAAATAAGACGGACTTCGTGCGCCAACGCATAGTGCCTAAGCTTTGTTATTGTGAAGATCAACGCCAAGCAGTGTTTTTCAATGGGAGAGTAGTTGCTTTCTGCCCCCAGCAGAACTCGACTTAAGTAGTAGAGTGCTCTTTCTTTCCCTTGATCGTTCTCTTGTGCCCATAATGCGCCTAAGGAACCTTCGAGGGCGGTTGTATAAAGAATGAGAGGCTTCCCCTTAACCGGAGCAGCCAACACCGGCGGGTTCTGCAGGTATTGCTTGATCTCATCCAGTGCGCCTTGGCATTTTTGATCCCAAACGAATGGGGTTCCCTTCTTCATCAGGTGACTATAAGGACGACACTTTCCTGAAAGGTTGGCTATAAATCGCCGTATGTATGCGAGTTTTCCTTGGAGAGACCGCAGCTGTTTGAGAGTCCTCGGCGGAGGCATTTCCATGATCGCTTTAATCTTTGACGGATCTATTTCAATACCTCGGTGTCGAACAACGAATCCCAGGAATTTGCCCGAGGAAACCCCGAACGCACATTTAAGAGGATTCATCTTCAAGTTGTATTGCCGAAGGTGTTGAAATACAGTCTTCAGATGCTCGAGATGTTCCTCGTATGATTTGCTTTTAACCACGAGATCGTCGATATAGCATTCAACGATTTCGTGTATAAGGTCGTCGAAGATCTTTGTCATGGCCCTCTGATAAGTAGCACCGGCGTTCTTCAAACCGAAGGGCATCACTTTATAACAAAATATACCAAGAAGAGTCCTGAAGGCTGTGTGCTTCTGGTCTTCTAGATGCATTTTTATCTGGTTATACCCCGATGAGCCGTCCATGAAGGAGAAAACTTCATGAGTGGATGTATTGTCTATCATCAGTTCAGTGACTGGCACTGGGAAATCATCCTTCGGGCAAGCTTTATTAAGATCTCGGAAGTCTACGCATACGCGCAGACGATGTTGGCGATCCATTCAGGGTATTGAACTTCCTGGATGAAGCCAGAGTCGATTAACTTTTTGACTTCGGTATTTATGCTCATCTCAAGCTCGAGTCGCATTCTTCTCGGCGCCTGTTTGACTGGCTTGATGTTCGGGGATATTGCTAGTCTATGTACAACAACTTCTGGATCTAGTCCCGGCATCTCGGAATAGTTCCATGCGAAGCAATCTTTATGCTGCACAAGGACGTCTTTTAACGCAGCCACCCTCTCTTCAGACAGCAGCTCGCTGACGAATGTCGGTCGCGGATCATTTATTGTCCCCAACTCGATTTTTTTGAGGTTATCTGCAGTAGTATGGATTTCATCCTCCAGTTCTTTCGGAGCTGGGGGAAATTCTGAGATTACCTCATCGCTGCCGTTTTCAAAGCACCAAGGAAGGCTGTTCATGTCCTCGGACTCTTCTTTTAATATTGTTACCACATGGCAAGTGCGAATTTTCTGCCAATCCCAATGCGGAGTTGGTTCTATCCTTGTGTTTTCGGGTTCGTGCTTTTGCGGCGGCGCTACCCTCCAGCTGTTAGACAACGCGAATTTGCCAAGCTGATATTGGTCCTCAACCCAATTCTTAAAGGTGAAGCAATCTTCAAGCGGATGCCCTACTACTCGATGGTAAGAGCAATAATTTGGGTTGGAGACTTCGCCCGCTTGCTCAGGGTGTTTAGACTCTGGCAGTGTAAACATTTGATGTTTTAGAGCAAGATCAAGTATTTTCCTTGTTTTGTTCCGAGGAAATGAGTATGCTCGACCCATTTTCTTCATGAGGGCTAGGTCAATAACGCTCGACTCTCGGATGCGTGGCTTCCTAGCTCTGCTTTATGGTTGTCGAGCGCCTTTCTTGCCTTTCGACTTGTTTTTGCTTTCGCGTCGAACCTTTTTTGTAGCAGGTTGACATGGGGCAGCATCTTCGTCCTTCACCGCCTGTTGAAGGAGGCGCTGTGTCTTGGCTTTCTCATAGATTGCCATTTCACGATTGTGATCATCTCGGGCTTTTTGACCCGCATTCCTTATAAGTTTGCCCATCTGGTCTTCAAATGATGGACTGGGCGGTTTTGCATCAGGAACTTTTGCTGGCTCAGGATTAGCGTCCTCCCATTGAGCGTCCGCCTCTTCATCGAAGTCATACATAACATAACAGCTGTTTACTAGCTCCCGTTTCTTTGACCGGATGTACCCAAGCCCTTTTGTTTCTATTCTCCCGTTAGGCAGTTTGCATTGAGTCCCGGGAACGTTCCAGACCTTGTCATAGAATTTGGCCTTTCTAACGGTCTGTGTGAAGGATATCCCCTGGTGTTTCAGCAGTTTCTTCAAACCTTCGGTATAATATCTGGGAAGACGGATAGGCTGAAGCCTGTCGAGCGTTGGATCCGTGCCATGCCAAATTTCTTTTTCCACCTTGTTTTCTTCAGAACGGTAGAATAGGATTGCCTTCTCGCCTTTTCGTCCGGGAGGGATATAGAATGTCTGCAATTCTTCTACGCTGTTGGTGTCGAGTGCATCCAGTTCTTTGTAATATTCAAGCGGCACCATGGTTATCTGCAGACTTCGCTCTTCATCAGCGGAAACCCGTATTGAAGGCCGAGCAGGGAATACAGCATGAACTTCATCTTCTGAATCACTACCGAAGATCAATGAAGGAACAGATGGTCCTGGCCTGGTGGATTGGGATGGACCTGAATAAATTATATCCTCCTCCTCCTCGGTGTCACTGCCGAAGACAGGGATGGTGGCGTTAGTTTTGTTCTCAGGTTTGTGACACCTTTCCGTGTCTTCGAAACTCGGTAAGAAGAATTTGGCATCTTCATACTTGCGAACTTCGTTTACGGAAAACGGATTCAACTCTCCCGCCACTGTGTACTCAAGGCCATCCCTAGAATACTTCATGCACTGATGCTGTGTAGAAGGGATGATATTGTACTCGTGTAGCCATGATCGGCCGAGCAGAGCATTGTAGCACGTCTTGGCGTCTATAACATGGAATTTGATGTCTGTGACGAGCAACCCGAAGCGTAGCGTCAATATCACAGATCCAAGAGTTTTTGATGATTGGGAGTCAAATCCGGAGATGGTGATTTTGTCTCGGGCGAGGTGTTGGACACTCATGCAAATCTCCTTTAACACTCGCACATTGAGTAAATTAACAGACGACCCGTTATCGACCAAGATTTTACCTATCTTTACGTCATGGCAGTATCCTGAGACATAAAGGGGGCGATTGTGTTCACACGTCCCGAGGAGAAGGTCTTCATCACCAAAAGCAACGTCGGCTGTGTGCACCTCTTCCAATTCATCCTTCAGCTTTTGTTAGGCCAGGAAAGCTTGGAATTGGTCCGGATCTTATAGGGCCCTAATCAAAGAGTCTCTCGCCTCCTTTGATAGTAACAAGGCATCAAGGACGCTGAGCTGAGAGGGCAGTTTCCTCAGATGCGCCAGAATGTTGTAATCCACCTTATTTCTCTTCGGTGGGTTTTCGGCGTTTAACTCTTCCGCGACTCGGTCATCCAAGGCGATATCTTCGGAGATTTTCTCTTTCCCTTTGTCTTTCTTGTTTAGAGGTCCGAGATTCTTCTCAGGTAGCGTCCGATTCCGCAGCCGGATATTTTCGCAGACCGTTGGCTCTTCTTCTTTTCCCGAAGTTGACTCTTTAAAGAGAGGGGCAAGTTCTAGCTCCTCATCAGAGTCGCTCCCAAATGTAGGCACTTGTGACCCGGCAGCGTTAACCATGTGGCAATTACCGGCAGTTCTTTCAAGTTCTTCGGTCGTATTTCTTTGCTCCCGGCGAATTTTACGTTTTTCCCGTTTAAAGCGTTGTCGATTAGCGACGTATCCTTGCCACCATCCATTGAAAGCTTTGCAATCTTGGATGGGATGCGAGACCTTCTGATGATATAAGCAATAAGAGGGGTGCATTTCTACCATACCAGTCATTTTTCCTTCAGAGGATGGTAGCTTCATACCCATTGATATGGCCTTAGCAAACCTCTTTTTTTTTATCTTGAATTGGCTTTTGTCAGCGATGGAGGCATTTTTCTCCAGCGGGATCATCTCAGCTCTTTCCTCAAGTCGCTGGCGCTTGGCCCTTTCGAATATAGTCGTCTCGCGTTCTCGATCAGCTTTACTTTTCAATCGAGCTTCACTAAGAAACGCGTCAATCATTTCGATTGATAACTCCGGAACCCTTGACTCAGTATTTGCCCCCGGCGTTTTAGTGCCAGAAGTCCCTTCATCGTTCATGGTCAAATGGGAGATCATATGACAGCTCGCCACATATTCCTCGGATTCATCCGATGAACTTTCTCCCCCATCTTCTTTTTGAAAGACGTGATCAAGGAAATCTTGGAGCGTAATGGGAGTCCGCGCCTTTTGGTTGTATTCATCCAGTGCGTCGATTTGCTTTTGTAAGTCCGTGCGCTTGTCGCCAGGCTTCACGGGCTTCTTAGATTTCTTCTTCTTCTTTTTCGAAGATTTTGACGGCTGACTATGAACGCTTGAACTACCACCATCGGTCCTCGGAGTCGAACGTGGCTTCAATATCCCCTCAATAACCTGCGGTTCCAAGGGGTTCTTCCACTTGACCGCTGGACAGGTCTGAAGATCATTTAGCATTCTCCTCGTTTTGGCTGATAATACAACCTCCCAAGGAGCTTCTTCAATGACGGAGCATGTTGCCCTCGGCGTATTCGTCCCTTTAGAGGTGTGGGGATGCGGGGGATTCACTTTCCATATGTCGGATAGCGCAAATTTGCCCTGGCGGTACTGGTTTTCAAGCCAATTTTTGAAAACGTAACAGTCTTCGATCGGATGTCCTAGCACTCGATGGTAAGGGCAGTAATTGGGCTCGTTGACGTCGTTCGATTGCAACGGACGTTTTGGATCTGGCAGATTTATGAGTCTGTTGCGCAACGCCAGCTCGAATAGCCTCCTCGTTTTATCGCGGGGGAAGGAGTAAGGACGTCCCATCCTGTCCTCAAGGGGTACGTATGGGCGTGTATTGTTTGGACGAGCAACCGGCTTCGAGTCGCTCGGTTGTTGTTGGGCATTAGCGACAATGATCGCTTTTCCCTTTCCTTTATCGTTTCGGGAGTCCGGCTTCGGGAGAGGGGGTTTATGGCCCATCTGGTCCATCTGCGCTAATTTGTCGATCAAAGCCTGGAAGGTAGTCGGCTTGAAGAACATCATAAACTGTGAAATGGTTGCTTGTGGATCAAGGGTTCCAACAAACATTCCTACCGCAGGGGCTTCTTCTATGCGCTGTTCACACTTAGACCATAGATTACGCCACCGTATAGCGTACTGAACCCATGTCTCGCCGGGTTTTACCCTGGCGTTAATCAGCGCCGTCATCGGGGTACGCTCACTGGCACTTGCAAAACGTTGGGTGAAGAGCAGCTCCATCTCCGCAAAGGTTTTAATAGAGTCGTTGGGGAGCTCAGAATACCATTCGAACGCCGTATCTGATAGGCTTCCAACAAACTGGCGAAGCAGAAGCTTGTCGTCGCCGCCGGTGTTACCGTAAAGCGCCATGAACTGGGCAACATGTTGATGGGGATTGTCGGTCCCCTTGTAGACATGGAACTTGGGAATTGTGTAACCCGGCGGGTACTTGATCTGGTCATACCAGCCCGGATATGGCCGCCCCGTTTTTACGACGTGGCCGGCTGCTTCGGCCGCATGATGAACCTTTATTTGCTGGGCTATATATTCGTCCAGATCAGTTTTAGAGATTGTATCCTCTTTAGCCGTTGATAGAACGGGCTGAGGGTTTGATGTCTCTCCCCTATCATCCCCAAGGACGATCGGGTGTTCTTCAGTCGGGGGATCTTGTTGTATCATCATCCCTATCATGTCCTGGAAGAGGAGGCCCATACGCTGTATATTGGCTGCTTGTTCAGCAGCCTCTTTGTCTCTCTTTTCCAGTACTCGGCGGAGGAACTCGGCGTCGGTCTCTTCCTCTTGGCGTTCATCTAAGGACGTCCCAGGGTTCTCTTTTGGCTCCGTGAGTGCAGCCATTGTAGTCATCATCTCCTGGAGCTTTTGTTGCTGCTCCTGAGCCTTGGTCACTGATCGGATAAGCGGTCGGTGACCCGTAGAAGTACGACTTTCTTCCTTTCCAGAAGCCATATAAACCGTATGAACTGTTATGCCCCCTGACTTGGGGCGTTTAGGTTCACCGCTTTTAAACTTTGTCAGTGTCACGGAAGCTTTCTCTGGCCTTTTTCTTTTGTGGACCATTGAGGTTGAAGGAGCCGTTGAAGTGGGCATCCTAGCATTTATTGCCCCCTGCTGTTTAATGGGGCGGTTTTTGTCCTTTTCCACCTTTGCCTTTTTCTGGCGATGAAAGTGGTCTGGGTCAATCACGGAGTCTTGAACCCTCCGCCAAACTTTATAAATTTTTGACGACAGCCGTTGAGGGGGCTGTTCTTGCTTTGTCTCCGGAGCTTTCTCCATAAGCGGAGGAGATCTTTTCAATGTAGCAATTGGAGAGTTCTTTCTCACCTTCCTCAGCAATTCAAAGCTGTTCCCAGTTGGAACAGCAGCGTTGACCTCCACCACTGGAGCAGGTGGGGTTAGCCCTGAGGGGGAGTTGCCCCCTGCTTTCCTTACTCGTAGCTAATGGCGACGTCGCGCACGACGAGCCGTTGGGACTGGCTCGGAAATCGAGATGGTTTCTTGTTGCCCCCTGGTTGAGTGTGGGGTAACTGCCGATGTCAGCCTATCGAAGACTGATGCCTTTTGACCAGCTGGGGGAGGAATGGGAACCGTCAATCTTGTGAAGACCGACTCTCTGATGGGAGAAGCCGCTTTAACGACTTCCAAAGCAGCGGCCGTTGCCCTCTTTGGGACGGCCACTTTATAGTTCTGACCTAGCCTGGTGAAAACGGAGGCTGTCGGTTTAGTAGCGGGCGACCCGTTGACAGGGGTCGTGGTAGCAGTGAGCCGGTTGAACACCGACTTCTTGTTTGCTTCCGGTGCGGATATCGGCATAGAGAAGCTTGTAGGTGGGACCATGGTCCCGAAAAACAGGCCGGTGGTGGCCTGGGTCACCTGTTCTACCGGCAGAGCGAGGAAAGAGGCCGCTTGGGGCCCATATGTTACACCTCTCGGTGAGGTGGAGCGTCCGTTGCAGTGGTGCTTCGCGCATTTGGTGCAGTTAGAATCCATGGATGCTTGAGTTCTGCGCCAGACAAAAGACCAAATCTTAGCAACTTGAAATCCAAAGGCAACCATTTAACAAACCGCGATTGGTTCGCGAAGACGACACACGAAGTGTGGAGTGGAAAGAGGAAAAAGTCCCACCGGACGTGCCAGAATCTGTTCCCCTCCGAACGGCGGCGCACAGGACCGCGATGTCCTGACGCTGGGGTTCGGGGCAGATGCTATTTGGTTTTATCCGTCCACCTCTCCGAAGATGCCAAGTTGATTTATGGCACCGTGTATCGGAGGTTTAGACGGATGCGGCCGATGTAGCAGACTTCGTCAGATTCCCCCTCGTTTGAGGGGTTTTTGATTGTGGGGACGCTCTTCCCTGCAGGTGCAAGCCCCTGCAGTTAATTACGCTACCGCATCGCGGTAACAAATTTCTCCTTCTCCAGAATTTCACTTCGTGTCGTGTGTGTTTGTTTTGTTTGTGGTTGTCCGTGGATTGTATACGGAGACTGAGTAATGCCGTCGCCCGTAGGACGTGGATTAGTCCAAATCTGTATTTACTTAGATTTGGGTTTGGTGTTTTTAGTTTAAGGATGCATTAGTCGCGTTGCGGCTAAGATCAACTTAAACGTTCGTTAAGGATACGTTAGTCCTGTTTTAGACTAAGATCAACTTAACGTAGTGATTCATTTAATATATGGCCGTCAGGACTCGTCACCTCTCTGACGTCATTGAAGGATTACAACGACAGGTGTCAGAGGAGCTCGGAGATGTACCCTCGAACCAGAGTTGATTTAGAATTTTGTAGTCCACTTGAATGTTTAAGGATACGTTAGCCGTGTTTGGGGCTAAGATCGACTTAAACGGGATCGTTTAGATCCGGTAAAAGAGCATTTGGAGGCTCTATTGTTCCAGTTTAGGGATGTAGTGGTCCGTCTTCCAGTTTAGGGACGTGGTGGTCCGTATTCCAGTTTAGGGACGTGGTGGTCCGTTATTATTTTAGGGACGTTTCGGTCCGATGTTAGTTTAGGGACGTTTCGGTCCGATGTTAGTTTAGGGACGTCTCGGTCCGATGTTAGTTTAAGGACGTCTCGGTCCGATGTTAGTTTAAGGACGTCTCGGTCCGATGTTAGTTTAGGGACGTCTCGGTCCGATATTAGTTTAGGGACGTCTCGGTCCGATATTAGTTTAGGGACGTCTCGGTTCGATATTAGTTTATGGACATTTCGGTCCGATATTAGTTTATGGACATTTCGGTCCACGAGTTTAAGGACCCCGCAGTCCATATGGGTGTGTGGTCGTTGGGACCCGTCACCTCTTTGACGTCGTTGAGGAATTATAACGATGGATATCAAAGGAGTTCGGAGATGTACCCTCGAACCGGATGTAAATTGATTCAGAAGAGCAATTTTGCTCGGTCAATTTAATTTAAGGACTTATGGCCAAAATTGGGCTAAGTCCAGTTGAAATGTTCAACATTTTATTTGCTTTTGCATTGCATTTCTTTTTTTATTTTTATTTGGGACTTACCCAGAAAGGATGCAGAGCATCAATTTATTTTGGGCTCTGCCCTTTTAGGAATGATGCAAGGCATCAATTTTATTTGGGCTCTGCCCTTGTATAAAGGATGCAAAGCATCAATTTATTTGGGCTCTGCCCATTTATTGCCTTGCAATTTATTTTGGCCTGTCAGGTCATTTTGACTTGGGCCTGGCCCTTTAAGTAATGCATTGCATTTGTGCAAAGCACTGTTAATTTGAGAACCTTTTTGGTTCAAGAACCGATGGTTCATAAAACAAGTGCAAGGCACTATTTGATTTAGATTTAAGAAAAAACAAGTTTTTTTCTCGTTTTTCTTATCTCAGAGAACCAAAGGTTCATGAAAGTGCAAAGCACTATTAATTTAAGAGCCTTTTAGGTTCAAGAACCGATGGTTCATAAAACAAGTGCAAGGCACTATTTGATTTAGATCTAAGAAAAAACAAGTTTTTTTCTTGTTTTTCTTATCTCAGAGAACCAAAGGTTCATAGCAAGTGCAAGGCACTATTTTTATTTATTTGCTGAAGATCATTGATCTTTTTCTTAGATCCATGATCTATTCCTAAGAGAATTCTTTCTTCTTTTAAAAGGTTTTTACCTTCTTTTTTTGTTCTCCTGCAGTTCTCCAAAGTTCTCTTCTTTTTTTTTTTTAAAACCAGATGATCCTTTGAAATGAGTTTTGGGGTCCTTTTTATAGTGCTCAAAAATTAGTTAAATTTGTTCAATAAATCTTTTTCTGAGTGATTTGGGAAATTTTCCCCACCGTTGGATCTTTGATCCAAAGGCCCCTGTTTTACAGAAGAAATCTTCTTGTTTTAACAAGAACAGAAAAGATTTCCTTAAATTTTCATTCTGTTGTTACGCAACTCACCAGCGCGTGACACGTGTCGCGCAGTAAGGCGCTTGCGCAGCTGTGCTCGCGCAACTGCGCAGACACGTGTCGCGCAGTGAAGCGCTTGCGCAGCTGAGCTCGCGCAACTGCGCAGACACGTGTCGCTCAACGGTGCACTTGCGCAACAGTGTTTGCGCAACTGCGCAGACACGTGTCGAACAGAGGTGCGCTTGCACAGTTGTGCTTGCGCAACTGCGCAGACACGTGTCACGCTGCAGTGCACTTGCGCAACAGTGTTTGCGCAACATCGCAGACACGTGTCGCGCAGCGGTGCGCTTGCGCAGTTGTGCTTGCGCAACTGCGCAGACACGTGGCGTGTTGAGGTGCACTTACGCAACAGTGTTTGCGCAACTGCGCAGACACGTGTCACGCAGCAGAGCGCTTGCGCAGTTGTGCTTGCGCAACTGCGTAGACACGTGGCGCGCTGTGATGCACTTGCGCAACAGCGTTTGCGCAACTGCGCAGACACGTGTCGCGCAGCGGTGCGCTTGCGCAGTTGAGCGTTGCTTTTGCTTATTAAAGGGCCTTGCTCTGATTGGACGCACTGCCTTGGGCATTGTGCTGCCGAGTCAAATTCTGACACGTGGCAAATTGCGCGCAGCGCACGGGATCTGAAGCGTTGCTTCTCAATTTTGAATTTTCAAAATTCAAACAGAGCCTTGCTCTGGTTGGGGGAACAGTCTCACCCGGTTTCACCCTGGCATTAATTAACGTCGTTATCGGGGTGCGTTCGCCGGCGCTCGCGAATCGCTGAGTGAATAGCAACTCCATTTCAGCGAACGTCTTGACGTAATCGTTCGGGAGTTCAGAATACCATTCGAAAGCTGTTTCTGACAAGCTGCCGACGAATTGGCTAAGCAAGATCTTATCATCGCCGCCAGTGTTGCCACAAAGCGCCCTGATCTAGGCCACATGCTGGTGGGGATTGCCCGTCCCCTTATAGACATGAAATTTCAGTATTGTATAGCCCGGCGGGTACTTGATCTGATCATACCAGCTCGGATATGGTCGCCCTGTTCTGACAATTTGACCAGCTGCCTCAGTCGCCTGGTGAACCCGTATCTGCTGAGCTATATATTCGTCTAAGTCAGCTTTGGAGATTGTTTCCTCCTTGGCTGTTGACAGAGCGGGTGGAGGATTTGACGTTTCTCCCCTGTCGTCTTCAATAACGATTGGAGGATCTTCAGCAGGAGACTCTTGTTGGATCATCATTCCCACCATGTCCTGGAACAGGAGGTCCATTCGTTGTATATTGGCTGCTTGTTCGGCAGCCTCTTTATCCTTCTTCTCCAATATCCTGCGAAGGAATTCAGCGTCAGTTTCTTGCTCCTGGCGTTGATCAGGTGACGCTTCGGGGCTTTCTTTCGGCCCAGTGAGTGCGGCCATCGCGTTCATCATTTCCTGGAGCTTCTGTTGTTGCTCCAGAGCTTTGGTCACTGACCGTGTAAGCGGTCTATGACCCGTGGATGTACGGCTGTCCTCCTTTCCCAAAGCCATGTATACCGTATGCACCATCATGCCCCCAGACTTAGGGCGTTTAGGCTTATTGTCCTTGACATTTGCTGCAGGAGTGGGGACTCTATCCGGCCTTCTTCTCTTTTGAGTAGTCGACGTGAAGGGAGCCGTTGCAGCGGGCACCCAAGCGGTTGTCGTCCTTTGTTGTTTGACGTGACGGTTCTTTTCTTCCTGCACCTTCGCCCTTTTCTGTTGACGAGAGTGATCTTGGTCAATTACCGAGTCTTGAACCTTCCGCCATACTTTATAAATTTTGGAGGACAGCCGTTGAGGAGGCTGCTCCGGCTTTATCTCTATAACATTCTTCGTAGGTGGAGGGGATCTTTTGAGAACCGCAGTTGGCGAACTTCTGCGTACCCTGTTTAATAGCTTGAAGCTGTTCCCGGTTGGAACAACAGCCTCAATTTCCACCGTTGGAGCTGGTGGAGTTAGTCCGGAGGGGGAGTTGCCCCCATTCTTCCTTATCCGGCGCCAGTGGCGACGTCGGGCATGAAGGGTTGTTGGGATTGGTTCAGCGACGGCTTCGTCTTGCCCCCTGTTCTGGGGAGGGGTTGCTGCCGGTGTCAGCCTCTTGAAGACCGACGTCTTTTGAGTGGCGGTATCCAATCTGTCAAAGACAGACCTTCGAACCGGAGCGGGAGCTGGGACAGCCAGTCTTGCAAAGACCGACTCTTTGGCAGTAGAAGCAGCCTTGACGACTTCGGGAGCAGCTGTCTTCTTTGGGATGGCCTTCTCAGGTATCATGGGCTTTTTGGCAGGCCCTTTGGAGTTCAGGCTCAGTCTGGTGAAGACCGAGGAGTTGGACGACTCGCTGAGAGGGTCCGTGGGAGTAGCAAGTCGATCAAAGACCGACTTCTTTGACGCTTCCGGTACGGGCATTGGGATGTTAATATTCATCGGCGGGAGCATGGTCCTAAAGAATAGACCGGTGGTAGCTTGAGTCACTTGCTCCACAGGCATAGTGAATAGGGAAGCAGCCTGCGGTCCATATGCTACACCACCAGGTGAGGCGGAGCGTCGGTTGCATTTGCAGTTGGAGCAGTTGCCAGCCATTGATCCTTTTGCTTTCTGCAGCAAACGAAACACCAAGTCTTAGTACTTCGAAACCCAAGGGCAACCATTAGCAAACCGCGATTGGTTCGCGAATCACGACACACGAAGTGTGGAGTGGAAAGAGGAAAAGGTCCCACCGGGCGTGCCAGAATCTGTTCCCCTCCGAATGGCGGCCAAGACATGGACGTCTTGCCTGAGATTCGGGGCAGATGCTAATTGGTGCTATCCGTCTACCTCTCTGAAGATGCCAAGTTGATTTATGACACCGTGTATCGAAGGTTTAAACGGATGTGTCCGATGTAGCAGACTTCGTCAGATTCCCCCTCGCTTGAGGAGTTTTTGATTGTGGGGACGCTCTTCCCTGCAGGCGCAAGCCCCTGCAGTTAATTACGCTACCGCATTGCGGTAACAACTTTCTCCTTCTCAAGATGATCACTTCGTGTCGTGTGTGTTTGATTCGTGTTCAGTTGCCCGTGGATTGTATACGGAGACTGAGTTATGTCGTCGCCCGTAGGGCGTGGACTAGTCCAAATCCGTCTTATCTTAGATTTGGGTTTGGGGGTTGTGTTTAAGGATACATTAGCTTCGTTTGAGACTAAGATCGACTTAAACATTTGTTAAGGATACGTTAGTCTAGTTTTAGACTAAGATCAACTTAACGAGATCATTTAGATCCGACAAGAGAGCGATTAGGAGAGCCCTGTTGTTTAGTTTAGTGACATTGCGGTCAATAGGTAGTTTAAAGACATTGCGGTCCAATGTTAGTTTTAAGACGTTGCGGTCAAGGTTAAGGACATCGTAGTCCGTGGATTTAAGGACTCCACAGTCCGATGTTAGTTTTAAGACATCACGGTCAAGGTTAAGGACGTCATAGTCCGTTGTTAGTTTTAAGACATTCCGGTCAAGGTTAAGGACCTCGTAGTCCGTGGGTTTAAGGACCCCACAGTCCGGCGTTTAGTTTTAAGACATTAGGGTCAAGGTTAAGGACCTCATAGTCCATGAGTTTAAGGACCCCACAGTCCGTATCAATGTGTGGTCATCGGGACCCGCCACCTCTTTGAAGACGTTGAGGAATTACAATGCCAAGTATCAAAGGAGTGAAGAGATGTACCCTTAAACCAAGGTAGATTAAGTGATCTATAGTCCAATTTGGAAACTAAGATCAATTATTATATTATGAGCCTATTGGCCCAGTTAAGTTTGAATTGAGGACTTATGGCCAGCTTGGGCTAAGTCCAATCATGTTTGGGATATTGGCCCTCTGTTGGTTCATTGAAGGAGAGGTTTTGCCTCTGGAAGCTTAGCCAATTGGGCTAAAGCTAGTGTTAAACACTAGAGACCAACAGTGTTGAACACTGGGAATAAGATTAACAAGTTAGTGTTAAACACTAAAAGATAATCAGTGTTGAACACTGGGAACAGAGTTTTCAAATTAATGTTAAACATTAAGCAAATCAGTGTTAAACACTGGGGACAAAATCTCCAGACTAGTGTTAAACACTAAGGAGAGAGGGGTCACGTGTGGGCACGTGAGAGCGCCCTGATTCCCCTTATTTTATTCAGTCAAAAGTATTGAATACTTTGAAGTATCACGTGCTATCACGTGATGGGAACTTAGGCGTTTATCTGTTAGAGCTTCAGCCGAGGGGTCACGTGGTAGCACGTGAGAGCGCCCTGCTTCCCTTTATTTTGTTCTACAGATAAGTGTTTAACACTTTTAATTCTGAAAGCCATCACGTGTGGGCACGTGATGGGGGCTTACGCTTTGATCTGGTAGAATGTTCATTAGGGGTCACGTGTCGACACGTGAGGGCGCCCTAGAGCTCTTTTCTGTTTCTTTTTCTCTTGTGTGCTTTAGAGATCACGTGGGGCACGTGAGGCATTGCCTCAAAGTTCTCTTTTATAGATCATCGCAGGAGTCACGTGGTAACAAGTGAGGTGTTGCTTCAAAGTTCTTTTCTGTGGGTCTTTGCAGGGGTCACATGGTAGCACGTGACTCTGGTTCTTTGCATGTTTTAAAGATCTATTCATCTTTTAAGAATTAAATTCTCCATAGGGTTAAAACCCTAACAACAGACTTCAGAGGAATTAAATTCCTGTTTTCTTCTGAAGAATTATATTTTTAATAGGGTTAAACCCTAACTTCTTTTTTTAAGGGAATTAAATTCCTGTGAGTTTGAGTGAATTATGTTCTCAATTAGGGTTAAACCTTAGTTCTGTTCATTTTGAAGGAATTAAATTCCTATAACATAGGGTTAAACCCTAATTTTATCTCAAAGGAATTGAATTCCTATCATTTTGTGAGAATTAAATTCTCAAAACTCAGTTCATCCTCTGTGTTTTAGATCTGCATGGCAGGATCTCAACCCAATGAGAATTAAATTCTCAATTTATGAGGAGATGTGCACTTTACAGATCCTCCACCAAAGAAAGAACTAAGTTCTTTTCTTTGTATAATAGTTAAACTCTTTTGAGAATTAAATTCTCTTTTTAAGCCTCCCTTTTCTTTTCTTACCTAAGGTTTTCCTTTTGCAGAGAATCAAAGGCTCTATATCTCTCTCTCTGTGTATCAAAAGAAAAGGTCCAAAGGTCCCTCTCTTCTTTTCTTGGCTCCTATTTATAGGAGAAGGAAGAGAATCAATCTGCTTAGTAAATCTCTCATTGAGAGATTTGATTTGTATGTTGAGAGATTTGATTTATATTTATCATTAATCTGGGCCTTTAGATTGTTAAGTGAATTTTATTCACCATTGGATTTTAAATCCAAAGATATCTCTTTGTTATCTCGGTTAAATTTAGGGGGGAAATCTTTCCAAGTCCAAGATTTTTCCATAAATTGGTGATATTTAATCACCTTTAGATTTTTAATCCAACGGTATTAGATAATCCTTCTTCATTTTGGAAAGATTTGAAAGATCTTTCTTCAGAATTTAATTCTGTTAAAGAATAAGGCTTTTAAGCCGGTCACGTGTGGCCACGTGACCCCTGGTCACGTGTAGGCACGTGACCCCTAGAATGGGCTTCTCTTCTTCTGCGCTCTGTTCTCTGGTCGCTGCTTAACCATCACGTGCCAACACGTGACCATTGGTCACGTGTGAGCACGTGATGCCTCTTCTGGAGCTTTTCCTTGATTTTTAATCAGGGGATGAATGTGCTTTTTGCCGCTGCTTTGAGTGTCACGTGCCAACACGTGACAACTGGTCACGTGTGAACACGTGATGCCTCTTCTAAAGCTTCTCCTGATTTTTAATCAGGGAACAGGGCAGCGTGAAATGATCCTTGCGAGTGGCTGCGTTGACCTTTCTGTAATCCATACAGATTCTCCATCCCGTTTGTGTGCGGGTTAGGACTATCTCGTTTGCTTCATTTGTGATTACAGTGATACCCGATTTTTTTGGCACAACGTGAATGTGGCTTACCCACTTGCTATCAGAGATGGGATAGATGATCCCATTGTCAAGACACTTTAGCATTTCATTCCGCACCGCTTCTTTCATCACCGGGTTAAGCCGGCGTTGAGGATCATTGAAGGGTTTGGAATCATCAGTCATATAGATTCTGTGTTGACAGATAGCAGGGATGATTCCTTTGATATCAGCCATTGACCACCTAATTGCTTCCATGTTCTTTCTCAGAACGTCCATGAGGGCCAACTCTTGCTCAGGCGCAAGGTCGGTTGCAATTGTAACCGGAAGCGTTTCATTATTTCCCAAGTACGCATACTTGAGGTGGTCAGGAAGAACTTTGAGGTCGAGTTTTGGTGGCTCCTCCACAGATGGTCGCACTTCAGGGGTCGGTTCATTACGAAGTGGTTCAAATTGGGGCCCCTAGTGTGCGTAGGAAGCCTGTTCAGGACATGGCTTCTCAAGGAAAAGAAGCTCCTCAGAAAACAGTTCTTCAAACGTTTCTTCAAGACACTCATTTTTGAAGTCAAATGTCTCCTCCTAAGACATATCGTATACAGCGTTGACTTCAAATGTGTCATCGTGTTTCTCACTCGCTTGGTTTCCTAGCGTGAAGATGTTGAGGTCAACTGTCATGTTTCCAAATGAGAGTTTCATGGATCCATTACGACAATTGATCAACGCGTTGGAAGTGCTAGGAAAGGCTGCCCCAGTATGACTGGAATTTGACCGCTGGGATTGGTGACGGGCTCGGTCTCTAACACAATGAAATATACGGGGAATATGAATTCCCCGACCTTGATTAGAACATCATTGATTTCTCCCCTCAGTACCTTTGTTGATCGATCTTCCAGTTGCAGAGTTACTCTGGTCGGCTTGAGTTCTCCCAATCCCAGTTGTTTGTAAACTGAGTATGGGAGAAGGTTCACGCTTTCCCCTAAGTCTAACAAGGCACGATTGATTTGCTTGTCCCCGATAGTGCAAGAAATAGTAGGACAACTAGGGTCCTTATATTTTACCGGAATGGATTTGGACAAGACATCGCTTAGAGTGGCGGCCAAGAAGACTGTTTTGGGCACATTCATCCATCGTTTTTGCGTGCAAAAATCCTTTAGGAATTTTTCATACGCCGGAACTTGTTGGACCACGTCCAACAACGGAATGTTAACCTCACAGTGTTTGAAGAACTCTAACACCTTTTCCATACTTGCAGAAGCCTTCTTTGATTTCATCCTATTGGGATAGAGAGCCTTAGGCCCAAACACAAGGTTTGGAGAAGTTGCAGATGGAACAGGTGCAGAAGGCTGGAGTGTTCTTGCTGGATCATCAGGGTGGACTTGCAGCGAATTCTCAAGCTGCTTTGAAGGATGTGCAGCAGACGACGACGAAGAAGGAGAAGAAGAAGAAGAAGGTAATGAAGATGACGACGGATCACAATGAGGAACAAAAGATGAGATACATGCTGGTAAACTGACAACCGCACATTTGGATGAGTCGTTGGGATTGACAACCTTGTTGTCAATCGTATGTCCTGATCTGAGGACGGTGACGGTGTTCGCATTCTCAATATTGTTCTACCGAACAATATGAGCGTTGTTGTTTCTCTGCTCTCTTGGATTCGTCACGGGTTGAGAGGGAAATGTTCCCTTTTCACGTTCATTAACTGCAGCAGCTAGTTGACTGATTTGGATTTCTAGGCTGGCTATCGCTTGAGTGTTAGCGCTATGCAATTGACCAGATGTTTGCATAAAAGTAGCCAGACTAGACGAAATTTGCGCAGAGGTTTTAATCAAAGCTTCCAACCCTTTTTTAATGGATGACACCCTCTTGTCGTCTTGGGCGAACCCAGGGGGTGTAAAGGTTAGATTGGGCTGATTCGGCTGTTGGGGCTGGTTGGTTGAGTATCCCAATTTTTGGTTTTGAAAATTTGAATTTTGAAATTGTTGGAAAGGCGGGTTTGAATTGTTGTTTTGAAAAGCTGTCTAATTCCAAGCAAAATTGGGATGATTCTTCCAACCAGGGTTGTACGTCTATGCGAAGGGATCGTTCCTAAGACGCTGGTTTTGATACAGCGCATTAACATTTTTAGGTCCCTGGGACCCAACGAGAAACGGGCATTCTTCCGTTATGTGGCTAGGATGCTGACAGTTAGCACACAAGGTTTGAGAAATTTGATTTACTGGTAGCGGTGAATTTTTGCCCTCTAAAACCTCCATTCGCCGTACAAAAGCGGCGATTTTTGCTTCGGCAGCTATAGAGGTGTCAGCTATGTGTGCACCGTTCCTAGTCACAGATGGTTTCTCACTCACACTCTCCCACTGAATGGTCTTGTCAGCCAGTTCTTCCAAAAAGTTCCATGTGTCCTTAGCACCATAGCTCAGGAATTTGCACTGACACATGGATTCTAACATCATGCGCGAACTGGAGTCTAAACCTTCATAGACAATCTGACACAACCTCCACTGTTCTAACCCGTGATGGGGACATTTGATTAAGATGTCTTTGAATCTTTCTAAGCATTTCCAAAAAATTTCACCCTCTTTTTGTTTGAAATTGTGGATTTCAGAATTCGCATGGTTTTATGAATAGGGTAAAATTTCTTTAGAAAAACTTTCACAAAGTCGTCCCATGTCGTGATTGATCGAGATGGCAAACTGTTTAACCAACTTTTCGCATTGTCCTTAAGCGCAAAAGGAATGAATTTGAGCTTAACGACATCCTCACCCACTCCGTGAATTTTCATCATAGCACACACTCCTTCAAATTCACTGATTAGAAGGTAAGCATTCTCAGACTCGAGTCCCTAGAATTTTGGGAGTAGTGGTATGAATAGCGGCTTGATTTCATAGTTGTTTGCCGCAATGGTGGGCAACACTATGCATGAAGGTAAGGATGAACGGTGTGGGTAACATTTGTCCTGTAACGCCACCTCCTGTTGCTCCACGATCGTTTGTTCCGTCATTGTCGGTAGTGTAGGAGAAGAAGGTGAGGGTGAAAGAAGTGTAGGATTGGACGACTCCGATGAAGCAGAAGGTAAGAAGGTATCGGAAGGTTCCGAGGAATCAGAAGGTGCAGAAGAGTCGGAAGATACAGTCATAAACCAGACCAATCGAGATTGTGAATCTCTAGTCCAAGCTGACATGCACTATCCAAAAGTGGTAGGGAAAGACCGAGGAAATGGAGGAAAAAGTGTTGTTAACCAAAATATTCACAACAACAAATATCACACAAAAAGGTATAACAAGAACACAAACAAGACACACTGCACACACCTAAACAGTTTAGGGTTACCTAGGTCAACTAGAGTTGCTAAAAAAAACTTGCTTTGTGAAGTAAAAATGTATCGCGAAACGGGCCCAAGATAGACTGATCGAGAAGCCAGGTAAGTGCAGAGAAGAAGTTAGGTTTTCCCTCGCTTTCGCGAGGTTCCTTAGTTAGAATTACCTTCTTTCTTTCGGCGGTTGCGCCTTTTACACTTTCCTAGACACTTCTTGAGCAATGTACCGATGGGCGGTGTTCGAAATACACTTAACTTTCCCTATTGAGCACGAAGTCCTTAGAGGCTGAAAGTCTAATTTCTTTTAATGTTAATGGGGGTGTGAAAAATACTCGTTCTTTGTGGTTTGTGGGCCACGGAGAAGGGTGATGAAATTACCGTATCTTGTTGGGGTTCTTTTGCCCTTAAGTCCGTATTAAAATTATGCAATGCGCAATTCAATGAAAAAGTTGTTCAACACATCAAGCAATCTTTTTATTTTTTTATGTTTAAAAGCGGCGCTGCAAAAAATACGGGTTAGTTCCTTTGGCGTTTAGCAATGTGCTTGCAAAGAATCCTGCAAAGATAGAGTAGTGGACGTGTCGGATTTGAGAAGAAGGTGTTTTAAGGAATACGTACCGATGGATTTTTGGGTTAAGAAACCCCCGTTTGACTTGAATCCGTTTGGCTTGAAAGGTTCTCTTGCGCGGGTCAATCTACCCGGATCTTTGGCACTGCATCCTGTTATCACCTTGGCTTTGAGCGCACCCCTTCCTTCGCACAATCGCTATTCGCAAATTCCTCGTATATGAAAATGTCATAAAAAACGGCGATTTAGTACGAAAAGCGATATATGTGGCCAAATCCCTGCACACTAAAAATAATAGAAATCAAACAATACAATTGACATAATAATTGAGCAATAGAAAACAAGAGAAAATGTTGAAGCACTAGGAGTTGTTTGGGCCGGCGGCGCCAGATATTCCTTCAATGACGCCGGTCCACTTAGAGAGATGTGGCTCCAATTTCCTTCTGTGATCTCAGTTTTATAGTATTTTCTCACTTATATTGTTTGATTTTTCTAAATAGTTTCATGGTGTTAGCAGGTCCAAAGAACAGAGAGCACAATGTAAAAAAATGATTTTTATGTTTTGGTTTTAAAAGTATAAACAAAGATAACTCAAAAATGGCATAGTGATGTTGCCACTCCCCGGCACCGGCGCCAAAAACTTGTTGAAAACTCACGGTGTCATACTTTTGTCGAGTTTAGTTTGATGAAATTAGTGCATGACGTGAGTCTCGAGTTTTAAAAATACCGCAAGTGCACGGTGCATTGATGCAAGCCGGCAAGTACGGGTCGAACCACAGGGAGTGGATATCACGACATCATTTTGAGTTATAAAACAATGGGTTGGAAATGGATTTTTTTCACGTTTTTACAACAATTAAATGAAGAAATGTTTAAGGTTGTTTTAGAGAAAACTTAGGCTAAGGTTTGGTATGGTTGAAATACGGCTTTTACCCCCAACTCTCCATTTTGATTCAAGGTCCATTTTTAGAATGAAATGAATGCGGAATTAGTTAAATGAAGTTAGCAAGCATAGAACATATACTTGTATGCTATATGTCCTATCTAGCTAGCTTGCAACACTTAACTTAATTTCTTATTCTTTTCAACTTCAATTCATAATATAGAAACAATAAAATGCAAAGAAGGAATAAGATATATGTTAAAGGTTGATTTTCAACCATTCAAAAAAATATATCTTATCAAGCAAAACATAATACAATTGCATAATTAAGAAAGGAAGTGTAAAATGCAAGAATCAAAAAGGGAGGGGTTGGAAGAAAAGCCATTCCACAACCTATCTCACCATAGCCCAAGAGCAAACTACTCACACATCATAAATTGAAATAACAATAAAGAAGAAAATGCAAAATGAGAAGAGATACAAGAATCAACTTGATATAATTGAAGCCTTTATTGAAATGGTTCCAAGTACAAACAAGCGAATTCAAATACCAAAATCTAATCTTGCAAGCTCAAGAAAGAGGTTGCAAGACTAGAAGAAGGCAAGGAATTCACACTAAAGGTTACAAGATCACTAGTTACAATGTTTAAAAATTTCTCTCTTACAAAAAGTAGCGCCCTCTAACTTGCTCAAAGGCCTGGTATTTATAGGCTCAAAACAAAATTAAACAAATAATAAAAATGAGATGATGTGATTGCAAGGAGGGATAGAGAAAAGATGGGGACAAACGGGGCAAGGGGGCCGGCGATCTCGGAATTTGTGGGGGTGTGGCCGGCCAGAATCCGAGCTTAGAGGCTCGTTTTGGTGCTGTGGTCTTGTGCTCTCTCTACAAGTCCACTGATGCTGCTTAATTTGCCTATATGAACCTGGTTTGCACTCAGGAATTTGGAGGGAAAACTTGGTGCTTCATATCACATCACACCTTTTAGCAATTAATGCACATCACCTTCATTTGTGCTCATTTTGTGCCAAGGCGGCCCCCATCATGGTCTAGTGCACATGCATTCTGTAGGACCAAAAATTGTGTATGCAATATTGTTTACACAAGATCTTATTGGATATCGATCGATTTTCTGTTCCGTTTGCAGTGTCAGCTCCCAACCGTTATATCCGTGATTTTGAGTGTGTCTCCAGTCTTTTATCATGAACACCTGTAATCTGTAATTATTGAGCAGACACTGGTTAATTGTACCGATATATACAAAATAGATAACGAATGAGTGTTATTAAAATGCAGTTTTTTGTGATGAGCACTGAGTTACCGCGATCATTCTGGGGTTATGCACTAGAATCAGCTGCATATATTTTGAACAAGGTTCCTACTAAATCAGTGCCTACCACACCATATCAGATGTGGAGTGGGAAGAAACCCTGTCTTCAATATCTTAAGACATGGGGATGTCCAGCTTTTGTAAAAAAGCAGCATGCGGACAAGCTTGAGGCACGCTCAGTACTGTGTAAGTTTGTGGGATACCTAAAGAACTCCAGGACGTATTATTTCTATTGCGCAGAGGAACAAAAGGTCTTTATTTCTCATCATGCCCACTTCTTGGAAGCTGAATTTTTAGAAAATCAGAAAAGCGGGAGCGCAATAGAACTGGAAGAAATTCCATAACCACAAGCTATTACTGAAAGCTTGGTAGAACCAGAGGTTTAAGAAGAACCAGACATCTCCGCGCCACTCCACAGAACTAGCAGGCAGTCTCATCCGCCCGAGAGATACTACGGTTTTCTCATAGATGGGGATCGAGAGGATTGCATCATTGGCAATGATGAGCCTACTAGCTTCCAGCAATCCATTCAGAGCGGCGATTCGGTAAAATGGCTTTATGTAACGCGGGCCGAGATGGAGTCCATGTACACCAACAAAGTGCGGACTTTGGACATTTCTCCAGAAGGGGTAAAACCCGTAGGCTGCAAATGGATCTTTAGAAAGAAGATTGGTGTAGATGGACATGTTGAAACCTATAAGGCAAGACTTTTTGCAAAAGGTTTTTGTCAAAGACCTGGTTTGGACTATGATGAAACCTTTTCTTCAGTGGCTATGTTCAAATCCATTCGGATCCTTCTTGCCATTGCTGCCTTCCACGATTATGAAATCTGGCAGATGGACGTAAAGACGACTTTTCTAAATGGAAATTTGGAAGAGTGCGTCTATTTGGATCAGCCAGAGGGTTTCATTCAGAGTGGGAGAAGCGGGAAAGTGTGCAAGTTTCTTAAGTCCATCTATGGACTAAAACAGGCATCGCGGAGTTGGAACATCTGTTTTGATGAGACGGTCAAAGAATTCGAATTTATCAAAAATCCAGATGAACCATGCATATATGGTAAGATTGTAGGAAGAACTGTAGTATTTCTCATCTTGTACGTGGATGACATTCTCTTAATAGGAAATGACATTCCTATGCTACAATCAGTCAAAGGATTCTTATCATAGAGGTTCTCCATGAAAGACCAGGGTGATGCCTCCTACATTCTGGGGATCCAGATCTATCGTGATAGATCTAAGAGGATGTTGGGACTTTCGCAGTCCAGGTATATCGACACCATACTGAAAAGATTTAGTATGGAAGATTCAAAGCGCGGTAATCTACCGGCTTGTCACGGAATCACCCTCTCCAAAGAGATGTCTCCTAAAACTGATCTGGAAAGGGCTCGCACAACATCTATACCGTACGCTTCAGCGGTAGGCTCTATAATGTATGCGATGTTGTGTACTAGACCAGATGTTGCTTACGCACTAAGCGTGGTAAGCCGGTATCAGTCAAACCCAGGAGAGAAGCACTGGATAGTAGTAAACAATATTCTCAAGTACCTGAGAAGGACTAAGAAGATGTTCTTGGTGTATAGAGGAAAAGACCTCCAGATCGAGGCCTTTGCTGACTCCAGCTTCCAGAGTGACAAGGATGACTATAAGTCTATGTCAGGTTATGTCTTTATCCTTAATGGAGGGGCGGTCTGTTGGAAGAGCTCCAAGCAGGACACCATTGCTGACTCGACGATGGAAGCGGAGTACATAGCTGCTTGTGACGCCGTGAAGGAAGCAGCCTGGATGAAGAAGTTCCTAAAAGAATTTCAGATGGTTTCGTCCATTGTAGATTCAATACCTCTATATTACGACAACAACGGCGCTATAGCCTTAGCGAAGGAACCCAAGTCCCATCAAAAGTCCAGACACATTTTGAGGTGTTACCACTTGATCAGGGAGATCGTTGATCACCGGGAGATCGGGGTGAAGAGAGTAGATACGGAGAATAACATAAAAGATCCACTCACGAAGACCATCCCTCAGACACAGTTCGATAGGCTAATCGAGATGATAGGTCTGCGATATGCCAATACATGACCTTAGTGCAAGTGGGAGGTTGTTAGTGATATATGCCCTAGAAGCCATTATTGTATCATACTGGTTTGTATATTACTTAATGTAAGCTTGGAATATTCACAGTTGTATTGACAGTCTTGCTCAAAATGGTAGTATGCTACTTGGTTTGTTTCTACCTCAATATGTGCATGTGTTTCTTTTAGCATATCGCTTATACATATTGGTAGAGCCCTTAGGATCTTTGCTTGATTACCAGCGTTGTGATGGCAGTCACACTAGTGGGGGCTGGGTAGTCTATAAGCACATCCTTATACAGGTCCCTAGTCATAGGATTATCGAGACGGGGCATCGATACTCCAGAGTAGACTAGTGTATACGCTTCTCATCCCAGCAGGGGAGATGGTCTGTCCCACAACCATTAGTACGTCATACTGGAGATAGTATGCAGGTGCTCATTAGGTTATGAGTACACTGGACAAGACTCGTCGGGGACTGCTGGTGGGTATTATACCTATCATCGGGTAGCAGTTCCCAGGTGACATGAGTACAGCTTAGTCCGTCGACTTGATACTGCTACTTCGCATCGAGTGTGTTCCCACTGTATTTTGATTACTACCCTACCACGGCTCGAAGGAGTCATGCAAACAGGTAGTAGTTGGGTGCAGTCCCGAAGCACTTAGAGGCAGTGGCAGTTAGATATGATTCGTCTCTCCCGGTATTAGGGGTTGATATCGCGCTGTGTTTGGAGAGCCATTACACAAAGTCCCTGGCCATGGCAAGCGAGATTTACTGGTAGGTATTCCAGTAGTTTCTCAGGGTGTTTTGGGCTACACTCTGGCATGACTTATTGCGCTATTAGGGGTCTGATGATTACCGTCCCCTAGGCCCGATATGCGATACTCTTAGATGAACAAACCGGACTGTACGAAGATTGTCACATTCAGGCTCAGTAGGAGTTCGGATGGGTTTGCTCATCGGCCTTCTTATCGACAGATACCTGGGTAGCCGTTACGTGCAGCTAGTACCACTTGCGGCTTGTGGTTAAACCCACTGCCAGCATACTGTCGAGTCTTTAGAGTTCCACACAGAGAGTTTCCCTGCATCGGACGAAAAATGTAGAGGCCGTATGGTTTTATGGTAGGGCTTCGATCACGTACGTGCACCTATGCGCATATGATGTTCGGACGGATAATACTAGTGGGCTTTGGTTTAAGCCGGATCCTAGTATTATATTGACGGATCAGTTTTTTCTCATTGTATTCGTGTTTCTCGAAACACGGATATGGTTATGTATATACGGATGAGAGAGGCATTCTTGTAATTACTCAAGATTATTATTAGAAGGAGATACCTCATTAAGGTTTTGGTTATTTACTTGATTAAAACAATTATGAGGTGGAAGAAATTATTTGTTATTTTTATAAATGGTAATTGTGCTATGGCTACTTGGTTTGACTATTTGACTTAGATATTTGGGTGAGATATTTTTCTTGCCATGCTTGTAGTCATATCATGGGAGCCATCTCAATTATCATTATGAAAAACATTGTCTCTTTTCTCAAGCTATCTCCTTCTTCTTCCTTTCAACCCTTAAGTCTCATGAGTTGAGAAACCTAGGGTTCCAAGAGACAAACCACTCCATCTTCTTTCTCTACACCACCTAGGCCATCTAGTTTAGCAAGCTAGTTTCCCTAGTTACCTCGGGTTTGAGGTTAGATCTCAGACTATAGACTCTCGGGTGGATCGTCTTTGACTCTAGGAAGCCGACGAGGAAGCATCGATCCGTTTTGATCATCGGAGCCTACGATGATGAGGAGGACAGCGAGAAGACCCGAAGGACATGATACTATGAGGTATAACATTCATCCGAGTAGTTAAACCTCATATAGTTTGCTAGCTAGGGTTTATGATCGATCATTGGTTCTAGTTGGTGTTGCGAAGCCCGTAAAAATCATTTTTGCAATTTCCGCCTCCCCACGAACACGTGGGGTGCGCGACATAGACTCAAAGTTCCTTGGATTCATGGTCACACATCGAAGAATCGAAGCAAACCCGGAAAAGATCAGGGCCAACATTGACATGGTGATGCCCAAGAGCAACGTTGAAATCATGCGGCTCACGGGCAGGGTGGCCGCTTTGAGTCGGTTCATGAAAGTGCCTGCATTTCTTCAAAACCTTGAGAAAAACCCCCGGTTCGAGTGGTCCGAGGAATGTCAAGTAGCCTTCGAGCAGCTCAAGACTCATATGACGACGCCACCGCTTCTCACCCGACCAGCTATAGGAGACAAGCTGCTGCTGTACCTGGCCGTGTCCGACCAGGCTGCCAGCTTCATGCTCATCAGAGAATCCGAGGGGATACAAAGAACAGTCTACTATGTCAGCCACGTTTTGAAAGATGCAGAGACCAGGTACCCAGCCATTGAAAAAATAGTCCTGACGCTCGTCGTTACTTCCAGGAAACTTCGGTATTATTTCAAGGCTTATACCATCATTGTTCTCACCAACTGACCCCTGGGAAACATCCTCGGTTCCTCCGAGTCGTCGGGCCGCTTAGAGAAGTGGAGATGGGAGTTATCACAGTTTGACATCCGATACCGACCGAGGCAAGCCATCAAAGCCCAAGCCTTTGCTGATTTCGTAGTTGAATGCACCATTCCCAACAGAGAGGAAATGCCAACGCGAGATCCAAACCCACAAAACTCAATCGAAGAAAATCTCGGTCCAATTCTGGACTGGGTACTCTATGTGGATGGTTCCTCTACGGAGGAAGGGAGTGGGGCTGGGCTAGTCATCCGTGGCCCCAATAAAGCCGAGATGGAATACTCTTTGCGGCTCGACTTCAAGGCCTCCAACAACGTCGCAGAATATGATGCCTTATTGTTTGGTCTATGAATCACCTCAAGAGTGGGGCTAAAAAGAATTATAATTCGCAGCAACTCCGTGTTGATCGTTGGCCAAGTGACCGGACGTTTCGAAGCCCGGAAATCCCTGATGATGAAATACCTAGCCGAGATAAAAAGGCTTCGGAGAAATTTCGACGAGGTCCATATGGAACAGATTCCCCAGAGCATGAACGTCGAGGAAGACGCGTTGAGCAAACTCGCTTCCTCCTATTCAGCCAATCATAAGAGGAATATCCTCTTCGAAGTACTACCGTGACCCATCATCAAATATAAAGAGGTGATACACCGGGTCTACACCACTCAGGGGAGTGTCTCAGATTGGAGAAAGCCCATAGTGGAGTTCCTCAAGGATGGAATGCTCCCTGAGGTCGAACCGAGGCACGCCGGCTCCGCCGAAAGCTCGCCACTTCGTGTGGAGCAAAGAGAACTTGTACAAGAAGTCGTATACCTAACCCTTACTCAGATGCGTTGATTTCGACGAAGCAGAGTATATTCTCCACGAGATACACGAGGGCGTCTCGTTGGCGCACATCAGGGGATCAGCAGCCTAGTTCAAAAGACACTGCTGCAGGGATATTATTGGTCGACTATCTACGGCGACGCGGAAAATCTCGTACGAAGGTGCAAGACATGTCAACTTTTCGGAAGCACTCCTCAGTTACCAACCACTGAGTTAACACCACCGAGCTGCCCTTAGCCGTTCGCACAATGGGGAATGGACATGATTGGCCAAATTCCCACCGGCACTGGTGGGCATAAATACATCCTTGTCGCCATGGACTGCTTTACGAAATGGGTCGAAGCCGCGCCAATCAGGAAACCGGATTCCCCCTCTACGGTGAAGTTCTTGCAGAACAATGTAATCGTTTGATTTAGAATTCCGAGGTGCATCATCACCGACCACGGAACCAAATTTGAAAACGACAAAGTCAGAGAATTTTGTAGCGACTATCATACAGCGATGAAGTTTTCTGCAGTTGCACATCCCCAGTGCAACGAGCAAGCCGAGGTAGCAAACCGATGTGTCATCCAGGGCCTCCGAGCCCACCTGGAAGGAAGACAGGGTGGATGGGTCGAGCAACTGCCATGTGTACTGTGGGCATTGCGAACGTCAAAAAAGACACCCACGGGGGAAACCTCGTTCAGTCTCTATTATGGCACCGAGGCAATGGTCCCCACAGAAATTGGCCTTCCCAGTTATCGAGTCGAGCACTTTGATGACGGGGCCAATGTCTTGGTCCTTCGAAATAACTTGGACATCTTATTGAAAAAGTGAGACCGAGAGCAAATAAGGATGGCTGCATATCAGCAACAGACTTTCCGATATTATAATGCCCGGGTCAAACACTGAGCATTCAAGACGGAAGACTTAGTCCTATGACGAAATGAGTTCAAGGACCAAGGGAAGTTGCATAAGTTATCCCCGAAGTGGGACGGTCCCTTCCTCTTGACCGAGGCGTTGCCCGGAGGAGCCTACCGCCTCCAAGATTCCTTGGGGCATAACTTTCCACGGCCGTATAACGTCGAAAAACTTAAATTGTATAGATGAACTTGTACTCTCTTGAATAGTGAGACTCTTTTTTTCCTGTTATCAAGTTTGTTTTAGTTTCCGAGCCAAGCCCTCATACGAGTAGGTTTCTGCACGGTTTCGAGGCCGGCGGCCAGCCTCCTTTTCATCATAGCCGGGCAGCTTCTTACCCGGTACATCCACGGCGGGTACCTTCCTACCCGGCCCATCTAAGGCGGGTACCTTCCTGTCCAACGACGCCGGAGATCCAAAAGCCCCCTCTACAGGGCAACCGGGTATCTTCCTGCCCGGCTCCCCCACAGCGGGCAATTTTCTGCCCGGCCAAACCCGTGAATCATTAAGGGGCGGGCTACCTCACCCCTATGACTAAAACATGGGCACACCTATAGGTAGTCGACCTAAATACTGCTCTGCCCGCTTTACCTCAACTCTGGGGGACCGAGGGAGCGAGGAGCACCGCTCTACATACGCTTAGAAAAATAGAAACGAAAACAAAATTTTCAACGATCGACACTCTGAGCGAGGAGAAACTCGTAATCAAAAGACAAAATTTTATTGATAAAAGATATTCTTGGCTCCTCAGCCTTACAAAAATGCCCGGGGGCTCACAAAATAAAAACTATTACAGCAAAGGGGGAAGGGGGTCTAGAAAGCATTGATCGTGGTATTCAATGCAGAGATCCTCCAACCGAGCCCAGGCGACATCCTATCGCTCCCTCTGCCGATGCCCGCAGACCCGAGCGACTACAGTTCCGCCAGGGACTCCCGCCGTCGAACATGAAGCTATGATCAGCATCTGTTGGAAAGATCGACAAAGGATATCTAGCGAGCGGTCCTGCCTGCTCTTCGAGATCAGGCCCAACTCATGGGCCGTGCGCATTTTGTTGATGGTCTCCTCTAGCACTTGTTAGGACAAAGCCCTTAAAGGCCCGAAGATGACCTCCAGATCGCGTAGATGAGCACCTGTAGAAGAGAAGATTGGTGCGGGAGTAAATGCCCGCAATGAAGCTCTAGGCGACCTATCACGGCCTCGTATGTCGCCTCGGAAACATCAAAGTCGTAATAGTAGACGTCATGGCGTGTCACGATGTCTCGGATGTTGTACGTATTGTCGGCCATTAGGAAACAACAAATTACGGAGATCGATCAAAGAAAAAGGGGAGAAGACGAAGACAGCTAGAGGCAAATCAACAAGAGTGCCTAAGGGGGGGGGGCAGACATCCTTTATTTATAGCCTCAACAAAAACCCCCAAATGGTCGAGATCCTTTCCCACCAAGGCATGAATCACAGAGTATCATCACACGCATCACGCCACTCGATACGGCACTGCCACGCGGCACCCGACCATTGGCCCCTCCATTTCATGAGGATCTGGGAAGATTGAACGACGTCTTCGGGAGAATCACATGGATCTCGAGATACCTACCGCAAGCCACAGGGAACCGGGAATCGGGGATGCGCAAATATTGGCGTCATGGTAATCCTGCCATCGACCGACTAATCAACACGGATGAATTCTTATTCGGGAGGCAGCCGGTTAACTTCATACTTGGCCTATCCACAACGGGTTGATTCCTGCCCAACAACATCGTGGATCTAAAGTCCTCATCACAAGGATACCGGGCAGCTTTTTGCTTGGCCCATCCATAGCGGGTAGCTTCCAACCCGACAATGATGTGGATCCAAAGCCCTCATTATGAGACGGTCAGGTAGCTTCGTGCTCGGCCTATCCACAGTGGGTAGCTTCCTGTCCAACGAATACGTGGATCCGAAGCCCTCATCACGAGGTCGCCGGACAGCTTCCTGCTCGGCCCATCTACAGTGGGTAGCTTTTTTCCCAATGAATACGTAGATCCAAAGCCTTCATCACGAGGCCGCTATGTAGCTTCCTTCTCGGCCCATCCACAGCGGGTAGCTTCCTGCCCAACGATGCTGTGGATCCAAAGCCTTCTTCATGAGGCAGCCAGGTAGCTTCCTGGACGACGCCAACAGTGGAACATGAGGCCTCATGTTAAACCTGCAGGCCGACAAGTAGGAAAACTCTTAACATGGCCTAAGTAAATAAAGCTCGGGTTCTGTCGATAGCCGGCCCAACTCCAACCCCACTCGACCTATACTTGATGTTCGCTCGTTTCACATCACCTCGACTCTGGAGTGAGGAGGGACACTGGTCTACCTATACTCGGTGTTCGCTCATATCGCGTCACCTCGGCTCCGGGGTGAGGAGGGACACCAGACTACTTATACTCGGTGTTCGCTCGTCTCGCATCACCTCGACTCCGGGGTATGGAGGGGACGCCGGTCTACCTATGCTTGGTGTTCGCTCATCTCACGCTCTGGGGTATGGAAGGGGCACCTATTTATCCACACTTGGGAAATAAAGGAGAACGAAAACATTACAGTCAAGCTAATCAAGGACGAGCTAAAAATACTTTATTAATATTCTAAGTTATATACAAGGTATCAGCTCCTCATCTTTACAAAAATGCCTGAAGGCTTACAAAAATAAAACAAAAACAATAGGAGAACAGGAAGAACGACGGCTTCAAACCGCCTTCTCGATCAATGCCTCCCCATTTTCCGCCCCAAGCACCTCCACCGACTACCTCGCCTCCACTTGCCTGCTCAGCACCTCCGCCAGCAGCTTCGCCTCCGCCCGCCGACTCAGCACCGCCGTCTTGGGGCCCTTCCTCCGTAAGGGGATACCTCGTGCGAAGCTCTCGATCGTCGAAACCGGGCATCATATCCTTGATGGCGTTGATGGCATTGTGCCACCTGACGGCCGCGGAATCTGCAAGGTTAACGTAGAATTGGTCGGACGTCTTATAGTCTTCCACGGCCTTCTCCACCCTATCCTCGGCCCGCTTCACCGCCTCGTAAGCCGTCCAGGCATCCCCCTTACACAAGTCTCTCTGCTTCTTTATGACCTCGAAAAGCTCATTGAACTTTCCGATCCCGGTTAGACTTGGTCAAGGCCCGGTGAGACTTCTTCAGACTCATGGCCTTCAAGCCCTCTGATACAAGCCTCGACTCAAAGGTAGCAGCGTTTTCCTAGGCCTTCTTCAGCTTGGAGAGGAGCTCTTCCTCACGTGAGGATGACTCTCCAGCCTTTTTCATCACTGGGGCGACCGCCTAGGCATCTATGGTAGCTAGGAGGGCGCAAGTTGAAGGACCTGCAGAAAAACACGAACAACATTTGTCAGAAACTAAACGGAGGAAAAATCACTTGGAAATTTTTGTTTTTCTTGAGGATTACCAACATGGACGGCCTCCTGGGCTATCACCGTGACTTGGGCCTTCATAGTACCTCGGGAAATCCTGGTCCCCGCTGCCTTCTCTATATCCGCCAGCAAGCTGTTGGCCACGGAAAGCACCGATGACACCTCAATGCAAAAGTCTCCCTCCTGCACCTGTATCCCGGCTGGGGGCGGCCGGGAAACCACTTTCTTAAGTCTCTTGTCCAGAGGCACAGCGGAAGAGGGAGCTTTCGGTCTGGCCTAAGGAGCCTGTTTCCGGGCAGGCTTCTGCCCTCCACTCCTGTGCTCCTCCGGGACGGGAGGAGCGGTGACGAATTTAGTGGAGGGGCTCTGCCGGGGCTCCTCCCCCGGCGCGGGCTTGAACGAACTAGCGCCGCTGCCCTTCCTTCCTTGCATTTTGGTGGCCAGGATGGCCATGATCTTCAATCGGTCCATGGGCTCTGCGACATAAGATAAAAGAAAAGATCAGCAACGAGAACGACAAACTATGATAAGCCTAAATTAATCGGCAAAATCCTAACTTACCCTTGAAGTGCGTGGGACCGAGTCTCGTCTAGCTCAGGGCCTGCTCGGAATGCAAGGCGTCGGCCCGCTGGATCGGCTCCCACCGCGACACGACCCCCGCCTCCAGAGCGCTTGACTGCTTAGGCCTTAGGCAATCCGCCCTATGCCACTAGGTTGGCACTGGCCATTTCTTTCCCCTCGGAGGGCTAACAAATACGAACTTCTCCTTCCACTCGTGGATAGAAGAAGGAACGACCACAACCCCTGATCTGGACACCCTACCCTTATACTTTTTAAAAGAAAGATAAAACCAGCTCGGCTCGTCCTTACGAGTACCGGGGTGATTTTTGTAGCAAAGGAAGGAGAGAAGAAGACCTAAGTTAAAGGGGATCCGATCAATTTTCAGCCGGACCAGGAACCCGAGGAGAATTCTCCATAAGTTCGGTGCTATCTGACCTGGGGCAAGTTGAAAGAAATGGAGGACAGCGGAAACCTCGAGTAAGAAGGACAGACACATCCATGCTCAGAACACCTCCAAGTATAGGGCAATCTCATTACCCTGTACCTGGTCTGCCCGCTCACCCTCCCTAGCCAGACAAAGCGAGTAGCCTTGGGGGATATGGAAACGGGTCCGGATATCAGAAAGCTCATCTGACCGATTCAACATCGAGGGCGCATCGCGAGTATTCTCGATACGCACCTTGGGGCCCTTTTTGCCACCCGACGACGAAGAACAAAGGCATCACCACCCCTTGGGGGCGGGCCCGACGTGGAGGAAGAAGAAGTACTCTCTTGGCTATCAGAAGCCGAGGAAGAGGAAGATGGCCTACTGGGCTCGGCTTCAGAGACTGAAGCTTCATCGCCCGACTCGATCCAAACTACATCGACAGAAGCATCAGAGGAAGACATCTAACCTGATTCAAGGAAAAAATGGCTGGGGATGGATTTGGGCTGAGGATCCGACCTAATAGATCAAGCATCGAGCAATCATTAGATGATTGGAGGCAAGTGAAGCAAAAGTGCTTCCTAGGGAAAGGTCTCCCCTATTTACACTCTCATCGAAAGCCATCCGACGGCCCAAATCTGCTCCCACCAAAACGAAATGTCGCGCCCTACGACCTTGATGACGCCACGCGGCAGCCAACCACTGGATGTCTCCCCTTTCACACGGATCGAGCTTGCGGAAGCGACGACTCGCGATCTGCCATTCATCTGTGGCCATGTGGCGCGAAGATCGACGGCTTAAGTAAGCGAAGCGACGTCTCCTTTATGGTGCTGCAATTTCGCCGATTCGCTGACGTCATCGTAGATACCGAAAATTAAGGCGTTCCGTGAAACGCCTCGTGGATCCGGAAATCGAAGAGACATGGCCACCAAACGTCCCATCGTTCCCAGACAACCCACTATGAAGAATCCTTAGCGCCAAGCTTAACGATGATGACCGAGCTGCCCATTCTTGACCCGACCCATAAATAGGTCGGAACAAGAGTGGGGGGCTAATGATGATACTCCTAAGAGGGAATTCCCCAGATCACGGCACGTGTCAGCTGACGTGTCGTCCACGTAAGCCCTCTACGTTCCTGGGGCTGTGGAGCTGGAATAAGTACGATACCTTAGGGACATTCCTCGACACCTCGTCTCCGAGGCTGCGTCTGATCTTTTCGGAGACTTTCCCGGAGTACATTCCCTATTTGCCTAGGGGCTAACTAACAACTCGCCTTCGAGCTATCCTCGGCATCCTGATTAGTCTGAAATATTGCACATTTGAATGATTATTTTCCCCACTATTGTTAAGTTTTAAAAGGTATTTATTGTAATTATAGCACATATGAGGGTTTATGTATAAAAAGTTTATTATCATATATTTCTACATTATAATTAACATAATGAGGGAAAATACATGCATATAATATTTATATAAAATATTAGTAATTAAAATATGTATATCATATCAAATATTTCTAATCAATATTCTTAACATATAATATCATATAAAATGGTTAGAATAATATCTCAAAAATGCCAAATACTACTAACACTTTGATTTGAGATATTATGCAGATTAGCTCAGGTCTGGAGATCCGAGATGTTGGAATCAAATCTGCCGAAATATGGAAGCAAATCGTAAGATGTAGCAACGGTAGAGACTCAGAGTATTATTCTCAGAATCCAGATATCGAAGGGATCTCCACATGTCAACAAGAGTGAGCAGAAAAAATACCAAACCCTAATCCCAATACATTGCCGCGGAAGGGCGGCCAAATGCATGTATTTGCGGCGGATCCGCGACATATCTAGAGTTGTTTGATGAAATATTTTGATGATTGGATCGTATCAACGTATATTCGCAGATGGTATCTAGGGTTTCTAGTTTCTATGACTATAAATAGGACCGAGAGCTTCACATTTAAAATCATAAACCGAAAAGATCAAGAGGTCTAAAGCGATCCACGCATCCAGGTGATCATCAGCTAGTCATCTACCTCCAACAAAAGAGAGAGAGAGAGAGTGAGAGCAAGAACTAGGGTTCTTTGTAATCTACTTTGTACGGAGAGTTGTATGAAATAGTTGATTAATAAAGGTAGTCTTTTTATTAGTCTTTTCACATTTATTTTCTGCATTTAATTTCTGCATCTTATTTATGCATCTTGATCATGTTTTCTTCTTCATCCTTTCTTCTATCTCAACCATGAGCGAGTAATTCCTAGCTTGCTAGGGTTCGTAGGCTAGGGTAGATCAAAAGATGATAAAATCATTTAACTCCTTTTATACATTTTAAAGTCTATAAACTTTAGTAAAATAAATGTTAGCATCCTAATCGGACGCGCTACCAATCTATTGCTAGTCATGACCACAATTCGAGATCTGTTTAACACTTATTTTTGTAAAGGCTAGACATGAATAGAGATCAATGCAAGGACATGGGTTGAGAGTGGGGAAACCCTAGTTTCTTCCAAAAGAATCCTAATCCACATTCATCACTATCGATCTAGTTTTAAACTATTAAAACATAAAAGGAGTCATTTTTAATTAGTCATCCATTACTACTAAGTTATATGAACCCTACAAGTCTCTTCTTCATAAATTTTACATCCGTATTAAAATAGATCTACAAACAATCACCCATCTTCTATCAACTCGTCTAAAGTAAGAAAAATGTTCACATTTCCCCGCGGATGACTCGTACTCATCACAGCTAACTACTAGCGACACCGTCTTGATTGCGGTTACTTTATTTACGAAAAGACTTTTTAGCACATCAATCAAATGGCGCCGTTACCGAGGAAATGGCTGTAATTTTTTCTTTCTATTCGGGTTGAATTCTTATTAAATCCGACAACCATAAAAAAAAAATCAAAACCGCATCTTGTGTATTTAACGATTATTGTACGAGTTTTGGAAGAGAATCTGGAGTAACTGGAGCAAGCCAACAGAGAGTTAGAAAATTTCGACGAAGTCCAAAGGAGCATAGGGGTGCTCTGAAGAAAACTCAGCAGGAGAAGACTCGATTGTGCGGCGGAACCGCGGCTGTCTGGTGGAGTTGGGACCCCAAAATCCTCAGGTAATTTCTTTATATCTTTCTCTCCTCTAAAGCTCCAATAATCTGATTTTGACTGCAGGACTTTGCAAAAAAGCGCCGCTAAAAAAAAGTTCTTTTTGCGTGTTTTGATATTGGTTTGTTTGTGCATATATTAATCGGACATTAAAGGGAAATTACCCAAATCCAGATTAGGTGGGGATTTCATCACCCTTCCTAAGCCCCACAAATCACAAACATGCATACGCATAACCCTACATTAATTAAAAAAATATCTAGACCTGGCCCCTAAAGACATTCGCGCTCAATTAGAACAGAGGAAGGTCGTGGGTAATCTATCGCTTATCTGCATTTCTCTTGTGGTGTCTAGGCAAGCGTGACTAAGGAACGTGGCTAGTTAATTAGGCCTGCTATTTCGGTGATTCGTATATCGGATACCTCCCACTTACCTGGCCATAAGAGTGATAAAGAGGTGGTAGAGGATTGATCCTGCGACTTGTCCTTTGGAAGTCAATGAGCGGTCTAGTAACTTGACCTAGAAAACCCGAGTTCTAGAGGTTGATTGTGCATTTTGTGATTTGTCGAGTCAAGCCTTAAGTCCGACTATTTTTCAAAGAAAAACAATTTCCAGAATCCAAAAAGAGCTTAAATCTTTTTTCTAATGGGTAACCCAAACAGACGAACTCTTGTCGAGCTTTGCTATCCAGAATCAAATATATCTTGTTTTCGTAACTACTTCGGTACAAAATCCGACTCTAACATGTCTTTAAGAGATAGGATAGAGTAAGCGGAAAAAAACAGTTGGATACCTCACTCAAGGTCTTATCAACCACATCAAAATTCCACTTCTTATGTTGATAATCTGTTTAAAACGAGTGGGGGAACTTCGAAATGCATGTCCATTGCTGAGCATATTGCGAAGGTTAAAAACCAAAGTTTCAATTCTTTCACTAATCCAAAACTGTTAGGACAACAAACACCATCATTTACATATGAAAATATTGATACTTGTTTTAAGGCGAATATGACATCTTTTACCATTGCCGAACAAATAGCAATTGCCAGTTGCCAACTAACCAACCAATCTCAATATTCTTCATATCACAATGTTGATCCTAATCCTGGTTATGAAACTTGGGTTCACCTTTCTAATTCTTATCCACAGTACCAAATCTTCGCACGCTCTCATATTGACACTTATCTTGAGGCTAATGGGACAAATCAGAAATGCAAGTCGATTGCGGAACACATTGAACTCGCCCATAGCCAACAAGTAAGGGCATCTCTTCTTAACATTTCTCTTCAGGCTAATGCAGAAAATCATAAACGCATGTCAATTGCTGAACATGTTGAACTTGCCTGTAGCCAACAATTAGACACTTCCCAACCATACTCATCTTCTTCACCTTATCTAGACAGTGCTTCTGAAAATGAATTAGAAAGTTCCACGGTTCAAAAAGAATCCTTCATTGGAACTTCTTCACAACCCATGTCTAGCTTTGAAGTAGAGTTGGAATTGAGTAGTGACAAAGAACAAGAGATCTCTCAAAGTCAAACCAAAACGAATTCTTTTGATCTCGACACCTTCTATCCTGCACCCCAACTGAATATATTCGATGTTCAACCGCTTCATAGTCTATGTGATGAGGTGCCCGAGAATAACTTGTTTGACTTTGCTAATAGTGAGTGTGAAAGAGAGCCCGACACCATTTCAAATCAAGCCGATCCTTATTCGACTATACTTGATATTTCAAACCTTCCAACTCCGTCAAGTGAACCAAGTGATTTATCGATTAAGAATACCTATTCGTTTGATTTGACCGAAGGTGTTAGTGAGAGCGGTGATGAGAATGTCGTTGAAAATGAACCCGTTATGTTGGATGAGTTGGATTCTCCTACCCATCATGTCCCTTCTATTGAATACGAACATCTTCCTGTACAATTAACCGATCCTATTCTTACCACCGACCTATCCGATAAGCAGAACGATAGTCACCCTTCATCTCCCGCATCTGGTTTAACAATGCTCGACACCCAAATTTGTTTACCCATTTCATCACCACTTTCTTTGGTTCTTCTAATTTTCTTTCAACTCCACCGAGTTTTGATGAACCACACTCCGATATTTCGAGTTCTATGATTCTTGAAAGATCACTCGATTTAGACTATTTTGAGGAGGAGGGAGACGGTTATTTCGAATCTCCTACCTCTATAATTTCTGACGAATCGAGTGTTTTGAATCTTGGTGCGCATAAGATTGACCTTGGAACTTTCAACCGTCATAGTGAATCTGCATATTCCATCGATATAGATATTGATGAAATTATTACTCGGACCATTGATAAAAGTTTTGAAGAAATTTTCGCCGAAGAACTCGCATTCCTAAAAGACATGGATGCTGTGATGATTCAACCTCCACCCGAAGAAGTTGAACCACCACCCTTTCTTCTTATCATGTACAAGAATGCAAATATTCCACTCATTCCTAATCATTCACATTCTCGTTTTCTTCCACCATCACTATTTCGTCTTTACCAACCGAGACGTAAACCCGATCGATTACGCCTCTTATCTCCCCACTTCTTCACATCTATGATTTTTACCAACCATATTGTTACATCGATAAAATATTCGAATGGTTGGTGTTGACTTTTGGTCTTTGTAAAGTTTTGCATAGACTAATAACTTTACCCCCTCTTATAATTTTAAATGTTTAATACTATTTTACTCAAGTTTGAAGGGGGAGAAAATATTTTGGCTCTTGAAATAAAATAAATTTTTACAAAATTGTGAGCCAAAAATAAGTTTGGGGGAGGTTTCACTGTCGTTATTTCTTGTCCGTGTTACTAACTTTTCCTCCCAAGTCTACAGGTTTTAAGCTTACCAGATAATATCAGTAAGGACACTGCTGCAAATAGATTTGGGGGAGATTTGTGCTTATTCACGCATCATTTTTTGCATTATACTAAATAAAAGCACATTTTTTTTTGATAATGAAAGTTAGAAAGTGAAAAATACATATGATAGGAAGGAAAAAGAAAAGCAAGAAAATTAGATGTTTTATAACTAAACTAATAATAGGTAGTTATGAGCCGTTGTTCCAAGGGTTAGTAAGATGAATGGAATCACGTAATCTGATGAAAGAAATAAGTCTGAAAAATAGTCCTTATTCGTGCCTCCAAACATCTGAACGTTGATACCCTACTATATGCACTTGCACACATCTTGAAACTTGGGATAGGAGAGGATATCTTGAAATACTCTTGTCTAAAAGCCTTAGTATGAAGGAAAATAAATATATAGACAAAAATATAAATGAAAAAATGGTGAAGAAAAATGAACACTGGTTTTGTAATTACTTAAGGCAGCATAAAAAATATAGCGAGGGTGCTTTATCACCTAGTGCCTTAGACCAACTGGTTTGGGAGCCACTGCTAAGCCTTAGGTGTTGCAAAACGAGGATATTGCTAATTACGCCTAAAAGAGTGAGCACATTTGGTAATCGGTTGGTTAGTACCTCAAGAAGTATTAACGATCACATGAAGAATGTATGAGCAATTCCATCTATAAAATATTCACTGACTAAAAAGTACTAAAGAAGATGGATAAGAGTATGATAGCTTGAATTGAATTCTCTAAGTGTAGGGATGCCTTTTACACACACGTAGGGGTATATTATCTATGTTTGGAAAAAAGGTAGGGAGGAAGACTAAAGGCGATATTTTATTGAGGGATGATGTGATTTCTAACATCTTTTCATGACTATTAAGATAGGGCTCATGGCAACTAAAAATCTAGTGTAGTTTGAAACTCTTATTTTCAAGTTCTTTCTTTTATATGTTCCTTATTTTTGTATGTAACTTTCATCTTCTCTATTTTATTATGGGATTTTGTGGGCGTAATCCACTGAAAACCCTCAAGAGAAAACACTCCTCCTACTAGAGACACCTAGAGATTTAAAGGCTTGTTGCACGCGCTCAGTGCAATCGTGTTGCCTACGAAAGTGTGTTAGGTTTTTCTTTTTCTTTTTCTTCTTTTTAATAACTAGTTTGCTCGGGATAACCAAAGTTAAGTTTGGGGGTTTTTGATTAGTCTGAAATATTGCACATTTGAATAATTATTTTCCCTAATATTGTTAAGTTTTAAAAGGTGTTTATTGTAATTATAGAACATATGAGGGTTAATGTGTAAAAAATTTATTATCATATATTTCTACATTATAATTAACATAATGAGGGAAAATACATGCATATAATATTTATATAAAATATTAGTAATTAAAATATGCATATCATATCAAATAATTCTAATCAATGTTCCCCAATATTGTTAACTCTTAATATATAATATCATATAAAATGGTAATGATAATATCTCAAAAATACCAAATATTACTAACATTTTTATTTGAGATATTGTGCAGATTAGCTCAGGTCTGGAGATTCGAGATGTTGGAATGAAATCTGCCAAAATATGGAAGCAAATCATAAGATTTAGCAACGACAGAGACTTAGAGCATTATTCTCAGAATCCAGATATCGAAGGGATCTCCACATGTCAACAAGAGTGAGCAGAAAAAATACCAAATCCTAATCCGACTACATTGCCACGGAAAGGCGGCCAAATGCATGTATTTGCGGCGGATCCGCGACATATCTAGGGTTGTTTGATGAAATATTTCGTATCAACGTATATTCACAGATGGTATCTAGGGTTTCTAGTTTCTGTGACTATAAATAGGACCGAGAGCTTCACATCTAAAATCATCAACCGAAAAGATCAAGAGGTTCAAAGTGATCCACGCATCTAGGTGATCATCAGCTAGTCATCTACCTCCAACAAGAGACAGAGCGAGAGCAAAAATTAGGGTTCTTTGTAATCTACTTTGTATGGAGAGTTGTATGCAATAGTTGATTAATAAAGATAGTCTTTTTATTAGTCTTTTCGCATTTACTTTCTGTATTTAATTTCTGCATCTTAATCATGTTTTCTTCTTCATCCTTTCTTCTATCTCAAACCATGAGCGAGTAATTCTTAACTTGCTAGGGTTCGTAGGCTAGGGTGGATCAATGGATGATAAAATCATTTAACTCCTTTTATACATTTTAAAGTCTATAAATTTTAGCAAAATAAATGTTAACATCCTAATCGGACGCGCTACTAATCTATTGCTACTCATGACCATGATTCGAGATTGTTTTGGTAAAGGCTAGACATGAATAGAGATCAATACAAGGACAAGGGTTGAGAGTGGGGAAACCCTAGTTTCTTCTAAAAGAACCCTAATCCACATTCACCACTATCGATATAGTTTTAAACTATTAAAAGATAAAAAAGAGTCATTTTTAATTAGTCATTCATTACTACTAAGTCATATGAACCCTACAAGCCTCTTCTTCATAAATTCTACATCCGTATTAAAATAGATCTACAAACAATTACCCATCTTCTATTAACTCGTCTAAAGCAAGAAAAAAGTTCACGTTTCCCCGCGGACGATCCGTACTCATCGCGGCTAGTTACTAGCGACACCGTCTTGATTGCGGTTACTTTATTTACGAAAACACTTTTTAGCACATCAATCACCTCCTTTCGTCTCCGAGCTATCACGGAGCCGAGCTTCCTCAGCCCTCTCGCTCGCCTCTGAGCTATCACAGAGCTGAGACTCCTCAGATCACTTGCTCGTCTCCGAGCTATTCTGTGTCAGAGATTCCTCAGTATCCTTGTTTGGCCGGAAGCACAGAGCCCGAGCGTCCCCATAACGGCTCCGTATATTTCGCCTTGATGGGATCTTCGCCGCTCCACGTCCGACATCCCACGGTAGCGTATCTCGCTCTTAATGGGCATATCTCGCTATTAATGAGTGTATCCCGCCATCAATGCGAGCGTGACGCATGGACGTAACGGACGGCCAGAATCTTGCATCGGCTCGCTCCATGCGACCGCTATATAAACCTCTCTTCCTGACGACTCAGGTAAGTCGAATTAAATCCAGTACGCCGCTACTCTTCCTATCTATTTCTCGGTACTTACTTGATTGTCGGAAGGCCCTACGGTGGTTTTCCATCCCGAGACTTCCTTTGCAAGTAGCCCGGCATCAACAACAACCCGTTGAGATTCACACGCTCAATTTTTCACAACAAATCTCAGTCGTTCAGTTCTGCTGGCCGCAAGATCGACGGAGAATAACATCTGAGAGAGATTTCGACCTCTATCAGTTGGGAATCTCTATTGTCTTCTCAAGTAATTACGAATGCCTATTTAATTCATTTGAAAAAATCTGTTTTTTCGCGTGATGTATTATGCTGTGTGATATGGTGAGATTTAGAAAAACAAATTTGAGTAGCGGATTTGCCTTTTCTTTTTTTGGGTCTCATCTCCTTCATTGCTGCATAAATGATAAGATTTACATTTTTTCATATTTTTTAAAAACCTTTATTTATAGTCTTAATTCAGTTAATGTTTCTAATTTCAATAGGTTGCAGATTATATGTTTCTTGTATATATTTTTCCAATTTTATGCATATTTTTATATTATAAATTATGATACAAATAATTCATGTAACCTACGCTTTACGTTACGCTATTTGTGATTTTCGTTTCTTGGGATGAAACGTTACGTACGCTTTACGTTTTCGCTATTTTCAACATTGTCCAAGACATTAAAATTTCATGATATTTGTTGTAATACACAAAGTCCATGATATTTATCTGAAATTTATTGGAAGTTCATTGTATTTTTTTTGTAATAAAACAAAACCCATAGAATTTATATGCAAAAAATGAAATCTCGTTGTAATTAATTATAATAAACAAACTTCATAGTATTTATCCAAAAATGGCAAAAAATCATAATTTTGATTTACAATAAACAAAGTCCATGATATTTATATGGAAAACGATGAAAGATCGTGATATTTATTTATGTTAAACAAAATCCATGACATTAATCTAGAAAACGGTGAAAGTCATGTTATTTATTTCTAACAAATAAAGTCCAAGGTATATATCTAGATAATGGTGAAAGCCATGCTATTTACAACAACAACAACATCTGAGCCTTTTATCCCAAGCATATGGGATATGCTACATGAACCAACATGAGAATCACGACGGGTCCAGCACATGAATCCTCCGTCTCCACTCACTCTTATCGAACAATACACTTAGGTGACCAAGGGATGGTTGATACGAGATATAAGAGTAGTTAAAGGCTATTTGCAGGTTTGGGGAGTTGACTTTAATGAGATATTTTCTCCGGTTGTTAAACACACCTTTATACGTGTCTTGCTCGGTTTAGTAGCTATGCAAGATTTGGAACTTGAGCAGCTCGATGTGAAAATCGCATTCTTGCACGGTGATTTGGTAGAGAGAATTTATATGCAATAGCCCGAAATTTTTAAAGTTAAAGTCAAAGAAGACACGTTTGTTTGCTAGAGGTCTCTCTACGGTTTGAAGCAGTCGTCTAGACGTTGTTATAAAAAATTTGACTCTTTCATGATAGAAACTGGGTTTATGAGAAGTAAGAGAGACAGTTGTGTTTATTCGAAGAAGCTCGCCGATGGTTCTTTCATATACTTGCTACCCTATGTTGATGATATGTTGATAGCACCAAGGTATATAATGGATATTCAGAATATGAAGAAACAGTTGAAAGACAAGTTTGAGATCAAGAATTTGGGAGCGGCAAGAAAATACTTGGTATGGATATTATGCGTGATCACAAAGGATGAAAGCTTTACTTGTCTCAACAACGATACATTGAGAAAGTTTTGGAGCGTTTCGGCATGGCATACACTAAATATGTAAGTACTCTGTTGGTAACTCTTTTCAAATTTTCAGCTCGTTCATCACCGCAAACAGATAATGAGATCAATTAAATGTCGAATGTTTCATATGAGAATGCGGTGGGCAGCATTATGTATGCCAAGGTTTGTACCCGACTTGACATTTTACATGCAGTTAGTGTTGTTAGTCGCTATATGGCATCTCCTAGTAAAGGTCATTGGCACTGTTCACATCATAAAACTGCTTATCAATACCACTCATTCTTTATAATATTGCATATAATTTGGTGCTTTTAATTCTTGTTTGCTACATAAGTGCAGGGAAAAAGTTTTGGAGCAGATGACAGACTTTTTAAGTTAAAACCAGACTGATTCAAACCCAGCCAAAGTCAACAATTCAGACCTGCAAAATTGGATGTTAGCAAAATCAAGTTATTATATGTTCAAGGACTCTCTAAAATAGTGAAGAGAATATAGAAAAAAACCGGAATCCCAACTCAACAAAGTCGTGGTGGAATCGCCGCAACTTTTGCGCGGGAGAAGCTAGGTTTTTGGGGGAAGAATCTTCTTTTCGCATAAATCGATATCAAAGCTAGGGTTTCTTCTTTCAGAACCTATAAATACACGGTAGCAGCACCCAACAGAAGTAATCTACGATTTAGAGTTTAGGGTTTCGAATTTTGTATTTCTTTCTTTCTAGTTAGCCATTAAATTATTTGTAGAAGCTTCAAGCAAGTCATTAATAAAAGTTTGATCTTTTCAATTCATGTCTCTTTATATCGCAATTAATTTCCTAAAATTTAATTTTATTAGAAAGATTGAGATTTCGTTTTATTGATTTTCCTTTCCATCTCTCTTCTCTCTTGATCGTTTATAAAGCGATGGCACTCAAAGGTTGCACTTTGCTTTTGTAAAGGCCCTAAAAGTTAGCTTTAATCATTGATTTTAATCTTTTCATCTCTTTTCTTTTCGTTTCAATTGGTTGTAATGGATGAGTAAATTTTCTCTCTCGTTAGGATTTAGGAAAGAGGAGTTTGAGAGATGGAAACATCCCTTAGACTTTCTCTTTACCCAACATATGAATTTAAACCTTTTCAAATTAAGATAAAACAGATCTCTTTTTTTTTTGGGCGCTCTATCCCTTCATGATAGTTGCGACCCAATTTTCGAGACAAGTTGTGGTAACTTTGCCAAAGGGTTGAAATAATAGCGATCAATGGAAGGACAATGGTCAATAGAGAGAATCTCTAGTACCCTTTTAAACCCTAATCCACATTGTTCGCTATTGTCCAAGCATCAATTCAAAAATTTGGCTAAAGGTAAAGAATTTTTAATACATCTCTTAATCAACCCAATCCTAGTCCTAATGAGTTACTTTCTTTAATTTTTTTTTCTATCACCTAATTTAGAATAAACAACCCTAACCCTTTTTAATTAACTCGTCTAAAACAAGGTTTATAATTTACCTTCTCCATGTGGACGACTAGTACTTACCGCGACTAGCTATTGCGACACCGTATTGATTGCGGTAATTAGGAAAAACTAAAAGACAGTTTTCATATCAATCAAGCAGTCAGTGAAATAGATTTTACGATACCCACGATGTACGTCTGACGTGGGGTTGATGTTTGGAAGGAACAATGACAATTTGGTTGGATTCAGTGATTCAGATTATGCGGGTGATCTTGACAAACGAAGATCAATCACCGGTTATGTATTCTTTTTGGGAGGATGTGCAATCAGTTGGCGTGCTTCATTATAGCCTACGGCAGCGTTTTCTACGACAGAGGCGGAGTATATGGTCGTTGTTGTGGCTGTTAAGGAAGCAATCTGGTTGAAATGACTATTTTCGGAACTTGGTATTCAAAAAGATACTATAATAGTATACTGTGATAGCCAAAACGTGATTCACTTGATGAAAGATCAGATGCATTATGAGAGGACGAAACACATTGATGTGAGGTATTGGTTTGTACAGAAAGTCATTGAGAAAGAAGAGATTATTGTGAAGAAAGTTGGCACATCGGATAATCCTGCTGACATGTTGACGAAATCTCTTTCAGTTGTTAAGTTTGGCACAGCGGATGATCTACCGCTTTTGTACTCCTCCGAATTTGATTATTAATAAGGTTTCACTTTCGTCTATTTGTAAGTTCTCATATTTTCTATTTTGTCTATGGTTTGTGCAACTTCTCTTTATCATTTTGGTTTGCTTTGTGATTGTCTTGCCGCAATAGAAACATATAAACTATATATTGTTTTTTTTGCGCAACATATATATTGCTTGAATGATAGTGTATAATATTTATTTATGTAAACTAATAAATAAATAAGTACATATTTGGTTAAAAAAATCCTTTTTTATTATTTAATATGGTCTTTTTTTTTATACAAGAGACCCCCAATAATAGAGGTTTCTAAAAACTAGCTCCAAATATTGATATTAATAAACAACCCCAAAGCAAGAGTTTAACGAAAATTGCCCATGCGGTTAAAATTAGTATATCTAACACCATTATGACCATTATGACTAGCTGTTAGGGGTGTATAAGGTAGTTTTACTACTCCAACGATTCATTCTTCACTCTAAAATAGTCCATTCCCTTCCGTTTGCTAACCTAGGTCAAAATCACGATTTCTTATTCTTCACAGGCATCAACGCTCCAAGTTGAAGGAGAGTTCCGATTTGAGTGTAAGGGTTGAGAGTTTTGGATCGAATGATGATATTTAACATAACAGATACTATATTTCATTGTAGTTATGCTTAACTCATGGGTTAAACAAACAAAGAGGCCAATCTAGTTGACAAAATGTAACTTTGGGTTTATTTTTTTTTTCATATCAGCCTTTGGGGTTGTTTTTCGAAATCCCTAATCTTTGGGGTACGATATGGAAATACACCCTTTATCTTCAAGGAAAGAAAAAAAAGGGAAGAGAAAGGGGTGTTGCGCTAATTTTCAAGCGTGTTTATTTTGTGCTTTTATTTTCCCCTATTTACGACTGTTTACGTCAAAGTTAAACTGTTGGGTCTTGACTCTTAACAGCTGCCAACTAATTAATGTGAGACTTTGATAGGTAAAAATTTTCTATTAAATAATATGTTGATAAAGAAAAGATTTGTATCTGAAATCGCTTATGGAACACAAAAAGCTTTACAACTTTATCGTAGTTGCACTTGCTGAAAAGATATGGTCTATCTGATATTCAATTAAGAGACATGTAGAGCAAATAATTATCACCGGGATAAAATTATGCATTACTACCATTGGAGCACAAAGTACTTATCTAGGAGATTACACGGTCAAATACAAAGAAGAAAATGCTAATTAATCGAGTTCAATCTTTAATATATATTTATTTCAACTTTTTTCCCTTATAGAAAATCTAATTCAGTTAGAACAATGAAAAACACAATTATTATATGTGTGAACACATGTCATAACACATTTATTTTGCATCCCCCCATCCCTTACATGGTCGCAACCATGGACACATACATCATATTGTTGTTGACATCCGAGTCCGCATGGAGAATCTAAATCATTTCTCTCCTGAAATGCTCTTTCAGCTGGACTAAATTTCTTCGTCGATTCCCCGAAAACTTGATAAAAAGGTTGGGATATAATTATAAGAATGAGAATGCTGCTCACCAAAGTGTATTTTTGGAATGCCATTGGCTCTAGTTTTAGGGTAGGAAAGCAATCCTCTTGATTAAGGTCATATATATAGTATTTTCTTAATTAGGTGTCATGCAATTGTTGAGGGTCATGAAGTTGTTGAGCAGCCCATGCATTCGGGATGAATTGGTTGTATGTGTGACTATTTCTTTGTTTGAGGGCTATATTATATACTAAAATGCAATCGACTTTTAGCATTTTTTCAAAAAAAAAAAAATCATAAAGGTTTTACATTACTATAAATTCCATCGTTTAATTAGCCGGCTCTAAATAAACATTACGAGTATTGATTATTTTTAACGATGTTCTGTTTGTTGACTACAATTGTTCGTATGATATTAAATTGATCGTTTTGATTGCAATTCTAGTAAAATAGAAGGTGGAAGTAGTCAAAGCATGAAAAATAATTACTATATGATTAGATTAATGATAAGTTTAGTGTTTGATGCAGCCACAATCCGAGATGGTTTTTTTCTTGATTCGATGTCTCGTAAATATAAATATGAATAGATTAGAAAGGGGAGAGATGCAGGTAGCTATGCATCAAAATCTTGGTTGGGTGAAATCTTTTGATTTTTCCTATATATAGTATTTTAATTCTAGTCAAAACTTTGGATTTGTTTAAGATACGAGGAAACAAAATATACAATGCCACTGTAGAAATTTTCTATACCGACCTGACACATGACAACACACCATTTCTTGATCCGTGAGCTTGTTTATTTTGCAAATACAAGCAATAATTACATTATAATGGAAAAAGGTTAGGAAGCATGAATCAATAAATTGTGTGTTGTTAAGTGTTTTGTAGCTGTATATTCCATTTCCTTTTACAATATTTATCTCAATGTTTAGTATAACTTGAAAGTTTTGATAGGATGACAAAAATTTTATCATGCAAATTTAGTATCATAATAGTCCAAATAGAATCTAGTATCATGTGTATAGATAATCTGGAAACATCGCTTTGTTTAAGCGAAAATAAATTTTGAACGAGAATAAACGCCCAATCCAAATTATGTGGTAAGTTGGGAAAAATTGACCAAATGATCATAGTTTATGCGTAAATTGTCAAAAAGCCCCCGGCTCGCCTCAAACTTGTGCAAAAAACCTTGGTCTTTTTGCTCTTGTTAAAAAACTCTTGGGCCCAATCAAAACCTCTTGTATACCAGTTGTGTGTAATATCTAAGAAGTTGCCTGAAATTTCTAAACAGTTTCCTGTAATACTGTATCGATCCTAAAATTTATGTACCGTTGTATTTTTCTTCTTTTTAATAAAAAAACACTTTTCTTTTGATCACTGGTATATATTTAAATTATGTTGAATATATAAAAAATAAGTATCTAATTGGTTAAGTCCATTCATTCCTATCCCATAGGTTTCAAGCTCAAACCATAGCATCTCTAAATTATATATATTTTTATTTTAATCATTTTGTATTATATAATCTTGTTTTTAAAGAGATGGAAAAAGAATTGTTTTATTTTATTTTATTTTTGAAAAGTGAATTTGTTTTATAAAAAAAAATTGTTTAAGTAATTGATTTTTTTGTTTATCTTTTAAGTTATTTACTTCTGATTTTTAAAGAGAACATGCATAAGTATCTCATTGGTTGAAAAGTTGTGGTGTTATCTAGAGATTGCAAGATTAAGCCCCTGATTTTGTAATTATTTTTTATCAAATCTTTTTTAAACCTTATCATAACCTAAGACCCTTTAATTCTTTTAACTCCCAAAATAAATTCATCATAAATTAGAATTATGGTGAACATTATATTATATGTTCTCTCCCTCCTTCATTCTCCTCAAAACCTCCCCTCTTAATTCTCTCCCTTTATTCTTGATTCAATTCTCTTAATTGCATTTCCTTTTTATTTATTTTTCTTCTCTTTTTTTTTCATACTAAAAATTCAGAATAGAAAAACCCTAAGCAGAACCTATCCATCTTCATCTTTAGAGTCCTCATAGTCCCGGTGTCATCGGAGCTTTTTCATCCGCTAAGATTCAAGGCGAAGCGAAGGATTGCACCTTTCACAATCTTCGTAAGTATGCCTTCCCTTTTGTTTCGTTCCTCTCAAAGTTTCCATAGATACTACTTCTAGGAACTACACTTTCTTTTCATCTTGGTTGTTCAAGCCTAAACCAACGGGATTCGGTTTAGTCGCTAGAAATGAATCGGCGATACAGTTGTTATACCGTATCGTGTTGCCAGTAAGTCCCTATTTCCTATCTCTTATTGAATTCCATCTTTTGTTGTGTAGCCACTACTTTCTTGTACCTTACGGCGGTTTTCCCATTAAAAGAAACTTTTAAAATAAAATGCTTGAGTGGAATTCATAGGTAAAATTTAATAGTGGTTTTCATGCTTTATTTTTAGAGATTGTTGATTATTAGTGATTGTTGTTTCTTGTTGGATAATTGCAAAATAATCGTTTAGTACAAAGTCCTCATGAGAACACTTGAATCAAATACCGAATGCATTTTTTACGCCATCTTGTAGAATAGTTCTTTTATAAAATTTCTTTTTGCAGTAAAGTTCAAGCATATGTTGTTGTCTTTTTCTTTATATATGTGACTTTATCTGATCCACATACTTGTTCCATATACACATTTCACATGGATGGATCATTGTATCACTCCTGCCAATATGGCTTGCCCTTACGGTTGAACCGTATAGGGGCAAACCATTGCCCTTATGGTTCCCACCGTAGGGGTAAAAAAATGACCCGTAGGGGCAAATATCTACCCCTACGGAGAAACCTGTATGGATCTCTGCCCCTACGGTCGAAACCACAGGGACAATAATTTTTTTAATTATTTTAAAAAAAATAATAATATCTTTTACCTACGATTTCTACCGTAGGGGAAAACTTAGCATCTGCGGTTTCCATCATAGGAGCATAGTATCAGTTTATTTCTGATATCTTGTCCCAACGGTGGAACCCGTAGAGGCTAAGTTTTCTCCTACGGTGGAAATCGTCGGTACAAACTTTTAAAAAATAAATTAAAAAAATCTACCTATTTTTTTTGTTTGTCCTTTACACAATAACATATCAAACTATATTATATACCAAATACAAAAATATATATCAATAACATTCCACGCATAATATATAACGAAATACAGAAATGTAAAAACACAAAATAAACAAACATAATACAAAATCACTCTAAAACCGTGATCATAATTTTCATATACAACAATCGATATCCAAAATATACAACATATCGCAAATATAATACAAACATCCTACAACAATCTAAAAAATAAATTAAAAAAATCAATACTGGCTCGATCCAAGTGCAAAAATCTCCAAAAATCTAGCGCATCTGGTCCGTGCTGTATCCGTATTCGAATCCGTGCTACGCAAATTAGAACTATTAAGATATACGTATACATAAATAGAAGTAATATGCGTACCAACTCCTTCAAACTTCGACTGTGGACTTCAATGTGCACTAAATTGAAGTTAGCTTCACACACTGTTTAATGAGGAAAAAGAATGAAGCTTTTACAATACTAACAAACAGGAAATTCCAAACATAAAAATTGTATAAGATATCAGAAGCAAAGAGTAGAGAAGGACCATTCATACAAGGGAAACATGATGTGAGTGGGAGTACATATATGCAAATTGAATCACCTGCCCGTAACCATAAATTTCTCCTTTATACGAGGGAAGGTTATGAGAAGGTTTAGGGTCAGCACGTGTCATGTACTCATTGTGACAATGAGATCCAATTCAGTGTTTTTAGAATCAAAGAGACGCGCAACACGGTCTAGTATCACTGCTACAAACGTGCCCAATAGTAATGGACGTTTGGTCATGGTTTCACCCGTGACCAACTTATGGTCACGGTTATAAAATATTTGGTCACGGTTGAGATTGCTACGAATTAAAAATATAGCGAGCCCCACAATCCACTGAAGATAAATCCCTTATCCTCCATGGCTACTAGCTACACTAACTGAATGTGAAATGTCGGGTCGGGTACAAATCATGGTATACATAATGCTACCCACTGCACTCGAATAAGAAACATATGGCATATACTGAATTTCTTTCTCTGTTTGCGGTGATAAACGAGTTAAAAGTTTGAAATCATCTTCCAAAAGGGCGTTTCCTCCCCCCAAAAAAAAATTAATAAAATAACCCATGGGACTTAAGTACATGTGCGAAAAATATGGGCGCTGCTATAAAACATGAGCCAATAATTCCTTGCGATGTGCCAATACTTTGAGACCCTTACTTTGTCACGACCCGAAATTCGGCCCGTAACCGGCACTTAAACTACGTAACGTCTACAGGCGTACGTAACTTAAGTAAGCCGAAACCCAGAAATCTAAACCACCCAAAACTGGATCAACGGAGAAACACAGTTTAAAAATATTTTAGAAGTCGCCATTTAAAATCTCTAACTCTAGTTTTCTTTCGTAAAAATTTTGGCAGCACCTCCTTTATAAAACTAGCCCCGAAAACGGGTACAACACAGATAATATATAAAACATCCCAAGTGGGAGAAAAATCACGCCCACCGGCGGAGACAATCACCACAACAAGTATACGACGCCAAAGCGAAGAAATATCAAAGAGAACGACTATAAAGGAAGTAAACATATCCACAATAACCTGCTTCTACGAGCACGGTTCCCAAAACCAATATAAGACAACACTGATACCTCACAAGTCGTCTCTAAGTCAAATACAACAGGGGTAGATGGAGAATACTAGATCCAACCAAAAAGATATACAATATACAACGGATAACCGCAAACCCACCTATAATGCAACGACCTCACTGCCAAAGGTAGCGGTATCCACAAAAGTAGTGATGATAAGCTGCCCTGCCGCGACTACTCAGAGGGTAAGTCCTGCAAAAACTGTGGCACAACGGGGGTGGGTTGCCAACTCGTGAATAGTAATTAACATCATACAGTAATCGCAAGTATGCACTAACAGCAATGATCAATAACATGTGAACTGATAGCATGAGTATGACAATATGAATATGCAACTATCCTGATATTCATATCAATTGAATACTGAGTGCGGAATAGTAAATAATCTCATGCGCATATCATAAGCATGAAAAACACGGTGTAACTCAACAACACCCAAATCCCAAAATACTCAGATCGGCCCTCAGATCGGCCCCTCAAATCCTGTACGTCTCATGAAACCTGAGTGTCAAACATCGACACTCAAAAACATCATGAAGACCAGTACCTATTATCGACACATAAATACTGATATCCATACGTTCCTCGAAACCCATGTATCCCACCTCGACACTTGTATTTCCACGTATCGGTCTGTCAAATCCCATATATCTCTCGGAAAGTAAGTGCCCAATATCGACACCTTAATTTCCCATATCGCATCTCAAATGCATAAGTCCATAAAATGTGACCCCCATATATCTCTCGGAAAGTAAGTGCCCAACATCGACACCTTAATTTCCCATATCGCATCTCAAATGCATAAGTCGATAAAATGTATCTCGCGGGTCCCAAAAATCCAAATCCAGAATACATATATATACAGCGTCCCATACCACCGATATATATGCAATACAAATCATGTAAATCCAAATCCAAAATACATATATATACAGCGTCCCATACCACTGATATATATGCTATAAAAACTGTAATATCCAAATTCAGAATACATATATACACAGCGTCCCATACCACCGATATATATGCAATAAAAACTGATCATATAACAATAGCAAGGTATATGCATGAACGAGTAATATAGCATGGTATATGTGCGAACGAGTAATATAGCATGGTATACATATGAGCATGTAGGTATACAGGTATGTTCTATGTAATATGCATTGTCGCACCAGTATAACTGTTTAATGTCGCTAACTACTAGCAAGGTATACAATAAGCATTTGTATTGTGCGTGTCATGGCAATTACCGACAGGGTGTGTGTAGCATATCATTGGTGCTCGTGCAACATGGACTGTCGATAATAGTGCAGTGTACAACAGGTACAGTATTAAGCACAAGTAACTATATGCGACATGAATCATGCAATGTTTCTATATAAGCAAATAAGCATACGGCTAATATTATATCATGTCTAGCCCCGACGCGTAGCGCCATACGGGCGATTCCCCGTAGATGTTAAATCTACTCACACTGTGGTCTTCAGCTATGAAAATCCGACCACCCGCTTCCCTTTGTTCGCAGCGTCTGAAGTCCCCGCTTGCGACGCTATAATATCACAAACACAAGAAATAATGCGAATATCTTAGAAGCAATCACAATAACGTAAAACTACGTATTTTAAAACGCAACAACGCACTAAACCACTCACGAGTACACGTCTAGTGCAAACACGCGAAACGATACCTAAACCCAAACTGAGTACGTCGCAGCACGACACACGACTCGTGTCGCAACACGTATCACGCGAACTCAAAACACACGATTATAGGTAATCGATCCCAGATTTTGCATACTGCATTTACTAACAAATTCAACAGTACCAAACAATCCAAAACCACAGCAGACAACACCCACAGAAGACCCACCCCAAAACTCCCCAAGTCGGCCGGCGTCGCCGGCCCCCTCTTCAAGTCTCGCCGGCTCCGGCCGGTGGGATGGTCCCCGTCTCCTAGGTGGTGTCTCAGGTCAACCTGCACATCTCTCTGAAGTTGTTTATAAAATCACTAAAACTCCCAGGTCACAGCAGATACTAATATCTCTAAAAAGACACTAAAAACCGATATCGCCTCAATCGATATAAACTACGTTCTACCCAGAAATTTACGATCAAAACCACATAAAAACTATAAATTAGCAGTAGAGGGAATATACCTAACAACTTTGCTCCTAACTCCAAGCTTTTCCCTATCTCCAAGTGATCAAGAGCAAGAAAATCCCAAGTTTTAGCTATTTTGTGAATATTTTAGGATTTTGGAGATGTTTTGTGATAGAAATGATATAAAATGATAATGGAATTGGGCAAGGGCAGTAGGGGATGAAGGATTTCGGCCAAGGGGTGAGGAGGTGGATTCAAGAGGGTTTCCAAGCAATTTCCTTTCATTAATGCATAGTTAATGCATACACACACACTACACACACATGCATGCATCTACTTTATCTCTTTTCTTTTCTTTTTCTTTTAAATTCCAAGTTTAATTCTAGTCCACACAATAATCCTAACGTGAGTGAGAAGGATTGCTTAACTTAAAAGTTTTAAAGAAAAGATCGCAAACGGAAATTTTCCCAAAATTTGAATACCGCATTAAAATAATATTAAAAATTGGGAAAAACCAAATTGAACCAAAACGTCCCATATACTCCCAAAGCTCGCACACTAGCTTTATTTTAGCTAATCTAGGTGCTGGCAAGTCTATATGGTCGTTTGTTCACAGTCGGGTAAAAACGGAAAATACCGACAAACTTACCCTAAAACGGACAAAATCGCATAACGATTTCCAAAACGTTACAGTCTCCCCCCTTATAGAAATTCGGTCCCCGAATTACAATTTCATACTAAACGTACCTTCAAAAAGATAAGGGAATTTCTTCCGCATCTCGCTCTCGATCTCCCAAGTGATCTCCTCACCAGTCGGACTACGCCACAGAACCTTTACAGAAGGCAAGTCCCTAGACCGAAGCTTCTTCACCTGCCGATCCAAAATAACTATCGGCTGCTCGGTGAACGAAAGATCACGCTCAAGCTGAACGGTCTCGTGCTGAATCATATGAGAAGGATCATGAAGGTATCTACGAAGCATCGACACATGAAAAACGGGGTGAACATCTGGAAAACTAGGCGGGAGCGCTAAACGATAAGCAACGGAACCTACTTGCTCAAGGATCTCGAAAGGACCTACAAATCTGGGACTGAGCTTCCCTCTCTTCCCAAATCGCATAACGCCCTTCATCGGAGAAATCTTCAGGAATACATGATCTCCCACTGCGAACTCAAGTCTGCGACGACGACGGTCGGCATAAGACTTCTGCCTGCACTGGGCTGTTCTCATCCTGTCCCGAATCAGCTGGATCTTCTCCGTAGTCTCCTGAACAAGCTGGGGTCCCAAAACCAAACTCTCACTAAGCTCGGTCCAACAGACTGGCGATCGACACTTCCTACCATATAAAGCCTCAAAAGGTGCCATCTGAATAGTCTCCTGAAAGCTGTTATTATAGGAGAACTCAATCAACGGCAAGTGACGATCCCAACTGCCCCCGAAATCAAGCACACATGCACGGAGCATATCCTCCAGAGTCTGAATAGTCCGCTCCGTCTGACCATCTGTCTGCGGATGAAAAGCGGTGCTAAAACTCAATTTGGTACCCAAAGCTTCCTGAAGCTTCTGCTATAGTCGGCTAGTGAACTGGGTACCTCTGTCGGATACTATGCATGTGGGAACACCGTGCAAACGCACAATCTCATCTATATAAAGCTGAGCGTACTGAGCATAGCCGAAAGTGGTCTTCACTGGAAGGAAGTGAGCCGCTTTCGTCAACCGGTCTACAATAACCCAAATGGAGTCATACCCTCTACTGGTCCTGGGTAGACCCACAATAAAGTCCATGGAAATCTGCTCCCATTTCCACTCCGGAATGGGTAAAGGCTGCAACTCTCCAGCCGGTCTCTGATGCTCAGCCTTGACTTGCTGACAAGTCAGGCACCTCGAAACGAAGTCCGAAATATCGCGTTTCATCCCTTCCCACCAGTAGTAGTCTCTCAAGTCTCGGTACATCTTGGTGGAACCTGGATGAACGCTAAAAGTCGACTGATGTGCCTGCTCTAGGATCTCGCGTCTCAACCCATCAACATCTGGTACACACAAGCGAGTCCCGCATCGTAGCACACCCTGGTCATCAATCATGAACTCCGAAACTGTACCCTGTCGAACAAGCTCAAGAATCTCAGACAAACGAGCATCACTGGGTTGCGCCTCTCGAATACGATCAACAAGTAGTGGACGAGCGCGGACATGAGCAAACTGTCCCCCAATGGAGGTGAACTCGAACTGCACTCTACTATCACACAAGAGCTGCCAATCTGCAGAAGACTGATACCGAACGGCGCTCAGCTGGGACAAGCTACCCACGGGCCTACGACTCAAAGCATCGGCTACCACATTCGCCCTGCCCGGGTGATAAAGGATCTCACAATCATAATCCTTCACTAGCTCCATCCATCGGCGCTGTCTCAGGTTCAGATCTCGCTGCTGGAAGATGTATTTCAGACTCTTGTGATCCGTGAAGATCTGACACGACTCCCCATACAAGTAGTGTCTCCAGATCTTCAACGCAAAGACTACCGCTGCCATCTCAAGATCGTGAGTGGGGTAATTCTGCTCGTGCTTCTTCAACTGCCTAGAAGCATATGCAATCACCCTATCATGCTGCATCAAAACACAGCCGAGCCCCACTCGAGAAGCATCACAATACACAACGTAGCCTCCCGATCCAGAAGGTAAAGAAAGAACTGGTGCTGTCGTCAACCGAGTCTTCAACTGCTGAAAACTCTGCTCGCACGCATCAGTCCAGAGAAAAGGAACCCCCTTCCGGGTCAGTCCAGTCAGCGGTGCAGCGATACTCGAAAAATCCTGCACAAAACGGCGATAATAACCAGCTAAGCCCAAAAAGCTGCGGACCTCAGTCACCGATACAGGTCTGGGCCAAAGCTGTACAGCCTCGATCTTCCTCGGGTCCACTAGAATCCCATCACCAGTCACCACATGACCCAGGAAGTCAACTCTATCAAGCCAAAATGCGCACTTTGAGAATTTAGCATACAACTGGTGCTCTCTCAAAATTTGCAAAGTAATCCCCAAGTGCTGCTCATGTTCCCCTCGACTCCTAGAGTAAACCAGTATGTCATCAATAAACACGATAATGAACTGGTCGAGGAACGGCCTGAAAATCCGGTTCATCAGATCCATGAACGCTGCTGGCGCATTGGTGAGTCCGAACGACATCACCAAAAACTCATAATGCCCATAGCGCGTATGAAAAGCAGTCTTCGGAATGTCATCATTCCGAACCCGCAACTGATGATAACCCGAACGCAAATCAATCTTCGAAAAATGTTTCGCACCCTGGAGCTGATCGAATAAATCGTCAATGCGGGGCAAAGGATACCTGTTCCGCACCGTAACACGGTTCAACTGACGATAATCCACACATAGCCTCAAACTGCCGTCCTTCTTCTTGACGAACAGAACAGGAGCTCCCCACGGCGAAACACTCGGACGCACAAGTCCCAAATCAAGCAACTCTTGCAATTGATCTTTAAGCTCTCTAAGCTCTGCCGGAGCCATCCGATAAGGCGGTACAGAAATAGGCTCCGTGCCAGGAATCAGATCAATGCAAAACTCAATATCGCGCTCCGGCGGCATCCCAGGTAACTCATCGGGAAAAACATCGGGAAACTCTCGCACGGTAGAAACCTGGTCCAACAACTCCATTGTGGCTCCAGTATCATGAATGAACGCCAAGAATCCCCGACATCCCCTCCTCAAAAGCCGACTAGCGCACAAAACAGAAATCAAGCTGTGCGGGGCGGCACTACGGTCCCCCTGCACAACGAACACCGACTCGCCGGGAAAACAAAATCTAACTGTCTTCTCGCGGCAGTCCACGGACGCATAGCAAGTAGCTAGCCAATCCATGCCCAACAAAACGTCGAAGTCCAACATCTCCAGAAGGATCAAGTCGACGGGCAGATCTCTGTCACCAATATGGACGACACAAGATCGAAACACATAACGCGCAACAAACGACTCTCCCACAGGAGTAGTGACGATCAGTGGCTGATCCAGCAAACACGACTCTCGGCCTAACCTCGGCATGAAGTGCGTAGAAACATACGAATGCGTGGATCCCGGATCAAAAAGAACATGCGCATCAAAAGAACATACAGAAAGAGTACCTGAAACCACGGCATTGGACGCCTGAGCGTCCTGGTGAGTCAAGGCAAAAACCCTAGCCTGACCTCTACCGGCTATTGGCTGTCCTCTGCCTCTGCCACCTCGACCTCTCGGTACAAAACCTCCGCGACCACGACCTCGCTGAACAGGAGTCTGACGCGGCGCAACTACAGGAACAAGAGGCAACGCTCTCTGAGGTGGAGAAGGTGGTAAAGTAACCTGCGGTACAGCTGGCTCGTTCACACGCGGCTCCGCACAATCTCGAACCCGATGACCCAAACTACCGCACCGGTAACACCCCGAAGCAAACTGTCGATCATCCTGAGGGTAAGAACCATAAAGCCTACCTCGTCCCGAACCGCCACTATCAGAACGGAAACTATCTCGACGTCTAAACGCCTTCCTCGCTGCCGGATCACCTATACGAACTCTTTTCGGTCCCGGAACAACTGATAACTCAGCTAGACGCTCCTCTACCGAAAGAGCTGCATCCACCGCTGCTGCATACGTGTCACAATGCTGAATGCTGATGGCTAAGAATATCTGGGTAAGTAGGCCTCGAACAAACCTCTTCACCCTCATCTCCTCAGTCGCCACCAGGTATGGAGCATATATCGACAGCTCAGTAAACAATACATCATAATCCGACACCGTCATCCCCGGCGTCTGACGTAAAGACTCAAATCTGCGCGCTCGCGCATCCCTGACGCTTGGTGGAAGAAAACGAACAAGAAACGACGTCACAAACTCGGCCCAGGTCATAGGAGCAAGAGCAGCGGCTCTGCCCCTCTCCAACGACTCACACCACTTCTGGGCCATGCCCTCCAGACGAAAACTGGCAAACTCCACCCATCTCTCATCGGAACACCGAAGTGAGCGACAAATCCTGGCCATCCGGTCGATAAATGACTGCGGATCCTCAGTAGCATCTGTGCCCGTAAACACCGGAGGTCTCAACCTCATGAAATCCGTCAACGACACAGCAATAACCTCCGGAGCTGCAACTGCGACTATCGGAACCGTAGGTACCATCGTGGCCTTCGCAGCGGGTGGAACAACTGCCTGCCCCTGCGCTCGGATGGTCTCTACCAAAGTCCCCACAATCTGGCGCAGATCCTGCATACCAGCTCCAATCATAGCAATATACTCCGGTACAACAGGCGTACCACCCTGGTCAGTTCTCGCCTCAGGCGAGTCAACCCTGACCTCGGCCCTCGCGGCCGCTCTCTGAGCCCTCGTAGTCTTCGGCGGCATATGGGCTATAAATCGAAACAAGATTCGATAAGGAACCGGAAATCGAATCACAGGATGTATATCAATCACGGAAGGAATATCAATAAACAAGTCCTAAGGTCACTTAGGCGGAGTACCGTGTCGTAAGTATGCCGCGAAACATACACACGCTACGTCACTCTGCTTAAGCTACCTACTCCATCATACCAAGGTCATCCTAGACTCCGAAAGGTAAAACCTAACGCTCTGATACCAACTTTGTCACGACCCGAAATTCGGCCCGTAACCGGCACTTAAACTACGTAACGTCTACAGGCGTACGTAACTTAAGTAAGCCGAAACCCAGAAATCTAAACCACCCAAAACTGGATCAACGGAGAAACACAGTTTAAAAATATTTTAGAAGTCGCCATTTAAAATCTCTAACTCTAGTTTTCTTTCGTAAAAATTTTGGCAGCACCTCCTTTATAAAACTAGCCCCGAAAACGGGTACAACACAGATAATATATAAAACATCCCAAGTGGGAGAAAAATCACGCCCACCGGCGGAGACAATCACCACAACAAGTATACGACGCCAAAGCGAAGAAATATCAAAGAGAACGACTATAAAGGAAGTAAACATATCCACAATAACCTGCTTCTATGAGCACGGTTCCCAAAACCAATATAATACAACACTAATACCTCACAAGTCGTCTCTAAGTCAAATACAACAGGGGTAGATGGAGAATACTAGATCCAACCAAAAAGATATACAATATACAACGGATAACCGCAAACCCACCTATAATGCAACGACCTCACTGCCAAAGGTAGCGGTATCCACAAAAGTAGTGATGATAAGCTGCCCTGCCGCGACTACTCAGAGGGTAAGTCCTGCAAAAACTGTGGCACAACGGGGGTGAGTTGCCAACTCGTGAATAGTAATTAACATCATACAGTAATCGCAAGTATGCACTAACAGCAATGATCAATAACATGTGAACTGATAGCATGAGTATGACAATATGAATATGCAACTATCCTGATATTCATATCAATTGAATACTGAGTGCGGAATAGTAAATAATCTCATGCGCATATCATAAGCATGAAAAACACGGTGTAACTCAACAACACCCAAATCCCAAAATACTCAGATCGGCCCTCAGATCGGCCCCTCAAATCCTGTACGTCTCATGAAACCTGAGTGTCAAACATCGACACTCAAAAACATCATGAAGGCCAGTGCCTATCATCGACACATAAATACTGATATCCATACGTTCCTCGAAACCCATGTATCCCACCTCGACACTTGTATTTCCACGTATCGGTCTGTCAAATCCCATATATCTCTCGGAAAGTAAGTGCCCAATATCGACACCTTAATTTCCCATATCGCATCTCAAATGCATAAGTCCATAAAATGTGACCCCCATATATCTCTCGGAAAGTAAGTGCCCAACATCGACACCTTAATTTCCCATATCGCATCTCAAATGCATAAGTCGATAAAATGTATCTCGCGGGTCCCAAAAATCCAAATCCAGAATACATATATATACAGCGTCCCATACCACCGATATGCAATACAAATCATGTAAATCCAAATCCAAAATACATATATATATACAGCGTCCCATACCACTGATATATATGCTATAAAAACTGTAATATCCAAATTCAGAATACATATATACACAGCGTCCCATACCACCGATATATATGCAATAAAAACTGATCATATAACAATAGCAAGGTATATGCATGAACGAGTAATATAGCATGGTATATGTGCGAACGAGTAATATAGCATGGTATACATATGAGCATGTAGGTATACAGGTATGTTCTATGTAATATGCATTGTCGCACCAGTATAACTGTTTAATGTCGCTAACTACTAGCAAGGTATACAATAAGCATTTGTATTGTGCGTGTCATGGCAATTACCGACAGGGTGTGTGTAGCATATCATTGGTGCTCGTGCAACATGGACTGTCGATAATAGTGCAGTGTACAACAGGTACAGTATTAAGCACAAGTAACTATATGCGACATGAATCATGCAATGTTTCTATATAAGCAAATAAGCATACGGCTAATATTATATCATGTCTAGCCCCGACGCGTAGCGCCATACGGGCGATTCCCCGTAGATGTTAAATCTACTCACACTGTGGTCTTCAGCTATGAAAATCCGACCACCCGCTTCCCTTTGTTCGCAGCGTCTGAAGTCCCCGCTTGCGACGCTATAATATCACAAACACAAGAAATAATGCGAATATCTTAGAAGCAATCACAATAACGTAAAACTACGTATTTTAAAACGCAACAACGCACTAAACCACTCACGAGTACACGTCTAGTGCAAACACGCGAAACGATACCTAAACCCAAACTGAGTACGTCGCAGCACGACACACGACTCGTGTCGCAACACGTATCACGCGAACTCAAAACACACGATTATAGGTAATCGATCCCAGATTTTGCATACTGCATTTACTAACAAATTCAACAGTACCAAACAATCCAAAACCACAGCAGACAACACCCACAGAAGACCCACCCCAAAACTCCCCAAGTCGGCCGGCGTCGCCGGCCCCCTCTTCAAGTCTCGCCGGCCCCAGCCGGTGGGATGGTCCCCGTCTCCTAGGTGGTGTCTCAGATCAACCTGCACATCTCTCTGAAGTTGTTTATAAAATCACTAAAACTCCCAGGTCACAGCAGATACTAATATCTCTAAAAAGACACTAAAAACCGATATCGCCTCAATCGATATAAACTACGTTCTACCCAGAAATTTACGATCAAAACCACATAAAAACTATAAATTAGCAGTAGAGGGAATATACCTAACAACTTTGCTCCTAACTCCAAGCTTTTCCCTATCTCCAAGTGATCAAGAGCAAGAAAATCCCAAGTTTTAGTTATTTTGTGAATATTTTAGGATTTTGGAGATGTTTTGTGATAGAAATGATATAAAATGATAATGGAATTGGGCAAGGGCAGTAGGGGATGAAGGATTTCGGCCAAGGGGTGAGGAGGTGGATTCAAGAGGGTTTCCAAGCAATTTCCTTTCATTAATGCATAGTTAATGCATACACACACACTACACACACATGCATGCATCTACTTTATCTCTTTTCTTTTCTTTTTCTTTTAAATTCCAAGTTTAATTCTAGTCCACACAATAATCCTAAGGTGAGTGAGAAGGATTGCTTAACTTAAAAGTTTTAAAGAAAAGATCGCAAACGGAAATTTTCCCAAAATTTGAATACCGCATTAAAATAATATTAAAAATTGGGAAAAACCAAATTGAACCAAAACGTCCCATATACTCCCAAAGCTCGCGCACTAGCTTTATTTTAGCTAATCTAGGTGCTGGCAAGTCTATATGGTCGTTTGTTCACAGTCGGGTAAAAACGGAAAATACCGACAAACTTACCCTAAAACGGACAAAATCGCATAACGATTTCCAAAACGTTACATACTTCTTTGACAGTTAGAAAAAAATTTCCAATATGTTTAAACAGAAAATCTCCAAATAAAAGATTTAAAATACATAGTTTAAGCTGTTTGAGATATTTTCTTTCTTTCCGAAACAGAAAAATAATTTTGTTAACAAGAGACATACTCTTTTATATTTTTTTAAATTAAGGAAAATATAAACCTTATTAATAAATACCCTTGGATATATGATCCAACGGTGCATGGGCACTCGGGCTAATATTAGCTCTTTTCATATTTCTTTTAAAACAAAAAAATAATTTAATATCTTATTTAAATAAGAAAGATATCAATCATATTAACAGATAACTCTTGGATCTAAAATTCAACGGTGCTTAAGCATCTAAGCTTAATCTTAAGATCAATCAGAGAAATCTCAAAAAGAGATAGTCTCTACTTGCCCAACAATATTCAAACCTTATATAAAGGACCTTGAATGTCAAATTTGAGAGAGATATACAGAAGAGATACAAGACATACATACGATAGAAAATACTCTCCATAAACTTGAGATCAAAAAGATTTCTGCTCTCGGCGATCTTTTTCCTCCTATCATAAAAACCGAGGTAAGACAGGAAATTAAGTTCCATGATATAATAGATTTAAAGCTTATCCATGAGAAAGTTAATCTTCATATTCAGAACTAAAATTCTTATCGATGAATTTAAGATCTCTATATTAAACTTCGCCTCGAGAAAACGTAAGTTTTCATCAGAGCGATTTCTTTGATTTTAAGATTTAGAATTTGAGAGAAAGAATCGAATCTCTGCATAAAATATGGTGATGATGGACAAAGTGAATTTAAATTTCCAGAGAATAGATCATATGATCCATATAAAAAGAGACTCCAGATCTCAAAAGTTGTGATCTTGATGTCGTTAATGGCCAAAATAGCCATCATCAGAAGCTTAAGTCTCATGAAACTTAAGTTTCAAAAGAAAAGAGATTAATCTCTATTAAAGAACCTAATCGACCATGCGCCAGAGGCATATGCATCAATGGGCATACGTCACATAGAGATACACTAATGAAAGGCATGTGCCAATATAAAGTCCATGCACAAATAAGGGCCATGCGCCAATAAAGACATGTTCCAACAGAGGTATATGCGTCAATATGTGTATACACGCCAGAGACCTAATAGAGGCATATGAGTCAATATGTGTATACGCGCCAAAGACCCAACAAAGGCATATGCACCACAATCCATGGGCGTTAATACTTAACGCACCAAAGACCAAAAGTCATACCCATACGCCAATATCCATTGTATATGTGGCATATGCCACAACCCTGATGCACTAATAACTCAATATGTCACAGACCCATATATCTTTTGTCTGTGTGACACGTGGCATGCACAATAACTTCTGGACGCCAATATATATGTTTCAGAGGCCCATTCTTAGTCCAAATTGACCGAATGATATAAAGCTTAAACTCCTATGATATTTCTTGAGCCTATATGCTCACATATTTTTAGTTGACCTTAATCTAAAACAAAATTAACGGCCCTTAAATATATTTTCTAAGTTGATCTTAGTCGCATATACGACTAACGATCCTTAGATCAAAATATATACTTTGAACTGATGGAACATATGACCTAAGTTCAACCCAAATCTGAAATTTACGGATTTGGACTAATTCGCACCCTACGGGAGACGACATATATTAGTCTACGTATATAATCCAAGGGCAACCCAAAATAAACAATATATAACACGACACACAATAATTCATGGAGTAGAAAAAGTTGTTATTGCTTGGCGATAACGTAATTAACTGTAGGGGCTTGCGTTTGTAGGAAAAAGTATCTCCACAATCAAAAACCCCTCATATATGAGGGCAAATATGATAGTTCAGCTACAACGGTCGCATCTATTCAAACCTCCGATATACGGTGCTATAAATCAACTTGGTATTTTCGGAGAGGTGGACGGATATGTTCCATACAGCTTCTGCCCCCAGACTCATGGCTTGGACGCGCTCTCCGTGCCTCGGTCCGATTTTCGACTGTAAGTAGATTCTCGCATGCATGGTGGGACTCTTTTTTCTTTCCACTCCACACTTTGTATGTCGTGTTTCGCGAAATAATCGCTATATGTTTATGTCGCCCTTAGATGTTTGGGTTACTAAAGCTGTTGCTTCACTTCCCTGCAGATCAATGGCCTCACCCAGCAAATCCAACCCCAATGCTAACTCCACCATCACTCCATCTAGAGTGACTTGGTTAGGGCAGGTCATGGCCCCTATGCTCTGCATTCCGATTGCCCTGGTGGCACAACTTGATGTGCTCTTCATTGGAACGATACTTCCATCTCCCTCTCTTAGCATCCCAGCGCCAAAGGAGGAGACGCCGGAAAAGTCATTTTTTGATAGGCTGACAACTACTGCAGCCGGCTCTGATGATAAGTCTGCTCAATATGAAGGTTCAGTCATCCAGAGGCTGAATTTCAACTCGGTGGGTTCCTCTAAACAGTTCGTGATCATAAAAAGGTCAGTCTTCGAACGACTGGCATTCACAGCTCCTGATGTGACCGTAGCCTCGAAGGATGATACTACACCTAAGCAGTCTGTCTTCCACATGCTGAAACCTCAAGCTGCTGATAATCGCATGCTTAGAAAGTCTGTTTTCAAGCGACTGTCACATGTCGAAGCTTCAAATAAACCCAGGGGGCAAGATAGTCCGAAAGACACCATGAAGCTCCTGTAGCTGAAGAAGCACCGGACCCTGTTACCAGATGTTCCTGATGTCAATACTGATGCCAAGTGAGGCGAGCTGGGGGCAACTCCTTATCTGGGCTGACTCCACCTGCTCCGATGGTCCGAGCTGCTGTTCCAATTGGGAACAGTAGGAACGTCTGAAGGTGGTTAGATGCAATTCTCCTACCGCCGTACTGAAGAAGTCGCCATCTCCTGTGGAAATGCATGATGAGTCGAAGGCGATACGTTCAGTCAAACGGCTTTTCTCAACCATCCATAGAGTTTGGAAAGAAGTCCAGAACTCGGTCATTGATAACAGCTCCTCTCGCTGACCGAAAAAGCTCAAAGGTCGACAAGATGATGATAGATCACCTGCCAAATATAAGGATGCTCATTCTTAAAAGATTTCTGCTATGATGGTTCCTTCCAAATAGGCTGCTCATAAAAGAGAGAGGCTTAATAAAGTCTCGGTGCCCAAGTCAAATTCCAATGGCCCACACTCTAAACGCCCCAAGTCCGGAGGTATGATAGTTCATACGGTACATATGATGAACTCCAAGGATGATAATCGAGCTCCGTTTCTCATAGACCAATCACTTGGTCTATAACGAAGGATCAACAAAAGCTACAAGATATATTGGCTCAAACGCCGGAACTCATGAGTTCACCGCCCAATTCAGCCATGAAAATGCTCCCGGAGAGAGAATGAGACAGGAGTCTGATATTGACTACCTGAAGCGCGTCCTTGAAAAGAAGGATGAGAAGGCTGTAGAAATGAATGCTAGGATGGACAAGATGACCCTTCTATTCCAAAGTTTGGTCAGGATGATAGCTCAACTGGAACCACAGGCAGATGAGCCACCGGTTGTTATTATCACTGATAAAGAATATGCATTGAATCTTCTACAAGCCCCATCGGAGACGAGTGAGGAGACGATCTTCGAGAAAAGATGGACGAATATATCGCCCAACAATTCAAAACTCTTCAGGCCAGCGAAATGGCGGGCAAGCTGGTCAAGACTGGTCGACCGTACTCAGCATAGTATAACCAGAGGCAATACCCTTCGGGATATACGATCCTGACGTTCCAAGTATATAAGAGGACCGGAAAACCTCGTCAACGTATCACCCAGTTCAGATCCAGATAAGATGATGTACTGCTTCTCTGCCAATTCGTTAGCAGTCTATCAGGCACCGCTTTCAAGTGGTATTCAGAGCTGCCTAATGACTCCGTTAAGACGTTCAATGAAATAGAGTGCTCTTTTGTCAAAGATTCTCCAGTGTGAGTGAACGCATCACTATGACGACATTGGTTAATGAAAGAATCAAGCAGTATGAGTGGTGGAACCTGTAGTCTAAGTGCGAGCAAGGCATCAGCGAAGCTCCGGCCGTTGGGTTGTTCGTAGAAACCATTGATCGACACTCACAAGTATATCGGTTCATGACTTCTTTCAAGCTTACTACCTTCCAGGAGCTTATTGATAAACCAGCTCAGCTGGATTCGATGGGTCAAGGTCCTTCCTCTTCGGATGGAGACTCATGAAATTATAAAGAGAAAGGCAAAGCGGCGTTTGTCGCTAATGCACAACAGCAGCAGGACGACCCTAAAGCATCCGGTCACCAAAACAATACTCATACGGGGATAACTCTTGAGGAGAGGATGGGGCGCGAATATTCGTACCCTCGTGATAAAACAAAGAAGTTGTTCGAGCCCGCCACGAAGAATGGCCTGCTAACGTTACGCTAGCCATGGTAGCTAGCCCAGGCTAATGAGGTCAACAACCCCAATTATTGCCCCTATCACCGGACGGTAAACCATCCGATCGAAGATTGTTATATCTTTAAGAACTAGATTGAGGACCAGTATAAACAGGGTAAATTCATGTTGTCAGATAACTGGAAGGTGAATCCTCCCCAAAAGCATTCCCCTAAGGGGGCTAATACGCAGGGGGCATCCTATTCATTCATAGAAGAAACCCTATGTAAGATGATGCTTTCCTATAAAACAAAGAAGATGTTAAAGGATCTCCGAGCATGTCCAGCAAAAAGGCGGAAAAGCCCATTTGAACCTAAGATCATAAAAGGGATGATGAAACCGCGTTCCACTCCGAAGATTGTTGATAAAGGGAAAAGCACCAAAGTCAAGCAGGCTAAGAAGAAGAAAAAGAAAGAGAAGAAACCCATGCAGCCTGCCAAGCATGTAGACAGCCGTACGGAGATACAAAAGTATATAGATGTGCTGGAGGAATATAACCAGAAAGCGCGTTCACCAGTCACTCTTGAGGAATTTCTTCAACATATCCTTGAGAATAGCAAGGAGGACGAATATGATGACTCAGAGGGAGAAGTGGAAGAAATAGAAGAACGTATGGAAAGTTGCCGTATAGTCTCTCACTCATCAATATGTGGCAAAGATGTGCCAGTTACGCTCGAGAGTGATCCAGATGGACATGGGGTAGAATCAATGCCAGAAGCCCCAAGTTCGCCACAAGAGGACCCAATTGAGAATCTTCTAAGGGAAGCCTTTCAAAGAAGCAGGGAAAATCAAAGGCGTGAACTTGCTATATATGAGAAGGCCAAGCAGCAGCGTCTAAACAGAGAGGCCGCAGAGGAGGCGAGTTATGTATCTCCCCAACCAAATCAAAATCTACGACCGAAGTAAAAGATATTGCTGAAGAAAAGCAAGGTCGAGAAGCACTTCACAAAGGCTTTATCGAAAGCGATGAAGCTGCCACCCATGAAAATGTATACCCTAGGGGTTGTAGACTTCGAAGGTAGAGAAGAGCACCCAAAATATTGCCTCTACCACCGGAGAGTCTGCCACCCCATCGATGAATATAAAGCGTTCGGAAAATGGAGGCGAAATTTTGTTTCCTGTTCAGTTGATAAAACTGTACTTTTAATATGACATTTTTCCTACTATTTTTATATAATAAAAGGTGTTTATTATAAATATGACGCATATGAAGGTTTATCTGCAAAATTACTATTTTCATGTGTTTATATATTATAATTAACATTATGTAGGAAAAAGTAAGCATATAATATTCATGTAACATTTGGCTCATTTAAATAAGCCTACCTTATTAAATACCTTTGACCAATTCTTAAAACTATAATATCATGACAAATGGTTAAGATAATACCTCAATAAAAACAAATTCTACTAACATTATTTATTGAGTTATTGTGCAGAATTTATTTTAGGACCGGAATCAAGAAAATCTGAGTTGGCAAGAACAAACCTGCCTAAATAGGAATGTAAACTGAAGAAATCAATTCTGGCAGAAACGTAGAAAAGATTTTCAGTTTCTAGATATTCAAAAGATCACCACGTGTCACCAGAAGAAGCCACAAGAAGAATGATCCCAAGATCCCTCTACCCCACCGCGGATCCACGGCCAAACCGACCAAATGGCCGTGGTTCCACCACAAATCTAAGGAGTTGGGATGTGAGATTTTTATGTTGGGATCCTAACTGCTAGTTATCTTATTAGGAAACTAAAGATTCTGGCTCTGTGACTATAAATAAGGACCGAGAGCCTCTTGGAAAAATCATCAAACCGACGCGATCACGAAGTCCACGACGGCTCAAGAATCCTGGTTGATCATCAACAGTTCATCTACCTTCTTAGAAGATATCGAGAAGCAAACTAGGGTTTTGTAATCATTTTCTAAAGGAACAAAGTGTACTTGATCTTGTTGATTAATAAAGGTAGTTATTTTCTTATATCATTTTATTTTATGTAGTTTTTAATATGATTTCCCTTTCTATCTTTTCTTATCCCAACATGCACGAGTAATTCTTCGCTTGTTAGGGTTCATAGGATTAGGGTAGATTAATGGATGATGAAGATCCTTAAACTCTTTTTACGTCCTATAAAGTTTATAAACTTTATCAAAAGAATAGTTAACATCCTAATCGGGCGCGCTGTCAATTCATTGATAGTCCCGACCACGATTAGAGATTAGATTAACAATTGTTTTAGTAAAGGCTAGACATGAACGAAAATCCATGTCAAGATAAGGGTTAAGAGTGGGATCCCTATTCCCTCCAGAAACCCTAATCTACATGCATCACTGTCGATCTAGTTTTAAATCTATTAAAGGATAAAAAGAGTAATCTTTAATTAATCATCCATGACTACTAAATCTTAATGAACCCTACAAGCCCCCTTCTACTATAAAACCTACACCCGTAGTTAATCTAGATCTATATCCTGCATCCGTGTTTGACGTAGATCTAGAACCTACAACCATTCTTCACCATTCTTTATTCTTTAACTTTTTCTTCTCAACACACCTAAAGTAAGATTAAAAGATTCAACGTTTCCCTGAGGACGACCCGTACCCATCTCGGTCTAGCTACACGTGACACCGTTACTGATTGCGGTTAACTACTACACAAAAAAAGATCAATCATCTCAAGGCACCTAAAAAGGGAAAAACAGAAGGCCAAGGCTTTCCCGTTCCCGCATGATAGTTCTGAAGCAAACTGACAGGCTCGGTCAATGACTGAGAGCTGTTATATGGCCAGGCTCAGTCTTCAAAAGGATGTTCAATAGTGCCAACTTTTGGAAGTGACTCGGAAGATGAAATCCTTGTCAACCTCCCCTATGTAAGCTCCTCATCAGAAGAAGAAGAGAAGGAAAAAAACCGCGGCAATATCCATCTATGGATCCGCACCTTTCTAAAGAAAAACCTTGGATCTGGATGTAAGAATCCGAAGAATCAAGATAAGAGTAAAAGGAAGATCTCGGAAGAGATTGTGCTAGATGAAGAGGTGGCCACAGATCTCGTCGCCAAGGACCCGCTTAAGAAGAGTAAGGTGGACTACAATGTGTTAGCCCATCTGAAGAAGATACCTTCTCATTTGAGCATATATGATACTCTACTCCTCTCGAAGAAACTGCGGGAATTTTTAATCAAAGCCCATGAAGAATCCGCTCAATTCCAACCTTTCTTTGCCGAGGAAGTAATGAAAGATAAACTGGCGGAAGTATATATAGCCGATATTACTTTCAGTGAAGAAGATCTTCTCCTGTGAAAGTTTGTGCATAATCAACCACTCTACGTGGCTGGGTACTACAACAATAAGAGGATAAATAAGATCCTCATCCATAACGGCTCATCGGGTAACTTTCTGAATGTAAAGGTGTTCAAGCAGCTGTCTATGGATGTTCGATATCTCGACCGTGAGAAGATTACCATTTTTGCATTTGACCCGCAGTCTTAAAAAATGCTAGGGTCCATAGTACCGACTTTGCGCTTTGGACAGCTTGTCTCAGACGTAAAGTTCCATGTCATTGAGGGCAAGATGTGCAACAGAGCGTTATTCGGTAGAGCTTGGCTACACGCGCATGGCATCATCCCTTCTACACAATATCAGTATATGAAGTATTTTAAGGATGACCAAGAACACACTATTATAGGAGAGCTCAACCCCTTTTCCGTGAATGAAGTACGGAAATATGAAGATGGCAAATACTTCCTATCGGACTTCGAAGATACCGAGAGGTGCGGCAATTCGAAAAATAAACAAGTACAAGCCGCCACCATCCCGATCTTTGGAAGCGCTTTTGAGGATGAAGAGATAGTGTTCATGGGTCAACCTCCGATGGAAGCCAATAAACATAGCTTGTTGACCCCTAATCCAATCTTCGACAGTGACTCGGAAGAAGAAGTTGATGCAGTGTTCTCTATCCATCCATAGGTGAAGACTCCTGATAAAGCAGACCGAGCCCTACATATTGTGATGGTTTCGTCTTGCCACTATAAAGAACTCAATGCACTCAACACCTACAACATGCAGGAGTTGGTCATTTTTCATGTACCTCCCAGATATAGAGGTGAGAAGGCGATTCTCTTCTATAAATCAGAAAGGACCAGAGTGGAGAAAGAGATCTAGTATAGATTTGATCTGAATCTCGACAGGTTGCAGCCCATTCAAATATTGAGATACTTCACAAAATGACTAAGGGAGTTCTTGAATCATCATGGAATACCATTTGAATAGACCGTCCGTCAGGATTAATATTACAAGAGGGTCTAGGATGTGCCAAGGACTCGCCAAGTCAAGCAGAATGGAAAGATGGATACTACTGGCTTGGGATATATACAACCCAAGAAGAGGGAGCGAACTCATACTTGTTATGCTTTAAGCGAAAACACTTGGATGATAGCTGACATGACCGAGCAGGAGGAAGATACCCAGCAAAGTGTTTCAACCCAACCTTTGGAAGAGCCAATTGAGACGCTGATGAAAGAAGCGGTTCAAGAAGTTGATGAGCTCGAAAAAGGTATAATGGAACTATATAAAAAGGTCATGTGGTTGCCCCCGACCGAGCAATATAGTGGAGCAAGGAGTTATGATGGACCGGCTCCGCAACAGCTACCTCTGCCTTCCTTCATAAGAGAGGAGGTTCGAAACGGCGACAACGAGACCAGGACGGCATCTACGCCCAACTCTCAACAAAGACAAGGAGATCTCGGGACAATGAGTCAAAGAGAAAAATGCTGCCCAGGCTCATCACTTATACAGAAGATAGGACGAGGTTACTCTTTTCATCATGACAAGACGAGGAAGATATTCGCCCTTGTCATGAAGCACCAAATACTAACACTGCCCGAGTCTAAGTGGCCCCATCAAGCAAATGCCTTCGGTCATCCAAATTACTATCTTTACCATTGGATCATCGGCCACCCGATCGAAGATTTCTTCTTCTTCAAAAATTGGGTGGAAGATCAATATATGCAAGTTCACGCTAAGTGGCAGCTAGAGAGTGGAGCCCCCGTAAAAATATATACCAAAGTGAGACTACTCCACCAAATCAGAGCGTGGCCAACCCAAGAAACGGAAGCTCACCCACGTCTTCCATATAGTAAGACTTTCTGATGAAAATGAAAATGAAGAAATGTCTGGGCTTTTCGATTGCCTCACCAATGAAGACGAAAAGATCATGGAATTTCCACCAGCATCTAAGGAGCAGGAAGATGGAATCCATACCACCACTGATGAATTAAAGAAGATAGACTTGGGAATGGAAGATGATCCGAGACCAACGTTCGTTAGTGAGTTTCTGTTTGAAGAATAGGTAAGCACTTTAAAAGAAGTACCCATAGAATATAGAGACTGCTTCGCCTGGAACTATTTCGAGATACCGGGTTTTGATCCAGAAATAGCAGTGCATATGCTGGCCATAACGCCGGGGATAAAGCCTGTCAAGCAATCACTAAGAAGGATGCGGCTCGAGCTCGAGATGAGCGTCAACACTGAAGTCAAGAAGTTAATCGATTCCGGCTTTATCCATGAAGTACAATACCCGGACTGGATTTCCAACATCGTTCTAATGATGAAGAAGAATGGGGCTGTTCGCATCTGCGTGGACTTTCGGGACCTCAATAAGGCGTGCTCGAAAGATAACTTCCCCATGCCAGTTACGGAATTAATGATAGATAATACGTCTACTCATGAAATCTTCTCTTTTATGGACGGATCTTTAGGGTACAATCAGATTAAGATGGATCCCGAAGACTAGAAGTATACAGCCTTCTGTACCTTGCTGGTGTCTTCTGTTATAAAGTGATGCCATTTGGACTGAAGAATGATGGATCAACATATCAGAGAGTGATGACCGATATCATCGACGGCCTTATTCACGAGAAAGTCGAATGTTATATAGATGATCCTGTAGTCAAGAGCATATCTCACAAAGAGGACTGAGAGCACTTACAGATAGTCTTCAAGCGCCTTCAAAAATGCAACATGAAGATGAACCCGCTGAAATGTGCATTCGGAGTTGTTTCCCCAATCAGAACAAAGCTCTGTTTTGAAATTCAAAATTCAAAAACTGAAGCAATGCTTCAGATCCAGCGCTAGGCGCGCTGCGCGCCACGTATCAAACACGGATGCGCTAGCGCCAGGTGCGCTGTGCCCTAGGTAATACACCATGTGTGCGCTAGCGCTAGGCGTGCTGCGCTCCACGGGTCAAACACGGGTGCGCTAGCACAGGCTGCGCTGTGCTCTGAGCAGCGCACCACGTGTCAAACATAGGTGCGCTAGCACAAAGCGCGCTGCGCTCTGAGTAGCGCACCACGTGCAAAGCACGGGTGCGCCAGCGCTGGAATTATAAAATTCCCCACCGTTAGATCAAAAGATCTAATAATAATGATAAATCATTAATTAATCAGAATTAAAATTCTGTTATGGAAAGATTTTCCGATCTTGTTAAAAAAACAAGAAGATTGCCTTCTGTAAAACAGAAGCCTTAGGATCAAAGATCCAACGGTGGGAAACATCCCCAAATCAATCAGAGAAAGATCTCTTTAACTGATTTAACAAATCAACTTGCCCTATATAAAGGCCCCAAGACATAAAGTCTGATATATAGAACCCCCCCATAAACTTTGAAAAATTCAAAGAAAGAGAGCAAGCTCTTGAAAGAAGATTATTTCTTCAAGGTAAAGATGATGAATGATGAACACAAAGATGAAATCATCTCATAAAAAGAAGAATTATCTTCTTAAAAGATCATAGATCTACAAAGACCAAGGTCTTTCATAAAAAATATCAAAAGATCTCATCACATAATAAAAGAAGAACATATTCTTCACACAGATCATTGATCTATAAAGGCAAAGCCCTTTCAAAAATAAGAACTGTTGTTCTTGAATCTTGAGACAAAGTTTCTTTTAAAAGAACATAAATTTGTTCACAGATCATAAAAATTGATCAAATTCGCTTTGCGCTATTGAAATACGCTTTGCGCCATTGAAATGCGCCTTGCGCTCTTGAACAGCGCTTCTGCGCTCTCTGGACCGGTGCTCAGCACCAAAATGCGCCACGTCTCAACCACGTATGCAACTTGCGCACTGCGCTTCTGAAATAGCGCACTACGCTTATGGGCTGGCGCTCAGCGCCAAGCGCGCCATGTGTCACTCACAAGTGCGCCACTAAATTGATAGCGCAATGCGCTCATGGACTAGCGCTTAGTGCTCATAAACTGGCGCAATGCACCCATCATCTGGTGCTTAGCGCCAAGCGCGACACGTGTCCTTCTTGGGTGCGCTGCTTGGCAGAAGCGCGCTGCGCTCTTTAACCGGCGCAAAGCGCCTGGCGCGCCACGTGTTGCACCGACAGAACATAAATTGTTTTGATGAATGCTCTGTATTCAATACAAGACAAAAAATGTCAAGATCTAATGCTCAGCATTGATTAAAAGGGCCAAGCCCAAATAAGGGCTCAATAGCTAGAATAAAGAAAATGTTAAACATTTATTGGACTTAGCCCAAGATTGGCCATAAGTCTTCAACTTATATTTAATTGAGCACATCTGCTCATGAATATTTCAACAGATCTTAGTTCCAAATTGGACTACAGATCATTCAACCAACTTACACCGGTTCGAGGGTACATCTCTTTACTCCTCTGATATCTGTCGTTCTAATCCTTCAACGTCTTCAGAGAGGTGACGGGTCCCGACAACCACACATTTCTACGGACTGTGGGGTCCTTAAACTCATGGACTATGATGTCCTTAAACTTTATAGAGTATGACGTCTTTAAATTACGGACTGTGGGGTCCTTAAACTCATGGAATACGATGTCCTTAACCTGGACTGTGGGGTCCTTAAACCCATGGACTACGATGTCCTTAACCTGGACTGTAGGGTCCCTAAGCCCATGGACTACGATATCCTTAACCTCGACCGCGATGTCTTTAAACTAACAACGGACCGTAATGTCCTTAAACTAACATTGGACCGTAATGTCCTTAAACTAATAATCGACTGCAATGTCCTTAAACTAAACAATAGAGGCCAAATGCTTTCTTGTTAGATCTAAATGATCCTGTTAAGTTGATCTTAGTCTAGAAATTAAACTAACGTATCCTTAACAAACGTTTAAGTTGATCTTAGCCTCAAATGAGGCTAACGTATCCTTAAACCCAACCTCTAAACCCAAATCTAAGAAAATACGGATTTGGACTAATCCACGCCCTATGGGCGACAACATAAATCAGTCTCCGTATACAATCCACGGGCAACCACAAACAAAACAAACACCCACGACACGAAGTGACCATCTGGAGAAGGAGAAAGTTGTTACCGCGATGCAGTAGCGTAATTAACTGCAGGGGCTTCGCCTGCAGGGAAGAGCGTCCCCACAATCAAAACCCCCTCAAACGAGGGGGAATCTGACGAAGTCTGCTACATCAGCCGCATCCGTTTAAACCTTCGATACATGGTTCCATAAATCAACTTGGCATCTTCGGAGAGGTGGATGGAGAGCACCAATTAGCATTTGCCCCGAAATTCAGGCAAGACGTTCGCCGCATCTTCGCGCGTCTTTCGGCGGGGAACAGATTCCGGCATGCCCGGTGGGACCTTTTCCTCTTTCCACTCCACACTTCGTGTGTCGCGTTCGCGAACGAATTGCGGTTTGATATGGTTGCCCTTGGGTTCGAGGTACTAAGATTTGGTGTCTTGCTTGGTGCAGAAAACGAAAGATCAATGGCGTCTACTTGCACGAAGTGTTCCAGCTGCAACTGCAACTCACGTTCTGCCTCATCTGGAGGTATAGCTTACGGGCCCCATGCGGCCTCCCTGTTCACAATGCCGATAGAACAGGTGACGCATGCTACCACCAGTTTGTTCTTCGGGACCATGCTCCCACCAGTGAACATTAATATCCCGCTGCCGCAAGAAGTGTAAAAGAAGTCGGTCTTTGATCGGCTCACTACTACCACGGCCCCTCTCAACGGGTCGTCCGCTGTCAAGCCAACGACGTCAGTCTTCAACAGGCTGAGCCTGAACTCCAATGGGCCTGTCAAGAAGCCCACGATACCTGAAGTGGCCATCCCGAAACGGATAGCCATTCCTGCTCTTGAGGTCACTAAAGAAGCTTCTCCCGTCAAGGGATCGGTCTTTACGAGGTTGACCACCACGGCTCCCGTTCCTGCTCAAAGGTCTGTCTTTGACAGATTGGATACTGCTGCTCGACCGACATCGGTCTTCAAGAGGCTGGTACCAGCAGCGCCTCACTAGAACAGGGGGCATGACGAAGTCACCCCTAAAGCAGAACCAATCCCAATGGCTCGACACGCTCGATGTCGCCAATGGCGCCGAGTAAGGAAGGCTGGGGGCAACTCCCCCTCTGGGCTAACTCCACCAGCCCCAATGGTGGAGATCGATGCTGCTGTTCTAACCAGGAACAGCTTTGAATTGATGAACAAGGTGCGTAGGAACTCTCCTACCGCCGTACTGAAAAGATCTCCTCCACCCATGGAGAATGTTACAGGAACGAATCCGGAGCAGCCCCCTCAGCGGCTTTCTTCCAAAATTTACAAAGTCTGGCTACAGGTCTAGGAGTTGGTGATTGATCAAGATTACCTTCGCCGACAGAAAAAGGTGAAGGTTCAGCAGGAAGAGAACCGTCCTGTCAAGCCACAAAGGACGGCAGCTATCTGGGTGCCCACTGCAACGGCTCCCTCAACGTCAACTGCTCAAAAGAGAAGGAGGCCAGAGAAAGCCCCTGTGACTACGGCAAACCACAAAGACGCTGAGCCCAAACGCCCCAAGTCTGGGGGCATAATGGTGCAAACCGTTTATATGGCTTCCGGAAAAAAGAAAAGCCGTGCTTCCACGGGTCACCGACCGCTTACCCGATCAATAACAAGGGCTCAGGAACAACAACAGCAGAAGCTTCAGGAGATGCTGACTGCAATGGCCGCACTCACTGGGCCGAAAGAAAATCCAGAGACCTTGGAGCAGTGTTGGGAACAAGAGACCGATACTGAATTCCTCCGAAGAATGCTCGAGAGGAAAGAAAAAGAGGCCGCGGAACAAGCAGCCAATATAAAACGAATGACTCTCTTGTTCCAAGACATGGCTGGGATGATGTTACAAACGGAACACCCAGCTGAAGATCCCCCGATCATCATTGAAGACGACAGAGGGGAGACATCGAACCCTTCTCCGGCTCTTTCAGCAGCCAAGGAGGAGACTATCTCCAAGGCTTCTCTGGATGACTATATTGCTCAGCAAATACGAGCTCACAAGGCGAATGAAGCGGCCGACCAAGTTGTTAAAACTCGGCGACCATATCCAGGCTGGTATGACCAAATAAAGTACCCACCGGGATATACGGTCCCTAAATTTCATGTATACAAAGGGACGGGCAATCCCCACCAGCATGTCGCCCAGTTCAGGGCTCTATGTGGCAACACCGGAGGTGATGATAAATTGCTACTTCGCCAATTCGTCGGCAGCTTGTCGGAGAGGGCATTCGAGTGGTATTCTGAACTTCTGAACGACCCCGTCAAGACTTTCGCAGAAATGGAGCTATTATTCACCCAGCGATTCGCGAGTGCTAGTGAACGCATCCCAATAACGGCATTGATTAATGCTAGGATGAAGCCAGGCGAGACGTGGGTTCAATACGCAATACGATGGCGGAATCTGTGGTCGAAATGCGAACAGTGCATCGAAGAAGCGCCGGCGGTGGGCATGTTCGTGGGCACTCTGGACCCTCATGCAACTATTTCCCAATTCATGATGTTCTTCAAGCCGACCACGTTCCAAGCCTTGATCGACAAACTGGCCCAAATGGACCAGATGGGTCATAGATCGTCTCCTCCAAAGATGGAGCCGCAGAACGAGAAAGGAAAGGGGAAAGCGACCGTCATCGCCAATGCTCAACAGCAGCCCAGTGGTCTAAGACCAGTTGATCGCCAAAATAATATAACTCGATCTCTCGAAGATAAAATGAGACGCCCTTACTCGTTCCCTCGAGACAAGACGAAGAGGTTATTCGAGCTTGCACTGCGCAACAGGCTCATCACTCTGCCGGAGCCAAGACGCCTAGCGCAACCAGGCAACATTAGCAATCCTAACTATTGCCCTTATCACCGAATGTTGGGCCATCCGATCGAGGATTGTTACATCTTCAAAAGCTGGATAGAAGATCAGTACCAGTAGGGCAAATTCGTATTATCCGAGAATTGGAAGGTGAAGCCGCCTCGGCCATACACTCCCAAGAAGACGGATACACCGGGGGCATCATGCTCTTTCGTAGAAGAACCTCCATGGGAGGTCGCTCTTTCAGCAAAGACGAAAAGAATGCTGAAGGATCTCCAAACATGCCCGGCGATCAGGTGGAAAAATCCACTCAAACTCGAGATCATCGAAGGAATGTTAAAACCGCGTCCAACTCCAAAGATCGATGGTGATAGCCAAAGCACTCACATCCAGCCGTCAAAGTCTTCGAAGAAGAAGAAGAAGACCAAAAAGCCCGTGAAGCCTGGTGACAAGCGCACGGACCTGCAAAAGCAGATTGACGCGCTGGAAGAGTATAAACAGAAGGTGCGAACTCCAGTCACAATTCAAGAGTTTCTCCGCCACGTCCTTGAGGACGGAGATAACGATAATGGAGAAGACTCGTCGTATGAATCTGAAGATTATGTGGCAAGTTGCCATGTGATCTCTCACTCGTCGATAGACGATGAAGAAGCTCCTTGCACCGAGAAACCGGGGGCAAATCCTAAACCAGAACTTCTAGAGCCGTCAGACAAAATGATTGATGCATTCCTGGATGAAGCTCTTCTTAAAAGCAAAGCCGCTCGAGACCGTGATATGGCCATATTTGAAAAGGCCAAATGCCGGCGACTGGACGAAAGGGTTGAAACACTCCCGCCAGATTAAAGTGCATCCATCGCAAATAAAAACAGGTTCAAGACGAGGAAAATGTTCGCTAAAGCCATATCGATGGGAATGAAGCTGCCACCCTCCGAAGGAAACATTCTTGGGGAAGTGGAAGTGCATCCTAGCTGCTGCTTATATCATCGAAAGATTTCGCACCTCCCCGAAGAGTGCAACGCTTTTAAAAGATGGTGGCAGGGATATGTTGCTCACCAGCAACATTTCAAGCGGATGAAACGCAAAACCCGTCGCGAGCAAAGAAGTACGACCGAGGAGCGTAAAAAAACTACCGGCAACTGTCGCATGGTCAACGCCGGGGGATCGCAAGTTCCCACATTTGGGAGCGACTCTGACGAAGAAATGACTCTTGGCCCTCTCTTTAAAGAGTCCACCTTGGGAAAAAAGGAAGAACCGAAGACCTGCGAAAATATTCAGCTACGCAATCGTACGCTGCCCGAAAAGAATCTTTGGCCCTCGAACAGTGGGTCAAATAGAAAAGATAAGGGAAAATAAAAGGTCCTTGAGGATATCATCCTTGATGACCAAGCCGTCAAAGAGCTGATAGCTAAGGACCCACCAAAGAAAAACAAGGTGGACTACAACGTTCTGGCACACTTGAGGAAGATACCCTCGCAGCTCAGTATTCTCGACGCCCTTCTGCTATCCAAAGAGGCGAGAGATTCTCTGATCAAGGAATTACAAGAGCCCAAGCAATTCCAAGCTTTCCTCGCCGAAGAAAAGATGAAGGACGAGCTGGAAGAAGTATACACAGCCGATATCACCTTCGGCGATGAAGATCTCCTCCTTGGGACATGCGAGCACAACCGTCCCCTATATGTCTCCGGATACTGTCATGACATCAATATAGGTAAAATCCTGGTCGACAATTGGTCCTCCGTCAACCTCCTTAACGTGAGGGTGTTAAAGGAAATCTGCATGAGCGTTCAACACCTCGCTCGCGATAAAATCACCATCTCCGAATTTGACTCCCAGTCATCAAGGACGCTTGGGTCTATAATATTGACACTGCGCTTTGGGCTGCTTGTCACGGACATTAAGTTCCACGTCATTGACACCAAGACATGCTATAACGCTTTGCTCGGCCGGCCTTGGTTACACGAGTACAATATCATCCCTTCTACACAACATCAGTGTATTAAGTATTTCAAAGATGGTCTCGAGTATACCGTAACAGGGGAACTAAACCCGTTCTCCGTGAACGAAGTCCGAAAGTACGAAGATGCAAAATACTTCTTACCAAATTTTGAGGACACGGAAAGATGTCACAAACCGAAGAACAAAACTATCACCACTATTCCGGTCTTCGGGAGTGATACCGAAGAGGAAGAAGAGATAGTTTATTCAGGGCCACCCCAATACAAAAACCCGGGACCGTCCACTCCTATGTTGATCTTCGGCAGCGACTCGGAAGATGAGGTCAATGCCATATTCTTTGCTCGGCCATCAATACAAACCTTCGCTGATGAAGATCAAAGTTTGCAAGTTGCCATGGTTCCTCCCAAGCATCATAAAGAGCTAGACGCGCTTGATACCTACAGTGTGGAAGAACTGCAGACATTCTACGTCCCTCCCACGCGAAAAGGTGAAAAGGCGATCCTATTCTACCGATCCGGGAAAACCAAAATGGAGAAAGAAATCTGGCATGGCGCGGATTCTACACTTGACAGGCTCCAGCCCATCCGTTTGCCTAGGTATTACACAGACAGACTAAAGAAACTCTTGAGATGCCAAGGTGTACCCCTTAAGCAAATTGCGCAACAAGCATGGTTCTATAACAGGATCTGGGACGTTCCCGGAACTCAATGAAAGTTGCCCAACGGGAGAATGGAAACGACCGGGCTTGGGTATGTTCAATTCAAGAAACGGGAGCTACTCCGCGACTACTACGTTATACATGACTTTGATGAAGAAAGAGACGCTCTGTGGGAAGATGCTAACCCTGAACAAGAAAGAGCTCCCACCGTGAAAATGCCCAGTCCGTCGTTCGAAGAACAAATGGACAAACTTATAAGGGAAGTAAGTCAAAAGGTTCGAGATGACTATAATCGTGAAATGGCCATCTACGAGAAAGCCAGGACGCAACGCCTCCTTCAACAGGCTGTGAGAAATGAAAATGCTCCTCCTCGTCAACCCATTGTACAAAAGGCCCGACGTAGAGGCAGAAATAAACCAAAGAAGGGGAAAAGCGCTCGACAGCGACAAAGCAGGTCCAAGAAGCCACGCGATCAGGAATCGAGCAGTCCGGATTCGTCTCTTATGAAAAAGATGAGTCGAGCATATTCTTTTCCCCAAGACAAGACAAGGAAGATATTCGATCTTGTCATAAAACATCAGATGATGACACTCCCAGAGTCTAAGCACCCCGAGCAAGAAGGCGAAGTCTCTCACTCGGACTATTGCTCCTATCACAGGGTAATAGGACATCATCTCGAAGACTGCTTCACATTTAAAGACCGGGTAGAAGACCAGTATCAGCAAGGCAGGTTCGCTCTATCCAGCAGCTGGAGGGTAACCCCGTCGCAGGAGCATGAACCCAAAGCCGCGAGAGTAAAACCAGATCAATATCGGTCTTGGAAGCGATCTCGCACTTGTCATATGATAATGTTGTCAGAAGAAGAGCCCGAGAATATGGATGAACTCCCCTGGTGCTTCGAAAACGATGATGACGAGGTAATCTCAGAATTTCCACCGGCGCCAAAAGAGCTGGAAGATGGAATACATACTACTGCAGATAACCTCAAGAAAATTGATTTGGGGACAACAAGTGACCCGCGGCCGACGTTCGTTAGTGGGCTGTTGTCTGAAGAAAGGGTGGCTATGCTAAAATACGTGCTCATGCAGCATAAAGATTGCTTCGCATGGAACTATTCCTAGATGCCAGGATTAGATCCAGAGATTGCTGTGCACAAATTAGCGATATCTCCGGACGTCAAGCCGATCAAACAAGCGCTGAGAAGAATGCGGCTCGAGCTTGAGATGAGTATCAACGCCGAGGTCAAGAAGCTAATCGACTCCGGCTTCATCCAAGAGGTTCAATATCCTGACTGGATCGCCAACATCGTCCCAGTGATGAAGAAGAATGGGATGGTGCACATATGTGTGGACTTTCGGGATCTCAATAAAGCCCGCCCGAAGGACGACTTCCCAGTACCGGTCACCGAGCTGATGATAGACAATACGTCCACTCATGAAGTTTTCTCCTTCATGGACGGCTCGTCAGGATACAATCAGATAAAGATGCATCCCGAGGACCAGAAGCACACCGCTTTCCGGACCCCTTTGGGTATATTCTGCTACAAAGTGATGCCTTTCGGTCTAAAAAACGCTGGCGCCACCTATCAGAGGGCCATGACAAAAATTTTCAACGACCTCATACATGAAATCGTCGAATGCTATATCGACGACCTCGTAGTTAAAAGCAAATCATACGAGGAACATTTAGAGCATCTGAAGATCGTGTTTCAGCGCCTTCGGCAATACAACTTGAAGATGAATCCTCTCAAATGCACGTTCGGAGTTTCCTCGGGAAAATTCCTAGGATTCATCGTCCGACACCGAGGCATCGAGATAGATCCGTCAAAGATCAAGGCGATTATGGAAATGCCTCCGCCAAGGACTCTCAAGCAATTGCGGTCTCTCCAAGAGAAGCTCGCGTATATCCGGCGATTTATAGCCAATCTCTCAGGAAAGTGCCGTTCTTACAGTCACCTGATGAAGAAGGGAACCCCGTTCGTCTGGGATCGCAAGTGCCAAAGCGCGCTGGACGAAATCAAGCAGTACCTGCAGAATCTGCCAGTGTTAGCTGCTCCCGTCAAGGAAAAGCCTCTTATTCTGTATACAACTGCCCTTGAAGGTTCCTTAGGCGCATTATGGGCACAAGAAAATGACCAAGGGAAGGAGAGAGCCCTCTACTATTTGAGTCGAGTTCTCCTGGGGGCAGAAAGCAATTACTCTCCCATTGAAAAACACTGCCTGGTGTTGATCTTCACAATAATGAAGCTCAGACACTACGCGTTGGCACATGAAGTCCATCTCATATTGAAGGTGGATCCTCTCAAATATTTGATGTCGAAGGCCATATTAATAGGACGACTCGCTAAATGGGCCCTGCTCTTGATGGAATTCTCGATAACTTATCGGCCTCTTAAGGCAGTGAAAGGCCAGGCCATCGCCGACTTCCTCGCTGAGCATCCGATACTGTCGATTCTCCTTTGAATTGCGAACTGCCAGACGAACATGCGTTTGACACAATCGACGGGGGTGATACCAGGTGGGAACTTTATTTTGATGGAGCGTCTTCCATGAAGAAGCGCAAACAAAGCACCCCTATAATCAAATCGGGGGTAGGCCTCATCTTCGTAACTCCACAAGGAGGGATAATGCGCTTCGCCTTTTCTTTGACAGAGCCGAGGACGAACAATGAAGCCGAATACGAAGCTTTGATAGCAGGTCTTGAGATTGCCATCGACATGAGAATTGAAAACCTGCTCATATACGGAGACTCCCAGTTGGTTGTTAGTCAAATAAACGACGACTACCAAACATGCAAGCTAGAGTTGGTGAAGTACGGCGAGAGGGTGCAGCAACTGCTGACCCAAATTCCTTCCTACACCTTGAAAAGCATACCGCGTGCGGAAAATAGCAAGGCGGATGCATTAGCCAAGCTCGCTAAAGAACTGGCCGACGAGAACCTTGATGATGTGAGGATTGTTGTGCAAAGTCGGTTTCTTGCACCGGCAGAAATATCTCTGGAGTCGTCCGAAGAAAAGGGAGCGACCGAGCAAATGACTCTGCAAATAAAAGACTAAGAAAAGGTTACCGATTGGAGAGATGTCTTTATAGACTACTTCAAATCCCGTCGAACACCTGAAGATGTGTCCTCAAGACATCAGCTTATGAAACGAGCTCTGTCTTTCGCTTTCGTCAATGATACTCTGTATAAAAGGTCATTTGATTATCTGTGGCTAAGATGCCTGGGACCTGAAGAGGCAAAGAGAGTCGTCCAAGAAACTCATGACGGACTCTGTGGTTCTCACCAAGCCGGCCCGAAGATGAAGCTAAAGATCAAAAGGATGGGCTATTATTGGCCACGATGATCCATGACTGCCTCGAATACACGAAGCAGTGCCACTCGTGCCAGATTCATGGGGACTTTACCCATCAGCATCCAAATCCACTACATCCAACAGTGGCTAGCTGGCCATTCGAAATGTGGGGGACTGACATAATCGGCCTTATCGAACCAGCATCGTCCAGAGGAATCGATTCATTTTGGCGACAACTGATTATTTCTCCAAATGGGCGGAAGCAGTACCACTGAGGGAAGTGAAAACAGAGAATATCCTCCATTTCTTCAAAACGCACGTCATTTATCGGTTCGGTACTCCGAGACGAATCATCTCCGATGACGGGCCAGCCTACAGAAGCCACAAAATCAGCCGCTTCGCACAGCAACATAACATAGACTGGAGATATTCATCGGTCTACAATCCCCGAGCTAACGGTCTAGCTGAGGCTTTCAACAAGACCTTGACGAAGATCGTGAAAAAGACGGTGTCTCGAAATAAGAAGGACTGGCATAAGAGACTGCATGAAGCTCTCTGGGCATACCGAACTACGTTCAAAACGGTCACGAACATAACTCCGTACGCATTGGTATTCGGTACAGAGGCGGTACTCCCCCTCGAGATAGAGTTACCCTCTCTACGAGTGGCAGTTCATTACGATCTAACGGATGAAGAGAATGCTCACCTTCGTCTTGAGGAGCTCGATGCCCTTGATGAAACCCAGCTCATAGCGCAACAAAATCTGGAGGCTTATAAAGCAAAGATGACGCGCTCATATGAGAAATTGACTAGGCCGAGAACATTACGCCAAGGCGAACTCGTGCTAGTGGTCAAAAGACCTATGATCCCCAATCGTGCCAAATGGGGGAAATTCGAGCCGAACTATGAAGGTCCGTATATCATAGAAAAGGTCTACCAGGGTGGGGCCTATCTACTCATGGACATGCATGGTGAAAGACCTTTCAGGCCAGTAAACGGTCGCTTCCTAAAGAAATGCTACGCTTGACGAGTCACGACCTAGGTCAATGATAGATGACGACGACTTTGTCCGCTCGCTATCGTCCTAAGCCCAAACTCTATAAGTAGTAGCCGAACAACGGACCGAAACGTCCTTAAACTAACAACGGACCGAAACGTCCTTAAACTAACGTCGGACCGAAACGTCCTTAAACTAACAACGGACCGAAACGTCCTAAAACTAACGACGGACCGAAACGTCCTTAAACTAACAACGGACCGAAATGTCCTTAAACTAACAATGGACCACTATGTCCTAAAACTAGCTGCTGACCGAGACGTCGATAAACTACTGTAGACTACAGCATCCCATGGTTGACACAAAAAAAAGAGAAAAAAAAAGAATAAAAAAAAGAAAACGGTATGTCCATAAGCAAAATGGGCACGGATGAAAACCCGAGAGGGCTCCGTAAGTAAAAACAGCAGGGCTACCGGCGAGTTTTGTGAAAACCTGAAAGGGTGCAATCTCGTTAAAAGACACTTGCAAGGTCCTCTTGACCTTATGAGGAGAAACCACCTGCGTGAGATCCTTACGACTCACAAAGGAGCAACACACTTATGGATCCCCACGATTCCTAAGCAGAAATTACACTTGCGAGATCCTCACGACTCGTAAGGAGAACCCTCTTATGGGACCCTCACGGCTCATAAGATTTAAACGTCTTAAGCTACGGGGATCTGGACCTATTCTTAAGCGGCCACCACAATCTCCAATTTTTCTCTACAAGCGGCTCAATATTGACCCTTGTATACAAACCACGGACGCGAATAAACATTTCCCTAACAAAGTCCCATCCGTGACTAAGGATATCATTGCACAGTGAACAACCCTTGTAAGTTCTCTCGACTTATAAGGAGAAAACACTCATGTAAGATCCTTACGACTTATAAGAGACCATGCACTTAGGAATCCTCACGATTCCTAAAGAGAAAACGGACCTACGAGATCCTCACGACTCGCAGGGAGAAAAACCTTTATGAGACCCTTACGGCTCATGAAGTTAAAAGCCTTAGTCGACAGGATCTTAACCATGTTTGCTAAGACACCTTTGATCGACATCGACAGAGGAAAATGATGATTCGCTCCTGGCAATATACCAGTTGTAGCGGTGCTGATGCCGAAATCGGTGTCTAATTCCAGGCTTGCAGCGAGAAGCTAGCGAGCCACACATGCACACAAAATAGCCGAAATGATGGGGCAACTTGCAAAAAAATCAGCAAGTAAAAATGTATGCATGCAAAATGTAACATTTCAAAAAAATAAAATATTATTTTTTGGGGAATTTTTATAATTTAATATTAATTTATTGAATATTTTAATATTTCGGTATAATTAAATACAGAAAAATTTGGAAAAATTATGGAAAATTCTAAAATAGGGTATTTTATGGAATTAAGTCATTTTTAAGTTTTTATGATTAGTTATATGCTAATTTAGTGCTAATTGCGATTAAAAATCGCTAATCGGTTTTTAGCAATTTTGTGCAAAACATGCACATATCTTTTTCTACACTTGTGCTACATTTTTATTGCCATGGTTTTACTTTGGGGTTACTATTCTTGGGAGAAGGTTTTTGAGAGAGAAAGAAAAAGAAAAACAAAAAGGAAAAGAAAAAGAGAAGGGAACATGAGCATTTAATGAGGCATGGTGTATTTTGACTTGGATTTCTCTCTCCCTCTCATCTCTCCCTCATCTCTCCCTCTCCCTCTTCAGCTCCAGCAGCTGATGCTTCTCCCTCTTCTTCCTCCCACCTTCAAGCCTTCATCTCATCTTAAAAACAATACCAAAACCCTACCCCCATTTCATAAAAAGTGTGCACAAACTCAAGATCTACACATTGGACCAAGAAAGCAAGAATTTTGGCCGCTAGGGGCAACTCAAGAAAATTCTTGAGTTGCCAAATGAGGTATTTACTGAACCCTTAGCTTAGTTTTAGTATTACTTATACCCCATGTTTAGTTTAGAACCGATATTGTGTGTTTTGTGGATTTGAGGAAAACCTAGTTAGGGTTTGAGGGAATTTTATGTTGTAATGTGAAATTGAGCTCAGTAGAGATTATATAAATACCCTAGTGCATGTATGGAGATCCAAACCTGAGACTTAAGACCTGGAATACGGATTTAGAAACCGATATCGGAAAATTTCTGGAATCTATGAAGGTTATTTGGGATCTGCTATCAACCCGAGACTCTGAAAATTATTTTAGTTGGACAGTGAGATGTGCAGGCACCCAGGAAGCTACCACCAGAACCCTAGACCCTAACTCCCAACCCCGGCCGCAAATATATCCTTTCTGGACGCAATTTGCGGCCAGACCAGAGAGGAATTGGCTCGTTTTTGTTTTGGTGCCCCCTTGTCAGTAGATTAGACCCCTGGCATGTAAAAAATTGTCCAATTTAACCTAGGGTGAAATCTGGAGCCTATTTCCTTAGTTGCTGTTTTGGATTCGTGTTTCCGTATTCTTAAATCTGAATATGTGTATTGTGTTTTACCTCGACTATTTGGCGTTTATACGACGATATCGAGGGTGGTTGTTGGTTTTGGAGGCGTATCCATAGGTTCTAACCTATAGGTCCCATAGCGTATCGTTTTGGTTTTTCATATGCCGTTTTAGTGATGATTTGGTTTTGATACGCATTTGCGATACGTTATGTGTAGGTACCCCATGAAGACTTCGGGACGACAAGCAAACGCGTGGTGACATCGACAAATGAAGACGCAAGGTGAGTAGATTATATCTACGAGGGAAGTCGGGTGGATGGCGTATAGCACCCCCGCAGTCCGTAGTTGATATAGTATATTTTCTATATGATAGTATAGTGTAGTGGATTATTTGAGATGTGTTAGATGTGATAGGGTTAGAAGTAAACTAGAATATTTCCTAGTTGCGAACCCTAGGATAGGTTTACACCCACACGCACACACATGTTGATTTGCTATACTTATACTGTGATGATGATGGATAGTGGATGACTTTGGAGATGAGTCGATGATTTTGGGCTTTGTGCCGCGAGATCGGTGATTTGATATGATTCGTATTTGGGATACGACATGTGATCTCTAGCGGACCTTTGGACGTGTGTTTACACACGCAGTTATATTGATGATATCAGTTGTCTTAGACTTCTATCAGTACCCTAGATTATGTGATATGATAGTGAGGATACCAAATAATTGATGAGCTGATTGTGATATTGACCCGTACCCAGATATTGGGATGCCGTACGACGATTTACCGTACGAGCTTTATATTGATGATAGATCCGCACTCATGACTTGAGGATGTCAGATGATATACTGTATCGTACGCGATACTATTGAGGCGGGATCATCGACTATTATATTATTTATATATATATCGGCTCAGATTTAGGTGGTTTCCATACCCCTCCTGATGGACTTGGCTTAGTAGATGTTAGACTGGACCCGAGTTATACCTATTTCAAAACTAACGAATCGGGAATATCTTAAGGACAAGTAAAGGGATTCTACGGGTATTTTCAAAAGATGTATCTATCCTTAAAAACACCTTAACCCTTATTTTACCAAAACCCCGATTCGTCTTATTTCAAATGACACCACTGCAGGACATGTACATATTGGTGTAGATTCTTCACTGTTGCATTGATTATTCGATTCCGCATCGCATTGCATGTGTTTATCTATATATTGCAATCATGCTGTTAGGACACCAGCACCATTATCGATGATGCATATATTCCACGTACACTTGCTTGCCGGCTCACACACTTCATCATCGATAATTGCCATGTTACTACACAGTAGTATTATTGCATCAGGATATGACTTTGTATGTGTATACCATTATTCTATGTTGCATGATATACTGTTATACTTGCATCTCATTTATATGTCACAAACATCATGCTTTCTGATTATGCGCATTGGGATATTGTTTTCATGATATTTATGGATTTGGGAACCGTGGATAATTTCAAAGGAGAGTATGTACTTATTTGAAAAACCCGGTTTCTTTGATATGATATTTGCGCAGCCACCATGAGATTTATCGGTTCTGATTATATACCCCATACGAGGAGTGTGTGCCGTATGAGGGTACATGGTGGGGCCCGGTATGGTTCCCCTCGGTAAGATGATCGAAGGATTATGCCGATTGAGCCTGGAGGTGGGCGAGTACCTACTAGTGATTGTATTTGAGCTCGGCGGATATCTGGAGGATACCGACCGGAGTTGAGAGATGGACATGGGTTGACCCGTACTGCCGGGGCCGAGGGCCGATACCGCAGACGGAGCCCCATATGGACGAGGATTTACGTGCCGATGCTTGGCACAGGTTTTATGATGTTTCCATGATTTTGATTATATCCTCACATTTACATGCATGATGCTTATTGTCATTGGGTGACAGGTGGACGGGCTCTACATATATACAGACTTTTATTACATTGATCATACTTCATTTGTATATATAACAGGGTATGAGGGCGCTGTTATATATACCCTTACACCAATATTAGTGGAATGTGACGCTAATATATGTGTATTGATATTCATTTTGATACTTCATCATATTTACTTCATGCAGACATACCTTATGTTTACGACATGTTATTACTTGAGGCACTGGCACGAGCATTTGGCACTACCTACATGTTTAGATGTTACATTGCCACCTTATCATGCTTCAGACTTACTCTTGAGGTTTATATTACTGATCGTATTGACCTAGGATTATGTCGTGCATTCGATTTTTGCTTGTAGATATTCTCTATTCATGAGTTAGCAACTCACCCCCGTTGTGCCACAGTTCTTGCAGGTTTTGCCGTACAGGTTCCATAGCGGCATTTCTGGCACACTGCTTCTTTCGAGGGTGAATTGCTTTTGGTAGGTGGGTTTTTTGTATCAGAACCACCATTGTACATGTATTATTCTTTGTATCTAGAATTCCATCAACCAAAACTTGTGTATTATTTCGACCTTAGAGTCGTGCTTAGTAGTATTACGGTTTTCATGCTTATTGAGTTTCTTTTGGATTTGCTCCTCGCCATTCGGCGTTGTATATTATATTGCTTGTGTGGTTGTGACCGTCGATTGACGAAGAGCTAGCTCCCGCTTGGGGATGCCTTTTATCACTGTGTGTGTGTATATATATATATATATATTGTTCTTGTTGTACCCCGTTCGGGGCCAGTTTTTACAAAGGCTGCCGAAATTTTTAGAAAAGACTTTACATTTTTAAAATACATATTCGGCTTAGTTATTTAAAAACCTTGACTTCAAACATGTTTTTCTTCACTTCTTTAAACCAGTTTTCTTTAATTACTCTTAAAATGGTTTTAGATTTCTGGGCTTTTGGCTTACTTGGATCAGATAGAGTTCTATAGACTTCATATGGTTCAAGGGTCAGTCACGTGCTCTTTCGGGTCGTGACAAAGTTGGTATCAGAGCGCTAGGTTAACTTTGGTTCGAGTCTAAGTTTGACTTTGTGGAGCCTAGGGCGTCTATATATATATACGGAACTTTGGCTTGACCTTACGGAACTTAGACTTAGTCGAGGGGGTATTAGACCCGAACTTTCGTTGCGTAGGATGACCCTTGGTTGATGGAATAGGTGACTAAAGTAGAGTGACGTACCGTGGGTATGTTCCGCGGCATACTAACGATACGCTACTCCGCTTAAGGAGCCTTAGGATGTACATTTCTTTGCACAGTACTATATTCCTTCCTATGATCTATCCTCATCGATTCTGGTTATGATTTTGCTGCCACGATCACACGGGCAGAGAGAGAGCTACGGCTAGAGTTGCGTCAGCATGAGCTCGTCGCAGATGAGGGCTGACCAGGGCGTGATTCCAGAGACTTACGATTGCATTGAGAGGCGTCGTCTTATTATGTTTTCGCGCCATGAGCGTTTGGTGGATCACCTTTACGGGATTTCTCGGACGTGCCGATTGGTACCAGAGGATCAGGCTACTGCTAGAGGCCAGCCAGGATGTGATGACCATTGATATGTCGCTTATTCAGGACGATTGAGGCGCTGTTCAACATACAGACGAATGAGCCAGTTGTTGCTGCAAATGACGAGATATCACCCAGATGATTGGAGTTACTGCAGCATGAGTATATACTTAGAGTGATGATAGTGAGTCGCTAGTCACTAGAGGATGAATGACTAGGACATGTGGTTCGTTCGCTTACCCCGATGCGAGGTCATCAGATAGATTGCTTCCAGCTAGAGACGACTTCACGCGGAGACGTTGAGAGTCGACAGAGACGATCGAATGTCAGGAGCCCATTTTTTCAAGTTTAAAGTATATGGAAAGACATGCAGGCGATTCTATGGACCCTCTAGAAGAATGAAACCCTAACTCGACTTAATGACCGTGTGAAAGCCTTTGAACCTTAGGGTTTGCGGCAGTTCTGCGGCGCCATTAGTGAGGCTTGGGTTTGCCCTTCTACGGCTGGACCACCAACGCTGTGGCATGTACTCGATACTATTAAACTGTACTCAAGATGTTGATCTCTTGGGGGATTATGAGGTTCTGACGAGTCGATCGAACGATTCGACATCATTCGGATATCATGTGATGGGACACTGCTTGGGAGACTCCAGATACGAGCATAGCCGTTGGAGCGCAGTCCATGCAGCCACGACGAGACGAGTCCGAATCAGTCGATATCGGAGTAGAGGGAAGTAAAGAGTTCGCAAGAGATTTCGACGAGATGACGTCCCACTCCGCTGACATCAGAGATGCGATACGCACGCAGAGACATTGTATATGGATATATCTTCCAGAAAGAGGCGCGATAAGTATGCAGCCGTTCCGGAACAAGAATTAGCTTCAGTAAAGGACGATGACTTCCGGGCAATTCGGCAGAAAGGAGATTTGAGAGAGACTTCGGATTGACCGTAGCCGAGAGCATTGCAGTGCGTAGATAGAGAAGTAACGTCGAAGTGGACGATAATACAGACAAGCGGGACAAGAGGTTCGTGCGAGACGCTGACGAGCTGTCATTACTTTTCGTCGAGACTGGAGACCTGATATGCTTATAGAGGCGTTGGGATGCGACCAGTTTCCGAGAAATATTGTGCTGAGGACACAGATGCCCATCGAGCGAGAAGAGATTATGCAAGAGTACCAACCTCTGTACAGACCGGCATAGGCAAGATCGGAAGAGACCTTGAGTAGGATTCCTTCCAGGACACTGCTGCAATGATGTTTGCACCCAGGATTGGATGTGTGATGTGCATTCAAAGAGACAGAGGCCGACACCAGTGACATGCTGCTTTACGAGTGGTCGTGAGGATTGACCGAGAGATGACCAGAGAAGTGCCAGAACGGAATCGTCCCCGTCAGCACACCTGATAGGGCCGATGAGCCGATTGATTGTGAGATTGGTAATCCATAGAGCAGATAAGGACCCAGAGACAGAGGACGCCAGACCATGAGCAAGAGGCAAGTAGATATCTTGCGCTGCTAGCATTGGATGCATCGACACCTTCTCGACCTTGAAGGAGGAACTACCGACGACGGTATTTATGATTTGTGATTTTGTGATTCGATTATCACGTATCCGTCACTTTGGATTTCGGTATTTTGGGCGTTCTGTTTCCATGATTTAGTCTTGATGACAGAGTTCTTGATATTTGATTTTGTGCATCATGGCTGCACTTACTGGATATTCATATTTTGTGCAGAGTTATTACGCTTGAAGTATTGATTGTGATTTCATGCCTATTTTATGCCAGTGATTTGATTTACGCTTCCAGCATAGTTTTCGTGCACCTTTAGTGTTTTGATTTGATTTGTGCACGCTGATGCACACGATTGTGAGATTTTCCACCGCGGTACACCCGATTTGGATTGGGCAGCATTGTATACCGTTGATTTGGATTTTTGTGCATGTTGGGCGCATGTTTTGAGATACGATTTTGGTGCACGCCAGATGCACTAAATCGGAATTCTTCGTGCATGTCACATGCACCTTATTTTGCTATCAGGCATACACGTTGCCTATGACAGATGTTTCGTGCACACCAGTTGCACCTAGATGTTGTTTTGTGCACATGTATGGCACATATATGGATTTTGATTTCCGTGCGCACCAGACGCACCAGATATTCATATATACATTGTGATATTTATTCCTTATAGAGCATTATGTTTTATGATATTTGCTATGTATTTTCATACTGAGCGGGACTAGCCAGAGGACAGTACCCGCATACTTTTGCATGCATTTACTTTAGTTATTTATACATATAGCTTCCATATATACATGTATAATTTTGATGTACATCATACTGGTTCTGTTTTGGATTTGACATTTGTGTCTTTACCATGACTTCGATGATTGCAGGATGCTTGACGGAGTTTCGATTTTGAGTTATCTGCTCATTACTTATGCGCATGTATTGCGCTATGATGTGTTTTAAGTATTGATGTTTTCGGAGCCCCGACAATTTGGATTTTTACTGAAATGTTTTAGTAATTGGGGGTTTAAATTTAAATTCGGGAACCGAATTTATTTAAGAGGGGAAGATTGTAACATTTCAAAAAAATAAAATATTATTTTTTTGGGAATTTTTATAATTTAATATTATTTTATTGAATATTTTAATATTTTGGTATAATTAAATACAGAAAAATTTGGAAAAATTATGGAAAATTCTAAAATAGGGTATTTTATGGAATTAAGTCATTTTTAAGTTTTTATGATTAGTTATATGCTAATTTAGTGCTAATCGCGATTAAAAATTGCTAATCGGTTTTTAGCAATTTTGTGCAAAACATGCACATATCTTTTTCTACACTTGTGCTACATTTTTATTGCCATGGTTTTACTTTGGGGTTACTATTCTTGGGAGAAGGTTTTTGAGAGAAAAAGAAAAAGAAAAAGGAAAAGAAAAAGAGAAGGGAACATGAGCATTTAATGAGGCATGGTGTATTTTGACTTGGATTTCTCTCTCCCTCTCATTTCTCCCTCATCTCTCCCTCTCCCTCTTCAGCTCTAGCAGCTAATGCCGCTCCCTCTTCTTCCTCCCACCTTCAAGCCTTCATCTCATCTCAAAAACAATACCAAAACCTTACCCCCATTTCATAAAAAGTGTGCACAAGCTCAGGATCTACACATTGGACCAAGAAAGCAAGGATTTTGGCCACTAGGGGCAACTCAAGAAAATTCTTGAATTGCCAAATGAGGTATTTACTGAACCCTTAGCTTAGTTTTAGTATTACTTATACCCCATGTTTAGTTTAGAACCGATATTGTGTGTTTTGCGGATTTGAGGAAAACCTAGTTAGGGTTTGAGGGAATTTTGTGTTGTAATGTGAAATTGAGCTCAGTAGAGATTATATAAATACCCTAGTGCATGTATGGAGACCCAAACCTGAGACTTAAGACCCGGAATACCGATTTAGAAACCGATATCGGAAAATTTCTGGAATCTGTGAAGGTTATTTGGGATCTGCTATCAACCCGAGACTCTGAAAATTATTTTTGTTGGACAGTGAGATATGCAGGCACCCAGGAAGCTACCACCAGAACCCTAGACCCTAACTCCCAACCCCGGCCGCAAATATATTCTTTCTGTCCGCAATTTGCGGCCAGACCAGAGAGGAATTGGCTCTTTTTTGTTTTGGTGTCCCCTTGTCAGTAGATTAGACCCCTGGCATGTAAAAAATTGTCCAATTTGACCTAGGGTGAAATCTGGAGCCTATTTCCTTAGTTGCTGTTTTGGATTCATGTTTCTGTATTCCATATTCTTAAATCTGAATTTGTGTATTGTGTTTTCCCTCGACTATTTGGCGTTTATACGACGATATCGAGGGTTGTTGTTGGTTTTGGAGGCGTATCCATAGGTTCTAACCTATAGGCCCTATAGCGTATCGTTTTGGTTTTCGTATGCCGTTTTAGTGATGATTTGATTTTGATACGCATTTGCGATACGTTATGTGTAGGTACCCCATGAAGACTTCGGGACGACAAGCAAACGTGTGGTGACGTCGACAAATGAGGACGCAAGGTGAGTAGATTATATCTACGGGGGAAGTCGGGTGGATTGCGTATAGCACCCCCGTAGTCCGTAGTTGATATAGTATATTTTCTATATGATAGTATAGTGTAGTGGATTATTTGAGATGTGTTAGATGTGATAGGGTTAGAAGTAAACAAGAATATTTTCTAGTTGCGAACCCTAGGATAGGTTTACACCCACACGCACACACATGTTGATTTGCTATACTTATACTGTGATGATGATGGATAGTTGATGACTTTGGAGACGAGTCGATGATTTTGGGCTTTGTGCCGTGAAATCGGTGATTTGATATGATTCGTATTTAGGATACGACATGTGATCTCTAGCGGACCTTTGGACGTGTGTTTACACACGCAGTTATATTGATGATATCAGTTGTACTAGACTTAGATCAGTATCCCAGATTATGTGATATGATAGTGAGGATACCAAATAATTGATGAGCTGATTGTGATATTGACCCGTACCCAGCTATTGGGATGCCGTACGACGATTTACCGTACGAGCTTTATATTGATGATATATCCGCACTCATGACTTGAGGAAGTCAGATGATATACTGTATCGTACGCGATACTATTAAGGCAGGATCACCGACTATTATATTATTTATATATATATCGACTCAGATTTAGGTGGTTTCCATACCCCTCCTGATGGACTTGGCTTAGTACATGTTAGACAGGACCCGAGTCATACCTATTCCAAAACTAACGAATCGGGAATATCTTAAGGACAAGTAAAGGGATTCTACGGGTATTTTCAAAAGACGTATCTATCCTTAAAAACACCGTAACCCTTATTTTACCAAAACCCCGATTCGTCTTATTTCAAATGACACCACTACAGGACATGTACATATTGGTGTAGATTCTTCACTGTTGCATTGATTATTCGATTCTGCATCGCATTGCATGTGTTTATCTTTATATTGCAATCATGCTGTTAGGACACCAGCACCATTATCGATGATGCATATGTTCCACGTACACTTGCTTGCCGGCTCACACACTTCATCATCGATAATTGCCATGTCACTACACAGTAGTATTATTGCATCAGGATATGACTTTGTATGTGTATACCATTATTCTATGTTGCATGATATACTGTTATACTTGCATCTCATTTATATGTCACATACATCATGCTTTCTGATTATGCGCATTGGGATATTGTTTTCATGATATTTATGGATTTGGGAACCGTGGATAATTTCAAAGGAGAGTATGTACTTATTTGAAAAACCCGGTTTCCTTGATATGATATTTGCGCAGCCACCATGAGATTTATCGGTTCTGATTATATACCCCATACGAGGAGTGTGTGCCATATGAGGGTACATGGTGGGGCCCGGTATGGTTCCTCTCGGCAAGATGATCGAAGGATTATGCCGATTGAGCCTGGAGGTGGGAGAGTACCTACCGGTGATTGTATTTGAGCTCGGCGGATATCTGGAGGATACCGACCGGAGTTGAGAGATGGACATGGGTTGACCCGTACTGCCGGGGCCGAGGGCCGATACCGCAGACGGAGCCCCATATGGACGAGGATTTACGTGCCGATGCTAGGCACAGGTTTCATGATGTTTCCATGATTTTGATTATATCCTCACATTTACATGCATGATGCTTATTGTCATTGGGTAACAGGTGGACGGGATCCACATATATACAGACTTTTATTACATTGATCATACTTCATTTGTATATATAACAGGGTATGAGGGCGCTGTTATATATACCCTTAAACCAATATTAGTGGAAGGGGACGCTAATATATGTGTATTGAAATTCATTTTGATACTTCATCATATTTACTTCATGCAGACATACCTTATGTTTACGACATGTTATTACCTGAGGCACTGGCATGAGCATTTGGCACTACCTACATGTTTAGATGTTACATTGCCACCTTATCATGCTTCAGACTTACTCTTGAGGTTTATATTACCGATCGTATTGACTTAGGATTATGTCGTGCATTCGATTTCTGCTTGTAAATATTCTCTATTCACGAGTTGGCAACTCACCCCTGTTGTGCCACAGTTCTTGCAGGTTTTGCCGTACAGGTTCCATAGCGGCATTTCTGGCACACTGCTTCTTTCGAGGGTGAATTGCTTTTGGTAGGTGGGTTCTTTGTATCAGAACCACCATTGTACATGTATTATTCTTTGTATCTAGAATTCCATCAACCAAAACTTGTGTATTATTTCGACCTTAGAGTCGCGCTTAGTAGTATTGCGGTTTTCATGCTTATTGAGTTTCTTTTGGATTTGGTCCTCGCCATTCGGCGTTGTATATTATATTGCTTGTGTGGTTGTGACCGTCGATTGACGAAAAGCTAGCTCCCGCTTGGGGATGCCTTTTATCACTGTATATATATATATATATATATATATATATATATATATATATATATATATATATTGTTCTTGTTGTACCCATTCGGGGCCAGTTTTTACAAAGGAAATTCTGCCGAAATTTTTAGAAAAGACTTTACATTTTTAAAATGCATATTCGGCTTAATTATTTAAAAACCTTGACTTCGAACATGTTTTTCTTCACTTCTTTAAACCAGTTTTCTTTAATTACTCTTAAAATGGTTTTAGATTTCTGGGCTTTTGGCTTACTTGGATCAGATGGAGTCCTATAGACTTCATATGGTTTAAGGGCTAGTCACGTGCTCTTTCGGGTCGTGACACAAAATAGCCGAAATGATTGGGCAACTCGCAATAAAAAGCAGCGAGTAAAAATAAAATAAATAGCCGAAATGATTGGGCGCCGCGAAAAATAGCCGAAATGATCGGGCAATCGCGAACTTCGTGATATAAAAGCTGAAATGATAGAGCATCGCGGAAAGGAATAAAAAAAATGAAATTTATGCCCTACAGGTGATATCACATTAAACCCTGTATACAATCCAAGGGCGCAAACAAAGAAAGAATCAGACCTTCCCTCCCCAGGCTCCATCAGAAAACGAAGCCAAATCTCGATGGTTCTGGGATAGCCTAGAGATCATCAACAACGTTCTTCCCCATTCCAGCAGGATTCAGACGCTGCTATCAACCCTGGAGCTACGGCAAACCCTTACTCTAAATATCGATGGTTCCCAAACAACCTGGAGACCACTTCGATATTCATCTCATTACAACAGACGCTACGTCATCCATATGACCCTGTCATGGAAATACGTCATCCACATGACCCCGTCTCGGAAATACGTCATCCATATGACCCTGTCTCGGAAATACGTCATCCACATGACCCCGTCTCGGAAATACGTCATCCACATGACCCCGTCTCGGAAATACGTCATCCACATGACCCCGTCTCGGAAATACGTCATCCATATGACCCCGTCTCGGAAATACGTCATCCACATGACCCCGTTTCGGAAACACGACATCGATATGACCCCGTCTCGGAAATACGTCATCCACATGACCCCGTCTCGGAAATACGTCATCCATATGACCCCGTTGCGGAAACACGTCATCCACATGACCCCGTCGCGGAAATACGTCATCCACATGACCCCGTCTCGGAAATACGTCATCCACATGACCCCGTCGCGGAAATACGTCATCTTGATGACCCCGTCTCGGAAATACGTCATCCATATGACCCCGTCTCGGAAATACGTCATCCACATGACCTCGTCGCGGAAACACGTCATCCACATGACCCCGTCGCGGAAACATGTCATCCACATGACCCCGTCTCAGAAATACGTCATCCAAATGACCCCGTCACGGAAATACGTCATCCACATGACCCCGTCACGGAAATACGTCATCCACATGACCCCGACTCGGAAATACGTCATCCACATGACCTCGTCGCGGAAATATGTCATCCACATGACCCCGTCGCGAAAATACGTCATCCACATGACCACGTCTCGGAAATACGTCATCCACATGACCACGTCTCGGAAATACGTCATCCAAATGACCCCGTCTCGGAAATACGTCATTCACATGACCCCGTCTCAGAAATACGTCATCCACATGACCCCGTCATGGAAATACGTCATCCACATGACCCCGTCTCGGAAATACGTCATCCACATGACCCCGTCTTGGAAATACGTCATCCAAATGACCCCGTCTCGGAAATACGTCATTCACATGACCCCGTCTCGGAAATACGTCATCCACATGACCCCGTCATGGAAATACGTCATCTACATGACCCCGTCTCGGAAATACGTCATCCACATGACCCCGTCTCGGAAATACATCATCCACAAGAACCCGTCGCGGAAATACGTCATCCACATGACCCCGTCTCGGAAATACGTCATCCATATGACCCTGTCTCGGAAATACGTCATCCACATGACCCCGTCGCGGAAATACATCATCCAAATGACCCCGTCTCGGAAATATGTCATCCATATGACCCCGTCGCGGAAATACGTCATCCATATGACCCCGTCGCGGAAATACGTCATCCACACGACCCTGTCTCAGAAATACATCATCTACATGACCCCGTTTCGGAAATACGTCATCCCCATGACCCCGTCGCGGAAATACGTCATCCAGATGTCCCCGTCGCGGAAATACGTCATCCACATGACCCCGTCGCGGAAATACATCATCCACATGACCCCGTCTCGGAAATACGTCATCCACATGACCTCATCTCGGAAATACGTCATCCACATGACCCCGTCGTGGAAATACGTCATCCACATCACCCCGTCTCGGAAATATGTCATCCAAATAACCCCGTCTCGAAAATACGTCATCCACATGACCCCGTCTCGGAAATACGCCATCCACATGACCCCGTCGTGGAAATGCGTAATCTACATGACCCCGCCTCGGAAATACGTCACCCAATGACGCCGTGAAATGTGGATAACGTCAATCTCATTAAACACTTACGGGTCCTCTCGATTCGTAAGGAAGAAAACTTTTTTATAAGATCCTTACGACTTATAAGGGAAAACACACTTAGTAATCCCCACGACTCCTATGGAGAAAAGACACCTACAAGATCTTCACGGCTCGTAGGGAGAAAAGTCTTTATGAGACCCTCACGGCTCATAAAGTTGAAAAGTCTTAGGTAGAAGATCTAAACCTGCTTCTTAAGCCATCACTACCCCTCGAAGAAGCCAAAACAAGATGCTCACTTTATCATCTGCCGGCTATGCTTGCTAAGGTGACATGCTGATAACAAAAGAAAGAAGAAAGCAGAAAGATGATACAAGACATTGCGAAAGAAATGTATCTTTTATTCATGAATTCAATTGGGTGAAAAATACATCAAAGAATAAAAAAAATGAATACATTTTATTCAAAATTACAAATGGTACAAAAACAATTATTGAGAGGGAAGCGCTTTCAATTGTCCGATCAGCCGCTCGCGTACTTCCCTCAGCCCCTTTTCTTGATCAGCTGTCGCGGCCAACTCTGCTTCGACTTGGGCTCGTTGCTCCAAGTAAGACGAAAGTTGTTCTTCGACGGCCCGCTGAGCTGCCTCACGATTTTGTGCATCCCGCTCGACGACGTGGAGCTTCTGCCTCAGTGTTAACCCGTCAGAAATGCATCGCAGAAGGCCTTCAAAGATAACTTTCAACTGTGCAGCATTCGCATCAACCTGAGCATGCAGTCGGGCAGATTCACTTGAAGTTTCTTCACATTCCTTGTACTTTAAGGCCGCTTCTTGTTCAAGATGGTGGAAATAAGAAGTGCTCTGCTCGACCCATGTAGCCCGTTGAGTGTTCACAGCCAGGACCTCTGGAGCAGGACGTCCGACCTCGAGCTCATGCAGGCAAGCCTCAATCTTCCTGCAATGATCAACCAAAGACTCAACGACGCCCTCACTATGAAAGTTCACGAGCGTCGCCAGCATAGGGTTAACCTCCGCGGCAAAATCCGCAGTGAATGTGGGAGTCTCCACGTCAAGCTCCTTAACGTAGTCGCTCAACATGCGCAGACTATTCGCGGCGCCTTTCGAGAATGCACGTCGAGAAAAGAGGTGTAACAACCATATTTTTTTATACACTTTTTTCCTATACAATTTTTTTTCAAAATTTTTTTAAAAAAAAAATCCACAAGGGGTATTTAAGCCTGAGCACAAGATTTAGGTAATTATTTTTGTTTTTAATTACAAGCTACAAGAATGAAATAACTCCATTTTTAGTGTACAAGAAATTACTTTAAATTTAATGTATACTAGGAGTATTTATTCTTGCTGCTATCAGTTTAAGTAATTAAAAATCCACAATAATTACAAGAAGGAGCTTGTAGCTCATTGGTAATACCTTGCACTGCTGAACCAAGTCACCAGAGTTCGAATCCCATGCCCCACATAATTTTTATATCTTTTGTTTTAAATTTTTTTGGGAAGTCAAACGGTCAAACAGCCATAACTCACAAATTAATGCAATTTATAAAAAATAAAGTATACCAAAATTCCCCCCAGACAAAACCACACCCGACGTGACCCGACTCGGCCGACGCCGCCGGCCGGACTCGGCCGGTCGGCCGAGTCGTCAACACGAAAAATCTTCGTGTTGACTTGGTCAACCCCCCTGCATGGTCCATTTTCCCAGCACTGTTACCAATTTTTCATTAAACCTCCTTTAAGTCCAAATTCAATGAAATTTTAATGATTTTTATATATTTTTAATATTTTTTAATCCAAACCCTAATCCTAGCCTAGCCCTATATAAAGACCCCTACCCTCTACCTTTTCACCTCACCACTCTAAGTCCACTCTCCCAAATTCTTGAGAACTTGGTACGAAGAGCGAGAAGCGAAGCGCTGCCGAAACCGACGACGGATTCCGACGATCGGACTAGAACTTTCGCGACGTTTTCGACGCACCGACAACCACCACTTCCCTTAGCCTCCTTAGCTTGTCCAAACCCGTAAGTCCCATCTCTTCTATCTCTCTTCTCTTTAATATAAAAATACGACTTTTTGGAACCCGACGGAAATCGGAACAAAACGATTTCCGATTCGGTTTTTCTGCAAATTTCCACTTGTCACCTAATACATAATACCTACCTATATTCATGTTGACTATTAATCATCCATAAACCAATTTAAACAAACTTTCTCACATGAAATGATAGCTTCTTTACAATATCGTATTCTTTTCATAAAAATACCATGAAGTTCATTTTTCTTCGTTTAATCAATTCCCTCACTCCTAAATAAGTTTATCTTAATCACTAAACTTGTAGAAATCAAATTGAATGAATTTTCATACATGAAATGATAACGTTTTCAAATACCGTATTCTTGCGCTTTAATACCTTCGACTTTAACATGTCATGTTTTACCTCTAAACGTCATCAAAACTTAAAACAAGTCACGAGGTAACGACCTACTTCTACACACACACAAATATAACCCTAACTGATAAATGTCAAAACATAGAATACGACATTACAGGACTTTTCACTAAAATACCATATTCTTTATAACCTTTACTTGAAAGCTTTAAGTTGTATAAAATTTTAAATAAAATGAAAGCACGATAGGTCATGGAATCGATCGTTTATCTAAACTGTCTTGTGGTGTGTAGGCAAGTGTGTCTAGGCTAGTGGTTTTTAATTAGGCCCACGACTGTGGTTCCTTTCCACTTACCTGGCACTTACCTGGCCGCAATTGACGGTGAAGAGGCGATTTGAGGCTTCTAATTACTTGTCGTTTAGACCTTAGAAATAGGCTAGTTGGCTTAGGAAACCCTAGAAAATAAAATACGGAAATCTATACCCTTTTACAAATAAATACCCTATATTTATAAAACCGTTTTCCTAAATGAAAAGTATTTATTAAACCTAAGAAAAGCGTCGCTACAACCCACCTTTAGGGAACCCGTTAGGGATTGTACGGTTCATCGTGCACCCGCGGGCTAGTAGTGCGAGATTCAGACCTCCGCAAGGAGCATTCGGTCTCGAAAGGTTTAAAATACAACATTTAAGAATAATGTGATTTTGGAAATTAAAATATTTATTTAAAATTATACTTGTATTAATATATATTTAAATACCATTTAGACACCTATTTTATCATAATATAAAGTTTCCACTTTTTCCTAAAATTCCAAGATTAAAGGTTACATTAAAATACCATGAAATTCTAATAAAACAATTAATACTTTTATTAGGATATATTTACTAGAATAACACAAATAAAATTCACATTCATTATAATTATAAAGACGAATAATAAATACTCGAGGTGTATTTTGAAAACTATACAAAAGTACTTTTTACATAAAACCCCCTCAAGTTTTACAAATTACAATAAGGCCCCTAAGTAATATTAAACTTCAAATTACCTTTCTTTTAGTCTGACTTGGGTTAAAGTCTGACTATTTCTGAATTGAATATGATTCAAGTCAATCTATATTCTTTTATAATCCAACTCAACATGAATACATGAATCCCAGAATCCAGTTAACAATCTATTCATTTTGACTGAATCAAACCATGGATATTCATCCATTATCCTGATATTCCATTTACCTGATTATACAGTTGCAACTTGTTTACTGATATCATGGTTTTGGTCAGTCACCCAATTTACACAATATAATACCACGTTACTGTTAAAACACTACGGGGTTTAAGGGGTAGATTGGTACGGAAGGTGTTAAAGGTGGCACGAGACGGTAAGATTAAGACACCTAACCTGAATCCAATTGCCGTTGTTCCGGGTTGTATAACGGAGCCTTGTACTTCCATTTGCCCTGGTCTCTAGCATACTGAGACCCCTCTCGTATACACTGGTATCTTTCTGTACCAAGCTATAACAACAGCGTTAACACCATATTACTATAATATGACAATACAATACAACATTAAAAGCTACTCTCTCTCTTACTCTCTGTCTATTTCCTCCTTATCTTTGGGACTTACCGAGCGACCTGTTCGCTGACGACATTCTATTTCTTTCTTCTTTGAATGTCGTCAGGTGCGTTGGACCAAGCTGAGATCGAGCCCACCGGTGAAGATTTGGAGCAGTTCCACGAAGATCCCGAGCTCTGAATATTGTACCTTGTTCTTTCCAGTATTTTCATTTTCTGTTATGCCATTGTTTAGGCATTGCTTTTCATTTCGGTTGTATTTTCTTTTCATGCATTGTACAAAGAATGTTATTAATAAAAGTTGCTGTTATTCCTTTATCATTTGTCTCTTGTGATTTACTTTATATTGCTTAGTTACGCTTAGCGTATGTACTTCTGAGTATATACGTAGCGGGCCTCGTCGCGTCCACTTCGCCGTACACTGGGAAGCGGGGCGTGACAGGTTTTGTTGGTGGCCCATGCAGGTCAGAGCTGTATGAATCCCTGTCATGCAGTTCTGGTCTGTGTGAACAACCTAAGCAATATAACACAAGAACCAGCAACTAAAACATTCTTTACAATTCATGTTCTTTGAATCTTGCAAATCTCTATTTCTTGAATCTTATCATTTCATGTATTTGAATCTGTCCTAATCCAAAATTTTTCTTCTGGATTATGGATTCCCCGAACAACACCAGCACCAACGTCAACAACACCCCTCCAGCACTACCACTCACACCAGCTGTTCCTGCACCACCCACTGAGCAAACGATGCTATTCGAGGCGATCCACAGTCTTCTCAAGGGACAGCAACAACTTTTGAACCGTCCTGATAACGATGCACCGGGAGTAAAGCAATTCAGAGCTTTGCACCCAAAGCAGTTCTCTGGTAAAGGAAGCCCTCTTGAAGCGGAAGAATGGGCACAAAGCATCGAAGACGATCTGGCAGCAACTCAAGTACCAGACAACGCTTGGGTCCGTGTAGCAAAACTACAGCTCACGGATAATGCTCGCAATTGGTGGAAGGCGGAAGAAACCCGTCTGGTACAACCGATTGAATGGAAGACATTTCGCGAGAAGTTCGACGCGAAATATTTCCCTGTGACTGCCAGGTTCGCTATGGAGCAGCAGTTTATTCATCTACAGCAAGGATCAATGTGGGATAAAATCGGTAGATGAATACGATGCTGAGTTCACTATGTTGAGCCGATTCACGGCACACCTGAAACCGACGGATGAGATCAGAGCCCGTCGCTTTCAACAAGGTTTGGACACAGAGATTAAGGCTGCTCTAGCCACAGGAAAGTTTTTGACTCATGAGGAAGCTCTAGAAGCTGCCCACAGTTATGAGGCAGTGATAAAGGAGAGGGGCAGACCTCAGTCTGCAGGAGTCAAGCGCCCTGCCAACCAGATGGCAGGTGGAGCCTCTTCCAGGCCATTGTTTGAACCCAGGAGGACTGAAGAATTTTGCCATTACTGCCATAGAAAGGGACATTTGTGGAAGGACTGTAGGCGCGCAAAAGGTCTGTGTCTAATTTGTGGCGCATCCAACCACGGAATTGGGAACTGTCCTTACAACAGCAACTCATCTCACACACACACCAACCAACCGCAGCGGCCAACCATCCAGGCTCCTGCAACTCGTCCTGCACTACCTGCTCCACCACCTGCACAGCCTACTCGCCAATTCCAACAGGCAATGAGGGACATGTCTAGAGGGCAGAGAAATAGGCCTCAAAGGCGGAATGTGCCTCCAGCTAGAAGGAATATACCACGGCGACAGACCTTCACATTAGAAGCCGTAGAAGCCGAGACTGTAGGTCAAGGTAACACCGGTAAGCCTTTTTCATCATCGTATCACTTTTATTCGCCAAACTTCTTTGCACTGTTACAATTTCCTTTTACAAATTTCGAGGACGAAATTTTTATAAGGAGGGTAGAATGTAACAACCCTAATTTTTTATACACTTTTTTCCTATACAATTTTTTTTTCAAAATTTTTTTTAAAAAAAAATCCACAAGGGGTATTTAAGCCTGAGCACAAGATTTAGGTAATTATTTTTGTTTCTAATTACAAGCTACAAGAATGAAATAACTCCATTTTTAGTGTATAAGAAATTACTTTAAATTTAATGTATACTAGGAGTATTTATTCTTGCTGCTAACAGTTTAAGTAATTAAAAACCAACAATAATTATAAGAATGAGCTTGTAGCTCATTGGTAATACCTTGCACTGCTGAACCAAGCCACCAGAGTTTGAATCCCATGCCCCACATAATTTTTATATCTTTTTGTTTTAAATTTTTTTGAGAAGTCAAACGGTCAAACAGCCATAACTCACAAATTAATGCAATTTATAAAAAATAAAGTATACCAAAATTCCCCCCAGACAAAACCACACCCGACGTGACCCGACTCGGCCCTGACTCGGCCGGCGCCCGGTCGGCCGGCGCCCGGTCGGCCGAGTCGTCAACACGAAAAATCTTCGTGTTGACTTGGTCAACCCCCCTGCATGGTCCATTTTCCCAGTACTGTTACCAATTTTTCATTAAACCTCCTTTAAGTCCAAATTTAATGAAATTTTAATGATTTTTATATATATTTTAAATATTTTTTAATCCAAACCCTAACCCTAGTCTAGCCCCATATAAAGACCCCTACCCTCTACCTTTTCACCTCACCACTCTAAGTCCACTCTCCCAAATTCTCGAGAACTTGGTACGAAGAGCGAGAAGCGAAGCGCTGCCGAAATCGACGACGGATTCCGGCGATCGGACTAGAACTTTCGCGACGTTTTCGACGCACCGACAACCACCACTTCCCTTAGCCTCCTTAGCTTGTCCAAACCCATAAGTCCCATCTCTTCTATCTCTCTTCTCTTTAATATAAAAATACGACCTTTTGGAACCCGACGGAAATCGGAACAAAACGATTTCCGATTCGGTTTTTCTGCAAATTTTCACTTGTCACCTAATACATAATACCTACCTATATTCATGTTGACTATTAATCACCCATAAACCAATTTAAACAAACTTTCTCACATGAAATGATAGCTTCTTTACAATATCGTATTCTTTTCATAAAAATACCATGAAATTCATTTTTCTTCGTTTAATCAATTCCCTCACTCCTAAATAAGTTTATCTTGATCACTAAACTTGTAGAAATCAAATTGAATGAATTTTCACACATGAAATGATAACGTTTTCAAATACAGTATTCTTGCGCTTTAATACCTTCGACTTTAACATGTCATGTTTTACCTCTAAACGTCATCAAAACTTAAAACAAGTCACGAGGTAATGACCTACCTCTACACACACACAAATATAACCCTAACTGATAAATGTCAAAACATAGAATACGACATTACAAGACTTTTCACTAAAATGCCATATTCTTTATAACCTTTACTTGAAAGTTTTAAGTTGTATAAAATTTTAAATAAAATGAAAGCACGATATGTCATGGATATCGATCGTTTATCTAAACTGTCTTGTGGTGTCTAGGCAAGTGTGTCTAGGCTAGTGGTTTTTAATTAGGCCCACGACTGTGGTTCCTTTTCACTTACCTGGCACTTACCTGGCCGCAATTGACGGTGAAGAGGCGATTTGAGGCTTCTAATGACTTGTCGTTTAGATATTAGAAATAGGCTAGTTGGCTTAGGAAACCCTAGAAAATAAAATACGGAAATCTACACCCTTTTACAAATAAATACCCTATATTTATAAAACCGTTTTCCTAAATGAAAAGTATTTATTAAACCTAAGCAAAGCGCCGCTACAACCCACCTTTGGGGAACCCGTTAGGGATTGTACGGTTCATCGTTCACCCGCGGGCTAGTAGTGCGAGATTCAGACCTCCGCAAGGAGCATTCGGTCTCGAAAGGTTTAAAATACAACATTTAAGAATAATGTGATTTTGGAAATTAAAATATTTATTTAAAATTATTCTTGTATTAATATATATTTAAATACCATTTAGACACCTATTTTGTCATAATATAAAGTTTCCACTTTTTCCTAAAATTCCAAGATTAAAGGGTACATTAAAATACCATGAAATTCTAATAAAACAATTAATACTTTTATTAGGATATATTCACTCGAATAACACAAATAAAATTCACATTCATTATAATTTTAAAGACGAATAATAAATACTTGAGGTGTATTTTGAAAACTATACAAAAGTACTTTTTACATAAAACCCCCTCAAGTTTTACAAATTACAATAAGGCCCCTAACTAATATTAAACTTCAAATTACCTTTCTTTTAGTCTGACTCGGGTTAGAGTCTGACTATTTCTGACTTGAATATGATTCAAGTCAATCTATATTCTTTTATATTCCAACTCAACATGAATACATGAATCCCAGAATCCAGTTAACACTCTATTCATTTTGACTGAATCAAACCATGGATATTCATCCATTATCTTGATATTCCATTTACCTGATTATACAGTTGCAACATGTTTACTGATATCATGGTTTTGGTCAGTCACCCAATTTACACAATATAATACCACGTTACTGTTAAAACACTACGGGGTTTAAGGGGTAGATTGGTACGGAAGGTGTAAAAGGTGGCACGAGACGGTAAGATTAAGAAACCTAACCTGAATCCAATTGCCGTTGTTCCGGGTTGTATAACGGAGCCTTGTACTTCCATTTGCCCTGGTCTCTAGCATACTGAGACCCCTCTCATACACACTGGTATCTTTCTGTACCAAGTTATAACAACAGCGTTAACACCATATTACTATAATATGACAATACAATACAACATTAAAAGCTACTCTCTCTCTTACTCTCTGTCTATTTCCTCCTTATCTTTGGGACTTACCGAGCGACCTGTTCGCTGACGACATTCTATTTCTTTCTTCTTTGAATGTCGTCAGGTGCGTTGGACCAAGCTGAGATCGAGCCCACCGGTGAAGATTTGGAGCAGTTCCACGAAGATCCCGAGCTCTGAATATTGTACCTTGTTCTTTCCAGTATTTTCATTTTCTGTTATGCCATTGTTTAGGCATTGCTTTTCATTTCAGTTGTATTTTCTTTTCATGCATTGTACAAAGAATGTTATTAATAAAAGTTGCCGTTATTCCTTTATCATTTGTCTCTTGTGATTTACTTTATATTGCTTAGTTACGCTTAGCGTATGTACTTCTGAGTATATACGTAGCGGGCCTCGTCGCGTCCACTTCGCCGTACACTGGGAAGCGGGGCGTGACAAGAGGCCTGCTGGCATTGTGATGCGAGACTCGAACGGGACTGGAGTCAACGTGATTGCTGCAAAATAAATTATAGTCAGATGCCGGCTCAAGAAATAAAGAAAATACACGAACAATAGAGTCTACCATACCGGCGTCAACAGGGGGCAGAGCTGGGAGTACTGGTGGCGCAACAATACCCTCGTCCCCTCCTTCAATTTGTAAGGCTACAAGCAATGCAAAGAAGAATTAGCAATAATGTGACTACCCGTTAAAGAAAGGACGTCGGTTAGAAAAGATACTAACTGACACCAGCGGGCAGACTAATCTCTGACTGGAAAGAGAACTGTGGGTGCAGCACCTGATACATGTGATCAAAAAGGAATCCTGCGAGGACGCAGTAATGCAATGTCAGTACATAAATTATACAGCCTAGAAATAAGACTGATGGGTCATAAATCCGCACCTTCCAACATCTGAGATGGTCGAAAGAATGTAGAGGAGTAGTCACCGTCAAAGCGGTAACTGATGGCATTGCCTCGGGTAGTGCAATCTCAACGCTTTCCACGCCTGCATTAGAAACGAGATAAATACCGTCAGGAAAGATTGAAAGGGATTGCAGAATAAAAAAAAGCAATGACCCAAAATCTACATGGTGAGTCGCCGGTCGGAACCGCAATAAGGGCGTCACTTGATATACCGACTGCTTCACCCTTTTCCAGCAAGATGGTCTTACCTCCCGTCGCCTCATCCCCTGACTCTACGAGAGCCGTCGTAACGCTTGCGACGCCAGGAGATGGCAAAGAGCCGCAGGCGGAAAGAATGATGATTGGGGTGGTGCCCGACTCTTGAGAGGGAGCGACCACCTCGGACTCAGCAATTGTAGCCATCTCACCCACCGCTACCCCGAGCTCGACAATGGTAGCCATCTCACCTACCGCCATCTCGGGCTCGGCGATCGTGACTGTCTCACCCACCGCTACCTCGAGCTCGGCAATTGTAGCCATCTCGCCTACCGCTGCCTCGGGTTCGGCGATCATGGCTACCTCCTCTACCTCTACCACAGGCTTAGTGGCCGCCGCCACTTCTTTGGTAAGCTCGGCCTTTCAAGATAGGATATATGAGAACTGAAAGTTAAAACTTTGACAACAGAACCTAATGTCACATTACCTTGAGTTGGTCTTCCGATTACTTCCCGAGCCGCACGTGCTGCCCGTCTGTGGGCAGTGGACAAGGCAGCCGGAGTATCTTCTGAAGGAGTAGGGGCAGGGGTAGCGGTGCTAGAACCTGCACCCGCGGTCAAGGCAACACTACGCTCCCTTGCCGCGCGCATTCTGTGCTTCCTTTACGCTTGGGCCGTTAGAGCAGATCTTCTAGAAGCCTCCATCAACAGGACGTCATCATCCGTGCCAAGGGTTACCTCTGGAGCCGTCAAGGCATCCGTCATCGGTCATTTGAGTAAGGCCTCTTTCGGCAGTGCCGAGGAGGCCGGGACTTCGATGGCTGGCCCGGGAAGAATCTCCGCATCACCTTACGGGATTGGCATTGTAGTCCCTGCTATAAGATAAACAAGGGGTCATATTGTCCATACGAAAGGAGAATGAAGATGCAATGAGCCGAGACATACCAATGCCCAACAAAGCGCGATTCCTCTCCTCCTCCTCAAAGATCCTAAGGGAAGCTGCCAGAGCCTCTTCAGTGGTAAAGCCTGTTACAGAAGGAAAAATGTCAGTCAAGACACGATAATAAAAATAAAATATAATGCAATAACAGAAGTTACGGCTTATACTCACTTGATTGCGCGAGGATGGCCATTTCCGCCTTTTGGCTTGCGGATCGCACAGAAGCTGCAATGGCAGCCTCGAGATCAGTATCTTCCGGCGCTATGAATAAACCTTCGTTGGTCCCATATTCGCTCAGGCCCTCGTTATAAGGAGCATGAGGCTCCAGGACGAGTACAGCGTCTACAGAGAGGATCGACTTCTTCTTCCTCTTCTGCGAGTGATCTCCGTTCGCCCTAAGCACGAGTTTACGTTTAGCAGGCACCTTGGGGCGACGAGTCTCGATATCTGAACCCATGCCAGACTCCGGGGAAGCTACGTTCACCGTCTCCATGGGAGCACGGGGCACCGGTAATACATCCGCCGTCTCCACGGGAGCACGGGGCACCGGTAGCTCAGGCCTGTCGTCGGGGACTTCAATCACGGCAGCTTCTCTTAGCAGAGGAAGGACAATGGTCCATCGCTTCAAGTGGAGGTTTCGGTCACTAGCAGGGGGTGCACCCTTGCGGTCGAGTAGCAGTCGCTTCTCCTCCCTGATAACAGCACCCATTGCATGTTGGTACCAGGCCACATGTACATTAAGGGCCTTCGGGACACAACTCGGTTCGCTGATAAAGAAGTGAGACCCCGTATTCAAGCGCATGAAATGATGCAGCGCACCCCGCATTCCTTCTTCGGTGGCAGCAGGTTCTACCAGGAAAGCTTCCAGCGGGACTCCCTGATTGTAACTCAGCTGCTGGGTAAAACGATGGGGGTTGTATCTCATGAATAGCGCCGCGTCATTATTCCTGAATACAAGAAAGCCCTGCCTGATGGAGTACAAATGAAGAATCTCTCGGGCTTTCAACACGGAGGCCCCGTCTTTAAAAATGTCTCGCAATGCCAGCACCGCCTTTGAAGTTTCCTGGCCGATGGTCAAGATTTTGTCTGTGAAAGATATACCATCTCCGACCGTGTGCGGACGAAGGAGAAAGCCCCTAGCTTCCCGCTGTGACAGACTCACAATGGAGGCGTCAACCAGCCGCATAATCCGAAGAACTTGCACTTGTCGTAAAACGAAGGTCTTTTGTGGATGCCAAAGACCCCAAGCACGTGCAGCTCCATCCATGAAGTGAAGTAATGCATTGGGAAGTTGGCAGGGTGCACCCCTGGTTCAGTGGTATCCGCTGCTACGCTAAGACCGTGATATAGGTGGGCTAACCCGGCGATCCCGATGGCCACTTGTATTCTGGAAACTATGCGATGTGCGGGTAGAAGACGGAAGGCCTCATGTAATGAGGATGCATAGGAAGCGCGAACCAGCTCAACCATAGCCCAAGAAACCCAAGAAAAAACGCTTCTTCATCAATGCCCGGAGCGGCGATTTCTGAAAGAGGGACAATTGCGACGTTAGGAAGAAAAAAACCCTTCTGATCAGCTTCCAGTATCGGCCGACAGTCCAAACCAAAGCCGAAGGGATCATCAAGTTTAACAAACTTTTCTCCTTGTTGCGACAAAATCTCCGGGCGAAGAAAACGAGCAATGAAGTCCGCAAAGCTGACCCCTCGGCCTCCGGATTCAAGGAAGAGGCTCTCATACATGTTCAACACCTTTATCAGGCTCGGGAACTGGTGCTGAATGGCATTCTCTGGGGTGAGGCCCATCACCACTGGCTTGGTGGCAAAAACATATTCGTCCGGAGGAAGAAGCTCCTCATAGTGCTCCCCCCTAACTGGTAGACCAGAAACCTCGGCGAATTCTTCCAAGGAAATGGAGACCTTTCTATCCAATAGAAGGAAGGTATGGGTCGAGATGTTCCACTGCTCCAAAAATGCCTTGATCTACCATGTGGGAGGTGCAGAATACTGGAACAATGAAGCGTAGACGGCAGGGTATAGGCAGAGCTTTAGCAGCTGCGATTTCTTCGCCGACAAGATATACCGGGCCCACTGCAAGTACCCGGCCGGATGATGGGGAGCTAGCCCGATGTTGTAGGGCTGTCCCCAAGGGCGCGACTCACCCTGGCATATGCGCCGCCTTAGGGTGTCCAAAGCCGCCGCCGGCTGCACAGGCACTGCGGCAATCGAAGGTTGAAGGAGACCCTCCGAAGTCCAATTAACCACCTCCACGGCATAGTTCACCGGGGGTGCATCTACATACGGGATCGCCGAGATGGGCTCCGAAGGCGTCGCACAAGAGAAGCTTCGACGACCTCTGATAATCTGGTCGTACCATCTACCCCACAAGTGGAGTTTTTTGTGTTCCGGGTCATGGTCTTTGATGAGCGCGAGAACCTCCCGGTCCATTGGCGCCTCAGAGAATCCTCCCTCTGAACGGACAAACGGAAACGAAGCATCGAAAGACATGTCGCCTGCACAAAAAAGGGGGACAGAAGTCAACTATCAGTGCTATAATTTAATTTTAAATTCTGACACTCAGTACTTTAAAATTTGTACCACACTGCAATGCAGTGGAGAGGGACCAAAGAGGGCTCACAAAATCTGGATGACAATTCGTCAATTAATAATTAATAAAACAGCTTCATCATTAGATGAGACTGTTAATTAAATGAGCAAATCCTCAAGAAAATTCTCATTAAATGAGAGATCCCTCAGGAAAAGGAGAAAATCTCCCTTTGAGTGCAATGCTTTATGACAGAGTGACACTTGTCAAACTCTGATCATGAAGGAATAAAATTCCTCAAGAGCCTGGCTCTGTAATGATGATGGAAAAATCCATCAGAAAAGAATTAATTAAAATTAATTTTTATGAATTAAAAAATTCTGGGATCTTCAAGATCCATGAACAAACTCTTAAGAGTAAATCACATGAGATTAAGAAATCTACATGTTATCAAAAGTGTAGAGCTCTGATTCATGGGCTAAGAAACCCTAAGAAAAGATCTCTTTAGATCTATGGGTTTAGGAGAGCAAAGCTTTGTTAATAAAACCCTAAATGGGTTTTCTTTAGATCAAAGATCTATGAAGAGCAAGGCTCTGTTAATGGGTAAAACCCTAGTTTATTAAAAGATTTAAATTTTACCTAAAATCTTAACAGAGTTTTTACTCTTGAAAAGTTCTGAAACATGAGAGCTATGCTCTGAATAAAAGTTCTCAAAGAAGAAGATGAAAATCATCTAAGGGACCAAAGGTCCTATTTATAGGCATTGAAACGCTTCTTCAACTTCTGAGTTGATCCAAGGGCGCATATGCTGCCACCGCTGCACTCACGTGTGCGCCACGTGAGTGCAATGGTGGGGGGGGCATTTGTTTCCCCCAATCAGTGCAAAGCACCGTTTTGAAATTCAAAATTCAAAAATTGAAGCAACGCTTCAGATCCCGCGCTAAGCGCGCTGCGCGCCACGTGTTAAACAGGATGCGCTAGCGCCAGGTGCGCTACGCTCTAGGTAATGCACCATGTGTGTGCTAGCGCTAGGCGCGCCGCGCGCCACGTGTCAAACATGGGTGCGCTAGAGCAGGCTGCACTGCACTCTGAGCAGTGCACCTCGTGTCAAATATAGGTGCGCTAGCGCATAGCGCGCTGCACTATGAGCAGCGCACCACGTGCAAAGCACGGGTGCGCCAGCGCTGGAATTATAAAATTCCCCACCGTTAGATCAAAAGATCTAATAATAATGATAAATCATTAATTAATCAGAATTAAAATTCTGTTATGGAAAGATTTTCCAATCTTGTTAGAAAAACAAGAAGATTGTCTTCTGTAAAACAGAAACCCTAGGATCAAAGATCCAACGGTGGGAAACATCCCCAAATCAATCAGAGAAAGTTCTCTTTAACTGATTTAACAAATCAACTTACCCGATATAAAGGCCCCAAGACTTAAAGTCTGATATAGAGAACCCCCCTCCATAAACTTTGAAAAATTCAAAGAAAGAGAGCAAGCTCTTGAAAGAAGATTATTTCTTCAAGGTAAACATGATGAATGATGAACACAGAGATGAAATCATCTCATAAAAAAGAATTATTTTCTTAAAAGATCATAGATCTACAAAGACCAAGGTCTTTCTTAAAAAAGATCAAAAGATCTCATTACATAATAAAAAAAGACCATATTCTTCACACAGATCATTGATCTATAAAGGCAAAGCCCTTTCAAAAATAAGAACTGTTGTTATTGAATCTTGAGACAAAGTCTCTTTTAAAAGAACATAAATTTGTTCACAGATCATAAAAATTGATCAAATGCGCTTTGCGCTATTGAAATGCGCTTTGCGCCATTGAAATGCGCCTTGCGCTCTTGAACAACGCTTCTGCGCTTTCTGGACCGGTGCTCAGCACCAAAATGCGCCACGTGTCAACCACATATGCAACTTGCGCTTTACGCTTCTGAAATAGCGCACTGCACTCATGGGGTGGCGCTCAGCACTTAGCGCGCCACGTGTCACTCACAAGTGCGCCACTAAATTGATAGCGCAATGCGCTCATGGACTAGTGCTTAGCGCTCATAAACTGACGCAATGCGCCCATCATCTGGCGCTTAGCGCTAAGCGTGACACGTGTCCTTCTTGGGTGCGTTCCTTGGCAGAAGCGCACTGCGCTCTTTAACTGGCGCAAAGCGCCTGGCGCGCCACGTGTCACGTTGACAGAACATAAATTGTTCTGATGAATGCTCTGCATTCAATACAAGACAAAAAAATGTCAAGATCTAATGCTCAGCATTGATTAAAAGGGCTAAGCCCAAATAAGGGCTCAATAGCCAGAATAAAGAAAATCTTAAACATTTATTGGATTTAGCCCAAGATTGGCCATAAGTCCTCAACTTATATTTAATTGAGCACATCTGCTCATGAATATTTCAACAGATCTTAGTTCCAAATTGGACTGCAGATCTTTCAACCAACTTACACCGGTTCGAGGGTACATCTCTTTACTCCTCAGATATCTGTCGTTGTGATCCTTCAACGTCTTCAGAGAGGTGACGGGTCCCGACAACCACACATTTCTACGGATTGTGGCATCCTTAAACTCATGGACTATGATGTCCTTAAACTTTATAGACTATGAAGTCTTTAAACTACGGACTATGGGGTCCTTAAACTCATGGAATACGATGTCCTTAACCTGGAATGTGGGGTCCTTAAGCCCATGGACTACGATGTCCTTAACCTGGACTGTGGGGTCCTTAAGCCCATGGACTACGATGTCCTTAACCTCGACCGCAATGTCTTTAAACTAACAATGGACCGTAATGTCCTTAAACTAACATTGGACCGTAATGTTCTTAAACTAACAATCGACCGCAATGTCCTTAAACTAAATAATAGAGGCCAAATGCTTTCTTGTTGGATCTAAATGATCCTGTTAAATCTTAGTCTAGAAATTAAACTAATGTATCCTTAACAAACGTTTAAGTTGATCTTAGTCTCAAATGAGGCTAACGTATCCTTAAACCCAACCCCAAAACCCAAATCAAAGAAGGTACGGATTTGGACTAATCCACGCCCTACGGGCGACAACATAAATTAGTCTCCGTATACAATCCACGGGCAACCACAAACAAAACAAACACTCACGACACGAAGTGACCATCTGGAGAAGGAGAAACTTGTTACCGCGATGTGGTAGCATAATTGACTACAGGGGCTTGCGCCTGCAGGGAAGAGCATCCCCACAATCAAAAACCCTTCAAACGAGGGGGAATCTGACGAAGTCTGCTACATCGGCCGCATCCGTTTAAACCTTTGATACATGGTACCATAAATCAACTTGGCATTTTCGGAGAGGTGGACGGACAACACCAATTAGCATCTTCCCCGAAATTCAGGCAAGACGTTCGCCGCGTCTTTTGGCGGGGAACATGAGTCTTTTCCGACAAGTTCCTGCGATTTATAATCCGCCACCGAGGGATTGATATCGACCCTTCCAAAATCAGGGATATTATGAAAATGCCCCCACTAAGAAATCTCAAGCAGCTGCGAACACTCCAAGGAAAACTCACATATATCTGATGGTTCATTGCCAACATCTCTAGGAAGTGTCGTCCATACAGCCATCTGATGAAGAAAGGGACTCCCTTTATATGTGGCCAAAAATGTCAGAATGTGCTCGAAGAAATCAAGCAATATTTGCAGAATCCATCAGTATTAGCCGCTCCGGTTAATGGTAAGCTCCTTATCCTATATACAACCGCCCTTTGTTTACCGCCGAAAACAGAGACGAACGGGGATTGATCGTCTTTCCTGAATTTGGGGATAGATGCTATTTGGATATATCCATCCACCTCTCTAAAGATACCAAGTTGATTTATGGCACCGTATATCGGAGGTTTGGATAGATGCGACCATTGTAACAGTCGGATTCCCCCTCATTCGTGAGGGGTTTTTTATTATAGGGACGCACTTCCCTGCAGGCGCAAGCCCCTGCGGTTAATTACGTTATCGCGTTGTGATAACAAATTTCTCCTACTCCAGTAGTTCACTTCGTATCATGTGTTATTTTTTTTGTTTTGGTTGCCCGTGGATTGTATACGGAGACTAGTTTATGTCGTCGCCCGTAGGGCGTGGATTAGTCTAAATCCATATATTTATGAATTTGGGTTTTGAACTTAGGTTATATATTCTTTTAGTTCAAAAATATTTTGTTTTATTTAAGGACCGTTAATCTAGTTTGAGATTAAGATCAAATTAAATATATGAGCATTTGGGCTCAATTGATTTTAATTAAGGATATGTTAGTCTTATTTGAGACTAAGATCTACTTAGCAATATTTTCAGAATCATTAAATTTTATTAAGATCCAACAACAGAGCATTTGGGCTCAGTTGCAAGAGATTTTTAGAAGGACTTTGCCAATTTGGTCTTGGTCTACTCAGTCTTTTCTTCTTCTTTTTTTAAGTGCTGAACACTTATTTGTGGTTTTGTTTGCTCAGCCTTGGGTTTTCTCCCTTTATTCAGAAGTGCTAAGCACTTATTTATGGCTCTGGCGCTCACATGTGTATCATGTGAAGCACTCAGTCATGGGCGTTGCCCAATCAGTGCAAAGCACTTGAGTCATTTTGACTGAATATATAGTGCTAAGCACTTTTGTATAGCGCTCACGTGTGTATCATATGAGGCACTACCTCATTTGTTTTATTGGGCGCTCACGTGTGTTTCATATGAGGCGCTAGGACCTGGGCGCTGCCCAATCAGTGCTAAGCACTTAGTCATTTTGACTGACTTTATAGTACTTCTGCACTTTTACTCAGTGCTCACGTGTATTTCACATGAGGCGCTGGGCTTTCTATTTTGAGTGCTCATGTGGGAAGTACGTAAGACGCTGAGTCCATTGTTTTGGGCACCCACGTGGAAAACGCGTGAGATGCCGAGTCTTTTGTTTTGGGAATATTTTGGGTGCTCACGTGTGTTTCACGTGAGGCGCCAAGTCCTTTTCTTTTTAGAGAATTAATCTCTGTTAACGGAATTTTGTCCATTAATGATCACCAAGATCTTTGTTTTTGAAGATCTGGGATCTTCTTTTTTTATTGGAGAACTAAGTTTCTTTTTATATTAAGTTCTTTTTACATAGGGTTAAACCCTGCTTGTAGAGAAATTAAATTCCTAGAACCATAAGTTCTCTTCTCTCTTTTTCTTTTAATCTAGTTTTTTCCCCTAGATTTTGAGTTTGAAGAACAAAATCTTCCCGATGAGAATTAAATTCTTAACTTATGGAGAGATTTGCTTTGCAAATCTCAGATCAGAGGAAGAATTAAGTTCATTTTATAAAGGGTTGAACCCTTATTTTCTTTATGCTAGGCAAAAGAGATACATTTTATCTCTACTTTTTCTTTGCCTAGGTTTTGAAAGAACAAGTAGATCTTCTTTGAAAGAGAATTGAATTCTTAGTTGCAGCTTCTATCTTTTTGTTTGTAGAAACTTATGGGGGTTCTCTCTTTTTTTGAAGTCTCCCATCCTTTATATATGAGAATCAAATTTGTTGACAAGTTTGAGAAAATCTCTCATTTGAAAGACACCAATTGATTTAATTGGCCTAAAAAATTGTTCGGGGGATTTTATCCACCGTTGGATCTTTGATCCAGTGTATTTCTGTTTTACAGAATATGTTTTCTTATTTTTTAACAAGATTAAGGAAATGTTTTCCCATATACAGAATTTAATTCTGTCAAACGGTGATTTTTAATCACCATTGGATTTTAATCCAATGGTGCTCTGTTTAACAGAGCACAATTTTTCTTTGTTTAAAAAGATTAGGAAAATATATTCCCAAAATAGAATTTAATTTTATCATTGGATTTTTGATCCAACCGAGAATATCTTTCTCACTTAGAAAGATTAGGGAGATATTTTCTCCTAGTAGAATTTAATTCTATCATTTGATAATTTATCATCACCATTGGATTTTTGATCCAACGACTCTGTTTAACAGAGAATATCCTAAGTTTTTGTGAAATAATTTCTATATAGAATATGATTCTATCTGTTCTTAATTTGGGCGTTGGAGCTAATGTGTCATGTATAAGAATTACATTCTTATATATAACAGGCACTCCTATGCTTTTTACATTAGCGCTCACGTGAACTTCACGTGCGGCTCCACTATAGGATTTAATCCTATAAAAGGTCAGCACAGGAATTCATGTGGGGAGCACGTGAGGCGCTGCCTTATTGGATTTAACAAAGCTTAGCTCTTATTATTGTGTTTAATTATTAGGGGAACAAATGCCCCTCACCGTTGTTCTCACGTGAATTACATGTGAGTGCAACGGTGTCACTTTTACCGCTGTTGGATCATCTAAGAAGTTGAACCATTCCCCCTACGTCTTATAAATAGGGCCTTTGGACCTTGAGATGACTGCTGTCTCATAATCTTCTTCCTTGACCCTTGCTTTTCTTTTGAGAATTTAATTCTCGTTTCAGAGCTTAGATCTCTGTCCTCAAGAACTCCTTTGAACAGAGTAGACTCTGCAAAATTTTTTTGTGAGAACTATGATCAGAGCTTAGCTCTTAATCCCTTTTGAGCATATATATATATATATATATATATATATATATATATATTTATATATTTTTGGATTTTAAATTCATTATCAGATTCGACAGAGCTTAGCTCTTTTTTTTGAATCGATCTTTTGGAGATCTAAAAAAAACTTTTCTTTTATATAGATCGTAGATCTTGATGTCCATATCTATGACTTGAGTCAATGGACATTCTTGAGAATCTTTGATTCTCCTATTTGGGGTTTTACCCTGCTATCAATCTTGACATTTTTCTGGAACTTGATTTTATTAATTAACTCCTGAGTTTTTCTAATATGGGGATCTCTGGGATTTAATCCCACTGTTTGGGGGAATTTAATTCCATTTTTTTGCAGTGCTTAGCTCTGATTTGAATCTTAAAAATTTTAGGAATTTTATTCCCTTTACTATTCTTGGATTTTTTTCCTTTTCTAAAATTTTTGGGGTTTTAATCACTTCTTTTTTCCCACAGATTTGAATCTGTTGTTTGTTTTAAAAAACCCGCCTTTCTGGGAATATTGGGAGTTTTTTTTAACTCTACTGTTCATTTAATGAGCACTATTCATTTAATGAGAATCCTTTTGGATTCTCACAATTGGCACATGTCTCATCATTGATGAGCCGCCACCTTAATTCTGTGATGCTAGCGTTTTTTTATTGCTAACTTTCCATTGGATTTCTTTTCAGGTATCATGGCCGGTCATCCATATGATATCGAGGAAATTGTCTCCTATGAAGAAATCTGCATACAAAATCGCTTTCAAGGCCAAGAGTACACTGATGCCCAATGTGATGAGGTGAAGCATCACTTTGATGATCACAACGGTCGCTTGCTCTCTCGCCGTTATTCTCTTTTGAAGATTATCGTTGGATCGATCTGGGAAACGCTTGCTGAGCTTGATGAGGTATGCCGCTTGAGGCACTTGATGACGCTGAAGACAAAGTGCATTTAGTATATTTGATGGGCCTGATCTCAAAGAATCGGAGAGATAACCTCGTCACTGTTTTGCATCGCATCTTCAAACAGAAAGCGATACTATCCACGTACCAGAGGATGGAAGACATCAGCGGTGATCCCGAAGCTTGTCTTCGAGAGAGGACGCATACGAAGATGATCAAAGAGGCTAGGAGCGCTTTACTCAAACTTGCCTTTAAGTTTGAGAATCCATGTCCGGAATTTAGCTTTTTTCCATTGTAGACATTTTGATGATGTTTATTTCTTTCTCTTTTTTTGTTATCATCCTCGTTATCAATGTATAAATTTCTTTGAAGCATGAATGACAAATCCTTTTTTTATGCCAACGCTCACATGTGCTTCACATGAGGCACTGTTATAGTATTTAATCCTATATATATAAAAACTAGCGTCGGGGCTCATGCGTTATGCACGTGGGGCGCTGCTATAGGAGTTAATCCTAAAAAAACTAGCGTCGGAGCTCACGTGTCATACACGTGAGGCGCTGCTATAGGATACGAGGGAACCGTTTCACCTTCTTTCTCTGCTTTTCATGAGTCAACTCTTTCTTTTCCAATACCTTCTTTTTGTCAGAGCTTAGAAATAGTTCCACCATGCACAATATTTTCTGTGTCTAGACTTAAATACTTCTCTTTATAATCTGAAGCAATGTTCTTCTTCTCCTTCATAAAGAAAGAACCATTTTTAATAGATCAAGAGTCATGGCTTGCAATCATCCACATGCTCGTCGGCAACCATGGGAGGTGCCTATCGAGTGAATTATTCCTCGTTTTGCTGCACGCTTGGTGAATCCCGTTCTCACAGATGACCAATACGACACGGTGATCTACGAGCTCTTGACTCATAGAGGATCTCCTCTTCCCATTGGCTCCATTTGTCTCCGAATGATCTTCTTGTCCGTGCTCGCTGATATTCCCCCTCATCCAGCGGAGATGACTCTAGCGATGCTTGACGTAGCGGAGGACAAGATCGAGTGCTTTCATGAGGCACATTTGATTACCGAGCCTCTAATGATCGCTCTATTCAGTTGCTAAGCCAGATACGGGCTCAGCGGGTCATCATGTCTGCTTTCGCTGATGGGCATGGCACTGATCGATGTGGAGCGACTCCTCGCGAAGATCGCCGCTTCTACATGGTGGAGAAGCCCGAGAGGGCTTTAAAAACTTTATTTATAATTTTGTAAACACTTGTATTTTTTATCCCGTATTTGGTGATCTCTTTCCTGTAGAATAAAATGTTTATTTAAATGCATTTCTTTTATCGTTGATTACTGAGTGCTTCATATCTAACACATGTTCATCCTATGATTGTATTGTTTAAACATACGTGCAACCTGCTTGTGCGCACGTACACTTCACCCTTAGGGATTTTTGCTAAGTGCAAACGTCACTGATGTGCACATGTCATGCACTAACCTTCCACACGCGTATATAAATCGGTATGCTTCCAATGCTATTTCCATCCAAGTATGCATATATTTGTAAGTGAGCACTCAAACGGGTGTAAACAAATTCTCTTCCACTACCTTACTCATGGAGGTATATGTGTGAGTGAAGTATTGTAGAGTAATGCATAGCATACGACTGGTTTTGAGCTGGAATATCATACACAACTTTTTAGAATTTCGATCTGAGAAGATAGCGAGCGGACATGTTGGGACTTCATCTACGCGCGCTTTTGTAGTTTTAAAAGAAAATGATTTTAGAAATAGTGCGTGCGCGAGCTCGGTCTCGTTTTGAAATTTATAAACCGTAAGTGCACGATGCGTTGTAGTGAGCCGGCAAGTACGGGTCGATCCACAAGGAATTGGTGGTTATAGATTGCTGTTAAAGGTTTAAAGAGAAAAAATTTGGGTTTTGTCACAAATAAAATAGGAAAACATGAACAAGTTAAGAAAAGTGGTCGTGGCTTCGGTTTGGATGGTTGAATTGTGGCGAATTCTTCGACGCTCTCTTGATCATGAGTTGTTTCCTCCTTGTGTTGGATCCGATAGGAAGCATGGCTTGTCAAGGCGTTTGCGGAGCACAAACCATCATATTGCCGATATTTGACGCAAGATATGAAACGATTCCGTTACGTTCTTACTTACCATTTTATATCCATGCATAATGTATCAACACTAAGTAAAAGGGTTTGCAAGAATACAACATCAATACACATCAATTTGTAAATAAGAAGTAAAGGGTTGCATTACTTTTGCCAAGTAGATGGGTGATAGCATATGGTATATGCTTGATGAAGTGTGTCAAGCTACATAAGAAAAATATCATATCTAAACTACCTAGAAAGCATAACACAGATTTGATTCTAACCTTAACATTGCAAATGGTGATAATGAGAGAATAGGGTATATGATAAAGGTTACAAGTAACTATCAAAATCAACATACCATATCCAACATTTCCCTTAAGAAATCTTCAAGTTACAATCTCAATTAAGCACATTAAACATTTTCAAGAGGAGGAGGAAGGCTTAACCTTTCATCTCACATCCTCACCATCACCACAACCATAAACATTACTCAAACATTATATAAAAGAAAATGAACAACACAAAAGAAAGAACACATAAGAAAACACAAGAATAAAGAGTTAAAAGTAAAAGAAAGTGCAAGTTATTTATTCACAAAATGGAGGGCTTGAGCTACAAGGTAGATAGAAAGCTCAACCTCCTTAATGGAGCACTCAAGTGAGAGCTCAAAGAGGGAAGAAGAAGAAGTTATCAAGTATCACACACTATTCTCACTCAAAAAGCCAACTCATAACTTAATCTGAGACCTGCTATATATAGACAACTAAATATAAAAAATTGCATATGACAATGGACTGACAAGACCACCAGGGACCCACAGAAGAAGCACGAGCCAAAATGGCTAAGACTTGGCCGCAAATTGCGTCCAAGATGAATATATTTGCGGCCCAATTTTGGAGTCTAGGGCCCACCTTAGTACAGTAGTCTTCTATCATCAAGAGCATCTCTCTGTAATTGCAATTTATTTTTATTCATACATGGATGAGATCTGGAGCAATGAACAGAGAGGGGATCAAGTGGGTATGTGTAGTGTTCACACTTCACATCAATTCTTTTTATTACTAATCATAGCACAATCCACTTGTGTATCCACTTACAAGGCACCATGAAGGTGTTTGCCCACTTGGTGATGGTTCATGCTCCCTTGGTGCATATGATCCAACTCTAGTTCACACTTGTTCACACATGATCATGTTGGACTAAAACCAATTATTTATTGTACACAACTTAATTTGTTTACAAAACTCAATGACTTGATTTGTTATCTATCCCGTTTGCAGTTCCGTCTAAAAACCGTCGTTTCTGTTCATATTGTGTATCGTCTCCAGTGTTTTTGCTCATGTACCTATAATCTGTACTAATGAGCAGACACAGATTAAATAGCACTGTTTATTGACAAAATGATAGGAAATGAGCGGTATTAAAATATAATAAATCGTGCCGAACAAATACCCCCAAACCTATCTTTTGATCGCCCCGAGCAAAACAAAATCATAACCTCACTTTCGCAGAGAACGCGATTGCACTGAGCCCGTGCAACAAGCCGTTAAACCTCTAGGTGTCTCTAGTAGGAGGAGTTTTATCTCCTAAGGGTTTGTAATGGATTGCACCCACAAAATCCCGTTAAGCTAGTTTCGAGAGGAAACTGTTGATTCTAATCTTAAGGTTATGCATCAAAGCTAGAATTTCTATTGCCCTAGTCAGAAACGTCCAACCCTTATTTTTCATTCCTCACATCTTATTTAGCATAAGTTCATATACGTCTTCACGTGATTGTGCTAATGGTGCCGTTAACTTCGATTAGGGTCATTATGTCACAAATATGGACCAGGGAAGACTTCTAAAGGATCACATGAGTTCTAAAAGACGTAAGATTTTTTCAAGTTTCGTTCTACAGTTATGTTTCAAGTCATAATTTCTATCAGTTTTAACAGAGAACTAAGTTTTATTCTTCACTCTACCTTTACATATTTTTGTACAAACACACCTTTCGTGACCGTGCAAAAGTCTTAAAATATTTCAAATTTAACTTTCATATCTCCGTAAAAAAAAACTGTTTAAAACAGAAAACTCATCCCTGCTAAGATTATTCTCCCATAAACAACCATGAGGACTTTTAACTTGGAAAGAACACTTGCTTGACTTGTTTTATTCGATGATTGGAGACTTAGCGAGCTTTCGGTCAATGACTCCCAAACCAGATGGTTTTAGAGCATTAGGTGTAGAGACACCCCTATGACTTAATTGCCCAAGACACCAAGGCCACAAAACAAAAGACTCATTTTTGTTGCGTTTTAAAATATTCTGAAAGCAGTGAAAACGGAGATATTGCCATTTTTTTCTTCTTTTTTTCATCCTAAAGACGTGTTCGTATAGATAAGGAGTGTAATCACCCCAATAAGGTTCCAGATGGGTTATTTTTCAGACTTTTAGCCTTTATTAACGCTTTCGATAATATCCTTCATATCCACTTCTCTTTATGAACTATTCTTGATATTACTTATTTCAGAACAAACCTGTTTGATCCTAAAGAATTTTAACGATTTTTCAAAAGTTTTAAGACATCTCAGACTTTTCATATAATTCTCAAAAACTCATGACACGTGTAATGTGGTGCAAAAAGATGTATATTAACTACGGTTAAATTCAAAGGAGGGTTATCTTTCGGGTTTTCAATCTCTCGACAAGAATTTAGTTATTTCTATCTTATCAAACTAAACCGTCAGATTTCGAGTATAAGTTTCCCCGCTAGTTAACTTGACGACAATGTTTTTATGTTTTGAAAATTTTCAAATTTTTATGGGTTTTAATATGTATGCAATGCAGAATTTACACATGATGCAGCAAAGAGTAAACGGAGTGCTCACCCCCAAACCTGAGATTTACGATGTCCTCACGTTGCCTCCGTCTCCGGTAGCTAGACATAGACATCAGGGTGAGTTTTTATTCACAAAAAGGTAATCTAAAAACTAATTATAGTATTTACAAGTTAAGAGATTGCGTTAGTCTAAAAATTAGTACCATCCATTCAAAAGATTTTTCGATATAAGACCAAAGCTGGTAAAAGAGGAAGTATATGTAAAAGAAAAAGTAAATGTACATGTTAGTGGTTTGGTCAAATTTTAGTAATGGGCTTGGGTGTGTGAAAGTAGGGATCAGAAAACGTTGAATGTAAAGACGAAGTTTAAAGGAGTCAAAGAATTGTTGCCCAAATGAATTGTATGTTCAAGAAGCATGTGTTGAGTTTCGATGTCAGGTTTGTTTAAAAACTGGAGTTCATCCTCAAAAATTTCAGCAAAAGAAAGGTCCGTAGGATGTTCCCAAAGTGATCCTGACTAAAACTTACAAAGAGTATCAAGTTCATCCACAAATATCTCCTCAAAACTCGGTATGAAAGAATGTTTCTCAAGGTTTTCTTCCTCCCTATAATTCTGCACAATCCTACTCTCGTCGTTACAACTCAAATATCTCAATACAAGTTCTTCCTCATCACATATGGGTAGATCCATGTCATCTAAAAATATAGGTTCCCACTCTAAAGTTTTGTCAAAAACTTCTTTAATTGGTAAAACTATAGTCTTGGGCTTCATATCCTTGATTTCTTCTAACAATCTATCACAACCATACCCATTAAAATTACAAGTTTCCTCCTCTAAAATTTCTTCGATATAACCAGTCGGCGCTAGGATCTCATCTTCAAGTAGTATATCAGTTAAACTGTCTTTAATATCATATGTGATAGGAGGCCTATTTGGTACCTGAAGTCTAGTGTTGGACTGACTCGGAAGGTTTTCTTATTTGTCCTGATAACACTCAGTCAAATCAAATATATCATCATCATCTATAAAATCATCAAAATTTGTTTGATCATTTATCTCTCTTAGGTGACTTCCTAGCTGACAGATATTGGCATTATCGGTTTCAAATTGACTGTGTTCACTTCCTAAAATCTTCACAGCAAAATACTTCACTTGTTCGTCGATTCTAGCCAATGATTGAGCTTAAGCGTGAAACATGGCTAGATTGTTGTATGAACATAGCTAGTGTCGAAGCTGTTTGATTCTCAAATGCAATCATTACTTCTAAACCTTTCTCTAAAACGGTCAACCTAGCATTCATCTCACTATCATACCCTATTTGTGTGTCAACTATTTCAGGAAGGGTGGGTTATGATGGTAGTGATGCTAAAGCAGACATATTGGACCTCTTTCTTTAAGTTTTCGATCAATTGATCTATATTTGAAGTGGGATTGGGTTCAAGAGTGTTAGGTGGGCGACCGATGTCAAAATTCTGGTACGGTTGGTCACTCCCTATGAAAGGACAGTTTTCAAGAATGTGGGAAGAATCTTGGCAATTTGAATAAAAGAATTGGGTATGAGTATAAACAATAGAATATGGATCGTGAAAAATTGAATTAAACTGTGTATCACCCATATCAACAAGCATTCACAAAATCACAAAAACAAAGAATATCACACCCCTAGCAGTCTATGTTATGCTAATTCAAGTAGACCTACTCAAGAACCTGATTGTCGAAATAAAATTGTGTCGAGAAATGGGCTCAAGATATACGGATCACGAAGCCAGGTAAGTGCAGAGATAAGGGGAGGTTGTCCAACTCTTTCACAAAGTTTCTTAATTAGAAGAACCCTTTCTCTTTTTGCGGTTGCACCGTGAACAATTGCCTAGACACCTCGTGAACAATATAACATCAAGCAGTGTTCTAAACACAATTAACTTGCCCTATTGAGCGCGAATCCTTAAAGTCAGAGTTCTAATTGATTTTAAAATTATTGCGGGTATGCAAGAATGCAGTTTTGTGATTTGTGGGTCACGAAAAAAGGTGATGAAATCCTTTACCGTATCTTGCTTGGTTCTCGTACCCGTAATATCCGTATTAAGATACAAATGCGCAAATCAATAAAAGAATTTAAGTCAATCAATCAATCAAGCAAATCTTTTTCATTTTAGGCTTAAGCACTGCAACAAATACGACTTAGTTCTCTGTTCTATTGGCGGCAAATTTTGCGAAGAATCCTGCAGAAGATATAATAGTGGAATGCGTCGGATTTAATAGAAGGTGTTAGAAAAATAAATACCGATATGATTTTAGGTTTAAGAAAACTCCATTGAAGTTATCCATGAGTATTTGAATGTTCGCTTGCGCCGGTCAAACTATCCGGATCTTTGGCACTGTACTTCACTAATGCCTTGTTCTTGAAAGTGAACCTTAATCCATACGATCGTAACTCGTAATTCCGTTGAAATCTGAAAATGTCGGAAAATATGATATTTAGTGCAAAAAGCGATATATATGGCCAATTAGCTTCACACACACAATTGTGAAATTTTGCATATAAGAATGGCGCAAAAATGGGACAAAGAAGCAAACACAAAAATTTTGGAGCAAATGGAGCAGGTGGGGCCGCAATTTGCGGCCAGATAGAATTTATTGGCGGCCAACTTTTTGAGTTGGTGCTCCAAATTTCTACCGTGTGCTTCTTGTCTAATAAGTTTCCCAATTTTATATGCAAAATTTTATAATTAAACTCCAAGTGAAAGCAGATCAAAAAAAAAAGAGAACAAAAGTTAGAAAAGTTAGATTTTTGATTTGGTTTTGAAATTTTTTTAGTTAAAGTTAGTTTGTTAGTTTGTATATACAATTGAACCAGAAATAACAACCCCTAATGACTACCGCATCCCTGGCAACGGCACCAAAAACTTGTTGGGACTTCACCAGCGCGCGCTTTTGTAGATTTGAAAGAAAAGGTTTTTAGAAATAGTGCGCACGCGAGCTCGGTCTCGTTTTGAAATTTATAAACCGCAAGTGCACGGCGTGCTGTAGCGACCCGGCAAGTACGGGTCGATCCACAGGGAATTGGTGATTAGAGATTGTTGTTAAAGGTTCAAAGAGAAAGAATTTGGGTTTTGTCACAAATAAAATATGAAAAAATGAAATTATAGAAAATGTTAAGGAAAATGGTCGTGGTTTCGGTTCGGATGGTTGAATTGTGGAGAATTCTTCAATGCTCCCTTGATCATGATTTTTTTCTCCTATTGTTGGATCCGACATGAAGCATGGCTTGTCAAGGCGTTTGCGAAGCACAAACCATCATGTTGCCGATATTCGACGCAAGATATAAAATGATTCTGTTACATTCTTACTTACCCTTTTTATGTCTATGCATAATGTATCAACACTAAGCATAAGGGTTAGCAAGCATACAACATCAATACACATCAATTTGCAAATAAGAAGTAAGGGGTTGCATTACATTTGCCAAGTAGATGGGTGATAGCATATGGTATATGCTTGATGAAGTGTGTCAGGCCACATAAGCAAAATATCTATCTAAACTACCTAGCAAGCATAACGCAAATTTGATTCTAACATTAACATTACAAATGGTGATGTTCCTCTCCGAATGGCGGCGCAATGCGAAGACGTCTTGCCTGAGATTCGGGGCAGATGCTATTTGGTTTTATCCGTCCACCTCTCCAAAGATGCCAAGTTGATTTATGGCACCGTGTATCGAAGGTTTAGACGGATGCGGCCGATGTAGCAGACTTCGTCAGATTCCCCCTCACTTGAGGGGTTTTGTTTTATTGTGGGGACGCTCTTCCCTGCAGGCGCAAGCCTCTGCAGTTAATTACGCTATCGCATCGCGGTAACAATTTTCTCCTTCTCCAGAATTTCACTTCGTGTCGTGTGTATTTGTTTTGTTTGTGGTTGCCCGTGGATTGTATACGGAGACTAATTTATGTCATCGCCCGTAGGACGTGGATTAGTCCAAATCCGTATTTTCTTAGATTTGGGTTTTGGGGTTTTGGTTTGAGGATACGTTAGCCGTATTTGAGGCTAAGATCAACTCAAACGTTTGTTAAGGATACGTTAGTCCAGTTTGAGACTAAGATCAACTTAATGGGATCGTTTAGATCCGACAAAAGAGCGTTTGGGCTCTATTGTTCCAATTTAGGGACGTAGTGGTCCCTTGCATGTATGGCCATCAGGACCCGTCACCTCTTTGACGACGTTGAAGGACTACAACGACAGATGTCAGAGGAGTTCAGAGATGTACCCTTGAACCAAAGTTGATTGGAGGATCTATAGTCCAATTTAGGACTAAAGTCTGTTTGAAGGTTTAAGGATACGTTAGCCATACTTGAGGCTAAGATCAACTTAAACGGGATCGTTTATATCCGACAAAAGAGCATTTGAGGCTCTATTGTTCCCGTTTAGGGATATAGTGGTCCATCACCAGTTTACGGACATGGTGGTCCATTGCCAGTTTAGGGACATGGTGGTCCAACATTCCCATTTGGGAACGAATATAGGTTTAAGGACGCATAAGTCCATGAGTTTAAGGACCCCACAGTTTATATCGATGTGTTTAAGGACGCATTAGTCCATGAGTTTAAGGACGCATTAGTCCATATTGATGTGTTTAAGGACGCATTAGTCCATGAGTTTAAGGACGCATTAGTCCATGAGTTTAAGGACCCCACAGTCCGTATCGATGTGTGGTTGTCGGGACCCGTCACCTCTCTGACGACGTTGAAGGATTACAACAACAAATATCAGAGGAGTTCAGAGATGTACCCTTGAACCAGGTGTAAATTGATTTAAGAGAGCATTTGTGATCAGTCAATTTAATTTGAGGACTTACGGCCAGGATTGGGCTAAGTCCAGTTGAAGATGTTCAACATTTTTATTTGTAGTTGGCCTGTTAGGCCTTGGCTTGGGCTCTGCCCTTGGTTCAATAGTGCATAGCATTAATCTTGGTCTTTGTTAGACCTTTATTTGGGCTTTGTCCCTTTTTAAATGATGCACAGCATCTATTTTGTTCTGACAGGCCTTTGTTTGGGCTCTGCCCTTTTTAAAATAATGCATGGTATTTTATTAGGCCTGTTAGGCCTTTTTAATTGGGCTCAGCCCTCCTTTTTAATAACGCAGTGAATCAATTAATCTGACAGAATGCCACGTGGCCTGTCAGGCGCTCTGCGCCAATTAATGAGCGCAAGCGCATGTGGAGGTGACACGTGTCACGCTTTGGTGAGTGCAAGCGCAGTTAGCACAGTGCGCTGCGCCAGTGCGCTGCTGACACGTGGCGCACTCTGGTGCAGTACGCCAATTTAAGATAGCAGTGTTCTATATTTTGTGAGCGCAAGGCGCAGACTAACACGTGGCACTCTCTGGTGGCTTGCGCCAACCCAAGAGCGCAACAGTGTAGATTTACAAGTGTAGGGCACTGTTTAATATCTTAATCCAATTTTGGATTAAAGAAAAAAATCTTTTAAGATTCCAGAACCAATGGTTCATCAAAAGGCAATGCCTTTATGTAGATCAAATGATCTGTGAAGTAATACTTCTTTTTAATCCTTTTGTGATTGGATCTTTTTTTTTATATCTTTTTTCATTTTTAATTGAAGATCTTGATCTGTTCTTTTATCATTGATCTTTATAGAAGAAAATTCTTCTTTTTAAAGGTTTACCTTCTTTTCTTTCTGAGTTCTTCTCAAATTTTCTTTTTAGGAGTTCTGTATATCTCTGTGTGTTTTAGACTTGGGGTCTGGGGGCCTTTATATAGTGCCAATTGATTTGTTAAATCAGTTAAAGAGATCTTTCTCTGAGTGATTTAGGGATTTTTCCCCACCGTTGGATCTTTGATCCAAAAGCTTCTGTTTTACAGAAGAGAATCTTATTGTTTTAATAAGATCAGAAAGATCTTTCAGAATTTTTCTGTTTGGCGCAAGCGCACCTGCGCTTGACACGTGTCGCGCAGCGCAACTGTGCTGTCACGTGTCGCGCAGCGCAGAGCGCGGCGCAACTGCGCTGCCACGTGTCGCGCAGCGCAGAGCGCAAATCATCTGAAGCGTTGCTTTCTTTATTTTTATTTTAAGTAGAGCCTTGCTCTGATCGGGTGCGCTGCCTCGGGCGCTGCGCTGGTGTGTCAGCTTTTGACACGTGGCGCAATGCGCGCAGCGTAAGAAATCTAAAGCGTTGCTTCAATTTTGAATTTGAAATTCAAACAGAGCTTTGCTCTGATTGGGGGAAACAAATGCCCCCCCACTGTTGCGCTCACGTGGCGCACACGTGAGTGCAACGGTGGCAAGATCCCAACGGTCGGATCAACTCAGGAGTTGAAGGGGCGCAAGCGCCTATAAATAGGACCCTTGGTCCTCAGTAGATGATTACTATCTTCAAGAACTTTTATTTTCAGAGCCCTGCTCTTGCTTTTAAGAACTTCAGAGCCTTGCTCTCGTTTTTCAAGAACCTCAGAGTTCAAACTCTAGAACATCTTAGGTAAAATTTAACTTAAATTAATTTTAATCAACAGAGCCTTGCTATCATAGATCTTTGATCTAAAGAAAACCCCTTTGGGGTTTTACCAACAGAGCCTTGCTCTCAAGAATCCGTAGATCTAAAGAGATCTTGTTTCAGGGTTTTTAACCCTTGAACAGATCTTTGCTCATGGACCAAATGTAGATCTTTTTGATCTAAAAATGTAGAATCTTTAAGAGTTTTCATGGATCTTTAAGATCCCAGAATTTTTTAATTTTTAGGAGTTAAATTTTTCTTTTGATGGATTTTTCCATCATTATTACAAAGCTAGGCTCTTTTAAGGAATTTTATCCCTTTGAGACCAGAGTTTGACAAGTGTCACTCTGTGACAGAGCTTTGCTCTGAAAGGAGAGATTTTCTCCTTGTCTCTAGGGATTTCTTATTAATGAGAATATTCTTTTGGGGATCTCCTCATTAATTGACAGTCTCATCTAATGATGGGGTTGTCGTATTAACTGATGCACTGTCATCTAGATTTTGTGGGTCCCCTTTTGGTCCCCTATCCACTGCATTGCAGTGTGGTACAAATTTTAAAATTCCAAGTGTCAGAACTTAAGATTATAGCACTGACGGTTGACTTTTGTCCTCCTTCTTTTTGCAGGCAACATGTCTGCTGATTTGTCTTTCCCGTTTGTTCGCTCGGAGGAAGGATTTCCCGAGGCACCAGTGGACCGAGAGGTGCTCGCTCTCATCAAGGATCATGACCCCGAGCACAAGAACCTTCACCTGTGGGGTAGGTGGTATATCGACATCATCAATGGTCGCCGAAGCTTCGGTTCCGCGACGCCGTCTGAGCCCATCTCGTCGATCCCCTATGCGGACGAACCCCCGGTGAAGTATGCCGTGGATGTCAAGAACTGGAATTCGGAGGATCTTCTCCAGCCTGCGATTGGTGCCATTCCCGTGCAGCCACCGCCGGCCGTGGACATCATGGGGCGGCGCATATGTCAGGGTGAAGCACGCCCTTAGGGACAGGCTTATAATATTGGATTGACCCCGCGAAAACTAGCCGGATATCTGCAGTGGGCTAGATATATCCTATCAGCGAAGAGGACGTATCTGATGAAGATCGGTCTGTATTCCGCAATCTACGTCTCGTTGTTTGAGTACCCCGCTCCTCCAACGTGGTGGGTTAAGGCCTTCATCGAACAATGGAACATCCCCACCCATACCTTCCTTATGACGGACAGGGAAGTCTCCATCTCCCTGGAAGAGTTCGTCGAGATTTCGGGCTTGCCGGTGAGGGGGGAGCATTACGAGGAGCTGCTTCCTCTTGACGAGTACGTCTTCGCCACCAAGCCGCTGGTATTTGATTAGACGCCAGAGAAAGCTATTCAGCACCAGTTTCCGGGCTTGGTGAAGGTGCTGAGCATATAGGAAGGTCTCTATTTGGAATCAGGAGTCCGGGGAGTCAGTTTCGCAGATTTTATCGCCCGCTTCCTTCGACCGGAGATTCTATCGGAGCGGAGTGAAAAGTTCGCCAAGCTCGATGACCCTTTCGGCTTCGGCTTAGATCGTCGACCAATATCGGAAGACGATCAAAAGGATTTCTATCTCCCCGACGCCGCCATCATGCCCTTGTCAGAAATCGCCGCCCCGGGCATTGATGAGGAGACCTTCTTTTTGGGGTTCCTGGGATTGTGGTTGTGCAGCTTCGCACTCCCCATGCACCCGCGCTACATGCGGCCGTCCGTTTTCTACCCAGCGCATCGGATGGTGGTTGGCCTGCAGTTGTCAGTAGGAATCGTCGGGTTGGCTCACCTATATAATGGACTCTGGGTGGCGGCGGACGCTAATGAACCTGGGGTGCAGCCTGCCAATTTCCCGATGCACTACTTCACCTCGTGGATGGAAATGCATGTGCACGGGGCATTCGGCATCTACAAGAGCCTTTCGTTTTTTGAGAGGTGCAGACTCCCAAGAGTCATGCGGCTGATCGGCGCCTCGATCGTGAGTGCACCTCCATGGGAGGCTATGGGGTTGCTCCTTCGTCCACACCTGGTCGGAGTGAAGATTTCTTTTATGGATAAAGTCATAACTATCGGCTCAGAAACCTCTAAGGCGGCGGCGGCGTTGCGTGACGGCTTTAAGGACGGGGCCTCCGTACTGAAAGCCCGGGAGATTCTTCACCTCTACTCCATTCGGCCGGCCTACCTGGTGTTCAGGCAGAACGAGACGGTGCTTTTCATGAGGTATAACCCCCACCAGTTCGCCCAACAATCCAGCTATAACCAGGGGGTCCCGCTGGAGGCGTTTTTGGAAGAGCCCGCGGCCAGCATAGAGGGGATACGGAGCGCGATGCACCATTTTATGCGACTGAATACGGGCTCCCACTTATTCATCAGCGAGCCGAGCTGCGTCCCCTGGGTCCTCCACGCGTATGTGGCTTAGTACGCGCACGCAATGGGTCCAGTTATCCGTGAGGAGAAGCGCATGTTGGTTAACCGCAAGGGTGCGCCTCCCGGCGGCGACCGTAAGGCTCTCCTGAAGCCAAGGACCCCGGTCATTCCTCCACTGAAGGATGCTGAAGCTGGACCACCGCGCGTGTTGAGCCCTCTGCGCGGATTACCTCGTGCTACTGCGGATATGCCACCAGCGCCCCGTGCTCCAGTAGAGACAGTAAATGTGGTTTCGCCGGAGTCCAGTGTGGGCGCGGATATTGGGACCCACCGCCCTAAGGTGCCTGCAAAGCGCAAGTTGATCTTGGGTGCACCCAAGGCTGGCGGGCAGAAGAGGAAGAAGAAGTCGCTCCTCTCTCTCGATGCTATCCTCGGTTTAGAGCCTCAGGCCCCTCTTACCGAAGGTATAAGCTAGTACGGTAGCAATGAGGGCTTCTCGGTAGATCCAGCAGACACCGATCTGGCGGCCGCCATTGCGGCTTCTGAGCGAACAGCCAGACTCGAAGCGATGTTGGCTAAACTCACTCAGTCAGGTAATCATTAGCTGCACTCTTTGTCATTTCATCGCACTTTTATCATTATCTTTGACTAATGCTTTCCCCCTTTTTTTAACAGGTGTCACTACTGAAGAAGCCATCGCCGCTTCTCTAAAAACCTTCCACGAAGAGGAAAGGAAGCGCGCTTTATCGGGCGTTGGTACGTCTTGCCTCATTAAGTCTTTATTCTCTTTTCTTATGGCCAACCTAACCTCTTCCTTTGTCTCTTTGCAGGGGCTGCGCCAGCCGATGTAGGGACTCTCCCCGGGCTAGCTACTGAAATCCCGGTCTCTTCAGGGCTGCCGCGAGAGACCCGACTCAAAAAGCCGATAAGGGATGCCTTGAAGGCTCTGGAGGCATCTCTGTACGCGGACGATGGCGCCTCGATGAAGGAAGCTTCGAAGAAGTCCGTCCTGAAGGCTCGGGAGGAGAGGAAGCGGTTGAGGCGCGAGGCGAATGAGCGCAGAGCTGCTTTGGCCATGGGAGTGGGCCAAAGCACCGTTCCTCGTGCTGATACTCCTTCAGAAGAGCCCCCAGTCGCCTTGTCTACCGCTTACAGACAGGCGGCGTGTGCAGCTCGGGAGGCTAACGATCAGTCCACCTCAGGTAATGTATCTTTCAAGATTTGTTATAAGAATTGTAAACCTATCGGTTCTTATATATCTTGTCCTGCAGGGCCAAGTCCAACCGAAGGGGAGGCGGAAACCGTCGAGCCTAAGGGGACAGAGGAAGAGGTACCGGCTGAACCCGAGCCGACGGTGGGCGACGTCGCCAGGGTTGCTGGACCCGAGCTAGGGGCTGAGGAAACTGTGCCAGAGAAGGTCGTCGATGCCGAGCCCGAGGTAGCGGCAAATGAGATGGTTGCTACAACCGAGCCTGGGGTAGCAGCGGACGGAGCTCTTGAGACTGGCGACCTTATGGCGATGGCGGACGAGACAGCAGCGACCGCCGAGCCCGAGGGAGTAGCGGGTGAGACGGGCATGACTCCCGAGGACAAGCCAGCCGCTCTTTCTTAAGAGTCTGGAAATGTTCCAATCATTGCTCTCCCAGTCTATGGTCCTCCGCCGTCTCCTGGCCTCGCGAGCACGACGATGGCCCCCGTAGAGTCTGGTGATGAGGCCACGGGAGGTGGCCTCATGTCGATAGAGAAGGGAGACGCCTCCGTTTCGGCTGGCAGCTCATCAGGTAAATTTCGGGTTACTGTCATTTTCCTTTATCTTGCAATCCTTCCAGAAAGGTTTATCTTTGTTTTTAACGCAGGTGCGGCCAGTGCCTACGCTCCATTGCTCGAGGGAGCGCTGTCAGCTACTGCCTTGGCGGTGGCCACCTCTCAGCCTTCTCCCGTACCATCGCAGATGCTGGAAGGTATGGATTTGTAACCCAATAGTTTTATCTTTCGGCCGCATAATTTATGTACTAATGTCGTACTATTGCGTTTTTGCAGGAGTGCTTTTTGATCACCTCTACCAGGTGTTGCACCCACACTTCTCCTTCCTGTCTGAACTCGCTTCCTCCAGTGGCGCTGGTGAGTATAATTTCCAATTGATGCCTTTCTTTTTTCAGTAATGGAATAATTTCTGACTCTTCCTCGCCCTGATTGCAGTGCTACAAATCGAAGGAGGAGATGAAAGATCGGTTGCGCCACCGGCCCTCCCGGCTTTGCCGCCTGCTGTAGCTAGTATAGTAAACTATCCCATCGAAGACTTTCTTATATTTCTTGAACCGTCATCTGATCGTATTTTGTCTTTTCAGCTATCGTTCCGATTCCGGCGCCCTTTGAGTCTCGCATCATAATGTCGGCGGGCCCCTTCTTGAGACGACCGTCTTCAAAGAATACTGCGATGAGTTTGGAAATGTTGAGTGAATACGTTGAAGATCTTGACGCGAACGTTCCCCCATCTGCCGCTGTCACGCCCCGCTTTCCAGAGTACGCAAGATTTGGGCACGTGACATAGCCAACCATGCTACCTGTGGGTAGGAAGTATCCATCCACAGTCACATTACGGTTGTAAAGATATCAAGAACAGTAAAATAAACTAAACTAGTACATGTCCAAATCCATAATAACAAGAATCAATAAACAATAAGTGCGGAAGCTAATGATCCAATACAATGAATAAACAGTATGTCCCATAATGCGGGCTCACATCTGGAAATGAAATGACATAAATAAACTAAACTCTCAAGAACTCACAGTCAGCCTGCTGGCTGAAGTACTCCTGCTCGGTCGGCGGCAAAGGTACGGAATCTGGGCCATGCAAAACCCAGACGTCAGCGCGTCAAGATATCAAGTATGAAGCATAAACATGGTAATAAACAGTGCAAGCATGAACATGAATAAGCAGTAATAAGGAGTAATAAACAGGGTAACGTGCAGTAGTGGCTAAACTGTCCTATCAGGTTTCCTACTCTACAGTCTTTGAAACCAATTGATGAATCGTCGATGTAACTCAATAGTATCCCGTGCGTGCCCGGGACCACGGTCATAATTCTCGGGGCTGAATCCGAGACGTGCCGCTAAGCAGTAAAAGGTAGTAGGATAGATGAGTGATGTCAGCATCAACACTCCGGAGCTGGCCAAGCCCGTAAGACTGATCAGAACAATGTATCGAACTGTTGAGTTACAAGTCGGTTTCACCTTTGATTTCCCCATACCCCCAAACTATGTATGTCAGTCAGGTATTCAGTAGTCAAGGACTAATGCCAACACAAGTCAAGTAAAGGTAGGTCTGTCTGGATCGACAGCAGGAATGGTTAGGTTTGTCGGCATTAGGCATGAGATCAAGTAACAGGTCAGGTTACTTTCAACAGGTAGAGTCGATATGTACAGGGTGTTGTGTCCGGTGTATCAGTACATGAGTCAGGTGTATCAAGATCGGTCAATATGTAATGCAATCAGGTATATGATGATAACAGGTATAGTAACAAGTAATGAACAGTAGCAGGAAACAATGAATAGCAAATATTATTCTATGTGAACACAGTGATGTTTGTATTTTCATATTAATCCGGTTCACGCACCTTTGAGGTGCAAAAGCCACAAGATGAAACAATATCGATAATATACGCAATGGAGTTACATGAATTTGAACTAAGCATAATAATTGTCTCAAGAGTGATTTTAACCAATGAAGTGGGGTTGATCTACTTGGTTTGATTAGTTAAGTATGAATTAATAGCAAACCGGTTAATACGAGCAATGATTTCAATGATTTAAGGTTACGGATAATCGTGGCTAGCAATTCCAAGTTATAAAAGGTATCGATGTCATATTAGTTGTGTGGTTATAATATGATGATTAAGTTGTAGCATGTTAAGCAAGTATTCAGATACTTGCCTCGGCGGTCCCGCAAACCGAAACACGGATGCGATGTCGGTAGAAACCACGATACGGAAGCACGGGCCACGGATCGAGTCCCAACAGAGGTCAATGGGATCACACGGACCAGGGGACTTCGCTGGAGCGTCGGGTTCGTCAGACGGCACGGTCGGATTCCGGCAAAATGGCAAAAGTAACGGAATTAGCGACAAAACCCACACATCCAAAAATACGGACCAGCAGGGGATGATCTGCACAAAGGAAGGAAAGGAAACTTATAGGGAGACACCAGGGGGTGACCACGGCGGGTTCGACGGCACTGGAACGCCGGCGAGGCCGCGACGGTGGCTGTGAAGGCTGGAACAGCCGCTGGCTTGCTGGAGAGGGGTGCGACGAGTGGAGGAGAGAGGGGATCGGCTCTGGTGGTCGAGGGAACAGGGAGGTGGTCGGGGGTGGCGTCGACGAGGTCGCCGGCGCGCTTCTCCGGCGAACAGGGGAGGTGCAGGCGAAGGGTTTGGGCTCGGGTTTGCTGTTCCGGCGAGGGGAGGAAGGAAACGACGACGAGGTCTCGACGAGGAGGGTGAAAGGGAGTCGTGGGAGGCGTCGACGGTGATGGGTGGCGTCGACGGCGAGGTTTGCGCGGTTGGAGGCGAGGCCGGGGTGGTGTACAGGTGCAGGAGAGAGGAGGAAGGAGGGAGGGGGAAGGCGCGGTTGTCGCGGAGGCGTCGCAGGCGGCGACGGCGAGGTCGCGGTGGCGACGGTGGTGAGGTCGCGGTAGGCTAGGGTTAGGGTTTGTGGGTTTCTCGCAATGGACGAGGGTTGGGTGAAGGCGGCTGTTGCATGGTGAATAAAGAGGAAGAGAGAGAGAGAGGTTAGAGAGAGAGAGGGAGATTGGAGAGAGAATGGAAGAGATTGAGGGAAGAGAGAGAGAGAGATAGGGAATGGGAGAGGGGCCCACGAGCTCGACCTCGTGATTGGCCACAAGAAAAAATTGAAAGGATTTGCAGTTAACTTGGAAATATAAGTAGTTAAGGAAGTATATAATCGTATAATTTAGTTTATATATATTAAATTGAAACGGGCCCTTTTTGGCGCGAAATGAAACATTTCCAAATCGCGCCCGGATTGCGTCCAAATGTTCCAAATTCAAATTATAAGATTTTAAGCGGGTTCCAAATTTAGAAAATAGGTGTTTAATGATTAAAATGCATGCCCCCAAGTCGGACACTTGCACGCGCGCGTAGTCGCCCAAACTTGCCCGTTTAGCCAAACGGAACGGAATCTCGACACGCGGACGCTACCACGCGACTAGTGGCGACGAGTAGGTTAACATGGACATCTTAAATTTCATTTTAGGAGTTAAAATTTGTTATGTGCCAAAATGACTTAACCGGGTAGAATTTAGCAATAAACCCCAGGAAATCAGGAAAATTGGAAATGAGCAAACCACAACCCTCAACTAGTAATATGAATAGTACTATTGGGCTCGGGTGTTACAGCCGCAGATTTCGCTGCTGAGGTTAATCTGATGCTGGCGACGCTTGTAAATTTTCATAATGAAGGCGTCATCGAGTTTTGGGTTAATCACTGCAGGGAAATCGAGGCCCGCCTGCATTAATTGGAGTCTATGCGTCCTGCCCCCGAGATCTTGGCCGCGAGCACTCAACGGGCGGCATGGATCGAGCAGAGTGCTCCTTACTTCCGTCACCTCGAACAAGAAGTTGCTTCAAGGCGTAAGGAACGCGGCGAGACTTCGAGCAAATCTTCCTAACTGCATGCTCAGGTGGAGGCAAACGCTGCGCAGCTGAAGGTTATCTTTGAAGGTCTTCTGCGATGCCTCTCCGAAGGGTTAACACTGAGGCAGCAGCTTGATGTCGTCGAGCGGGATGCACCTAATCAGGAGGCAGCCCAGTAGGCAGCTGAGGAGCAACTTTCAACCTACTTGTAGCAGCGGGCCTAGGTGGAAGCGGAAGTGGCCGCGGCAGCCGCTCAGGAGGAGGCGCTGAAGGAAGTGCGAGAGCAGCTCGCGGATTTGTTAAAGACACTTCCTTCTCAGTAGCTACTTTTTGTATCATTTGTATTTGTAAATAAAAATGTATTTTGTTATTCTTTAGCACAATGTATCTTGTACTCAATCAAGTTTATGAATAAAAGATATACATTCTTTGTAATGCCTTGTGTCATTCCTGCGCTTTCTTCCCTTTTTTTCAGCATGCTATCTTAGTAAACATGGTTGGCAGATGATAGAGCAAGCATTCTGTCTTGGCCTCTTCAAGAGGTAATGATGGCTTAGGACGCAGGTTCAGATCTGCTGCCTAAGAATTTTCAACTTTATGAGCCGTGAGGGTCTCATAAAGACTTTTCTCCCTACGGATCGAGAAGATCTTGTAGGTGTATTTTCTCCTTAGGAATCGTGAGGATTCCTAAGTGTGTTTTCTCTTATAAGTCGTAAGGATCTTATAAGAGAATTTTCCCTCTTACAAGTCGAGAGAACTCGTAAGCGGTTGTTTCCCTCTTTGTCGAGATTCGACTTTGGAGAGTGAGACCCGTGAATAGTATGCAAGAGACCGTTTTAGACCGACTTGCAGGGTCCCGGTGCTTAGGAAACAAGTTTTTTAATCCCTGCTGCCTAAGGCTTTATCTTGCAAGTCGAGACGAATCAGGAAGTCCTCGCGAAGACACTAATTCCCTCACGAGTCGAGTCGAATCGAGCAGCTCTCGTCAAGGACACTAATTTCCTTGAGTCGAAGTATTTTGCCGAGGACACTGGTTTCCTCGAGGTTGAATCAAATCGAAGTGCTCCTGCAAAGACACTAGTTTCTCTACGGGTCGACGCGAATCAAGAAGCTCTCATCAAGGACTCTAGTTTCCCTGAGTTGAGGAGGTTGCCAAGGACACTGATTTTCCTGGAGTAGAAACGAATCGAAGTATTCCTGCAAAGACACTGATTTCTCTGCGGGTCGACGCGAATCACGATGTTTTCGTCAAGGACACTGGTTTCCCCGAGTCGAAGTATTTTGCCGAGGACACTGGTTTTCTCGAGGTTGAAACGAATCGGAGTGTTCCTGCAAAGACACTGATTTCTCTGCGGGTCGATGCGAATCAAGATGTTCTCGTCAAGGACACTGGTTTCCCCGAGTCGAAGTATTTTGCTGAGGACACTGGTTTCCTCGAGGTTGAAACGAATCGGAGTATTCCTGCAAAAACTCTGGTTTCTCTGCGGGCCGACGCGAATCAGGAAGCTCTCATCAAGGACACTAGTTTCCCTGAGTTGAGGAGGTTGCCAAGGACAATGATTTCCCTGGAGTTGAAACGAATCGAAGTATTCCTGCAAAGACACTGATTTCTCTGCGGGTCGACGCGAATCAAGATGTTCTCGTCAAGGACACTGGATTCCCCGAGTCGAAGTATTTTGCCGAGGACACTGGTTTCCTCGAGGTTGAAACGAATCGGAGTATTCCTGCAAAGACACTGGTTTCTTTGCGGGCCGACGCGAATCGAGGTGCTCTCATCAAGGACACTGGTTCCCCTGAATCGAGGTATTTTGCCGAGGACACTGGTTTCCTCGAGGTTGAAACGAATCGGAGTATTCCTGCAAAGACACTGGTTTCTCTGCGGGCCGACGCGAATCAAGAAGCTCTCATCAAGGACACTAGTTTCCCTGAGTTGAGGAAGTTGCCAAGGACACTGATTTCCCTGGAGTTGAAACGAATCGAAGTATTCCTGCAAAGACACTGATTTCTCTGCAGGTCGACGCGAATCAAGATGTTCTCGTCAATGACACTGGTTTCCCCGAGTCGAAGTATTTTGCCGAGGACACTGGTTTCCTCGAGGTTGAAACGAATTGGAGTATTCCTGCAAAGACACTGGTTTCTTTGCGGGCCGACGCTAATCGAGGTGCTCTCATCAAGGACACTGGTTTCCCTGAATCGAGGATGCTGCCAAGGACACAGATTTCCCTGGGGTTGAGACGAGTCGGAGTATTCCTGCAAAGACACTGGTTTCTCTGCGGGCCGACGCGAATCAAGAAGCTCTCATCAAGGACACTAGTTTCCCTGAGTTGAGGAGGTTGCCAAGGACACTGATTTCCCTGAAGTTGAAATGAATCGAAGTATTCCTGCAAAGACACTGATTTCTCTGCGGGTCGATGCGAATCAAGATGTTCTCGTCAAGGACACTGGTTTCCCCGAGTCGAAGTATTTTGCCGAGGACACTGGTTTCCTCGAGGTTGAAACGAATCGGAGTATTCCTGCAAAGACACCGGTTTCTTTACGGGCCGATGCGAATCGAGGTGCTCTCATCAAGGACACTGGTTTCCCTGAATCGAGGATGCTGCCAAGGACACTGATTTCCCTGGGGTTGAGACAAGTCGAGGTATTCCTGCAAAGACACTGGTTTCTCTGCGGGTCGACGCGAATCGAGGTAATGTGTCTTTCGGGTTTTATATGAGTTACCGTCAAGACTTGGCTCCGTTTTCTGATGGAGCATGGGGAGGAAAGATGTGTTTCCTTCTTTGTTTGCGCCCCTGGATTGTATACAGGGATTACTGTGATATCGCCTGTAGGGCAGAAGTTTCATTCATTTTTTTATATTATTGTTTTATTTCCGCGATGCTCTATCATTTCAGCTTTATATCGCGAAAGTCGCGATTGCCCCATCATTTCGGCTATTTTTCGCGGTGCCCAATCATTTCGTCTATTTATTTTATTTTTACTCGCTGCTTTTTATTGCGAGTTGCCCAATCATTTCGGCTATTTTGTATGCATACATTTTTACTTGCTGCTTTTTATTGCAAGTTGCCCCATCATTTCAGTTATTTTGTATGCATGTGTGGCTTGCTGTCTTTTCGCTGTAAGCCTAGAATTAGACACCGATTTCGGCATCAGCACCGATACAACTGGAACGTTGCCAGGAGCGAATCATCTTTTGCCTCTGTCGATATCGAACAAAGGTGGCTTAGCGAACAGGGTTAGGGTCCTGTCGACTAAGGCTTTTGACTTCATGAGCCGTAAGGGTCTCACAAAGGTATTTCTCCCTACAAGTCGTGAGGATCTCGTAGGTGTGTTTTCTCCTTAGGAATCGTTAGATTCCTAAGTGCATGTTCCTCTGTAAGTCGTAAGGATCCTACAAGAGGGTTTTCTCCATGTAAGTCGGGAGGACTTACAAGGGTCATTCACCATGCGAACATATCCCCAGTCACGGATGGGACTTGGTTAGGGAAATGTTTATTCGCGCCCGTGGATTGTATACAAGGGTCAGTATTGAACCACTTGTAGGGTAATATCGAAGGTTGTGGGGGTTGCTTAAGCATAAGTTTAGGTCTCTGTAACTTAAGACTTTCAAATCTTATGAGCCGTGAGGTCCCATAAGAGAGTTCTCCTTACGAGTCGTGAGGATCTTGCAAGTGTAATTTCTCCTTAAGAATCATGAGGATTCCTAAGTGTGTTGCTTCTTTGTGAGTCGTAAGGATCTCACGCAGGTGGTTTCTCCTCACAAGGTCGAGAGGACCCTGTAAGTGTTTTTTAACGAGGTTGCGCCCTTTCGGGTTTTCACAAACACTCGCCGGTAGCCCTACTGTTTTTTACTCACGGAGCCCTTTCGGGTTTTCATCCGTGCCCATTTTGCTCATGGATATACCGTTTTTTCTTCTTTTTATTCCCTGTTTTTTTTAAACGAGGTTGCGCCCATTCGGGTTTTCACAAACACTCGCCGGTAGCCTGCTGTTTTTACTCACGGAGCCCTTTCGGGTTTTCATCTGTGCCCATTTTGCTTATGGACATACCTTTTTTTTATTATTATTTATTATTTTATTCTTTTTTCTTTTTATTCTTTTTTTTTATCTCATCAGCCTGAAGATGCTGCGGTAGTAGTTTAAAGACGTTTCGGTCCGTTGCTGAAGAAGGCCGGTTACTACTTATAGAGTTTGGGCTTAGGAAGATAGCGAGCGGACATAGTCGTCGTCATCTATCATTGACCTAGGCTGTGATTCATTAAGCGTAATATCTCTTCAGAAAGCGACCGTTTATTGGCCTGAAAGGCCTTTCACCGTGCATATCCATGAGTAGATAGGCTCCACCCTGGTAGACCTTGTCTATGATGTACGGGCCTTCATAGTTCGGCTCGAATTTTCCCCACTTGGCGCGATTGGGGATCATAGGTCTTTGGACCACTAGCACGAGTTCGCCTTGGCGGAATGTCCTCGGCCTAGTCAATCTTTCATATAAGCGCGTCATCTTTGCTTTATAAGCCTCCAGATTTTGTTGCGCTATGAGACGGGTTTCATCAAGGGCATCAAGCTCCTCAAGCCGAAGGTGGGCATTTTCTTCGTCCGTTAGCTCATAGTGGACTGCCATTCGTAGAGAGGGTAATTCTATTTCGAGGGGGAGTACTGCTTCTGTACCGAATACCAACGCGTACGGCGTTGTGTTCGTGGCTGTCTTGAACGTAGTTCGATACGCCCAGAGAGCTTCTTGCAGTCTCTCGTGCCAGTCCTTCTTATTTCGGGACACCGTCTTCTTCACGATCTTTGTCAAGGTCTTGTTGAAAGCCTCAACTAGACCGTTAGCTCAGGGATTATAAATTGAGGAATATCTCCAGTCTATGTTGTGTTGTTGCGCGAAGCGATTGATCTTGTGTCTTCTGTAGGCTGGACCGTTATCGGAGATGATCCATCGCGGAGTTCCAAACCTATAAATGACGTGTGTCTTGAAGAAATGGAGGATATTCTCCGTCTTCACTTCCCTCAGCGGTACTGCTTTTGCCCATTTGGAGAAGTAGTTAGTTGTCGCCAAGATGAATCGATGTCCCCTGGACGCTGCTGGTTCGATGGGGCCGATTACGTCAATCCCCCACATTTCGAACGGCCAACTAGCCACTGTTGGATGTAGAGGATTTAGGTGCTGATGGATAAAGTCCCCATGAATCTGACATGAGTGGCATTGCTTCGCATATTCGAGGCAGTCCTGAATCATCGTGGGCCAATAGTAGCCCATCCGTTTAATCTTCAACTTCATCTTCGGGCCTGCTTGGTGAGAACCGCAGAGTCCGTCGTGAACTTCCTGAATGACTCTTTTCGCTTCGTCGGGTCCCAGGCATCTCAACCACAGAGAATCAAACGACCTCTTGTACAGAGTATCATTGACGAAGGCGAAAGACAGAGCTCGTTTCATAAGCTGATGTCTTGAGGACGCATCTTCAGGTGTTCGACGGTATTTGAAGTAGTCTATAAAGACTTCTCTCCAATCCTTAGCCTTTTCCTGGTCTTTTATTTGCATAGCCATTTGCTCAGTCGCTCCCTTTTCTTCCGATGATTCCGGAGGTATTTCTGCTGGGGCAAGTACCCGACGGCTTTGTACCACGATTCTGATGTCATCGAGGTTCTCATCAGCCAGTTCTTTAGCGAGCTTGGCTAACGCGTCTGCTTTGCTATTTTCCGCACGCGGTATGTTTTCCAAAGTTTACGAAGGAATTTGGGTCAACAGTTGTTGCACCTTTTCGCCGTACTCCACCAACTCTGGTTTGCACGTTTGGTGGTCGCCGTTTACTTGACTAACGCCCAGTTGAGAATCTCCATATATGAGGAGGTTTTCAATTCCCATGTCGATGGCGATCTCGAGACCTACTATCAAAGCTTCGTATTCGGCTTCATTGTTCGTGCTCGGCTCTGTTAAGGAGAAGGCAAAGCGCATTATCCTTCCTTGTGGAGTTACGAAGATGAGGCCTACCCCCGATTTGATTATAGGGGTGCTTTGTTTGCGCTTCTTCACGGAAGACACTCCATCAAAATAGAGTTCCCATCGAGTATCGCTACCGTCGATCGCATCAAACGCATGTTCGTCTGGTAGTTCGCAATTCAGAGGGGAATCGGCAGGTATTGGATGCTCAACGAGGAAGTCGGCGATGGCCTGGCCTTTCATTGCCTTAAGAGGCTGATAGGTTATCGAAAACTCCATTAAGAGCAAGGCCCATTTAGCGAGCCTCCCTGTCAGTATGGCCTTTGACATTAAATATTTAAAGGGGTCCACCTTCGAAATGAGACGAACTTCATGTGCCAATGCATAGTGCCTGAGCTTTGTTACCGCGAAGATCAACGCCAGGCAGTGTTTTTCGATGGGGGAGTAGTTGCTTTCTGCCCCCAGAAGAACTCGACTTAGATAGTAGAGCGCTCTCTCCTTCCCTTGGTCGTTCTCCTATGCCCATAATGCACCCAAATAACCTTCGAGGGTGGTTGTATAAAGAATGAGAGGATTTCCCTTGACCGGAGCAGCCAACACTGGCAGATTCTGGAGGTACTGCTTGATTTCGTCTAGCGCGTCTTGGCATTTATAATCCCAAACGAAAGGGGTTCCTTTCTTCATTAGGTGACTGTAAGGGCGGCACTTGCCTGAAAGATTGGCTATAAATCGCCGTATGTACGTGAGCTTTCCTTAGAGAGACCGCAGCTGTTTGAGAGTTCTCGGCGGAGGCATTTCCATGATCTCCCTGATCTTTGACGAATCTATTTCGATGCCCCGGTGTCGAACGATGAATCCTAGGAATTTGCCCGAGGAAACTCCGAATGCGCACTTGAGAGGGTTCATCTTCAAGTTGTATTGCCGAAGGCGTTGAAATACGGTCTTCAGATGCTCGAGATGTTCCTCGTATGATTTGCTTTTAACCACGAGGTCGTCGATATAACATTCGACGATTTCATGTATAAGGTCATCGAAGATCTTTGTCATGGCTTTTTGATAGGTGGCACCGACGTTCTTTAGACCGAAGGGCATCACCTTGTAGCAGAATATACCCAAAGGGGTCCGGAAAGCGGTGTGCTTCTGGTCTTCGGGATGAATCTTTATCTGATTATATCCTGATGAACTGTCCATGAAAGAGAAAACTTCATGCGTGGACGTATTATCTATCATCAGCTCAGTGACCGGCACTGGGAAATCGTCCTTCGGGCAAGCTTTATTGAGATTCCGGAAGTCTACACATATGCGCACCGTCCCATTTTTTTTCATCACCGGGACGATGTTGGCGATCCAATCAGGGTACTGCACTTCCTGGATGAAACCAGAGTCGATTAACTTCTTGACTTCGGCATTGATACTCATCTCAAGCTCGAGCTGCATTCTTCTCGGCGCCTGTTTGAGTGGCTTGACGTCCGGGGATATCGCCAATCTGTGGACACCAATTTCTAGATCTAGTCCTGGCATTTCGGAATAGTTCCATGCAAAGCAATCTCTATGCTGTATAAGTACGTCTTTTAAAGCAGCCACCCTTTCTTCAGATAGCAGCTCACTGACGAATGTCGGTCGCGGGTCGCTCGCCGTCCCTAACTCAATTTTCTTGAGGTTATCTGCAGTAGTATGTATTCCATCTTCCATCTCTTTCGGCGCTGGTGGAAATTCGGAGATCACCTCGTCATTGCTGTTTTCGAAGCACCAAGGAAAGTCATCCATATCCTTAGGGTATTCTTTTGATATTGTTATCATGTGACAAGTACGAGTTCGCTTCCAAGACCGATGTGGATCTGGTTCTGCTCTCGCGGCTTTGGGTTTATGCTTCTGTGGCGGCGTTACCTTCCAGCTGTCAGATAGATCGAACTTGCCGAGCTGATACCGATCTTCAACCCAATTCTTGAAGGTGAAGCAATCTTCGAGAGGGTGTCCTATTACCCTGTGTAAGAGCAATAGTTCGGGTGTGAGACATCGCCTACTTGTTCAGGGTGCTTGGACTCCGGAAATGTAAACATTCGGTGCTTTATGGCTAGGTCAAGTATCTTCTTTGTCTTGTCCTGAGGAAAAGAGTACGCTCAACTCATCTTCTTCATAAGGGACGAATCCGGACCACTCAATTCCTGCTCGCGTAGCTTCTTAGTCCCGTTTTGTTGATGTCGAGCGCCTTTTCCACTTTTTGACTTGTTTCTGCCTCTGCGTCGAGCCTTTTTTATAACAGGTTGACAGGGAGCAGCATTTTCATCTTTCGCGGCCTGTTGGAGGAGGCGTTGCGTCCTGGCTTTCTCGTAGATGGCCATTTCGCGGTTGTGGTCATCTCGAACTTTTTGGACAGCTTCCCTTATAAGCTTGTCCATTTGTTCTTCGAACGAAAGACTGGGCACTTTTGCATCAGGAACTTTTTCTGGTTCAGGATTTGCGTCCTCCCATTGAGCATCCCCTTCTTCATTGAAGTCATGTACGACGTAACAGTCGCGGAGCAGCTCTCTTTTCTTAGACCGAATGTATCCAAGCCCGATTGTTTCCATCCTCCCACTAGGCAACTTGTGCTGAGTTCCGGGAACGTTCCAGACCCTGTCATAGAATTTGGCTTTTCGAGCGGTCTGTTTGAAGGGTATCCCTTGGCGCTTCAATATCTTTTTCAAGCCTTCTGTATAGTACCTAGGCAGACGAATGGGCTGGAGCCTGTCAAGCGTAGGATCCGCACCGTGCCAGACTTCTTTCTCCACTTTGGTTTCTTTAGAGCGGTAGAATAGAATTTCCTTTTCGCCTTCTCGCCTGGGAGGGACATAGAACGTCCGCAGCTCCTCTACACTGTAGGTTTCCAGCACGTCCGGTTCTTTATGATGCTTAAGTAGAACCATGGCGACTTGCAGACTTTGCTCTTCGTCAGCGGATGTTTGTATTGAAGGCCGAGCGGAGAATATAGCATGGACCTCATCTTCCGAGTCACTACCAAAGATCAACGTAGGAGCGGACGGTCCCGGCCTGTTGTATTGGGGTGGACCCGAATAAACTATCTCTTCCCCGTCCTCAGTATCACTCCCGAAGACAGGGATGGTGGCGTTAGTTTTGTTCTCCGGCTTGTAACAACTCTCCGTGTCTTCGAAATCCGGTAAGAAGTATTTTGCATCTTCATATTTGCGGACTTCGTTCACGGAGAATGGGTTCAGTTCTCCCGTTACGGTATACTCGAGACCATCCTTAAAATATTTCATACACTGGTGCTGTGTAGAAGGGATGATGTTGTACTCATGTAACCATGGTCGGCCGAGCAAAGCATTGTATCATGTCTTGGCGTCTATGACGTTGAATTTAATGTCCATGACGAGTAGCCCAAAGCGCAGTGTTAGTATCACAGACCCGAGAGTCCTGGATGATTGATAGTTGAACCCGGAGATGGTGATCTTATCCCGAGCGAGGTGCTGGACGCACATGCATATTTCTTTCAACACCTGTACATTGAGGAGATTGACAGAAGAACCATTGTCAACCAAGATTTTGCCTATCTTTATATCATGGCAATATCCTGAGACATAGAGAGGACGATTGTGTTCGCATGTCCCAAGGAGGAGGTCGTCATCACCGAAAGTGACATCAGCTGTGTGCACTTCTTCCAGCTCATCCTTCATCTTTTCTTCGGCGAGAAAAGCTTAAAATTGCTCTGGGTCCTACAGCGCTTTGATCAATGAATCCCTTGCTTCTTTTGATAACAAAAGGGCGTCAAGAATATTGAGCTGCGAAGGTAGCTTCCTCAAATGTGCCAGAACGTTGTAGTCCACCTTATTTCTCTTTGGCGGATCCTTGGCGGTTAGCTCCTCTATGACTTGGTCATCTAAGGCGATATCCTCAGAGACCTTTTCTTTCCCGTTATCTGTTTTATTTGAGGGTCCAAGATTCTTTTCGGGTAGTGTACGATTACGCAGCCGAATATTTTCGCGGGCCTGCGGCTCTTCCTCTTTTCCCGAGGTGGACTCTTTAAAGAGAGGGCTAAGCTCCATTTCCTCGTCAGAGTCACTCCCGAACGTGAGAACTTGCGATCCCCCGGCGTTAACCATGCAGCAATCACCGGTGGTTCTTCTGAGCTCCCCGGCCGTACTTTTCCGCTCCCGACGAGTTTTGCGCTTCTCTCACTTAACATGCTGCCGGTGAACCACATACCCCTGCCACCATCTATTGAAAGCCTTGCACTCTTCGGTGGGGTGAGAAATCTTTCGATGATATAAGCAGTAGGAAGGGTGCGTTTCTGCTTTACTGGCAATGTTTTCTTCAGAGGGTGGTAGCTTCATCCCCATTGATATGGCCTTAGCAAACCTCTTTCTCGTCTTGAATTTGTTTTTATCCGCAACGGATGTTTCTTGATTTAACGGGAGCGTCTCAATCCTTTCGTCTAATCACCGGCGTTTGGCTCCTTCCAATATGGTCATCTCACGCTCCCGATCGGCTTTACTTTTCAGACGAATCTCATCCAGAAAGGCGTCGATCATTTCTTCTGACAGCCACACAGGTTCCGGCTCAGGCTCTGCCCCCAGCTTCTCAGTGCAAGGAGTTTTCTCATCGTCCGTAAACGAGTGAGAGATCATATGACAACTCGCCACGTATTCTTCGGATTTATCCGACGAGCTCTCCCCCTGTAACATCTTCAAAAATATAAAATATTAATTTTGGGAATTTTTATAATTTAATATTATTTTATTGATTATTTTAATATTAAATCTATTTTTAAATGCAAATAAATGGAGGAAAATTACGGAAAATTATGGAAAATTCTAAAATAGGATAAATTAGTGAATTATGACATTTTTAAGTTGTTGTGGTCATTTTGACACTAATTTGGTGCTAATCGCGATTAAAATCGCTAATCGGGTTTTTCGGTAATTTTGTGCAAAACTTGCACATATCACATTTTTCCTACACTTGTGTATTTTCTTGCCATGGATTTCTTTGTGTTTACTATTCTTGTGAGAAGGGATTTGGTTTAAAAGAAAAAGGAAAAAAGAAAAGAAAAGAGAAAAAGGTAATGATGAGGGTAGGTGAGAGAGAGAGTGGACCTTTGACCTTGTACCCTTAGTCATTTCTCTCCCTCTCATTTCTCTCCCTCTTCCTCTTTGTGCTGCTGCTGCCCTAGCCCCATTCTCCCCCTCTCTTCAAGCCATGAAATCACCTCTTAAACATCACAAAAATGCTATGTCGGTTTCATTAAAAAGATGCGTGAGCCCGAGATCTTCAAGATGGACCTAGAAAGCTTGGATTGTGACCACTTGGGGCAACTCAAGAAAGTTCTTGAGTTGCCAATCAAGGTAATTTCTGAACCATAATCTTAGTTTTAGCATTTCATATACCCCTATGCAAGTTTAGAATCGATATCGGGTGAATTTGTGAACTTGGTGAAAACTAGTTAGGGTTTGAAGGATTTGTGAGTTGAGATGGGTAATTTGAGTTCAGTGGAGATTGTATGAGCACCCTAGAGCTAGAAACCCAACCCAATCCCATTGGAAACCAAGAATACGGAATTTCGGGACTTTATGTCGGTTTGTGTGTGCAGGAAAATCTGGAGTATACAGGGACATTTCTAGACAAATGTAGCAATACCAGGGACCCATATAAGACCCCATGAGACCACCCTAGGAACACGACCCCCCAACTCCTCAGGTGGGCCGGCCAGGCCGGCCAAACAGGGTATGTGGCCGGCCCCACTGTGATGGAATTCCCCCATTTTGCTTCAGTACCTCATATTTACCCTGCATAGCACCCTGGAGTTGTTGATTTGATCTAGTTTGGCCTGAGATGAAATCTGGGAGCATTTTCTCAAGTTGCAGCTTTGAATTTAGATTTGGGTTTGCTTATTTTGATTTCCAGATTTGTGTATTTGGGTGTTATCTCGATCGTGTGACGTTTGTACGTCTATATCGAGTGATTTCGAGTTGTTTTGCAAAGGCTAACCGTAGGTTCTAACCTATAAGCCTTTTGGCGTGTCGTATCGGTTTTAGCGTATCGTATTGGTGTGTGGTGTGTCGTTTCAAGTATTGAATTGGTTTTGATGCGATGCGATACGTGTGATGTGTGTAGGTACACCGCGACGATCCGAGGCGATGCGGATGATGACGGAGACATCGACACCGACACACAGGATTCAGGTGAGTAGATTATATCTACGGGGGAAAGTCGGGTGGATGGCGTATAGCACCCCCGCAGTCCGTAGATAGATTATTATGCAGTTTTATTGTGATGATAGGTGTATTATGGATAGTTTAGGGCTAGCAGTGACTAGTGCAGTTCATAGTCGCGAACCCTAGGATAGAATTACACCTATACACACACCCTTGCTTATCACTTACTTGCACTATGATCTGATGATGGTGATATTTGTTATGTGATGAGACAGTGAGATATTGACCTGTACCCAGCTTTTGGGAATGCCGTACGATGAGTTGCCGTACGAGCTGATATTGATGATAGATCCGCACTCATAGCTAGAGGATATCTTACGATATGACATTGAGGCGGGATCACCGACTATATATCTACATATATACATTGACTCAGTTTTAGGTGGTTTCCACACCTACCCCTCCTGATTGACAGGATACTTAGATGTAGTTTGCATAGTAGATACTTTACTGTGCCGTTGATTACTAGCTTCCGCATTTTTATACTATTCGCATTGCTGGCATATGTTCATTACCATGTTATTATCATGCTGTTAGGACACCAGCACCATTATCGATGATGCGTATGTTTCACGTACACTATTTGCCGGCTCACACACTTCATCATCGATAATTGCCATGTCACTACACAGTAGTGCTATTACATTCGTGATATGATGCTTCCTTTGACATATGCGCATTCCTATTCCATGTTGCATGATTTCCGATATGATTACTCTCTGTACATGCCGCATATATCATGGATTGATAGCATAGTACATCGCATTGGATTTACTGCTAGATGTTGGATTTTCATGTGATTTCTGGTTTTTGAGGACCGTGGGGTTATTTAAGAAAAGCGGCATTTTATGAAAACCCGGTACCTCGTGATATGATATTTCGGTGCGTCCACCACGCGTTTTCTCGGTGCTGAGACGTGTGCTTGAAACCCGATTCGAGGAGGTGATGTACCGTTTGCGGGTTCGTGGTGGGCCCGGTATGGTTCCCCTCGGCGAGATGATCGATGGGTTATGCCGATTGAGCCTGGAGGCGGGCGAGTACCTACCGGTGATTTTACCTGAGCTCGGCGGATATCCGGGGGATACCGCCTGGAGCCGAGAGATGGGCTTACTGCTGGGGCCGACGGGCCGATATCCGCAGACGGAGCCCAGAGATGGACATGGGTTGACTCATACTGCCGGGGCCGAGGGCCGATATCCGCAGACGGAGCCCCATACGGATGAGGATTTACGTGTCGGTGTTTGGCACGGGTTTCATGATGAGTTTTCCATGATTTTGGTTATATCCTCACATTGCATACATGATGCTTACTGTCAGTGGGTGACAGGTGGACGGGTTCCACATATATACAGACTTGGTTCATATACAGACTGGATTTACACTTATCTTACACCAATATTAGTGGTATGGGACGCTAATATATGTGTATTGATATTATTGATATTTCTTCATTGATACTTCATGCAGACATACCTTACACTGATGACATGTTATTACCTGAGTACCTGGCATTACATACCTGATTAGATGTTACCTTGCCACCTTATTACACTCAGATGTACTCTTGTGGATATTTTACTGATCGTTGACTTAGGATTATGTCTTGCATTCGATTTATCCTTGTAGATGTTTCTATTCACGAGTTGGCAACTCACCCCCGTTGTGCCACAGTTCTTGCAGGTTATGCCGTACAGGTTCTATTGCGGCATTTCTGGCACACTACCTTCTTGCGGGTGATTTGCTTTGGTAGGTGGATTCTTTCGTATCAGGAATCACCTTTGTATTTATTTATTCCATTGTATCTAGAATGTCCATCAACCAAAACTTGTATATTCTTTCAGACCTAGATATCAGTGTTGTATATTTCGACCTTAGAGTCGCGCTTAGTGGTGTTGCGGTTTTCTAGTTGCTTTTGAGCTTTCTTTTGGATTTGATCCTCGCCACTTGGCGTTGTATATTATCATATCATTGTGTGGTTGTGACCGTCGATTGACGAAGAGCTAGCTCCCGCTTGGGGATGCCTTTATCATGTTATATCTTGTTATCATCGTTTTACCCCATTCGGGGCCAGTTTTACAAAGGAAACTCTGCCGAAATTTCTAGAAAAGACTGTACCATTTTTAAAATGCACATTCGGCTTAGTTATTTAAAAACCTTGATTTCAAACATGTTTTTCTTCGCTTCTTTAAACCAGTTTTCTTTACTTATTCTTCAAAATGGTTTTAGATTTCTGGGCTTTTAGCTTACTTGGATCAGATGGAGTCCTATAGGCTTCATATGGTTCAAGGGCCAGTCACGTGCTCTTTCGGGTCGTGACAAAGTTGGTATCAAAGCGCTAGGTTGACCTTGATTCGAGTTTAAGTTGACTATGTGGAGCCTAGGGAGTTGCTTACATACGGAACTTAGACTTGGTTGAGGGGGTGTAAACCCGAACTTTCGTCGTTTTAGGATGACCCTTGGTTGATGGATTAGGTGACTAAAGTAGAGTGACGTACCGTTGGTATGTTCCGCGGCATACTTACGACACGCCACTCCGCTTAAGGAACCTTAGGATGGACATTTGTTTAGAGATTAGTGATTCTTTTCATATCCAGGATTATACATCCATTTGAGATCCCCGATTCTATGAGTTTCATGATCATACCTTCATTGATGCTGTTCCTTCCTATGATCATATATCCCCTTTGGATCTGTTGTTTCCTTTCTTGCCTTTTTGTGCTCTCTTTGATACTCGATTGAGATTCCTGTCACCGTGTTTGAGCGCAGTTTGGGCTGCTGCTAGGGTTACGGCCGGTGTGAGCTCGTGTGGTACGAGGGCCGACCTTTGTGTTTTCTGGTGACATGGGAACGTCTCGAGTTTGTATTGGTGATTGTGACCTCTAGTTGAGGCGAGTGCTTGGTTTGCACCGGATGATCGGGCCATTGTTAGAGCTGCCAGCTGAGAGAGGACTGTTGAGGTACAGCATACCTCAGAGATTGTGATGTTGCCTACCGTGCAGACAGATGGACCAGCTGTTGCTGAGATTGACAGGATGTCGCTTCCGAAGCTTACGAGCTGAGATTGCCGGAGCTTTCAGGCAGATATGCGACAGATGATAGCTAGTCTACCCGATTTGAGAGACGAACGTGATTCGTCCGATTTTGCGCCAGAGCGGGCCCAGTTGAGTTGAAGATTTCCAGTGTGGAGAGTCTTACTCAGATCTAGAGCAGACCGACTCAGAGATGACCGCTTATGTGTTGCCTTTCCTGGAGGATTGAGGCGTTGTTCGGCGTACAGGCGTAGGAGCCAGTTGTTGCTGCAAATGGTGAGATATCGCCCAGATGATTGGAGCTACTGCAGCATGAGCATGTTCTTAGAGAGATGATAGCGAGTCGCTAGTCACCGAGGATGAATGACTAGGACGTGTGGTGAGTTCGCTTACCCCGATGCGTGGACATCAGGTGGATTGATTCCAGATAGAGACGACTTCACGCAGGTTGGTTGAGAGTCGATTGAGACGATCGAATGTCAGGAGCCATTTTCCAAGTTTAAAGTATACGGAAAGACATGCAGGTGATTCTATGGACCCTCTAGAAGAATGAAACCCTAACTCGACTTAATGACCGTGTGACAGCCTTTGAACCTTAGGGTTTACGGCGGTTCCGCGGCGCCATTAGTGAGGCTTGGGTTTGCCCTTCTACGGCTGGACCACCGACGCTGTGGCATGTACTCGATACTATTAAACTGTACCCGAGATGTGAGTTCTTGGGGGATTATGAGGATCTGACGAGTCGATCGGATGGTTCGACATCTTTCGGATATCGTGATGGGACACTGCTTGGGAGACTCCAGATGCGAGCGTAGCCGTCGGAGCGCAGTTCGTGTAGCCACGATGAGACGAGTCCGGATCAGTCGACACTGACGCAGAGTGAAGAAGAGAGTCCGTACGAGATTTCGACGAGATGACGTCCCACTCCGCTGATATTAGAGATGTGATATACACCCCGAGGCGTGGTATATGGATATATCTTCCAGAAAGGAGCGCGATGAGTATGCAGCCGTTCCGGAATAAGCTTTAGCTTCAGCATTGGATGACGACTTCCGGGCATTCGGCAGGATTGAGATTTGAGAAGGGACTCTCGACAGGACCTTTCTGGAGTACGATACGAGAAGACCTAGACCAGGAGTGGTCGTTTTGCGCACACCCAGCAGGCCAGAGTTCGGCATTGTCGACGAGGTAGTTGACCAGGATCGTATAAAGGAACTTAACCAGGTGCGTCGCGAATTGATCAAGGACGGACGAGTGATGAGTTATCCTCCGATGATTGGGACGTATTCCCGAGGACCAGTTCGGCCTGACATCTGCTACAGAGTGATGAAGCTACAGAGTACGCGATTTCGAGTCCGTGTGAGAGACTTTAGATTTGACCGTGGCCGAGAACAGTGCGATGCATAGTAGCTTGGCGTGAAGCCATAGTGGGCAACAATAGAGACAGTTGGAATAGGAGGTTCGTGTGAGACACTGACGAGCTGTCATTGCTTCCCGTCGAGACTAGAGACCTGATGTGCTTACCGAAACGTTGGGATGCGACCAGTTTCCGAGGGAATATTGTTATGAGGACACAGATGTCTTTTGAGCGAGAAGAGGTTGTGTAGGAGAGCCAGCCCCCGTACAGAACGGCATAGGCATGATTGGAAGAGACCTTAAGCAGGATTCCTTCCAGGACATTGCTGCAACGATGTTTGCACCCAGGATCAGATGTGTGACGTGCATTCAGAGAGCCAGAGGCCGACGTCAGTGATTTGCTGCCTTACGAGTGGCCGTGAGGTTTGACTGAGAGGTGACCAGAGAAGCGCCAGAACGGAATCGTCCTCGTTAGCACCCCTGACAGGGCCGATGAACCGATGGACTGTGAACTTGGTAACCCACAGAGAGTCAGAGGACGCCAGGCCGTGAGCTAGAGGCATGTAGATATCCTGCGCTGCTGGCTGTGGATTGCACCGACTCCTTCTCGACCTCGAAGGAGGAACTACCGAAGACGGTATTTATGCTTTGTGATTTTGTGATTCGATTATCACGTATCCGTCATTTTGGATTTCGGTATTTTGGGTGTTCTGTTTGCATGATTTAGTTTTGGTGACTGAGTTTCAGGATATTGGTTTCATGCACTCACTGGATATTTATATATTTTGCGCAGAGTTATTACATTTGAGGTATTGATTGAGATTTCATGCCTACAGTATTCAGTGATTTGATTTATGCTTCCAGCATAGTTTTCACGCATTTTAGTGTTATGATTGGATTTGTGCACGCTGATGCACACGATTGCGAGATTTTCCTTTGAGGTACACCTGATTTGGTTTGAGCCGCATTATGTCGTTGATTTTGACCCTGATAGTTGATGGTTGGCTTTTGCACTCCGTGCTTTTGATGTGACTTACGCATGTTCGGCGTTTGCTGTTGGATTTCGTGATTCCGTGCATGTCGAGTGCGCAGGGTTTAGATTTCATTCGTGCACGATGGGTGCACCGATTTGGATTTTTGCGCATGTTGGGCGCATGTTTTGAGATACGATTTTGGTGCACACCCGATGCACTAAATCGAGATTTCTTCGTGCATGTCAGATGCACCGGATTTGTGGCTGTCCGGCACATACGTTGCCTACGACAGATGCTTCGTGCACACCCGTTGCACTTAGATGTTGTTTTGTGCAGCTGTTTAGCACATTTATGGATTTTGATTTCCGTGCGCACCAGACGCACAGGATGGTGTTATGTACATTTTTGAGATTTATTCCTTTTGGAGCAGTACCTTTTATGATGTTGGGTTTTTGCTTTCATGCTGAGCAGGACTAGTCAGTAGACGGTACCTGGATATACCTTTGCATGCTTTTGCATCAGCTACTTACATGTATGGATTGGATGTCCACATGTGTAGTTTTGATCCATATCATATCGGTTTTGTATTGGATTTGACATCGTGTTTTTTTTTACCTTGACTCCGATGATTGCGAGATGCTTGACGGAGTTTTGCTTTTGAGTTATCTGCTCATTTTTCTTGCGCATGCATTGCGCTGTGATGTTTTATGCGTTGATGTTTTCGGAGCCCCGACAAATTGGATTATTACTGAAATTGTTTTTAGTATTGGGGGTTTAAATTTAAATTCGGGGACCGAATTTCTTTAAGGGGGGTAGATTGTAACATCTTCAAAAATATAAAATATTAATTTTGGGAATTTTTATAATTTAATATTATTTTATTGATTATTTTAATATTAAATCTATTTTTAAATGCAAATAAATGGAGGAAAATTACGGAAAATTATGGAAAATTCTAAAATAGGATAAATTAGTGAATTATGACATTTTTAAGTTGTTGTGGTCATTTTGACACTAATTTGGTGCTAATCGCGATTAAAATCGCTAATCGGGTTTTTCGGTAATTTTGTGCAAAACTTGCACATATCACATTTTTCCTACACTTGTGTATTTTCTTGCCATGGATTTCTTTGTGTTTACTATTCTTGTGAGAAGGGATTTGGTTTAAAAGAAAAAGGAAAAAAGAAAAGAAAAGAGAAAAAGGTAATGATGAGGGTAGGTGAGAGAGAGAGTGGACCTTTGACCTTGTACCCTTAGTCATTTCTCTCCCTCTCATTTCTCTCCCTCTTCCTCTTTGTGCTGCTGCTGCCCTAGCCCCATTCTCCCCCTCTCTTCAAGCCATGAAATCACCTCTTAAACATCACAAAAATGCTATGTCGGTTTCATTAAAAAGATGCGTGAGCCCGAGATCTTCAAGATGGACCTAGAAAGCTTGGATTGTGACCACTTGGGGCAACTCAAGAAAGTTCTTGAGTTGCCAATCAAGGTAATTTCTGAACCATAATCTTAGTTTTAGCATTTCATATACCCCTATGCAAGTTTAGAATCGATATCGGGTGAATTTGTGAACTTGGTGAAAACTAGTTAGGGTTTGAAGGATTTGTGAGTTGAGATGGGTAATTTGAGTTCAGTGGAGATTGTATGAGCACCCTAGAGCTAGAAACCCAACCCAATCCCATTGGAAACCAAGAATACGGAATTTCGGGACTTTATGTCGGTTTGTGTGTGCAGGAAAATCTGGAGTATACAGGGACATTTCTAGACAAATGTAGCAATACCAGGGACCCATATGAGACCCCATGAGACCACCCTAGGAACACGACCCCCCAACTCCTCAGGTGGGCCGGCCAGGCCGGCCAAACAGGGTATGTGGCCGGCCCCACTGTGATGGAATTCCCCCATTTTGCTTCAGTACCTCATATTTACCCTGCATAGCACCCTGGAGTTGTTGATTTGATCTAGTTTGGCCTGAGATGAAATCTGGGAGCATTTTCTCAAGTTGCAGCTTTGAATTTAGATTTGGGTTTGCTTATTTTGATTTCCAGATTTGTGTATTTGGGTGTTATCTCGATCGTGTGACGTTTGTACGTCTATATCGAGTGATTTCGAGTTGTTTTGCAAAGGCTAACCGTAGGTTCTAACCTATAAGCCTTTTGGCGTGTCGTATCGGTTTTAGCGTATCGTATTGGTGTGTGGTGTGTCGTTTCAAGTATTGAATTGGTTTTGATGCGATGCGATACGTGTGATGTGTGTAGGTACACCGCGACGATCCGAGGCGATGCGGATGATGACGGAGACATCGACACCGACACACAGGATTCAGGTGAGTAGATTATATCTACGGGGGAAAGTCGGGTGGATGGCGTATAGCACCCCCGCAGTCCGTAGATAGATTATTATGCAGTTTTATTGTGATGATAGGTGTATTATGGATAGTTTAGGGCTAGCAGTGACTAGTGCAGTTCATAGTCGCGAACCCTAGGATAGAATTACACCTATACACACACCCTTGCTTATCACTTACTTGCACTATGATCTGATGATGGTGATATTTGTTATGTGATGAGACAGTGAGATATTGACCTGTACCCAGCTTTTGGGAATGCCGTACGATGAGTTGCCGTACGAGCTGATATTGATGATAGATCCGCACTCATAGCTAGAGGATATCTTACGATATGACATTGAGGCGGGATCACCGACTATATATCTACATATATACATTGACTCAGTTTTAGGTGGTTTCCACACCTACCCCTCCTGATTGACAGGATACTTAGATGTAGTTTGCATAGTAGATACTTTACTGTGCCGTTGATTACTAGCTTCCGCATTTTTATACTATTCGCATTGCTGGCATATGTTCATTACCATGTTATTATCATGCTGTTAGGACACCAGCACCATTATCGATGATGCGTATGTTTCACGTACACTATTTGCCGGCTCACACACTTCATCATCGATAATTGCCATGTCACTACACAGTAGTGCTATTACATTCGTGATATGATGCTTCCTTTGACATATGCGCATTCCTATTCCATGTTGCATGATTTCCGATATGATTACTCTCTGTACATGCCGCATATATCATGGATTGATAGCATAGTACATCGCATTGGATTTACTGCTAGATGTTGGATTTTCATGTGATTTCTGGTTTTTGAGGACCGTGGGGTTATTTAAGAAAAGCGGCATTTTATGAAAACCCGGTACCTCGTGATATGATATTTCGGTGCGTCCACCACGCGTTTTCTCGGTGCTGAGACGTGTGCTTGAAACCCGATTCGAGGAGGTGATGTACCGTTTGCGGGTTCGTGGTGGGCCCGGTATGGTTCCCCTCGGCGAGATGATCGATGGGTTATGCCGATTGAGCCTGGAGGCGGGCGAGTACCTACCGGTGATTTTACCTGAGCTCGGCGGATATCCGGGGGATACCGCCTGGAGCCGAGAGATGGGCTTACTGCTGGGGCCGACGGGCCGATATCCGCAGACGGAGCCCAGAGATGGACATGGGTTGACTCATACTGCCGGGGCCGAGGGCCGATATCCGCAGACGGAGCCCCATACGGATGAGGATTTACGTGTCGGTGTTTGGCACGGGTTTCATGATGAGTTTTCCATGATTTTGGTTATATCCTCACATTGCATACATGATGCTTACTGTCAGTGGGTGACAGGTGGACGGGTTCCACATATATACAGACTTGGTTCATATACAGACTGGATTTACACTTATCTTACACCAATATTAGTGGTATGGGACGCTAATATATGTGTATTGATATTATTGATATTTCTTCATTGATACTTCATGCAGACATACCTTACACTGATGACATGTTATTACCTGAGTACCTGGCATTACATACCTGATTAGATGTTACCTTGCCACCTTATTACACTCAGATGTACTCTTGTGGATATTTTACTGATCGTTGACTTAGGATTATGTCTTGCATTCGATTTATCCTTGTAGATGTTTCTATTCACGAGTTGGCAACTCACCCCCGTTGTGCCACAGTTCTTGCAGGTTATGCCGTACAGGTTCTATTGCGGCATTTCTGGCACACTACCTTCTTGCGGATGATTTGCTTTGGTAGGTGGATTCTTTCGTATCAGGAATCACCTTTGTATTTATTTATTCCATTGTATCTAGAATGTCCATCAACCAAAACTTGTATATTCTTTCAGACCTAGATATCAGTGTTGTATATTTCGACCTTAGAGTCGCGCTTAGTGGTGTTGCGGTTTTCTAGTTGCTTTTGAGCTTTCTTTTGGATTTGATCCTCGCCACTTGGCGTTGTATATTATCATATCATTGTGTGGTTGTGACCGTCGATTGACGAAGAGCTAGCTCCCGCTTGGGGATGCCTTTATCATGTTATATCTTGTTATCATCGTTTTACCCCATTCGGGGCCAGTTTTACAAAGGAAACTCTGCCGAAATTTCTAGAAAAGACTGTACCATTTTTAAAATGCACATTCGGCTTAGTTATTTAAAAACCTTGATTTCAAACATGTTTTTCTTCGCTTCTTTAAACCAGTTTTCTTTACTTATTCTTCAAAATGGTTTTAGATTTCTGGGCTTTTGGCTTACTTGGATCAGATGGAGTCCTATAGGCTTCATATGGTTCAAGGGCCAGTCACGTGCTCTTTCGGGTCGTGACACCCCCTCATCTTCCTCTTGAAAGACGTGGCTAAGGAACTCCTGGAGTGTGATGGGAATTCGTGCCTTTTAATTGTATTCTTCCAGCGCGTCGATATGCTTTTATAAGTCTGTGCGCTTTTCGCCAGGTTTCACGGGCCTTTTAGATCTTTTCTTCTTCTTCTTTGAAGATTTGGACGGCTGGGTACAAGTGTTTGGGCCACCGCCATCTATCTTTAGAGTTGGGCGCGGCTTTAGCATCCCTTCGATGATCTCAGGTTCCAACGGGTTCTTCCACCTGACTGCCAGGCATATCTGGAGATCATTCAGCATCCTTTTTGTTTTGGATGATAGCACAACCTCCCATGGAGCTTCTTCAACAAGGGAGCATGTTGCCCCCGGTGTATTCAGCTTTTTAGGGGTATGGGGTTGCGGCGGGCTCACCTTCCATCTTTCGGACAACGCGAACTTGCCCTGTTGGTATTGGTCTTCAATCCAATTCTTGAAGACATAGCAATCCTCGATCGGATGACCCAATACTCGGTGATAGGGATAGTAATTGGGATCATTGACGTCGTTTGGCTACAACGGACGTCTTGGATCCGACAGATTGATGAGTCGGTTGCGCAATGCCAGCTCGAACAATCTTCTCGTTTTATCTTGAGGAAATGAGTAAGGACGTCCTAGCCACTCCTCGAGAGGCACGCGTGGACGAATATTTTTCTGACGGACAACCGGCTTCAAGTTACTCGGCTGTTGTTAAGCATTAGCGACGACGGTCGCTTTTCCCTTCCCCTTCTCATTTCGAGAATCCGGCTTTGGAGGAGACGGTCTATGGCCCATCTGGTCCATTTGGGCTAGCTTGTCGATCAGGGCCTGGAAGGTAGTCGGCTTGAAGAACATCATGAATTGAGATATGGTCGCCTGCGGATCGAGGGTTCCCACAAACATGCCTACTGCAGGAGCCTCTTCTATGCGTTGTTCGCATTTCGACCACAAGTTCCGCCACCGTATTGCATATTGGACTCACGTCTCAACCGGCTTCACCCTGGCATTAATCAACGCTGTTATCGGGGTGCGCTTGCTGGAGCTTGCGAAACGCTGGGTAAACAATAGCTCCATCTCCGCAAATGTTTTGACGGAGTCGTTCGGGAGTTCAGAGTACCATTCGAACGCTGTCTCCGACAAGCTGCCGACGAACTGGCGAAGTAGCAGTTTATCATCGCCTCCGGTGTTGCTGCATAAGGCCCTAAACTGGGCAACATGTTGATGCGGATTCCCCGTACCTTTATATACATGGAACTTCGGGATCGTGTAGCCCGGCGGGTACTTTAACTGATCGTACCAGCTCGGATATGGTCACCCCATCTTGAAAACTTGGCCGGCTGCCTCAGTTTCCTGGTGAACCCTTATCTGCTGAGCTATATATTCATCTAGGGCAGCTTTAGAAATTGTCTCCTCCTTGGCTGCTGACAGAGCCGGTGGAGGATTCGACGTCTCTCCTCTATCATCTTCAAGGACGATCGGAGGATCTTCAGCAGGAGGATCTTGCTGGATCATCATACCCACCATGTCCTGAAACAGAAGGGCCATTTGTTTTATATTGGCTGCTTGTTCCGCAGCCTCTTTGTCCTTCTTCTCCAATATTCTCCGAAGGAACTCAGCGTCGGTTTCTTGCTCCTGTCGCTGATCCGAGGACGCTTCGGGGCTTTCTTTTGGCCCAGTGAGTGCAGCCATCGCATTCATCATTTCTTGGAGCTTCTTCTGCTTCTCCTGAGCTTTCGTCACCGATCGCGTAAGCGGTCTATGACTTGTAGATGTACGGCTATCCTCTTTCCCGGACGCCATGTAGACGGTATGGACTACAATGCCCCCGGACTTAGGGCATTTGGGCTCACCGCCTTTGACATTTGCCGCAGGCGTGGGGACTTTCTCCGACCTTCTTCTCTTTTGAGTAGTCGACGTGGAGGGGACCGTTGTAGTGGGCACCCAAGTGGTTGTCGTCCTTTGCTGTTTGACAAGACAGTTCTTTTCTTCCTGAACTTTCACCCCCTTCTGCCGGCGAGAGTGATCTTGATTGATTACGGAGTCCTGAACCCGTTGCCAGACCTTGTAAATTTTGGAAGACAGCCGTTGAGGGGGCTGCTCCGGCTTTGTTTCTGTAACACTCTCCGTAGGTGGAGGGGATCTTTTCAGCGTGGCAGTCGGAGAGTTCTTGCGTACCCTCTTTAGCGGTTCAAAGCTGTTCCCAGTTGGAACAACAGCATTAATTTCCACTATTGGAGCCGGTAGAGTAAGCCCAGAAGGGGAGTTGCCCCCGGCCTTCCATACTCAGCGCCAGTGGCGATGTCGAGCGTGTCGTGCGATTGGAGTTGGTTCGGTGATGGGGATGGTTTTGTCTTGCTCCCTGTCTAGATGAGGTGCCGCTGGTGCCAGCCTCTTGAAGACTGATGTCCTTTGTGTGGCGGTGTCCAATCTGTCAAAGACAGACCCTCGAGCAGGAACGGGAGCCGGAATAGTCAGCCTTGAAAAGACCGACTCTTTAGCAGGAGAAGCCGTCTTGACGACTTCAGGAATAGAGATGGCTGTCTTCTTTGCGATGGCCATGTTAGGGGTCATGGGCTTCTTGGCAGGCCCATCAGAGTTCAGGTTCAGCCTAGTAAAGACCAAGACTGCCGGCTTGACATTGGACGACCCGTTGAGAGGGGCCGTGGTAGTAGTGAGCCGATCGAAGACCAACTTCTTTTGCGCTTCCGGTACGGGCACTGGAATGGTGAAGCTTGCTGGCGGGAGCATAGTCCCGAAGAACAGGCCGGTGGTAGCTTGAGTCACTTGTTCTACTGGCATAGCAAGGATGGAGGCTGCTGGAGGCCCATAGGTTACACCTCCAGGTGAGGCAGAGCGTCGGTTGCATTGGCATTTGGAGCAGTTTGAGCGGTTGGAGGCCATTGCTGCTTGATTTCTGCGCCAGGAAAAAGACCAAATCCTAGTAACTTGAAACCCAAAGGCAACCATTAACAAACCGCGATTCGTTCGCGAAGACGACACACGAAGTGTGGAGTGGAAAGAGGAAAAGGTCCTACCGTTCGTGCCAGAATCTATTCCCCTCCGAATGGCAGCGCGACGCGAAGACGTCTTGCCTGAGATTCGGGGCAGATGCTATTTGGTTTTATCCGTCCACCTCTCCGAAGATGCCAAGTTGATTTATGGTATCTTGTATCGGAGGTTTAGATGGATGCGGCCGATGTAGCAGACTTCGTCAGATTCCCCCTCGCTTGAGGGTTTCTTTTTTATTGTGGGGACGCTCTTCCCTGCAGGCGCAAGCCCCTGCAGTTAATTACGCTACCGCATCGCGGTAATAACTTTCTCCTTCTCCAGAATTTCACTTCGTGTCGTATGTGTTTGTTTTGTTTGTGGTTGCCCGTGGATTGTATACGGAGACTAATTTATGTCGTCGCCCATAGGACGTGGATTGGTCCAAATCCGTATTTTCTGAGATTTGGGTTTTGGGGTTTTGGTTTGAGGATACGTTAGCCGTATTTGAGGCTAAGATCAACTCAAACGTTTGTTAAGGATACGTTAGTCCAGTTTGAGACTAAGATCAACTTAACGGGATCGTTTAGATTCGACAAAAGAGCGTTTGGGCTCTATTGTTCCAGTTTAGGGACGTAGTGGTCCATTGCATGTATGGCCATCGGGACCCGTCACCTCTTTGACGACGTTGAAGGATTACAACGACAGATGTCAGAGGAGTTCAGAGATGTACCCTTGAACCAAAGTTGATTGGGGAATCTATAGTCCAATTTGGGACTAAAGTCTGTTTGATGGTTTAAGGATACGTTAGCCATACTTTAGGCTAAGATCAACTTAAACGGGATCGTTTAGATCCGAAAAAAGAGCATTTGGGGCTCTATTGTTCCAGTTTAGGGACATAGTGGTCCATCACCAGTTTAGGGAAATGGTGGTCCATTGCCAGTTTAGGGACATGGTGGTCCAACATTCCCGTTTGGGGACGAATATAGGTTTAAGGAAGCATAAGTCCATGAGTTTAAGGACCCCACAGTCCATATTGATGTGTTTAAGGACGCATTAGTCCATGAGTTTAAGGACGCATTAGTCCATATTGATGTGTTTAAGGACGCATTAGTCCATGAGTTTAAGGACGCATTAGTCCATGAGTTTAAGGACCCCACAGTCCGTATCGATGTGTGGTTGTCAGGACCCGTCACCTCTCTGACGACGTTGAAGGATTACAACGACAAATATTAGAGGAGTTCAGAGATGTACCCTTGAACCAGGTGTAAATTGATTTAAGAGAGCATTTGTGCCCAGTCAATTTAATTTGAGGACTTACGGCCAGGATTGGGCTAAGTCCAGTTGAAGATGTTCAACATTTTTATTTGTAGTTGGCATGTTAGGCCTTGGCTTGGCCTCTGCCCTTTGTTCAATAATGCATAGCATTAATCTTGGTCTCTGTTAGACCTTTATTTGGGCTCTATCCCTTTTTAAATGATGCACAGCATCTATTTTGGTCTGACAGACTTTTGTTTGGGCTCTGCCCTTTTTAAAATAATGCACGGCATTTTATTAGGCCTGTTAGGCCTTTTTAATTGGGATCAGCCCTCCTTTTCAATAATGCAGTGCATCAATTAATCTGACAGAATGCCACGTGGCCTGTCAGGCGCTCTGCGCCAATTAATGAGCGCAAGCGCATGTGGAGGTGACACGTGTCATGCTCTGGTGAGCGCAAGCGCAGTTGGCGCAGTGCGCTGCGCCAGTGCACTGCGCCAGTGCGCTGCTGACACGTGGCGCACTCTTGTGCAGTGCGCCAATTTAAGAGAGCAGTGCTCTATATTTTGTGAGCGCAAGGCGCAGACTGACACGTGGTGCTCTCTGGTGGCTTGCGCCAACCCAAGAGCGCAACAGTGCAGATTTACAAGTGCAGGGCACTGTTTAATATCTTAATCCAATTTTGGATTAAAGAAAAGAATCTTTTAAGATTCCAGAACCAATGGTTCATCAAAAGGCAATGCCTTTATGTAGATCAAATGATCTGTGAAGTAATACTTCTTTTTAATCCTTTTGTGATTGGATCTTTTTTTTTAATCTTTTTTCCTTTTTAATTGAAGATCTTGATCTGTTCTTTTATCATTGATCTTTATAGAAGAAAATTCTTCTTTTTAAAGGTTTACCTTCTTTTCTTTCTGAGTTCTTCTCAAACTTTCTTTTTAGGAGTTCTGTATATCTCTGTGTGTTTTAGACTTGGGGTCTGGGGGCCTTTATATAGTGCCAATTGATTTGTTAAATCAGTTAAAGAGATCTTTCTCTGAGTGATTTAGGGATTTTCCCCACCATTGGATCTTTGATCCAAAAGCTTTTGTTTTACAGAAGAGAATCTTATTGTTTTAATAAGATCAGAAAGATCTTTCAGAATTTTTCTGTTTGGCGCAGCGCACCTGCGCTTGACACGTGTCGCGCAGCGCAGAGCGCGGCGCAACTGCGCTGCCACGTGTCGCGCAGCGCAGAGCGCAAATCATCTGAAGCATTGCTTCCTTTATTTTTATTTTAAATAGAGCCTTGCTCTGATCGGGTGCGCTGCCTCGGGCGCTGCGCTGGCGTGTGAGCTTTTGACACGTGGCGAAATGCGCGCAGCACAAGGAATCTGAAGCGTTGCTTCAATTTTTGAATTTGAAATTCAAACAGAGCTTTGCTCTGATTGGGGGAAACAGGTGATAATGAGAGAATAGGGTATATGATGAAGGTTACAAGTAACCATCAAAATCAACATACCATATCCAACATTTCCATTAAGAAATCTTCGAGTTACAATCTCAATTAAGCACATTAAACATTTTCACGAGGAGGAGGAAGGCTTAACCTTTCATCTCACATCTTCACCATCACCACAACCATAAACATTACTCAAATATTATATAAAAGAAAATGAACAACACAAAAGAAAGAACACATAAGAAAACACAAGAATAAAGAGTTAAAGTAAAAGAAAGTGTAAGTTATTTATTCACAAAATGGAGGGCTTGAGCTACAAGATAGATAGCAAGCTCAACCTCCTTAATGGAGCAATCAAGTGAGAGCTCAAAGAGGGAAGAAGATGAAGTTATCAAGTATCACACACTATTCTCACTTAAAAAGCCAACTCATAACTTAATCTGAGACCTGCTATATATAGGCAACTAAATATAAAAAATTGCATATGACAATAGACTGACAAGACCACTAGGGACCCATAGAAGAAGCACGAGCCAAAATGGCTAAGACTTGGCTGCAAATTGCGTCTAAGATGAATATATTTGCGGCCCAATTCTGGAGTCTAGGGCCCACCTTGGTACAGTAGTCTTCTATTATCAAGAGCATCTCTCTGTAATTGCAATTTATTTTAATTCACACATGGATGGGTCTGGAGCAATGAACAGAGAGGGGATCAAGTGGGGGATCAAGTGGGTATGTGTAGTGTTCACACTTCACATCAATTCTTTTTATTACTAATCATAGCACAATCCACTTGTGTATCCACTTGCAAAGCACCATGATGGTGTTTCCCCACTTGGTGATGGTTCATGCTCCCTTGGTGCATATGATCTAACTCTATTTCACACTTGTTCACACATGATCATGTTGGACCAAAACCAATTATTTATTGTACACAACTTAATTTGTTTGCAAAAATCAATTACTTGATCTTTTATCCATCCCGTTTGCAGTTTCGGCTAAAAACATTCATTTCTGTTCATGTTGTGTATCGTCTCCAGTGTTTTCCCTGTGTACATGTAATTTGTACTAATGAGTAGACACAGATTAAACAACACTGTTTATTAACAAAATGATAGGAAATGAGCGGTATTAAATTGTAATAAATCGTGCCGAACAGGACACAAGAGTCGTCATCTATCGTTGACTTAGATCTCAATCAATTGCACCTTTCCGTTTCTTGATGTCTTGATCCGGCACGAAGTAGTTTATGTACTCATTTCGGAGTCTCTAGTTTATTCACTCATTTCGAAGTCTCTAGTTTATTCACTCATTCCGGAGTCTCTAGTTTATGTACTCATTTTGGAGTTTCTAGTTTATGTACTCATTGCGGAGTGTTTTTAGTTTACCTCCCTTGGATTTACAGGCAAACTTTCCCTAACGTTGGATGTAGATTACCCCCATTCTTTTATGATAGAGGTCCGTTAGATTTGCAGTACTAGGTTTATATCCATCGTACCGTCGCGTTGGCTGATGTATTCCTCGATATGCAGTCTTTATGCCGCTGTTCGAGTAGCCCCGCGACTGTCATGTCTCTGATCCCTTCTAAGGCTGGACAAGACGTCTTCAAGTAATTTTCTTAGGTTGGAGGATTTATATTATTGTCAGAAGAACAAGTATTAGGTATTTGCCATGGTGCTTTTTACTTGAAGTTAGACTCAATTTGGAGCCCCGATGAGTCATAACCGCATCCTTCTGGGGTGGGATGATCTCTAACAGTCTTTAGGCTTTGTATGTACTGCTGTCAAGACCTGAAGTTAGGAAGCTTCATTTTTACTTTGACGATATCGCGCCGATTCTTTGCTAAAGTAGCGTAGACATCTGTAGGACCTCTATGTTGTATGTATTGCAATTGAAGTCCGGAGCTAGGAATATGCTATTGTTCTAATTTCATTTGATAGTTGCGTCCACACCCTGCTAAAATGAGGGGGAATGCCGAGATATTCTCTATGTTGTATATGTACCGTCAATACTTGGAGCTAGGATTTTGCCATTACTCCATTTTTGCTTTGATATTTGGGACTTTTTTTATGATGACGTTGCGTCTGCATCCTGTTGGAATGAGAAGGAACGCTGTGATAGTCTCTAGGTTGTATATGAACTGTTAAGACTTGATGCTAGGATTTTGCCATTACTCCATTTTTGCTTTGGCCTTTGACTGTCTGCGAAAAAGGTGTGTCTGTATGTGCTTTGTAAATAACCGCAATCACGACGGTATCGCAAATAGCTAGCCACGATGAGTACGGGTCATCCGCAGGGAAACGTGAACTTCTTTTCTTACTTTAGACGAGTTAATAAAAGAGAGGAGGGATTGTTGTCGTTTTTATTAAGATAGATAGAAAATTTTATAATAGAATGGCTTGTAGGGTTTATAGGACTTAGTAGTTAATGGATGAATGTTTAGAAATGTCTCTTTTTATCTTTTAATTGTTAAAAACTAGAGAGATGGGGATGAATGTGGATTAGGGTTCTTGGAAGGAACTAGGGTTTCCAACTACCGACCCTTGTCCTTCCATTGATCTCTATTAATCTCAAGTCCTTGACAAAACAAGTGCTTAACTAATCTCAAATCGTGGTCGTGACTATCATTAATTGACAGCGCGCCTGATATGAGGGTTAATATTTATTTTGCTAAAGTTTATGAACATTAAAATATCAAAAGAAATTAAAAGATATTTCGTACATTATTCTACCCTATCTTACAAACCCTAGCAAGCAAGAAATTACTCGCTCATGGTTAGTAGCGATTTAAAAGAAAGGTTGAAGATGAATGAAACTATAATTAAAAGTGCAGAAAAATAATGTGTAAAATTAATGCGGAAAAATAATGCGTAAAGTAAATGTAGAAAAGTAAATGTAAAAAGAATTAAAACAAAAACTACCTTTATTAATCAATTATTGCATTACAACTTTTTTCCATCAAAAGTAGATTACAAGAACCCTAGTTTCGCACTAAATCTCTCTCCTTTGATGGGTGTAGATGAATAGATGATTGATTATACATTATGGGATCCTTTTGGAATGTACAGCTCTCGGTCCTTTATATAGCCCCTGAAAGTACAAACCCTAGATTCCATATGGGAGTAGTTGATATTACGATCATATCCCCAAAATCCCAAATCCAACGGCCCAGATCTGACTGCGGTTCCGCCGCCCTTGGCCCTGTTTAACCGCGGATCACCGCCTCCTAGTGGGATTGGAACTTGGGATTTTTTCTGGCCTTTTGTCTCGATATTTGAAGATCCTCTTGATATATAGATTCTGAAAATATTACCCTTAGTCTCTGCCGTTGCTAAATACTTCGATTTGATTCTAATATTTGGCAGATTCGGTTTGATATTCCGATTTGACTTGAATCTTCTTCTAAGATTTCAGACCTGAGCTAATACCTGCACAATATCTCAAATCAAATTGTCAGTAGCATTTGGTATTTTTGAGATATTCTTCCAACCATTTATATAATATAATATCTTAAGAATATTGATTAGGAATATTTGATATGATATGCATATTTTAATTACTAATATTATATGCATATATTTTCCCTAATTATATTAATTATAAATGTAGAAACATATGATAATAAACTTTTACAAATAAACCCACATATGTTTTTTATTTACAATTAACACCTTTTAGTACTTAAAAATAATAGGGAAAATGTCCATACAAATATGCAATATATTTGACTAATCAAATACCCCCAAAGTTATCTTTGATCGTCCCGAGCAAACTATTTATAATAAAGAAAAAGAAAAACCTAGCACACTTTCGTAGGCAACACGATTGCACTTAGCTTATGCAACAAGCCTTTAAACCTCTAGGTGTCCCTGGTAGGAGGAGTGTTGTCTCCTGAAGGTTTTAAGCGGATTTCACCCACAAAATCCTATAATAAAAGAAAGAAGATGAAAGTTATATACAAAGATAACGGACATATAAAAGAAAGAACTTGAAAATAAGAGTTTCAAACTACACTAGCTTTTTAGTTGTCATGAGCCTTATCTTAATGGTCTTGAAAAGATATCAGAAATCACATCATCTCTCAATAAAACATCGTCTTTAGTCTTCTTCCCTACCTCTCCTCCAAACATCGATCATATACCCCTACGTGTGTGTAAAAGACATCCCTACACTTGGAGAATTCAATTCAAGCTATCATACCCTTTATCCATATACCTTAGTACTTTTTAGTCGATGATGCTTTATATGGATTTGCTCACACATTCTTCATGTGACCGTTAATACTTCTTGAGGTACTAACCAACCGATTAACAAATTTGCTCACTTATTAAGGCGTAATTAGCAATATCCTAATCTTGTAACACCTAAGGCTTAGCAGTGACTCCCAAACCTGTTGGTCAAAGGCACTAGGTGATAAGGCACCTACGCTATATTTTTTTTATGCTGCCTTAAGTAATTACAAAACCAGTGTTCATTTTTCTTCACCATTTACATTTTATGTGTCATTTATAATTTTTTTCCTTCATACTAAGGCTTTTAGACAAGAGCATTTCAAGGTATCCTCTACTACCCCAAGTTTCAAGATGTGTGCAAGTGCGTATAGTATGGTATCAACATTCAGAAGTTTGGACTCAAGAATAGAGACTATTTTTTAGACTTATTTCTGTCCTCAGATTAGTAATTTCTTCATCTTACTAACCCTTCGGACAACAGCTCATGACTGCCTATTACTAGCTTCGTTTTAAAACATCTAATTTTCTTGCATTTCTTAAATATCTTCCTATTTTTCATATGTATTTTTCACTTTCTAACTTTTATTTTCAAAATATTATATATATTTTTTATAGTGCCATATGCCAAATGATATTTCAGTAAATACAAACTTCCCCCCAAACCTGTTTGCAGCAGTGTCCTTACTGATGTCATCCTTTAAGCTCAAAACCTGTAGACTTGGGTGGAGAATAATATGGGCAAAAGATAGCCAAATGAAAAACTACCCCTAAACTTGTTCTTTGGCACGCACATATATTTATCTTTTTTTAACACACCTCCATTCTTAGAAGAAACAGTGTTACCGAAACATGGAGGTGAGGCGGAGGAAAATTAGTCGTGATAAAGCAGCTCCTGCAGGAACATGAGCTCCTCCGATGGGTCAGCGGAAAATTATGGTTTTAATCTATGCCCATTTACTTTGAAAATATAACTGTTTTTAATATTTTCTATATCCACTGCACCGTGCGGGTACACATACTGCACCACAAAAGGTCATTTCCAATGAGATCTTAGCTTATCCGGATGAAGATGGAGACGGGATTCGTAAAGAATGACTTGTTGTCCCGGTGTGAAAGTTTTTCTCAAAAGGTTTTGTTGTGGAACACATTTGTCCGGATCTTTACTATAACTGCATTATCATAGGCTTCATCGCGAAGATCGCTTAGCTCATTTAATTGCATGTTTCTATAGCTGCTGGCTTGATCAAAATCACAATTAAGCTCATAGCTCACATTGCTTTATGTTCGATCTCGATAGGAAGGTGGCAAGCCTTCCTAAACACTAGTCGGTATTGAGACATATCAAGATCGGTCTTATAGGCGGTACGTAATGCCCAAAGAGTATCCATCAATTTTGTAGACCAATCTTTATGGTTCTTAGAAACCGTTTTCTCCAAAATTTGTTTGATCTGTTTATTGGAGATCTCAGCTTGCCCGCTCGTTTGGAGATAATAAGGCATAGAATGCTTGTGGTTGATTGAATATTTCCGCATCAAAATCTTGAAAGACCGATTACAGAAATGCGTTCCATTGTCGCTAATTATAGTGTGAGAGTGCCCGAATCGCGAAAAGATATTTTCTTTAAGGAACTTAACAACAACCTTGTTTCATTAGTACGACACGGTATCGCTTCTACCTATTTGGAGACATAATCAACTGTTAATAAAATATATAAATTCCTAAAAGAGTTGGAAAATGGGCCCATAAAATCAATTCCCCAAACATCAAATAATCATATACACCTTTGAATAACGTTGGCCAATAAAAACCACATTGCAAAACTTTCTCCGCCGTTTTCCTTGGACCAAAGTGGCCACCACATGCCTGATCATGGAAGAAAAACAATACACTCTTGAACTCATTATTAGGGACACATCGGCGAATGATCTGATCGGGACAATACTTAAACAAATATGGTTCATCCCAGTAAAAGTGCTTTACTCAGGATAGAAATCTGTGATTGTCTTGTTTTGACCATTCGCTGGGTAGAAGTCCCGTTGCTAAATAATTCACCATATCCACGAACCAAAGTTTGCTAGATATGGTCAAGAGCTGTTCGATCGAAAGGAATCGTTCATTGGCAAGGTCAACGTTGGCGAAGAAGAAAGTCGTGAAAGATGGCCGGCTACGACGTTTTCACATCCACTCTTGTCTCGTATGACAAGATCAAATTTTTGTAACAACAGGATCCAACATAGTGGCCTGGATTTAGCATTCTTCTTTGATAAAAGATGTCTTAAGGCGGAATGATCGGTGTAAACTTCAACTGGATAGCCAATTAAGTAGGGCCTGAATTTTTCTAATAGAAATACAACTGCCAAAATTTCTTTCTCGGTGGTTGTATAATTCATTTGGGCATCGTTCAAGGTCCCACTTGCATAGTAAATTACATATGGTATCTTATCAATATGATGTCCTAAAACTGTACCAATAGAAAAATCGGATGCATCACGTATAAGCTCAAAAGGGTAATTCCAGTCTGGAGATGACAGAATGGGAGCTATAGTGAGGGAACATTTAAGCGAATCAAAAGGAGCCACGCAGTCTGAGTCGAAGTGAAATGTTGTATCCTTGGCCAAGAGAAGAGTTAAGGGTGTATCAATTTTTCTAAAGTCCTTAATGAATCGTCTATAAAATCCGGCATGACCAAGAAAAGATTGTATATCTTTGACGCATTTGGGAGGAGGAAGGTTGGAAATGGCATCTATTTTAGCTTTGTCTACTTCAATGCCTTTTCGTGAAATGATACGCCCTAGGACAATACCTTCTTGAATCATGAAATGATATTTTCCCAATTCAAAATTAAATTCTTATCCTTCCAGCGGGTAAGAACAGCGTCAAGATGACGCAAGCATTCCTCAAAAGAGTCCCCAAATATGGAGAAATCGTCCATAAATATCTCCAGAAAATTCTTAACCATGTCCGAGAATATCCCCATCATACACTGCTGAAATGTAGCGGGAGAATTACATAATCAAAAGGGCATGCGTCTATAAGCAAAAGTACCGAAAGGATAAGTAAAATTTTTCTTATATTGATCCTTTTCGGCGATGGGAATCTGGTTATAACCTGAGTATCCATCCAAAAAACAGTAGTACTCATGCCCGGCTAAACGTTCCAACATCTGGTCAATGAAAGGTAGAGGGAAGTGATCTTTCCTCATCGCGGCATTGAGTTTTCTATAATCAATACATACCCGACACCCAGTTTGGGTGCGTGTTTGAATCAACTCATTAGACTCATTAGTTATGACCGTGATGCCAGACTTTTTCGGGACCACATGAATAGGACTTACCCATTGGCTATCAGATATTGGGTAAATTATACCATTATCTAGGCATTTGACGATTTCTTTTTTTATCTCTTCCTTCATGACAGGATTCAACCGTCTTTATGAGTCTTGGGCTGGTTTAGCTTCATCCATAAAATGTATATGATATTCAACGATCAAGGGACTAATCCCTTTGATGTCCGCCATTGTCTAACCAAAAGCTTGCCGATTTGATCTCAAGACAGACAGAAGAGCTCTCTCTTGCTCTAAAACTAGAGAAGATGATATGATAACGGGCAAAGTCTCATTATCACCTAAATATGCATATTAAAGATGAGATGGCAGCGGCTTGAGATCTAGTCTCGGTGGAGAGATGATAGAAGGTAGGGTAAGGGGATGATACTCGGTTTCCAAAAGAGGTTCACAGCTTGCATAAGAGGTTGACTCGGATAGCTCAGCTAACTTATGCGACAAGTCAAAGGATTAGGACTTGGGGATGGACTTGTCGACAGAAGGGTCCTCACTCGTATATATAGCTGGATAAAACAATAACGTACTAGTGGCGTCGAGATCACTATCGTAAAGCTCCTCAAATTTGCCACTGTCGGAAGCTATCTCGTTGACAAAACACATATTAATTATATGAGCAGAAGGTTCGGAGGGTTGACTTCCTATCTTGAAAATTTTAAGTTCAATTGTCATCTTTCCAAAGGATAGGTTCATGGAACCGTTACGACAATTGATAACTGCATTGGAAGTTGCTAGAAAAGGTCAACCAAGAATCACCGAGATTTGGTTCCGTGTGTTCGCCATAGGCCGTGTATCTAAATCTAGAAAGTCCACAGGGAATATAAATTTCCTGATTTTTATCAGCACGTCCTCTAGCTCACCTCTAGGGTGGGTGATAGATCGATCGGCCATCTGGAGAGTGCAGTGCGCAGGTTTCAACTCTCCTATACCTAATTGCTCATAAACAGAATACGGGAGCAAATTAACACTAGCACCTAGATCGAGTAGAGCGTGATTGATGATTTTACCCCTAATAGTAATAGATATTGTAGGACAACCAGGGTCCTTATGTTTCTTGGGCACATGTTGGGTAAGAGCATTGCTTATATTACCCGCTAAGAAAATCTTTTTAGGCACTTGAGTTTTCCTTTTCCTAGTGCACAAGTCCTTTAGAATTTTAGCATAGGATGAAACTTGTTAGATGGCTTCTAAGAGAGGAATATTTATGCTTACTTGTTTAAAAATTTCCACAATCTTCTCCATTTGTGGACTTGTTCTGTTGGGCCTCAACCGGTTTGGAAATGTGCTTTATTAACAAAGGTTAGGTCCAACTCTTGTGGAGAAGTTTGTGGGGATGGAATAGATCCCAAAATTGGATTTGGGATGGTCTTAGATGGTAATTCATTCATGGGAGTGGGCTGAAGCTTCGAGCCTAGTGAAGAACGGAGAATAAGCGCGGAAGAAGGTGTTGGATTAGACGAAGTAAGAGTAGAAGTAGTAGCCGGGGTATCATCTAAATCATCAACTTGTTCACCAACCTGGTTTTCAGCACTCTTCTTAATCTCAACGTAATTACGACGCTCACGTTATGATTTTGTTGGTGAAGGATGATATTTGCGCTTTGTGAGTGTCCGCGATTTTGTTGAGGTTGGGATGGAAGTTTCCCTTTCTCTCTCTCACTCATTGCGACATTTAACTATGAAATTTGTGTTTCAATCGATCTTATGCTTTCACCATGGGAAACAGTGTGCTGCATTAGCATTTGGATAGAAGACGGTAAATTAGTCGTTGTTTGTGTGGATTGTTTAATAAATGTTTCTAAGTTTCTTTCGAGTGCAGAGATTTTATCAGTACCGGCTGTTGGAATATTAGTCTATGGTTAGAAAGAATTATTATAATTGGCAAAGTTGTTTGCCGGATTTTGGAAAGATTGCGGTTGAAAAGGCTGCTGAATTTTTTGTGGTGGATGTTATTGCTATAGGGGAAGCCTTTGATAGTTATTTTGGCTTAGGAACTAATTTTGATTTTGAGATTGGTTTTGGTTCCAAGAAAAATTAGGATGATTCGTCCATCCCTGATTATATGTGGATGAATAAGGATCGTTTCTAGGTTGTTGCTAAAAAGCAACATTAGTATGTTCTTGACCTTGAGACGGAGGATTCAAAGGACATTCTTCCTTTAAATGTGATGAGTCAAAACAGCAACCACACATAGTTTTGGGGAGCGTAACTTGGTTTAGGAGGCTGAAGAGAATTTTCTTTCCATAGCTTCGAGTTTCTTTTGCATCGCAGCCATTTCGGCTTTCACTGTGATGGAAACGTCGAGCTGATGGATACCTGCCCTAGATGAAGACGGTATGGTTGGTCTAGTGCTCTCCCACTGCAATGTCTGTTCGGCGAGATCATCCAGAAATTGCCCTTCTTTGCCGTCGTCTTTTGACATAAAATGACATTGACAAATGGTTTCTAGCATTTGTTTTGTAGCTGGATTGATACCCTCATACATAATTCGGCAAAGTTTCCATCTGTCGATTCCGTGACGAGGGCATTCGACAAGCAGATCTTTAAACCGTTCAAAGCATTTCCAAAAGGGTTCATTATGAAGTTGGGCAAACTGTTTAATCTCTCTTCGAATACGGGCGGTCTTGTGATGAGGATAAAATTTCTTAAGGAATACTTTAACGAATTCATCCCATTTAGCGATAGAATGTGCGGCGGTGCTATAAAGTCACTTTTCTATGAGATCGCACAAGGTAAAAGGGAGAAGACAAAATCGTAGAGTATCTCCTGAAATTTGGGTGGTGCTCATCATTGCACATTCATTTTCGAATTTGGTTATAAAAACGTATGCATCTTCAGATTCAATCCCATGAAATTTGGGAAACAAGTTGTTGAAGTGGGGTTTAATTTCGAAATTATCCATGTTAGCTGGTGGAAGAGACAGAAAAGTAGGAAAGGGTCCGCGTACGGGGTAGCATCGGTCTTGGAGAGTGATGCGTGGTGAATTCTGAGTTTGCGCACCTACGGGTGGTGGCAAGGTGGTGATGTTAAAACCAGATGGAGATCCATCCATCTTGGGAGATGTGGTAGGTGAAGGAGAAATAGAAGATGAAGAAGTACCGACTTCGGAGTCGACAGCAAAAACGCGGACTAGACGGGCACTAGAATCCCGTGCCCAGCCGATCATGCATTAAGCGGGTTTAGTGCACGTGGCAACGTATGATATTTGTGAGAACTATTTTAAGAATGCTTGTTTTGAAAAAAATGTCGGACATGAGGCTTTACTCAACCAATCACAAAATACACAATTAATCCCTAAAACTTGGGTCACCTAGGTCAAGTCATTAGACCGCTCCTAGACTTACAAAGGACAAAAAGTAGGATCAATCCTCTACCAGCTCCTTATCAATCTTGTGGCCAGGTAAGTGGGAGGTATCCGCTATACGAATCACCGAAATAGTGGGCCGAATTAAGTAACCACTTTCTTTAGTCACACTTTCCTAGACGCCACAAGAGAAATGCGGATAAGCAATAGATTACACACGACCCTCCTTTGTCCTTGTTGAGCGCGAATGTCCTTAGGAGATTGGTCTAGATTTTTTTTATTAAAGCAGGGTGATAGTATGCTCGTTTGTGATTTGTGTGACCTAGGAAGGGTGATGAAATCCCCACCTAATCTGAGTTTGGGTTTATTGCCCCTTAATGTCCGCTTTAGATATGCAAAACAAACTTAAATCAAAACACGCAAGAAGATTTTTTTAGCGGCGCTGTTTGCAAAGAATTCTGCAGGTAAAATCAGTTTATTGGAGCTTTAGAGGAGAGAGAAAGGCAATAGGAGAATACCAGAGAAGATTGGGGGCCTAATTCTTCAATAGGGCCGCGGTTCCGCCGCCCATTGCTACTTTGGTCGCGGTTCCGCCGCCTCTTGGCAAGATCGTTTCCTCAAATTTCTTCAGAGCACCCCTATGCTCCTCTGGTTCAAGTTTAAAGTCTCTGAATCTCTGTTGGCTTGCTCCAATTACTCCAGAGTCCCTTGCAAAACTTGCACAATAATCGTTAAAAACATAAGATGCGGTTTTGGTTCTCTTTTATTTTATGTTTTAGGTTTTTATAAGAAATCAACCCGAATAACAAGAAAATTAATTACGACCGTCTCCCCGGCAACGGAGCCATTTGATTGTCTGTGCAAAAGGTGTGTCTGTGTGTGCTTTGTAAATAACCGCAATCAAGACGGTGTCGCAAATAGCTAGCCGCGATGAGTATGGGTCGTCCGCAAGGAAACGTGAACTTCTTTTCTTGCTTTAGACGAATTAATAAAATAGAGGAAGGATTGTTGTCGTTTTTATTAAGATGGATAGAAAATTTTATAATAAAAAGGCTTGTAGGGTTTATAGGACTTAGTAGTTAATGGATGGATATTTAGAAATGTCCCTTTTTATCTTTTAATTGTTTAAAACTAGAGAGATAGCGATGAATGTGGATTAAGGTTCTTGGAAGGAACTTGGGTTTCCCATTACTGACCCTTGTCCTTCCATTGATCTCTATTAATCTAAAGTCCTTGACAAAACAAGTGCTTAACTAATCTCAAATCGTGGTCGTGACTATGACTAATTGATAGCGCGCCCGATAAGAGGGTTAACATTTATTTTGCTAAAATTTATAAACATTAAATTATCAAAAGAAGTTAAAAGATATTTCATCCATTATATTCTACCCTATCCTACAAACCCTAGTAAGAAAGAAATTACTCGCTCATGATTAGCAGCGATTTAAAAGAAATGTTGAAGATGAATAAAACCATAATTAAAAGTGCAGAAAAATAATGCGTAAAGTAAGCAAAAAAGTAAATGCAAAAAGAATTGAAACAAAAACTATATTTATTAATCAACTATTACATTACAACTTTTCTCCTTCAAAAGTAGATTATAAGAACCCTAGTTTCGCTTTAGATCACTCTCCTTTGATGGGCATAGATGAATAGATGATTAGATTATATATCATGGGATCCTTTTGGAATGCACAGCTCTCGATTCTTTATATAGCCCCTGAAAGTACAAACCCTAGAATCCATATGGGAGTAGTTGATATTACGATCATGTCCCCAAAATCCCAGATCCAACGGCCCAGATCTGACCACAGTTCCTCCGCCCTTGCCCCTGTTTAACCGCGGATCCGCCGCCTCCTAGTGGGATTGGAACTTAAGATTTTTCTGGATTTTTGTCTCGATGTTTGGAGATCCTCTTGATATATAGATTCTGAAAATATTACCCTTAGTCTCTGCCGTTGCTAGATACTCCAATTTACTTTTAATATTTAGCAGATTCGGTCTGATATTCTGATTTGACTTGGATCTCCAACTTAGATTTCAGACCTGAGCTAATACCTGCACAATATCTCAAATCAAATTGTTAGTAGAATTTGTTATTTTTGAGATATTATTCCAACCATTTATATGATATAGTATCTTAAGAATATTGATTAAGAATATTTGATATGATATGCATATTTTAATTACAAATATTTCATTTAAATATTTGTTGGAAACTCACGGTGTCGTGGTTTTGTCAAATTAGGATATGTCGGTTTATTTTATGAAAATAGTGCACGACGTGAGCCTCGAGTTATAAAAATACCGCAAGTGCACGGTGCGTTGATGCAAGCCGGCAAGTACGGGTCGATCCACAGGGAGTGGATATCACGACATCATTTTGAGTTTTAAAACAATGGTTTGAAGTTGGAATTGTCATGTTTTTATAAAGAAAGGATAAGGTGTGTATAGGGAAAACGTAGGCAAAGATGAAGTAAAATTGAAATACGGTGTTTACCCCCAACTCTCAATCTTGATTCAAGGTCCATTTTTAGTTTCTAATTGACTTAAGAAATCATGTCACATCTATCCGAAACAAGTGTCGGTTTAGAATACGATATCAAAGTAGGTTAAAAAGAAACTAAAATTTTAAGGTTTTAGAATGAAATGAGTATGGAATTAGTTAAGTGAAGTTAGCAAGCATAAAACATATGCTTGTATGCTATATATTCTATCTAGCTAGTTTCCGACACTTAACTTAATTTCATATTCCTTTCAATTTCGATTCATAATAAAACAACAATAAAATGTAAAAAAGGAATAGGATATATGTTAAAGGTTGATTTGCAACCATTCAAAATAATATATTCTATCAAGCAAAACATAGAAAAATTGCATATATTAAGAAAAGAAGTGTAAAATGCAAGAATCAAAAAGGAGGGGTTGGAAAGCAAGCCATTCCACAACCTACCTCACCATTGCCCAAGCACAAAACTACTCACACATCATAAGATGAAATCACAACTAAATACATATAAAATAAGATGCAAAAAAGAAAGGATACAAGAATCAACTTGAGATAAATGAAGCATTGATTGCAATGGTTCCAAGTACAAATAAATAATGTCAAATACCAAAATCTATTCTTGCAAGTTCCAAAAAGAGGTTGCAAGACCAGAGGAAGGCAAAGAACTCACACTAAGAGTTATAAGATCAACTAGTTACAATGTATACAAAGTTTTCTCTCACACAAGTATCTCTTACCTTGCCCACTGATCTGGTATTTATAGGCTCAAAACAAAAATAAACAAATAATAAAAACAGGATGATGGGACAACAATAAGTGACCAGACAAAATATGAAGTGAATCGGCCTAGAGGGGCCCGACAGCGCCAGTTAATTCGAGATTGTCGCCGATCGAATGTTGAGGTGTGGGGCCCGTTTTGGTGTGGTGATCTCGAGTGCACTCCATAAGTTCACTAGTATTATTTGATTTCTTCATATCAGCTTGGGTTATACTCAGTAGTTTTGGAGGGAAAACCAACTCCAAATCACATCACACCTTTCCTATCATTTAATGCTCATGTTCCCACTTACAAAATTCATCATGCTCACATATTCCAAGGCAGCCCCACCATGGTCCAAGGATCAAAGATCTATGTGCACACTTGTAATGTATTGGACCAAAATTGTGTACACATGTTTATTTGCAAAAGAACTCTTTGGATATCGGTCGGTTTTCTGTTCTGATTGCAGTGTCGGCTCCCAAATGTTATATCCATGATTTTGAGTGTGTTTCCAGTATTTTACCACTAATACCTGTAATCTGTATTTACTGAGCAGACATTGGTTAATAGTACTGATATATAACAAAATTGATAATGAATGAGAGGTATTAAAATGCAGTTTTCTGTGATGAACAAATACCCCGAAACTTATCTTTTGCTCGCCCCGAGCAAAACAAAAATCCTAGCCTCACTTTCGCAGGGAATGTGATTGTACTGAGCATGTGCAACAAGTCGTTAAATCTCTAGGTGTCTCTAGTAGGAGGAGTGTTGTCTCCTCAGGGTTTTCAGCGGATTACACTCACAAAATCCAGTCAAGTTAGCGCCATGAAGAAACTGTTGATTATAATCTTAAGGTTTAAGGATCAAAGCTAGAAACTCTATCATACTAGTTAGAAGATGTCCAACCCTATTTTTCACTCCTCACGGTTTATTTAACATAAGCTTAAACACGCCTTTTCGTGATTGTGCGAATAGTGTCGACAAGCTTTTAAGAACTTGATTAGGGTCATCATTTCATAAATACGGACCAGGATAGACTTCTAAAGGATCACACAAGTTTGAAAAGACTTAAGATTTTCTCAAGCTTTATTCTCCAGTTAGGTTTCAAGTTAGAATTTATATCATTTTTAACAAAGAACCAAATCTTATTCATCACTCCTACCTTTTACCCGTTGTTGTTCATACACACCTTTCGTGATTGTGCAAAACGTTTTTATAAACATAAACCTTCATATCTCCGCTAAAGAACAGTTTATAATAGAAAACTAGTCTTCACCAAGATTATTCTCCCACAAAGAACCGTGAGGACTTTTAACTCGGAGAGAACACTTTCTTAGCTTGTTTTATTTGGCGATTGGAAACTTAGAGAGCTTTGGGTCAATGACTCCTAAACGAGATGGTTTTAGGGCATTAGGTGTGGAGACACCCCAAGGACTTAATTACCCAACTTACCAAGGCTACAAAACAAAAGACTCATTTTGTTTGCGTTTAAAATATTCTGGAAGCGGTGAGAACGAAGATATTGCCAGCTTTTTCTTTTCAATCCTAAAGACGTGTTCATGTGGATAAGGTGTGTAATCACTTCAACAAGGTTCCAGATGAGTTATTTTTCAGACTTTTAGCTTCCATTAAAACCTCAATAATATCCTTCATATTCACTTCACTTCATAAACTATTCTTGATATTCCTTAATTTAGAACAAACATGTTTGATCCTTAACATATTTATCAATTTTCAAAAGTTTTAAAGACATGTCAGACTTTCATCTAATTCTCAAAAACTTATGACATGTGTAAAGTGTTATAAAAGACGTATATCAGTTATGGTTAAACTCAAAGGAGGGTTATTTTTCAGGTTGCCAATCTCTCGAAAAGGACTTAGTTATTTCTATCTTATCAACGGAACCGTCAGACTTTAAGTCTAAGTTCCCCCGCTAGCTAATCATGAATATGTTTTGAAGAATTTTTTAATTTTTTATGGTTTTTTTAATATGTATGTAAATGCAGAATATACAAATGAATGCAGAAGATAGAAAATAGAAATGCTTACCGTGCATACCCCCAAACTCAAACTTGATAGTGTCCTCACTGTCATGCTATACAACGAGAGTCAAAATTGTTGAGGGGTCAAAATAATAAACAATAATTACAGAAAGAAAAAGCCAAAATGTATATACAAGAGTGGAGGAAGTTATTTAATCAAGATAACGTGACTCATGTAAAAACATGAGCTCCCCTGTTTCCGAAGGTAATTTTAAGAATGGCTTCAGATGTTGGTCATTTACTTTGAAAGTATTGCCCGAGTGCTGATCTTCAATATTGACTGCACCGTGCGGAAAGACGGTGCACACAAGAAACGGACCTGTCCAACGCGACTTCAATTTCCTAGGGAACAGATGAAGTCTGGAGTCGTAAAGCAGAACCTTTTGCCCCACAGTGAATTTCTTTCGAAGAATCTCCTTATCGTGAAAAACTTTCGTCTTTTCTTTGTACAGTTTAGCGTTCTTATACGCGTCATTATGTATCTCGTCGAGCTCATTCAATTGAAGTTTTCGGGCCTCACCGGCCTTTTCCAGGTCGACATTGAGCTGTTTGATTGCCCAGAATACGCGGTGTTCCAATTCAACAGGAAAATGGCATGCTTTTCTGAAGATGGGTCGGTATAGAGACATACCTAGATTTGTTTTGAAGGCGGTGCGAAATTCCCAAAGCGCGTCATTCAACTTCAATGACCAATCCTTGCGGTGTTGGCTGACAGACTTTTCCAGAATCTGTTTAATCTATCTATTGGAGACTTCGATCTGACCGCAAGTTTGAGGATGGTAGGGCATTGATAATTTGTGTCTAATAGAGTATTTCTTCATCAGTCATTCAAAAGATCGGTTGCAAAAATGTGTTCCATTATCACTAATGATGGTGCGAGGCGTACCGAACCGAGAAAAGATGTTCTCTTTTAAGAATTTTACGAAAACCTTGTTATCGTTGGTTCAACATGAGACAGCCTCCACCCATTTGGACACATAGTCCACAGCCAGCAAAATGTACAAATTCCCAAAAGAGTTTGGGAATGGCCCCATGAAATCGATACCCCAGACGTCGAAAATCTCTACAATCAGAATGGACTGTAGGGGAATCTGATTCCGTTTTCCAATCATTCCTATGTGTTGGCATCGGCCACATGTTTTGCAATATTTGAAAGCATCCTTGAAAAGCGTCGGCCAGTAGAAGCCGCTTTGCAAAACCTTTTCAGCCGTCTTTCTGGGTCCAAAATGGCCCCCACAAGCTTGATCATGACAGAAGGACAAAACACTTCTCGTTTCAGAGTTAGGGATGCACCATGTAATAATCTGATTAGGACAGTACTTGAACATGTATGGTTCATCCCAATAAAAGAATTTGACTTGGGAGAGAAATTTAGACTTGTCCTGATTCGACCAAAAAGAAGGTGTTTCTCTGGTGACAAGAAAGTTCACGATATCAGCGAACCAGGGTTCGAGTGATACGTAGAGAAGTTGTTCGTTAGGGAATTTCTCATTGATTGAAATTTCCTCAATTGGCGCATTTGGTAAGCGAGACAAATGATCAGCAACAACATTGTCAGTTCCCTTCTTATCCTTGATGGTCAAGTCAAATTCTTGTAGAAGGAGAATCAAACGTATCAATCTGCTTTTGAATCCTTTTTTGCAAAGAGGCGCCCAAGTGTAGAATGATCAGTGTAAATTGTGACGTGGGTCCCGATCAAGGAAGGAATTTTTCAAGTGCGTACACAACAGCTAAGAATTCCTTTTCCGTGGTGGTGTAATTTAGTTGTGCGTCATTGAACGTCCTGCTCGCGTAGTGGATAACATGCGGCTTCTTTTCAAATCACTATCCTATGTCAACACCTATCGCAAAGTCAGAAGTATCGCACATTAGCTCGAAAGGTTCATTCCAGTCTGGTGCACTTAAGATCGGAGCGGAAGTGAGCTCCGATTTCAGAAACTTGAACGCATGAAAGCACTCAGAATTGAAATCAAAGGGAATATCCTTAGCCAGCAAGGAAGTCAAGGGTCTAGCCAGTTTGCTAAAATCCTTGATGAAACGCCCGTAAAAACCGGCGTGGCCTAAGAATGACCTGATGTCACAGACAGTCTGTGGAGGTGGAAGGCTTGAAATGACGTCGATCTTCGCTTTATCGACTTCAATGCCATTTTCAGAAATGATAAGGCCTAACACAATGCCGTGTTTGACTATGAAATGACATATCTCCCAATTGAGTGTGAGGTGTTTTTCCTTGCATCGTAACATGACCAGTTCAAGATGCCTCAGACACTCAGAAAATGAATCGCCAAAGACGGAGAAATCATCCATAAATACTTCCAAGAATCGCTCTACCATGTCAGAAAAGATGCTCATCATGCACCGCTGAAATATTGCAGGTGCATTGCACAGCCCAAAGGGCATGCGACGGTAGGCGAATGAACCAAAAGGACAAGTGAAGGTTGTTTTGTCCGGATCCTCCGGATCGATCGTGATTTGATTGTAGCCAGAATATCCATCCAAGAAAAAATAGTAGGCATGTCCGGCTAGGCATTAAAGAATTTGATCAATGAAGGGCAGCGGGAAATGATCCTTGCCAGTGGCTGCGTTGAGCTTTCTGTAATCAATACAGACTCTCCAACCCGTTTGTGTGCGGGTTGGGACTAGCTCGTTTTCTTCATTCGTGATTACAGTGATACCTGTTCATACCAGAATATTGCATTTTATACCGCCCATTCTTACGCTCGTTTGTTTATAGGCAGGTGCTTTTAATCAGTGTTTGCGACATAACTGCAGAATACAGGTTCTCGGCTCTGAACAGTGAATATCATGGAAAAGTACGACAAATTCTGGATTACTGCCAACAACTGATAAAACACGGGTCTCCGCTCTCTATCCGTGTATTGCCACATACCAGTTTAAGGGACAAGATGGCAAATCGATTGTCATGTCATGCACAAAGCTCTAGGTCAACACAAGATCCAAGAAATCTACGCGGAGCTCGAGGAAATCATGGCAAAAGATCCACATCACATCACATTTTTGTTCTCCTAAAATTCTGGAATAATTGTGAAGAGTTTATGAGAAATGTCATATACCACACTAAATAGGACAAACCAGGAAAAGTACCAAAACCCCAGAACCCACCTCCACTATACGGCCGCGGAACCGCGGCCTAAGCAGGCTTAGGTCGCGGATCCGCGGCCATGTGGGGTCCTCGATATGTCGTTTTTTAGGGGCATTTTGGTACATTCATTTTATGGCAGATTGTTGCCCTAGGTTTTCAGTTCACCTCCTATAAATACCCCAGAACTTGCCAAAGCCAAGGGTCATTCTTTTGTTCCTCTTTTTGTTAGGATTTAGTCCTTTTCTTCTTCTTCTTCATCTTTTCTCCATGAAAATTGTAGTGAGAGCTTTTTGAGTGGAAGATCAATGAAGATGAGGGCTTTTGTATCATTCTCTTTTGTTTCTTCTTCCCCTTGAGATTCTTGCTTTCTCTTGATCATTCAACCTCTTCATTGAGCTTGAATGGTTAAGGGTTAGTTATTGATCTCAAGGGTCGTATTTTCTTGTGGAATTAGCGCTTCATTTCACATGCGGTCTCTACCCTTCTCTTGATCTTGCAACCTCTTGATTGAGCTTGCAAGTTTAAGGGTTGGCTATTGATCACATGCTTGTCTTGAGTTCTAGTTTCTTGTTCTTTTTATCGCTTTTTATTACTTGCTTATTATTATCTTGCTTTTCTTTCTTGCAATTTATTTCATGCACTTAAATTCATGCACTTAATACTTGTAATCTTTTCTTTTCTTTGTTCTTTTCTTTTGCTCTCTTTTGTTCATTTTGTGAATGGTTGTAATTATTGTTGTTAAGATGAAATACGGTATTGTAAGTTAATATCTTCTTTCTCATTTCCTTTTCCCGTTATTTTCCATTGAACTCCGCCCAAACCATACGCAAGCGCTCCGTTAGGCACCCTACCCTAATAAGGTAACGGTGATTCCTAACCGCGACCGGTTGTGTTCGGTTTGGCCGGAGGCGAAAGCAAGAGACAAGAACGGAAGGACAAGGGTAAATAAGCCGTATTTCATGAATACCGCGCTTAAATCCCCTAATCCACGTTGTTGCCGATTGCTTTAGCTTCAATTGGTCAAGACTCGGCTCAAAGGTTTTGAGTACGGATTTCTTTAGCTTACAATTTCGTATCTTTTTCTTAACAACTTTATACTTGCAAATAATACACTTAGGATAGAATCGAACAAACATACATAAATTCTTTATTGAATCGTCTAAGACAAGAAAGGACATAACAACCATCTCCCTGTGGATCGACCCGTGCTCAACCGGCTAGCTGCATAGCGACACCGTCTTGATTGCGGTTAACTTTAATTCTTTCAATCAAATGGCGCCGTTGCCGGGGAGACGGTAGCGTATTTTCTTTCTTGTTATTCGGGTTAATATTCTTTTTGTATATATTTATAAATAAAAAAAATTGATAATTTTTGTGGGCAAGAGTGCAGATTTTTGCAGATTTGCAAACTGCGATTGTGGGGAGCAAAGTGTACGTTCAAGGTTAAGGTGATTACGAAGTACAGTGCCAAAGATCCGGGAAGTTTGACCCGCGCAAGCGAACTTTTCTAGCTTACCGGATTTGATTCAACGGGGGTTTCCTAACCCAAAAACTTAACGGTACGTACTTTACTAACACCTTCTTCTCAAATCCGACGCATCCAATATACTATTCTTTGCAGGATTCTTTGCAAGTTCGCTAGCAAACACTAAAAATTGACTAACCCGTATTTGTTGCAGTGCCGCGCTTAAACTAAAAAAAAAACAATTTTTTTATTCTTTATAGAATTTTTATTGAATTGTGCATTGCATCAATTAATACGGACTTAAGGGCAAGCGAACCCCACAACATACGGTAAAGGATTTCATCACCTTTTCCGTGGCCCACAAATCACGAACTTGAGCATAACGTTTACCCGCACAAAATTTAAAAGAATCTAGACTTTAAGCCTTAAGGACTTCGCGCTCACTAGGAGAAGTTAACTGTGTTTAGAACCTTGCTTAACGGTATATTGTTTACGGGGTGTCTAGGAAAGTGTTAACGGCGAAACCGCCAAAAGAGAAAGGGTTATTTAATTAAGGAACTTCGCGAAAGCGTTGGAAAACCTCCCCTTATCTCTGCACTTACCTGGCCTCGTGATCAGTGTATCTTGAGCCTGTTTCTCGACACAGTTTTACTTCGACAATCAAGTTCTGGAGCAGGTCTAGTTGACCTAGGTTAACCCTAGAACGATTAGGTGTGTGGTATGTTTTTGTGTCGTGATTATTTTTGTCCATATTCTTTTTGTGTGTATACTTCATTCTTTTGTTAATATATAACTAAAAAAAATATATAAAAAAAAATCACATTCTTTTTCCCTCCTTTTCTCTTCCTTTCTTTCCTTTTCTCATCATATCATGGGTACCCCACCTTCAAAACTCTTGCCGAACTTTGGTATCCACAACCAGACATTACATCTTACGGTTCTTGCTTTGGCCGAACTTCGAACGACCCCTCCATGCCCAAAGTTTCACTGAAAGATCGCATAGCAGCGTCTAGGACAAACACTTGCACTCCGCATTCCACTTTGTATCAACCTTTTCAACCTCCCGCACCCGCTTATGTTGATACCCCTTTTGCAAGTCGTCCTTTGTCCATCGTTGAACGTATTGAACAATCCCGTAGCCGATCTTTCACTCCTTTCACCACTTTAAATTCTTGGGATCAACAATTCCATTCACCTTCTTATCCAAATGTTGATCCTGCTCCTGTCCAGCCATTCAATTCCTACCAATCCTACCCTACTTTTGCACCTTCCCTAGACATGGCTTCAGAACCGCCATTTGGGAGTTTTCAGTATCCAAACAACTTTGCATCTTTTACTGAAACCCCTTCACAACCCATGTCTAGTCTGGAACAGTCGTTGGAAAACTTTAGGGTAGCGTCAAGCCAACAGATGATGGATTTGAATGCGTCCATGGCCGCCCTCATGCAACCTAGTGACCCGGTAGCTAGTTTTCAACTAGCTCCAACTTTTTCAATGTATGATGAGGCGGCAGGACAGGCTGTGAATTTAAGTGGAGAGAGTGAGATGTACCCCCTTCCAAATCAAACCTACCCATCCCAATTTGAATCCCACACCTCCTGTTTTGAAAGTCTATCGAGTATCCCACATGATTTATCAATTGAAGATAGAATGATGAATGAGTTGTGCGACTTCGTAGTGTTTGATTTGCCCGATTGTGAAGGGACTCATCCAAGTGAAACCGATCCTAAACCTTTTGACCTCTACACCTCCACTTTAGAACCTGAATCGATTGATATCCATGCTTTTGTTGAGGTGTCAGAGAATTTTGATTTTCACTTGATTAAGGATATTGACACCGGGAATATTTTGGATGATAAACCCATAGATTTGGCTGAGTTTTTCTCTTCAAATCATCATCCCGAGTCATTAAATGTTTTTCCCGAACCCCATATGCGTCTGGATTTTGAAGAGAAGTGCATGGATGAGCTTAACTTTGGGGAGAATTCTGAGGATAGTTTTGAGGATGAACCAGTTATAATTGATGAGTCGGATTTTCCAATTCATCCTATCCCTTCCACTGACTGTGTACACCCTCCTGAACCTTTAACCGATAACCTTCCTCAACCACTTCCCTCCATTCTTTCCATCGTTCCGACCTTGCAAGAAACCGTCTCACTTTCATTTCGTATGTCTGGTTTACCGAGTTCGGCTTACCCATGGTTTCTTACGAATCTTGAGGGATTTGACCCACTCTCTCGACGGGTTAATAGATTAGCACAATCGCTGTTTACACATCGCTCATCACAAATTGTGCTAATCTATTCACTCCATTTGCACCCTCAAGTTTGTACTCCACTTCTTTTTCCCTTCCGCCATTCTTCTTCTGATATACCGAGACCGTATCCCGCTTCTATCTCCATACGGTCTCGCGTATTCTCCATTTCTTTCCTCTTCACCTTCTTTCACCAGCCACTGCTTTATCACGCTAAGATCTTTGAATGGTTGGTACTAACTTTTGGCCTGTGTAAGGCCTTGTATAGCTTGATACTGTTCTCTTTCCCCCCTAATCCTGAATTTCAACGCTTAACAGTGGAAACATTGTTTTACTTAAGTTTGGGGGGGACTCTTTTTTTTGTATATATTTTTTGTTTTCCTTTTTGTATATAATTTGTTTCTAGGGAGCGCCGACAATTTTGACCCTCTTGGTATAGCCTGACAGTGAGGGCACTGTCAAGTTTAAGTTTGGGGGTGTGCTCGGTAAGCTTTCTTCCTTCGCATCCATTTGTATATTTCGCATTTGCATACCTTATTTAAAAACCCATAAAAATCGAAAAATTTTCCAAAAAAATATAAAAACTTTTTCGTCAAGTTAGCTAATAGGGTAACTTAGATATTTATTCCGAAAGATTAGTTGATATGATAGAAATAACTAAATTCTAGGCTTAGGAATTGAAAACCCTAAACATAACCCTCATTCTATTTAAACTTGGTAAGTATACGTCCTTACAGTTTTTTTGAGAAATAGGTAATCTTGAGTTCAGTTCTTTAGTTAAAGTCAAGATGAAGGGAAAGTATTGAAGCTTTACCGGAGGTTAAGTCTGAAAAATAGTTTCTTTTCTTGAGTTCAAATTTAGAAAGTATATACCCTACAAACTGCACTTACACGCACCTTGAAACTTGGGATAGTAGAGGATACCTAGAAATACTCTTGCCTGAAAGCCTAGTATGAAAGAAAAAACGGTATTTAAAGCTAAACAACAAAAGAGCATGTGAAAAATATATCCGGTCTTGAAAAAGAAAAAGAAAAAGAAAAAGAAAAAAATAGAATAAAGTCAAGACCTGTAAACTGCTATTTACGCTTTAAAGTTCACACATTCAGTAATCGGTCGTTAGTGCCTCAAGAAGCATTAATAGTCGCATAAAAGATGTGTGAGCAAATCCGTCCATCCTTAATGAAAAGAAGTAGTATTAGGTATTAGGGCAAGGGTATTATAGCTTGAATTGAATTCTTAAGTGTAGGGGTGCAAATTTACACACACGTAGGGGTATACAATCGATGTTTGAATAAAAGATAGAAATAAAGAATAAGACTTGTGTTTTCTGTAAAGTTGATAAAAATCCCTGATTTGAGGCCGCACTTTAGAAGGAAAACTTAGGAGAACCAACATCTTTCTAAACTTTTTTGGAACGTATAGGACCTAAGGTTAAATAGATAGGAGGTGTGAAAAATAAGGGTTGGATATTTCTAACTTAGGATGATAGAATTTCTAACGTAAATACTAAACTGTAGGAGTAGAATCTTTGTTAACTTATGACACTAGCTTGACGGGATTTTGTGGGTGTAATCCGCTGAAAACCCTCAGGAGACAACACTCCTCCTACTAGGGACACCTAGAGGTTTAACGGCTTGTTGCACGTGCTCAGTGCAATCGTGTTGTTCCCTGCGAAAGTGCGGTTAGGATTTTATTTTTGTGAATAATTGGTTTTGCTCGGGACGAGCAAAAGTTAAGTTTGGGGGTATTTGTTCATACCAGAATATTGCATTTTATACCGCCCATTCTTACGCTCATTTGTTTATAGGCAGGTGCTTTTAATCAGTGTTTGCGACATAACTGCAGAATACAGGTTCTCGGCTCTGAACAGTGAATATCATGGAAAAGTACGACAAATTCTGGATTACTGCCAACAACTGATAAAACACGGGTCTCCGCTCTCTATCCGTGTGTTGCCACATACCAGTTTAAGGGACAAGATGGCAAATCGATTGTCATGTCATGCACAAAGCTCTAGGTCAACACAAGATCCAAGAAATCTACGCGGAGCTCGAGGAAATCATGGCAAAAGATCCACATCACATCACATTTTTGTTCTACTAAAATTCTGGAATAATTGTGAAGAGTTTATGAGAAATGTCATATACCACACTAAATAGGACAACAAACCAGGAAAAGTACCAAAACCCCAGAACCCACCTCCACTACACGGCCGCGGCTTAGGCCGCGGATCCGCGGCCATGTGGGGTCCTCGATCTGTCGTTTTTTAGGGGCATTTTGGTACATTCATTTTATGGCAGATTGTTGCCCTAGATTTTCAGTTCACCTCCTATAAATACCCCAGAACTTGCCAAAGCCAAGGGTCATTTTTTTGTTCCTCTTTTTGTTAGGATTTAGTCTTTTTCTTCTTCTTCTTCATCTTTTCTCCATGAAAATTGTAGTGAGAGCTTTTTGAGTGGAAGATCAATGAAGATGAGGGCTTTTGTATCATTCTCTTTTGTTTCTTCTTCCCCTTGAGATTCTTGCTTTCTCTTGATCATTCAACCTCTTCATTGAGCTTGAATGGTTAAGGGTTAGTTATTGATCTCAAGGGTCGTATTTTCTTGTGGAATTAGCGCTTCATTTCACATGCGGTCTCTACCCTTCTCTTGATCTTGCAACCTCTTGATTGAGCTTGCAAGTTTAAGGGTTGGCTATTGATCACATGCTTGTCTTAAGTTCTAGTTTCTTGTTCTTTTTATCGCTTTTTATTACTTGCTTATTATTATCTTGCTTTTCTTTCTTGCAATTTATTTCATGCACTTAAATTCATGCACTTAATACTTGTAATCTTTTCTTTTCTTTGTTCTTTTCTTTTGCTCTCTTTTGTTCATTTTGTGAATGGTTGTAATTATTGTTGTTAAGATGAAATACGGTATTGTAAGTTAATATCTTCTTTCTCATTTCCTTTTCCCGTTATTTTCCATTGAAATCCGCCCAAACCATACGCAAGCGCTCCGTTAGGCACCCTACCCTAACAAGGTAACGGTGATTCCTAACCGCGACCGGTTGCGTTCGGTTTGGCCGGAGGCGAAAGCAAGAGACAAGAACGGAAGGACAAGGGTAAATAAGCCGTATTCCATGAATACCGCGCTTAAATCCCCTAATCCACGTTGTTGCCGATTGCTTTAGCTTCAATTGGTCAAGACTCGGCTCAAAGGTTTTGAGTACGGATTTCTTTAGCTTACAATTTCGTATCTTTTTCTTAACAACTTTATACTTGCAAATAATACACTTAGGATAGAATCGAACAAACATACACAAATTCTTTATTGACTCGTCTAAGACAAGAAAGGACATAACAACCATCTCCCTGTGGATCGACCCGTGCTCAACTGGCTAGCTGCATAGCGACACCATCTTGATTGCGGTTAACTTTAATTCTTTCAATCAATACCCGATTTTTTTGGTACAACATGAATGGAGCTTACCCATTTACTATCAGAGATGGAATAAATGATCCTATTGTCAAGACACTTCAGCATTTCATTCTGCACCGCTCTCTTCATTATCGGGCTAAGCCGGCGTTGAGGACCTTTGAAGGGTTTGGAATCATCAGTCATGTCGATTCTGTGCTGACAGATAGCAGGGCTGATTCCTTTGATATCAGCCATTGACCAACCAATTGCTTCCATATTCTTTCTCAGAACGTCCATGAGGGCCAACTCTTTCTCAGGCGCAAGGTCGGTTACGATTATAACTGGAAGTGTTTCGTTACTGCCCAAGTACGCATACTTGAGATGGTCAGGAAGAACTTTGAAGTCAAGTCTGGGTGGCTCCTCCACAGATGGTCGCATTTCAGGGGCTAGTTCGTTACGAAGTGGTTCAAATTGGGGCCCCCAATGTGTGTAGGAAGCCTGTTCAGGACTTAGCTTCTCAAGGAAAAGAAGCTCCTCAGAAAACAGTTCTTCGAACGTTTCATCAAGACACTCGTTTTTGAAGTCAAATGTCACCTCCTCAGACATATTATGTACAGCGTTGACTTCAAATGTGTCGTCGTGTCTCTCGCTCGCTTGGTTTCCTAGCGTGAAGATGTTGAGGTCAATCGTCATGTTTCCAAATGAGAGTTTCATGGATCCGTTACGGCAATTGATCAACGCGTTGGATGTGACTAGGAAAGGTCTTCCCAGTATGACTGGAATCTGACCGCTGGGATTGGCGATGGGTTCAGTCTCCAATACAATGAAATCTACGGGAAATATGAATTCCCCAACCTTGATTAGAACATCATCAATTTCTCCCCTCGGTACTTTCGTTGATCGATCTGCCAGTTGCAGAGTCACTTTGGTCGGCTTGAGTTCTCCCAATCCCAGTTGTTTGTAAACTGAGTACGGGAGAAGGTTCACGCTTGCCCCCAAATCTAACAAAGCACGGTTGATTTTCTTGTCACGGTGTCGCATACATCATTGCCACTTCTATATCACCTTTGCATTTCTCCAGAACATCTCATATCACTATGAACATCCACTTCCATTAGATAAATCCATCATATAGTTACATACGAACTCGAAGGAACTTATTCCAGATTCTAGGATGGATTCTGGTTCTGGAGAGACTGAATAAGATTATTCGGTTGTCTCTTCTCTTTACCTTCTCTCAGGTTGTGAGGGCTCCTGAGATTAGGAGGGTACACCTATTACGCTTATTGAATAGTCTTCTTCCAAACCTTAGGCTGGTGCCGAAGGGTAGGGAAGGAAGAAAACCAATTAAGCCTAAGTGTGGTGTACAGAAGGTAATAAGTAAAGACAAATAAAGGGATTAGAATAATGGCAAAGACAATTGCAACTGCTATCATTCACGACAAAACTGTGTATACCCCTGCCACTCCCACATCCACTTTGGATTTCTCCAGAACACTCCGTATCACTACGGATATCTACTTCCATTGGATATGCCATCGTATAGTTACATACGAACTTGAAGGAATTCGTTCCAGATTCGAGGATGGTTTCCGGTTCAGGAGAAATTGAATAGGATTATTCAGATGTCTTTTCCCTTTACCTTCTCTCAAATTGCGAGGGCTCCTAGGATTAGGAGAGTACACCTATTACGCTTATTAGATAGTCTTCTTCCAAACCTTAGGCTGGTACCGAAGGGTAGGAAAGGAAGAAAACCAATTAGCCTAACGAAGGTGTACAGAAGGTAATAAGTAAAGACATAATGAAGGGATTGGAGTGAGGGCAGGTAAGTATATAGTTACAGTCATGAATCAGGATAGTGGAAGAGGCATTACTAGCAATACCAGTTAACCCCTTTTTGAAACATTTTTATGTTTCAGTTTCACTGTACGATGTTAATTGATAACTGTTTTCCCAATTGGAATCTAACTCCAAGGTATGTATTTACCATATCAGTATCTCACATCTGTATGTTATTACGGATGATGAGTGGGAGTAAGATATTGGGAATTGGGTGATTAGATCCTCATTATATCGGAATTCGTTGTAATTGGTGATATTTGAGGAAATCGTCTGAATTTTTCCGGATGGCAAATATTTGGTTTTGAATATCCGTTGTTATGCACCAATTTCAAACCGATATATCTGTACGTTTATTTTATAAAGTGAGATATAACTTTTTGATATTATGTATGTGACATTTACCAATATCAGTTGGTGATTAGGTAAGGTGCATTCAACAACGGTGTAATTCTTCATAACCATAATACAGTTGTTCCCCTCCGAAAGACGGCGCACAAGACTGCGAAGTCTTGGCACTGAGATTCGGGGCAGATACTATTTGGTTTTATCCGTCCACCTCTCTGAAGATGCTAAGTTGATTTATGGCACCGTATATCGGAGGTTTAGATGGATGCGGCCGATGTAGCAGACTTCGTCAGATTCCCCTCGCTTGAGGGGTTTTTGATTGTGGGGACGCTCTTCCCTGCAGGCGCAAGCCCTTGCAGTTAATTACGCTACCGCATCGCGGTAACAACTTTCTTCTTTTCCAGAATTTCATTTCGTGTCATGGGTGTTTGTTTTGTTTGTGGTTGCCCGTGGATTGTATACGGAGACTAATTTATGTCGTCGCCCGTAGGACGTAGATTAGTCCAAATCCGTATTTTCTTAGATTTGGGTTTTGGGGTTTTGGTTTGAAGATACGTTAGCCGTATTTGAGGCTAAGATCAACTCAAACGTTTGTTAAGGATACGTTAGTCCGGTTTGAGACTAAGATCAACTTAACGGGATCGTTTAGATCCGAAAAAAGAGCGTTTGGGCTCTATTGTTCCAGTTTAGGGACATAGTGGTCTATTTCCAGTTTAGGGACATGGTGGTCCAATGCCAGTTTAGGGACGTGGTGGTCCAATGCCAGTTTAGGGACGTGGTGGTCCAATTAATATATGGCAGTCGGGACCCGTCACCTCTCTGACGTCGTTGAAGGATTATAACGATAGGTGTCAGAGGAGTTCGGAGATGTACCCTTGAACCGGATGTAAATTGATCTAGGAGAGCGGTCTTGCTTAGTCAATTTAATTTGAGGACTTAGGGCCATGATTGGGCTAAGTCCAGTCGAGAATATTCAACGTTTTTATCTTTGGCCTATTAGGCCTGTGCTAGGGCTTTGCCTCTGTTTAACATTGCACTGCATTTTATTTTGGCCTATAAGGCCTTTTTGATTTGGGCTCAGTCCCTTTATAAATGATGCAGAGCATCTGTTTTTGTCTTGACAGACCTTTGTTTGGGGCTCTGCCCTTCTTTAAAATAATGCATTGCATTTAATTTGGCCAGTTAGGCCTTTTTTAATTGGGCTTGGCCCTTCTACAAATAATGCAGTGCATTAATTATTTGACAGTGGCTTGTCTGGCACTTTGCGCCAATTATTAAGCGCAAGCTCATGTGGAGGTGACACGTGTCACGTAGCGCACAACGTAGCGCCAGTGCGCTGCGTTATTGCGCTGTGACACGTGGCCCGCTCTAGTGAGTTGCGCCAACCTCAGAGAGCAAAGCTCTATCTTAAAAGCGCATAGCGCAATTAGTCTTGGAACAGACACGTGGCGCTCTCTGGTGGCTTGCGCCAACCCAGGAGCGCAACAGTGCAGATTTGCAAGTGCAAGACCCTATTTTAATATCTTGATCCAATTTTGGATTCAAGAGAAGAATCTTTAAGATTCCAGAACCAATGGTTCATAAAAAAGTGCAAGGCACTGTTATTATTATTTTTTATTGAAGATCCTTGATCTTATTCTTAGATCAATGATCTATTCAGAAGAAATTCTTCTTTTTGTAAAGGTTTTTTACCTTCTTTTTCCTTCTGAATTTCTTCTCAGAGTTCTTTAGAGGGATTCTCTCTTTGTTTCTTGAGTTTCTCTCTTCTCTGTGTTGTTGTTGTTGATGATGATCTTGTTTTGAATTGGGGTCTAGGGGCCTTTATATAGTGCCCATTAATTTGTTAAATTTGTTAAAGAGATCCTTCTCTGAGTGATTTGGGGAATTTTCCCCACCGTTGGATCTTTGATCCAAGGGTTTCTATTTTACAGAAGACAATCTTCTTCTTTTAACAAGAACAGAAAGATCTTACTGGAATTTTAATTCTGTTTAGCGCAAACGCACCAGCGCTTGACACGTGTCGCGCAGCGCACAGCGCAGCGCAACTGCGCTGACACGTGTCGTGCAGCGCACAGCGCAGCGCAACTGCGTTTGTGCAACTGAAGCGTTGCTTCCTTTAATAAAGTTTGAATTTTAAACAGAGCCCTGCTCTGATTGGGTGCGCTGCCTTGGGCGCTGCGCTCCCTGTGCGGGCGTGTCTGATTTTGACACGTGGCGCTCTGCGCGCAGTGCAGGGGATCTGAAGCGTTGCTTCATTTATTTTAACTTTAATTTTCAATTTAATTTCGAAACAGAGCTTTGCTCTGATTGGGGGAAACAGAAGCGTTGCTTCGTTTCTCGCCTTGGAATTTGAACAGAACTTTGCTCTGTTGGGGTAAACAAATACCCCACACCGTTGCGCTTACGTGGCCCCAAACGTGAGCGCAGCGGTGGCAGAATTCCAACCTTTGCGGCAACTCAGGAGTTGAAGGGGTGCCAAGCGCCTATAAATAGGACCCTTGGTCCTCAACAGATGATCACCATCTTCAAGACTTCTCATTTCTCAGAACTTCAGAGCCTTGTTCTTGCTTTCAAGAACTTAAGAGTTAAACTCTAGAAAACTTTTAGGTAAAATTAACTTAAATTAAATTAATTTTAAATAACAGAGTCTTGCTCTCATAGGTCTTTGATCTAAAGAAAACCCATTTAGGGTTTTATTAATAGAGCTTTGCTCTCCTTAGATCATGATCTTTTCTTGGGGCTTCTTAGCTCATGAATCAGAGCTCTGCTCTCTTGATACAATTGGAATATTAATCTTTTTTGAAGAACTCTTAAGAGTTTGATCATGAATAATGAAGATCAAAAATGGAGTTTTATCTTTGATGGATTCTATCATCTTTTCACAGCAAGGCTCTCAGCGTTCTCGGGGAATTTCTTTAAATTCCCCTCATTACTGAATTTGATAAGTGTCACCCCTGTTTGCAGAGCATTGCTCTCGAGGAGTTTAACTCCCTGTGCCTGTTTTTAACAAGAATTCGCTTAATCAATCTGTCTGCTAATTCTGTTAATTTTCTTTTACAGGAGCAATGGATGCCCACATGTACGATCTCGATGAAATCATTTCTTACGGAGACATTTGCCGACTCGGGCGTTCTCAGAACCAAGAACTTACAAACGTTGAGTGTGCCGAAATCATGAGTCGCTTCGACGCATACAACGGTCAACTGCTTCCTCGGCGCTCCCCTCTCCTGAAGCTTATTATGGGAGCAATTTGGGAAGCGCTTCTCTTATTCTTTACCGGCGTGCCGCTTAGGGCATTGGACGCCGCTGAGGACAAGGTGCACTCGGCGTACCTGATGAACCTGATTTCGAAGAGACGATTAGACAATCTTGTCGATCTCTTGCATCAGTCCGCCATTCTTGCTGCCTATCGGAGGGTGGAGGACATCAGTGGGGATCCCGACGCCCGTGCTCGCGAAAGGAAGCACACCAGGATGGTTCGCCAAGCTTGGAAAGTCTTGGACAAGGTCACTTTGGAGTTCCTCAATCCCTGTCCAGGATCTGAGGTTTTGCCGTTGTAACCATTTGATGAGGTTTTTCGTTTACTGCTTTCATGATTGTAAGAATTTTTGGCAATATGAATGGAAATTTTTTTATTTCAGCTTATCTTATTTCTCGTTCTGAGTCTTTTGCACATGCATGAATGAGTGTGTCTCGAACGCTTGATCAAATGCAAATCGGATGTTCTTTCTCTCGCTTTCTTCTTTCTTTTATTATCAGTATGCTGCCTTAATAAACATGGTTGACGGATGATAGAGCAAGCATTCTGTCTTGGCTTCTTCAAGAGATAGCGATGGCTTAGGCCGCAGGTTCAGATCTCTTGCCTAAGACTTTTCAATTCTATGAGCCGTGAGGGTCTCATAGAGACTTTTCTCCCTACGGATCGAGAGGATCTCGTAGGTGGATTTTCTCCTCAGGAATCGTGAGGATTCCTAAGTGTGTTTTCTCTTATAAGTCGTAAGGATCTTATTAGAGAATTTTCCCTCTCACGAGTTGAGAGGACTCGTAAGTGGTTGTTTCCCTCCTTGTCGAGATTCGACTTTGGAGAGTGAGACCCGTGGATAGTATGCAAGGGACCGTTTTCGGCCGACTTGCAGGGTCCCAGTGCTTAGGAAACAAGTTTTTTTTTAATCCCTGCTGCCTAAGGCTTTATCTTGCAAGTTGAGACGAATCGGGAAGTCCTCACGAAGACACTAATTTCCTCACGAGCCGAGACGAATCAAACAGTTCTCGTCAAGGACCCTAATTTCCCTGAGTTGAAGTATTTTGCCGAGGACGCTAGTTTCCTCGAAGTTGAAACGAATCGGAGTATTCCTGCGGAGACACCGGTTTCTCTGCGGGCCGACGCGAATCAGGAAGCTCTCATCAAGGACGCTAGTTTCCCTGAATTGAGGTATTTGCCAAGGACGCTGATTTCTTTGGGGTTGAAATGAATCGATGTATTCCTGCAAAGACGCTAGTTTCTCTGCGGGTCGACGCGAATCAAGATGTTCTCATCAAGGACACTGGTTTCCCTGAGTCGAAGGATTTTGCCGAGGACACTGGTTTCCTCGGGGTTGAAACGAATCGGGGTATTCCTGCGGAGACACTGATTTCTCTGCCGGCCGACGCGAATCAGGAGGCTCTCATCAAGGACGCTAGTTTCCCTGAATTGAGGTATTTGCCAAGGACACTGGTTTCCCTAGGGTTGAAACGAATCGATGTATTCCTGCAAAGATGCTAGTTTCTCTGCGGGTCGACATGAATCAAGATGTTCTCGTCAAAGACACTGGTTTCCCTGAGTCAAAGTTTTTGCCGAGGACGCTAGTTTCCTCGAAGTTGAAACGAATCGGGGTATTCCTGCGGAGACACTGGTTTCTCTGCCGGCCGACACGAATCAGGAGGCTCTCATCAAGGACGCTAGTTTCCCTGAATTGAGGTATTTGCCAAGGACACTGGTTTCCCTGGGGTTGAAACAAATCGATGTATTCCTGCAAAGACGCTAGTTTCTCTGTGGGTCGACGCGAATCAAGATGTTCTCGTCAAGGACACTGGTTTTCCTGAGTCGAAGTATTTTGCCGAGGACGCTAGTTTCCTCGAAGTTGAAACGAATCGGGGTATTCCTGCGGAGACACCAGTTTCCCTGCCGGCCGACGCGAATTAGGAGGCTCTCATCTAGGACGCTAGTTTCCCTGAATTAAGGTATTTGCCAAGGACACTGGTTTCTCTGGGGTTGAAACGAATCAGGGTATTCCTGCGGAGTCATTGGTTTCTCTGCCGGCCGACACGAATCAGGAGGTTCTCATCAAGGACGCTGGTTTCCATGAATTGAGGTTGCCGCCAAGGACACTGATTTCCCTGGGGTTTGAAATGATCTCTGGTGGTCTTTCAGGTTTTACATGAGTTACCGTCAAAACCGTGAAGCTAGGAATTTGATCTTCGCTTTGTTTGATGGCACTGCGTCTGCTGTACTGAGACGAATGTTACGGTTGTCTCTAGGTTGTTGATGAACCGTCGAGATTTGGCTTCGCTTCTTAGCGGAGCCTCTTGGGAAGGTGTGGTTCCCTCTTTGTTTGTGCCCTTCGATTGTATACAGGGGTCGACGTGATCTCAACTGTAGGGCAAAAGTTTCATCATATTTTCTTTATTATTGTTTTATTTCCGCGATGCTCTATCATTTCAGCTTTTATATCGCGAAGGTCGCGATTGCCCAATCATTTCGGCTATTTTTCGCGGTGCCCAATCATTTCGGCTGTTTATTTTATTTTTACTCGCTGCTTTTTATTGTGAGTTGCCCAATCATTTCGGCTATTTTGTATGCATACGCTTTTTACTTGCTGCTTTTATTGTAAGTTGCCCCATCATTTCGGTTATTTCGTATGAATGTGCGGCCTACTGGCTTTTCGCCGTAAACCTGGAATTAGACACCGATTTTGGCATCAGCACCGCTACAACTGGGATATCACCAGGAGCGAATCATCATTTGCCTTTGTCGATGTCGAACAAAGGTGGCTTAGTGAACAGGGTTAATGTCCTGTCGACTAAGGCTTTTGACTTCATGAGCCGTAAGGGTCCCACAAAGGTATTTCTTCCTAAGTGTATGTTCCTCTGTAAGTCGTAAGGATCCTACAGGTGGGTTTTCTCCTTATAAGTTGAGAGGACTTACAAGGGTTGTTCATCATCCGAACATATCCCTAGTCACGGGTGGGACTTGGTTAAGGAAATGTTTATTCACGCCCGTGGATCATATACAAGGGTCAGTAGTAAGCCACTTGTAGGGCAATATCGAAGGTTGTGGGGGTTGCTTAAGCACAGGTTTAGGTCTCTGTAACTTAAGACTTTCAAATCTTATGAGCCATGAGGGTCCCATAAGAGAGTTCTCCTTATGAGTCGTGAGGATCTCGCAAGTGTATTTTCTCCTTAGGAATCGTGGGGATCCCTAAGTGTGTTGCTCCCTTGTGAGTCGTAAGGATCTCACGCGGGTGGTTTCTCTTTACAGGGTCGAGAGGACCCTGTAAGTGTCCTTTTAATGAGGTTGCGCCCTTTCGGGTTTTCACAAACACTCGCCGGTAGTCTTGCTGTTTTTACTCACGGAGCCCTTTCGGGATTTCATCCATGCCCATTTTGCTTATGGACATACCGTTTTTTTTATATTCTTTTTATTCTTTTTTTTTAACGAGGTCGCGCCCTTTCGGGTTTTCACGAACACTCGCCGGTAGCCCTGCTGTTTAAACTCACGGAGCCCTTTCGGGTTTTCATCCATGCCTATTTTGCTTATGGACATACCGTTTTTTTTATTATTATTTTTTTATTCTTTATAAATTTTTTTTATCTCGTCAGCCTGAGGATGCTGCGGTAGTAGTTTAAAGACGTTTCGGTCGGCAGCTAGTTTTAGGACGTATTGGTCCGTCGTTAGTTTAAGGACATTTCGGTCCATTGCTGAAGAAGGCCAGTTACTACTTATAGAGTTTGGGCTTAGGAAGATAGCGAGCGGACATAGTCGTCGTCATCTATCATTGACCTAGGCTGTGGCTCATTAAGCGTAGTATTTCTTCAGGAAGCGACCGTTTATTGGCCTGAAAGGCCTTTCACTGTGAATATCCATGAGTAGATAGGCTCCACCCTGGTAGACCTTGTCTATTATGTACGGGACTTCATAGTTCGGCTCGAATTTTCCCCGCTTGGCGCGATTGGGGATCATAGGCCTTTTGATCACTAGCACGAGTTAGCCTTGGCGGAATGTCCTCGGCCGGGTTAATTTTTCATATGAGCGTGTCATCTTTGCTTTATAAGCTTCTAGATTTTGTTGCGCTATGAGCCGTGTTTCATCAAGGGCATCAAGCTCCTCAAGCCGAAGGTGAGCATTTTCTTCGTCCGTCAGCTCGTAGTGGACTGCCACTCGTAGAGAGGGTAACTCTATCTCGAGGGGGAGTACTGCTTCTGTACCGAATACCAACGCATACAGCGTTGTGTTCGTGGCTGTCTTGAACGTAGTTTGATACGCCCAGAGAGCTTCTTGCAGTCTCTCATGCCAGTCCTTCTTATTTCGGGACACCGTCTTCTTCAGGATCTTCGTCAAGGTCTTGTTGAAGGCCTCAGCTAGACCGTTAGCTCGCGGATTATAAACTGAGGAATATCTCCAGTCTATGTTATGCTGTTGTGCAAAGCGGCTGATCTTGTGGCTCCTATAGGCTGGCCCGTTATCGGAGATGATCCGTCGCGGAGTTCCAAACCGATATATGACGTGCGTCTTGAAGAAATGGAGGATATTTTCCGTCTTCACTTCCTTTAGCGGTACTGCGTCGGCCCATTTAGAGAAGTAATCGGTCGTCACCAGGATGAAATGATGTCCCCTGGACGATGCTGGTTCGATAGGGCCGACTATGTCGGTTCCCCACATTTCGAACGGCCAGCTAGCCACCGTTGGATGTAGCGGATTTGGATGCTGGTGGATGAAATCCCCATGGATTTGGCATGAGTGGCATTGCTTCGCGTATTCGAGGCAGTCCTGGATCATCGTGGGCCAGTAGTAGCCCATCCGTTTGATCTTCAACTTCATCTTCGAGCCCGCTTGATGAAAACCGCAGAGTCCGTCATGAACTTCCTGAACGACTCTTTTCGCTTCGTCAGGTCCTAGGCATCTCAACCACAAAGAATCAAACGACCTCTTGTACAGAGTATCATTGACGAAGGCGAAAGACAGAGCTCGTTTCATAAGCTGATGTCTTGAGGACGCATCTTCGGGCGTTCGACGGTATTTGAAGTAGTCTATAAAGACTTCTCTCCAATCCTCGGCCTTTTCCCGGTCTTTTATTTGCAGGGTCGTCTGCTCAGTCGCTCCCTCTTCTTCGGATGATTCCGGAGATATTTCTGCTGGGGCAAGCACCCGACGGCTTTGTACCACGATTCTTACATCGTCGAGGTTCTCGTCAGCTAGTTCTTTAGAGAGCTTGGCCAACGCATCTGCTTTTCTATTTTTCGCGCGCGGTATGCTCTCCAGCACATAGGAGGGAATTTGGGTCAACAGTTGTTGCACCTTTTCGCCGTACTTCACCAGCTCTGGTTTGCATGTTTGGTTGTCGCCGTTTACTTGACTAACGACCAGTTGAGAATCTCCATATATGAGGAGGTTTTCGATTCCCATGTCGATGGCGATCTCGAAGCCTACTATCAAAGCTTCGTATTCGGCCTCATTGTTCGTCCTCGGCTCTGTTAGGGAGAAGGCAAAGCGCATTATCCCTCCTTGTGGAGTTACGAATATGAGGCCTACCCCCGTTTTGATTGTAGGGGTACTTTGTTTGCGCTACTTCATGGAAGACGCTCCATCAAAATAGAGTTCCCATCGGGTATCACCACCGTCGATTGCATCAAACGCATGTTCGTCTGGCAACTCGTAATTCAGAGGAGAATCGGCAGGTATCGGATGCTCAGCGAGGAAGTCGGCGAAGTCCTGGCCTTTCACTGCCTTAAGAGGTTGATAGGTTATCGAGAACTACATCAAGAGCAGGGCCCATTTAGCGAGCCTCCCCGTCAATATGGCCTTTGACATCAAATATTTAAGGGGGTCCACCTTCGAAATGAGATGGACTTCATGCGCCAACGCATAGTGCCTAAGCTTTGTTATCGCGAAGATCAACGCCAGGCAATGTTTTTCGATAGGAGAGTAATTGCTTTCTGCCCCCAGCAGAACTCGACTTAAGTAATAGAGAGCTCTTTCTTTTCCTTGATCGTTCTCTTGTGCCCATAATGCGCCTAAGGAACCTTTAAGGGCAGTTGTATAAAGAATGAGGGGTTTTCCCTTGACCGGGGCAGCCAACACTGGCGGATTCTGGAGGTACTGTTTAATTTCGTCCAGCACGCCTTGGCATTTATGATCCCAGACGAATGGGGTTCCCTTCTTTATCAGGTGGCTGTAAGGACGGCACTTGCCTGAAAGGCTGGCTATAAATCGCCGTATATACGCGAGCTTCCCTTGGAGAAACCGCAGCTGTTTAAGAGTCCTTGGCGGAGGCATTTCCATGATCGCTTTGATCTTCGACGGATCTATCTCAATGCCTCGGTGCCGGACGATGAATCCCAGGAATTTTCCCGAGGAAATTCCGAATGCACACTTGAGAGGGTTCATCTTCAAGTTGTATTGTCGAAGGCGTTGAAATACGGTCTTCAGATGTTCTAAATGCTCTTTGTATGATTTGCTCTTAACCACGAGGTCGTCGATATAGCATTCGACGATTTCATGTATAAGATCATCGAAGATCTTCGTCATGGCCCTTTGATAGGTGGCACCGGCGTTCTTTAGACCGAAGGGCATCACTTTGTAGCAGAATATTCCCAAAGGGGTCCGGAAAGCAGTGTGCTTCTGGTCTTCAGGATGCATCTTTATCTGATTGTATCCTGATGAGCCGTCCATGAAGGAGAAAACCTCGTGAGTGGATGCGTTATCTATCATCAGTTCGGTGACTGGCACTGGGAAATCGTCCTTCGGGCATTCTTTATTGAGATCCCGGAAGTCTACGCATATGCGCACTGTCCTATTTTTCTTCATCACCGGGACGATGTTGGCGATCCATTCAGGGTATTGAACCTCCTGGATAAAGCCAGAGTCGATTAGCTTCTTGACCTCGGCGTTGATGCTCATCTCAAGCTCGAGCCGCATTCTTCTCGGCGCCTGTTTGACTGGCTTGACGTCCGGGGATATCGCCAATTTATGCATAGAAATTTCTGGATCTAGTCCTGGCATTTCAGAATAGTTCCATGCGAACCAATCTCAATGCTGCATAAGTACGTCTTTTAACGCAGCCACCCTTTCTTCAGATAGCAGTTCACTGACGAATGTCGGTCGCGGGTCATTCGCCGTCCCCAACTCAATTTTCTTGAGGCTGTCTGCAGTGGTGTGTATTCCATCCTCCAGCTCTTTCGGTGCTGGTGGAAATTCTGAGATCACCTCATCATTGCTGTTTTCGAAGCACCAGGGAAGGTCATCCATATTATCGGGCTCTTCCTTCGATATTGTTATCATATGACAAGTATGAGCTCGCTTCAAAGACCGATGTGAATTTGGTTCTGCTTTCGTGGCTTTGAGTTTGTGCTTCTGTGGCGGCGTTACCCTCCAGCTGTCAGATAGAGCGAACTTGCCAAGCTGATACTGATCTTCAACCCAATTCTTGAAGGTGAAGCAATCTTCGAGAAGGTGTCATATTACCCTGTGATAAGAGCAATAGTTCGGGTGTGAGACATCGCCTGCTTGTTCAGGGTGTTTAGACTCCGGCAGTGTAAGCATCTGATGTTTTAGAGCTCGATCAAGTATCTTCTTTGTCTTGTCTCGAGGAAAAGAGTACGCTCGACTCATCTTCTTCATAAGGGACAAATCTGGACCACTCGATTCCCGCTTGCGTGGCTTCTTAGTCCCGCTTTGTTGCTGTCAAGCGCCTTCTTCGCTTTTCGACTTGTTTCTGCCTCTACGTCGAGCCTTTTTTATAACAGGTTGACAGGGAGTGGCACTTTCATCTTTCACGGCCTGTTGGAGGAGGCGTTGCGTTTTGGCTTTCTCGTAGATGGCCATTTCGCGGTTGTGGCCATCTCGGACTTTTTGACCAGCTTCCCTTATAAGCTTGTCCATTTGTTCTTCGAACGACGGACTGGGCACCTTTGCATCAGGGACTTTTACTGGTTCAGGGTTAGCGTCCTCCTTTTGAGCATCTGCTTCTTCATTGAAGTCATGTACGACGTAACAGTCGCGAAGTAGCTCTCGTTTCTTGGACCGAATATATCCAAGCCCGAATGTTTCCATCCTCCCACTAGGCAACTTGTGCTGAGTTCCGGGGACGCTCCAGACCCTGTCATATAACTTAGCTTTTTGAGCGGTCTGTTTGAAGGATATCCCTTGGCGCTTCAACAACCTATTCAAGCCTTCTGTATAATACCTAGGCAGACGAATGGGCTGGAGCCTGTCGAGCGTAGGATCCGCACCGTGCCAGACTTCTTTCTCCATTCTGGTTTCTTCAGAGCGGTAGAATAGAATTGCCTTTTCACCTTCTCGCCTGGGAGGGACATAGAACGTCCGCAGCTCCTCTACACTGTAGGTATCGAGTGCATCCAGTTCTTTATGATGTTTAAGCGGTACTATGGCGACTTGCATACTTTGCTCTTCGTCAGCGGATATTTGTATTGAAGGCCGAGCAGAGAATATAGCATGGACCTCATCTTCTGAGTCACTACCAAAGATCAACGTAGGAGCGGATGGTCCAGGCTTGTTGTATTGGGGCGGACCCGAATAAACTATCTCCTCTTCCTCCTCGGTATCACTCCCGAAGACAGGGTGGTGGCGTTAGCTTTGTTCTCTGGTTTGTGACACCTCTCCGTGTTTTCGAAATCCGGTAAAAAGTATTTGGCATCTTCATATTTGCGGACTTTGTTCACGGAGAACGGGTTCAGTTCTCTCGTCACGGTATACTCGAAACCATCCTTAAAATATTTCATGCACTGATGCTGTGTAGAAGGGATGATGCTGTACTCGTGTAACCATGGTCGGCCGAGCAGGGCATTGTAGCATGTCTTGGCGTCTATGATGTGGAACTTAATGTCCGTGATGAGTAGCCCAAAGCGTAGGGTCAGTATCACATACCCAAGAGTTCTTGATGATTGGGAGTCGAACCCAGAGATGGTGATCTTATCCCGAGCGAGGTGCTGGACGCTCATGCAAATTTCCTTTAACACCCGCACATTGAGGAGATTAACGGAGGATCCATTGTCGACCAGGATTTTTCCTATCTTTATATCATGGCAATACCCTGAGACATAGAGGGGGAGATTGTGTTCGCACATCCCTAGGAGAAGGTCTTCATCACCGAAAGTGACATCGGCCGTGTGCACTTCCTCCAATTCATCCTTCATCTTTTCTTCGGCCAGGAAAGCTTGGAATTGCTCCGGCTCCTGTAGTGCCTTGATTAATGAATCTCTCGCCTCTTTTGATAGTAAAAGGGCGTCAAGAATGCTGAGCTGCGAGGGTAGCTTCCTCCGCTAGAACGTTATAATCCACCTTATTTTTCTTCGGCGGGTCCTTGGCGGTCAGCTCTTCCACGACTTGGTCATCTAGGGCAATATCCTCAGAGACCTTCTCTTTCCCTTTATCTTTCTTGTTTGAAGGTCCAAGATTCTTTTCGGGTAGCGTCCGATTACGCAGCCGGATATTTTCGTAGACCTTCAGCTCCTCTTCTTTTCCCGATGTGGACTCTTTAAAGAGGGGGCTAAGAGCCATTTCCTCGTCAGAGTCGCTCCCGAATTTGAGAACTTGCGATCCCCGAGCGTTAACCATGCGACAATCGCCGGTAGTCCTGTTAAGCTCCTCGGTCGTATTTTTCCGCTCTCGACGAGTTTTGCGCTTCTCCCGCTTAAAATGTTGTCCGTGAACAACATATCCCTACCACCATTTATTGAAAGCTTTGCACTCTTCGGTGGGGTGCGAAATCCTCCGATGATACAAGCAGTAGGAAGGGTGCATTTCCGCTTTGCTAGTAATGTTTCCTTCAGAGGGTGGTAGCTTCATACCCATTGATATGGCTTTAGCAAACCTTTTCCTTGTCTTGAATTTGCTTTTATCTGCGGTGGGCGTACTTTGATCCGGCAGGAGTGCTTCAACTCTTCCGTCTAGTCGCTGGCGCTTGGCCCTTTCAAATATGGTCGTCTCACATTCCCGATCAGCTTTACTTTTCAACAGAGCTTCGTTGAGGAATGCGTCGATTGTTTCATCCGATGGCCCCAGAATTTCCGGTTTAGGATCTGCCCCCAGCTTCTCAGTGCAAGGAGTTTCCTCATCATCTGTAAACGAATGGGAGATCAAATGACAGCTCGCCACGTATTCCTCGGATTCATCCGACGAGCTCTCTCCCTCATCTTCCTCTTGAAAGACGTGGTTGAGGAACTCTTGGAGTGTGATAGGAGTCCGTGCTTTCTGGTTGTACTCCTACAGCGTATCAATTTGTTTTTGTAAGTCCATGCGCTTGTCGCCAGGCTTCACAAGCTTTTTGGATTTCTTCTTCTTCTTCTTTGAAGATTTTGACGGCTGGTTGTGAGTGCTTGGGCTACCACCATCGATCTTTGGAGTTGGGTGTGGCTTCAACATCCCTTCAATGATCTGAGGTTCCAATGGGTTCTTCCACCTGATCACTGGGCATGTTTGAAGATCGTTCAACATCCTCTTTGTTTTGGTTGATAGCACAACCTTCCATGGAGCTTCTTCAACGAGGGAGCACGTTGCCCCCGGCGTATTCACCTATTTAGGGGTGTGAGGCTGCGGCGGGTTCACCTTCCATCTTTCGGACAACGCGAACTTGCCCTGTTGGTACTGGTCTTCAATCCAATTTTTGAAGACGTACCAAACCTCGATCGGATGACCCAGTACTCGGTGATAGGGACAGTAATTGGGATTATTGACGTCGTTTGGCTGCGACGGACGTCTTGGATCCGGCAGATTTATGGGTCGATTGTGCAATGCCAGCTCAAACAGTCTTCTCATTTTATCTTGAGAAAACGAGTAAGGACGTCCTAGCCTCTCCTCAAGGGGTATGTGCGGACGCATATTATTTTGACGGACAACCGGCTTCGAGTTGCTCGGCTGTTGTTGAGCATTAGCGACAATGATCGCTTTTCCCTTCCCCTTCTCGTTTCCAGAATCCGGCTTTGGAGGAGGCGGTCTATGGCCCATCTGGTCCATTTGTGCTAGCTTGTCGATCAGGGCCTGGAAGGTAGTCGGCTTGAAGAACATCATAAATTGCGAGATGGTCGCTTGCGGATCAAGGGTTCCCACGAACATCCCTACTGCCGGAGCCTCTTCTATGCGTTGTTCGCATTTGTGGGTTCCTAGGCACTCTCAAGAGGTCTCATAAGGCATCAACCATGCCAATTTCAAACTTTATGGGTGCCGAGAAACCCTAATACGGATCGTCGACTAGAATTCTAGGCGAAACAATAATCTAGTTAACAACTTAACTAAAGGTAAGAAGCTACAAACTTTGTAGATCCGGTTATCCACTTCCTTAGCTCCACGTAGGTGTCCTCTCGCTGTCCATCTCGAATCTCGGACTCAATCGTCGGCTTGATCGGAGAAATGGGCGGACTAGGTCGTCGGCTTCGTGCCGAAGATGATCTACGTCGAGGCATCACAAGTTCAAGCTCCGAATTCAAAAATTTGTAAAACTTGTGAAGAAAACACCCAAAACAACTTGGCAAGAGGTAGAGGGTGAAGAAATAGGAGGTGGGTTCACTTTAGAATTGGATTTCTCACTTTAGAACTCAAGTTGCCATTGATGGCATCAAGCTTTTCTTGAAGAAGAAGATGATGAAGAAGAAAGAATATGATAAGTTTCTTATTTAAAAATGAAACTAATATGAATACTTATCATATACTAACCATGGTCAAGTGTAGAGATTAAACTAAGGTTAGTTGGAATGGTTAGGGTTAAGGATGAGATAAGAATGGTGGACTTTTTCAAAGCTTCAAGAAGCTTCAACATAGAAACAAAATAAGCCACCATTCTTAATAATATCCAAAATGAATAAATAAATAAATAACTAAGTAAATAATCAAAACCCTAACCATTCATATAACCATGGTTTAATCTTTACACAAACCCAAGTGAGCAAGTATCATCAAACATGATACAAACAAGTGCACAAAAATATATCACATATACAATGTGCATCAAGTGAGAAAATCCTTTTAAAGTGAACCAATACTAGTTAATGCAAAGTAATATATCAAATAATAATTATACATTAAATCATTAAATCAACACTTGATTTAACGATCCGGTCATATCGCATATAACCGACTAGTATCCTATGTATCGGCTTATCGAATCAATCCTCGATTCGATATCTAGGTTATATCGAATATAACCAATCGATACATCCATCGCGAGAATGAAATACGGTATCACATACACGCATTATTCTCGGTCCTGCACATATCTCATATGCGCTCCTATTTCGTTTCGCTTGAGCCAGGAAACCTCTGTGTAGGACTCTAAAGACTCGTCAATACGCCGGTAGCAGATGATGATCATATCAAGCACCCACAAGCCGCAAGCGGTCTGCTAAACGTAACGGCCACCCGGGTATTAAGCGATCAGAAGATCGACGAGCTAGCCCGCTCACACTCCTGTGAATCCAACCAGTAACACTTACCGTACAGTCCGGTCTGTTCGTCTGATATGTCGCATATCAAGTCTAGGGGTGGTAAACGTCAGACCCCAATAACCGATAAGTCGTGCTGATGTGAGGCTCATAACGGGTCGAGAAACTACTGGTAACACTTACCAGCAAATCTCTGATCAGCCCTAGACAGGGACTTCCCTGTTACGGCCAATCGAGCACAGCGCAACATCAACCCCCAATACCGGGAGAGACGAAACCCCTCCTATCGCTCATTGCCTCCATGTGACTCGGGACTGTACCCAAAGACCACCGTTTTGCACGCCCTCATGGACGTGGTAAGGTGGAGATCAAAGCACAGTGGGAATCACACAAGACTCTATGACGATCTCGGGTCTACAGACTAACCTGTACAAGTGTCACCTGAGAACTGCCATCTGACGTGAGGTATAATACCATCTGGGAGTTCTCGGTGAGTCCGTCCAATGTACCCAGTCTCCACTGAGCACCCGTATACCATCTCTGATGTCAAACACCAATGGATATGGGATCATCCATCGCCCATCTCATAGGTCGAGAAGCGTATACGCTAGTCTACACTGGTATATCGATGCCCCGTCTCGATACACCCACGACTAGGGACCTTGATGGATGTACTTATAGACTACCATGTCCCCACTAGTATGATCTTCATCATAGTCCAGGCAGTCAAGTACACATCCTAAGGGCTTTACCAACATGAAACTAAAAGACAGTTTAAAGAGATAAGTGTACATGTTAAGATAAAGAGTAACCAGATAGCATACTATCATATCGAGCAAGAAAGTCATCTCTATATATGTCCAAGCATCCAATATAATATACATCATCTGTACAATACCGGCCTCTAGGGCATACATACAACTAACAATCTCCCACTTGCATTGGGGCCAGCTGCTGTAGTATCGCATACCGAGCATCCCGAAGAGTCTCTCAAACTGTATCTGGGGAATGGCCTTCGTGAGTGGATCCGCCGTGTTGTTCTTCGTGTCAACTCTCCTGACCTCGATCTCCCGGCGATCAACTATCTCCCGGATCAGGTGATACCGCCTCAGAATATGCCTGGATCGCTGATGGGACCTGGGTTCCTTGGCCAAAGCCACCGCTCCATTGTTATCGCAATACAAAGGTATTGGATGCTCAATGGATGGAACCACTCCAAGTTCTGTAATGAACTTCTTGATCCAGACAGCCTCTTTGGCAGCATCGTTGGCAGCGATGTATTCAGCCTCCATCGTCGAGTCTGCCACGGTTTCCTGCTTGGAACTCTTCCAGCTAACCGCCCCTCCGTAAAGGGTAAAGACAAATCCCAACTGCGACTTAGAGTCGTCCTTATCACTCTGGAAGCTCGAATCGGTAAAGGACTCCACTTGGAGTTCTCCGTTACCATACACCAAGAGCATCTCTTTAGTCCTTCGCAAGTACTTGAGAATGCTCTTCACAGCTGTCCAGTGACTCTCTCCAGGATCAGCTTGATACCTGCTCACTACACTTAGTGAGTATGCAACATCGGGTCTGGTACATAGCATCACGTACATGATAGAGCCTACAGCCGAAGCATAGGGTATCCCTTGCATGCGAGCTCTCTCCAAATCAGTCTTGGGAGACATCTCTTTGGAGAGAGTGACTCCAGAGATCGTGGGCAAATTCCCACGCTTGGATTCTTCCATACTAAACCTCTTTAGTATGGTGTCAATGTACCTGGATTGGGACAATCCCAAAATCCGTTTGGATCTATCTCTATAGATCCTAATTCCCAATATGCAGGAGGCATCACCAAGATCTTTCATTGAGAATCTTTGTGATAAGAAGAGCTTGACCGCTTGCAGCATAGGAATATCATTTCCTATTAAGAGTATGTCGTCCACGTACAATACGAGGAAGACAACCTTACTCTCTGCTACCTTCTTGTAGATACAAGGTTCATCTGGGTTTTTGACGAAATCAAACTCTTTGATAACGACGTCAAAGCAGATGTTCCAACTCCGCGATGCTTGCTTTAATCCATAAATGGATTTAAGCAGCTTGCACACCTTCCCGCTGCTCCCACTGTCTACGAAGCCCTCTGGCTGAGTCATGTACACGCACTCTTCTAAATTACCATTTAGAAAGACGGTCTTAACATCCATTTGCCAGATTTCGTAGTCATGATATGCAGCGATGGCAAGCATGATCCGGATGAATTTAAGCATAGCCACTGGAGAAAAGGTTTCGTCATAGTCCACACCTGGTCTTTGACGAAAACCCTTTGCAACAAGTCTAGCTTTGAAAGTCTCCACTTTCCCATCTACACCAAGTTTTTTCTTGAAGATCCACTTGCTCCCAATGGGTTTTACCCCTTCAGGAGCAACTTCCAAAGTCCATACTTTGTTGGTGTACATGGATTCCATCTCGGACCGCATTGCATCCAGCCATTTCACAGAGTCACCACTCGTGATGGCCTGCTCGAAACTAGTTGGGTCATCATCCTCCATGATGCAATCCTCGCTCCCTCCATCCATGAGAAAACCGTAGTATCTCTCAGGTTGGCGAGGAACCCTACTAGATCGGCGGAGTGGCTGGGGTTCATTGGGAACTACGGAATCCTTTGGTTCCACCAGATCTTCTGTTGTAGCTTCTGCAGCTGGAACCTCTTCCAGTTCTACCTCATGACCACTAATCTCTTTTTCAAGAAATTCCTTTTCTAAAAAGGTGGTATGCCGAGAAACAAACACTCTTTGTTCCTCAGGGTGGTAGAAGATATACCCTTGAGAATTCTTGGGATATCCTACAAATTTGCATAGAACAGACCGTGCCTCGAGTTTGTCCGGATTTTGTCGTTTGACATAGGCTGGACAACCCCATATCTTAACATAGTTAAGACTTGGTCTTTTTCCTTTCCATATCTCATATGGAGTGGTAGGCACAGATTTGGTTGGGACCATATTCAATAGATGTATGGCTGTCTCAAGCGCATACCCCCAGAAGGAAATAGGTAACTCAGCTGTGCTCATCATAGAGTGCACCATATCTAATAGGGTGCGGTTCCTCTGTTCTGATACACCATTGTGCTGTGGTGTATATGGAGGAGTTAGCTGAGAGAGAATCCCATTCTCTTTTAGGAAGTCCAGGAATTCATTGCTCAAGTATTCACCTCCTCGATCAGATCGAAGGATTTTAATACTTTTTCCGGTTTGGTTCTCGACTTCTTGTTTATATTCTCTAAATTTCTCAAAAGCTTCAGACTTGTGTCTTATTAAGTACACATGTCCGTATCTTGAGAGATCGTCAGTGAATGTAATGAAGTACGAAGAACCATCCCTGGCATGTGTAGACATTGGACCGCATACATCACTATGTTCTAGTCCCAAGAGTTCCGTAACTCTTTCCCCGTGTCCCGTAAATGGAGTTTTGGTCATCTTGCCTTTGAGACATGACTGGCAAGTGTCATAAGATGAAAATTCAAACGGATTTAAATATCCATCTTTATGCAACTTAGCTAGTCGTGTCGCATTGATGTGACCCAGTCTACAATGCCACAAGTAGGATTCTTTGAGTTCAGAACTCTTCCTCTTGTGTGTGTTAGTTATGCTCAGAACTGTTGATTGATTTAGAACATAAATGCCATTGCACAACGTGCCTGATCCAACCAACTTTTGGTTACGGAAAATGTTCATAACATTGTCCTGTAATACAAAATTATATCCCTCTTTACTCAATAAAGAAACCGATATAATGTTGCATATCAAGTTCGGCATGTAATAGCATTCGTTCAGAACCAATATATTACCTGTTGGTAATGCAAGGTGATACTCCCCGACAGTCTTAGCTGCAACTATTGCACCATTTCCAACTTTTATGTCTTTATCACCTTCTCCAAGTTCTCTACCTTTCCTAAGCCCATGTAACTGATTACATATATGGGATCCTGACCCGGTATCAATACCCAGGACGTAGAGCAAATGGAGAAACAGTTCTCAGTAACGAACACACCCGAAGAAAATGCATCAACATGTACTTTCTTCAATCGGGTGGCATGGGAATCCTGGTCTTCCCCTATATCCTGTTCATTCCTATAACTCTTATAAGAATGAACGGAACCAACGTTCCCCAGCACAGTATAACATGCGGGTTCGGTCAATACATCCATATTATTATCTTGATTAAGGCATGAAATGGTCGCTACCTGGAGAGAGAGAGAAGAAAACACTTTAGCGTATGCTCGTGCAAGATCAGATTGGTTATTATCTTATCTAATCAGGATGGCTCCCACTGGTTTTTATCAAATCTTCCTTCAAACCATAAAAGGAAAGACTAGCCGGGATTAATTACACCCTACAACTTCGTCGATCTTTCAGCCAGGCCAGTGTCGGTACTTTGAGGGAGGTTCCCCGTGCTTTCGCACGGACCTAATTATAGTAAACCTCGTTTTCCCAGAGGCGTAACCTCGTTAACACCTTTCTAGACACCTACTTGATCGGCTAATTGTAGTGTGTAAAACTCTCCCAAGAGTAACTCTTACTCGCAGTGGGTATCGGGATCCAACTATCTCATAGAAGGTATGCAATCTCATTGCAAATTTCAACACTTGAAATTCCCGATAATGCTTTTGCCCCTAGCGTGCTATGACCTTGACGAAAGCCAACAAACCACAGCCCGCTAGTCAAGTTCAACCCGTACATTTCTTGACTGAATTAAACCCACCCGCATGACCCTTGACGAAAGCCAACAAAGCCGTACGACTACCCTAATCCAGTCGCATCATATGCAGCAGATAAACAGCACATAGCTACCGCACACTACACCTTGACGAAAGCCAACAAATGTAGCACGGATACTATATGTAACTTATCTGAAATGACAGAGGGCTACGACAGGTTTTTCTGAAAACCTATTGCGTAATGAACTTGATATCGTTGTAGAATCAAATGAAGTTTTGAAACGGAGTGATTTTGAGGCTTTTCTAGTTTTGCTAAAGGGGTCACTCCCGGTGAAGGGATCGTCGGCCCTTTCCTCGTCGAATGAGGTGCGGGATATATCATATATATTACTGTGCAAAGCAGAAACTATAGAAGCAATCAAAAACAAACCGAGTGTGTAGCATCTGCCAGTTATTGCTAAAGGAGTCACTCCCGGTGAAGGGATCTCGGTCCTTTCCTCATCAAATAAGGTGCAGGGTATATCATATATACCGCTATGCAAAGCAAGAACTGTAGCTACCTGTTTTGTTTTAAAATTTGATTCTACAACATCTTAGGTTTCTTTTCTTTCATTAATCACATTAATGAAGTCCCATCATTTAAGTCACCTAAACATCACAGATAAATACGACGTACACTTATGCCATCCGCATTCGCCTGGATGTCCCCTCGTGCACCGTTAGGTTAGGTAACTAACGACAGAGCAGGGCAGGGCTAGTGCGGGTGCAAAACATAAGTAACGTCTATATAATATATCATATATACTATATAAAGTATCTATCAAAGAACATCACATGATCGCATCACAGATATCGTAGCAGAAGAAACATATGAAACATTGGATATACTAGGACGTCCGTGTTTTCAATACGAGCCAGTATAAAACACGGATTCCACGGTCGTGATGAATAGCCAATCCCACACCCCTAGACCCCTACGAGAGCGGCAAGCAACCCTGCCAATTCTAGGGTTAGGAGACCCAGACTCGACTCCTCGAGATGGTCTCCCACTGGACCCCAGAACCCGGTTACTTGTGCTCCCCTCCTTGGGTCTATCCTAATGCGGAAAAGTAAATAATATACAAAGGGTGACATCTTCCGCAACCTGGAAGTGTCCCAAATAAAAGAATATTACATACAAGTTTTTACATGAATTAAAATGAAAAACACTCATCTCACATAAAAAACCCCGGCTCTTCGAACACGACGATCCAATATAACATATCCAGCAACACATAACATCACATGTCATCAACGTAAGTAAATATGCGCATCCCAATTGTCGTTGACATATAGCAACGAAACCGGCGATATCACATATTACACTTACGGTCACAGAAAAGAAAGTGTAAAACTACAACAGTTGGAATCCGCAACCCTTTTAGACATCACATGCCTAATCAAATGAAATACTTAGACATCACATGCCTAACAGTTATAAACCCCGCATTTTAGTCTCATTATCGAAAACTCTTTTCAATATCAAGTGAAACTAAACCGCTAGATTTATAACATTCATTCAGTTATCTCATAACTATTTGTGAATTCCAATTATTGTATCCCATTCCGGATAAATAGAAAATATTAAACTTTCCGATCGAACATTCGAACACCCAAGTTTTCCCGAAACCGTCCAACACATGAAATAGGTTCAAGGACATTCACTTCATGCCTCAGTACCAACGGTCCAGCCGTAGAAGGGTCAAGCCAACGCCTCACATGTGGCACGCCGTACTGCCCCAAACCCGAAGGTTCAAAGGGCAGTTCAAGACGGTCACATAATCGAGTTAAGGTTTGTTGTCTTCTAGAGAGACCATCGCGTTACTTGCACTACTCAGAACGTCTTTAAACCATACAAAAATCCAACACTTGGATATTTTCCGGCAGGGGAAAAGTTGGGTAATTATATCCGGTCGGACTTTTTAACATATTCAAAAAAAATTATCCGGAAAGCACTTAGACAAAGTTCGTTAATCCGATCGAATCGTCGATTCCCAATACAACCCCAGAACACTCAACTCTTGAGTCAAATTAAAAATTCCCAGAAAATTCAGCATAATAAAATAGTAATTACTATGCAAAATGGGAGTGATGATGTCATCATTTAGCCGCGGTTCCGCCGCACTTTTTACTGTTCATGGGATAAATTTTGCATCGTAATTCTTAGATTTCCCTGCTGAATTTTTTAAGCATTTTTAATATGGAAAAATCCCAGATTTTAGAAAAAGTCCAGAGAGCACTTGGGTTTTAGGGTTTCGGGTTCGTTCGGGTTTCAAACGTCGTCTAGACTTCGCCTAAGGATCTAGCTAGGCTCTGATACCAATAGTGGGTTCCTAGGCACTCTCAAGAGGTCTCACAAGACATCAACCATGCCAATTTCAAACTTTATGGGTGCCGAGAAACCCTAATACGGATCGTCGACTAGAATTCTAGGCGCAACAATAATCTAGTTAACAACTTAACTAAAGGTAAGAAGCTACAACCTTTGTAGATCCGGTTATCCACTTCCTTAGCTCCACGTAGGTGTCCTCTCGCTGTCCATCTCGAATCCCGGACTCAATCGTCGGCTTGATCGGAGAAATGGGCGGACTAGGTCATCGGCTTCGTGCCGAAGATGATCTACGTCGAGGCATCACAAGTTCAAGCTCCGACTTCACAAATTTGTAAAACTTGTGAAGAAAACACCCAAAACAACTTGGCAAGAGGTAGAGGGTGAAGAAATAGGAGGTGGGTTCACTTTAGAATTGGATTTCTCACTTTAGAACTCAAGTTGCCATTGATGGCATCAAGCTTTTCTTGAAGAAGAAGATGATGAAGAAGAAAGAATATGATAAGTTTCTTATTTAAAAATGAAACTAATATGAATACTTATCATATACTAACCATGGTCAAGTGTAGAGATTAAACTAAGGTTAGTTGGAATGGTTAGGGTTAAGGATGAGATAAGAATGGTGGACTTTTTCAAAGCTTCAAGAAGCTTCAACATAGAAACAAAATAAGCCACCATTCTTAATAATATCCAAAATGAATAAATAAATAAATAACTAAGTAAATAATCAAAACCCTAACCATTCATATAACCATGGTTTAATCTTTACACAAACCCAAGTGAGCAAGTATCATCAAACATGATACAAACAAGTGCACAAAAATATATCACATATACAATGTGCATCAAGTGAGAAAATCCTTTTAAAGTGAACCAATACTAGTTAATGCAAAGTAATATATCAAATATATAATTATACATTAAATCATTAAATCAACACTTGATTTAACGATCCGGTCATATCGCATATAACCGACTAGTATCCTATGTATCGGCTTATCGAATCAATCCTCGATTCGATATCTAGGTTATATCGAATATAACCAATCGATACATCCATCGCGAGAATGAAATACGGTATCACATACACGCATTATTCTCGGTCCTGCACATATCTCATATGCGCTCCTATTTCGTTTCGCTTGAGCCAGGAAACCTCTGTGTAGGACTCTAAAGACTCGTCAATACGCCGGTAGCAGATGATGATCATATCAAGCACCCACAAGCCGCAAGAGGTCTGCTAAACGTAACGGCCACCCGGGTATTAAGCGATCAGAAGATCGACGAGCTAGCCCGCTCACACTCCTGTGAATCCAACCAGTAACACTTACCGTACAGTCCGGTCTGTTCGTCTGATATGTCGCATATCAAGTCTATGGGTGGTAAACGTCAGACCCCAATAACCGATAAGTCGTGATGATGTGAGGCTCATAACGGGTCGAGAAACTACTGGTAACACTTACCAGCAAATCTCTGATCAGCCCTAGCCAGGGACTTCCCTGTTACGGCCAATCGAGTACAGCGCAACATTAACCCCCAATACCGGGAGAGACGTAACCCCTCCTATCGCTCATTGCCTCCATGTGACTCGGGACTATACCCAAAGACCACCGTTTTGCACGCCCTCATGGACGTGGTAAGGTGGAGATCAAAGCACAGTGGGAATCACACAAGACTCTATGACGATCTCGGGTCTACAGACTAACCTGTACAAGTGTCACCTGAGAACTGCCATCTGACGTGAGGTATAATACCATCTGGGAGTTCTCGGCGAGTCCGTCCAATGTACCCAGTCTCCACTGAGCACCCGTATACCATCTCTGATGTCAAACACCAATGGATATGGGATCATCCATCGCCCATCTCATGGGTCGAGAAGCGTATACGCTAGTCTACACTGGTATATCGATGCCCCGTCTCGATACACCCACGACTAGGGACCTTGAAGGATGTACTTATGGACTACCATGTCCCCACTAGTATGATCTTCATCATAGTCCAGGCAGTCAAGTACACATCCTAAGGGCTTTACCAACATGTAACTAAAAGACAGTTTAAAGAGACAAGTGTACATGTTAAGATAAAGAGTAACCAGATAGCATACTATCATATCGAGCAAGAAAGTCATCTCTATATATGTCCAAGCATCCAATATAATATACATCATCTGTACAATACTGGCCTCTAGGGCATACATACAACTAACACGCATTTTGACCATAAGTTCCTCCACCGTATTGCGTACTGCACCCACGTTTCACCTGGCTTCACTCTGGCATTAATCAATGCCGTTATCGGGGTGCACTCGCTGGCGCTTGCGAAACACTGGGTAAACAGCAGTTCCATCTCTGCAAATGTCTTGATGGAGTCGTTGGAGAGCTCGGAGTACCACTCGAACGCTGTATCCGATAAGCTACCGACGAACTGGCGAAGCAACAATTTATCATCACCGCCGGTGTTGCCGCAAAGCGCCCTGAACTGGGCAGCATGCTAGTGGGGATTGCCCGTCCCCTTATAGACATGAAATTTCGGTATTGTATTGCCCGGCGGGTATTTGATCTGATCATACCAGCTCGGATATGGTCGCCCCGTTTTTATGACCTGACCGGCTGCCTCAGTCACCTGATTTACCCGTATCTGCTGAGCTATATATTCGTCCAGATCAGCTTTGGAGATTGTCTCCTCTTTGGCTGTTGACAGAACCGGTGGAGGATTTGACGTTTCTCCCCTGTCGCCTTCAAGGACGATCGGAGGATCTTCAGCAGAAGGATCTTATTGGATCATCATTCCCACCATGTCCTGGAACAGGAGGGCCATTCGCTTTATATTGGCTGCTTGTTCTGCAGCCTCTTTGTCCTTCTTCTCTAATATCCTGCGAAGGAATTCAGCGTCAGTTTCTTGCTCCTGGCATTGATCCGAGGATGCTTCGGGGCTTTCTTTTGGCCCAGTGAGTGCGGCCATCGCGTTCATCATTTCTTGGAGCTTCTGTTGTTGATCCTGAGCTTTGGTCACTGACCGTGTACGCGGTCTATGACCTGTAGATGTACGGCTGTCCTCTTTACCAGACGCCATGTATACCGTATGGACTATAATGCCCCCGGACTTAGGGCGTTTGGGCTCGCCGTCTTTGACATTTGCCACAGGCGTGGGATCTTCTCCGGCCTTCTTCTCTTGTGGGCCGTTGAAGTTGAGGGGGCCGTTGCAGCGGGCATCCTGGCGGTTGTCGTCCTTTGTTGTTTGACAGGACGGTTCTTTTCTTCCTGCACTTTCGCCCTTTTCTGCCGGCGAGAGTGATCTTGGTCGATTACGGGCTCTTGAACCCTCCGCCAGACCTTATAAATTTTAGAGGACAGCCGTTGAGGGGGCTCCTCCAGCTTTGTTTCTATAACCCTCTCCGCAGGTGGAGGAGATCTTTTTAGCGTGGCAGTCGGAGAGTTCCTGTGTACCCTCCTTAGCAGTTCAAAGCTGTTCCCAGTTGGAACAGCAGCATTAACTTCCACCACTAGAGCAGGTGGAGTTAGCCCGGAGGGGGAGTTACCCCCAGCCATCCTTGCTCGGCGCCAGTGGCGACGTCGAGCGTGACGAGCCGTTGGGACTGGCTCGGCGATAGGGACAGCTTCGTCTTGCCCCCTGTCCGAATGAGACGCTGCCGGTGCCAGCCTCTTAAAGACTGATGTTGTCTTTTGAGTGGAGATATTCAATCCGTCAAAGATAGACCCTCGAGTAGAAGCAGGAGCCGGAATAGTCAGCCTTGAAAAGACTGACTCTTTAACAGGAGAAGCCGCCTTAACGACTTTAGGAGCAGAGGTGGCTGTCTTCCTCAGGACGGCCACTTCAGGGTTTATGGGCTTCTTGGCGGGCCCATCAGGGTTCTGGCTCAGCCTGGTAAAGACAGAGGCTGCTGGTTTGATATTGGACGACCCGTTGAAGGAGGCTGTTGTAGCAGTGAGCCGATCGAAGACCGACTTCTTATGCGCTTCTGGTGCGGGCACTGGAATAGTGAAGCTTGCAGGCGGGAACATGGTCCCGAAAAATAGACCGGTGGTGGCCTGAGTCACTTGTTCCACCGGCATGGCAAGGATGGAGGCCGCTTGAGGCCCATAGGCTAGACCTCTAGGTGAGGCGGAGCGTCGATTGCATTGGCATTTGGAGCAGCTCGAGCAGTTGGAGTCCATTGATGCTTGATTTCTGCGCCAGGCAAAAGCCAAATCTTAGTAGCTTGAAATCCAAAGGCAACCATTAACAAACCGCGATTCGTTCGCGAAGACGACACACGAAGTGTGGAGTGGAAAGAGGAAAAGGTCCCACCGGGCGTGCCAGAATCTGTTCCCCTCCGAAAGACGGCGCACAAGACTGCGAAGTCTTTGACACTGAGATTTGGGGCAGATGCTATTTGGTTTTATCCGTCCACCTCTCCGAAGATGCCAAGTTGATTTATGGCACCGTATATCGTAGGTTTAGATGGATGCGGCCGATGTAGCAGACTTCGTCGGATTCCCCCTCGCTTGAGGGGTTTTTGATTGTGGGGACGCTCTTATCTGCAGGCGCAAGCCCCTGCAGTTAATTATGCTACCGCATCGCGGTAACAACTTTCTCCTTCTCCAGAATTTCACTTCGTGTCATGGGTGTTTGTTTTGTTTGTGGTTGCCCGTGGATTGTATACGGAGACTAATTTATGTCGTCGCCCGTAGGACGTGGATTAGTCCAAATCCGTATTTTCTTAGATTTGGGTTTTGGAGTTTTGGTTTGAAGATACGTTAGCCGTATTTGAGGCTAAGATCAACTCAAACATTTGTTAAGGATACGTTAGTCCAGTTTGAGATTAAGATCAACTTAACGGGATCGTTTAGATCCGACAAAAGAGCGTTTGGGCTCTATTGTTCCAGTTTAGGGACGTAGTGGTCCATTGCCAGTTTAGGGACGTGGTGGTCCAATGCCAATTTAGGGACGTGGTGGTCCAATTAATATATGGCCGTCGGGACCCGTCACCTCTCTGACGTCGTTGAAGGATTACAACGATAAGTGTCAGAGGAGTTCGGAGATGTACCCTTGAACCGGATGTAAATTGATTTAGGAGAGCGGTCTTGCTTAGTCAATTTAATTTGAGGACTTAGGGTCATGATTGGGCTAAGTCCAGTCGAGAATATTCAACATTTTTATCTTTGGCCTATTAGGCCTGTGCTAGGGCTTTGCCCCTGTTTAACAATGCACCGCATTTTATTTTGGCCTATAATGCCTTTTTTATTTGGGCTCAGTCCCTTTATAAATGATGCAGAACATCTGTTTTTGTCTTGACAGACCTTTGTTTGGGGCTCTGCCCTTCTTTAAAATAATGCATTGCATTTAATTTGGCCTGTTAGGCCTTTTTTAATTGGGCTTGGCCCTTCTACAAATAATGCAGTGCATTAATTATTTGACAGTGGCTTGTCTGGCACTTTGCGCCAATTATTGAACGCAAGCTCATGTGGAGGTGACACGTGTCACGCAGCGCACATCGCAGCGCCAGTGCGCTGCGTTATTACGCTGTGACACGTGGCGCGCTCTAGTGAGTTGCGCCAACCTTAGAGAGCAAAGCTCTATCTTAAAATCGCATAGCGCAATTGGTCTTGGAGCTGACACGTGGCGCTCTCTGATGGCTTGCGCTAACCCAGGAGCGCAACAGTGCAGATTTGTAAGTACAAGGCACTATTTTAATATCTTGATCCAATTTTGGATTCAAGAGAAGAATCTTTAAGATTCCAGAACCAATGGTTCATAAAAAAGTGCAAAGCACTGTTATTATTATTTTTTGTTGAAGATCCTTGATCTTATTCTTAGATCAATGATCTATTCAGAAGAAATTCTTCTTTTTATAAAGGTTTTTACCTTCTTTTTCCTTCTGAATTTCTTCTCAGAGTTCTTTAGAGGGATTCTCTCTTTGTTTCTTGAGTTTCTCTCTTCTCTGTGTTGTTGTTGTTGATGATGATCTTGTTTTGAATTGGAGTCTAGGGGCCTTTATATAGTGCCCATTAATTTGTTAAATTTGTTAAAGAGATCCTTCTCTGAGTGATTTGGGGAATTTTCCCCACCGTAGGATCTTTGATCCAAGGGCTTCTGTTTTATAGAAGACAATCTTCTTGTTTTAAGAAGAACAGAAAGATCTTACTGGAATTTTAATTCTGTTTGGCACAAACGCACCAGCGCTTGACATGTGTCGCGCAGCGCACAGCGCAGCGCAACTGCGCTTGTGCAACTGCGCTGACACGTGTCGCACAGCGCTGCGCAACCGCGCTTGCGCAACCGCGCTTGCGCAACTGCGCTGACACGTGTCGCGCAGCGCACAGCACAGCGCAACTGCGCTTGCGCAACTGAAGCGTTGCTTCCTTTAATAATGTTTGAATTTTAAACAGAGCCCTGCTCTGATTGGGTGCGCTGCCTTGGGCGCTGCGCTCCCTGCGCTGGCGTGTCTGATTTTGACACGTGGCGCTCTGCGCGCGGTGCAGGGGTTCTGAAGCGTTGCTTCATTTATTTTAACTTTAATTTTCAATTTAATTTCGAAACAGAGCTTTGCTCTGATTGGGGGAAACAGAAGCGTTGCTTCGTTTCCCGGCTTGGAATTTGAACAGAGCTTTGCTTTGATTGGGGTAAACAACAGTTTTTCTAACCTACGGCGCACAGGGTTTGAGTTATTGAAACTCTGGGGATTTGTACAAAGTATTGTATGATTTCCAGTATCCATTAGGACAAAAGGGTTGGTACTCGTACTATATTCTGTTTAATTGTGACTTCACCAGTTCTGGACAAGTATTTCGTTGAAATGCAAGGTCTATATATTGAGAAGTTATAGGTATAAGAATAAAGTAGAGAACCGTTTGTTGGAAGTATCAGAATTCTTCGATAAAGTTGAAGATGTAGATACTTGTGTTTGGTATTCCATTGATAGTAATGGTTTTGAGAACTTGCTTCTCTTTCAGGTTACTCATATATGGATGCACTCCTGGTTGAGTAATGCTGATTGGTCTTATTCCATTTGGTTGATATACACTAGAGACAGCTGCATGATTTTGAATATAGTTCTGATTAGATTAGTGCTTTTGTCTCTATATTAGATATATATAGAATCAATTTATATCTTAATGATGTTAAGGTATAGGGAGTTGTCCGGATGATGCTTAAAACCGAAATCCGAATAAACTCAAGGCACGTTTCAGTAATGGTTATTTGTGAGTTGTCCCGGGCTTTGACGAGGGTTAACTTTCTACTATCAAAAAGATCAATATTTATATTGTTCTTGACTCGCCACAGTTTTAGTAAAATGGTTTTTTTCAGAAAAACAAAAGTGGGAGTATGGTAGAACTGGAAGTGATTCCGGAACCACGAACGATTACTGAAGATTTAATAAAACCTGAGGATTCAATTATTGTCACGACCCGAAAGAGCACGTGACTGGCACTTGAACCATATGAAGCCTATAGGACTCCATCTGATCCAAGTAAGCCAAAAGCCCAGAAATCTAAAACCATTTTGAAGAATAAATAAAGAAAACTGGTTTAAAGAAGTGAAGAAATACAGGTTTGAAATCAAGGTTTTTAATAACTAAGCCGAAGGTACGTTTTGAAAACAATAAGTCTTTTCTAAAAATTTCGGCAGAGTTTCTCTTGTAAAACTGGCCCCGAATGGGGTACAACATGAATAACAATATATAAAATGATAAAGGCATCCCCAAGCGAGAGCTAGCTCTTCGTCAATCGACGGTCACAACCACGCAAAGATATGATAATATACAACGCCAAGTGGCGAAGATCAAAACCAAAAGAAAGCTCAAAAGTAGCAAGAAAACCGCAATACTACTAAACGCGACTCTAAGGTCGAATAATACAACACTGACTCTGAGTCTGAAAGAATATACAAGTTTTGGTTGATGGACAATTTCTAGATACAATGAAATAAATAAATACAAAGGTGATTCCTGATACGAAAGAATCCACCTACCAAAGCAAATCACCCGCAAGAAGGTAGTGTGCCAGAAATGCCGCAATAGGACCTGTACGGCAAAACCTGCAAGAACTGTGGCACAACGGGGGTGAGTTGCCAACTCGTGAATAGAAACATCTATAAGCAGAAACCGAGTGCAAGACATAAACCTAGGTCAACGATCAATAATATAATCCACAAGAGTACATCTGAGTGTAACAAGGTGGCAAGGTAACATCTAATCACGTATGTAGTGCCAGGTACTCAGGTAATAACATGTCATCAGTATAAGGTATGTCTGCATAAGGTAGATATGATGAAATATCAAAGATATCAATACACATATATTAGCGTCCCATACCACTAATATTGGTGTAAGATAAGTGTAAATCCAGTCTGTATATGATCCATATCTGTATATCTGTGGAACCCGTCCACCTGTCACCCACTGACAGCAAGCATCATATATGCAATGTGAGGATATAACCAAAATCATGGAAAACTCAGCATGAAACCCGTGCCAAACATCGACACGTAAATCCTCATCCACATGGGGCTCCGTCTGCGGTATCGGCCCTCGGCCCCCAGCAGTACGAGTCAACCCATGTCCATCTCTGGGCTCCGTCTGCGGTATCGGCCCGTCGGCCCCCGGCAGTACGCCCATCTCTCAGCTCCAGGCGGTATCCCCCGGATATCCGCCGAGCTCAAATACAATCACCGGTAGGTACTCGCCCGCCTCCAGGCTCAATCGGCATAACCTATCGATCATCTCGCCGAGGGGAACCATACCGGGCCCACCACGAACCCGCAAACGGTACATCACCTCCTCGAATCGGGTTTCAAGCACACGTCTCAGCACCGAGAAAACGCGTGGTGGACGCACCAAATATCATATCACGAGGTACCGGGTTTTTCATAAAGAGCATCTTTTATTAAATAATCCCACGGTCCTCAAAACCAGAAATCACATGAAAATCCACATCGAGAAGTAAATCCAATGCAACGTGCTATAAAATCAATCCATGATGTATGCGACAAGTAAAGAGAGGTAATCATATCGGAAATCATGTAACATGGAATATCTTGCAGTCCTCGATCTCAATCAAGTATGAATCATCTATGTTTATGTACAGGTACATGTGTACAATATGCCAAGCAGTAATCATATCATGAATGCAACAGTACTACAGTGTAGTGGCATGGCAATTATCGATGATGAAGTGTGTGAGCCGGCAAATAGTGTACATGAAACATACGCATCATCGATAATGGTGCTGGTGTCCTAACAGCATGATAATAGCATAATAATGAACATATGCCAGCAATGCGAATAGCAGGAAAATGCAGATATCTAGTAGTCAACATCACGGTGAAGTATCTATTATGCAACTACATCTAAGTAACAGGTCAATCAGGAGGGGTAGGTGTGGAAACCACCTAAAACTGAGTCAATGTATATCTATAGATATATAGTCGGTGATCTCGCCTCAATGTCATATCCTAAGATATCCTCGAGTTATGAGTGCGGATCTATCATCAATATCGGCTCGTACGGTAAATCATCGTACGGCATCCCCAATAGCTGGGTAGGGGTCAACATCTCACTGTCTCATCACATAACAGATATCACCATCATCAGATCATATAGTCTGGGGTACTACTCTATGTCTAGTACAAAACGGTAACATAAGTAAGTATGCATGCGGGGGTAAACACATATCCCAAGCCCGCGAGAATCACAAGTCATATCCCACATATGAATCGTATCAAATCACCGATCCCAGGGCACCAAGCCCACATCATCGACTCATCTCCAAAGTCATCACATATCATCAATCACAGTGCAAGTACAAGTGATAAGCAAGGGTGTGTGTATAGGTGTAATTCTATCCTAGGGTTCGCGACTATGAACTGCACTAGTCACTGCTAACCCTATACTATCCACAATACACCTAATATCACAATAAACTACATAGTAATCTATCTACGGACTGCGGGGGTGCTATACGCCATCCACCCGACTTCCCCCTGTAGATATAATCTACTAACCTTGCATCACCAATTGCGGACGTCACCACGTATTTGCTTGTCGTCCCGAAGTCTTCATAGGTACCTACACATCAAATATCGTATATGCGCATTAAACCAAATCCAAGCTAAAACGGCGCATGAAATCCAAAACGATACGATAAGGGGCCTATAGGTGAAAACCTATGGCATGCCTTCAAAACCATCAATAACTCCTCTATATCGTCGTATAAACGACAAATAGTCGAGGCAAAACACATCCCACCATTTCAGAATCAAAAATACGGAATACGGAAACACGAATCCAAAATAGCAACTTAGGATATATGTCCCAGATTTTACCCTAGAGAGAATCTGTCAAAACTAGAAGTACCCAGGGCCAAGAATTGAGGAATTGGGGCTGTGCACAGAAAACGAGGAGATTCCTCACTGGTCTGGCCGCAATTTGCGGCCAGAATGGAGGTTTTGGCGGCCGTACGGAGGATCTAGGGGCTAGGGTTTTGGGGTTAGTTTCCTGGGTGCCTGCACATGCTACTGTCCACTCAATTTTATTTTAGGATACCTCGTATGATAGCAGATTCCAAATAACAGTGACAGATTACACAAATTCCCCCGATATCGGTTTCTAAAATCCGTATTCTGGTTCCCATTTCAGGTTTGGGTTCAATTTAGCATCACACCAGGGTTTCTAGGGTCTCAACAAGCCTCAATTTCATCTTAGTTTCAGTTTTACCCTAACCCTTAACTTGAAATCTCAAAAGTCCACCAAATGACACGATATCGATACTAAACTAGAATTGATGCATAAGGAAATTGAAATGCTACAAGAGGGTGCAGAAATTACCTCCTTTGGCAACTCAAGAAAATTCTTGAGTTGCTCAAAGTGCTCCAAATCCAATCTTATTAGGCTCAAAGTGAAGCTAGTGAGCTTGGGACCATTTCTTGTGAAGTGGGAATGGGGTTTTGGGGTTGATTTCATTGTGGATCTAGGGTTTTAGTGAAGGGGGAGAATGAGGGAAGAGAGAGCAGCAGCAGCTCAAGAAGAAGAGGGAAGAGAAAGATGAGAAGGGAATGATGGAGGCATGGTTGAAAAAGGTAAGGTTGACTTGTCTCCTCTCTCTCTCATCATTACTTACTTTTCCTTTTTCTTTTCTTTTAAAATCCCAAACCTTCTCACATCAATAGTAATCCCAAAAGAAAACCATGGCTAAAAATACACAAGTGTAGAAAAAAGTGGTATGTGCAAGTTTTGCACAAAATTGCCAAAAAAACCGATTAGCGATCTTAATCGCGATTAGCACTAAATTAGTGTCAAAATGATCACAACAACTTAAAAATGTCATAATTTCAATAATTAACCCATTTTAGAATTTTCCATAATTTTTCTAACATTTTTCCTATTTATTTGCATTTAATATTAAAATAATCAATAAAATAATATTAAATTATAAAAATTCCCAAAATTAATATTTTATATTTTTGAAAATGTTACAATCTACCCCCCTTAAAGAAATTCGGTCCCCGAATTTAAATTTAAATCCCCAATACTAAAAACAATTTCAGTAATAATCCATTTATCGGGGCTCCGAAAATATCAACACATAAAACATCACAGCGCAATGCATGCGCATGAAAAATGAGCAGATAACTCAAAAGCAAAACTCCGTCAAGCATCTCGCAATCATCGTAGTCGAGGTAAAAACACAGTGTCAAATCCAATACAAAACCGATATGATATGGATCAACACTACACATGTAGACATCCAATCTATACATGTAAAAAGCTGATGTAATAGCATGCAAAAGTATATCCAGGTACCGTCCACTGACTGTCCTGCTCAGCATGAAAGCAAAAATCCAACATCATAAAAGGTACTGCTCCAAAAGGAATAATCCCAAAAATGCACATGACACAATCCTGTGCGTCTGGTGCGCACGGAAATCAAGATCCATAAATGTGTCAAACAGGTATACAAAACAACATCTAGGTGCAGCGGGTGTGCACGAAACATCTGTCGTAGGCAACGTGTGTGCCTGACAGAAAAATCAGGTGCATGTGACATGCACGAAGAATCCCGATTTAGTGCATCTGGCGTGCACCAAAATCGTAAATCAAAACACTAAAGGTACATGAAAACCAAGCTGGAAGTGCAAATCAAATCACTGCATACGGTAGGCATGAAATCTCAATCAATACCTCAAATGTAATAACTCTGCGCAAAATATATAAATATCCCGTGGGTGCATGAAATCAAAATCATGAAACTCAGTCATCAAAATTAAATCATGCAAACAGAACGCCCAAAATACCGAAATCCAAAATGACGGATACGTGATAATCGAATCACAAAATCACAAATTATAATTACCGTCGTCGGTAGTTCCTCCTTCAAAGTCGAGAAGGAGTCGGTGCAATCCACTGCTAGCAGCGCAGGATATCTACCTGCCTCTTGCTCACGATCTGGCGTCCTCTGACTCTCTGGGTCCTTATCCTCTCTGGGGGTTACCAATCTCACAGTCAATCGGCTCATCGGCCCTGTCAGATGTGCTAACGGGGACGATTCCGTTCTGGCACTTCTCTGGTCTCCTCTCGGTCAAACCTCACGACCACTCGTAAGGAAGCAAATCACTGACGTCGGCCTCTGGCTCTCTGAAAGCACGTCTCACATCTGATCCTGGGTGCAAACATCGTTGCAGCATCCTGGAAGGAATCCTGCTTAAGGTCTCTTCCAATTATGCCTATGCCGAACCAAACGGAGGCTGGCTCTCTTGCACAACCTCTTCTCGATCAAAAGACACCTGTGTCCTCAGCACAATATTCCCTCAGAAACTGGTCGCATCCCAACGTCTCTGTAAGCAAATCAGGTCTCTAGTCTCGACGGGAAGCAATGACAGCTCGTCAGTGTCTCACACGAACCTCTTGTTCCAACTGTCTCTATCGTTGCCCACTATGACGTCACGCCAAGCTACTATGCACTGCACTGTCCTCGGCCACGGCCAATCTGAAGTCTCTCACACGGACTCGAAATCGCATACTCTGTAGCTTCATCATTCTGTAGCAGATGTCGGGACGAACTGGTCCTTGGGAACACGTCCCAACCATCGGAGGAATACTCATCACTCGTCCGTCCTTGATCAATTCGCAACGCCTCTGGATAAGTTCCTTTATCCGACTTGGTCAACTACTTCGTTGACAAAGCCGAACTCTGGCCTGCTGGGTGTGCGCAAAACGACTACTCCTGGTTCAGGTCTTCTCGTATCGTACTCCAGAAAAGTCCTGTCGAGGTTCCTTTCTCAAATCTCATTCCTGCCGAAATGCCCGGAAGTCGTCATCCAATGCTGAAGCTAAAGCTCATTCCGGAACGGCTGCATACTTATCGCGCTTCTTTCTGGAAGATATATCCATATACCACACCTCGGGTGCATAACACATCTCTAATGTCAGCGGAGTGGGACGTCATCTCGTCAAAATCTCGTACGAACTCTTTTCTTCATTCTGCTCAAATGTCGACTGATTCGGACTCGTCTCATCGTGGCTACACGAACTGCGCTCCGACGGCTACGCTCGCATCTGGAGTCTCCCAAGCAGTGTCCCATCACGATATCCGAAAGATGTCGAACCATCCGATCGACTCGTCAGATCCTCATAATCCCCCAAGAGCTCACATCTCGGGTACAGTTTAATAGTATCGAGTACATGCCACAGCGTCGGTGGTCCAGCCGTAGAAGGGCAAACCCAAGCCTCACTAATGGCGCCGCGGAACCGCCGTAAACCCTAAGGTTCAAAGGCTGTCACACGGTCATTAAGTCGAGTTAGGGTTTCATTCTTCTAGAGGGTCCATAGAATCACCTGCATGTCTTTCCGTATACTTTAAACTTGGAAAATAGGCTCCTGACATTCGATCGTCTCTATCGACTCTCAACGAACCTGCGTGAAGTCGTCTCTAGCTGGAATCAATCCACCTGATGACCTCGCATCGGGGTAAGCGAACTCACCACACGTCCTAGTCATTCATCCTCGGTGACTAGCAACTCGCTATCATCTCTCTAAGAACATGCTCATGCCGCAGTAGCTCCAATCATCTGGGCGATATCTCATCATTTGCAGCAACAACTGGCTCATACGCCTGTACGCCGAACAATGCCTCAATCCTCCAGGAAAGGCAATACATAAGCGGTCATCTCTGAGTCGGTCTGCTCTAGATCTGAGTAAGACTCTCCACACTGGAAATCTTCAACTCAACTGGGCCCGCTCTGGCGCAAAATCGGACGAATCACCTTCGTCTCTCAAATCGGGTAGACTAGCTATCATCTGTCGCGTGTCTGCCTGAAAGCTCCGGCAATCTCAGCTCGTAAGCTCCGAAAGCAACATCCTGTCAATCTCAGCAACAGCTGGTCCATCTGTCTGCACGGTAGACGACATCACAATCTCTGAGGTATGCTGTACATCAACAGTCCTCTCTCAACTGGCAGCTCTAACAATGGCCCGATCATCCGGTGCAAGACCAAGCACTCGCCTCCACTAGAGGTCACAATCCACAACGCTAACTCGAGACGTTCCCATGTCACCAGAAAACACAAAGGTCGGCCCTCGTACCAAACGAGCTCACACCGGCCGTAACCCTAGCAGCAGCCCAAACTGCGCTCAAACACGGTGACAGGAATCTCAATCGAGTATCAAAGAGTACACCAGTGGCAAGAAGGGAAACAACAGATCCAAAGTGGATGCATGATCATAGGAAGGAACAGTATCAATGAAGGTATGATCATGAAACTAGTAGAAGCGGGAATCTCAAATGGATGTATAATCCACGATATGTAGAGAATCACTGATCTCGAAAAACATGCACATCCTAAGGTTCCTTAAGCGGAGTGGCGTGTCGTAAGTATGCCGCGGAACATACCAACGGTACGTCACTCTACTTTAGTCACCTAATCCATCAACAAAGGGTCATCCTAGTACGACGAAAGTTCGGGTCGAATACCCCCTCGACCAAGTCTAAGTTCCGTAAGGTCAAGCCTAAGTTCCGTATATAAACAACTACCTAGGCTCCACATAGTAAAACTTAAACTCGAACCAAGGTCAACCTAGCGCTCTGATACCAACTTTGTCACGACCCGAAAGAGCACGTGACTGGCACTTGAACCATATGAAGCCTATAGGACTCCATCTGATCCAAGTAAGCCAAAAGCCCAGAAATCTAAAACCATTTTGAAGAATAAATAAAGAAAACTGGTTTAAAGAAGTGAAGAAATACAGGTTTGAAATCAAGGTTTTTAAATAACTAAGCCGAAGGTACGTTTTGAAAACAATAAGTCTTTTCTAAAAATTTCGGCAGAGTTTCTCTTGTAAAACTGGCCCCGAATGGGGTACAACATGAAAAACAATATATAAAATGATAAAGGCATCCCCAAGCGGGAGCTAGCTCTTCGTCAATCGACGGTCACAACCACGCAAAGATATGATAATATACAACGCCAAGCGGCGAGGATCAAAACCAAAAGAAAGCTTAAAAGTAGCAAGAAAACCGCAATACTACTAAGCGCGACTCTAAGGTCGAATAATACAACACTGACTCTGAGTCTGAAAGAATATACAAGTTTTGGTTGATGGACAATTTCTAGATACAATGAAATAAATAAATACAAAGGTGATTCCTGATACGAAAGAATCCACCTACCAAAGCAAATCACCCGCAAGAAGGTAGTGTGCCAGAAATGCCGCAATAGGACCTGTACGGCAAAACCTGCAAGAACTGTGGCACAACGGGGGTGAGTTGCCAACTCGTGAATAGAAACATCTACAAGCAGAAACCGAGTGCAAGACATAAACCTAGGTCAACGATCAATAATATAATCCACAAGAGTACATCTGAGCGTAACAAGGTGGCAAGGTAACATCTAATCACGTATGTAGTGCCAGGTACTCAGGTAATAACATGTCATCAGTATAAGGTATGTCTGCATAAGGTAGATATGATGAAATATCAAAGATATCAATACACATATATTAGCGTCCCATACCACTAATATTGGTGTAAGATAAGTGTAAATCCAGTCTGTATATGATCCATATCTGTATATCTGTGGAACCCGTCCACCTGTCACCCACTGACAGCAAGCATCATATATGCAATGTGAGGATATAACCAAAATCATGGAAAACTCATCATGAAACCCGTGCCAAACATCGACACATAAATCCTCATCCACATGGGGCTCCGTCTGCGGTATCGGCCCTCGGCCCCCAGCAGTACGAGTCAACCCATGTCCATCTCTGGGCTCCGTCTGCGGTATCGGCCCGTCGGCCTCCGGCAGTACGCCCATCTCTCAGCTCCAGGCGGTATCCCCCGGATATCCGCCGAGCTCAAATACAATCACCGGTAGGTACTCGCCCGCCTCCAGGCTCAATCGGCATAACCCATCGATCATCTCGCCGAGGGGAACCATACCGGGCCCACCACGAACCCGCAAACGGTACATCACCTCCTCGAATCGGGTTTCAAGCACACGTCTCAGCACCGAGAAAACGCGTGGTGGACGCACCAAATATCATATCACGAGGTACCGGGTTTTTCATAAAGAGCATCTTTTATTAAATAATCCCACGGTCCTCAAAACCAGAAATCACATGAAAATCCACATCGAGAAGTAAATCCAATGCAACGTGCTATAAAATCAATCCATGATGTATGCGACAAGTAAAGAGAGGTAATCATATCGGAAATCATGTAACATGGAATATCTTGCAGTCCTCGATCTCAATCAAGTATGAATCATCTATGTTTATGTACAGGTACATCTGTACAATATGCCAAGCAGTAATCATATCATGAATGCAACAGTACTACAGTGTAGTGGCATGGCAATTATCGATGATGAAGTGTGTGAGCCGGCAAATAGTGTACGTGAAACATACGCATCATCGATAATGGTGCTGGTGTCCTAACAGCATGATAATAGCATAATAATGAACATATGCCAGCAATGCGAATAGCAGGAAAATGCAGATATCTAGTAGTCAACATCACAGTGAAGTATCTATTATGCAACTACATCTAAGTAACAGGTCAATCAGGAGGGGTAGGTGTGGAAACCACCTAAAACTGAGTCAATGTATATCTATAGATATATAGTCGGTGATCTCGCCTCAATGTCATATCCTAAGATATCCTCGAGTTATGAGTGCGGATCTATCATCAATATCGGTTCGTATGGTAAATCATCGTACGGCATCCCCAATAGCTGGGTAGGGGTCAACATCTCACTGTCTCATCACATAACAGATATCACCATCATCAGATCATATAGTCTGGGGTACTGCTCTATGTCTAGTACAAAACGGTAACATCAGTAAGTATGCATGCGGGGGTAAACACATATCCCAAGCCCGCGAGAATCACAAGTCATATCCCACATATGAATCGTATCAAATCACCGATCCCAGGGCACCAAGCCCACATCATCGACTCATCTCCAAAGTCATCACATATCATCAATCATAGTGCAAGTACAAGTGATAAGCAAGGGTGTGTGTATAGGTGTAATTCTATCCTAGGGTTCGCGACTATGAACTGCACTAGTCACTGCTAACCCTATACTATCCACAATACACCTAATATCACAATAAACTACATAGTAATCTATCTACGGACTGCGGGGGTGCTATACGCCATCCACCCGACTTCCTCCTGTAGATATAATCTACTCAGCTTGCATCACCAATTGCGGACGTCACCACGTATTTGCTTGTCGTCCCGAAGTCTTCATAGGTACCTGCACATCAAATATCGTATATGCGCATTAAACCAAATCCAAGCTAAAACGGCGCATGAAATCCAAAACGATACGATAAGGGGCCTATAGGTGAAAACCTATGGCACGCCTTCAAAACCATCAATAACTCCTCTATATCGTCGTATAAACGACAAATAGTCGAGGCAAAACACATCCCACCATTTCAGAATCAAAAATACGGAATACGGAAACACGAATCCAAAATAGCAACTTAGGATATATGTCCCAGATTTTACCCTAGAGAGAATCTGTCAAAACTAGAAGTACCCAGGGCCAAGAATTGAGGAATTGGGGCTGTGCACAGAAAACGAGGAGATTCCTCACTGGTCTGGCCGCAATTTGCGGCCAGAATGGAGGTTTTGGCGGCCGTACGGAGGATCTAGGGGCTAGGGTTTTGGGGTTAGTTTCCTGGGTGCCTGCACATGCTACTGTCCACTCAATTTTATTTTAGGATACCTCGTATGATAGCAGATTCCAAATAACAGTGACAGATTACACAAATTCCCCCGATATCGGTTTCTAAAATCCGTATTCTGGTTCCCATTTCAGGTTTGGGTTCAATTTAGCATCACACCAGGGTTTCTAGGGTCTCAACAAGCCTCAATTTCATCTTAGTTTCAGTTTTACCCTAACCCTTAACTTGAAATCTCAAAAGTCCACCAAATGACACGATATCGATACTAAACTAGAATTGATGCATAAGGAAATTGAAATGCTACAAGAGGGTGCAGAAATTACCTCCTTTGGCAACTCAAGAAAATTCTTGAGTTGCTCAAAGTGCTCCAAATCCAATCTTATTAGGCTCAAAGTGAAGCTGGTGAGCTTGGGACCATTTCTTGTGAAGTGGGAATGGGGTTTTGGGGTTGATTTCATTGTGGATCTAGGGTTTTAGTGAAGGGGGAGAATGAGGGAAGAGAGAGCAGCAGCAGCTCAAGAAGAAGAGGGAAGAGAAAGATGAGAAGGGAATGATGGAGGCATGGTTGAAAAAGGTAAGGTTGACTTGTCTCCTCTCTCTCTCATCATTACTTACTTTTCCTTTTTCTTTTCTTTTAAAATCCCAAACCTTCTCACATCAATAGTAATCCCAAAAGAAAACCATGGCTAAAAATACACAAGTGTAGAAAAAAGTGGTATGTGCAAGTTTTGCACAAAATTGCCAAAAAAACCGATTAGCGATCTTAATCGCGATTAGCACTAAATTAGTGTCAAAATGATCACAACAACTTAAAAATGTCATAATTTCAATAATTAACCCATTTTAGAATTTTCCATAATTTTTCATAATTTTTCTAACATTTTTCCTATTTATTTGCATTTAATATTAAAATAATCAATAAAATAATATTAAATTATAAAAATTCCCAAAATTAATATTTTATATTTTTGAAAATGTTACAATTATTTTCTACGTTCCATTAGCCACTCTGCAGATTTGGTGGGTAACCTTAGGCACCCGATAGGTGCTTCGGTCTTCTCAGTGACGGTGACAGGGAGGTTCTTGTTTACCCAGACTTGCCATTGCTGCTGTTCTAGACTATAAGATCCGGCAGGAGGATGAGTATAGCGTCGTTCTAAACTAGCTTTAGAAGTGCACGTGTATATGACTCTTCCAGAGGGTTGTTGTAGTCAGTGGGAGCAGTGGAAGCATAGTGGGCAAGTAGCTTATATCTATTTATAGACTAAAGCAGGTATAGCGAAAATAGATCATCTAATTTTGATGTGACAGTCATAGGCTTTGACATCATCAGAATAGGAGATGGATCTGGTAAGAAGGTAGTAGAGAGTGATGTCCAGGTATTGGGATGGCATGCACTTGATAAGAAGAGATATTCCTATACTATGATCGGATATATTGTGTTTGTCACAAAGTTGTTTCTCCACATAGGATATGGACATAATATCAGGGTTTCTGGTTACTAGATCTATGGTTTTAGATCTATATTTGGGAAGTATCATAATCTGGGTACTTTGACATTAAATGGACGACTCCTGGCATGGTGGTGTTCCGGCAGATGATGGAGTCACCCTCTCTAAAGGTGTTTTACAGACTAAAGAGGAGAGGGATCTGCCTGATTAGCATATCACTTGCTTAGGCAATTGAGTTAATCATGAAATATCGAGTACCACACCAACTATTGCTTTTGCACTAGATGCAATAAGCAGATATATTAATCCAATCTTGGAGAAACATTGGGAAGCAGTTATTGAACATAAATGGATGTTCTTGCGATATGGTAACGGCAGACTCCTTCAGGAGACGGTTATTATTTCAGGCTTCCAAGGTGACCTGAATGACAGAATGACTGTCAGAGTTATAGTTTTCCCTCTTTTGAGGGACAGTATGTTGGACAAGTGGTCCAAGCGGATACTGAGGAAAGGCATGGCGCAGAATACTGATTAAATTCAGTGGACGATACAGTCTAGGAAGTTTGCTGGAATTGGAGTTCTATTGTGAACCGGGTCCCATCAGATATCCAGACAAATTCTAAGACAAGTATTGCTCATTTCGGGAGGTAGCTTTCTCCGCGAAGTTGAGATATAGAGAGATACAGAAAGAAACATTGGAGCGGATCCACTCACTGAGGCTATTTCTCGAACGCAAACATTTTCCCAAACGGGCTTTGCGAAACTGATTAATAGAGAAGTTGGGTGTTCGGTATCACACGGGCTGTGAGTATGCGACATCACAATAATTGTCCTTAAGTGCAAGTGGGAGATTGTTGGCTATAGTGCCCTCAAGGCAATTATCATAGTCGCGGACCTGTGATTATGATGATTGAGTGAGGACCTATACCAATAGAACAGTCTTACTTGAGATGATAGTATGCTATCTAGTTTGTCTTTATCAGCATGTACATGCTTATAGAGCCCATATGATTCTTGCTTGACTGCCATTATTATGATAGCGATCATATATGTGGGAGCTGGGGTCTATAAGCACATCCTTAAATGTCCCTAGTCGTAGGAGTATCAAGACCGAGCATCGATACTCCAGTATAGACTAGTGTATACTGATTAAGACCCCAACGAGGGGAGGTGGCCAGGTCTCACAAGCCATTGGTGTTAGTTTGTTCACCAAAGATAGTATAAAGGTGCTCATTGGGTTATGAGTACACTGGACGGACTCGTCGGGAACCTGCTAGTTGGTATTATACCTATTGTCAGATAGCAGTTCCTAGGTGACATGTGTACAGGTTAGTCTGTCGACTTGAGATCGTCATTTTTCTCGTGTGAGTTCCCACTGTGCTTTGATTACTACCTTACCATGGCTCAAAGGAGTCATGCAAACAGGTTTTAGTTGGGTACAGTCCCGAGCCACATGGAGGCAGTGATCGGATTGTCGGGGATTCGTCTCTCCCGGTATTTGGGGTTGATGTCGCGTTGTGCACGGGTGGCCATCACCAGAAATCCATGGCCATGGTGAACGAGAATTATCGATTCAGGATCAATAGTTTCTCAGGTGGTGATGGGTATCATGCCGACACTAAATATCGCGTTGTTAGGGGTCTAACTTTATCCACCCCCTACACTCGATATACGATACTCTTAGACGAACAGACAAGACTGTACGGATATTCTCACTGTCAGGCTCAGTAGGGGTTCAGGATGAGTTTGCTCGTCGGCCTCCCTTTCGCTCAATACCTGGGTAGCCGTTACGTACAGCTAGTGTCGCTGACGTGCTTGTGGTTAAACTCACTGCCAACGTATTGACGAGTATTTAGAGTCCCACACAGAGAGTTTTCACGGTTCAGGCGATATGGTGTACATGGCGTATGTTGGTACATACAGGTGTCCGATTAAATATGTGCACATGCTGCGCAGACTTTAATCGGACGGTTGATAATACTAGCGGCTTAGGATTAAGCTGGATTATTAAATCGGGTTTTGATTTAATAATTTACATATGTATTTATATATATCTATGCTAGTATTATTGTTCTCTATTCATTTTCTCTCTTGGCTATTCGTATTTTTGTATAAATACGCGTATATGTATTTCGATACATGTACCGGGAAGTATTCCATATTTTATATGGAATAGCTTCTAAATGGTGCCACCTCATTATTGATTTTCTTTATTGAAAATCTTTTGGGAAATGAGGTGGAGTGGTGACATGGCATGAACATGGGCAAAGCATGGGTTTGTGCATGTTGTGAGGCATGTAGCAAAGCATGGTTTGCATTTGTTTATTGCAAAATGGTGGAGATTTTTTTGGGGGCATGAGAGAGGGGGGCCTGCCACTTTTATGGTGGGGGTTCTTTTCATTTGGCTAATTACATGAGACATTACACTCTCACTCTCTCACTCTCTCATGCTTCAAAAAAAATTACTTAGCTAATTTCCTTAGTTCATGCCAAAGTTTCCTCACTCCATTCATCTTCTATGGATGCTCTCTTGAGCTCATGGGTAGAGAGAAAAACATAGTGACATACTACCACACCTTGACTCTCCATCGCTAGCAACTTTGGAGCGTCGGTTGCCTCGTTTGTCAAGACTGGAGCTTGCGCCGTTTCCCTCAGGTGGATCATCGAAGATGGAGGAAGACCGGCAACCAAACATCGTCAAGGAACCGCTAGGAGCTTGGAATGAAGACTGAAGGACACGGATCAACTCAGTATAACCATTCTAACTTCTATATTAGTTTGCTAGTTTAGGGTTTAAGGTCGATCCAGGAATCGGGTAACGGTAGTGCCGGTTTTAGAAAATTTTTGTTCCGCATTTGGACACGTTTCGATGGCCGGGGCGCTACCGTAACCCAGCAATCAATATCCAACTCGATTTAGGAAATCAATATCCAACTCATGCTCTGTTCTTTCTCCAGGCGCGTCTTCGGGATTTGCCTTAGACGATGGATTAGCGAGTGATGCCGCCTGAGAAAGCATCTCCTGCAGATTTTCTGGTTGCAGTTGAACTTTTGTCAGGGAATGAGTTTGAGGTCGGTGACTAGTAAAAGATCGAACTTCATTTTTGGAATTCATCACATAGACTATGTGAACTACCATGCCCCCAGGCTTGGGGTGTTTGGAGTTTTGGCCTTTGGTGTTTGCTCCAGGCACTTAAGCTTTATTAGGCCTCTTGTTGTGAAAAGCCACTTTGGTTTTGGGAGGAACCACTGTATCAGGATCCGTCTTGGGGTGAGTCCCCTTCACCTTCTTCCACACCTTATATATAGATGAGGAAAGTTGTCTCAAGGAGCGAACTGGTTTCTGCTCTCGTGGGATCTCTATGGGCTGCGGAGACTTCTTCAATATTGCGGTAGGAGAATTTTGTCTAACCCATCACAATAATTTGTAGCTGTTCCCAGTTGGAACAACAACATTCACCGCTGGGGTTGAAACAGGACCATACGGAGAACTGCCCCTAGCTCATTTTGTATGACGCTGATATCGACGTCGACCATTTCTTACGGCCGGGATTTGATTAGCTTCAGGATTTTGCCGAGCCTGCCCCCTGTTTCCTTTGAGAGTTTGAATATTCTGCCCCCTGCATCAACCTTGGTCTTTGGTATGTGCCAGTTGTTTGAGGACTGATTCCGTCGGCAAAGCTGCTGCTTGGGGAGCCTGCCTGTGGAAGACAGACTTCCACTGGGCTTCCTCCATCAGCGTTGAGGCATCGAGGGTGGGAGGTGGGAGCATCGACCTAAAGAGAAGCCCGTTGATTTCTTGAAGAGCCGGATTGCAGAGATTTGAGCCTGCAAGTGGCTCGTACTTGACTCCACCAAATATGACAGAGCCTGAGTTGCTAAGGTGGGAGCAAATGTCGTTCTTCATAGAGATGAAACGCCGGCTTCAGTATTCCCTCCCCTAAGGGAAACCACAAATATATATACCGCGATTATTTGATCGCGGAAAAACACGACACACGAAGTGTGGAGTGGAAAGAGGAAAATGTCCCACCGGGTATGCCAGAATCTGTTTACCGCCGAAAGACGCGACCGGGACGTTAGGACGTCTGGCCTGAATTTTGGGGGCAGATGCTATTTGATTTATCCGTCCACCTCTCCGAAGATTCCAAGTTGATTTATGGCACCATACATCGGAGGTTTAGACGGATGCGGCCGATGTAGTAGACTTCGTCAAATTCCCCCTCGTTTGCAAGGGGGTTTTGATTGTGGGGACGCTCTTCCTTGCAGGCGCAAGCCCCTGTAGTTAATTACGCTACCGCATCGTGGTAACCACTTTCTCCTGCTCCAGATGGTCACTTCGTGTCGTGTGTGTTTGTTTTGTTTTTGGTTGCCCGTGGATTATATACGGAGACTAATTTGTGTTGTCGCCCGTAGGGCGTGGATTAGTCCAAATCCGTATTTTCTTAGATTTGGGTTTGGGTCTGGTTTAAGGATCGTTAATCTCATTTGAGATTAAGATCAACTTAAACGTTTGTTAAGGATACGTTAGTCTAATTTCAGATTAAGATGTACTTAACGGGATCATTTAGATCCAACAAAAGAGCATTTGGGCTCTATTGTTTTAGTTTAGGGACGTTGCGGTCCATAAGTTTAAGGACATCATAGTCCATAGAGTTTAAGGACATCATATTCCATAGTTTAAAGACGTCATAGTCTGTAAATTTTAAAGATGTCATAGTCTTTAAAGTTTAAAGACATCATAGTCTATAAGTTTAAGGACCTCACAGTCCATAAAGTTTAAGGACATCACAGTCCATGAGTTTAGGGACCTCATGGTCCGTAAAGTTTAAGGACATCATAGTCCAGTTTAAAGACGTCATAGTCTATGGGGGTTTAGTTTAGGGATGTTGCGGTCCATAAGTTTAAGGACATCATAGTCTATGAGTTTAGGGACCTCATAGTCCATGGTAGTTTAAAGACATCATAGTATGTAAAGTTTAAGGACATCATAGTCCATGAGTTTAAGGACCCCACAGTCCGTAAAGTTTAAGGACATCATAGTCCATGAGTTTAAGGACCCCGCAGTCCATGGAATGTCTGGTTGTCAGGACCCGTCACCTCTCTGAAGACTTTGAAAGATTACAACGACAAATATCAGAGGAGTGAAGAGATGTACCCTTAAACCAATATTAGTTGGGAGACCTGTAGTCCAATTTGAGACTAAGATCAAAGATTTATGAGCATATGGGCGCAATTAATCTGAATTAGGGATCTGTGGCCAACTTGGGCTCGGCCCATTCAGTTAAAATGTTGGACATTTAATTAGGCTCAATTAACAATGCTGAGCATTGGTTTGGGTTCTGACAACCCTTTTTGTCTTTTATTGAGTGCTGAGCACTCATTATAGCTCCGTGGTTTTATTTAAAGAACGGTTTATGTTCCCTCAGTGCACACGTGAGGAGTACGTGGCGCGCTTGGCGCCAGACAATGAGCGCAAAGCGCTTCTGTTAAGTAGCGCACATGTGAGGAGCACGTGGCATGCTTGGCGCTGAGCGCTAGTCAAAGAGCGCAAAGTGCTTCTGTTAAGTAGCGCACATGTGAGGAACACGTGGCGCGCTTGGCGCTGAGCGCCAGTCAATGAGTGCAGAGCGCTTTTGTTAAGTAGCGCACATGTGAGAAGCACGTGGCGCGCTTGGCGCTGAGCGCCAGTCAATGAGCGCAGAGCGCTTCTGTTAAGTAGCGCATACGTGAGGAGCACGTGGCGCACTTGGAGCTGAGCGCCAGTCAATAAGCGCATAGCGCTTCTGTTAAGTAGCGTACACGTGAGGAACACGTGGCGTGCTTGGCGCTGAGCTCCAGACAATGAGCGCAGAGCGCTTCTGATCAATTTTGTGATCTAAGAAATAAGCTCTCGCTTACAAGAGACTTTGTCTCATGGTTCTAAGAACAATGTTCTTATTTTTATAGGAGATGTTACAATCTCTTCTATTTTCTTTTGTGAAAGACTTTGTCTTTGTAGATCTATGATCTCAAGAGAATGAAATTCTTCTCTCCCTTTTTTTATGATGAGATGCTATGATCTCTTTTTGTGAAAGACCCCTGTCTTATAGATCTATGATCTGAAAAAGAACTATGTTCTTCTTCCTTGATAAGATGTATTTTATCTCTCTGTTTTTGCCTTGAAGAAAAGTTCTTCTTCTCAGAGCTTGCTCTTTTCTTTGAAATTTCTCAAAACTTATGGGGGGATTCCTCTCTTTGAGACTTGAAGTCTTGGGTCCTTTATATAGTAGAGGCTGATTTGTTGAATCAGTTGAAGAGATCTTTTCTCTAATTAATTTGGGGATGTTTCCCACCGTTGGATCTTTGATCCTAGGGCTTCTGTTTTACAGAAGGCAATTGTTCCCCTCCGAACGGCGGCCTAGACTTTACGTCTCGCCTGATATTCGGGGCAGATGCTATTTGGTTTTATCCGTCCACTTCTCCGAAGATGCCAAGTTGATTTATGGCACCGTGTATCGGAGGTTTAGACGGATGCGGCCGATATAGCAGACTTCGTCAGATTCCCCCTCGCTTGAGGGGTTTTTTGATTGTGGGGACACTCTTTCCTGCAGGCGCAAGCCCCTGCAGTTAATTACGCTACCGCATCACTGTAACAACTTTCTCTTTCTCCAGAATTTCACTTCGTGTCGTGTGTGTTTGTTTTGTTTGTGGTTGCCCATGGATTGTATACGGAGACTGAGTAATGCCGTCGCCCGTAGGACGTGGATTAGTCCAAATCCGTATTTACTTAGATTTGGGTTTGGTGTTTTTAGTTTAAGGATGCATTAGTCGCGTTGCGGCTAAAATCAACTTAAACGTTCGTCAAGGATACGTTAGTCCTGTTTTGGACTAAGATCAACTTGACGTGATGATCGATTTAATATCTGGCCGTCGGGACTCGTCACCTCTCTGACGTCGTTGAAGGATTACAACGACAGGTGTCAGAGGAGTTCAGAGATGTACCCTTGAACCAAAGTTGATTTGGAGTTTTATCATTCATTTAAATGTCTAAGGATACGTTAGCCGTATTTGGGGCTAAGATCGACTTAAACGGGACCGTTTAGATCCGGCAAAAGAGCATTTTGAAGCTCTATTATTCCAGTTTAGGGACGTAGTGGTCCATTTTCCAGTTTAGGGACGTGGTGGTCCATCGCCAGTTTAGGGACGTAGTGGTCCATATTCTAGTTTAAGGACGTGGTGGTCCAAGTTCCAGTTTAGGGACATGATGGTCCATCGCCAGTTTAAGGACATGGTGGTCCATCATTAGTTTAGGGACGTCTCGGTCCGATATTAGTTTAAGGACGTCTCGGTCCGATATTAGTTTAAGGACGTCTCGGTCCACGAGTTTAAGGACCCCGCAGTCCATATTGATGCGTGTGGTCGTCGGGACCCGTCACCTCTCTTACGACGTTGAATGATTACAACGACGTGTGTCAGAGGAGTTCGGAGATGTACCCTCGAACCGAAGTGAATTGATTTAAAAGAGCAATCTTGCTTAGTCAATTTAATTTAAGGACTTATGGCCAAAATTGGGCTAAGTCCAGTTTCAACATTTTTTGTCTTTGGCTGGTGCTGGGGCTTCACCCCTTTTTAGTAATGCACTGCATTATTCTTTTTTTGGTTGGGCTTTGCCTTTTTATGATGCAGAGCATCTATTTTTTTGTTTGGGCTTTGCCCTCCTTTTAAAATGCATAGCATTTTTTTATTAGGCCTGTTAGGCCTTTTAATTGGGCTCTGTCCCTTTTCTTTAACAATGCAGAGCATTAGATACTCTGACAGTGCCCCACGTGGCTTGTCAGGCGCTTTGCGCTAGGTATTGAGCGCAAACTCATATGGTGGTGACACGTGTCACGCTCTGGTGAGCGCAAGCGCAATAGCGTAGTGCGCTGCGCTGTTGCGCTGCAGACACGTGGCGCGCTCTGGTGAGTTGTGCTAATTCTAGAGAGCAGAGCTCTGTTTCAAGAGCGCGTAGCGCAAGTGGTTCTATGGCTGACACGTGTTGCGCTCTGGTGAGCGCAAGCGCAATAGCGCAGTGCGCTGCGTTAGTGCGCTGCGCTGTTGCGCTACTGACACGTGGCGCGCTCTGGTGAGTTGCGCCAATTCCAGAGAGCAAAGCTCTATTTTAAGAGCGCATAGCGCAAATTGTTCTGTAGCTGACACGTGGCGCTCTCTCAAGGGCGCAACAGCGCAGTTTGGAAATGCAAAGCACTAAGAATCTTTTAGATTCAAGAACAGAAGTGCAAAGCACTGTTGGATTTCTTGATCTAATTTAGATCAAAGGAAAAGATAAGTTTTTTCTTATCTTAAAGAACCAAAGGTTCATGAAAAAGTGCAAAGCACTATTTTTATTTTATTTATTCCTTTTATTTAGTTATGTTTAAAGATCAATGATCTTGTTTATAAGAGAATTTTCTCTTCTTTCAAAGGTTTTTACCTTTTTTGTTCTTGAGGAGTTCTTCAGATCCTCTTTCTCTCTCTTTTTTTTTAGAAAGATGTTGATGCCTTTGAATTGAGACCTAGGGTCCTTTTTATAGTGCCCATAAATTAGTTAAATTTGTTAAAGAGATCTTTCTCTAAGTGATTTGGGGAATTTTTCCCACTGTTGGATCTTTGATCCAAAGGCTTCTGTTTTACAGAAGAAAATTTTCTTGTTTTAACAAGAACAGAAAGATTTCTTTAAAATCTTAATTCAGTTTGGCGCAAATGCCCCAGCGCATGACACGTGTCGCGCAGCGCACCTGCGCTAGCGCATCTGCGCTGACACGTGTCGCGCAGCGCAAAGCGCAGCGCAACTGCGCTGACACGTGTCGCGCAGCGCACAGCGCAGCGCAACTGCACTAGCGCATCTGCGCTGACACGTGTCGCGCAGCGCAGTGCTTGCGCAACTGAAGCGTTGCTTCCTTTAATTTTGCTTAAAATAGAGCTTTGCTCTGATTGGGTGCGCTGCCTTGGGCGCTGTGCTACCGTATCAGCTTTTGACACGTGGCGCATTGCGCGCAGCGCACGGGATTTGAAGCGTTGCTTCAAAATTTTGAATTTTTGAAATTCAAACAGAGCCCTGCTCTAAATGGGGGAAACAAATGCCCCCCCCACCGTTGCGCTCACGTGGCGCGCACGTGAGTGCAGCGGTGGCAAGATCCCAGCCTTTGGATCAACTGACAAGTTGAAGGGGCGCAGGCGCCTATAAATAGGACCCTTGGTCCTTAGTAAATGTTTTACCATTTTCAAGAATTTTGAGTTTTCAGAGCCTTGCTCTTGTTTAAGAATTTTAGAGCCTTGCACTTACTTTTTCACAAGAACTCCAGAGTTCAGAACTTGAAAACATCTTAGGTATTAATTAAATTAAATTAAAATTGATTAATAGTGACTTGCTCTCATAGATCTTTGATCTAAAACCCTTTTGGGGTTTCAACAGCAGAGCCTTGCTCTGGAAAGTTCATAGATCTACAGAGATCTTGTTCATGGGTTTTAACTCATGAACAGAGCTTTGCTCATGGATCAAATGTAGATCTTTTCTGATCTAAAAATGTAGAACTCTTAAAAGTTTTCATTGATCTTTAAAATCCCAAATTTTAATCTTTAAGGGTTGAAGTTTTCTTTTTGATGGATTTTCCATTATTAATATAGGGCTAGGCTCTCCTTAAAGAGATTTTATTCCCTTGAGACTAGAGTTTGACAAATGTCACTCTGTGACAGAGCTTTGCTCTAAAAGAGGAGATTTTCTCCTTGTCTCTAGGGATTTCCCACCAATGAGGATATTCTCTTGTAAATCTTTTCATGAATTAACAGTCTCATCTAATGATGGGATTGTCTTATTAAATGATGCACCGTCATTCAGATTTTTGTGGGTCCCTCTTTGGTCCCCTAGCCACTGCATCACAGTGTGGAGTAAGATTTTAAAATGCCAAGCGTTAGAACACTAACGGTTATTTTTGTCTTTCTACAGGAAACATGTCTAACGACTTGTGTTTCCCCTTCGTTCGCTCAGAAGGAGGGTTTCCCCATGCGCCAGTGGACCGGGTGGCGTTCGCTCTTATTAAAGATCATGACCCCGAGTGCAAAAACCTCCACTTGTGAGGAAGGTGGTACGGCCAGATCATCCAGGGTCGCCGCAGCTTCAGTTTTGCCACGCCGTCTGAGCCCATAACTCCAATCCCCTATGCGGACGAACCCCCGGTGAAGTATGCCATGGAGGTTAAAAAGTGGAACTCGGATGACCTCCTCCAACCCGCAATTGGTGCTATTCACGTGCAGCCGCCGCCGGCGATAGATATTTTAGGGAGACGAATCTGTCAGGGTGAAGTACGCCCTTGGGGACAGGCCTACAATATTGGATTGGTGCCGCGACCGCCCTCCGGATACTTGCAGTGGGCCCGATACATCTTGTCGGCGAAAAGGACTCATCTAACGAAGATTGGATTGTATTCGGCCGTCTATGTCTCGCTCTTCGAGTATCCCTCTCCTCCAACATGGTGGATCAAGGCTTTTATTGAATAATGGAATATCCCCACCCACACTTTCTTGATGCCGGATAGGGAGGTCTCTATTTCTTTGGAGGAGTTTGCCGAACTCTCGGGCTTGCCGATGAGGGGGGAGTATTACGAGGAGTTGCTCCCTCCTGACGAATATGTTTTTACCACCAAGCCGCTGGTGTTTGACCTGACTCCGGAGAACGTTGTTCAACATCATTATCCGGGCTTGGTGAAGGTGTTGGAGATCTATGAAGAACTCCATCTGGAATCGGGCAACCGGGGCGTCAGTTTCGCAGATTTTATTGCCCGCTTCATTCGCCCGGAGTTCCTATCAGAGCAGAGTGAGAAGTTCACCCAGCTCGATGACCCTTTCGGTTTCGGCTTGGACCGCCGACCCGTATCGGAAAATGATCAAAGGGATTTTTATCTCCCCGGCGCTGCCATCGTCCCTTTCTCAGAAATCGCCGTCCCGGGCATGGATGAGGAGACCTTTTTTATTGGGTTCTTGGGCTTGTGGTTATGCAGTTTTGCGCTCCCCATGCACCCGCGTCACATGCGGTCTTCCGTCTTTTACCCAGCGCATCGGATGGTGGCTGGTTTGCAGTTATCGGTAGGAATCGCCGGGCTGGCCTACCTTTATAAAGGACTTAGCGTAGCGGCGGACGCTAGTGAGCCTGGGGTGCAGCCCGCTAACTTCCAGACGCACTATTTCACCTCCTGGATGGAGATGCACGTGCAAGGGGTGTTCGGTGCCCATAAGATTCCTCTGTTCTTTGAGAAATGCAGACTCCCGAGAGTCATGCGGTTGGTCGGCGCTTCAATTGTGGTTGCGCCCCCGCGGGAGTCTAGGGGGCTGCTCCTTCGTCCACGTCTGGTCGGAGCGAAGGTTTCCTTTGTGGATAAGGTTATAACCATAGGCTCAGAGACTACTAAGTCAGTAGGGCCACTGCGCGATGATTTCAAGGACGGGGCTTCCGTATTGAAGGCCCGGGAAATCCTCCACCTCTACTCCATTCGGCCGGGTTATCTAGTGTTTAGGCAGAATGAGACAGCACTTTTTATGAGGTACAACCCGCACCGGTTTGCTCAGCAATCGAGTTACAACCAAGGGATCCCGATGGAAGCTTTCTTGGAAAAGCCCGTGGTCAGCCAAGAGGGGATGAAGAATGCAATGCACCATTTCACACGGCTTAATACAGGTTCCTATTTCTTCATCAGCGAACCGAGCTGCATCCCCAAAGTCCTCAACGCGTACGTGGCTTGGTATGCGCATGCTATGGGTCCAGTTATCCAAATGGAAAAACGCATGCTGGTTGACCGCAAGGGTGCGCCTCCCGGCGGCGATCTCAAGGCTCCCTTGAAGCCGAGGACCCCGGTTATTTCTCCATTCAAAGGTGTTGGAATCGGACCTCCGCGCGTGTTGAGCCCTCCGCGCGGATTGCCACTTCATGATATTGTGGATGCGCCACCAGCCTCCCGTGCTTCAGTGGAGGCGGTAAATGTGGTACCGCCAGAGTCTGGCGCCGGCGAGGATATCGAGACCCGCCGCCTTAAGGCGTCCGCTAAACGTAAATCAGTCTTGGGTGTATCCAGAGCTGGCGGGCAAAAGAAGAAGAAGCCGCTCCTTTCCCTTGATGCGATTCTTGGCTTAGAGCCTGAGCCCTCTCTTACCAAAGGAATAAGTGAGTATGGCAGCAATAAGGGCTTCGCGGTAGACCCCGCAGACACCGACCTGGCGGCCGCCATTGCGGCTTCTGTGCGATCAGTGAGGCTTGAAGCGTGGTTAAGTAAACTCGCTGAGTCAGGTAATTATTAGCTGCTCTCCTCATCATTTCATCGCATTTTTTCATCATTATTCTTGACTAATACTTTTCCCCATTTTCAACAGGTGTCTCTACCGAAGAAGCCATCGCTGCCTCTTTGAAAACCTTCCAAAAGGAGGAGGAGAAACGCACTTTAGCGGGCGCCGGTATGTCCCACCCCCCTTTTTCTTAAGCAAATTTCGTCGTTCTTTTCGATGATCAACCTAACTTTCTTTCCTTGTTTCCTTCTAGGGGTTACACCAGTCGACGAAGATATTCTTCCGGAAACCCGTCACTGGAGTTCCGGTCTCGTCGGGGCTGCTGCAAGGGCTTCGACTTGACAAGTCGACGAGGGATGCCTTGAAGAGTTTGGAGGCATCCCTGTATACGGACGAGGATGCCTCAATGCGAGAGGCTCTGGTTAGGTCCGTCTCAACGGCCCAGGAGGAGAGAAAACAGCTGAGGCGCGGAGCGAAGGCGCGCCAGGCTGCTTTGGCTATGGGAGCGGGCCCAAGCACCGTCCCTCGGGCAGATACTCCTTCCGAAGAGGCCCCTGTCGCCCTATCCACTGCTCGCAGACAAGTGGCGCGTGCCGTTCGAAGCGCAAATGAGAAGTCCACTTCAGGTAACATTTCTTTCTGAATTTTTATTGTGAAAGTTATAATGTCGACGGTTCTTACATACATTATTTTGCAGGGCCAAGTCCGACCGAGGGTGAGGCGGAGACCGTTGATCTTAGGGGAACAGAGGGGGTGGTACCTGCCGAACTCGAGCCGACGGTGGGCAACGTCGTTGTGGCTTTGGAGCCTGAGGTGGAGGTCGAGGGGCCTGCCGCCGAGAAGGTCATTGATGCCGAACCTGAAGCGGTGGCAGATGATATGATCATCATAACTGAACCGAGGGTGGTGGTGGACGAGGCGCTTGAGGCCGGCGACCTCATGGTGACAGTGGATGAGCCGATGGAGACGGCGGAGCTCGAAGAAGTTGCGGGTGAGATGGGCACGACTCTTGGGGAAGAGTCAGCCGCTTCCTTCCAAGAATCCGGCAACGCTCCAATCATTTCCCTCCCTGCTTACGATCTCCTGCCGTCTCCTGGTCGCGCTAGCACGACGACGGTCTTCATCGAGTCGGGTGATGAGGCTACGGGCGGTGGCCTCATGTCGATAGAGGAGGGAGTCGCTTCTGTTTCGGCCGGGAGCTCCTCAGGTAAACCTTAGGTTACTGTCTTTCTTATTTTACAATCCTTTCTGACAAGTTCACCTTTCTTGTAACGCAGGTGCAGCCAGCGCCGATGCCCCGCTGCTTTGAGGAGCGCCTTCAACGACTGCCTTGGCGGTGGTCACCTCTCAACCCTCTCTCATACCCTCGAAGATGTTGGAAGGTATGTGTTTACGATTTATTAATCTTGTTTTCTAGACATATAATTCGTGTACTAAAGTCACACTGTTGTGTTTTCAGGAGTGCTTTTTGATCATGTATATCAGATGTTGCTCCCACACTTTTCCTTCCCATCTGAGCTTGCTTCTTCCTCTGGTGGTGTTGGTGAGTATGATTTCCGTTGACATCCTTCCTCTCTTTTTCCTTATTGATGGAATTACCTCTAACCTCTTTTTCTCATCTCAACTGCAGTGATACAGATTGAAGGAGGGGATAACAGATCAACTGTGCCACCAGCCCTTCCGACCTTACCACCTGTCTCAACTGGCACAATAACCATCATATTGGTAACTTTCCTCTCTTTATTTTCTGTACTGTTATCTGATCGCATCCTGTTTCTTTCAGCCGTCATTCTGGCTTCGGCGTCCTTCGAACCTCGCATCACAATACCGGCGGGTCCTTAACTGAGGAGTCTGTCTTCAAAAGGCGCCGCGAATAGTCTGCGCATGTTGAGTGACTACGTCGAGGAACTCGACATTGAAACTCCTACATCTGCCGCAGACTTCGCTATGGTGGTTAACCCGATGCTAGCAATACTCGTGAACTTTCATGATGAGGGCATCATTGCATCTTGGGTTAACCATTGTAAGGAGATCGAGGGTCGCCTATATCAATTGGAGTCATTGCGTCCCGCTCCCGAGACCGTGGCTGCCAGTAATCAAAGGACAACGTGGATTGAGCAGAGCGCTCCTTACTTCCGCCATCTCGAACAAGAAGTCATTTCAAGGCGTAAGGAGCGTGGTGAGACTTCGAGCAAGTCTGCTCAACTGCATGCTCGGGTGGAGGCCAACGCCGCACGGCTGAAGGTTATCTTTGAGGGCCTTCTGCAATGTCTCTCCGAAGGGTTATCATTGAGGCAGAAACTTGACGTTGTCGAGCGAGCTGCACCCAGCCAGGAAGCAGCCCAGAAGGCGGCGGAGGAGCAACTTTCATCCTTCTTGCAGCAGCGGGCCTAGGTGGAGGCGGAGGTGGCCGCGGCTGTCACTCGAGAGGAAGCGCTGAAGGAAGTGCGAGAGCAGCTTGTGAACTTACTAAAGACACTTCCTCCTCAGTAGCTATCCATTTTTGTATCGTTTGTACTTATAGATAAAAGGATGTATACATATATATATATATATATATTTTTATTCTGACATAATGTATCATGTATCCAATCAAGTTTATGAATAAAAGATACACCTTTTTTTTTGTAATGTGTCATTTTCTCCGTCTTTTCTTTCTTTCATTATCAACATGCCACCTTAGTAACCATGTTTGACGGATGATTAGAACGAGTATCCTGACTTTCTCAATAAATAGCTATGGCTTAGGTCGCAGGTTCAGATCTGCTGCCCAAGACTTTTCAACTCTATAAGCCGTGAGGGTCTCATAGAGAATTTTCTCCCTATGGATCGAGAGGATCTCGTAGGTGGGTTTTCTCCTTAGGAATCATGAGGATTCCTAAGTGCGGTTTTCTCTTATAAGTCGTAAGGATCCTACAAGAGAGTTTTTCCCTCTTACGAGTCGAGAGGACTCGCAAGCGGTTGTTTCCCTCCTCGTCGAAATTCGACTTTGGAGAGTGAGACCCGTGAATAGTATGCAAGAGACCATTTTGGATTGACTTGCAGGGTCCCATTGTTCAGGAAGCAAGTTTTTTAGTTCCTGCTGCCTGAGGCTTCATTTGCAAGTTGAGATGAATCGGGAGTTTCCCGTGGAGACAATGGTTTCTCTGCGAGCCGACGCGAATCAGGAGGCTCTCGTCAAGGAGTGTTTGTATCCGTGAGTCGAGGAGTTTGCTAGGGATTATTTGTTTCCCAAGCGCCAAGGATTATTTGTTTCCTTGGGGTTTGAAACGAGTCGAGGATTCCCACGGAGGCAGTGGTGGCTCTGCGAGTCGACGCGGATTAGGAGGCTCTCGTCAAGGAGTGTTTGTATCCGTGAGTCGAGGAGTTTGCTGAAGATACTGGTTTCTTCAGAGTTGGACTGAACTGTCGAGATTTGGCTTCGTCTTCTGGCGGAGCCTGTTAGGAAAAGTATGTTTCCTTCTTTGTTTACGCCCTTGAACTGTATACAGGGATCGATGTGATCTTAACTGTAGGGCTAAAGTTTTATCATTTCTTCTTTTTATTTTATTTTATTTCCGCGATGCTCTATCATTTCAGCTTTTATATCGCGAAGGTCGCGACTGCCCATTCATTTCGGCTATTTTTCGCGGTGCCCAATCATTTCGGCTATTTATTTTATTTTCACTCGCTGCTTTTTATTGCGAGTTGCCCAATCATTTCGGCCATTTTGCATGCATACATTTTTACTTGCTGCTTTTTATTGCAAGTTGCCCCATCATTTTTGGCTATTTCATATGCATGTGCGGCCTACTGGCTTTTCGCCGTAAGCCTGAAATTAAACACCGATTTCGGCATCAGCACCGCTACAACTGGGATATTGCCAGGAGCGAATCATCATTTGCCTCTGTCGATGTCGAACAAAGGTGGCTTAGCGACCAGGGTTAAGGTCCTGTCGACTAAGGCTTTTGACTTCATGAGCCGTAAGGGTTTCACAAAGGTATTTCTCCCTACAAGTCGTGAGGATCTTGTAGGTGTATTTTCTCCTTAGGAGTCGTGAGGATTCCTAAGTGTATGTTCCTCGGTAAGTCGTAAGGATCCTACAAGAGGGTTTTCTCCTTGTAAATCGAGAGGACTTACAAGTGTTGTTCACCATGCGAACATATCCTCAGTCTCGGATGAGACTTGATTAAAGAAATGTTTATTCGCGCCCGTGGATTGTATACAAGGGTCAGTATTGGACCACTTGTAGGGCAATCTCAGAAGTTGTGGGGGTTGCTTAAGCACAGGTTTAGGTCTCTGTAACTTAAGACTTTCAAATCTTATGAGCCGTGAGGGTCCCATAAGAGAGTTCTCCTCACGAGTCGTGAGAATCTCGTGAGTGTATTTTCTCCCTAGGAATCGTGAGGATCCCTAAGTGTGTTGCTCCCTTGTGAGTCATAAGGATCTCACGCGGGTGGTTTCTCCTTACAAGGTCGATAGGACCCTATAAGTGTCCTTTAACGAGGTTGCGCCCTTTCAGGTTTTCACAAACACTCGCCAGTAGCCCTGCTGTTTTTACTCACGGAGCCCTTTCGGGTTTTCATCCGTGCCCATTTTGCTTATGGACATACCGTTTTTTTTATTCTTTTTATTTTCTTTTTCTCTTTTTTTTACGAGGTCGCGCCCTTTCGGGTTTTCACGAACACTCGCCGGTAGCCCTGCTGTTTTTACTCACGGAGCCCTTTCGAGTTTTCATCCGTGCCCTTTTTGCTTATGGACATACCGTTTTTACTTATTATATATATTTTTTTATTTATTTATTTTTTATTCATCTCGTCAGCCTAAGGATGCTGCGGTATTAGTTTAAAGACTTTTCGGTCTGCTATTAGTTTAAGGACATTTCGGTCTGTCGTTAGTTTAAGGACGTTTCGGTCCGCCATTGAGAAGGCTGGCTACTGCTTATAAAGCTTGAGCTTAGGAAGATAGTGAGCGGACATAGTCGTCGTCATCTATCATTGGCCTAGGCCGTGGCTCATTAAGCGTAATATCTCTTTAGGAAGCGACCGTTTATTGGCCTGAAAGGCCTTTCACCATGCATGTCCATGAGTAGATAGGCCCCACCCTGGTAAACTTTATCTATGATGTACGGGCCTTCATAGTTTGGCTCGAATTTTCCCTGCTTGGCGCGATTGGGGATCATAGGCCTTTTGACCACTAGCATGAGTTCGCCCTGGCGGAATGTTCTCGGTCGGGTCAATCTTTCGTATGAGCGCGTCATCTTTGCTTTATAAGCTTCCAGATTTTGCTGTGCTATGAGCCGGGTTTCATCAAGGGCGTCAAGCTCCTCAAGACGAAGGTGAGCATTTTCTTCGTCCGTTAGCTCGTAATGGACTGCCACTCGTAGAGAGGGTAACTCTATCTCGAGGGGGAGTGCTGCTTCGGTACCGAACACCAACGCGTACGGCGTTGTGTTCGTGGCCGTCTTGAACGTAGTTCGATATGCCCAAAGAGCTTCTTGCAGTCTTTCGTGCCAGTCTTTCTTATTTCGGGACACCGTTTTCTTTATGATCTTTGTCAAGGTCTTGTTGAAGGCTTCAGCTAGACCATTGGCTCGCGGATTATAAACCGAGGAATATCTCCAGTCTATATTGTGCTGCTGTGCAAAGCGACTGATCTTGTGGCTTCTGTAAGCTGGCCCGTTATCGGAGATGATTCGCCTTGGCGTTCCAAACTGATATATGACATGCGTCTTGAAGAAGTGGAGGATAGTCTCCATCTTTACTTCCCTCAGCGGTACTGCTTCTGCCCATTTGGAGAAGTAGTCGGTCGTTGCCAGGATGAAACGATGTCCCCTAGACGATGCTGGTTCGATAGGGCCGACTATGTCAGTCCCCCACATTTCGAATGGCCAGCTAGCCACCGTTGGATGTAGTGGATTTGGGTGCTGGTGGATGAAGTCCCCATGGATTTGACACGAGTGACACTGCTTCGCATATTTGAGGCAGTCTTGAATCATCGTGGGCCAGTAGTAGCCCATCCGTTTTATCTTCAACTTCATCTTTGGGCCCGCTTGGTAAGAACCGCAGAGTCCGTCGTGAACTTCCTGGACGACCCTTTTTGCTTCATCGGGTCCTAAGCATCTTAGCCATAGAGAATCAAATGACCTCTTGTACAGGGTATCATTGACGAAGGCGAAAGACAGAGCTCGTTTCATGAGTTGATGTCTTGTGGATGCTTCTTCAGGCATTCGGTGGGACTTGAAGTAATCTATGAAGACTTCTCTCCAATCCTCGGTATTTTTCCAATCTTGTACTTGCAGGGTCGTCTGCTCGCTCGCTCCCTTTTCTTCGGATGATTCCGGAGATATTTCTGCTGGGGCAAGCACTCGACGGCTTTGTACCACGATTTTAACGTCATCGAGGTTCTCGTCAGCCAGTTCTTTAGCAAGTTTGGCCAACGCGTCTGCTTTGCTGTTTTCCGCGCGCGGTATGTTCTCCAAAGTATAGGAGGGAATTTGGGTCAACAGTTGTTGCACCTTTTCCCCGTATTTCACTAACTCCGGTTTGCACGTTTGGTAGTCGCCGTTTACTTGACTAACGACCAGTTGAGAATCCCCGTATATGAGGAGGTTTTCAATTCCCATGTCAATGGCGATCTCGAGGCCTGCTATTAGAGCTTCGTATTCGGCTTCGTTGTTTGTCCTTGGCTCCGTCAGGGAGAAAGCAAAGCGCATTATCCCTCCTTGTGGAGTTACAAAGATTTGTCCTACCCCCGATTTGATTATAGGGGTACTCTATTTGCGCTTTTTCATGGAAGATGCTCCATCGAAATAAAGTTCCCAATGGGTATCACCACCGTCGATCACATCGAACGCATGTTCGTCTGGCAAATCGCAATTTAGAGGAGAATCGGCGGATATGGGATGCTCAGCGAGGAAGTCGGCGATGGCCTGGCCTTTCACTGCCTTGAGAGGTTGATATGTTATCGAGAACTCCATCAAGAGCAGAGCCCATACGCTGTATGTTAGCTGCTTGTTCAGCGGCCTCTTTGTCCTTCTTTTCCAATATCCGATGAAGGAATTCGGCGTCGGTTTCTTCCTAGTGGCGCTCGTCCGAGGACCCTTCGGGGTTCTCTTTTGGCCCGGTAAGTGCAGCCATAGCATTCATCATTTCTTAAAGCTTTTGCTGTTGCTCCTGCGCCTTGGTCACTGACCGTGTAAGCGGTCTATGACCCGTGGATGCACGGCTGTCTTCTTTTCCAGATGCCACGTAGACGGTATGAACTATCATGCCCCCTGACTTAGAGCGTTTAGGTTCACCATTTTTAACTTTTGCCGCTGACGCGGGAGTTTTCTCTGGCCTCCTTCTCTTATGGGCCGTTGAGGTTGAAGGAACCGTTGAAGGGGGCACCTTAGCGATCGTTGTCCCTTGCTGTTCAATAGGACGGTCTTTTCCTTTTTGCACCTTCGTCTTCTTTTGTTGACGGGAGAGATCCAGGTCGATCACGGAGTCTTGAACTCTCCTCCAAACTTTATAAATTCTTGAGGACAGCCGTTGATGGGGCTGTTCTTGCTTCGTTTCTGGAACTCTCTCCGCAGGTGGAGGAGATCTCTTCAGTGTAGCGGTTGGAGAGTTCTTCCATACCCTCCTCAGCAATTCAAAGCTGTTCCCAGTTGGAACAGCAGCGTTGACTTCCACTACTGGAGCCGGTGGAGTTAGCCCTGAGGGGGAGCTGCCCCCTGCCTTCCTCACTCGTTTCCAATGGCGACGTCGAGCACGACGAGCCGCTGGGACTGGCTCGGAGATTGAGACATCTTCTTTTTGCCCCATGTCTGAATGAGGCGCCGCTGGTGTTAACCTCTTAAAGACTGAGGTTGTCTTTTGAGGGGTGATATTCAACCTATCGAAGACGGATCCTCGAGCAGGGGCAGGAGCAGGAATCGTCAGTCTTGAAAAGACTGATTCTTTGACAGGGGAAGCCGCCTTGACGACTTCTGGAGCAGCAGTTATTGCCTTCCTTAGGACAGCCAGTTTAGAGTTCTGATCCAGCCTGGCGAAAACCGAGGCTGTTGGTTTGGTGGTGGGCGACCCGTTGACAGGGGCCGTCGTGGTAGTGAGCCGGTTGAAGACCGACTTCTTGTTCACTTCCGGTGCAGGTATTGGCATAGAGAAGCTTGTAGGTGGGATCATGGTCCCGAAAAACAGGCCGGTGGTGGCCTGGGTCACCTGGTCTACCGGCAGAGCGAGGAAGGAAGCCGCTTGGGGCCCATATGCTACACCTCCGGAGGAGGTGGAGCGTCCGTTGCAGTGGCACTTCGAGCAGTTGGAGCAGTTAGAGGCCATTGATGTTTGAGTTCTGTGCCAGGCAAAAAACCAAATCTTAGTAACTTGAAATCCGAAGGCAACCATTTAACAAACCGCGATGGGTTCGCGAAGACGACACACGAAGTATGGAGTGGAAAAAGGAAAAGGTCCCACCGGGCGTGCCAGAATCTATTCCCCTCCGAACGGCGGCCTAGACTTTGCGTCTCGCCTGAGATTCGGGGCAGATGCTATTTGGTTTTATCCGTCCACTTCTCCGAAGATGCCAAGTTGATTTATGGCACCGTGTATCGGAGGTTTAGACGGATGCGGCCGATGTAGCAGACTTCGTCAGATTTCCCCTCGCTTGAGGGGTTTTTTTATTGTGGGGACACTCTTCCCTGCAGGCGCAAGCCCCTGCAGTTAATTACGCTACCGCATCACGGTAAGAACTTTCTCCTTCTCCAGAATTTCACTTCGTGTCGTGTGTGTTTGTTTTGTTTGTGGTTGCCCGTGGATTGTATACGGAGACTGAGTAATGTCGTCGCCCGTAGGACGTGGATTATTCCAAATCCGTATTTACTTAGATTTGGGTTTGGTGTTTTTAGTTTAAGGATGCATTAGTCGCGTTGCGGCTAAGATCAACTTAAACGTTCGTCAAGGATACGTTAGTCCTGTTTTGGACTAAGATCAACTTGACGTGATGATCGATTTAATATCTGGCCGTCGGGACTCGTAACCTCTCTGACGTCGTTGAAGGATTACAACGACAGGTGTCAGAGGAGTTCAGAGATGTACCCTTGAACCAAAGTTGATTTGGAGTTTTATCATTCATTTAAATGTCTAAGGATACGTTAGCCGTATTTGGGGCTAAGATCAACTTAAACGGGACCGTTTAGATCCGGCAAAAGAGCATTTTGAAGCTCTATTATTCTAGTTTAGGGACGTAGTGGTCCATTTTCCAGTTTAGGGACGTGGTGGTCCATCGCCAGTTTAGGGACGTGGTGGTCCATATTCCAGTTTAAGGACGTGGTGGTCCAAGTTCCAGTTTAGGGACATGATGGTCCATCGCCAGTTTAAGGACGTGGTAGTCCATCATTAGTTTAGGGACGTCTCGGTCCGATATTAGTTTAAGGACGTCTCGGTCTGATATTAGTTTAAGGACGTCTCGGTCCACGAGTTTAAGGACCCCGCAGTCCATATTGATGCGTGTGGTCGTCGGGACCCGTCACCTCTCTGACGACGTTGAATGATTACAACGACGTGTGTCAAAGGAGTTCGGAGATGTACCCTTGAACCGAAGTGAATTGATTTAAAAGAGCAATCTTGCTCAGTCAATTTAATTTAAGGACTTATGGCCAAAATTGGGCTAAGTCCAGTTTCAACATTTTTTGTCTTTGGCTGGTGCTGGGGCTTCACCCCTATTTAGTAATGCACTGCATTATTCTTGTTTTGGTTGGGCTTTGCCCTTTTATGATGCAGAGCATCTATTTTTTTGTTTGGGCTTTGCCCCCCTTTTAAAATGCATAGCATTTTTTTATTAGGCCTGTTAGGCCTTTTAATTGGGCTCTGTCCCTTTTCTTTAACAATGCAGAGCATTAGATACTCTGACAGTGCCCCACGTGGCTTGTCAGGCGCTTTGCGCTAGGTATTGAGCGCAAACTCATATGGTGGTGACACATGTCACGCTCTGGTGAGCGCAAGCGCAAGAGCGCAGTGCGCTGCGCTGCGCTGTTGCGCTGCAGACACGTGGCGCGCTCTGGTGAGTTGCGCTAATTCTAGAGAGCAAAGCTCTGTTTCAAGAGCGCGTAGCGCAAGTGGTTCTATGGCTGACACGTGTTGCGCTCTGGTGAGCGCAAGCGCAATAGCGCAGTGCACTGCGCTAGTGCGTTGCGCTGTTGCGCTACTGACACGTGGCGCGCTCTGGTGAGTTGCGCCAATTCCAGAGAGCAAAGCTCTATTTTAAGAGCGCATAGCGCAAATTGTTCTGTAGATGACACGTGGCGCTCTCTCAAGGGCGCAACAGCGCAGTTTGGAAATGCAAAGCACTAAGAATCTTTTAGATTCAAGAACAGAAGTGCAAAGCACTGTTGGATTTCTTGATCTAATTTAGATCAAAGGAAAAGATAAGTTTTTTCTTATCTTAAAGAACCAAAGGTTCATGAAAAAGTGCAAAGCACTATTTTTATTTTATTTATTCCTTTTATTTAGTTATGTTTAAAGATCAATGATCTTGTTTATAAGAGAATTTTCTCTTCTTTCAAAGGTTTTTACCTTTTTTGTTCTTGAGGAGTTCTTCAGAGTCCTCTTTCTCTCTCATTTTTTTTAGAAAGATGTTGATGCCTTTGAATTGAGGCCTAGGGTCCTTTTTATAGTGCCCATAAATTAGTTAAATTTGTTAAAGAGATCTTTCTCTAAGTGATTTGGGGAATTTTCCCCACCGTTGGATCTTTGATCCAAGGGGTTCTGTTTTACAGAAGAAAATCTTCTTGTTTTAACAAGAACAGAAAGATTTCTTTAAAATCTTAATTCAGTTTGGCGCAAATGCCCCAGCGCGTGACACGTGTCGCGCAGCGCACAGCACAGCGCAACTGTGCTAACGCATCTGCGCTGACACGTGTCGCGCAGCGCAGTGCTTGCACAACTGAAGCATTGCTTCCTTTAATTTTTTTTAAAATAGAGCTTTACTCTGATTGGGTGCGCTGCCTTGGGCGCTGTGCTGCCGTATCAGCTTTTTTCACGTGGCGCATTGCGCGCAGCGCACGGGATTTGAAGCGTTGCTTCAAAATTTTGAATTTTTGAAATTCAAACAGTGCCCTGCTCTAAATGGGGGAAACAACAATCTTCTTGTTTTTAACAAGATTGGGAAATCTTTTCCCATACAGAACTTATTCTGTATCTTGGCGATCTTTAATCACCATTGGATCTTTGATCCAATGGTGCTGTAATTTTCAGAGATAGTTTGATGATTTTTAGTCATCTTTGTTGGATCTTTGATCCAAGGGTGGGGAACATTTTGTTCCAGCGCTAGCGATCTCCTGCTTTGCACGTGAGCGCTGCATCAGAGTCTTTGACTCTGGGTGCTAGCGCACTTAGCGCTGGCGCTATCGTGCTTTGCACATGAGCACTGCATCAGAGTCTTTGACTCTTAGCACTGACACTGCTAGCACTAGCGCTCTCGTGCTTTGCACATGAGCGTTGCATCAGAGTCTTTGACTCTTTAGCTCTGGCGCTGCTAGCGCTAGCGCTCTCGTACTTTGCACGTGAGCGCTGCATCAGAGTTTTTGACTCTTAGCGCTGGCGCATTTAGCGCGAGCGCTTTTATAAAGCGCTGCTTCATTTCAAATTTCAAAATTTGAACAGAGCTTTCCTCTGATTGGGGGAAACAACCCTATCATTTCGGCTTTTTTTAGGATTCAAAATCTGATATCAATCTTGGCATCAGCATCGCTACCTCTGGAATATTGCCAGGAGCGAATCATCATTTTCCATGAGAGGACTTGAAATTTGATATCTATTTAAGCATCAGTATCGCTACAACTAAAATATTGCCATAAGCGAATCATCATTTGCCTTTGTTAGTTTGGACAAAGGTGGCTTAGCAAATAGGGTTAGGATCCCGTCGACTAGGGCTTTCTGGCTTTATGAGCCGTCAGGGTCTCATAAAGGTATTTCTCCCTGCGAGTCGAGAGGATCTTGTAGGTGTATTTTTTCCTTAGGAGTCGTGAGGATTCCTAAGCGTGTTTTTCTCTTATAAGTCGTAAAGATCTTACAAAAGTATTTTCTCTTTGTAAGTCGAGAGGACTTACAAGTGTCGCTCATTATATGAGGACATGTCTCGCCATTGGTGGAACTTGGTGGGAAAATATTTATTTATGCCCGTGGATTGTATACAAGGGTCAATATTGGACCGTCTGTAGAGCAAGAAAGTTTTGTAAGGTTTTGATGGATTAAGAACATATTTAGATCCCTGTAACTTAAGGCTTTTGAATCCAATGAGCCGTGAAGGTCTCAAAGGGAGTATATTCTTCTTTAGAGTCATGAGGATCTCGTAAGTGCATTTTCTCCTCAGGAATTGTATGGAATCCTAAGTGTGCTACTCCTTTATGAGTCGTAAGGATCTTACGCAGGTGCTTTCTCCTTACAAAGTCGTGAGGGGTTTGTAAGATTTTTTTACGAGTACACGCTCTCTCGGGTTTTCACTAGCTCGCTGTCAGTCCTGCTGTTTTTACTCATGGAGCCCTTTCGGGTTTTCATCCATGCCCATTTCGCTGTGGACAAACCCTTTTTTTACGCGGCCTGTCAGGCAATGCACCATTAGCTATAGGCTCCGATCTTTTTCTAAAGACTACATCATGTGGGACCTGGGAGAGTTATGAATCGTTTACGCCCGTGGATTGTATACGGTAATCATGGTGAGGATTCACCGTAGGGCTAAACGTGTTAGTTTAAGGCCATGAAGGTCCATTATCGCCTTATTTTAGGGCGAAATGCTAGTTTAAGGACGTCCCGGTCCAACATTCCCGTTTTGGGGGCGAATATTAGTTTAAGGACATTTCGATCCAACGTTCCCATATTTGGGACGAATATTAGTTTAAGGACGTTTCGGTCCATTGTTAATTTAAGAACGTTTCGGTCCATTATTCCTGTGTTTGGGGGAACGCATTAGTTTAGGAACGTTTCGGTCCAATATCACCGTGTTTTGGGGCGACGGAGCTTTTTGGATAAGGTTTTAGACGGTCAGCCTTCTTTTTCTCTTCTCTATCCCGTTTTTTCGATTCGTTCGGTCACCGCGGGGTAAGTTGGCATTTACCTCTAACTCGAGTTGGATTTCTTGCTCGGTCCAGGACTTTACTTTGGCCATGGTCTTAGGTTGCGCCAATGCAAAAGAGCGGAGCCACTCTTTATGCCTAAGACCCGACCTCAAGGCGGTGATAACTGTTTCGTCACGGTGCTCGGGGACTTCTAAGAGGGCATTATAGAAGCGGGTGACATAACCTTTGAAGAATTCCTTGTCTTCACTCTTGATGGTAAACAGGTAGTTGACCGTCCTTTTCTGTTGTCGGTTACCGACAAAATGACCGAGGAATTGAGTCTCCAGCTCATCAAAGGTTAATATCGAGCATGGCGTAAGTCCACGGAACCAATCCCGGCCGGCCCAGATGAGGGTGGTGGGAAAGGTTCGGCACTGAGTTGCATCTGAGTTGTCTTGGAAGCTCATGCCCGCCATAAACGAAGAGGGCCACTTTAGGCTGTTTGTTCCTGGACGAGACCCGCTCACCTAGTAGATACTCTGTGAAGGGCCTCATGAGTGAATCTACGGAGTACTTTGCCATTCCTCCGGCCGAACAGGTAGCGTGCCGCATGTCTTCGATTTTTTTCTTGAGGGCCTCGATTCACTGATGGTACCCCTAGGATTCCCATCTCTCAAAGCGCCTGATGTCTCTGCTTTAGGCTTGTGCAATGGAGTGATTTCGGCTTTGCTCTATCACGTTCCTCAGGTCCTCGGGGGAACCCTTTGTGATTAGTCCCGAGGTGAGTCACATGCGCGGTCTCGATGGATGCGGGGACGTCGGTCTCCCTGGAATCAGGCGACCTGAACGACGTCTCTTCAGGGGAAGAAAGAGCGCGGCAGGCGTTGAAGCGACGGCCCGCTCTCCCTTGAGATCTCGGTGTCGAACTATCCGGCGCCCAACGAGTCATGGAATCATTCCTCGTATGGGGGTCGTGACTGCTGGAATCGACAAGCTGGTGTTTGGTGACATTGAGATGGGCGTGAGCTAGGTCGAGGATCTAATGCGCCCCTCCGTCATCCCACGTATGCCATCGTTCCGAAGGGTGGGGACAGCGGTTTAGCGGGCATGGCCGGCCGTTTAAACACGAACGAGTGTGTCCACTATCACCGTGAACCTGTTGGTCCGCACTGATAATTCGTCGATGACGTTGGGAGGTGGAGTAGGACCGACCCCGCCTCCGTTATAGAGGGCGAAGTGGCTCATGCTGGGATCTCTATGATAAGGATCGCTGGACATTATATCAAATGCGGAAGATCAACTTTCTTAGGTGGGAAAAGAAGTAGCTTCCCACAGACGGCGCCAACTGATGGAGGTCGGTTTCTCCTTCAGATGTTGTCCTCCGTCAATCTTGGGGCCAGCCGTCTCGAACGGTTGAGATTTAATGTAAGGATTGAGTGTGTGGATCTCAATAGGTTTTTGGTTGTCATTGACGCCAAGCCACCTGCAAGGGAAGTACCGAGATGGGAAACCACCATCGGACCCTCCGACGATCAAGTAAGTACCAAGGAGTAATTCAGTAGAGTAACGACGTATTGGAAATGAGTTCGACGTACCTGAGTCATCTGGAAGAGGGGTATATATAGCGTTCTCCTGGATCGAGTCGACGCGAAATTCTCGCCGTCTGTTACGCCCTTGCGTCACGTTTACATTGATGGCGGGATACGCCCATAAATAGCGAGATACGCTAGCGTGGGAGGCAGGACGTGGAGCGGCAGAGATCTCGCTGTGGAGAGATACACAGAGCCGTTACGGGGGTGCTCGGGCTCCATGCTCCCAGCCAAATAGGGACGCTGAGGAGTCCCAGCTATAGAATAGCTTGGAGACGAGCCATTGGCTGTCGGTCAGCCGAAGGGGGAAGATACTCCAGGGAGGTCTTCTTACAGGGTCTGGTGCAGCCTTGGAGGCGTGGCACCGAGGAACGTCCCCGATGCGTCATATTTATCTCAGCTCCGTTGCCCCCAGCAATCTAGTGGGTTTGCGCAGATGGCACGTCACTTGCCACGTGTCGTGATCTGGGAAATTCCTACTTACGGGTACCATCAAAATTTAAGTACCGGATTTTCCTTTTCTTTTTTTTTTTGGTCTCATCTCCTTGATTGCTACATAAATAATAAGATTTACTTTTTTTCATATTTTTGAATACCTTTACTTATAATCATACATCAGTTTATGTTTTTAATTTCTATAGGTTGTAGAATATATGTTTCTTGTATATATTTTTCCAATTTTATGCATATTTTTATATTATAAATTATGATATTAATAACTCATGTAACCTACACTTTACGTTACGCTATTTGCGATTTTTTCTTCTTGGGATGGAACGTTACACTTTACGCTTTCGCTATTTTCAACACTGTCTGAAACATTAAAATTTCATGATATTTGTTGTAATACACAAAGTCCATGATATTTATCTGAAATTTATTGAAAGTTAATTATATTTATTTGTAATAAAACAAAATCCATAGAATTTAAATGCAAAAAATGAAATTTCATTGTAATTATTTGTAATAAACAAAGTTCATAGTATTTATCCAAAAATGGAGACAAATCATAATTTTGATTTACAATAGACAAAATCCATGATATTTATATGGAAAACGATGAAAAATCTTGGCATTTATTTATGTTAAACAAAATCCATGGCATTAATCTAGAAAACGGCAGAAGTCATGTTATTTATTTGTAACAAATAAAGTCCATGGTATATATCTAGAAAATGGTGAAAGCCATGGTATTTATTTGCAATAAATAAAATCTATGGTATTCATATGCAAAAAGTCGAAAGTCCATGGTATTTTAGTGAAAAGCTAGCGGTGATAAACAAAGTCCATATTTTTTGTTTGTAAACAACAAAGTTCACGGCATTTTACATTTAAAATGTTCAAAGTTCATGGTATTTTAGTGAAAACCTAAAAGGGTTTTGAGCTGATGACATAATGGTAAATAAAAAGAAGTTTTGGGCTGCTGACATAATTGTAAATAAAAAAAAGTTCTGCCAAATTGAGGAATTTACAATTTTATCCATACTACTTCACCAAAATAACAAAATTGCTAACTTGTTAATTTTTCCTATAAACCCAAACTATTTGGGAGGGGGGTTAAAAGTGGAAATTTTGAAATTTCCAATTTTGATCGTAGCCTTAGAAAAAGGCTATATTTTACTAAAACACCATATACTTTTAGCATTTTTCCAAAAAGTATCACGGAAGTTACAAGTTATAAATAAATACCGTGGTCTAATTCCTCGGTTGCAAAAAAAATCAATTTTATTTGAAGTGTGTGTGTGTGTGTGTGTGTGTATAGTTTAAAAATTGTTCACTTTAGATGCGTAGATACAATACAAACGATCTAAACAGCGGAAATGACATGTATCTACTCTAAAGATTTACCGATATACCTAATCTAATTGGTAGGATCATTATCCTCGCCAACGTCATGTTATAGATCCAGTCTTTTACACCTCCACGCAACAGCCAGAGGGAAGCAACAGCCAGAGGGAAGCAACACTTTGAAGAAGCGAGAATCTCCCATGTGATCACCCTGCAAGCCAACCATAATAGAATATGATGAAAAAGGATACAATGAATCTCTTGTTTTTCTCTCTAGAAAAACTCTTTATATGTTATTGTATATCTCACATATGAAATCCTAGCCTCCTATATATGAATATATAGAGTACCTACTCATATGGGTAGATATTAGGCCGGATTGGGCCCAATGGCTAACATACTCCCACTCGCACATTCGAGTGGTTGTCGTCCATATCTCCCTGAGATGGTCCCCTGAACCATGGATTTCCTAAATCAATTTTCTCCCCGAGATTCTCCTCCTTCTCTTCCTTGTTCTTACCTATACATGTTATGTTGGTGCGGCGTGGACCGTTGAGAACTTGCAAGCGGGTATCCTTGCAGACAGATCCTTTAGGACCGACATAACGATCTCCCAAAAAGAAAAAAAACAATATAAACTAAATATATGTTAGGCTTGCTAAATCTCATACCCTAGATCAGAGTAGACATGTCTGCTCAAGTACTTTCGATTCCTCTCGGAAGCGTACTTGAACATCTAGGTATACCTCTTGATTCATCGCACTCTTAAGCCTCTCCACCATGGCGTCAATAAGAGTTGTGCTTGCGATGCAATCAGGAGACATTCCAATCGATCTTCCTCCGGCTCTAAATAGCTAGGTCTAAGATTCACCTGCTTTTCTGACACTGCCCCGTATGTGCGGTATATTGTCATCACAGAAGGAAACAACAGCCAAAGTAGAAGACACTCATAACACGCCTACCCAAACAGTCCAATGTCGCTAAGGGTATATAGACTGCCCATCATTCCATGAAGGAGTTCGTCATAAGGGCTCACACAGTGAGGGAAATGGGATCCATTACTCAACCTTCTTATGTGCATGATCTAAGCGAACGTCGTATGACAACGTGCTATGGTATAAAATTCTCTCCCTAAGAGTGTACGCCATTAAGGTTATATCGTACAGACCCTTGGTCCAATCACCCTGTGATTGACTTGCCCGGCCATATCACCCTGCGTATGTCAGGTATCTCCCGACAAGCTCTCACCCCGTGCGATGAGTCAGACCTCTAGTCCGGCTATATGTAACAGGTAAAGTGGCCATAGGATAACCTCTTCGGTCGCTCGGCCTATAGCACATGACAATCTCATCCAGACCCAGTCAGGGAGACTCTTTTAGGTGCTCCCACTGTCACCATACCCAGTATGCAACAATACAGGCATTGCTCCGAGCAGATGATGTCTAGCACTTAATCTCACTTTCGTATACTTTCCAACCATAAAGGGGATCTCTCGTGTGAGGGAGAGTTCTTATCTGCTGACGTATTTTTGTTAAATGTGTGCCTTGCACACATCGTGTACCCCGTACACTTCATGTACCTTGTACACTTATACTCCATGCCTGAAATAGTCAAACAAAAATATAGACATGTCTATCCCAGATTATAAAGAAAGAAAGAAACACACAATCAATTTCTAAATATGCATTTATAAAATTTCGTCATCCATAATAATAATGTCAAACATAAGAGTAAGGTCTATCAAGCTATCTGAAATGCAATACGTCGCCTAGAACGAAGCCCAAACGCACATAGCGTCACTTGGTCATTTCCTTCGTCATCAGATCCCTGATCGTCTGACCTGAAGGAAAACCCTATAGCTTAGACCACATTCTTATGCCACTTACTCCTTGATGAAGTGTCATTAAATCTATAAGTGCTTCATCTTCCCATATATATAGGATTGTTTGAGTATGCTATCATTGACCTGATGTCATGATAAAAGAGAAAGCATATTTCTCTTGCGTGTGAACTTACGTGTAAACTCCCGAAGAATCATCTCAGCCTAGCAGCCTCTTTGGCACTACTGAGGTAGCCGCATATTCTATCTCCATGGTGAAAGAGCTAAACAACCCGTTTCTTACCACTCTGGGTGATGGCCCTGCCATTATGCAAGAAAGCACGTGCAGATGTGGATGTACTTATACCTAAATTACAAGCCCAGTCGGCATTTGTATGTCCACATAACCGCAAGCATAATTTCTCATATCACAAGGTATAATGGGTCATCCCACATAAATACCTGAAAATGCTCGTCACTTCATCCCAACAAGCAGAGCCTAATACTAAGTCAAATCAACAAGGGTTATATGTCTAGTCAAGTACACACCATGCATACATTTGACTACTAACTATGCAAAATGGAACCCACAAAATTTGTCTCTCTACGTCAAGAGTCTTATGGTAAAGATCAAGGCAAAAAAACCCATGTCTAATAGCGACTGGAGTAATCAATTGGAAAGTGATCATGCGGGCTGAACTATTTTAAGACATACATCATGTGTCTCCGAAAACAAACATCGGATGCTCTTAAAAAGACTCCTCATGGATCCAATTTTCAAGCACAAACTCAACATCTCATGTGTCCTCTATTGCGAGAACAGTCACTCCAAGTAGGATTCATTGTCTCCAAGTCACTTTTGGTCATCACAATATCGTTCACAACAAAATATCTGAACTTACAGTTATTGCATTCAATTATCGTCAGTCTATATCCTATATAGATTGATGATATCGAACCAACAATTACCTGGATAAGTATTTCAAATCATAAATGGGCTCTCTAAGTCAACTCGACTAATGTTGGCTATGAAATTTGTAGGCTGATCTCCCAAATCTCCTTATCCAAATCTCCATCGAGAAAATCTAAGTCCTCAGGACTAGATCAAGATCTTTATGTGTAATGATTTGTTAGGGAAGGTGAAATAGACGCAATCATTATCCCAGGTGAAAAGTGTCTATTTGTTGTCCACCTGTACTAGGTGAATCCCTTCGCTAACATGCGTGCCTTATATCTCTCTACAGTATTATCCTACTTTCGCAAGACTTTAAAAACCCCGGTTTTTATCAACATTCTCGGGGCCGGTACGATAATTGACCAAATCGGAGAATTGATCCTATAATGTTGACTTTTACACCTCTTCCATTATCGTTATTCACTCCTTCACAGTAGGCCCATAAATAGCGTCCTCAAATGACTTGGGTTCCGCAACCAATGTGAATTTACCATAGATATCTCCTCTTCGATACCGAAACATCATCAAGGTGTCAATACATAGCACTATCTATAAGTCCCTTGAGGATCCGTGATTGGCTCCAAGCTATCAACGGAAATATCGCTCCCACTGTCTCCAGCCGCCGAAGGAACTAATTCCTTCTGTACTGCTGGTCGACCAGGAGTCTTCTCAATCTCCTAGAATCCCAAATCCTGTCCTATTTTTGCCTTTTGCTAAAATTCCTCCCTGAGGAAATCGTTTGTTGTTTCCTCCCCGAGGAAATCGTTCATTATTTCCTCCCTAAGGAAATCAACGTCGCACGACCAAATGTCCGTCATATTCCTATCACAAACTCATGGATACAAGTGACCGTCCAGATCGCTCATTCATTCATTACTCATAGGGTGTTGACTGTACCGTCCAAAAAAACACATGATCAAGAATATAAGCTGCTGTCAACAGCGCATCTCCCAAACAGTATATAATATTGGCCCTTACCATCACGTTCTTTATCATATCTAGCGGTTTCCTAATTCCGCTCTTTACAACACCATTTTATTATAGATTTTATAGTATCATCAGCTGTCCGACGACTCCTTTTCTTCATTCAATTCCCTGAATTGCTAAAATAAATACTCATGGATTGCTTACGGTTCTTAAAACTGCTCCAAAAGAAAACACGCGTAACCCTATTTGCGTGATCTGGCTCTACATTTTCTTGATACAGTGCTTGATACAAATCAATGCTTCAGTTCCGTGTGAGATCAGTAGCCTATCGTGTAATTATTAATGAAGGTGTTGAATTAGGAAACTCCACTACGTGTCTTCATGTTTATTAGTCAATATTTATCGGAGTGAATTATCTACAACGGATATCCAAATGGTTTTTCTTTGATAGTTTTCCCTCCAAGACAACTCTCATAAGTATATGGTTTGATTTTAGCTCAAATGCCAACTCATCCACCCCAGATGGTTAAGTTATCCTATCTATCTATTGACTTAATCTACCATACCACTCACGACATTTATAGAAGGGTTAATCCTCAAAACCATAAGAAACTCATTAGACAGATTGTCACATTAAGCTATCCAGATATCCTAAGACTAAAAATGAAACTATAACTGACGAGAAGATGATTTATGGATAGCTATCTGCATCCCCGATGCAGAATAGACTCATATGTTCTCGACACATAATTTGTTTCCACAAACTTTTCTGCTCCAAGCAGAAGGTCTACTTCCACTCAGTACCTTGACAAGTGGAGCAGTTAAAATTCCCACAGTCAAACGGTGGATTTATTATATTAATTATTGCCAGCGCATTTCTCCATGTCAGATAACTTAAGTTGTTGGCGCGTTATTCCTATTTTCGTAGTTTGATTGAACTTTTCTTGCACTAGGACACCGGCCCTTGTGCACTATTGACCTCGTTAACATATCAACAGCACTCTTGGTTCTTTTGTCCTTGACGATTAAACCTTAAGCTTCAGTTACTCAAACGTACTAGCAAACATCATCATATTCGCTTTCCGTATAACTAACCGCTTCATATATTGAGTAAAAAATATATAACCGCCTATTACTATTGTTCAACGGTCTAACTGGAGTAGCACTCTTTAGATCCCGGATCGATGAAGATATAACTCTTAAGTGTATCCATATTACGTAATTCGACTTCTTATATGAAAATAAGGTCAAACCGAGAAATAATGCGACGTTGCCATGTCGCATAGATTACCCTGTATTCTTCGCAAATCTTATCTCTTGGTGCGTAGATACCCTGTTACTACCGCTCAACATAAACTGCGAGTACTCGACAATAAATCATATGATCACTAATGACATCGCTTTTCATCACGTCCAACACATAGAGCGATCCTAGATGCTCCAATCCTCTGAAGATTGCTGCAACCTCGATGGTGCTGCGTCGTGTAATCCTGCAACATCGCTGCCACCTCGACGGTGCTGCGTCGTGTAGCTCTGCTATATCACCACCACCTTGTCACTAGCATTCCAAGTCTTTCAGTTTGTTCATGTAATATTAAACTATTGTTTCTATTTCACTATATTATCGTCATCTACCATCTCAACCATGGTGAGACTGACGATATCTTGACTTTATTATGGATGCGTTAAGACTATGACATATAATGGTGTGTTGTTCTTTCCCAAAAAACACTTCGTCTTCAATCCATCTTAACAAAAATAATAAATTTACATCCCGAAGAAAGAGAAGAAGGCCGACAGCCCCAACCACATACTTCAAAAGTATAAATTTTAAAATTCTGTTAAAATGATTGAATAACAGATTATAGATTTCTTAGAAACGGAGCAAATTGGGTAGTTGAATCTAAACTCGCGTCTCCTCCCGAAATCTTCAACTTGAAATTTGTCAAATTTTATTAATGCAGCATGCGTATTTATTTATTTAGTATGCCATGCACATCACAAATGCAATAACCAATCTAACAAATTTCATTCTTCGTTTAACTACCTTATTTAATCTTATCTGTTTTATTAGGGTTTTCGTTTTTTTCGTGAAATTGACACACGTCCCTGGCACTCCCACTAGAACAACTACCAATCAAATATCCAAGATTTTATATGAGAGTAAAATTTTGATGAGCAAATAAATATTTTCGAAAAAATATACCTCTCAGAATTAATAGCAAAACCCTCAACCAATCCAAAACTTGAGTGAGAAACTCCAAAAAAAACTCAAAATGATTTTCTTAATATTCCAGAATTTTCGGAATAAATTTTTTATATAATATTAATTCGAGCCTAGCTCGGATGACCGAACACCCGATCCATGCTCGGGTTACACAGTTTTTTGAAAAAACAATAAATTGGCATGCAGGACCAGCCCGGCCTGGCCTGCTCCCGCAGGACCTGCATGCGGGCAGGCCCGGCCCAGACCTGGCTTGCACCCGCAGGCCCAGCATGCGGGCGGGCCCGAGCTGGCCTAACCAGCACCCGTAGGCCCTGCCTGGGCCAGGGCATCCCAAATTTTTAAAAAAAAAACAAATTAATTTCTGGATTTTTTTAGAAAATCCGAAAACAAAACATTAAATTAAAAAAATCTGAATTTTTTTTCCGTTACCAGAAATATATTTTTGTTAAAAAAAAATTGGTCTTCTACTAAAATAAAAAAAATAATTGGTCCTTTACCAAAATCCAAAAAATTATTTGGTTATCAACTAAAATCCAAAAAAAATTTAGTTCTTTACCAAAATCCAAAAAAAAATATTTGGTTCTCTACCAAAATCCAAAAAATATATTTGGTTTCCTACCAAAATTATAAAACAAATCTCTCAAGTTTTATCCAAAAATAGGGTTGGGGTTTGAAAATTTTACGACCTAACCGCCATAAAATCTCGCCAAAAGAGGAAAATTATTTTTTTTCTTTTACAAAAAAAGATCCAATCTTTTTTTTAAATACTCCTATTTTTGTTTCATGGACAATTTCACATCACGAAATTAATATGTATACATCAAAAGTGTCATTAAAAAAAAATAGATCTAATGTATGATAACAAATGATGCAAAAAATGATGGATCTTTTGAGATCCATAAAAAACGATAATCCTAAAAACATAGTTCTGTCATAAACAATTAAAAAAATTTGATCAAAGTTTAGATAAGAAAATAAAGCTTTTGTGTTGCTAAAATTTTTAAAATAACAGATCTTTAAATCTATGAACAAAGGCATGCATGTCTCTGATACCAATATTCACTTTAGATGCGTAGATACAATACAAACAATCTAAGCAGAGGAAATAACACGTATCTACACTACTACAAAGAGCCCAAAGGTAACGGGAATTTCGTCACGGTTCAAACCGTGACCATTTTATCATCACGGTTGTAAAAGAAATAGTCACGGTGCAAATTGTGACCAATTGCAATATGTGGCGGGCACCACAAAGCCCCATCATAAAACCCATATCTCGCCCCCTTGTTTCCCCGAGCTCTCATCTTTCCCTCTAAAACAAGAATAGTGAAAAACAAGAATAGTTAAGGGTATTTTAGTGTAAATAAGTGATATTGAGCAAATTTGGTTTTTTTATTAAAAAATTTAATGATAGTTTAGTAAAAACAAAAAAAGTCAAGGATATTTTAGTGAAATTTATATTACCTTAGTCAATTTAAGAATATGAATAGTTTAGTAAAAATTTTAAGGTAGTTTAGTGAAAAACAACAATAGTTAAGGTATCTTAGTGAAATTTATAGTTTTTTAGTTAATTTAAGATAGTTTAATAAAAACCAACAAAAATTTAAGGTAATTTAATGTAATTTAGTAAAATTAAAAAAATAGGGATTGAGTTAGGGTTGGATTCATGCTTAGTATTAGGGTTAGGGTTCGAGTAATTTAGAAAATTGTTGCAGGTAATTTAGTGAAAAGCGAAATAGTTAAGGGTATTTTGTTGAAAAACAATAATGTTAAGGGTATTTTAGTGTAATTAAGCGAAATCGGGAAAATTAGGGTTTTTAGTGTAACTTAGTTAATTTAAGGTAGTTTAGTGAAAAACCAACAATAGTTAAGCATATTTTAGTGTAATTTAGTAAAATTGAAGGAATATGTTGCTTAGGGGGGGTGTTTGCATGCTTGTGTGTGTGCATGCATACAATAACATACACACACAAATAATCTTAGGTGAGACCCGGCACAGACCGACCGTGCTATGCGGTTTTTTGGGTCAGAGGATGTATCACATATTTTTTATACATTTAAATTTAAATCGTTATTATATACATAAATATATATATATATATATATAATTATTTGTTTAAAAATTTGTAATTTCAGATGAGGCAGTATTACAGATTCATCGGCGACACCGGCGTGGACAGCGTGCAAGTGTCGTTTGATTATGATCGTGCCCTTGACAGATTCAGAGCCACGTGTCAAACGATCAAGAGAAGACGCCGAGGGGAAGTGAAGAAAGACTGTTCCCTTCCCCGGTTAGCGTCAACTAAGGAGGAGCAGAGGTTGTTGATGGACGTGATAGCACTGGATGGCCCGATAGAGTATTGGCCGCTTCTGGTCGTCTATTACGAGCGCAATGATGTGAAGGTATGAATTTAGATTTTAATATTTTACCAATATAACATGATCTATCATATACTGAAATATAATATAATCGTCATTATATTTGCAAGGTAGCGTCATGTCACGCCCCGCTTTGCAGTGTACGGGCAGAGGACGCGAGGAGGCCGCGAGGAGGCCGCTACGTATTTAATCTGAAGTAAATACGCTAAGCGTATCTAAGCAATATAAAAGAAATGTACACAAGAGACAAATGTAATGAAACATCAACTTTATTTATTAACATTCTTTTGTACAATGCATGGAAAAGTAAATACATCTGAATGAAAGCAATGCCTAAACAGTGGCATAACAGAATGTAAAGTACTGAAAGAAAATGTGTACAATGAAGCTAGAGCTCGGGTTCTTCAACAAACTGGTCCAAATCTTTAGCGCTGGGCTCGATCTCTAGATGATCTGAATCACCTAACGACATTCAAAGAAGAAAGAAAGAGAATGTCGTCAGCGAACAAATCGCTCGGTAAGTCCCAAAGATAAGGGAGAACTAGAATAGACAGAAAGAGAAGGTAGCTTTTAAAGTTGTATTATATGGTTAACGCTGTTGTTTGTAGCTTGGTACAGAAGGATGCCAGTGTGTACGAGAGGAGTCTCTATATGCGAGAGACTAGGGCAAATGGAAGTACAAGGCTCCATTATACAACTCGGAACAACGGCAATTGGATTCAGGTTAGGTGTCTTAATCTTCCAGTCTCGTACCACTTCTAACACCTTCCGTACCAATCTACCCCTTAAACCCCGCGAAGTATTTATTGTATTGTTTGTATTGTATTGCAACTTGTATTGTCTTGTAATATAGATTGTATAATTGGATGACTTGCCAAAACCATGATATCAGTAAATAGATGTAACTGGAGAAACATGGATGTAACTGGAGAATCATGTAAATGGAAGTATATCCATAGTTCGGTTCAGTCAATATGGATTGAATAGATTGAATATATGGATTCATGGAATCATATTGAATTGTTATATTGTAAATTGTAATTGAATCATATTCAAGTCAGATTGATTATAATGAGACTCAGTCTGAGTCAGTCAATTAGAAAAGAAGTTGAAGTCCTGATTGTTTTGATGTTATCGGTAACCGCTGCACATGGACGGCAGGATTTGTGTCCTTTTCAAAGACGATTACTGTGTTGATAGCACCGTTATTAAGTTATCTACCTTAGATAGGCAAGCACCCATATCTCCGTCTCCCTTAGGCTCAAGAGACTGGTCCCGCTTAAACCTATATTTACTAGGGTCCTTAGGATAATTTATAGAACTTGAGGGGGTTTTATGTAAAAATAATTTTTATACTTTTCAAAATACACCCCAAGTATTTATTTATCGTCTTTAGAGTTTTCATAGTTGTAGATTTTATATTTGTGACATTTCTAGCGAATAAACATATTTTTCATAATACATGGTATTTAATTATAATATTGAACTTGTATGGAATTCATGGTATTTAATGTAAAGTGATCATTATGATTTTATAAAAAAATTGGAATATTTATATTATCACAAAATAGATATTTTAATGATACATATATATATATTTATATAAAAATAATTTTAATATATATATTATATTTCTAGAATCTCATTTTTCTAAAGATATTTGTATTTGTAAATCTTTCGAGACCGAATGCTCCTTGCGGAGGTCTGCATCCCGCACTACTAAGCCCGAGGATGTGCGATAATCCGCACCATCCTGAACGGGTTCCCCAAATGGGTTGTAGCGGCGCTTTGCAATGATTTGTAAAATACTTAATCTTTTAGAAAAAGGTTTTATTAGTAAATGGTATTTATTTGAAAGATTTCATTTTCCCGTATTCTATGTTCCCGAAAGATATTGTGCTATATTGCATATGAGTGTTCTGAGGAGGTAGGTCATTAGCTCGTGATCTACTTAAAGGTATAGCAAGATAGTGATGTTTTAATGTCAAAATGAAACTATATGGTATTTTACTGAAAATAAGCGATAAAAGTTACAAAATGATATAGATTGTCATGAAACTTGTTCAACATATTTGTTAATGATTAATAGTCAACTTGTAATGGTTTGATATGTTGGTATTTAAGAAAAGGTTGAATTTTTAGAAAGAACCGAATAGGAAATCGGATTAACTCCGATTCCGTCGGGTTTTGGTATTACGTATTTTTAGAGAAAGAAAGGAGAAGAGGGAGGTGGGACTTACAGCTTAGAATCAAGAGAAGAGGTTGAGGAGGAAGTAGGATTCGCCGGTGTGTCGTTTCGTCGCCGGAAGCTCCTAGGGTCGTCATCGGAAGTTCGCCGGAGTATCGCCCCTTTGCTAACTTTAATTGCACATTAAACTTCTAGGGATTTCTTGAGAGTTTTGTTCAGAATTTTGGAGTGAGGGGTGTGTGTAGGGGTTGTATTTATAGGGTAAGGCTAGGGTTAGGGTAGGTGAAAGGTTGAAATAATAAAAATGTGATAAAATGTATTAAAATATAATAAAATGGAGTAATTGGTGTTTTAAAGTGTCTCTGTTACTGGTCTGAAGAAATAAAGTATACAGATGTGCAGGGAATGTGAAAAGCCAACTTTTTAATGTTGGGGACTCGGCGGTCCGGCCGAGTCCGACCGGCGGCGGCGGCCCGAGTCGGCTGAGTCGCCGGCCGATTCGACCGATCCCGGCCGAGTCGGGTGGTCGGAGGGTCCCTTGTCGGTTCATGTAGCTTATGGTACTGTTTGGTTTTCATGTGTAGCGGGGTTTTTGTGAGTTATGCACGTGTAAACCCTTGATATTCTAAAAATTCAAAATAAAACAATATTAAAAATAATATAGGGTATAGGATTTGAACTCTGGTGGGTTGGTTCTGCAGTGCAAGGTATTACCAAGGAGCTACAAGCTCTTTCTTGCTATTAAAAAGCAAAACAAACTTATAAGTTGTGCTCAGGCAAAAATACCCCTTTCTGTAATTTTGAAAAATTGGTACAGAAAGTTGTACAGAAAGTTTGGGGTTGTTACATTCTACCCTCCTTATAAAAATTTCTTCCTCGAAATTTGAAAAAGGAAGGTGTAACAGATTCAAGAAAAGTTTGGTGACTGAAATATTGATAGTGTATGAAAAACAACAAAGTGATACAAGGGTTTGAGAATGTGAAAGAGACTTACTAGTGTTACCTTGGTCAACTGCCTCGGCTTCTACGACTGCTAAGGTGTAAGCCTGTCGTCATGGCACGTTCCTCCTAGCTGGAGGCACATTCCTCTGTCCTCGAGGCATGCTCCTTAGTGCCTGATGGAATTGACGATTTGGCTGTGCAGGAAATCCACGTGGAGGTGGTGCTGGGAGTGCTAGACGAGGTGCAGGAGCCTGGATAGCTGGCCGCTGCGGGTAGTTGGTGGGTGTGTGAGCTGGGTTGCTATTATAAGGACAATTTCCAATTCCGTGTTTGGATGCGCCACAAATTAGACACAAGCCTTTTGCGTGCCTACCGTCCTTCCACAAGTGTCCCTTTCTATGGCAGTAGTAACAAAAGTCTGGACTTGGCTGGTTACTAATTTCTTCCGGTCTTCGGGGTTCAACCGTTGGCCTTGAAAAGGCTCCTCATGCCATCTGATTGGCAGGGCGCTTCACTGCGGCAGATTGAGGTCTGCCTTTTTTCTTCACCACTGCCTCGTATCTTCGGGCAGCTTTAAAAGCCAAATTATGGGTTGGGAAATCCCCTGTAGCTAAAGCAGCTTGGATTTCCGGGTCCAACCCTTCCTGAAATCTTCTTGCTCTGATCTCAGTATGAGATGGGACGCAAACCTCTTACGGTCTTGTGTTAGCTGTGTAGTATGTGATATATTGAAAAATTGAATTATTGAGACATATCTTACCGACTGAGCATGGTGAACTAAGCGTCATACTCATCTACCGACTTGGTCCACATCGAACCTTATTGCAGATGTATGAACTGATGTTCCATGTCGAACCTGGCAGTCTCAGGGAAGTACTTAGCGTCAAACATGTCGCGGAAAGTTTTCCATTTGATGGGTGGCTCAAGACGGCTTTCTTCCGCCTTCCACCAGTTCCGTGCATTGTCCGTGAGCTGTAATTTTGCAATACGAACCCAAGCTATTTCTGGCACTTGTGCCGCTGCCAGATCATCTTCTATACTCTGAGCCCATTCCTCAGCTTCCAGTGGGCTCTCCTTTCTTGCAAACTGTTTGGGATGTAAAGCTCTGAATTGCTTCACCCCAGGTGCTACAGCCTCGGGACGGTTCAAGAGCCACTGTTGTCCCTCTAAGAGGCCGTGGATTGCCTTAAGCAGAACCGTTTGCTCGTTGGGTGGAGCAGGAACGGCAGGTGTGAGTGGTAGTGGTGGAGGTGTGTTGTTAAAGTTGGTGCTGGTGTTGTTTGGGTAATCCATAACCTTGAAGAAAATTTTGGGTTAGGACAGATTCAAAGTATATGATTCAAAGAATATGAAATTGTAAGATTTAAAGAACATTAATTGTAAAGAATTTTTTAGTTGCTGGTTCTTGTGTTATATTGCTTAGGTTGTTCACGCAGAACAGAATTGCTTGGCAGTGTTCCATACAACTCCGACCTGCATGGGCCGCCAACAAAACCTGTCACGCCCCGCTTTCCAGTGTATGGGCAGAGGACGCGATGAGGCCGCTACGTATTTACTCTGAAGTAAATACGCTAAGCGTATCTAAGAAATATAAAAGAAATGTACACAAGAGACAAATATAATGAAGCAACAACTTTATTTATTAACATTCTTTTGTATAATGCATGAAAAAGTAAATACATCTGAATGAAAGCAATGCCTAAACAGTGGTATAACAGAATGTGAAGTACTGAAAAAAAATGTGTACAATGAAGCTAGAGCTCGAGCTCTTCAGCAAACTGGTTCAAATCTTCAGCGCTGGGCTCGATCTCTGGAAGATCCGAATCACCTGACGACATTCAAAGAAGAAAGAAAGAGAATGTCGTCAGCGAACAAATCGCTCGGTAAATCCCAAAGATAAGAGAGAACTAGAATAGACAGAAAGAGAAGATAGCTTTTAAAGTTGAATTATATGGTTAACGTTGTTGTTTGTAGCTTGGTACAGAAGGATGCCAGTGTATACGAGAGGAGTCTCTATATGCTAGAGACTAGGGCAAATGGAAGTACAAGGCTCCGTTATACAACCCGGAACAACGACAATTGGATTCAGGTTAGGTGTCTTAATCTTGCAGTCTCGTGCCACTTCTAACACCTTCCGTACCAATCTACCTCTTAAACCCCGCGAAGTATTTATTGTATTGTTTGTATTGTATTGCAACTTGTATTGTCTTGTAATATAGATTGTATAATTGGATGACTTGCTGAAACCATGATATCAGTAAATGGATATAACTGGAGAATCATAGATGTAACTAGAGAATCATGTAAATGGAAGTATATCCATGGTTCGGTTCAGTCAATATGATTGAATAGATTGAATATATGGATTCATGGAATCATATTGAATTGTTATATTGTATATTTTACTTGAATCATATTCAAGTCAGATTGATTATAATGAGATTCAGTCTGAGTCAGACAATTAGAAAAGAAGTTGAAGTCCTGATTGTTTTGATATTATCGGTAACCGCTGAACATAGACGGCAGGATTTGTGTCTTTTTCAAAGACGATTACCATGTTGATAACACCGTTATTAAGTTATCTACCTTATATAGGTAAGCACCCATATCTCAGGCTCCCTGAGGCTCAAGAGACCGGTCCCTCTTAAACCTATATTTACTAGGGTCCTTAAGGCAATTTATAGAACTTGAGAGGGTTTTATGTAAAATTAATTTGTATACTTTTCAAAATACACCCAAGTATTTATTTATCATCTTTAGAGTTTTCATAGTTGTAGATTTTATATTTGTGACATTTCTAGTGAATAAACCTATTTTTCATAATACATGGTATTTAATTGTAATATTGAACTTGTATTAAATTCATGGTATTTAATGTAAAGTGATCCTTGTGATTTTAGAAAAAAATTGGAATATTTATGTTATCACAAAATAGATATTTTAATGATATATATATATATATATATATATATATATATATATATATATAGAGAGAGAGAGAGAGAGAGAGAGAATAATGGAGAAAAGATGCCATAGGAGGGAATTCCCTCCTATGGCGTCGAAAAAATACTCCCTCCACCAATTTTTCCGACGATCGGCCCCCATCATCTTCATCGTCATCATTTAAGATGTGGGTACACCAAATTTCATGTGATTCTACAACTTTTTCACCGTTGATTTAGCAATGTAAAAAGTTCTATTGTCGGTAAACCGTTAATTTTGAACCCACTAAATCAACGGTGAAAAAGTTGTAGAATCACATGAAATTTGGTGTACCCACATCTTAAATGATGACGATGAAGATGATGGGGGCCGATCGTCGGAAAAATTGGTGGAGGGGGTATTTTTTCGACGCCATAGGAGGGAATTCCCTCCTATGGCATCTTTTCTCCATAAATCTCATATATATATATATATATATATATATATTTTATTTTAATATATATATTATATTTCTAGAATCTTATTTTTCTAAAGATATTCGTATTTGTAAATCTTTCGAGACCGAATGCTCCTTGCGGAGGTCTGCATCTCGCACTACTAAGTCTGAGGATGTGCGATAATCCGCACCATCCCGAATGGGTTCCCCAAATGGGTTGTAGCGGCGCTTTGCAAAAATTTGTAAAATACTTAATTTTTTAGAAAACGGTTTTATTAGTAAATGGTATTTATTTTAAAGGTTTCGTTTCCCGTATTCTATGTTCCCGAAAGACTTTGTGCGATGTTGCATATAAATGTTGTGAGGAGGTAGGTCACTACCTCGTGATCTACTTAAAGGTATAGCAAAATAGTGATGTTTTAATGTCAAAATGAAACTACATGGTATTTTATTGAAAAAGAGCGATAAAAATTATAAAATGATATAGATTGTTATGAAACTTGTTCAACATGTTTGTTAATGATTAATAGTCAACATGTAATGGTTTGATATGTTGGTATTTAAGAAAATGTTGAATTTTTAGAAAGAACCGAATCGGAAATCGGATTAACTCCGATTCCGTCGAGTTTTGGAATTACGTATTTTTAGAAAAAGAAAGGAGAAGAGGGAGGTGGGACTTATGGCTTAGAATCAAGAGAAGAGGTATAGGAGGAAGTAGGATTCGTCGGTGCGTCGTTTCGTCGCCGGAAGCTCCTAGGATCGTCGTCGGAAGTTCGCCGGAGTGTCGCCTCTTTGCTAACTTCAATTGCACAATAAACTTCTAGGGATTTCTTAAGAGTTTTGTTCAGAATTTTGGAGTGAGGGGGATGGGGTGTGTGTAGGGGTTGTATTTATAGGGTAAGGTTAGGGTTAGGGTAGGTGAAAGGTTGAATTAATAAAAATGTGATAAAATGTATTAAAATGGAGTAATTGGTGTTTTAAAGTGTCTCTGTTACTGGTCTGAAGAAATAAAGTATACAGATGTGCAGGAAATATGAAAAGACAACTTTTTCATGTTGGGGACTCGGCGGTCCGGCCGAGTCCGGTCGGCGGCGGCGGTCCAAGTCGGCTGAGTCGCCGGCCGATTCGACCGATCCCGGGCGAGTCGTGTGGTCGGAGGGTCCCTTGTCGGTTCATGTAGCCTCTGGTACTGTTAGGTTTTCATGTGTAGCAGGGTTTTTGTGAGTTATGCACGTGTAAAGCCTTGGTATTCTAAAAATTCAAAATAAAACAATATTAAAAATAATGTAGGGTATGTGATTTGAACTCTGGTATGTTGGTTCAGCAGTGCAAGATATTACCAATGAGGTACAAGCTCTTTCTTACTATTAAAAATCAAAACAAACTTATAAGTTGTGCTCGGGCAAAAATACCCCTTTTTGTAATTTTGAAAAATTGGTATAGAAAGTTGTACAGAAAGTTTGGGGTTGTTACACGTCGGCTCAAAATAAGGAGAACCGAAATAATGGCGTGAGAGAGCGTGCTGTCCCGACCTAAGGGAAGCAGTTTCAGGCCAACGCTCGATGGCACCTCATGAGTATTTCTACACTTAATTTTATATGTTTTCTTTATCGTAAATTATTTATTAAAATAAATCGTAATTTAATTGCAGAAAAAGAAAGATCCCGCCAACTACACTGCCGCCAAGGCATGGGCAAATCTACCAGGGGCATGGGCGAGGACATGGTAAGTTTCATCCGAGAGTTGAGGCAGTAAATTTTATATTGCTGAGGCGGCAGGAGCTTCAGAACCTTATGGTGAAGGTCCGGAAGCTGAAGCGAGGCAGTCGAACGCCTAGTCCATCCGGTAGACCATACGGGAGGAGTTTGGGAGTTTTTTCAGACCACGTGATGATAGAGGTGGATCGTCGTCCTAACGATCTTAGATTTATTTATTTGTTGACACAAACTTTTGTTCGTTAATTGGATATATTGATTATATGGATTGTATATATTACTTTTTGAGTTGCGTGCGATTCGATTCTTTTTACTTCTATATTATCATAATTCCGTGAGATTTGATCATATTAATATTATATATTGATGTTTTTGAATGGAAATTATATATTGCTGCTTGTGACAGTAAATTTTATATTGCTGCCTATGAATGAATCAACGCGTGCGGTGCACGTAAATTAACTGTTTAAAAAAATAATTGGTCACGGTTCTAACCGTGACCAAATCGGATAATTAATTTTTAAAAAAGTACTTTATAGATTTGGTCACGGTTCTAACCGTGACCAATTACATATGGTCACGGTTGGAACCATGACCAAATAGGTGTGCCCCATCGCCAAATTTACAGTTATTGTTTGACGGCCATGATATGGTCACGATTACAACCGTGACCATTTCCCTATATGGTCACGGTGGTAACTGTGTCCAAGCTTTTGGTCACGGGGATTTACGTCACGGTTGTATCACGGCTTAAACCGTGACCAAAAGGGTTTTTGGTCATAGTTTAAACTGTGACCAAAAGCTGCTTCTGTAGCAGTGCTACTCTAAAGATTTACCGATATACCTTATACAATTGGTGGGATCGTTATTCTTGCCCATGTCATGTTGTAGATCCGGTCTTTTACGCCTCCACGCAACGGCCGGAGGGAAACCGCACTTTAAAGAAGCGAGAATCTTCTACGTGATCATCCCGCAAGTCAACCGTGGTAGAACAGAATGAAGAAAGAGAAGACGGCTCTCTTGTTTTTCTCTTTAAAAAACTCTCTATATGTTATTGTATATCTCATATATGAAGCGCTAGACTTCCATATATGAATATATAGGGTACCTATTCATATGGACGGATATTGGGCCGGAGCGGGCCCAATGGCTAGCACAAATAAACATCATATATTGTTTAATGTTTATCAGTTGCAATTGTTTGCATTATGGTAAATTAGCCATAAAATAAAATGACGGTTATAAGATTAAATTGCTTTCTGCTGCCAATATTCACGGGACTAGATTGGATATAAATTCAAATCCCGTGGAAGTTATATATGAATATGAGGAATGCAAAGGGATTAAAAATTAAAATGGGAGAAAGAAAGACGTTATGGATGTATATCCGGAGCCGGTTGCTGAGCAAAACTTTTCTGTGAGGCAAGCCCTTCTATCTTAGTTATTTTGTGCCAGTGTTCTGCACGTTGCGATGCAACTTGATGTAAAAAATTATATATTGCAAATTAAAATGCTTCCAATTCTACCGCTATTGTTATTATTTGGTGGATTTTTTTCTTTGACTGCTACATCAGAGAGGGAGAGAGAGGTAGGTAGTGCATACAGAATGAGGGAGTAGTTAGCAATTGTTTTATTTTATTTTATTTTTTTACTTGGAAAAAGAAAAAAAATTTACAGCCCTTTGTGAGGTTTTCATTGAAATTGGATTTTAAATTTTGGAACCCCTTCTTTTTAGCATTATAATAGAAGAGATAAGTTATAAATTTCTCAATTCTAATATTACCACTGATCGTATTCATTTAATTTAAATTTAGAAAAACCATAAATATATTTATAAATTTTCATGAAATGTCCAGGATAAAAAAATTTATACATGTTTTCGGTATATATGTTGTTCACAAAATACACCGGTGCATGGAAAGTGCAAAATACTAGTTCGTGTAGTGTATAGATCTTAAGCATACCAAAAAAGGGTTAAAGAAAAATAATCTATATGAACTTTAATTTATGCATTCAATTTTGGCCTCACACTACTTCCTGGTATGCAATTTTTAATAATATTTTTGCTTTTTTTAAGCAAAACAATTTACTTTGAAACTGTTGGGTATGCCTCAAATTCGATCTCTACCGATTCCCTATATATTGCTCCGGCATTATCGCGAAGCTATATAAAGATTTGACGTTATCTACAAGACAGAGCTCCAGACGTTTTCTTGTGCTTTGTATGCATGAACATACTTTAGGCAGAAGTCTGTCCCGAGCACTCTGATCTTCTGAAGACGTGAAGGCCAGACGTCTGAACATCCTTATTCAGACGTCTGATGGCACTCTGGAGTTTCGATGATACTTGGGCAGACATCTACCCATTCCTTTTTCAGACGTTTATCGCATTGGGCCGGTCAAAACTGCTTAGTTAGGAAACTAGCTTTTTGGTAAAATATTTTGTATTCGATATATAAGAAATTATATAGCAACCTTAGGAGAGAGTTTTTGAGATGACTATTGTTATTTGAGAGAACCCTTTTGTTTGTGACATCTAGGGTTTTTGTTTTAGGGATTTGTAATCGTCCACTGCTTTTGTACTCTTTCGAATTTGATTATTAATAAAATTTCGTCTTCGCCTATTTGTAAGCTCTCGTATTTTCTATTTTGCCTGTAGTTTGTGAAACTTCTCTTTATCGTTTTGGTTTGATTTGTGATTGTCTTGTCATAACAAACTGGTATCAGAGCATTTTGTTGTTGTTTGGGATCTTTTGGATTGAACCTTTAGGTCTTCAATATTGCAATCTAGGTCAACGGTGGGTAACAACAACTATGTCATCTTCCTCACTTTCTTAGATCGTGATTTTGAACTTTAGGGTTCGTTAGCACATCGTGTTTTTTGATTTGATCCCGCTTCATGTCTGCGAAAATCATGAAGTTCGATGACGAGAAATTTGATGAAAATATGAGTTTCTGTTTAGGGTAAGTCCGTATGGTTGCCGTTTTGACTCAAAACAATTTGAGAAAGGCGATACTTGGAAAGGATGTAAAACCTTCCACTATGACGGAGGAAGTTTAAGAGGAGATGGATGAGAAGGCTCTCACAGCTATCCACTTATTTTGACAAACGAAGATCTACAAGAAGTTTTGGTGAAGACAGCGGCTGATTTATAGAAGAAATTGGAGAAGTTATATTTAAGAAAATTTCTCACAAATCGACTCATGTTGAAGCAGCGTCTTTACACACTTCGTTTGTCAAAAGGCTCTCCAATCAAATCTCGCGTCGGTAAGTTTAATTCAATCATTACAAATTTTGGTGTAACGAATCAGAAATTACTATACAAAAATTTCTTTTTATTGTACAGAAAAGAATATTACAACCTGTGTAAGAATTGTAAGTTAGATTTGATTAATAAAACCAAAAAACAACTTGTAGCTCACTGGTAAAGTCTCTACATTGCTGTGACATAGCCTATGTGTTCGAATCCTATCAGACATGCCAAAAGTTTCAGAAAAATCTAACAGACGCAATGAGGTGTACACACCCAACTTGACACGTGGCACAAATCTCGAGGTAAGGCCTTAAGATCCGACCGCCCGAACTCACCAAATGGCCGGGACCGACGGTCCAAAATTCCCCAATCACCTCCGTGCTTTGCACACTTGTCTATTCGACTCCCCTTAACTCTCCTGCACTGTTTGATTTTCCTACAATCAAACAGAGACTCTTCAATTCACTATTTAACATATTTTTAATGCGTTTTAATCCAAAATTTTAATTCCCAAATCTTAATTCTTCACTATAAATACCACCCCATGCCCTAGCTCTCCTCCATTCCAAAAATTTCTAACAAAATCATCCCAAAAGATCCTAAGTACAAGTGGAGTCAAGTGGAGTTAGGAACGAAGATCCTTCCATTGAAGATCGAAGCCGTTTCCGGAGCTTTCGCAACACCATGAAGCCCCCTCCCTTTTCCTTACTCCTTTCTCGAAGTTATAAAGCCGTAAGCCCTTCTCATCTTTTCTTCTTTTCATTTCAAATCATCTCCTCAAAATATATCGGTAAAGTGGAGTTATCTCCGATATATTTTTTTTAGAACTTGGAACTTCCTTTTCCTTAATACATAGGTCAAACTAACTTTACCATCCTATTTGTAACTTTGATTACAATTTTTTAGTTTTGAGTTTAACCAAAATTTTCATATGAAACTATCATATAACAAACTTTTCATTAAAATACCATGAACTTTAGTATGACCCTCATTTTCATTAATTGTTAAATACCTTTAGAAAAAACTTCACGGGGTGATGAACTATCCCACATGCACACTATGGTTCCATAGCATGGTACTCTAAACATATAGCTATTTTAAAGAATAAGTTTTTCATTAAAATACCACACCTTTCAAAACGGGTTTCTTTTAATCAGTATTTTGTAATCCTTGGCAAATACGCTTCTACAACTCTCTTTAGAGAACTTGCTAATGGATTGTACGGATTATCGCACATCCTTGAGATAGTAGAGCGTGATGCAGAACTCCTTACGGAGTATTCGGTCTCGAAAGGAAATAAAAATACGGTTTTTAAGAAATACGAATTTTCTAAATAAAAACTAAATTTTAGAAAATTATATAAAACTATGAATTCATATTTTCAATAAAAAAACATGTTATGAAACTATATTTTTAAAAATGAAGATTTAAAATTTTAATAAAATACCATCAAATTTCCAAAAGAGCTAGTTTTCAATAAAATACCACAAACCTTTAAAAAGACTAAGTTTCATCACCAAAAATACTATTTAAATAAAAATTCATGTTCATGAAAACCCTAAATATTATAAATCACCCTCGATATTTATTTTTAAACTATATTAAAGTATTTTTCATAAAACCCCCTCGAGATATACAAAACAATATTTTAAGAACTCTTATTTAATATAGGTTTAAGCGAGATCAATTCTCTTGAGCCCTAGGGAGCCGGAGAAAGTGAGTGCTTGCCTATTCAGGTTAGACAACTTAACGGAATTATCAATGACAATTGTCTTAGAAAGAGACACAAATCATGCCGTTCATATGCAGCAGTTGCCGATTACTCCCGAACTTAAGATGTTGCAAGAACAAAGTCCTTTCATAAAATTCTAACTCCAACATGAATCCAAACTCAAACCAGAATCCAAAATCAAACACAAGCTTGAATACTTTTTCATGAACCTGAACACACGAATTCAAATATCAAATTCAAACTTGAATACTTGACTCGACTTGACCGAACCATGGTTATAACTTGACATGAACTTGACATGTATACTTGAACACATGATTACATCTTGAACATGAACCTGTACATTTTATATCCATGGATTCGGCCAAGACCTATAATTTTAACTTATACAATACAATAGGCGGTGATAAAGGGGTAGATTGGTACAGAACGTATATCGTGGCACGAGAGGTCACTTAAAAGACACCTATATGAATTCACGTGCCGTTATCCCGTGGGTTATGATGGGGCCTTGTACTACTTGTTACCATAGTCCACAGGATAAGATGGACTCCTCTCGTATGCATGAATACCTTCCTTATCAAACTACAAATAATCAAGTTAGAATAACTATCTTATACCTGGGAACGATCATATACAACTTTACCTGTTCATTTCACATTATATACTATCTTCTCTTTCTTGTTCTGTGACTTACCGAGCGCTAGTTCGCTAACAGCATTCCTCTCTGTTTTTTTTCTTTGGAATATTCGTCTGGAGGACCGGACTCTGAAGACGTTGAGCCGAGCCAAGAGGACTTAGACTAGATTGCAGCTCAGCCTGACTAGTAGCTCCTTCCAGCCTACACTTACTTTCAGTATACCATAGTTTAGGCATTTGCTTTTATTATTGTATCTTTTATTTTCAAATAGTTGTTTGTAAAGTTGAATGTAAAAAAAGTTGTTGTTTCATTTTATTACTCTTGTCATTTTTGCTCATTGTTATATTGTTTAATTACGCTTAACGTATTTTCATAGTAATACATTGTGGGCTTGCCACATCACCGTTTCCGCCTACTGAGAAGCGGGGCATGACAGGTTTTGTTGGTGGCCCATGCATGTCAGTTCTGCATGAAGTCTTAAGCAAAATATCACAAGAATTATAAGTATTAGCAACTATACATTCCTTGCATTTCAAATTTTTTGAATCTATCCTAACCTTTCCTTTTCTATCAAGGTGATTGATTCTCTCAACAACACCAGTACCAATGTCAATGGCAACACACCACCACCTACCTTACCACCTCCCCCTACAGTTGCTGCTCCGATCAATGAACAGACGTTGCTTTTAGAAGCCATCAAAAGTCTTCTAGAGGGCCAGCAGCAGCAAACTGCTATTCTCATGAACCGCCCGGAAGCCGAAGCACCTGGAGTAAAGCAATTTCGTGCATTGCATCCAAGAAACTTTTCAGGGAAAGAGAGTCCTCTTGAAGCTGAAGAATAGGCCTAGAGTATAAAGAATGACCTTGCCGCAGCACAGGTACCAGACATAGCTTGGGTTCGTGTGGCTAAGCTCCAGCTCACCGACAATGCAAGAGTGTGATGGAAAGCCGAGGAAAGCCGTCTCACACAACCCATAGAGTGGAAGACGTTCCGCGATCTGTTCGATGCGAAGTTCTTCCCCGAGACTGCCCGTTTTGAGATGGAACAACAGTTCATCCACCTACAACAAGGCTCTATGTGGGTAAAATCAGTGGATGAATATGATGCCGAATTCATCATGCTTAGCAGGTAAAGAATTAGTATCAAATTCGGTTACGTAAGACACATCACTATCCTAACATTATCATCTTATCAGGTTTGCGGCACACATGATCCCGACCGATGAGATTCGAGCTAGATGATTCCAACAGGGCTTAGATCCGGAGATTCAAGCGGTATTAGCCATAGGCGACTATCTAACTCATGAACTCGCCCTAAAGGCAGCACGCTGTTATGAAGCTGTGGTCAAGAAGAAGGGTAAACCTCAAGAAGCTGGAATCGCCCTTCTTCCTAGATGACAGGAGGAGTCTTTTCTAGGCCGACTTTTGCACCCAAGAGGCCAGGAGGATCGTTTAACCGGTCCAGTCCATATTTCTGTTTCAACTGCAAGAGAACTGGACACCTAGCGAAGGACTGCAGGTGTCACACCCCGCTTCCCAAAATACGAAATACGAGGGGTAGACAAGGCCAGCCATGCTCCTACGGTCAAGGAAATGTCCTGCCGCAGTCACACTTCGGCTTCTAGTTTTTCATGGTAAACAGTAAATGATGCGCAGGTAATGAGAAATGCAGTAACTGAATGAAACAATGTAAAGAATTAACCTGAGGGGAAACAAACGAATATAACTCTGGATAGCTAATCAAGATGACCGTGATGTACGTCTAGTCCTGGTCCATGCTAAATCTTCCTCACACTGAGCATGTATACTCAGGTCGTCAGAGCGACACAATAGCAATATAATATATAAAATCATGTGACAGTACTAATAGTGATAATAGATATATATAACAGTAAATCAATGATGGTATAGGTATGAACATGCAGTAATCAATGCAGCGGAACAGTAAAAGCAGTAGAATGATATGCCATGTATAGCGATGCTATCATCCCTATCAGTCTCTAAGTCTCACTGTACAGGTCACTAAGCCTATCGTCAGTCCAAGTGTGAGAGTCAACCACTCGCGAGTGTCCTCTACCCAAGGGTAGAACCCAAGGGTAAGGGACCACGGGCCCAACATGTATATCACGGTAATAATCATGTACCCTGTAAATCTCCATATATCTCCCTAAATATATAAGCCGGCATGGGACTCCCGAGATTCTGTTGAACTCACACTCAAACTACCCCACACCCCGTGGTCTACATCAAACGCTAACCATAACCCTAAATACCAATCGGTCTATGACAAGTCTGCGCGAGAACTGGAGGCAGGACCTCCATCAAGCACGTCCCGACTAATACCTAAGATAAATGGCAGAATCTGATGTCTTGTCTGTGACACCCATGCAAGAGCTTCTATAAGTGTCCCATACCACTTATAGTTACACGTACACGCGTCCCACAGACGTCGACAATGCACTAAAATCATAAGGTTCACTGATTGTGTACAAGTACGTATCACTTTCACTTATTCACTGATACACGAACACTAACGTACTTGCCACAATTATCACTAATACCTAACACTGGGTAATGCATGTTATCACTAGGTTATCAATGCAGTGACATGTGTATGATATGATGCGGGAACAGTATATAAAGCATGTTTAGGATGTCCTGAATCAATAATTTACCACTTGCATAATTTATCATAAAGCATACGGTTACAATTTGGTGAAACAATGAACAGGTAATAATTAGTATGTTTAGTTATCTATCCAGCGAATTTAGTTTCACACCAATCAGGTTTCAGGATCATTAATTATAGCCATTTCATTTTAAGCGTTCACGGCTGAAAATCCGGTTTCAGAATCGGAAGTCCGTTTCGCAATGCATTTTAGTACCAATTGGGATCAGATTTTAGTGATGCTAAAGTTGAATGAAATCTAGGGTTTTCAGTAAGGTTTTCAACGCAACAGACGGATCCTCAATCGCATCTACACGTCAGGAGTTATACACTGTTTAACACTACTATGTCATCTCTGAATCTGTTCTGGACTGTTATACGTCCACATCTATTAAATTACAGTTTAAATAACAAAAGATAACGAAACATGATGGAACCACTTGTGTTGTCTAGCTAACAGATTCACCTATAATAAACAGTGGAGTTCCGCAACCTACGAGTTAAGGAAACAGAGTGGTACTCATTGCGGGACAGCACACAGTAAATAGAGTCGCTCTGGACTGTAGTCCAGAGTCGCACTCCGATCCAAATATTGTCGCAGTTTAAGTGCAGAAGCAATTAGAAATTTAGATAGGGTTATATTTCGTCGAGTCTGCTTCGATTTGAGCCCTCGAGCGCATCATTCCAGTATGTATATGATTTATGACGATTTTAACAGTTTTCAGGTACAAGAAAAATTCCAGTTTTACGAGTAAACTTGGGGTAGTCGTTTTAGTCGTTAACGGTCATATTTTCCAGCGAAACTTGCACAAGATATTCATCACTACAAGGGACAATATAATCAATCCAGTTCCGTCAAATTAGGAAAGTATTTTCTTTCGGAACACGCATCGAACAGGTACGTAATATAATTTATCAGGAAAATTACTACGGAATCTATACGATTTTAATTTGTAATAAAGATAACTTAGCATGTAGCAAGTAGAGAACTTGCCTGGACACGTCTCGGGGAGGTACGGTGACGTTAACGTCACGAACACGACACATGCGCGGCACGGCAACTTGACTTGGCTCGAACTCGAGTCTCGGCTCAAACTTGGTACGGTCTTGACGGCGAGGGTGGTGGTCGTTGGTGTGTCGAGGCCGATGGTGAGGAGAGAGTTGTAGAGAGAGAGAGAGACGGAGTGATAGAGCGAGGCAGAGAGGGGAAAACAGAGAGGGAGTGGGTGCAGGGTGAGAAAGAGAGAGAGAGTTATAGCAGAGAGAGATTGAGAAAGAGAGAGAGGTAGAGGGTTAGAGGGAGAGAGAATGAGAGTGAGAGTGGGAGAGAACTGGAGAGGGAGGGAAGAGAGAGCCAGAGAGAGAGAAATCACCCAGAGAGAGAAGAATTTAGAGAGAGACAGAGAGGGTGCAGGGTGAGAAAGAGGGAGTGAGAGAGAGCGGAGGGTGAGAGAGCGATGAGAAAGTTCGAGAGGGAAAGTGAGAGAGAATGAGAGAGATGAGGGCGACGATGATGCGGGGGAGCCGACGAATGCAGGTGAGGCTCGGTGGTAATCGTCGGCGGTGATGAAGGGGTCAGTGAGGTTGCAATGGCGAGGTGCTCGGGCAGACGATGGGAGAAATAAGGTGCGGAGGCGAGGGGACTGTTGGTGAACGCTAGTGGTGGGGGTGGCAGCTAAGGGGTGGTCGTGGTCGGAGCTTGGTGAATGGAGGCGATGGGGAGCTCGAGGGGTGCTGTGGGTTTTTCGGTTGAGGAGGAAGGAGATGAGGGAGGTGAGGAGGAGTGAGATGGAGTGAACATTGGGAGAGCGGGTCGCAGGGGAAACGTGCGCGTCGTGGGCAAGGGCAAGGGCGTGGGCGGAGGAGGCGGGTCGAGGAAACAGTGAGCGGGGATTTGGGAAGTAGCCGTTGGAGGGAAGAAGGAGGTGTAGGGTGCGGGTCGGGTTTGGGGATGCGGGTGAAGGAATTTGGTCCGTGGTCTTGGATGAGGTGGGCTGAGTGAACGGGACGGAAAATAAATAATTTCCATTTTATTAATTCTCTGGGCTGAAGAATGATGCTGGGCTGAGATTGGGCCAAGGGAAAAATATAAGAGAAAATTTGAGGAGGGAAGAGGGGATGGGCCGGGTTTTTTTGTAAGGAAATTAAGTTTATAAGAAATTGGAAATGGGCTGAGGATAAGGAAAATATAGGATATATTAAGGTTTGGGTTTTATTGATAAAAGAAAAAATTGGGTTTAGAATAAATAAAATTATAAATAAGAATAAATAGAATTCTAGAGTAACAAAATACAGATTTTGGTATAAAAGGGGCTGGGTATTACATCATACCTCCCTTACAAAAATTTCGTCCTCGAAATTTAAAAGAAACAACAAGCTATAAAATAATAAGCGAAGAGTTATCATATCGAACACTAATACATAGTGATTTACTTAAAACGGGTGGACAAAATTTTGAAGGTATATATATATGTAAGAACAACATACAAAAGGATAGGCCTAAATAGGTATAAGGCAGGAATAATTATAGGGACAACTACATGTTTACAAGAATAGCAATAACAACAATAACGAACAATAATAATCAAGGCGTGTTCGATAGAATCGAACCCAAATATGTGCACATATAAGTATATTAAAAGTAGCACAGCAGAAATAATAAGTATAAAGTATAACCACTTATAATAGTAACCATAGGCACAACACCCGAAAATAAAGTAACGACAATAAAATAGTGAAAGAGTTGTTGGTAGGTTAAAATATTTTAGGATAATGTATCGATCAAATAACTTAGAAACTCACATAGCGAAAACAAGGTACATGGAACACAAATATGCGCGGTGTAAGGTTGCGTTACTGAAAATAATGGGAAAGCTAATAGTGAAGTACTTGAAATGCGTAAAACGGGAATAGTCGATAAAACACCCTCTTCGATAAATATAAAATAATGAAAACCAAATTTTCGAATAATAATGTCCCTATATATATATTTAGGGTAATAGGAAAAACACGAAGATGTATAGGGCTAGCTAGGGTAATGATTACAAAGAAGTGTGGCTCATTCAAAGGTCGGAGTGTGACGGCTTATGACTGAAAGTCGAAGAGATTGGGGTCGGGTCAGCACAGGAAGTATGGGACTACAAGGGGAAAGTCGTATGGGGAGGACAACGGTCGGTACATCCTATGAATCAAAAATTTGAAGGGTTAACGAACTCGGAAATTTCACTAGAAATGTTCTCCTCCCAGAAGGATCTCAAACGGGGCACAGACGAAGGATGAAAGGTGGACCTCTAAAAGATCGGGTGTGGTACTGGTTAATCCAGCGGTGGACAGACCTCAGTAAGAAAATAATTGTATAGGAGAAATAATCAAGCCTCAAGGGGACTAAGAAGATCGATAGATTAGCGAACTCAGCAATTTATTTCATTCCAGAAGATTTTAAACAAAGCATTCTCAAAGATGAAAGGTGGTCCTAAACTATACACAGATTTATTTGGCCAGATAAGACAACATCTAAATGAATCCCGTCAGTCGCGGTTGTGGAGATTTAGTAGGTTGCGGTAGGCTCGCGCGCTCAGGTAGGGGCGTCCATTCCCATATCGCCTCGCAGGGATCGCCATTGGGAGTTCTTCCACAACAGGGTCTTGATCTTCTGGTCCTTCTTCCTCGGATGGAGCTTCTTCATCGAGGTCCGATTCCATGTGATTCTCTTCTTCTGGATTCTCTTCCATGGGATTTTCCTCCACTGGATTTTCTTCTATCGGTTCTTCCTCGGGGTCTTCCTCTATCGGGTTCTCTTCAGGGTCTCCTTCCTCTTCGTCGGAATCGCCTACCATGTCAAACTCTGGGGCGGCTGCTCCTTCGTCCTTTGAATCGCTGTTTCCGAAATTGACCTGGGGACCGTTGATCTCTTCGTCAGAACTCATCAGCGTGTGGTCTAAGGAAACGCATGACTGCGCATCCTCATCTAGATGAGGCGCTGCTCCAGGGTGGGCCATGGCCTGAAAAGAAAGAGTCATGATTAGACAGTGGAATACATCAAGAAAATAGCTCAGTGTACGAAATATAAGAAAATATGCGGTGGCAGGAACTGGAAAATCAGAATTAAAATGCTGTGATAATGAATAATATAAATAAGGAGAAAGCAAGAGAATGATACATATATTACGATTCAATTTTTATTGCATTCAACTAAAAGTTCAACGGATACAAGATTTCAAACGGAAAGAAATATTCATAAGAGAATGACAACATTATTACTGAAAGTAGAAAAACATGAAAATTCTTCTTTGATCACTAGAACGCTGCCTTCTTTTCACGCGAGTTGAATCCTGGGTTGGGTCCGCCTTATTCTCAAAGTTCGAACTACGCCATAATCATCACTTGGCAGAAGTGGAGAGTGTGGACGAGTCTCCTCCTTGTAGCTCCTTCCTTTTTGGACAACCATTGATAAGATGTCCGCTGGATCCGCAAATCAGACATTTCCCTTGAGCGCGGCGACAATCCCTCTGAAGGCGTCCTGGTCTCTTACAGTACCCACAATAAGGGGTATTCTGCTGCTTCTGTCGTGGGGAAACAAATTGACGCTTCATCTTCTTCTCTTTTCCTCATCTAACAGGGATCCCTTTAAGATTGGAGACTCCCGCTGGTGCCTGATTCACCTGCCTTCTCAGTCCTTCAGCTAACAAGTCGTTCGTTCGCTCCTGGGCTTCCTTCAGACCTTGCAGTACACTCAGAATCTCAACGGTCTGATTCTGGGGAGTGGAGATAGACGAAGAGTCGATGGTAGTCATGATCCTGAAACAAAAATTTTGAGAACGATATAAGAATCAAATTATAATATGGATTGGGCAAAGATTCAAGAATATCAGATGTGATGAAATTCATTACAAGTGGAAAAATCAAATGTATGACTCTAAGTCACTTAAACAGAGTATGGTATTGTAACCGTGATGTAGTTCACAATTACAACCACGAAACTTTGCCAAGTTACCTGAAACCCTAGCGAATGGATAACAGAACACTCAATTTGAATATGGATCAAGGATATCAAACTTACAACCTAGAACGAGAGATGTCTTAGATCGACAAGCTCTACACGGAAAACTGCAATCCCAATCGAAGCAAAACCTGGCTCTGATACCAACAAAACCATGTCATGCCCCACTTCCCAAAATATGAAATACGAGGGGTAGACAAGGCCAGCCATGCTCCTACGGTCAAGGAAATGTCCTGCCGTAATCACACTTCGGCTTCTAGTTTTTCATGGTAAACAGTAAATGATGCGCAGGTAATGAGAAATGCAGTAACTGAATGAAATAATGTAAAGAACTGACCTGAGGGGAAACAAACGAATATAACTCTGGATAGCTAATCAAGATGACCGTGATGTACGTCTAGTCCTGGTCCAGGCTAAATCTTCCTCACACTGAGCATGCATACTCAGGTCGTCAGAGCGACACAATAGCAATATAATATATAAAATCATGTGACAGTACTAACAGTGATAATAGATATATATAACAGTAAATCAATGATGGTATAGGTATGAACATGCAGTAATCAATGCAGCGGAACAGTAAAAGCAGTAGAATGATATGCCACGTATGTCAACACAGTAAGTATGTATAGCGATGCTATCATCCCTATCAGCCTCTAAGTCTCACTGTACAGGTCACTAAGCCTATCGTCAGTCCAAGTGTGAGAGTCAACCACTCGCGAGTGTCCTCCACCCAAGGGTAGAACCCAAGGGCAAGGGACCACGGGCCCAACATGTATATCACGGTAATAATCATGTATCCTGTAAATCTACATATATCTCCCTAAATATATAAGCCGGCATGGGACTCCCGAGATTCTGTTGAACTCACACTCAAACTACCCCACACCCCGTGGTCTACATCAAACGCTAACCATAACCCTAAATACCAATCGGTCTGTGACAAGTCTGCGCGAGAACTGGAGGCATGACCTCCATCAAGCACGTCCCGACTAATACCTAAGATAAATGGCAGAATCTGATTTCTTATCTGTGACACCTATGCAAGAGCTTCTATAAGTGTCTCATACCACTTATAGTTACACGTACACGCGTCCCACAGACGTCGACAATGCACTAAAATCATAAGATTCACTGATTGTGTACAAGTTCGTATCACTTTCACTTATTCACTGATACACGAACACCAACGTACTTGCAACAATCATCACCAATACCTAACACTGGGTAATGCATGTTATCACTAGGTTATCAATGCAGTGACATGTGTATGATATGATGCGAGAACAGTATATAAAGCATGTTTAGGATGTCCTGAATCAATAATTTACCACTTGCATAATTTATCATAAAGCATACGGTTACAATTTGGTGAAATGATGAACAGGTAATAATTAGTATGTTCAGTTATCTATCCATCGAATTTAGTTTCATGCCAATCATGTTTCAGGATCATTAATTATAGCCATTTCATTTTAAGCATTCACGGCTGGAAATCCGGTTTCAGAATCGGAAGTCCGTTTCGCAACGCATTTTAATCCCAATTGGGATCAGATTTTAGTGACGCTACAGTTGAATGAAATCTAGGGTTTTCAGTAAGGTTTTCAACGCAATAGACAGATCCTCAATCGCATCTGTACGTCAGGAGTTATACACTGTTTAACACTACTATGTCATCTCTGAATCTGTTCTGGACTGTTATACGTCCACATCTATTAAATTACAGTTTAAATAACAAACGATAACGAAACATGATGGAACCACTTGTGTTGTCTAGATAACAGATTCACCTATAATAAACAGTGGAGTTCCGCAACCTACGAGTTAAGGAAACAGAGTGGTGCTCATTGCGGGACAGCACACAGTAAATAGAGTCGCTCTGGACTGTAGTCCAGAGTCGCACTCCGATCCAAATATTGTCATAGTTTAAGTATAGAAGCAATTAGAAATTTACATAGGGTTATATTTCGTCGAGTCGTCTTCGATTTGAGCCCTCGAGCGTATCATTCCAGTATGTATATGATTTATGGCGATTTTAACAGTTTTCAGGTACAAGAAAAATTCCAGTTTTACGAGTAAACTTGGGGTAGTCGTTTTAGTCGTTAACGGTCATATTTTCCAGCGAAACTTGCACAAGATATTCATCACTACAAGGGCCAATATAAGCAATCCAGTTCCGTCAAATTAGAAAAGTATTTTCTTTCGGAACACGCATCGAACAGGTACATAATATAATTTATCAGGAAAATTACTACGGAATCTATACGATTTTAATTTGTAATAAAGATAACTTAGCATGTAGCAAGTAGAGAACTTGCCTGGACACGTCTTGGGGAGGTACGGTGACGTTAACGTTATGAACGCGACACACGCGCGGCACGACAACTTGACTTGGCTCGAACTTGTGTCTCGGCTCAAACTTGGTACGGTCTTGACGGCGAGGGTGGTGTTCGTTGGTGTGTCGAGGCCGATGGTGAGGAGAGAGTTGTAGAGAGAGAGAGACGGAGTGATAGAGCGAGGCAGAGAGGGGAGAACAGAGAGGGAGTGGGTGCAGGATGAGAAAGAGAGAGTTATAGCAGAGAGAGATTGAGAAAGAGAGAGAGGTAGAGGGTTAGAGGGAGATAGAATGAGAGTGAGAGTGGGAGAGAACTGGAGAGGGAGGGAAGAGAGAGCCAGAGAGAGAGAAAGCACCCAGAGAGAGAAGAATTTAGAGAGAGACAGAGAGGGTGCAGGGTGAGAAAGAGGGAGTGAGAGAGAGCGGAGGGTGAGAGAGCGATGTGAAGGTTCGAGAGGGAAAGAGAGAGAGAACGAGAGAGATGAGGGCGATGATGATGCGGGGGAGCCGACGAATGCAGGTGAGGCTCGGTGGTAATCGTCGGCGGTGATGAAGGTGTCGGCGAGGTTACAATGGCGAGGTGTTCGGGCAGACGATGGGAGAAATGAGGTGCGGAGGCGAGGGGACTGTTGGTGAACGCTAGTGGTGGGGGTGGCGGCTAAGGGGGTGGTCGCGGTCGGAGCTTGGTGAATGGAGGCGATGGGGAGCTCAAGGGGTGCTGTGGGTTTTTGGGTTGAGGAGGAAGGAGATGAGGGAGGCGAGGAGGAGTGAGATGGAGTGAACGTTGGGCGAGCGGGTCGCAGGGGAAACGTGCGCGTCGTGGGCAAGGGCGCGGGCGTGGACGAAGGAGGCGGGTCGAGGAAACAGTGAGCGGGGATTTGGGAAGTAGCCTTTGGAGGGAAGAAGGAGGTGTAGGGTGCGGGTCGGGTTTGGGGAAGCGGGTGAAGGAATTTGGTTCGTAGGCTTGAATGAGGTGGGCTGAGTGAACGGGCCGGAAAATAAATAATTTCCATTTTATTAATTCTCTGGGCTGAAGAATGATGCTGGGCTGAGATTGGGCCAAGGGAAAAATATAAGAGAAAATTTGAGGAGGGAAGAGGGGATGGGCCGGGGTTCTTTGTAAGGAAATTAAGTTTATAAGAAATAGGAAATGGACTGAGGAAAAGGAAAATATAGGATATATTAAGGTTTGGGTTTTATTGATAAAAGAAAAAATGGGGTTTAGAATAAATAAAATTATAAATAAGAATAAATAGAATTCTAGAGTAACAAAATACAGATTTTGGTATAAAAGGGGCTGGGTATTACACCAGGCGTGCAAACGGCCTGTGTTTGACCTGTGGCGCATCTATGCACACTATAAGAGGATGCCCATATCATATTAACACAGCACCAGCACCCAGACCCATAATTATAGCTCCGCAGAGGACAACCATTCAGGCACCTGCACCTCACATGGCTCTTCTTGCACCAGCTCCATGTGGACCACCTGCACAGTCTCATCGTCAATTCCACCAGGAACAGAGAAATGTGCCTCAAGAGCAGAAGAATGTGCCTTCGACAAGGAGGAATGTACCGAGACGACAGGATTATACAATGACGGTCGAAGGCCGAAGCCACAGGACAAGTCATCACTGGTAAATTCCCGCATCCTTTCAATCTTTCAATCCTTGTGAATCGTTATATTTTTTCTATATCTAAATACGATCTCACACAACTTAGGTATTATACTAGTAGCCACCTTTCCTGCACTCATACTTTTCGACACTTGAGCTTCACACTGCTTCATGTCACAATGATTCGTGAGAATGCACGCTATTACCGTGAAGCCACTCATTTCAAGCTGGAATGTCAGTTCCGGGAATGGTGTCTTGAAGGCAACTTTGGGGTATGATCAGTGCACAGTTATAGTTTGCGGTCGCAAATTCTATGCAAATTTCAAAGTACTGGACATACCAAATTTCGATGTTGTGTTGGGAATGGATTGGCTGAGAGTATTCTATTCTACTATTGACTGCCGGCAAAGGAGGATGGTATTTGAGATACCAGATCACCCAGTCTTCTATTTCAAAAGTGGAGATAAAACCTTGGAGCCAGGAAGCTACTGTGCTAAACCGAAGAGTACAGAAGTGTTCTCTCTACCTGCGGAAGAAGAAAAGCCTAAAGTAGTTCGAGGATGTATTCCCTAAAGACATATCAGGTTTGCCTCCCGATCGAGCTCTTAAGTTTCGTATTGATTTACAACCTGGTGCACAACCTGTAATCAAATCTCCATACCGATTAAGTCCGGAGGGATTGAAGGAGATCTGTATCTAGTTGGACGAACTTTTGAAGAAAGGTTGGATCCGACCCAGTACTTCAAGTTGGGGATCTCCGGTGTTACTCGTGAAGAAGAAGGAAGGTTCCTACAGGATATGCGTGGATTATCAAGCTCTGAACGAAATGACGATTAAGAATAAGTATCCACTACCGTGCATCGATGACCTTTTCGATCAATTAAGTAGGTCTTGTGTCTTTTCAAAGCTAGACCTTCGTTCGGGTTACCATCAGGTGAAGGTCAAGGAGTCTGACATTCCGAAGACGGGTTATGGCCATTATGAATATCTCGTAATGCCATTTGGAGTGACCAATGCACCTGCCATCTTTATGACCCTGATGGATCAATTTTTCCGAGAGTACCTAGACAGGTTTGTTGTTATCTTCATCGACAACATTCTGGGGTATTCAAAGAATCAGAAAGAACACACCGAGCACTTATGCATTGTCCTGGAGACATTACGACAACACCAGCTCTACACCAAGTATAGCAAGTGTGAATTTTGGCTAGATCAAGTCGGATTTCTCGGACATATTGTTTCAGGAGAAAGAATCTCAGTGGATCCAGCTAATGTGTCAGCTGTCAGCAAGTGACCGACACCAAAGACGGTGAAAGATATAAGAAGTTTCTTGGGATTAGTAGGATACTACCGACGATTCATTGAAGGCTTCTCAAAGATCGCAGCATCCCTTACCAAGCTCATACGTAAAGACGAAGCATTCATTTAGTCAGAAGCATTTGAAAAGGTTTTTGCAGAACTCAATTCGAGGTTAACCTCTGCTCCTATTCTCGTAATACCGGATCAATTTGGTAGATTCATCGTGTATTATTATGCGTCCGGTAAAGGATTAGGATGCGTTCTACACCAGCATAGAAAGGTTGTGGCTTTTGCATCAAGACAACTAAAGGTTCATGAGCGCAACTATCCAACACATAATCTGGAATTGGCAGCCGTCAACTTCGCACTCAAGATTTGACGCCACTATTTCTTGAGAGAACGAGTGGATATATACACTGACCACAAAAGTCTGAAGTATGTATTTACTCAAAAAGAACTCAACATGCGGCGGAGAATATAGCCAGAACTCATGGCGAACTTCGACATCAACCTACAGTATCATCCTGGAAAGATGAACATATTTCCTGATGCACTTAGTCGCCAGCTATTAGCAATGAACCTCACCGCTCAGTGGAAGTTACAGCAAGAATTGCATGGATTGGGATTGAAGTAGTCGTACCAGTTAATGCTTCATCTTTGATGAACTTACAAGTCCAGTCCACTCTTGTCAATCAGATCAAGGCAACTCAAGCAAATGATGCCAAGATACAAAAGATCAGAGAACAAGTAGAAAGTGGACTATGAACTGACTTCATCATCCACGAAGATGGATCCTTGTGATATGAAAGTCGTTTATGCGTGCCAGTCGGATCTGTTCGAGAAGAGTTAATGAAAGAAGCTCATAGCTCTCCTTATTCTGTATACCCTAGTGGTATGAAGATCTACAAGGATCTACGGCAACACTATTGGTGGCATGGAATGAATCGCGAAGTATCTAGAAGCATAGAAAAGTGTTTGGTGTGTCAGCAAGTGAAGGCTGAACATCACAGAACTGCAGGTCTATTTCAGCCGTTACCAATCCCAGAATGGAAATGGCAGGATATTACCATGGACTTCATGACTGCTCTCCTTCGCAGCACGAAGGGTAACGATGAAATTTGGGTTATTGTAGATCGACTCACCAAGTCGTCTCACTTTATTCCGTTCATAGTTAGCCAGTCAACCGAAACGTTAGCAAAGAAGTACATGGAGGTGAGTATAAATTTAAAGTAAGATTTAAACCTTCAAGATGTACCATATTTTATACCCATAAACTCATGCAGAAGATCATGAGATTATATAGAGTACCTGTTTACATCGTCTCCGATCGTGATACAAGATTCCGATCACAGTTCTGGCAGAGTATGCAAGCTAGCCTAGGAACGAGTCTGAATTTCAGCATGACGTATTATCCACAAACAGGTGGATAGTCCGAGTGAACAATTCAGATTCTAGAAGACATGCTAAGAGCCTGTATGCTAGACTTCGTAGGTTTATGGGAAGATCACCTACACCTTGTGGAGTTTTCATACAACAACAGCTATCATGTAAGCATTGGGATGGCACCATTCGCAACACTCTATGGATGGAAATGTCGTTCCCCACCGAGTTAGCACGACGTTGGAGATCGTGAACTCCTTGGACAAGAGATGATCGTGGCAACTGTAGATGTGGTTCGCATGACCATGGAAAAGATGCGCATAGCCCAAGACCAACAGAAACATTGGACAAATGCAAAGCGCCGACACTTGGAGTTTCAACCCGGAGAACATGTATTCTTGAAGATCTCTCCAAACAGAGGAGTGATACGTTTCGGAAAAATGGGTAAATTAAGTCCAAGGTACATAGGACCGTTCGACATACTAGAACGAGTTGGAGAAGTGGCATACAGTTTAGCACTACCACCCTCATTGGAAGGAGTGCACAACGTGTTCCACATATCCCAACTACGACGATATGTGAGCGACCCCAGTCACATACTTGATTATTCAGAGCTCACAGTACAAACCGACTTAATCTGCGGGCAACAACCAGTTGAGATCCTGAACCGCAAGGTGAAAACTGTTAGTGATATATGCCCTAGAGGACATTATTGTATAGTACTAGTTTGTATATTACATTTTGGAGGCTTGGGATATTTACACGGATTTATGACAATCTTGCTCAATATAGTAGTATACTACTTGGCTTGTATCTATTTAAATATGTGTATATATTTCTTGTAACGTATCGCTAATACATATTGATAGAGCCCTTAGGATCTTTTGCTTGACTACCAGCGTTGAGATGGCAGTCACATTAGTGGGGACTGGGTAGTCCACAAGCACATCCTTACACGGGTCCCTAGTCGTAGGATTATCGAGACAAGGCATCGATACTCCAGAGTAGACTAGTGTATACGCTTCTCATCCCAGCAGGAGAGATAGTCTGTCCCACAGCCATTAGTATGTCGTACTGGAGATAGTATGCAGGTGCTCATTAGGTTATGAGTTACACTGGACAGGCTCGTGGGGAACTGTTGGTTGGTATTATACATATCATCAGATAGCAGTTCCCAGGTGACATGAGTATAGCATAGTCCGTTGACTTGACACTGCTATTTCACCTCGAGTGTGTTCCCACTGTTCTTAGATTACTACCCTGCCACGGCTCTATTGAGTCGTGCAAACAGGTAGTAGTTGGGTGCAGTCCCGAAGCACTTGGAGGAAGTGGCGGTTAGATAGGATTCGTCTCTCCCGGTATTGGGGGTTGATATCGCACTGTGTTCGGGAAGTCACTACACAAAGTCCTTGGCCAGGGCAAGTGAGATTTACTTGTAGGTACTCCAGTAGTTTCTCAGGGTGTTTTGGACTCTACCCGACATGACTTATAGGGGTCTGACATTAACCGCCCCTCTAGGCCCAATATGCGATACTCTTAGACTAACAGACCAGACTGTACGGAGATTGTCACAGAAAGGCTCAGTAGGAGTTCGGATGAGTTATACTCATCGGCTTTCTTATTGACATCTACCTGGGGGACGTTACGTACAGCTAGTGCCGCTTGCGGCCTGTGGTTAAACCACTGCCAGCATAGTGTCGAGTCTTTAGAGTCTCACACAGAGGGTTTCCCTCCATCGGGCAAAACGTGTAGAGCTCGTATGGTTTTACGACAGGGTTCGATCACGTGCGTGTACTTGTGCACGCATGATGATTCGGACGAACAATACTAGTGGGGTTTGGTTTAAACCGGATCCTAGTACTGTACTGATGGATTGTCTTCGTCTTCTGTATTCGTATTTTTCGGAATACGGATACGGGTATGTATATACGGACGAGGGGCGTTTTTGTAATTTGTACAAAAATTGTTTTTGAAGATGACATGACATAATTGTATTATTCATTTTGGTTTAAATTATTAATACATTTATGTAAAAGGAAATGAAGTGTATATTGCATGAATTAGGACATGGGTGCTTAGGACACATGGTGCTCATTCCATCCATGAGTCATTCTTTAGTAAATTGAACCCCTTTTGATAATTGATATTAGTTTTATCTAATGAATTATCAAGAGAGTTCAGTTTATAAAAAGATAAGAGAAGCCATCTCCTTTTTCAAGCTTTAGCTCACTAGATTTTTCTTTAGCCATCTTCTAATCCCTCAAACCCTAGAACACTCATGTGTTGAGTAACTTAGGGAAAAAGGAGACTCCTCAATCCATCCACACTCTCTACACACCCTAGGTCATTTAGTGTAGCATACTACTTGACTTAGTTTCTTCGGTTGTTGAAGAAGGAGCCCGGTACACAAGCTCTCGGGTGGATCATCTTTGATCCAAGAAAGCCGACGAGGAGACGACTTCCGCACCACTCCAAGGAGCTCGCGCAGGTGAGGAGGACAGCGAAGAGAAGAAGGACCGGTTACGTGAGGTATAACTTATGTTCATGTAGTGTATACTTCATTTACTTTGTGCTAGTTTAGATTTAGATACGATCTTGGCGGTTTGTCGATGCTATGAAGTATGTAATTTTCATATTTCATATTTTCCGCCTCCCCGTGATCCCGTGGGGTGCGTAGCTTGGACTTACAGTAGTATCAGAGCCAACTAAACCTATTCTAGCTTATTAGCAAGTATTAGAACTTCGATCGTCGAAAAAACCGGAAAACTAAACACCGAAAACCCTACTTTCTGTCGATTTTTAAAACTGTCGGGAAAATTATTTCAGTACCATGAAAAATAAGTGCAGGGTTTTCTAAGATAACACAAGAAAAATGAGCCACTGAATCGCCAAGACGGCCGTGGAGCCGCTGCAGAATGGACCGTTCTACGGCTGAGTCGCGGCCGAGTCAAGGCCGATTCAACTCATCTTTCTTTGTTATTTCTTAATTTTGGTGTTTTCTTTTCTGGAATATTTGGTTTCTACCCAGTACGTTTTTGAATGCCGGTTTGCATTTGGGGTGGTTACGAAAAATATGTTTCGATCGAAACTCTATTGTACTTGGGTAATTGGTCTTTCTGTAATGTTATATGTGTTTTTAAATCTCAGCTAATTGTTATATGTTGGTTAGTCTGGGATTGCACATATCTGTTAGTTAGTGTATATGAATTTTGTTGGATTGTCGATGATGAATAGCCGGGGATGTGAGTTAGGTGTTTTTATCTTTCATTCAATATAAATTGTAATTTGATGTAATATTATTTTGCGGAGTACATCTGGGTTGAGATTGTAGCCGCCGTTGTATTATTTTCTTTTTTAACGTTTTCTGCTCCTTGGATAGACCCAAGGTGAGGTGCACAAACTACCGGGTTCTTTGAAGTGCCGAGTGTCCTACTCACTTTGTTGAGATAGATTGCTTCACTTCTGGAACTTGGCGGGTAGTTTGCCACACCCGTAGGGGTCTGTGGTGGGGTTTGGCTATTCATCACGACCGTGGAATCCGTCTTTCGTTACAGGCTTAAACGAAACGCGGAATTCCTAGTATATCCAACATATTCATCTGTGATCTGGAATGCCTATTATTGCGTCAGACGAATGCTATTATTATATATGTTATATAATAGACGTTACTTATATTTTACATCCGCGCTAGTCCTTCCCCCGCTCTGGCATTAGTTAAGTAACCTAACGGTGTTAGATGGGTCCAGTGGCGAATGTGGATGGCATAAGTGGACGTTGCATTTTCGTCTTTTTCTGTAATGATAGGTGTAATTGATGGGACTGCATTAGATTAATGCAAAGCAAATAAACCAAAGTTGAATCGTTGGAACAAATTTAAAACCACTCGATTTTTGTTTTTCAAAACAGCAAACTTTTAAATGCGGAGATTAAACCACTCCTTTTAAAAGCTATCAGGTTCCTTTGATCTTATCAAGTTCACTACGTTTACGGTTTCGCCAAAACCATTCGTAGCCCTCCGTCATTTCAGTTGGGTATTCAGTAGTATTCAAGCTATGTATCTTGACCTTCACCAAGGCCTAGTGATTGGTAGCTGCTGGATATTCATCTGTAGCATAGATAGATGCGTTGGTTTGGGACAGTCGTACTACCATTTTAGCCTTCGTCAAGAGTATGTACGGGTGGGTTCAAATTAACCTGGATAATGACGGGTAGAACTTGACATGTGACTTGTGATATGTTGGCCTTCGTCAAGGTCATAAGAGCATGGGGCAAAAATCCACATCGGGAGTTTATAAAGAAACTGAAATCTGCTAGTGTTGCATACCATTTGGAGTGAGATAGTTTTGGTAGGATTCCTTCAGCTTTATCACACGGTGATATTTGGATCTCGATCCTACTGTGAGTATATGCTACTCCTCAGGAGATTTTTTCACTAAACGGTCAATGCTATAAACTAAGTAGGTGTCTTGAACGGTGTTAGCGGAGCTACGCTTCCAGGGAAAAGAGGTTATATAATTAAGGGACTTCGCGAAAGCGTTGGAAAACCTCCCTCGAAGTACCAACACCAGCCTGACTGAAAGGTTAAGCAAGTATTGTACGGTGAGATTAATCCTGATTAATTATTCTTTTATGGTTTGAAGAGTGATTCGAGAAACAGTGGGAGCCATCCTGTTTAGATAAACTAAAAACCAATCTAAACTTGCATGAGCATCATGCTAAAGTGTTTCTTCTCTCTCCCCTAATTGCAGTGACCAAAAAATAACAGGCCTTAAGTTACTTCTAGACAAACATATTAACCGAGCCAAACTATAAAGATTGGCTCAGGAATGTCCAGATGGCCCTCACGTATAACAAATTGGACTATCTGCTTACTACCAAAGCCCTCGCCGTCCCGAGTCCAGCTTCCAGTGTCGCGGACAAGGAAATCCGTAAGACCTGGGAAATAGACAGTGCGAAGGCCAAGTGGCTCGTGTTAGCCTCCATGGACAATAAACACGAAAGGCGACACGAGAAGGTGGACCTTGCTTCCATCTTCCTCCATACAAAAGAGTTATATGGAGAGCAATCTCGTATCGCAAGATACGAGACCTCGAAGAAATTGTTTCAGGCGAGGTTGGCCACGGGTCATCTATTGGGGACCACGTCCTAAAGATGATCAGCTTAATAGAACAGCTCGCGGACCTCGGGACCACATTGGAGAATGAGTTATACACTGACTTAATTCTACAGTCCCTCCCATCTACCTATACCCAGTTTATCCTGAATTTCAACATTCAGGGTAAAGAAGTATCACTTCCTGTGCTCATCAACATGTTGAGGAGTGCTGCGGGCACCTTGCACAAGAAAAGGGAGACACCCGCTCTATTTTTTGGAGGATTTTCCTCTTCTAGATCCAAGGCGAAAGCCAAACGGAAGAAGAAGAAGACCCCCACCAAACCGAGAGGAGGGGACAATAAGGCAGAAGCAAAGGGAAAGGCAAAAATTAGGGGGCCGACGGTAGGGAAGAAAGAATGCTTCTACTGTCACAAGAGGGGCCATTAGAAGAAGGATTGCAGGGCCTGGAAAGCCCAGAACCAGGGAGTGAAGCAGGTTATGGCTTCGGCTTCAGGTGTGTATGTAATTGAAAACTGTCTGTCAATCAACTCTACTTCTTGGGTATTGGATACCGGATCAGGATCTCATATCTGTAATTCTTTGTAGGCACTTAGAAGCCGTAGAGTTTTGAAGGCGAGTGATATAGCCCTCAGAGTTGCATACGGAGCTAACATGGATGCAATATCCGTGGGGGAATATCACTTAGGATTGACGAGTGGACATGTTTTGGTTTTACACAACTGGTTTTATGTATCTAGTTTGACTTGTAATATCATTTCTGTATCTTTAATGTCTAAAGAAGGTTATGATTTTACATTTGTAAGCGATGTCGTAAACATCCACCTTAATCATGGTTTGATTGGGTCGGGTACATTAAAAAACGGTATATACGTATTAAACCAACCTCAAGTTTTCAATGTCCAGAATACACACAAAAGAAAGTCTTCAGAATTAAATAATGCTTTCTTATGGCATTGTAAACTGGGTCACATCAATGAAACAAGGTTGACCAAGTTATATAAAGAAGGATATTTAGATCCGTTCGAATATCAATCTTATGTAACTTGTCAATCATGTCTCAAGGGAAAGATGACAAAGACTCCGCTCACTGGACACGGAGTAAAAGCGAGCTCGCTCTTGGGACTCATACACAGCGACGTGTGTGGTCCAATGTCTAGAAATGCAAGAGGTGGTTATTCTTATTTCATTACTTTTACGGATGGTTTTTCTAAGTATGGACATGTCTTCTTGATGAAGTATAAATCCGAGGCCTTTGAGAAATTATGAGAATATAAGAATGAAGTGGAAAACCAAACCGGCAAAAGTATCAAGACACTAAGATCTGATCGAGGTGGTGAATACTTAAGTGCCGAGTTCCTGAATTACCTAAAAGAGAAATGAATTCTCTTTCAGCTTACTCCTCCATATACACTACAACACAATGGTGTATCGGAAAGGAGGAACAGAATCCTATTGGATATGGTTCGTTCCATGATGAGTAATGCTAAGTTACCGCGATCCTTCTGGGGTTATGCACTAGAATCAGGTGCATATATTTTGAACAAAATTCCTACCAAGACCGTGCCTACCACACCATATCAGATGTGGAGTGGGAAGAAACCCCATCTTCAGTACCTGAAAATATGGGGATGTCCATCTTTTGTCAAAAAACAGCATGCGGACAAACTCGAGGCACACTCAGTACTGTGTAAGTTTATGGGATACCCAAAGAACTCCACAGGGTATCTTTTCTATTATGCAGAGGAACAAAAGGTTTTTATTTCTCGTCATGCTCAATTTTTAGAAATCAATTTTTAAAAAAGGAAACTAGTTGGAGAACTGGTAGAAATTCCAGAACCACAAGTTATTACTAAAAGTATGGTAGAACTAGAGATTTCAAAAGAACAGGACATCCCTGTGCCACTCCGCAGGAGTAGTAGGCTGTCTCATCCACTCGAGAGATACTACGGTTTTCTCATAGACGGAGATAGAGAGGATTGCATTATTGACGATGATGAGCCAACTAGTTTCCAGCAGGCCATTCAGAGCGGCAACTCGATAAAATGGCTGGATGCAATGCGGGCCGAGATGGAGTCCATGTACACTAATAAAGTATGGACTTTGGACTTTGCTCCAGCTTCTTATCGCTTAGTCCACTACCTATAAGCTTTAACCTCCTCTTAGGAGGAGATAGTAAGCAAGACTTTCGTAAGCTGCAAATGGATCTTCAAAAAGAAGATTGGTGTAGATGGACAAGTTGAAACCTATAAGGCTAGACTTGTTGCAAAAGGTTTTCGTCAAAGACCTGGCTTGGACTATGATGAATCCTTTTCTACAGTGGCTATGCTCAAATCCATTCGGAACATTCTTGCCATTGCTGCCTTCCACGATTATGAGATCTAACAGATGGACGTAAAGACGGCCTTCCTAAATAGATATTTAGAAGAGTGTGTCTATATGGATCAGCCAGAGGGTTTCATTCAGAGTGGGAGCAGTGGGAAAGTGTGCAAGTTTCTTAAGTCCATTTATGGACTAAAGCAGGCATCGCGGAGTTGGAACATCTGTTTTGATGAGACAGTCAAAGAATTCGACTTTATCAAAAATCCAGATGAACCATGCATTTATAGTAAGATTGTAGCAAGAAATGTGGTATTTCTCGTCTTGTACGTGGATGGCATTCTTTTGATAGGAAATGATATTCCTATGCTACAATATGTCAAAGGATTCTTATCACAAAGGTTCTCCATGAAAGATCTGGGTGATGCCTCTTACATTCTGGGGATCTGGATCTATTGTGATAGATCCAAGAGGATGTTGGGACTTTCACAGTCCAGGTATATCGACACCATACTAAAAAGATTCAGTATAGAAGATTCAAAGCGCGGTAATCTACTGGCTTGTCACGGAATCACCATATCCAACGAGATGTCTCCCAAGACTGATTTGGAAAGGGATCGCATGGTAATTATACTCTACGCTTCTGTGGTAGGCTCTATAATGTATGCGATATTGTGTACCAGACCAGATGTTGCTTATGCACTCAGCGTGGTAAGCCGGTATCAGTCAAACCCTGGGAAGAAACACTGGATGGCAGTAAAGAGCATTCTCAAGTACCTGAGAAGGACTAAGGAAATGTTCTTAGTGTATGCCGGAAAAGACCTCCAGATCGAGGCCTTTGCTGACTCCAGCTTCCAGAGTGACAAGGATGACTCCAAGCCCATATCGGGTTATGTCTTTACCCTCAATGGAGAGGCGGTCTGTTGGAAGAGTTCCAAACAGGATACCGTTGCCGACTCGACGAAGGAAGCGGAGTATATCGCTGCTTCTGATACCACAAAAGAAGTGGTTTGGATGAGGAAGTTCTTAACTGATCTTTAGGTGGTTCCGTCCATTATTGATCCAATACCCCTGTATTGTGATAATAACGGGGCTATAGCTTTAGCGAAGGAACCCAGGTCCCATCAGAAGTCCAGACACATCTTGAGACGGTATCACCTGATCAGGGAGATCGTAGATCGCCGGGAGATCGAGGTACAGAGAGTTGATACGGAGAACAACACTGCAGATCCACTGACAAAGGCCATCGCTCAGACACAGTTTGAGAGGCTAATCGAGACGATAGGTCTGCGATACGCCAATACATGGCCTTAGTGCAAGTGGGAGATTGTTAGTGATATATGCCCTAGAGGCCATTATTGTATAGTACTAGTTTGTATATTACATTTTGGAGGCTTGGGATATATACACGGATTTATGACAAACTTACTCAATATAGTAGTATGCTACTTGGTTTGTATCTATCTAAATATATGTATATCTTTCTTATAACGTATTGCTAACACATATTGATAGATCCCTTAGGATCTTTTGCTTGACTACCAGCGTTGTGATGGCAGTTGTTCCCCGCCAGAGGACGCGACCGGGACGTTGGGATGTCCGGGCTTGAACTTCGAGGGAAGATGCTATTTGGTGCTATCCATCCACCTCTCCGAAGATGCCAATTTGATTTATGACATCATGTATTGAAGGTTTAAACGGATGCGGCCGATGTAGCCGATTTCGTCAGATTCCCCTTCGTTGAGGGTTTTTTTTTATTGTGGGGACGCTCTTCCCTGCAGGCGCAAGCCCCTGCAATTAATTACACTACCGCATCGCGGTAACCACTTTCTCCTTCTCCAGATGATCACTTCATGTCGTGTATTTTTGTTTTGTTTTTGGTTGCCCATGGATTGTATACGGAGACTAATTTATATTATCGCCCGTAGGGTGTGGATTAGTCCAAATCCGTATTTTCTTAGATTTAGGTTTGGGGTTGGGTTTAAGGATACGTTAGTGTCATTTGAGACTAAGATCAACTTAAACGTTTGTTAAGGATACGTTAGTCTAATTTTTAGACTAAGATCAACTTAACAGGATCATTTAGATCCAACAAAAGAGCATTTGGGCTCTATTGTTTAGTGTAGGGACATTGCGGTCGATTAGTTTAAAGACATTACGGTCCAAGGTTAAGGACATAATAGTCCATGGGTTTAAGGACCCCACAGTCCGAGGTTAAGGACATTATAGTCCATGGGTTTAAAGACCCCACAGTCCGAGGTTAAGGACATCATAGTCCATGGGCTTAAGGACCCCACAGTCCGAGGTTAAGGACATCATAGTCCATGGCTTAAGGACCCCATAGTCCGAGGTTAATGACATCATAGTCCTTGGGTTTAAGAACCCCACAGTCCAAGGAATATTTGTTTGCCGGGACCCGTCACCTCTCTGAAGACGTTGAAGGATTACAGCGACATATATCAGAGAAGTAAAGAGATGTACCGTTGAACCAATTTTGGTTGGGAGATCTGTTGTCTAATTGGGACTAAGATCAAAGATTTATGAGCACATGGGCTCAATTAATCTGAATGAGGGATTAATGGACAACTTGGGCTCGGCCCACTCAGTTAAATGTTAAACATTTGACAATGCTGGGCATTGATTTGAGTTCTGAAAATATTTTTGTCTTTTACTGAATGCTGAGCATTCATCCTAGCTCTGGGCTTTATAGAACAATTTATGTTCTCTTAGCGCACGCGTGAAGAGCACGTGGCGCGCTTGGCGCTTTGCACCAGTCAAAGAGTGCAGAGCACTTCTGCTGGGTAGCGCACATGTGAGGAGAACTTGGCGCACTTGGCGTTGAGCACCTGTCCATGAGCGCAAAGCGCTATTTGTTCAATGGCGCACACGTGGGGAGCACGTGGTGCGCTTGGCGCTGAGCGCCGGTCCATGAGCGCAAAGCGCTATCTGTTAAGTGGCGTACACGTAAGGAGCACGTGATGCGCTGAGCGCTGAGCGCCAGTCCAAGAGCGCAAAGCGCTATCTGTTAAGTGGCGCACACGTGAGGAGCACGTGGTGCGCTTGGCGCTGAGCGCCAGTCCCAGAGCGCAAAGCGCTAGTTGATCAATTTTATGATCTGAGAAATAAATTCTCGTTTATAAGAGACTTTGTCTCAAGGTTCTAAGAATAAAGTTCTTATTTTATAGGAGATGTTTCAATCTCTTATTTTGGTGAAAGGCTTTGCCTTTATGGATCTGTGATTCCAAGAGAATTGAATTATTCTCCCCCTTCTTTGTAATGACATGTTCATGATCTCTTTTTGTAAAAGACTTTAGTCTTATAGATCTATGATCTGTGAGAAGAATTATGTTCTTCTTCTTATTTTTTTACGATGAGATCCTTTGATCTCTTTGTGAAAGACCCTGGTCTTATAGATCTATGATCTTAAAGAAAAAAGTGAATTCTTCTTTTTATATGAGACGATTTCGTCTTTCTGTTCTTTTTTTTACCTTGAAGAAAATCTTCTTCTTCTGAGAGCTTGGCTTTTCTTTCTGAGATTTCTCAAAGTTTTAGGGGAGTTCCTCTCTCTATTTTTTTTCCTTCTTTCTCTCTGTCTCTCTATCTACGAGACTTGAAGTCTTGGAGCCTTTTTATAGTGAAGGTTGATTTGTGTAATCAGTTAAGGAGATCTTTTCTCCAATTGATTTGGGGATTTCCCCACCGTTGGATTTTTAATCCAAAAGCTTCTGATTTACAGAAGGCAATCTTCCTGTATTTAACAAGATTGGGAAATTTTCCCATACAGAATTTATTCTGTATTTTGGTGATTCTTATCACCTTTGGATCATTGATCCAACGGTGCTCTGATTTACAGAGCACAATCTTCTTGTTTGGAAAGATTTTGAGGAATCTTTCCTTAACAGAATTTTATTCTGGTTAATTGATGATTTATCATCTTTATTGGATCTTTGATCTGACGGTGGGGAGCTTTTAGTTCCAACGCTAGCGCACTCGAGCTTTGCACGTGGTGCGCTGCTTGGAGTGCAGCGCACTTAGCGCTAGCGCACACGTGCTTTGCACGTGGTGCGCTGCTTGGAGTGCAGCGCACTTGGCGCTGCTATGAAGCGTTGCTTCATTTCAAAATTTGAATTTGAACAGAGCTTTGCTCTGATTGGGGGAAACAAATGCCTCCCAACGTTGCGCTCACGTGGTCTACATGTGAGTGCAGCGGTGGCAGCATCTGCGCCCTTGGATCAACTCAGAAGTTGAAACGGCATCTCAGTGTCTATAAATAGGACCCTTGGCCCTTGAGATGATTTCTGTTCATCTTCTTCCTTATTTTCTGAGAATTTTTATTCTTCTTCAGAGCATAGCTCTTTGTCTTAAGAACTTACTTAAGGACAGAACTCTGTCAAAATTTAGGTAAAGATTAAATCTTTTAAAGGATTATTTAATAATCTAGGGTTTCACCCATTAACAGAGCTTTGCTCTTGTCACGCCCCTCTTCCCAGAGTATGCTAAGATAGGCACGTGACATAGCCAACCATGCTACCTGTGGATAGGAAAAATCCCTCCACAGTCACATTACGGCTGTAGGGATAAGAAGAACAGGAAAGTAAACTAAACTATCTAGTACATGTCCATAAGCCAGAATAAATGAGTCAAGAAATAATATAATATACAGAAGCAAAAGATCCAATAAATAAAACACCTGGAAAGTAAAACTGGATACCAATAGGATCCTCACCGCTCGGTCTAACAGCGGCAGTACTCCTGATCAGTCTGCAACAAAGGTAGAAGATCTGGGTCATGCAAAACCCAGACGTCAGTGCGTCATAATATCAAGCAATACTATAAACATGGGTAACAAGATATGCAGGTATGGGTATAAATGGTAAAACATGTATAACAGTGATATAAGTGAGGATAGTGAGGGTAATGTGTAGTGAATAATCTAAACTGGTCTATTGGGTTAACTACTCTCAAGTCTTTGAAATCAATTTGGTGAATCATCGATGTAACTCAATAGTATCCCGTGCGTGCCCGGGAATCACGGTCTATGACTCTCGGGCTGAATCCGAGACGTGCCGTAAGGCAGTAAAGGGTAGTAGGTAATGACGGGTGATGTCAGCAGCATCACCCCGGGGCTGGCCTAGCCCGTAAGACTGATCAGAAAAGGTGTCGAACTGTAGAGTTGCAAGTCAGTTTTCATCATTGATTTCCCTATACCCCAAGTTATATGTGTTCAAGTCAGGTATTAAATAATCTGGAGCTAATGCCAACACAAAATCAGGCAGGTACAGGTTTGTCTGGATAGACAACAGGAAATGTCCGTAGGGACAACAGATCAGGTTTGTTGGCATTAGTAACAAGATCAGGTAACAGGTAAGGCCATGGTACATCAGGTCAAGTCAAGTAGTATATAGGTATCATGTCATGTCAAGGAGTGCACAGTATCACGTTGTGTCGAGTAATAGGTGTATCACGTCATGTCAAGGGTGCACAAAGTATCATGTGAGTGCTCATAATCAAACTAAAAATAAGCGTGGGTACACAAAAACAAGTATCGAGTACTAATGAAATGAACTAGCATAAATGGTATGCACATAGATAGAAAGACAACGGCATGGATACACGTTATCGATTAGGGTTACATTTAATAGTTCTAAAACTAATTAGATTACACTTTATTAAATATGGGGTATTAAAACAGCAATATTGGGTTATTAATGAGATCTGTGAATGCTGCTATATGTATTCTATTCGATATGGATGTGGATGGATATCATATAACCTTTAAATGATAAACTAGTTAATGCACGGCGTTCAATTAAACAATGAAATGGTTATATTCAATTTGATGCGGTATACTAAACTATGATATGTGACAAGATAAGTTGCATATGCTAGATATGAAATGATAAGAACGGATGCATACGGTCATTGTAAAACAAGTACTTTGGATGCACGGTTTGAAATTCAATTATTATATTTACTAAAGTAGATGTATAAAATATAATGTAGCGGGTAGCAAGATAAACTTGCCTCGATCGGATCACGATACGGGATGCGCACGCAGCGTCCAATGTCGGCAAATGTTGCAACATCCACACGTGCGCACGGGACAGGTCCAGGCGCAGCAAGAAGGTAACCACGCAAGTAGGGGACGTCCACAGGGTTGCTCGGATCGTCGGCAGTGGCACGGCTCTGGCGATCGTCGGGAAAACAAGAATCCAAGAAGTAAAGAGAAGAAAATAAGAAGAAAGGAAGTGGTCTGGGGTCTTAAGTGGTGGTGTTCAGGATTCAGAGAGGAAGAAGAGGGGGTGACGTCGACGATGGGCCATCGACGGCGAGGATGCAGGCGGGGGTTTTCCGGCGAGGCAGTGGGGGTTCTTTGCCGAGAATGGGTGTTTAGGGTTGAAGGCTGTGGGTTGGTGAGGATGAGGATGGAGACAATGATAAGAGGTCGAGGGAGTGGTGCTGACGATGAGGTCTCCGGCGGTGGGGTGCCGGGCGATGGGTAGTGGGCTGCAGTGAGGTGCAAGTTGCAGGGTTGTAGAGGAGCTCGGGGATGGGTTTGGTCAGGGTTTGGAGAGGGGAGAGGAGGCGGAGATGGTGAAGAAAACAATGTCGTCGGTGATCGGCGGTGAGGTGGTACGGGTGATGGGTATGGGCTGCTGATGAGGTTCTCGGGTTGTGCAGGGATCTCGAGGGTTTAGGTCGTCGTGGTTGGAGAGAGGAAGTGGAGGTGGTGGTTGCGGTGATGGAATGAGAGTGAGGTCGTCGGCGATGAAGGTGAAGGTGGCTAAGGTTTGGATTCTCAGGAGATGGGTTCGTCGGGGAGCGCGGGGTGTCGTGGTCGGGGTTTATAGGGATCGTAGTCGGAGAACATGAGAGGAGGGGAGAAGGAGGAGGTCGAGGTGATGACGTCGGGGTGATGGGGATGAAGGTGAGGAGGTCGGTGGTGTGAGGCGAGCACAGGCATGGTTTTCTCGGGTTGGGTGTTCGGAGTCTGGAGTTGCAGGGATGTTGCATCGAAGACGGAGGTGAGGGCGGTTATGAGGAGGTTCTGATGAGGAGACGAGGGAGAGGTTGGGGGCAAGGTGATGGAGCGGCTAGGGTTGCGGCGGTGGGTTACATCACGAGGAAGAGAAAGAAGAGGAAGGAGAGAGGGGGGATGTTGGTTTATTAGGTTTGATATATATTAGTATATAAATATATAAGAGAGGAGAGAGAAAGTGGGTATATATAGAGAGAGAGACAGAGAAAGAGTGCTGAGAGAGAGAGAATGTGAGAGGGGAGAGAGGGAGGAGAGAGATAGAGAGAATGAGAGAGATCGAGAGGAGAGAGAGGGGGTAGGAGGAGAAAGAATATTGGCTTCATGCGGGGAGAGAGAAAAAAATAGAAAGAAGAAAGAGAAAGATTTGTGAGTGGTTAGGAGAATAGTTTAGTAAAAAATATTTTAGTTGGTTAGAGAAATTTAAAAGCTGTTAATGAAATTTAAATGTAAAAAATTTAAAATAAATATTAAATAAATTTGAATTTAGGAGGGATACAAAATATTCCAAAACACGCCCGGGTCGGGTCTAAAAATTCAGATTTAAAATACGAAAAAATATTCGACTTCCAAATCTTAAAAAGAATGCTCAGGTAACGAAAAAGCATACCCCCAAGAACGGATGCACGTACGTGCGTGTAGCCATCCAAACACGTCTGTTTCACTGAACGGGACGAGAACAAGATGTGCGGATGCTACCACGGGGTTAGGGTATCATGCAGGCTATGAAATGGATTTTAAAAATATTTTACGTGACTTAAAATGTTATATGATAAAACATGCGGTACTAGATGAAATGCCAGTATGTACTAATCATGAGATGCGCGTGTCCATGCAACAAGTCAAGGTAATCTATAAATAAGAATCAAACAGGTTCAAGCAAGCGGGTCGGGTCGAATGCAATGTAAAATGTAAAAATACCATTCGCACCCAAACACGATAAATCAATAAAATACCAATAAGAAAAATACTAGAACTGGAATAGGTATAAATGAACTAGGTTGTTACAGCTCTTCATAGATCTTCGATCTAAAGAAAACCTTTTTAGGGTTTTATTAACAGAGCTTTGCTTTCTTGAAATTATAGATCTAAAGAGATCTTACTGGGTTTCTTAACCCATTAACAAAGCTTTGCTATTTTCAAATCATATATATTTGTTAACCTCTTATGAAGAACTCTTAGAGTTTGTTCATAGATCTTGAATATCTCAGAATTTTAATTCGTTAAAAATTTTATTTTAAGTTTTATGATGGGTTATTCTATCACTTTTACAGAGCAGGGCTCTTGGAATTCTCAGGGAATTTTCTATTCCTCTCATAATTGATTTTGACAGGTGTCATCCTGTCTGCAGAGCATTGCTCTCGAGGAGTTTAACTCCTAGACCCGAGGAGTCTCTCATTAAATGAGAATAATTCTTTAGGATTCCTCTTTTATTTACATAAATTTAAATTTTTTAGGTGTCATAACCAGAACTTGTTTTCCCGATGGGGATATCAAGAGTCGTTCAAATCCCTGTGTCGGTTTTTAATTAGTCTGTCCACCAACTCCTGCCGATTTTCTTTTTCAGACGTTATGGACGCTCATATGTATGATCTCGACGAAATTATTTCTTACGGAGACATTCGCGCAGTCGGCCGTTCTCAAAACCAGGAATTCACAAACGCCCGTTGTGCTGAAATCATGGGTCGCTTTGATGCATACGATGGTCGACTGCTTCCTCGCCGTTCCTCTCTCTTGAAGCTTATTGTGAGAGCGATCTGGGGAGCACTTCCTCTATTTTATGATGGCATGCCGCTTAAGGCACTGGACGACACCGAAGATAAGGTGCACTCGATGTATCTGATGGGCTTAATCTCAAAGAAAAGGCAGAAGGCGGGACAACCTTGTTGATATCCTCCATCAAGCTTTTCAGCAGGCGGCGATACTCACTGCCTATCGAAGGGTGGAGGAAATCAGTGGAGATCCTGACGCTTGTAATCGTGAAAGGATGCACACGAAGATGGTCCGAGAGGCCCGAAAATTTTTGGATGGCCTCACGTTTGAATTTCTCAATTCATGTCCTGGATTTGATGTCTTGCCTTTGTAAACGTTTTAATGACGATTTTGTCTATTGTTTTCATCAATGTAGGAATTTTCTAAAGTATGAATAGCAAGCTTTTCCATTTCCATGTGTTTATTTTATGCATTAAACCTTTTTGCACATGCACGAATGAGTATGCTTTGAACGCTTAATTGAATGCGAATCAAATGTTCTCCTTACTGTCGCTTTCTTCTCTTTGATGTGTCATTGCCATGTGATTTTAGCAAGTGTGTCCTGTAGATAGTAAGTGACGGACCATCTTGGACTCTTTGCAGGGTAACGATGGCTTAGCAAACAGGTTCAGGTCTGCTCCCTAAGACTTTTCAATTTTATGAGCTGTGAGGGTCTCATGAAGAATTTTCTCCCTACAGGTCGAGAGGATCCCGTAGGTGTCTTTTCTTCTTAGGAATCATGAGGATTCCTAAGTGTGTTTTCCCTTGAGAGTCGTAAGGATCCCCGAGAGAATTTTCTTCCTTACAAGTCGAGAGGACTTGTAAGTGGTTGTTTCCTTTCTTGTCGATGTTTGACTTGTGAGAGTGTGGCCTGTAAAAAATCTACCTTGACCTCTCTGCAGGGCACTGATGGCTTGGGAGATAGGGTTAGGATATGCCACCAAAGACTTTTCAACTTTATGAGCCATGTGGGTCTCATAAAGAATTTTCTCCCTACAGGTCGAGAGGATCCCGTAGGTGTATTTTCTCCTTAGGAACCGTGAGGATTCCTAAGTGCGTTTTCTCTTGAGAGTCGTAAGGATCTCACAAGAGAATTTTCTCCTTACAAGTTGAGAGAACTCGTAAGTGATTGATGAGTTGACCTACTCCCGAGTCAAAGCATTGCTTTGACGGGGAGTTGGGGGTTTACTCTGGCTGTTTCCCACGAATTCAGGATTGACTTTGGCCGTGTTCTACGGGGCCAGGAGGGGTTGACTTTATCCATATTTCACGGAGTCAAGGGTTGACTTTATCCGTATTTCACGGAGTCAGGGGTTGACTTTATCCGCATTTCATGGAGTCAGGGGAGTCAGGGGTTGAATTTATCCGTATTTCACGAAGTCAGGGGTTGACTTTATCCGCATTTCACGGAGTCAGGAGTTGCTCTGGACATTTCCCACGAGGTCAGGATTGACATTAGACACGTTCTGCGGGACCAGGAGGTGCTCTGGACGTTTCCCATGGGGTCAGGATTGACATTAGTCGCGTTCTACGAGACCAGGAGGTGCTCTGGACGTTTCCCACAGGGTCAGGATTGACATTATTCTACGGGACTAGGATTTGCTCTGGGCGTTTCCCACGGGGTCAGGATTGAAATTAGCCGTGTTCTACGGGACCAGGAGGTGCTCTGGACTTTCCCACAGGGTCAGGATTGACATTAGCCGTGTTCTATGGGACCAGGATTTGTTCTGGGCGTTTCCCACGGGATCAGGATTGGCATTAGCCGTGTTCTACGGGACCAGGATTTGCTCTGGGCGTTTCCCACGGGATCAGGATTGGCATTAGCCATGTTCTACGGGACCAGGATTTACTCTGGGCGTTTCCCACGGGGTCAGGATTAACATTAGACGTGTTCTTCGGGACCAGGATTTGCTCTGGGTGTTTCCCCCGGGATCAGGATTGACATTAGACGTGTTCTACGGGACCAGGATTTGCTCTGGGCGTTTTCCACGGGGTCAGGATTGACATTAGCCGTGTTCTACGGGACCAGGATGTGCTCTGTCGGTTGTCTGTGAACCGTCGAGGTTTGGAACGAGGACTTTGCCATGGCTCCAAGGTTTATTGTACCGTCTGAATCCTACTGGAATGAAGAGGAACGCTGTAGTAGGTGTCTAGGCTGTAGATGCGGCCGTCGAGACTTGGCTCTTTTTCGGATGGAGCCTGGTGGGAAGGTATGGTTCCCTTTTTGTCTGTGCCCCTGGATTGTATACAGAGATCGATGTGATCTCACCTATAGGGCAGAAAGTTTCATTTCATTTTTTTATTTCTTTCCGTGATGCTCTATCATTTCAGCTTTTAATATCACGAAAATCGCGATTGCCCAATCATTTCGACTATTTTTCGCGGTGCCCAATCATTTTGGCTATTTGTTTTATTTACTCGCCGCTTTTTATTACGAGTTGCCTAACCATTTCGGTTATTTTGTATGCATATATTTTACTTGCTGATTTTGTTGCAAGTTGCCCCATCATTTCGGCTATTTCATATGCATTTGTGGCTCGCTGACTTTTTGCTGCGAGTTTAGGATTTGATACCGATTTAGGCAACAGCATCGCTACAACTGGGATATTGCCAGGAGAGAATCATCATTTGCCTCTGTCGATGTCGAACAAAGGTGGCTTAGCAAACAGGGTTATGATCCTGTTGACTAAGGCTTTTTGACTTCATGAGCCGTAAGGGTCTCATAAAGGTATTTCTCCCTATGAGTCGTGAGGATCTCGTAAGTGCGTTTTCTTCTTAGGAATCATGAGGATTCCCAAGTGTATGGTTTGTCGTAAGTCGTAAAGATCTTACAAGAGTGTTTTCTCCTCATAAGTCGAAAGGACTTACAAGGGCTGTTCACCGTGCGAACATATCCCTAGTCACTGGTGGGACTTTGTTAGGGAAATGTTTATTTGTGCCCGTGGATTGTATACAAGAGTCGATATTGAGACGCTTATAGGGCAGCATTGGAGATTGTAATGGCTTAAGAACAGGTTCAGATCCCTGTAGCTTAAGGCTTTTGAACCCTGTGAGTCGTGAGGGTCTCAAAGGGGAATTCTCCTTACGAGTCGTGAGGATCTCGTAAGTGTAATTTCTCCTTAGGAATTGTGGGGATCCCTAAGTCTGTTGCTTCCTTATGAGTCGTAAGGATCCCACGCAAGTGGTTTCTCTTTACAGGGTTGAGAGGACCTTGCAAGTGTCTTTTAACGAGATTGCGTCCTTTTAGGTTTTCACAAAACTTGCCGGTAGTCCTGTTGTTTTTTACTCACGGAGCCCTTCCGGGTTTTCATCCATGCCCATTTCTCTTATGGACGTACAGTTTTTTTTCAGCCTTGGGATGCCGCGGTCCGTAGTAGTTTATAGACGTCTCGGTCAACAGCCGGTTTTAGGATATAGTGGTCCATCGTCAGTTTAAGGACGTTTCGGTCCGTTTGCCGGCTACTACTTATAGAGTTTGGGCTTAAGAAGATAGCGAGCGGACATAGGCGTCGTCATCTATCGTTGACCTAGGCCGTGACTCGTCAGGCATTGTATTTTTTCAGGAATCGACCGTTAATTGGCCTGAAGGGTCTTTCGCCATGCATGTCCATGAGTAGAGAGGCCCCACCATGGTAAACTTTGTCTATGATGTACGGGCCTTCATAGTTCAGCTCGAATTTCCCCCATTTGGCACGATTGGGGATCATAGGTTTTTTGACCACTAGCACGAGTTCGCCTTGACGGAATGGTCTCGGCCTAGTCAATCTTTCGTATGAGCGCGTCAGCTTTGCTTTATAAGCCTCCAGGTTTTGTTGCGCCATGAGTCGGGTTTCATCAAGGGCGTCAAGCTCCTCAAGATGAAGGTGAGCATTGTCTTCATATGTTAGCTCATAATGAACCGCCACTCATAGGGAAGGTAACTCTATCTCCAAGGGGAGTACCGCTTCAGTGCCGAATACTAATGCATACGGCGTTGTGATTGTGGCCGTTTTGAACGTAGTTCTATATGCCCAAAGAGCTTCATGCAGTCTCTTGTGCCAGTCCTTTTTATTTTTGGACACCGTCTTTTTCACGATCTTCCTCAAGGTCTTGTTGAAAGCCTCAGCTAGACCGTTAGCTCGAGGATTGTAGACCGAAGAGTATCTCCAGTCTATATTATGCTGTTGCACGAAGCGGCTGATTTTGTGGCTTCTGTAGGCTGGCCCGTTATCGGAGATAATCCGTTGCGAAGTGCTGAACCGATAGATGACGTGTTTCTTGAAGAAATGGAGGATATTCTCCGTCTTCACCTCTCTTAGTGGTACTGCTTCTGCCCACTTGGAGAAGTAATCGGTTGTTGCCAGTATGAACCGATGTCCTCTGGACGATGCCGGTTCAATAGGCCCGATTATGTCAGTTCCCCACATTTCGAACGGCCAGCTAGCCACCGTTGGGTGTAGCGGATTTGGATGCTGATGGATAAAGTCCCCGTGAATCTGGCACGAGTGGCACTGCTTCGCGTATTCTAGAACAGTCCTGAATCATTGTGGGCCAATAATAACCCATCCTTTTGATCTTCAGCTTCATCTTCGGCCCGGCTTGATGAGAACCGCAAAGTATGTCTTGAGTTTCTTGGAAGACTCTTTTTTCTTCTTCAGGTCCCAGACATCTTAGCCACAAGGAGTCAAACGATCTCTTATACAGAGTATCATTGAAAAAGGCGAAGGATATAGCTCGTTTCATGAGCTGATGTCTTGAGGACGCGTCTTCAGGTGTTCGACGGGATTTGAAGTAGTCTATAAAGACTTCTCTCCAATCCTTAATCTTTTCCTGGTCTTTTATTTATAGAGCTGTTTGCTCGGTAGCTCCCTTTTCTTCGGAAGACTCCGGAGATATTTCTGCCGGTGCAAGAACCCGACGGCTTTGCACAACGATCCTCACATCATCGAGATTCTCGTCGGCCAGTTCTTTAGCGAGTTTAGCTAATGCATCTGCCTTGCTATTTTCCGCGCGGGTATGCTTTCCAAGGCATAGGCGGGGATTTGAGTCGGCAATTGTTGTACCATTTTGCCATACTTTACCAACTCCGGGTTGCACGTATGATAGTCGCCGTTTACTTGACTAACGATCAGTTGGGAGTCTCCGTATATGAAAAGGTTTTCGATTCCCATGTCGACAGCGATCTCAAGACCTGCTATCAAAGCTTCATATTCGGCTTCATTGTTTGTCGTTGGCTCTGTTAAGGAAAAGGCAAAGCGCATTATCCCTCCTTGTAGTGTCACAAAGATGAGGCCCACCCCAGATTTGATTATGGGGGTGCTGTGTTTGCGCTTCTTCATAGAAGATGCTCCGTCAAAGTAGAGTTCCCATCGGGTATCACTCCCTCCTTTATCCCCGTCGATCGTGTCAAACGCGTGCTCATCTGGCAATTCGCGGTTCAAGGGAGAATCGGCGGGTATCGGATACTCAGCGAGGAAGTCGGCGATGGCCTGACCTTTCACTGCCTTGAGAGGACGATAAGTTATCGAGAACTCCATCAAGAGTAGGGCCCATTTAGCGAGTCGTCTCGTTAATATGGCCTTTGACATCAAATATTTGAGAGGTTCCACCTTTGATATGAGATGGACCTCATGTGCCAATGCGTAGTGTCTGAGCTTCGTTATCACGAAGATCAACGCTAGGCAGTGTTTTTCAATGGGGGAGTAATTGTTTTCTGCCCCAGGAGAACTCGACTGAAATAGTAGAGGGCTCTCTCCTTCCCTTGGCCGTTCTCTTGTGCCCACAGCGCGCCTAAGGAACCTTCGAGGGCTGTTGTATACAGGACAAGAGGTTTTCCTTTAACGGGAGCGGCCAGTACTGGCAGATTCTGCAGGTATTGCTTGATTTCGTCTAGTGCGCTTTGGCATTTGCGATCCCAGACGAACGGGGTTCCCTTCTTCATTAGGCGACTGTAAGGACGGCATTTTCCGGAGAGGTTGGCTTGGAGTTTGACACCTGTTTAGGCACCTGTGTCTCTACAACTGGGATATTTCCAGGAGCGACTCATCATTTGCCCCCGTCGATTTGGACAAAGGTGGCTTAGTAGACAGGGTTAGGACTCTATCGACTAAGACTTTTGACTTTATGAGCCGTAAGGGTCTCATAAAGGGTTTTCTCCCTACGAGTCGTGAGGATCTCGTAGACGTATTTTCTCCTTAGAAGTCGTGAGGATTTCTAAGAGGTGTTTTCTCTTATAAGTCGTAAGGATCCCATAAGACTGTTTTCTCCTTATAAGTCGAGAGGACTTACAAGTATTATTCACCATATGAGGACATTTCTTACCATTTGTAGAACTTGGTAAAGAAATATTTATCCGTGCCCCTGGATTGTATACAAGGGTCAATATGGACCGTCTGTAGGGCAATTTGAGAGATATGACGGCTTAAGAATAGGTCTAGATCCCTGTAACTTAAGGCTTTCGAATCTTATGAGACGTGAGAGTCTCACAGGGGGGATTCTCCTTACGAGTCGTGAGGATCTCGTAAGTGTATTTATTTTCACGAGGTTGCGCCCTTCTGGGTTTTCACAAGCTCGCCGGAAGTCCTGCTGTTTTTATTCACGGCGCACTTTCGGGTTTTCATCCGTGCCCATTTTGCTTGTGGACATACCGTTTTTTTAGCGTGATTTAGGAAATCAATATCCAACTCGTGCTCTGTTTTTTCTCCAGGTGCGTCTTCGTGATTTGCCTTAGATGATGGATTAGCGAGTGATGCTGCCTGAGAAAGCATCTCCTACAGATTTTCACGTTGCAGTTGAAATTTTGTCAAGGACCGAGTTTGAGGTCGGTGACTAGTAGAATCTCGAACTTCGTCTTTGGAACTCACCACATAGACTATGTGAACTACCATACCTCTAGGCTTGGGGTGTTTGGAGTTTTGGCCTTTGGAGTTTGCTCCAGGCATTTGAGCTTTATTAGGCTTCTTATTGTGAAAAGCCGCTTTGGTTTTGGGAGGAACCGCTGTATCAGGATCCGTCTTGGGGTGAGTCCCCTTCACCTGCTTGCACACCTTATATATAGATGAGGAAAGTTGTCTCAGGGAGCGAACTGATTTCTGCTCTCGTGGGATATGCATGGGCTATGGAAACTTCTTCAATATTGCGGTAGAAGAATTTTGTCTAACCCTTCACAATCAATTTGAAGCTGTTCCCAGTTGGAACAACAACATTCACCACTGGGGTTGAAACATGACCATACGGAAAACTACCCCCAGCTCATTTTGTATGACGCTGATATCGACGTCGACCGTTTCTTACGACAGGGATTTGATTAGCTTCAGGATTTTGTCGAGCCTGCCCCCTGTTTCCTTTGAGAGCTTGAATATCCTGCCCCCTGCGTTAGCAAATCTACAGCTTGGGGAACTAGCCTGCGGAAGACAGACTTCCTCTGAGCTTCCTCCATCAGCGTTGAGGCACCGAGGGTGGGAGGTGGGAGCACCGATCCAAAGAGAAGCCCGTTGATTTCTTGAAGAGCTGGATTGCAGAGATTTGAGGCTGCAAGTGGCCCATACTTGACTCCACCAGATGTGACAGAGCCGGAGTTGGGGTGAGTAAAAGAAAATGCCATTCTCGGAAAAGACGAAATGTCGGCTTCAGTATCCATTCCCCTAAGAGCAACCACAAACATATACACCGCAATTATCTGATCACAGAAAAAACACGACACACAAAGTGTGGAGTGGAAAGAGGAAAAGGTCCCACCGGACGTGCCGGAATCTGTTCCCCGCCAGAGGACGCGGCCGGGACGTTGGGACGTCCGGGCCTGAACTTCAACGGCAGATGCTATTTGGTGCTATCCGTCCACCTCTCCAAAGATGCCAAGTTGATTTATGACACCATGTATTGAAGGTGTTCCGGGTCCGTCTTGCCTGAATTTCGGGGCAGATGCTAATTGGCGCTATCCGTCCACCTCTCCGAAGATGCCAAGTTGATTTATGGCACCATATATCGAAGGTTTAAACGGATGAGGCCGATGTAGCAGACTTCGTCAGATTTCCCCTCGTTGATGAGGGATTTTTTTATTGTGGGGACGCTCTTCCCTGCAGGCGCAAGCCCCAGCAGTTAATTACGCTACCGCATCGCGGTAACCACTTTCTCCTTCTCCAGATGGTCACTTCGTGTCGTGGGTGTTTGTTTTGTTTTTGGTTGCCCGTGGATTGTATACGGAGACTAATTTATGTTGTCGCCCGTAGGGCGTGGATTAGTCCAAATCCGTATCTTCTTAGATTTGGGTTTGGGGTTGGGTTTAAGGATACGTTAGCCTCATTTGAGACTAAGATCAACTTAAACATTTGTTAAGGATACGTTAGTCTCATTTTAGACTAAGATCAACTTAACGGGATCATTTAGATCCAACAAAAGAGCATTTGGACTTTATTGTTTAGTTTAGGGACATTGCGGTCGATTAGTTTAAGGACATTACGGCCCAGCGTTAGTTTAAGGATATCACGGTCCGAGGTTAAGGACATCATAGTCCGTGAGTTTAAAGACATCACAGTCAAGGTTAAGGACGTCATAGTCCATGAGTTTAAAAACCTCATAGTCAAGGTTAAGGACGTCATAGTCCGTGAGTTTAAAGACCTCAAAGTAAAGGTTAAGGACCTCATAGTCCGTGAGTGTAAAGACCTCACAGTCAAGGTTAAGGACATCATAGTCCATGGGCTTAAGGACCCCACAGTCCATGAAATATGTGGTTGTCGGGACACGTCAACTCTGTGAAGACGTTGAAGGATTACAACGACAAATATCAGAGAAGTAAAGAGATGTACCCTCGAACCGACGTGACTTGGTTGAAAGATCTGTAGTTCAATTTGGGACTAAGATCTATGATTTATGAGCATGTGGGCTCAATTAATATGGGTTGAGGACTTATGGCCAATCTTGGGCTAAGTCCAATAAATGTTTAACATTTTTATTCTGGGCTGTTGAGCCTTTATTTGGGCTTGGCCCTTTTAACAATGTTTTTGTCTTGTATTGAATGCTGAGCATTCATCAGAGCTCTGGGCTTATTAAAGAACAGTTTATGTTCTGTCAGCGCAACACGTGGCGCGCCAGGCGCTTTGCGCTAGTCAAAGAGCGCAGTGCGCTACTGCCAAGTAGCGCACATGTAAGGGACATGTGTCGAGCTCAGCGCCAGATGATGAGCGCATGATGCCAATTTATGAGCGCTGAGCGCTAGTCCATGAGCGCATTGCGCTTTCAATTTAGTGGCGCACACGTGAGTGACACGTGGTGCGCTTGGCGCTGAGCGCCAGCCCATGAGCGCAGTGTGCTATTTCAGAAGCGCAAAGCGCAAGTTGTTAATTGGCGCATACGTGGTTGACACGTGGCACATTTGGCGCTGAGCTCCGGTCCAGAGAGCACAGAAGCGCAGTTCAAGAGCGCAAGGCGCATTTCAAAAGCGCAAAGCGCATTTGATCAATTTTATGATCTGGGAACAAATTTATGTTCTTTTTAAAAGAGACTTTGTCTCAAGATCTATGAACGACAGTTCTTATTTTGTAAGAGAGATTTCCAATCTCTTATTTTGATGAAAGGCTTTGTCTTTATAGATCCATGATCTGTGAGAAGAATTATGTTCTTCTTTTATTTTATGATGAGATCTTTTGATCTCTTTTGTGAAAGACTTTTTGTCTTGTAGATTTATGATCTTTTTGAAGAAATAAATTTTTCTTTCTATGAGATGATTTCATCTCTGTGTTCATCATCCATCATCTTTACCTTGAAGAAATATCTTCTTGAAAGAGCTTACTCTTTATTTTTGAGTTTCTCAAAATTTAGGGGGGGGTTCTCTATATCAGACTTGAAGTCTTGGGGCTTTTATATAGGGCAAGTTGATTTGTTGAATCGGTTAAAGAGATCTTTCTCTGATTGATTTGGAGATGTTTCCTATCATTGGATCTTTGATCCTAGGGCTTCTGTTTTACAGAAGGCAATCTTCTTATTTTTAACAAGATTGGAAAATCTTTCCATAACAGAATTTAGTTCTGATTAATTAATGATTTATCATTATTATTAGATCTTTTGATCTAACCGTGGGGAGTTTTTTAATTCCAGCGCTAGCGCACTCGTGCTTTGCACGTGGAGCGCTGCTCAGAGCGCAGCGCTCTTAGCGCTAGCGCACCTGTGTCTTACACGTGGTGCGCTGCTCGGAGCGTAGCGCACCCGAGTTTGACACGTGGCACGCTGCTTAGAGCGCAGGACGCCTTGCGCTAGCGCACATATGGTGCGCTGCCTAGGGCGCATCGCACTTGGCGCTGCATCTGAAACGTTGCTTAAATTTTTTTGAAATTTGAATTTCAAACAGAGCATTGCTCTGATTGGGGAAAACAGAAGGTTTAAACGGATGCGGCCGATGTAGCAGACTTCGTCAGATTCCCCCTCGTTGAGGTTTTCTTTATTGTGGGGACGCTCTTCCCTGCAGGCGCAAGCCCCTGCAGTTAATTATGCTACCGCATCGCGGTAACCACTTTCTCCTTCTCCAGATGGTCACTTCATGTCATGTATGTTTGTTTTGTTTTTGGTTGCCCCTGGATTATATACGGAGACTAATTTATGTTGTCGCCCGTAGGGTGTGCATTAGCCCAAATCTGTATTTTCTTTTATTTAGGTTTGGGGTTGGGTTTAAGGATACCTTAGTCTCATTTGAGAATAAGATCAACTTAAACGTTTGTTAAGGATACGTTGGTCTAATTTTTAGACGAAGATCAACTTAACGGGACCATTTAGATCCAACAAAAGAGCATTTGGGCTCTATTGTTTAGTTTAGGGACATTGCGGTCGATTAGTTTAAGGACAATACGGTCCAAGGTAAAGGACATCATAGTCCATAGGCTTAAGGACCCTACAGTCCGAGATTAAGGACAACATGGTCCATGGGTTTAAGGACCCCACAGTCCTAGGTTAAGGACATCATAGTACATGGGCTTAAGGACCCCACAGTCCAAGGTTAAGGACATCATAGTCCATGGGTTTAAGGACCCCTCAGTCCGAGGTTAAGGACATCATAGTCCATGGGTTTAAGGATCCCACAGTCCGAGGTTAAGGACATCATAGTCCATGGTCTTAAGGACCCCAAAGTCCGAGGTTAAGGACATCATAGTCCATGGGTTTAAGGACCCCACAGTCCAAGGAATGTTTGGTTGCCGGGACCCGTCACCACTCTGAAGACGTTGAAGGATTACAACGACATATATCAGAGGAGTAAAGAGATGTACCCTTGAGCCAATTTTGGTTGGGAGATATGTAGTCCAATTAGGATTAAGATCAAAGATTTATGAGCACATAGGCTCAATTAATCTGAATGAGGGATTAATGGCCAAGTTGGGCTTGGCCCACTCAGTTAAATGTTAAACATTTGACAATGCTGGGCATTGATTTGAGTTCTGACAATATTTTTGTCTTTTACTGAATGCTGAGCATTCATCATAGCTCTGAGCTTTATAGAACAATTTATGTTCTCTTAGCGCACACGTGAGGAGCACGTGGCTCGCTTGGCGCTTTGCGCCAGTCAAAGAGCGCAGAGCGTTTCTGCTGGGTAGCGCACACGTGAGGAGTACGTGGCACACTTCGTGCTGAGCGTCAGTCCATGAGCACAAAGCGCTATTTGTTCAGTAGCTCATACGTGGGGAGTACGTAGTGCGCTTGGCGCCAGTCCATGAGCGCAAAGCGCTATCTGTTAAGTGGCGCACACATGAGGAGCACGTGGTGCGCTTAGCGCTGAGCGCCATTCCAAGAGAGCAAAGCGCTATCTGTTAAGTGGCGCACACGTGAGGTGCACGTGGTGCGCCAAGCGCTGAGCGCAGAGCGCAAAGCGCTAGTTGATCAATTTTATGATCTGAGAAATAAATTCTCGTTTATAAGAGACTTTGTCTCAAGGTTCTAAGAATTAAGTTCTTATTTTATAGGAGATATTTCAATCTATTATTTTGGTGAAAGGCTTTGCCTTTATGGATCTACGATCCTAAGAGAATTGAATTATCCTCCCCCCTTCTTTGTAATGACATGTTCATGATCTCTTTTTATAAAAGTCCTTAGTCTTATAGATCTATGATATGTGAGAAGAATTATGTTCTTCTTCTTATGTTTTTATGATGAGATCCTTTGATCGCTTTGTGAAAGATCTTGGACTTATAGATCTATGATCTTAAAGAAAGAAGTGAATTCTTCTTTTTATATGAGACGATTTCGTCTTTCTTTTTTTTTTACCTTGAAGAAAATCTTCTTCTTCTGAGAGCTTGGCTCTTCTTTTTGAGATTTCTCAAAGTTTTGGGGAGTTCCTCTCTCTGTTTTTTTCCTTCTTTTTCTCCGTCTCTCTATCTATGGGACTTGAAGTCTTGGGGCCTTTTTATAGTGAAGGCTGATTTGTTTAATCAGTTAAGGAGATCTTTTCTCCAATTGATTTGGGTATTTCCCCACCGTTGGATTTTTAATCCAAGGGTTTCTAATTTACAGAAGGCAATCTTCTTGTTTTTAACAAGATTGGGAAATTTTCCCATACAGTATTTATTCTGTATTTTGGTGATTTTTAATCACCTTTGGATCATTGATCCAACGGTGCTCTGATTTACAGAGCACAATCTTCTTGTTTGGAAAGATTTTAAGGAATCTTTCCTTAACAGAATTTTATTCTGGTTAATTGATGATTTATCATCTTTATTGGATCTTTGATCTGACAGTGGGGAGCTTTTAGTTCCAACGCTAGTGCGCTCGTGCTTTGCACGTGGTGCGCTGCTTAGAGTGCAGCGCACTTAGCGCTAGAGCACACGTGCTTTGCAAGTGGTGCACTGCTTAAAGTGCAGTGCTCTTAGCGCTAGCGCACACATGCTTTGCACGTGGTACGCTACTTGGAGTGCAGTGCACTTAGAGCTAGCGCATACGTGCTTTGCATGTGGTGCACTAATTGGGGCGCAGCGCACTTGGCGCTGCTATGAAGCGTTGCTTCATTTCAAAATTTGCTCTGATTGGGGGAAATAGTAGTCATACTAGTGGGCGCTGGGTAGTCCACAAGCATATCCTTATACAGGTCCCTAGTCGTAGGATTATCGAGACAGGGTATCGATACTCCAGAGTAGACTAGTGTATACGCTTCTCATCCCAGTAAGGGAGATGGTCTGTCCCACAGCCATTAGTACGTCGTACTGGAGATAGTATGCAGGTGCTCATTAGGTTATGAGTTACACTGGACGGGCTCATGGGGAACTGTTGGTTGGTATTATACATATCATCAGATAGCAGTTCCCAGGTGACATGAGTACAGCATAGTCCGTTGACTTGACACAGCTACTTCTCCTCGAGTGTGTTCCCACTGTTCTTAGATTACTACCCTACCACGGCTCTATTGAGTCATGCAATCAGGTAGTAGTTGGGTGCAGTCCCGAAGCACTTGGAGGCAGTGGCGGTTAGATGGGATTCGTCTCTCCCGGTATTAGGGGTTGATATCGCACTGTATTCTGGCCAAGGCAAGTGAGATTTACTGGTAGGTATTCCAGTAGTTTATTAGGGTGTTTTAGACTCTACCCCGGCACGACTTATTGCGATATTAGGGGTCTGATGTTAACCGCCTCTCTAGGCTCGATATGCGATACTCTTAGACGAACAGACCGGACTGTACGGAGATTGTCACAAACAGGCTCAATAAGAGTTCAGACGAGTTATGCTCATCGGTTTTCTTATCGACATCTATCTGGGGGCCGTTACGTACAACTAGTGCTGCTTGCGGTCTGTGGTTAAACCCACTGCCAGCATAGTGTCGAGTCTTTAGAGTCCCACACAGAGGGTTTCCCTGCATCGGGCAAAACGTGTAGAGGTTGAATGGTTTTACGACAGGGTTCAATCACGTGCGTGTACTTGTGCACACATGATGAGTCGGACGGACAATACTAGTGGGTTTTGGTTTAAACCAGATCCTAGTACTGTACTGATGGATTTTCTTCGTCTTCTGTATTCATATTTTTCGGAATACGGATACGGGTATGTATATACGGATGAGGGGCGTTTTTGTAATTTGTACAAAAATTGTTTTTGAAGATGACATGACATAATTGTATTATTCATTTTGGTTTAAATTATTAATACATTTATGTAAAAAGGAAATGAAGTGGATATTACATAAATTAGGACATGGGTGCTTAGGACACATGGTGCTCATTCCCTCCATGAGCCATTCTTTAGTAAATTGAACCCCTTTTGATAATTGATATTAGTTTTATCTAATGAATTATCAAGAGAGTTCAGTTTAGAAAAAGATAAGAGAAGCCATTTCCTTTTTCAAGCTCTAGCTCACTAGATTTTTCTTTAGCCATCTTCTAATCTCTCAAACCCTAGAACACTCATGTGTTGAGTAACCTAAGGAAAAAGGAGACTCCTCAATCCATCTACACTCTCTACACACCCTAGGTCATTTAGTGTAGCATACTACTTGACTTAGTTTCTTCGGTTGTTGAAGAAGGAGCCCAGTACACAAGCTCTCGGGTGGATCATCTTCGATCCAAGAAAGCCAACGAGGAGACGACATCCACACCACTCCAAGGAGCTCGCGCAGGTGAGGAGGACAGCGAGGAAAAGAAGGACCGGATACGTGAGGTATAACTTCTGTTCATGTAGTGTATACTTCATTTACTTTGTGCTAGTTTAGGTTTAGATACGATCTTGGCGGTTTGTCGATGCTACGAAGTATATAATTTTCGTATTTCATATTTTCCGCCTCCCCGCGATTCCGTGGGGTGCGTAGCATGGACTTACAAAAACATTACAGAACAAGGAGGTAAACTTGGTCTGAATGATGTAGAGAAAGGATTCACCGGGAGAATCAACTTGGGAAAGAGAAGAAGATATGCGTACATGATATTCTTTCCTTTTTGAAAATTAGTCTTTATGTAATTGTTAATTTCGAGGACGAAATTTTTATAAGGAGGGTAGAATGTAATGACTCTGAAATCACTGTACAGAAATTTCTTGTTATTGTACAGAAAAGAATATTACAGCCTGTGTAAGAGTTATAAATTAGATTTGTTTAATAAAAGTAAGAAACAATTTGTAGCTCACTAGTAAAGCCTCTACACTGCTGTGACATAGCCTGTGTGTTCAAATCCCATCAGACACAATTATTTTTTAGATTTTTCTTTTTAATTTTTCGGAAGCCCAAGAGTTGCACGTGCAATTCACGGAGAAATGAAAAGTTTCAGAAAAATCAAACAGGCGCAATAGGGTGTACATACCCAACTTGACACGTGGCACGATCTCGAGGCACGACCTCAAGATCCGACCGCCCGAACTCACCAAATTGCCGACGCCGACGGTCCAAAATGCCCCAATCGCCTCCGTGCTTTGCACACTTGTCTCTTCGACTCCACTTAACTCCCCTGCACAATTTGTTTTTCCTCCAATCAAACATAGACTCTTCAATTCACCATTTAACACATTTTTAATGCATTTTACTCCAAAATTTTAATTCCTAAACCCTAATTCTTCACTATAAATACCACCCCATGCCCTAGCTCTCCTCTATTCTGAAAATTTCTAGCAAAATCATCCCAAAAGATCCTGAGAGCAAGTGGAGTCCAGTGGAGTTAGCAACCAAGCTTCTTCCATCGAAGATCGAAGCCGTTTCCGGAGCTTCCACGACACCACGAAGCCACCCTTTCCTTACTCCCTTCTCGAAGTTATAAAGCCGTAAGTCACTCTCATCTCTTCTTCTTTTCATTTCAAATCATCTCCTAAAAATATATCGGTAAAGTGGAGTTACATCCGATACATTTTTTTTAGAACTTGGAACTTTCTTTTCCATAATACATAGGTCAAACTAACTTTACCAATCTATTTGTAACTTTGGTTATAATCTTTTAGTTTTGAGTTTAACCAAAATTTTCATGTGAAACTATCATATAATGAACTTTTCATTAAAATACCATGAACTTTAGTATGACCCTCATTTTCAATAATTGTTAAATACCTTTAGGAAAAACTTCACTGGGTAACGACCTACCCTGTTCCCGCCAAAAATTTCTATGCAAAAGAACCCAAGGTATCAAATGGCAGCGATACACTTAAGAAAATGCGAACCAGTATTTTCCGGGCTGTATTTTGATAAACTTCCGAATGAGAAACAGCTAAATTTTGATGGTATTGAAAGCGTCTCGAAAAAACCCTTCGATTTGATATATTAAGGGCCTCATAATTCATCCGGGATCAAAAGTTATGAGCAAACGTGCTACGAACGTGTAATCTAAGGAAGAAAATACGAACCAGTATTTTCCGGACTGTATTTTAACATAACTCCCGAATAAGAAACAACTAAACTCTGATGGTATTGAAGGTGTCTCGAAAAACCCTTCGATTTGATATATTATGGGCCTCATAATTCATCCGGGATCAAAAGTTATGAGCAAATGTGCTACACACGTGTAATCTAAAGTAATGCTCTACTATATGGGGGATGCATTTTTAGTCCTACATCGGGAAAAAGAGAGACCCCTTCTCTACCACTCCCATATAAATAAGAGGGGATACCTCTTAGAAAAGGATAAATATTTCATAATACTCAAAGGAGATTATTTCTCCATAAGAGCTTGCCCCCCCATAATGCACATATGCACAAGCGCCATGCGTGCCACGTGCAATGCCCGTGTGTCTGCCACATGCACGCCACGTGCAACGCACGTGGGAGTATACCATAATACTCAAAGGAGATTATTTCTCCATAGGAGCTTGCTCCCCCCCATGATGCGCATATGCGCAAGCGCCATGTGCGCCACGTGCAATGCACGTGCGCCTGCCACATACGCGCTACGTGCAACGCACGTAAACCAAACACGTGCAACGCACGTGGGAGTATTCCATAATACTCAAAGGAGATTATTTCTCCATAGGAGCTTGCTCCCCTCCATAATGCGCATATGCGCAAGCGCCATGTGCGCCACGTGCAATTCACGTGCGCCAGCCACATGCGCGCCATGTGCAATGCACGTGAACCAAACACGTGCAACGCACGCGGGAGTATTCCATAATACTCAAAGGAGATTATTTCTCCATAGGAGCTTGCTCCCACCCCCATAATGCGCATATGCGCAAGCTCCATGTGCGCTACGTGCAAACATGTGCGTCCAACACGTACGACGCACGTGCGCGAACGCAAAGAAACCTTTTTTAGCAGCGAGAAACTTAAGCACCAGCCTGTTCTTTCCCTCTAATGAGTGGGACATGGTTTAAAGGGTACATCCCTCCACACCTTCGATATATGGCGCTGTAATCTCTCAGTGTCTTCGGAGAGGTGGTGGGTCCCAACGACCAATGATCTTTCTTTTCGAAAAAAAGGAAAATAAAGAAAAAAGGGACAGAGAAAAATAGAGGAACCCCCTATAAACTTTGAGAAATCTCATAAAGAAGAGCAAGCTCTCAGTAGAAGAACTACTTTTCTTCAAGATAAAAAAAACAGAGATAAGAAAAATCTCATTAAAGAAGAAGAACGTAATTCTTCTCACAGATCATAGATCTATAAGACTAAGGTCTTTCACAAAAAGAGATCATAAAATCTCATTATAAAGGGGGGAGAATAATTCAATTCTCTTAGGATCACAGATCCATAAAGGCAAAGCCTTTCACCAAAAACATAAGAGATTAAAAAATCTCCTGTAAAATAAGAACTTTGTTCTTAGATCTATGAGACAAAGTCTCTTAAAAGAGAATTTAATTATCAGAGCGCAAAGCTGCCTAAAAAGAGCCTTAGCGCTCCAAATTTCACAAGAAGCGCACTGCGCTCATTGTCTGGCGCACTGCGCCAAGCGCGCCATGTGCTCTTCATGTGTGCGCTACTTCACCAGAAGCGCAATGCGCTCATTGTCTTTCGCACAGCACCAAGCACGCCACGTGCTCCTCACGTGTGCGCTACTTCACCAGAAGCGCAGTGCGCTCATTCTCTGGCACACAGCGCCAAGCGCACCACGTGCTCCTCACATGTGCGCTACTTCACCAGAAGCGTACCGCGCTCATTGTCTAGCGCACAACGCTAAGCACACCACGTGCTCCTCATGTGTGCGCTACTTCACCAGAAGCACAATGCGCTCATTGACTGGCACTCAGCGCTAAGCGTGCCACGTGCTCCTCACGTGTGCGCTAAAAGAACATAAACTGTTCTATAAATAAAGCCCAGAGCTATAACGAATGCCCAGCACTCAAAGAAAAAAAGATTGTCAGAGCCCAAACCAATGCTCGGCATTGTTAAATGTTTAACATTTTAATGGGCCGAGCCCAAAGTTGCCACAGAACCCTATCTCAGATTAATTGAGCCCATATGCTCATAAATCTTTTGATCTTAGTCCCAAATTGAACTACAGATCTCTCAACCAATATTGGTTCAAGGGTACATCTCTTTACTCCTCTGATACATGTCGTTGTAATCCTTCAGCGTCTTCAGAGAGGTGACGGGTCCCGACAACCAAACATCTCATGGACTGTGGGGTCATTAATCCCATGGACTATGATGTCCTTAACCTTGGACTGTGGGGTCCTTAAACCCATGGACTACCGAGGACTGTGGGGTCCTTAAACCCATGGACTATGATGTCCTTAACCTCGGACTGTGGGGTCCTTAAACCCATGGACTATGATGTCCATAAACGTTACAGACTATGACGTCTTTAAATTACGGACTGTGGGGTCCTTAAACCCATGGACTATGATGTCTTTAACCTCGGACTGTGGGGTACTTAAACCCATGGACTATGATGTCCTTAACCTAGGACTGTGGGGTCCTTAAGTCCATGGACTATGATGTTCTTAACCTTGGGCCGTAATGTCCCTAAACTAATGGACCGCAAAGTCCTAAACTAAAACAATAGAGCTCAAATGCTCTGTTGTTGGATCTAAACGATCCTGTTGAGTAGATCTTAGTCTAAAATCAGACTAACGTATCCTCAACAAACGTTTAAGTTGATATTAGTCTCAAATGAGACTAACGTATCCTTAAACCCAACCCCAAACCAAAATCTAAGAAGATATGGATTTGGACTAATCCACGCCCTACGGGCGACAACATAAATTAGTCTCCGTATACAATCCACGGGCAACCAAAAACAAAACAAACGCACACGACACGAAGCGACTATCTGGAGAAGGAGAAAGTGGTTACCGTGATGCGGTTGCATAATTAACTTCAGGGGCTTGCGCCTGCCGGGAAGAGCATCCCCATAATTAAAAACCCCTCAACGAGGGGGAATCTGACGAAGTCTGCTACATCAACCGCATCCGTTTAAACCTTCGATACATGGTGCCATAAATCAACTTGGCATCTTCGGAGAGGTGGACGGATAGCACGAAATAACATCTGCCCTCTAAATTCATGCCTGATGTCCCAACGTTCCGGTCACGTCTTTCGGCGGAGAACAGATTCTGGCACGCCCGATGGGACCTTTTCCTCTTTCCACTCCACACTTCGTGTGTCGTGTTTTTTCCCATGATCAGATAATCGCGGTGTGTATGTTTGTGGTTGCCCTTACGGGAGTGGATACCGAAGTCGGCGCTTCGTCTATATGAAGAATGGCGTTTGTTCCTGCCTTAGCAACACAGGCTTTGTCATATCTGGTGGAGTCAAGTACGTACCACCTGCAGGCTCAAATCTCTGGCAATCCGGCTCTTCAAGAAATCAACGGGCTTCTCTTTAGGTCGATGTTCCCACCTCCCACCCTCGGTGCCTCAACGCCGATGGAGGAAGCTCAAAGGAAGCCTGTCTTCCACAGGCAGGCTTCCCAAGCAGCCGCTTTGCCGACAGAATCAGTCCTCAAACAACTGGCACATACCAAGGACCAAGGTCGACGCAAGGGGGCAGAATATTCAAGCTCTCAAAGTAAACAAGGGGCAGGCTCAGCAAAATCCTGAAACTAATCAAATCCCGGCCATAAGAAATGGTCGACGTCGATATCAGCGTCATGCAAAATGAGCCGGTGGGCAGTTCTCCGTATGGTCCTGTTTCAACCCCTGTGGTGAATGTTGTTGTTCCAACTGGGAACAGATTCAAATTGTTGTGAAGGGTCAGGCAAAATTCTCCTACCGCAATACTAAAGAAGTCTCCGCAGCCCATGGAGATCCCACGAGAGCATAAACCAATTTGCTCCCTAAAGAAACTTTCCTCATCTATATATAAAGTACGGAAGCAAGTGAAGGTCTCTGTCGTCAACCGCGGCTCTTTCCCTAAACGCCAACCAAATTCTGACAAATCCTCTTTCAAATACAAGGAGACTCATCCCAAGAAGGATCCCGATACAGCGATTTCTCCCAAAACCAAAGCGGCTTTTCACAAAAAAGAGAGGCCCAATAAAGCTCAAGTGCCCGAAGCAAACTCCAAAGGCCAAAACTCCAAATGCCCCAAGCCTGGGGGCATGGTAGTTCACATAGTCTATGTGGTGAATTCCAAAGACAAAGTTCGAGCTTCTACTAGTCACCAACCTCAAACTCGGTCCTTAACAAAAGTTCAACTGCAACGTGAAAAGCTGCAGGAGATGCTTGCTCAGGCGGCAGCAAACGCTAATCCATCGTCTAAGGAAAATCCCGAAGACGCACCCGGAGAAAGAATAGAGAAGGGGTCGGATATTGATTTCCTAAAAGCGCACTCTGAAAAAGGGAGATGCAGAAGCGGCAGAAATGTCTACTAAAATGAACCAGATGGCCCTTCTGATTCAGAATATGGCTGGAATGATGGTTCAATCAGAACCACTGGCGGATGAACTGCCAGTAGTCGGTCTTAAAGATAAGGATGAAATTTCAAATCCTCTGCAAAGCTCATCAATGGCTGAGAAGGAAATGATTCCTAAAAGTAAAGCTGAACGAATATATCGCTCAGCAAATCGAAGCCCACTACGCCAGTGAAGCCTCAAATAGATCGATCAAGATTGGTCGACCGTATCCGACATGGCACAATCAAATACATTACCCGCCAGAGTACACACTTTCAACGTGCCACATGTACAAAGGAACTGAGAATTCTCGCCGGCACATGGCGCGATTTGAACCCATGTGCAGCAATACTGATATACTTCTCCTCTGATAGTTCATCGGCTGTTTGGCGGGCATTGCCTTCGAATGGTATGCGGAACTCCCGAATGACTCCATGAATACCTTCGACGAAATGGAGATGCCCTCCTGTCAGAGATTCGCTAGTTTGAATAAACGTACTACCGTGGCGGCACTGATCAACGAGAGGGTTAGACCGAATTAGACTTGGGTTCAATGTATTACCCGATGGAGAAATCTCTGGTTAAATACAAGCAACGCGTTGATGAAGTTGCAGCCATGGGAATGCTCATAGCCATCCTTGACCCAAATTCAAAGGCATCCTCGTATATGGCCCTTTTCAAGCCGACAGCCTTCCAAGAGCTCATGGATAAAATGACTTGATTGGATTAGCTGAGTCAAGACCCTTCATCATCTGATGAAGATGAATGAAAAGCGAAGGTAAGGTGGTATTTGTTGCCAACGCACAACAAAAAAAATGAGCGACTTTGAAACTGCCTGTCACCAAAATAGCGACGGCGTGGGTACTCGCTCCCCTCGAGGTATACACAGGGGGAATATTTCTCACTGGAGGAAGAATCTCAACGTAAGATGGTCCTTTCTTCTCAAAGAATAGAAAGGATATCAAGGGGCTTATAAACGAGTCCTGCAGTCAAGTAGAATATCCCACTTGAAACCCCAAAAAAAAAGGTATGTTCACAAGCAAAATGGGCACGGATGAAAACCCGAAAGGGCGCCGTGAGTAAAAACAGTTGGACTACTAGCAATGTTTGTGAAAACACGAAAGGGCGCAGACTCGTAAAAAAAATGGCACGTCCAGAAGCAAAATGGGCACGGATGAAAACTCGAAAGGGCTCCGTGAGTAAAAACAGCAGGGCTACCACCGAATCTGTGAAAACCCGAAAGGGCACAGACTCGTAAAAAATTCATGCACACTGGCAAGGTCTTCTCAACCTTGTAAGGAGGAAATACCTGCGTGAGATTCTTACGACTCACAAAGGAGCAACACACTTAGGGATCCCCACGATTCCTAAGGAGAAATTACACTTACGAGATCCTCACGACTCATAAGGAGAACCCTCTTATGAGACCCTCACGGCTCATAAGATTCAAAAGCCTTAAGCTACAAGGAGCTGAACCTGTTCTTAAGCCATCACAATCCCCAAGTTGCCCTATAAGCGGTTCAATGCTGACCCTTGTATACAATCCACAGGCACAAATAAATCTTTCCCCAACAGAGTTCCACTACTGACGAGGGATATCTTCACATGGTGAACGACCCTTGTAAGTTCTCTCGACTTATAAGGAGAAAACACTCTTGTAAGATCCTTACGACTTATAAGAGACCATACACTTAAGAGTCCTCACGATTCTTAAGGAGAAAACGCATCTACGAGATCCCTACGACTCGTAAGGAGAAATACCTTTAGGAGACCTTTACGGCTCGTAAAGTCAAAAAGCTTCAGTCGACGGGATCTTAACCCTATTTGCTAAATCACCTTTGTTCGACATCGACAGAGGCAAATGATGATTCGCTCCTAGCAACATCCCAGTTGTAGCGATGCTGATGCCTAAATCGGTATCAGATCCAAAGTTCCATACTCGCGATAAAAAATCAGCGAGCCAAAAATGCATATGAAATAGCCGAAATGATGGGGCAACTTGCAATAAAATCATCAAGTAAAAATGCATGCATACAAAAACAGCCGAAATGATTGGGCAACTCGCAATAAAAAACAGTGAGTAAAAAGAAAAAAATAGCCGAAATGATTGGGTACCGCGAAAAATAGTCGAAATGATTGGGCAATCACGACTTTCGCGATATAAAAAGCTGAAATGATAGAGCATCGCGGAAAGAAATAAAAAATGAAATGAAACTTTTTGCCCTACAGGCAGTCCATACTGACCCTTGTATACAATCCATGGGCATAAATGAAAAGGGAACCACATGTCCCCCACCAGATCCTGTCAAAAGGGAAAGTCAGATCTCAACAGTAACATCTGCATCCTAGAAGATCAACAACGACGTTCCTTCTTATGCCAGCAGGGCACGGAAGTGACACAACGAAACGGATCCATGGCAAAGTCCCTTGATCTAAATCTTAACGGCAACATCTACAGCCTAAAAATCAGCAACGGTGATCCTCCTCATTCCCACAGGATTCGGACGGAACATCACCAAACGGAGCCACTGCAAAGTCCTTAGTTCTAAGACTCTACGGTCCACAGACAACCTAGAGTCAACCAATGACCTCCCTGCCGGATCAACGCTCCGTCTCGGAAACAAGTCAACTAACCCGCAAGGAAATCGGTGTCTTTGTAGAAATACCTCGATTCAGGGAAATCAGCGTCCTTGACGAGAGCATCTCGATTAGCGTCGACCCGCAAGGAAATCAGTTTCTTTGCAGGAATACCTCGATTCGTCTCAACTCCAGGGAAATCAGTGTCCTTGGCAAAAACCTCGATCCAGGGAAATCAGCGTCCTTGACGAGAGCATCTCGATTCGCGTCGACCCGTAAGAAAATCAGTGTCTTTGCAGGAATACCTAGATTCGTCTCAACCCCAGGGAAATCATTTTCCTTGGAAAAAACCTCGATTCAGGGAAATCAGCGTCCTTGACGAGAGCATCTCGATTCGCGTCGACCCGCAAGGTAATAAGTGTCTTTACAGGAATACCTCGATTCGTCTCAACTCTAAAGAAATCAGTGTCCTAGGCAAAAACCTCGATTCAGGGAAATCAGCGTCCTTGACGAGAGCATCTCGATTCGCGTCGACCCGTAAGGAAATTCGTGTCTTTGCAAGAATACCTCGATTCGTCTCAACCCCAGAGAAATCAGTGTCCTTGGCAAAAACCTCGATTCAGGGAAATCAGCGTCCTTGACGAGGGCATCTCGATTCGCGTCAACCCGCAGAGAAATTAATGTCTTTGCAGGAATACCTCGATTCGTCTCAACCCCAGGGAAATCAGTGTCCTTGGCAAAAAAATCGATTCAGGGAAATCAGCGTCCTTGAAGAGAGCATCTCGATTCGTGTAGACCCGCAGAGAAATCAGTGTCTTTGCAGGAATACCTCAATTCATCTCAACTCCAGGGAAAGCAGTGTCCTTGGCAAAAACCTTGATTCAGGAAAATCAGCGTCTTTGACGAGAGCATCTGGATTCGCGTCGACCTGCAGAGAAATCAGTGTCTCTGCAGGAATATACGACGTCAGCAAAATGGAGCCATGGCAGAGTCCCTAGTTCCAAGTCTCGACGGCCACATCTACAGCCTGGAGACCCAAAACAGCGTTTCTCCTCATTCCAGCAGGATTCGGATGCAGACACAACGTCAACAAAGTGGAGCCATAGCAAATTCCCCTAGTTCCAAATCTCGACGGTTCACAGACAACCTAGAGACTACCTCAGAACCATGGCATGAGTCTCTAGTTCCAAGGCTCGCCGGCTACATCTACGGCTTAGAGATCAACAACAACGTTCTTCTTCCTTCCAGCAGGATACAGGCGCGACATCAACAAATGGAGCCATGGCAAAGTCCCCTAGTTCCAAACCTCGAGATGCGTCGCAATATTGCAGACACAATGTCAACAAACAAAGCTATGGAAAATCCCTCACTTCAGGGTCTTGACAGCAACTCAAATGAGACCTGAAAAGACTATCGGAGACCATCCCACACCAACACGGAGTGGTCATGACTCATCGGGGCTCCCAAACTGAGCCTAACCTCAAGTAAAAAGCGACATGGAATATCCCTAACGTTTGCTCTTTCGACGGTAATATCACCTGGAAGATTGCTTAAAGACGTCTTGTCCAACCCCCGAAGGGATCAGAGACACGACAGTCGCGGGGCTACTCGAACAGCGAGATCGCGTATCGAGGAATATATGGGCCAACGCGACGGTGCGACGGGTAAAAAACCCTAGTACCACAGATCCTAATGAACTTCTATTAGCAGGAGTTAACTATGACGTTAGGAAACCCTTGCGAGAACTTCTCGATTCGTCTCGAGTCATGAGGAAATTAGTGTCCTTACGAGAACTTCTCGATTTGTCTCGACTCGTAGGGAAAAGCCTTAGGCAAGGGGGATAAGGACCTGTTTCCTAAGCACTGGAGCCCTGCAAGTCGGTCCAAGATGGACTCTTGCATACTATTCACGGACCACACTCTCCAAAGTCGAATCTCGACAAGGAGGGAAATAACCACTTACAAGTCCTCTCGACTCGTAAGTGGGAAACATTCTCTTGTGAGATCCTTACGATTCTTAAGAGAAAACACACTTAGGAATCCTCATGATTTCTAAGGAGAAAATACACCTATGAGATCCTCTCGACTCGTAGGGAGAAAAGTCTTTATGAGACCCTCACGGCTCATAAAGTTGAAAAGTCTTAGGCGACAGACCTGAACTTGTTTCCTAAGCCATCATACCCAACGAAAATGTCAAGATGGACCATCTACGGGCCACATTCGCTGAAGTTACATGCCACTGAAATGAAGAAGCTACTTACGGGTCCTCACGATTCGTAAGGAAAAAAATACCTGAGTGAGATCCTTGCGACTCATGGAGGCGATGAACACTTAGAAATCCTCACGATTTCTAGGGATAATATGCTTTCCTGACGGTAATGTGACCTGGAAGATCATTTGAAGACGTCTTGTCCATCCCTGAAGGGATCACAGACACGACAGTCGCACGGCTACTCAAACAGCAAGACTGCATATTGGGAAATGCATCAGCCAACGCGATGGTACGACGGACAAAAAACCCTAGTACCACAGACCCTAACGGACCTTTGTCGTTAAGAGCAGGGGTTAACTGTAACGTTATGACAAGTTTTCCTACAAGCCTAAGTGAGGTAAACTACAAGTTCCGAAATGAGTTCATAAACTAGAGACTCCGGGATGAGTGAATAAACTACAAGCTCCGAAATAAGTACATAAACTACTTTGCGCTAGATCAAAACATAAAGAAACAGAAGGGTGCAGCTCATGGGACTCAGGGTTTGAAAGTATATCTCTTAAGAGTTGAAATTTGAGCCAATGATAGATGACGACGCTTGTGTCCGCTCGCTATCTTCTCAAACCATGATTCAAAAGGTTATATACCAGTCCGAAACCGGTCATACGCTATATATTATTCTGCACTACTTAACCCACGTACATACCTACGTGGGCAAAATAGTGGGGGGCATTTGTTCCCGCCAAAAATTTCTGCTCAAAAGAACCCAAGGTTTCAAATAGCAGCGATACACTTAAGAAAATGCGAACCAGTATTTTTCGGGCTGTATTTTGATAAACTCCCGAATAAGAAACAGCTAAATTCTGATGGTATTGAAAGGGTCTTGAAAAAACCTTCGATTTGATATATTATGGGCCTCATAATTCATCCGGGATCAAAAGTTATGAGCAAACGTGCTACGCACATATAATTTAAGGAAGAAAATGCAAACCAGTATTTTCTGGGCTGTATTTTGACAAAACTCCCGAATGAGAAACAGCTAAATTCTGATGGTATCGAAAGTGTCTTGAAAAACCCTTCGATTTAATATATCATGGGCCTCATAATTCATCCGGGATCAAAAGTTATGAGCAAATGTGCTACGCACGTGTAATCTAAAGTAATACTCTACTACATGGGGATGCATTTTTAGTCCCACATCGGGAAAAAGAGAGATCACTTCTCTACCCCATACAAATAAGAAGGGATTGCCTTTTAGAAAAGGATAAGTATTTCATAATACTCAAAGGAGATTATTTCTCCATAGGAGCTTGCTCCCTCCCTCCATAATACGCATATACGCAAGCGCCATGTGTACCACGTGCAATGCGCGTGCGCCCGCCACATGCGCGCCACGTGCAACGCGCATGAACCAAACACGTGCAACGCACGTGGGAGTATTCCATAATACTCAAAGAAGATTATTTCTCCATAGGAGCTTGCTCCCACCATAATGCGCATATGCGCAACCGTCATGTGCGCCACGTACAATACACGTGCGCCCGCCACATGCGTGCCACGTGCAACGCACGTGAGCCAAACACGTGTAACGCACGTGGGAGTATTCCATAATACTCAAAGGAGATTATTTCTCCATAAGAGCTTGCTCCCCCCATAATGCGCATATGCGCAAGCGCCACGTGCAACGCACGTGCGCCGACCACATGCGTGCCACATGCAACGCACGTGAGCCAAACACGTGCAACGCACGTGGGAGTATTCCATAATACTCAAAGGAGATTATTTCTCCATTGGAGCTTGCTCCCCCCATAATGCGTATATGCGCAAGCACCATGTGCGCTACGTGCAAACATGTGCGCCCAACACGTGCGACGCACGTGCGCCCAACACATGCGACGCACGTGCGCGAATGCAAAAAAAAAACTTTTTCAGCAGTGAGAAGCTTAAGCTCCAGCCTATTCTTTCCTTTTAATGAGGGGGACATGGTTTAAAGGGTACATCCCTCCACACCTTCGATATATGGCGCTGTAATCTCTCAGTGTCGTCGGAGAGGTGGTGGGTCCCAACGACCAATGATCCTTCTTCTCAGAAAAAAAAGGAAACGAAAAAAAAAGGGACAGAGAAAAATAGAGGAACCCCCCTATAAACTTTGAGAAATCTCAGAAAGAAGAGCAAGCTCTCGGTAGAAGAACTACTTTTTTTCAAGGTAAAAAAACAGAGATAAGAAAAATCTCATTAAAGAAGAAGAACATAATTCTTCTCACAGATCATAGATCTATAAGACTAAGGTCTTTCACAAAAAGAGATCATAAAATCTCATTATAAATGTAAGTTCACGTTGCCCACCCTGGTGCTTGCGGGGAGGTGGAAACGTTATGAAAAATCGGATTTTTACAACACTAGGCAACATGGACTATGCCAAAAGAGGGATCTTTGCTAAACAAAAACTAACAACAAGCTAAAAGAGTTTAGCTACTCGGATAATGGGTTATACCTAGGTCTTCAAGTCCTTCTCTTCTTGTTCCTTGGAGTAAAAGAACGGGTTCTCCTTTGTCGCCTTCTCTTGCCGAAGAAAGATCCACCCGAGGGCCTAAACCTTTGGCTCCAACCTCAAACTAGAAGTAACTAAGGTGCTTGGTGTGCTAAACCTAGAACCTTAGAAAGAGTAGAGATTATTTTTAAAGGATTTATCTCAAGCTCAATGGTTCTCAACTCATGAGAGGGGAGAGCTTTGAGAGAGAGGAAGAGGAAGAGAGAGAATGAGAATGATAGAATGGTAATGGTTTTGCAACCATAACAAATATATGTGAATTAATCAAATTAATAATATTAATCAAAATGAAAAAGGTGATGGTTAGTTTGATAAGACCATTATCATTTCACATTAAATGTTTTTTGCAAAGATCAAAGAGCATCTTTGGAGTGAAATGATGATGGTCAATGTTTCAACCATAGTCAACAAGTCAACAACCCTAACCATAACTCAATTTCATTTAATTAGTATTATTAATTGATATATCACATATTCATTAGGGTTTGGAAAAAGACAACTGTCAACTGTGCATACACACCCGTTCCAAAACCCTAATGAAAATTCTCTTCCTCCGCCTCAAAAGACTGTGCATACACACCCGCATTCGTGTTCCGAGGAACACGAATACAATGAGATAAAACTTACCCTAAAACATATACTAGGATCTGGCTTAAACCAAAGCCTGCTAGTATAAGCTGTCCGGACACCATACGTGCACAAGTGCGCGGATGTGAACAAACCCTGTCGCAAAACCATGCGATCTCTACTCATTTTGCCTAAAGGCGAATAACCCTCTGTGTGGGACTCTAAAGACTCGACACTACGCTGGCAGTGGGTTTAACCACAGACCGCAAGCGGCACTAGCTGTACGTAACGGTCCCCAGGTAGATGCCGATAAGAAGACCGACGAGCAAAACCCATCTGAACTCCTACTGAGCCTGAATATGACAGTCTCCGTACAGTCCAGTCTGTTCGTCTAAGAACATCGCATGGCGGGCCTAGGGGGCGGTAAACGCCAGTCCCCTACTAGCGGTACAAGTCGTGTCGGAGTGTAGCCCATAACACCTGAGATAACACTGGAAACCTACCAGTCTATCTCGCTTGCCGTGCCCAGGGACTTTGTGTAATGGCTCTCCTAGACACAGCGCGATATCAACCCCCAATACCGAGAGAGAAGAATCCTGTCTAACTGTCACTGCCTCCAAGTGCTTCGGGGCTGCACCCAAAAACTACCTGTTTGCACGACTCCTTTGAGCCGTTGTAGGGTAGTAATCAAAGTACAGTGGGAACACACTCGAGGCGAAGTGACAGTGTCAAGTCAACGTACAAAGCTGTACTCATGTCACCTGGGAACTGATAACTGACGATAGGTATAATACCAACCAACAGTTCCCAATGAGTCCTGTCCAGTATACTCGTAACCTAACGAGCACCCTCATACTATCCCAAGTACGACGTACTAACGGCTGTGGGACAGACCGTCTCCCAAGCTGGGATGAGAAGCGCATACGCTAGTCTACTCCGGAGTATCGATGCCCTGTCTCGATACTCCTGCGACTAGGGACCTGCATAAGGATGTGCTTGTAGATTGCCCAGCCCCCATGAGTGTGACTGCCATCACAACGCTGGTAATCAAGCAAAGATCCTAAGGTCTCCACTAATGTGTAAAGCAGAAACAAACCAAGTAGCATACTACTATTTTGAGCAAGATTTTCAATACAAGGTGAATATCCCAAGCTTCCATCAAGTAATATACAAACTAGTATGATACAGTAATGGCCTCTAGGGCATATACACTAACAATCTCCCACTTGCACTAAGGCCATATACTGGCGTATCGAAGACCTATCATCTCGATCAGCTGCTCGAACTGAGTCTAGGGTAAGGCCTTCGTGAATGGATCAGTAGTGTTATCTTCCGTAGCAACTCTCCGAACCTCGATCTCCTGGCGACCCATGATCTCCCTGATCAGGTGATACCGCCTCAAGATGTGCCTGGACTTCTGTTGGGACCTGGGTTCCTTCGCTAAAGCTATAGCCCCGTTGTTGTCACAATACAGAGGTACTGGATCAACAATGGACGGAACCACCTGAAGTTCTGTCAAGAACTTCCTTATCCAGACGGCTTCTTTTGCGGCATCCGCAGTAGCGATATATTCCGCTTCCATCATCGAGTCAGCAACGGTTTCCTGTTTGGAACTCTTCCAACACACCGCCCCTCCATAGAGGGTAAATACATAACCCGACATGGACTTGGAATCATCCTTGTCACTGTGGAAGCTGGAGTCAGCAAAGGCCTCGATCTGTAGGTCTTTTCCGCTATACACCAAGAACATCTCCTTAGTCCTTCTTAGGTACTTGAGAATGTTCTTTACCGCTATCCAGTGTTTCTTCCCATGGTTTGACTGATACCGGTTTACCACACTCAGTGCATAAGCTACATCTGGTCTGGTACATAACATCGCATACATTATAGAGCCTACCGCAGAAGCGTAGGGTATAATAGACATGCGATCCCTTTCTAAATCAGTCTTGGAAGACATCTCTTAGGAGAGGTTGATCCCGTGACAAGCCGGTAGATTACCGCGCTTGGAATCTTCCATACTGAATCTTTTCAGTATGGTGTCGATGTACCTGGACTGTGAGAGTCCTAATATCCTCTTGGATCTGTCACGATAGATCCGGATCCCCAGAATGTATGAGGCATCACCAAGGTCTTTCATGGAGAACCTGTGTGACAAGAACCCTTTGACAGATTGTAGCATAGGAATGTCATTTCCTATCAAGAGAATGTCATCCACGTATAAAACGAGGAATACAACAGTTCTTGCTACAAATCTACTATAGATGCATGGTTCATCTGGATTTTTGAAAAAGCCAAATTCTTTGACCGTCTCATCAAAACAGATGTTCCAACTCCGCGATGCCTGCTTTAGTCCATAGATGTACTTAAGCAACTTCCACACCTTTCCGCTGCTCCCACTCTGAATGAAACCCTCTGGCTGGTCCATATAGACACACTCCTCTAAATTTCCATTTAGAAAAGCGGTCTTTACGTCCATCTGCCAAATCTCATAATCGTGGAAGGCAGCAATGGCAAGAAGGATCCGAATGGATTTCAGCATAGCCACTAGAGAAAAGGTTTCGTCATAGTCCAAGTCAGGTCTTTGACGAAAACCCTTTGCAACAAGTCTAGCTTTATAGGTCTCAACCTGTCCATCTACACCAATCTTCCTTTTGAAGATCCACTTGCATCCTACGGGTTTTACCCCATCTGGAGCAATGTCCAACGTCTATATTTTGTTGGTGTACATGGACTCCATTTCGGTCCGCATTGCATCCAGCCATTTTACCGAGTCAACGCTCTGAATGGCCTGCTGGAAGCTAGTCGGCTCATCACTATCAATGATGCAATCCTCTCTATCCCCGTCTATGAGAAAACCGTAGTATCTCTCGGGCGGATGAGACTGCCTACTACTTCTGCGGAGCGGCGTAGGAAAGTCCTGATCTTTCGAACCCACTGGTTCTACTAAGCTTTCAGTAATAGCTCGTGGTTCTGGAATTTCTTCCAGTTCTACAACGCTCCCACTTATCTGATTTTCCAAAAACTCAGTTTCCAAGAAGTGGGCATGACGAGAAACAAAAACTTTTTGTTCCTCTTCGCAATAGAAGAAATATCCCTTGGAGTTCTTTGGATATCCCACAAACTTGCACTGTACTGAGCGTACCTCGAGCTTGTCCACATGCTGCTTTTTGACAAAAGCTGGACATCCCCATGTCTTAATATGATTAAGATAGGGTCTCTTCCCACACCACATCTGATATGGTGTAGTAGGCACAGTCTTAGTTGGAACTCGTTTCAAAAGGTATGCAGCTGATTCTAGTGCATATCCCCAGAATGATCGCGGTAACTCAGCGTTACTCATCATGGACCGTACCATATCCAATAGGGTTCGGTTCCGTCTCTCCGATACACCATTATGTTGCGGAGTGTATGGAGGAGTAAGCTGAGAGAGAATTCCATTCTCTTTTAAGTAATCCAGAACTAGACACTCAAGTATTCACCACCTCGATCAGATCTCAGTGTCTTGATACTTTTGCCTGTTTGTTTTTCTACTTCATTCTTATACTCCTGGAATTTTCCAAAGGCTTCGGATTTATGTTTCATTAAGAAGACATAACCGTACCTTAAAAAGTCATCCGTAAAAGTAATGAAGTAAGAATAACCGCTTCGCGCATGCGTAGACATTGGACCGCACACGTCGCTGTGTACGAGTCCCAAGAGCTCACTCGCTCTCACTCCGTGTCCAGTGAACGGAGTCTTTGTCATCTTTCCTTTGAGACAGGATTGACAAGTTGCCTATGATTGATATTCGAACGGATCCAAATATCCTTCTGTATGTAACTTCGTCAACCTTCTCTCATTGATGTGACCCAGTCTACAATGCCATAAGAAAGTCTGATTTGTTTCCGAAGACTTTCTTTTGTGTGTATTCTGGACATTGAAAATCTGTGGTTGGTTTAATACGTATATACCATTGCTCAATGTACCTGACCCAATCAGAACTTGATTAAGGTGAATGTTTACAACATTACTTACAAACACAAATTCATAACCTTCTTTAGAAACCAAAGATACAGAAATGATATTACAAGTTGCATTGGATACAAAAAAGCAATTACGTAAAACCAAAACATGTCCATCTGACATTCCCGGGTGATAGTCCCCCACGGCCTCAGCATCCATGCTAGCTCCGTTTGCAACTTTGAGGGTCATTTCACCCGCCTTCAAAATCCTACGCTTTCTCAACGCCTGCAAAGAATTACAGATATGAGATCCTAATCCGGTATCCAACACCCAGGACGTAGAGTTTATTGATAGACAGTTTTCAATAACATACACACCTGAAGCTGAAGCCGCAACATGCTTCAGATCTTGTGTTCTGGCCTTCCAAGCCCTGCAATGTTTCTTCCAGTGTCCACTCTTATGACAGTAAAAGCACTCTTCTTTATCCACAAGCTTCCCCACTACCTTTGTTGCTTTTGCCTTTCCTTTCGTATCCACTTTACTAACACCGCCCCTTGGTTTGGCGGGGGTTTTCTTCTTCTTTCCCTTGGCTTTCACCTTGGACCTAGAAGAGGAAGATCCTCCTACAAACAAAGTGGATGTTTCCTTACCTTTCTGTAGGGTGCCCTCTGCACTCCTCAGCATGTTGAGGAGTTCTGAAAGTTTAACTTCCTTTTCCTGCAAGTTGAAGTTCAGAATGAACTGGGCGTAAGTGGAAGGAAGGGACTGGAGAATCAAGTCCGTATAGAGCTCATTCTCCAACGTGGTCCCAAGGTCCGCAAGCTCCTCTACGTAGCCAATCATCTTAAGCACGTGTTCCGCTACCGATGATCCGACGGCCAATCTTGCCGAAAACAACTTCTTCGACACTTCGTATCTGGCGATACGAGATTGCTCTCCATACAGTTCTTTTGTATGGAGAAATATGGATTCGAGGTCCATATTCTCGTGCCTCCTCTGATGTTCGTTGTCCATAGAGGCAAGCACGAGGCACTTGGCCTTCCCGCAGTCGATTTCCCATGTCTTACGGATTTCCCTATCCGCGACGCTGGTTTTGGGACCTGGGACAGGGGGAGCTTTGGTGGTAAGAAGATACCCCCAACTTGTCATAAGTGATTGCCATTTTGACATTCCTGAGCCAATCTTTATAGTTTGGCCCTGTCAGTATGTTTTTATCTAGAAGTAACTTAAGTCCAGTCATGATAAATGGTCGCTGCAATTAGGAAAGAGAGAAGAAACAGTTTAGCATGATGCTCTTGCAAGTTTAGAGTGGTTTTTAATTTGTCTAAACCGGATGGCTCCCACTGTCTCTCGAATCCCTCCTCAAACCATAAAGGAAGAATTAGTCGGGATCAATTTCACCGTATAATACTTGCTTAACCGTTCAGCCAGGCCAGTGTCGGTACTTCGAGGGAGGTTTTCCAACGCTTTAGCGAAGTTCCTTAATTAAATAACCTCTTTTCCCTGTGGGCGTAGCCCCGCTAACACCTTTCTAGACACCTACTTAGTTTATAGCATTGATCGTTAAGTGAGAAAGTTCCGGAGGAGTAGCATATACTCACAGTAGGATCGGGATCCAAATATCATTGCGTGACAAAACTGAAGGAATCCTACCAGAATCATCACACTCCAAATGGTATGCAGCGCTAGCAAGTTTCAGTTCTTTTGAAACTCCCGATGTGAATTTTTGTCCCATGCTCTTATGACCTTGACTTTGGCCAACAAATCATAAGTCACATGTCAAGTTCTACCCGTCATTCTCCAGGTTAATTTGAGCCCACCCGCACATACCCTTGACTTTGGCCAACAAGGTAGAACGACTGCCCCAAACCAACACATCTATCTATGCTGCACATGAATACCCAATAGCTACCAATCACTATACCTTGACTTTGGCCAACAAACACAGCTTGAATACTTATTGACCATTCATGCGAAACGACGGAGGGCTACGAATGGTTTTGGCGAAACCGTGAACGTAGTGAACTTGATATAATCGAAGGAACGAGATAGCTTTCAAAAGGAGTGGTTCAAGCTCCGCATTTAAAATTTGGTTTTGAAAAGAACCGAGTGGTTTTGAAAGTGTTCCAACGACTTTTACTTGGTTTATTTTTTTTCTTGCATTAATTCCAATGCGTCCCATCATTTAATCCTACCATTGCAGAAAACAACGAAAATATGACGTACGCTTATGCCATCCGCATTCGCCACGGGGTCCCGTCATCACCCGTTAGGTTACTTAACTAACGACAGAGCGGAGGCTGGACTAGCGTAGATGCAAAAACATAAGCAACGCCTAAATAGATATCATATAGATATATATAAACATTCGTCACATGCAATGATAGCCATTCCAGATCACAGATGAATACATTGGATATACTAGAAATCCGCAATTCGTACGAGCCTGTAACGAAGAACGGATTACACGGTCGCGATGAATAGCCAAAACCCCACCCTAAACCCCTACGGGTGCGGCAAACTACCCTCCAAGTATCCGAAGCGAAGCAACCTCCCTCAACACCGTGAGTAGGCCACTCGGCACTTCGAGATACCCGGTAGTTTGTGCACCCCACCTTGGGTCTATCCTAGAAGCGAAAACAGTAAAAAGAAATTATACAATGACGGCTACAACCCCAACCCGGTTGTGCGGCCATACAAATAATATTACATCAATTTACATATTACAAAGATTGAAAGAACAAGAAAACTCTCAACTCACAACCCCCCGACTATTCATCCGCGACAATCCAACGAATTCATATACACAAACCATCAACATTATAGATCACAGATATGTATAACTACCACTAATCGACGTATAGCGATTAGCAGATGTTCAATACATATATCACATCACAGATATAACCCATTAGCCAAAGTGTAAAGAAGTTCGATCAATAATACGGATTTGTGACTACCCCAAAAACCAATTTGTTCTCTGGAAAATCTGGGCAGAAACAAACCATCCTAAAAATCCCAAAACAGCACCAGAAGAACACTGCAGGAAAAACGAGCCACGGCCGAGTCAACTCGGCCGCGGATCCGCGGCAGGAGCAAGCTCTTGCCGCGGAACCGCGGTGAGTTGGTCGACTCACTGGTTCATTTTTCTTGTGTGTTCTGTAAAAACCCTGAGCCAATTTTTAGTGTATGATTTATTATTTTTAAAGCAGAAATAAAAATCGGTAGAAACTAGGGTTTTTGAAAAAGTGTTTTGCGATTTTTTCCGATCGAAGTTCTAGATACTTTGCTAACTGGTTAGTTTTTGTTTAGCTAGGCTCTGATACCACTGTAAGTCCACGTTGCCCACCCCGGTGCTTGTGGGGAGGCGGAAACGTTATGAAAAATCGGATTTTTACAACACTAGGCAACACGGACTATGCCAAAGGAGGAATATTTGCTAAACAAAAACTAACAAGAAGCTAAAAGAGTTTAGCTACTCGGAAAAGGGGTTATACCTAGGTCTTCAAGTCCTTCTCTTCTTGTTCCTTGGAGTGAAAGAACGGGTTCTCCTTTGTCGCCTTCTCTTGCCGAAGAAAGATCCACCCGAGGGCCTCAACCTTTGGCTCCAACCTCAAACTAGAAGTAACTAAGGTGCTTGGTGTGCTAAACCTAGAAGCTTAGAAAGAGTAGAGATTATTTCTAAGGGATTTATCTCAAGCTCAATGGTTCTCAACTCATGAGAGGGGAGAGCTTTGAGAGAGAGGAAAAGAGAGAATGAGAATGATAGAATGGTAATGGTTTTGCAACCATAACAAATATATGTGAATTAATCAAATTAATAATATTAATCAAAATGAAAAAGGTGATGGTTGGTTTGATAAGACCATTATCATTTCACATTAAATGTTTTTTTGCAAAGATCAAAGAGCATCTTTGGAGTGAAATGATGATGGTCAATGTTTCAACCATAGTCAACAAGTCAACCATGGTCAACAAGTCAACAACCCTAACCATAACTCAATTTCATTTAATTAGTATTATTAATTGATATATTACATATTCATTAGGGTTTGGAAAAATACAACTGTCAACTGTGCATACACACCCGTTCCAAAACCCTAATGAAAATTCTCTTCCTCCGCCACAAAAGACTGTGCATACACACCCGGATTCGTGTTCCGAGGAACACGAATACAATGAGATAAAACTAACCCCAAAACATATACTAGGATCTGGCTTAAACCAAAGCCCGCTAGTATAAGCTGTCCGGACACCATACGTGCACAAGTACGCGGATGTGAACGAACCCTGTCGCAAAACCATGCGACCTCTACTCATTTTGCCTAAAGGCGAATAACCATCTGTGTAGGACTATAAAGACTCGACACTACGCTGGCAGTGGGTTTAACCACAGACCGCAAGCGGCACTAGCTGTACGTAACGGTCACCCGATAGATGCCGATAAGAAGACTGACGAGCAAAACCCATCTGAACTCCTACTGAGCCTGAATGTGACAGTCTCCGTACAGTCCGGTCTGTTCGTCTAAGAATATCGCAAGGCGGGACTAGCGGGGCGGTAAACGTCAGTCCCCTACTAGCGGTACAAGTCGTGTCGGAGTGTAGCCCATAACACCTGAGATAACACTGGAAACCTACCGGTCTATCTCGCTTGCCCTGGGCAGGGACTTTGTGTAATGGCTCTCCTAGACACAGCGCGATATCAACCCCCAATACCGGGAGAGATGAATCCTGTCTAACCGTCACTGCCTCCAAGTGCTTCGGGACTGCACCTAAAAACTACCTGTTTGCACGACTCCTTTGAGCCGTGGTAGGGTAGTAATCAAAGTACAGTGGGAACACACTCGAGGCGAAGTGATAGTGTCAAGTCAACGGACTAAGCTGTACTCATGTCACCTGGGAACTGATAACTGACGATAGGTATAATACCAACCAACAGTTCCCGACGAGTCCTGTCTAGTGTACTCGTAACCTAACGAGCACCCTCATACTATCCCAAGTACGACGTACTGACGGCTGTGGAACAGACCGTCTCCCAAGCTGGGATGAGAAGCACATACGCTAGTCTACTCCGGAGTATCGATGCCCTGTCTCGATAGTCCCGTGACTAGGGACCTGCATAAGGATGTGCTTGTAGATTACCCAGCCCCCACGAGTGTGACTGCCATCACAACGCTGGTAATCAAGCAAAGATCTTAAGGGCTCCACTAATGTGTAAAGGCGATATGCTAAAAGAAACACATGCACACATTAAAGCAGAAACAAACCAAGTAGCATACTACTATTTTGAGCAAGATTGTCAATACAAGGTGAATATCACAAGCTTCCATCAAGTAATATACATACTAGTATGATATAGTAATGGCCTCTAGGGCATATACACTAACAATAAAGGGGGGAGAATAATTCAATTCTCTTAGGATCACAGATCCATAAAAACAAAGCCTTTCACCAAAAACATAAGAGATTGAAATATCTCCTGTAAAATAAGAACTTTGTTCTTAGATTTATGAGGCAAAGTCTCTTAAAAGAGAATTTAATTATCAGAGCTCAAAGCTGCCTAAAAAGAGCCTTAGCGCTACAAATTTCACAAGAAGCGCACTGCGCTCATTATCTGGCGCAATGCGCCAAGCGCGCCACATGCTCTTCACATGTGCGCTACTTCACCAGAAGCGCAATGCGCTCATTGTCTGGCGCGCAGCGCCAAGCGCGCCACGTGCTCCTCACGTATGCTCTACATCACCAGAAGCGCACTGCGCTCATTGTCTGGCGCACAACGCTAAGCACACCACGTGCTCCTCACGTGTGCGCTACTTCACCAGAAGCGCAGTGCGCTCATTATTTGGCACACAGCGCCAAGCGCACCACGTGCTCCTCACGTGTGCACTACTTCACCAGAAGCGCAATGCACTCATTGATTGGCGCTCAGCGCCAAGCGCGCCACGTGCTCCTCACGTGTGCGCTAAAAGAACTTAAATTGTTCTATAAATAAAGCCCAGAGCTATAACGAATGCTCAGCACTCAAAGACAAAAAGATTGTCAGAGCCCAAACCAATGCTCGGCATTGTTAAATGTTTAACATTTTAATGGGCCGAGCCCAAAGTGGCCACAGAACCCTATCTCAGATTAATTGAGCCCATATGCTCATAAATCTTTTGATCTTAGTCCCAAATTGAACTACAGATCTCTCAACCACTCCTCTGATACATTTCGTTGTAATCCTTCAGCGTCTTCAGAGAGGTGACGGGTCCCAATAACCAGACATCTCATGGACTGTGGGGTCTTTAATCCCATGGACTATGATATCCTTAACCTTGGACTGTGGGGTCCTTAAACCCATGGACTATGATGTCCTTAACCTAGGACTGTGGGGTCTTTAAACCCATGGACTATGATGTCCTTAAACGTTACAGACTATGGCGTCTTTAAACTATGGACTGTGGGGTCCTTAAGCCCATGGACTATGATGTCTTTAACCTCGGACTGTGGGGTCCTTAAACTTATAGACTATGATGTCCTTAACCTAGGACTGTAGGGTCCTTAAGCCCATGGACTATGATGTCCTTAACCTTAGGCCGTAATGTCCCTAAACTAATGGACCACAAAGTCCTAAACTAAAACAATAGAGCGCAAATGCTCTGTTGTTGGATCTAAACGATCATGTTGAGTAGATCTTAGTCTAAAATCAGACTAACGTATCATCAACAAACGTTTAAGTTGATCTTAGTCTCAAATAAGACTAATGTATCCTTAAACCCAACCCCAAACCCAAATCTAAGAAGATACGGATTTGGACTAATCCACGCCCTACGGGCGACAACATAAATTAGTCTCCGTATGCAATCCACGGGCAACCAAAAACAAAACAAACGCACACGACACGGAGCGACTGTCTGGAGAAGGAGAAAGTGGTTACCGCGATGCGGTTGCATAATTAATTTCAGGGGCTTGCGCCTGCAGGGAAGAGCGTCCCCACAATCAAAAACCCCTCAACGAGGGGGAATCTGACGAAGTCTGCTACATCAACCGCATCCGTTTAAACCTTCGATATATGGTGCTATAAATCAACTTGGCATCTTCGGAGAGGTGGATGGATAGCACCAAATAGAATCTGCCCTCAAAATTCAGTCCTGACGTCCCAACGTTCCGGTCGCGTCTTTCGGTGGAGAACATACCCCATACGCACACTATGGTTCCATAGCACGGTACTCTAAACATATAGCTATTTTAAAGAATAAGCTTTTCATTAAAATACCACACCTTTTCAAAACGGATTTATTTTAATCAGTATTTTGTAATCCTTGGAAAATATGCCTCTACAACCCTTGTTAGGGAACCCGCTAATGGATGGTATGGATTATCACATATCCTTAGGACAGTAGAGTGAGATGTAGAACTTATCACGGAGTATTCGGTCTCGAAAGGAAATAAAAATACGGTTTTTAATAAATACGAATTTTCTAAATAAAAACTAAATTTTGGAAAATTATATAAAACTATGAATTCGTATTTTCAATAAAAACATATTATGAAACTATATTTTTAAAAATGAAGATTTAAATTTTTTAATAAAATACCATTAAGTTTCCAAACGAGCTAGTTTTCAATAAAATACCATAAACTTTTAAAAAGGCTAAATTTTATCACTAAAAATACCATTTAAATTAAAATCCATGTTCATGAAAATCCTAAATACTATAAATCACCCTCGAGGTTTATTTTTAAACTATATTAAAGTATTTTTCATAAAACCCCTTCGAGATATACAAAACAATATTTTAAGGACTTTAGTTTAATATAGGTTTAAGCGGGATCAATTCTCTTGAGCCCCAGGGAGCCAGAGAAAGTGAGTGCTTTCCTATTCAGGTTAGACAACTTAACGGAGTTACCAATGGCAATTGTCTTGGAAAAAGACACAAATCATGCTATCCATGTGCAGCAGTTGTCGATTACTCCCGAATATAAGATGTTACAAGAACAAAGTCCTTTCATAAGATTCTAACTCTAACATGAATCCAAACTCAAACACTAGCTTGAATACTTGATAATGAACCTGAACACCCGAATTCAAATATCAAACTCAAACTTGAATACTTTACTCGACTTGACCGAACCATAGTTATAACTTGACATGAACTTGACATGAATACCTGAACACATGATTACATCTTGAACATGAACCTGTATATTTTATATCCATGGATTCGGCAAAGACTTATAATTTTAACTTCTACAATACAATACGTGGGGATAAAAGGGTAGATTGATACGGAACGTATATCGTGGCACGAGAGGTCACTTAAAAGACACCTACATAAATTCATGTGTCGTTGTCCCGTGGGTTATGACGGGGCCTTGTACTACATGTTATCATAGTCTACGGGGTATGATGACTCCTCTCATATACATAAATACCTTCCTTATCAAACTACAAATAACCACGTTAGAATAACTATCTTATACCTGTGAATGATCATATACAACTTTACCTGTTCACTTCACATTATATACTATCTTCTCTTTCTTCTTTTGGGACTTACCGAGCGCTAGTTCGCTGACAACATTCTTCTCTGTTTTCTTTCTTTGGAATGTTCGTCAGGAGGAACGTGTTGCTCCACGGCAGCGCCCCGGCCGTCTATCCGAGGCCAAAATGCGGAATCAAAATTTTTTCCTAACTTGGAAACTGGCGCTACCGCGGACAATATACCCGGATCGTAACCATTAACCTAATGCTAGCTAACAAGAGATGGGAAGAGAAGTACCGAGTGATCCGAGTCCTCCGGTCTTCTCGTCGTCGTCCCGATCTCCCGCGGAAACTCCGGTCGTCGCCTCCTTGCCGGAAGGGCACCACATCGCCTGTCAATACCGAGGCAACTCGGGCATAAAGCCGGCAAGTCGACATGCCCAAGATGTGCTGTAGGAAGTGTAGTGCTTTGTCTCTTTGGGGTTATGTTGCTTTGGAGGATGGAGGGATCATGAATGGACTTTGGAATGAAGTGTAGAATTTTGCAAGCATGAAAATGATATGAACCAATCTTTTCTCAACATGAACTCTCTCATTCTCCCCTCCTAAAAATGTGGCCGGCCCCTTTAACAAAGGAAAAGGTGGAGGGAAAACAAAACCAATGAAGGGAGGTGATGGTAGGAGAAATGAAGAGGGTGACCATATCCAAAGACAAGAAAACATCAACCATACCCTTTCATGTCTTAATTAATGCAAGTGATGGATGAAAGATATCATAATCCCACAATTGCAAGAAACCCCTCCACAAATGTTATTTGCACAATTGCAAATAACCCCCTCCATCGGAAAAGTCCGGCCGGGAAAGAACAAACGAAAACCGGCCGGAACGGAATGCAAACCGGCAACTCCAGAAAACTGGTCCCGTAATAAATTACAGGAAAACCCCGATACTGTGCATACACACCCGCATCTGTATTCCGTCCGGATACAAACGCAATGAGACAAAATCTACACTGTACTAAATTAGGACCGGCTTAAACCAAAGCCGGCTAGTAATATCCGTCCGATCCTGATCCGTGCAATACCGCACGTATCTGATCGGACCCTGCCATATCTCCATACGGCCTCTACAGCGTTTCGCCCGAAAGCTTGAGTAACTGTAAGTGTGGTGGACTCTAAAGACTCGTCAATACTATGGCTGTGGATTTAACCACTAGCACGTCAGAGGTATTAGCCAATACGTGACGGGCCACCAGCTATTGACCAAAAGGGACGTCGATGAGCGAACTCATCCTGACATCCTACTGAGCCTGTCAGTGACAATATCCGTACAGTCCGGTCCGTTCGTCTATGAGCATCGCATGTCGGGCCTAGGGGGTTGGTAAAAGTCAGACCCCCAAAAGCGGTACAAGTCGTGTCGGAGTGTAGCCCAGAACGCCCTGAGATACTACTGGAATACCTACCAGTAAATCTCCTGCCTCGGCCGAGGGCATTGCGTAATGGCTCTCCTAGACACAGCGCGACCTCACCCCCAATACCGGGAGAGACGAACCCCTGCAGATCCGCTCACTGCCTCCATGTGGTTCGGGACTGTACCCAACTAAAACCTGTTTGCACGACTCCTTTGAGCCGTGGTAGGGTAGTAATCAAAGTACAGTGGGAACTCACACGAGACAAATGACGATCTCAGGTCGATGAACTAACCTGTACACATGTCACCAGGGAACTGCTATCTGACGTCAGGTATAAGACCAACTAGCATGTTCCCGGCGAGTCCTGTCCGGTGTACTCATAACCCAATGAGCACCTGTATACATCTTAGGTGAACCAACTGACACCAGTGGCTTGTGAGACCGGCCACCGCCCCTCGCCGGGGTCTCGACTGTATACACTAGTCTACTCTGGAGAATCGATGCCCTGTCTCGAAACTCCTACGACTAGGGACCTTTTAAGGATGTGCTTATAGACTACCAGCTCCCACGTATATGATCGCCATCATACTGCTGGTAGTCAAGCAAGAATCCTAGGGGCTCTATCAACGTGTAATAGCGACATGTCAGGTCACCTAAAGCAGTACACGATGATAAAGATAAACCAGATAGCATACTATCATCTCGAGTAAGACTGTCCTACCGGGATAGGTCCTCCCTCAATCATTGCAATCACGTGCCTGTGATCCAATAATTGACTCTGAGGGCACTATCTCCAACAATCTCCCACTTGCACTCAAGGCTAATTATTGCGATGTCGCATACTCACAGCCCGTGTAATACCGAACACCCAACTCCTCTACTAGTCAGTCTCACAAAACCCGTTTGCGAAACTATTGCGTTCGAGGAATAGCCTCAGTGAGTGAATCCGCAGGGATGTTTCTTTCTATGTCTCTCTATATCTCATGTTCGCGGAGAAAGCCATCTCCCGAAATGAGCAATACCTGTCTTAGAATATGTCTGGATGTCTGATGGGACCTAGCTCATAAATGAACTCCAAATCCAGACTTCTTAGACTGTATCGTCAACTGAACTTAATCAGTATCCTGCGCCATGCTACCCTCAGTATTGCCTTGGACCACCTGTCCAAAATACTGCCCCTCGTCAGAAGGAAAACTATAACTCTGACAGCCACTCTGCCATCCAGGTCACCTTGGAAGCCTGGAATGATAACCGTCTCCTAAAGGAGGCTGCCGTTATCATATCCCTAGAACATTCACTTATGTTCTAAAACTGCTTCCGACTGTTTCTCCAGGATTGGATCAATATCAACTTATTGCATTTACTGCAAGAACAACATCTGGTGTGGTACTTGACATCTCGTGATTGACTCAATTGTCTAAGCAAGTGATCTGCCAATCATGCACATCCCTCTCTATTTTAGTCTATAAGAAACCTTTAGAGAGGGTGACTCCATCACTTGCAAGTACACTACCGTGCCAGGAGTCGTCCATTCTAAATACTCTTAGAATGCTGTCTAAGTACCCTGATTGGGAAACCACCCAAATCTAGATCTAAAACCATAGATCTAGTAACCAGTATGTCTGATATAATGTCCAAGTCCCATGTGGAGAAACCACTGTGTGACGATCAAAGTATAACCGATCGTAGTATAGGAATGTCACTTCCTACTTTGTGTATGTCATCCAAAACCCGGATATCATACCCTACTACCATCTCAACAGATCCATCTCCTATTCTGATGACGTCAAACCCATGACGGTCACATCAGAAATAGATGATCTATCTCCGCTATATCTGCTTTGGTCTATAAATAGACATAAGCCTGACGTCAACCAATGCTTCCGCTGCTCCCACTGACTACGACAACCCTCTGGCAGAGTCATATAGATGTGCACTTCTAAAGCTAGTTTAGAACGACGCTATACTCATCCTCCTGCCGGGTCTCGCAGCCTGGAACAACAACAATGGCAAGTGTGGGTAAACAAGAACTTCCCTGTCACCGTCCTTGAGGCTACCGGAGTACCTCTCGGGTGCCTGAAGTTACCCACCTTATCTGCGGAGTGGCCAATGGAATGTCAAATCAGATTGAATCTTTAGGTTCCTTATCAAATCTTCGGTAATCGTTTGTGGTTCTGGAATCACTTCCAGTTCTACCATACTCCCACTACTGTTTTTGAAAAAATCCATTTTTAATAAAACTGTGGAGAGTCTAGAACAATATTTCTATTGATCTGCCAGATGGTAGAAAGTCAACCCTCGTCATAGCCTGGGTCAACCCACAAACAGCCATTACAGAAACGTGCCTTGAGTTGTCCAGTGTCTGGTTTTAATCATAAGCCGGACAACTCCCCGTACCTTAACAACGTTAAGATATGAACTGTTCTACATCCAATATAGAACCAGAGGCACTGATTTAATTTAACCAGATTCAAATCATGCAGCTGTCTCCAGTGCATGTCAACTAAATGGAGAGAGGCCGATCAGCGTTACTCAACTTAGGAATGCTTCCAATTATGAGTAACCTGAAAGAGAAGCAATTTCTCTTTATCATTACTATCAACTGAATACCATACACAAGTATCTACATCTTTGATCACTTTGAAGAATCCCGATACTTGCTACACCTGTTTCTCTACTCTATTCAAATACCTATAACTCCTCAAAACTTAGACCCTGTGTTTCTACGAAACACATGTCTAAAAACTAGAGAAGTTAAAAGTAAACAGAATATAGTATGAGGACCAACCCCTCTGTCCTAATGGACACTGGACAACATACAATACTCTGTATAAGTCCGCTGAGTCTAACAACTCTTTCACTGTGTGTCGTAGGTTGAAAACTGTACTTATGGTTAAGAAGAATTACACCGCTGTTTAATGCTCCTTACCTAACCATCCACTGATATAGGTAAATGTCATCGACATAATATCAAAAGGTATATCTCACTCTATAAAAATAGACGTACAGATATATCAATTTGAAATTGGTGCATAACAGCGGATATTCAAAACCAAATATTTGCCGACCGGCAAACAGCCCAGATGATCTCCTTAAATATCACGGATTACAACGAATCCCGATATAATGAGGATGATCACCCAATTCCCAATAACTTACTCCCGCTCATCATCTATAAAACCATACAGATGTGAGAATCATACCTGGTAAATACATACCCTGGAGCAAGTGTCTAATTGGGAAATCAGTTTTCTTTTAACAGTACACAGTGAAACTGAAACATTGAAATGTTTCGATGGGGTATCCTGGTATTCCTAGTAGTGCCTCTTCCATTATCCAGATTCACAACTATAACCGTATAATTCTTTGCCACTTCTCCAAATCCCTTTATATGTCTTTAGTCATTACCTTCTGTACACCCCTTAGGCCAAATGGTTTTCTTCCTTCCCTACCGTTCGGCACCAGCCTATGGTTTGGAAGAAGACTATCCAATAAGCATAAAGGGTGTACTGTCCTAGTCCTAGGAGCACCCGCAACGCGAGAGAAGGTGAAGATAAAAGACACCTGAATGTACTTTATTCCTATTTCTCCTGGACCAGAATCCATCCCCGAACTGGAACAAGTTCCTTTCGAGTTCGTATATAACCATACGATGGAGTATCCAATAAACTGTGGATCTTCGTAGTGATACGGAGTGTCCTGGAGAAATACAAAGACGATTTAGGATTGGCGAAGAAATACTTGGTTTGGTCGTGAATAGCAGTCGCAATTTACTTTGCCCTCTTACTAATCCCTTGCTTTGTCTGAACTTATACCTTCTGTACACCGTTTAGGCTAACTGGTTTTCTTCATTCCCTACCGGTCGGCACCAGCCTATGGTTTGGAAGAAGACTATCCAATTTGCGTAATAGGTGTACTACTCCTAAACCAAGGAGTACTCGCAACCTGAGAGAAGATGAAAAGAAAAGACAACTGAATAATCCTATTCGTTTTCTCCAGAACCGGAAACCATCCTCGAATAAATTCCTTCGAGTTCGTATCTAACCATACGATGGCTTTGTCCAATGGAAGTGGACGTTCGCAGTAATACGGGGTGTCCTGGAGAAAAGGGTAAAAGTAGGAGTGGCAATGAGGTCTGCAACTCTGACAATCCAAAAGCCAGTGTTAAGAAGGTTCGGTCAACTTGGTCACTGAGTCATAGTCTAGGGTCGGGTCAATGGTCGCTGCCAGAGAGAGAGAGAAAAGAAACACTCAGCGTGCACTCTAACCTAGATCAGAAAGGTTACCAATTTATCTAATCTGGAAACCTCCCACTATACCTCAAATTCTCCTCTAAACCTGAAAGAAGAATTAGTCGGGGTCACCCGAGGAGTAAACCAACTCATCAGTAGGAATCGGGATCCAACTATCATTGCATGATAACGTGACGGAATCCGCTCACGGTGTCACACTCCAGAAGGTATGCGCATATCTGGCAAGTTTCAGTACTTTTGAAACTCCCGATGTGATTTCTACCCCATGCTCTTATGACCTTGACTTTGGCCAACATATCATAAGTCACATGTCAAGTTCTACCCGTCATTTTCCAGGTTAATTTGAACCCACCCGTACATACCCTTGACTTTGGCCAAAATGGCAGTACGACTGTCCCAAACCAACGCATCTATCTATGCTGCATATGAATACCCCAATAGCTACCAATCACCGTGCCTTGACTTTGGCCAACATACACAGCTTGAATACTATTGACTACCCATATGAAACGACAGAGGGCTACGAATGGTTTCTGGCGAAAACCTTTAACGTAATGAACTTGATATCGTTGAAGGAACGGATAGCTTTTTAGAAAATATAGTGACGAAAACCTTTACTAAAGAGGTCACTCCCGGTGAAGGGATCTCGGCCCTTACCTCGTCGACTGAGGAGCAGGATATTCCAAATAAATACCACGATGCAAAACAAAAGTGAACGTCCTTGCAATAACAGCTTTTTGAAAAATGTTCCAACAACATCAGATTAGGTTTGTTTTAACTTGTATTGATCTGAATCAACGCGGTCCCATCAATTGATCACACCACAAAGAACGAAAATATACTGATGTACGCATATGCCATCCGCATTCACCACTGGGTCCCGTCATTACCCGTTAGGTTAGCTAACTAACGACAGAGCGGGGACTGGACTAGCGCGGATGTAAAACATATACAGCATCTACTAATATATATACCAATATATTATATTCGCTCAAGGCGTGATAAAAATGCAACATCATAGAAATGTACAGCATCTCAGAACAATACAGATATCTGGGATCCCCGGGTTTCACAGAGCCACTACTGAAACCCGACGTTCCCCTGGTCGTGTGGATAGCCTGCGCAATGAAATCCTAGACCCCTACGGGCGCGGCAAGTTACCCGCCAAAACCTGAAGCGAGACAGCCCCCTTCAGCACAGTGAATGGACCACCCAGCACTTCACGGAATCCGGTAACTTGGGCACCCCTCCTGGGTCAACCTGTACCCCCTACGAGTGCGGCGAATAGCCCGCCAATCCTAGAGTGAAGCCCCCTCCGTCTCAATGCCATGAGATGCGGGCCCGTTGCCCTCTAGAACCCGGCTATCCGTGCACCCCTCCGCGGGGTAATCCTAGTACAGAAAGTAAAAATATACATACACCGGGTACATCGACCGCAACCAGGTCGTGCCCCAAAAGAATAATACAAACAGGCAGTGACGGCAGTCCACATGTCGGACGCTCGCCCCGCAATATCAAATGTACATAATACAACAAAACTGTACTAGCATTGCATCCAGGTTATCCCCCACGACCGATCCGCAACAACACAGCATAAACATATAACATCAACGTGAAAGTCACGTTCGCAAATCCGTCTAACCGGGCTATAGCAGTTAGACGAGATTTACCGATCAAGTGACATTCACGGTCGCAGATATAATGTAAATACTGTGAAATAATGTGTTTAAAAATATCCGATCGATCAAACAATTAACAAGTGGGCCCCCAACCAATACTGTAGCAGTCACAGAAAAACTGGGCCCAAATTTAATATTCCAAAAGCCCCAAAAACAGCCCATAAGCCCACTGTAGAATTTTGACACAGCGAAGATACCAACATGCGGCGGAACCGCGGCCCAATGGGGGTGTTGGCCGCGGTTCCGCGCTTAGGTCAACGACTGACTGAGTCGAAATTTTACAGAAGTCTTAAAATGTTTAGTACATGCGTTTTTTACAACCTGAAAAATTTTTTGAGACCAAAAATTTCCAACAGAAAACTGATGTGTACAAAATGAGGTTTTTTTGGAATTTCGGTCGATCGGATAAGCAAAACACATTAGAACAAGCTAGGTAAGGTTAATGGCGTGGCTCTGATACCATGTTGCTCCACGGCAGCGCCCCGGCCGTCTATCCGAGGCCAAAATGCGGAATCAAAAATTTTTCCTAACTTGGAAACTGGCGCTACCGCGGACAATATACCCGGATCGTAACCATTAACCTAATGCTAGCTAACAAGAGATGGGAAGAGAAGTACCGAGTGATCCGAGTCCTCCGGTCTTCTCGTCGTCGTCCCGATCTCCCGCGGAAACTCCGGTCGTCGCCTCCTCGCCGGAAGGGCACCACATCGCCTGTTTCTCTTACGGGCTCCCACCTCAATACCGAGGCAACTCGGGCATGAAGCCGGCAAGTCGACATGCCCAAGATGTGCTGTAGGAAGTGTAGTGCTTTGTCTCTTTGGGGTTATGTTGCTTTGGAGGATGGAGGGATCATGAATGGACTTTGGAATGAAGTGTAGAATTTTGCAAGGATGAAAATGATATGAACCAATCTTTTCTCAACATGAACTCTCTCATTCTCCCCTCCTAAAAATGTGGCCGGCCCCTTTAACAAAGGAAAAGGTGGAGGGAAAACAAAACCAATGAAGGGAGGTGATGGTAGGAGAAATGAAGAGGGTGACCATATCCAAAGACAAGAAAACATCAACCATACCCTTTCATGTCTTAATTAATGCAAGTGATGGATGAAAAATATCATAATCCCACAATTGCAAGAAACCCCTCCACAAATGTTATTTGCACAATTGCAAATAACCCCCTCCATCGGAAAAGTCCGGCCGGGAAAGAACAAACGAAAACCGGCCGGAACGGAATGCAAACCGGCAACTCCAGAAAACTGGTCCCGTAATAAATTACAGGAAAACCCCGATACTGTGCATACACACCCGCATCTGTATTCCGTCCGGATACAAACGCAATGAGACAAAATCTACACTGTACTAAACTAGGACCGGCTTAAACCAAAGCCGGCTAGTAATATCCGTCCGATCCTGATCCGTGCAATACCGCACGTATCTGATCGGACCCTGCCATATCTCCATACGGCCTCTACAGCGTTTCGCCCGAAAGCTTGAGTAACTGTAAGTGTGGTGGACTCTAAAGACTCGTCAATACTATGGCTGTGGATTAACCACTAGCACGTCAGAGGTATTAGCCAATACGTGACGGGCCACCAGCTATTGACCAAAAGGGACGTCGATGAGCGAACTCATCCTGACACCCTACTGAGCCTGTCAGTGACAATATCCGTACAGTCCGGTCCGTTCGTCTATGAGCATCGCATGTCGGGCCTAGGGGGTTGGTAAAAGTCAGACCCCCAAAAGCGGTACAAGTCGTGTCGGAGTGTAGCCCAGAACGCCCTGAGATACTACTGGAATACCTACCAGTAAATCTCCTGCCTCGGCCGAGGGCTTTGCGTAATGGCTCTCCTAGACACAGCGCGACCTCACCCCCAATACCGGAAGAGACGAACCCCTGCAGATCTGCTCACTGCCTCCATGTGGCTCGGGACTGTACCCAACTAAAACCTGTTTGCACGACTCCTTTGAGCCGTGGTAGGGTAGTAATCAAAGTACAGTGGGAACTCACACGAGACAAATGACGATCTCAGGTCGATGAACTAACCTGTACACATGTCACCAGGGAACTGCTATCTGACGTCAGGTATAAGACCAACTAGCATGTTCCCGGCGAGTCATGTCCGGTGTACTCATAACCCAATGAGCACCTGTATACATCTTAGGTGAACCAACTGACACCAGTGGCTTGTGAGACCGGCCACCGCCCCTCGCCGGGGTCTCGACTGTATACACTAGTCTACTCTGGAGAATCGATGCCCTGTCTCGAAACTCCTACGACTAGGGACCTTTTAAGGATGTGCTTATAGACTACCAGCTCCCACGTATATGATCGCCATCATACTGCTGGTAGTCAAGAAAGAATCCTAGGGGCTCTATCAACGTGTAATAGCGACATGTCAGGTCACCTAAAGCAGTACACGATGATAAAGATAAACCAGATAGCATACTATCATCTCGAGTAAGACTGTCCTACCGGGATAGGTCCTCCCTCAATCATTGCAATCACGTGCCTGTGATCCAATAATTGACTCTGAGGGCACTATCTCCAACAGAACGGACTCTGAAGATGTAGAGCTGAGCCAGGAGGACTTGGACTAGATTGCAGCTCATCCTGACTACTAGCTCCTTCCAGCATTCACTTACTTTTAGTATGCCATTGTTTAGGTATTTGTTTTTATTATTATATCTTTTATTTTCAAATAGTTGTTTGTAAAGTTGAATGTAAATAAAGTTACTGTTTCATTTTATTACTCTTTTCATTCTTGCTCATTATTATGTTGCTTAATTACGCTTAATGTATTTTTATAGTAATATGTTGCGGGCTTGCCACGTCACCGTTTCCGCCTACTGGGAAGCGGGGAGTGACACTGGGTAAGATTGATATTAAGATTGATGATGAAGATCATGCTCTTCTTTTGTTGTGTTCGCTGCCACGCTCATATAAGCACTTTCGTGAAACAATGGTTTATGGACGAAATACGATCTCAATCAAGAATGTCAAAGGGAACTTGATGAACAAAGAGAAGATCGATAAGGAGTTGAATTCTACCGAAGCGAATGGTTCATCGTCCGACTTATTTGTTCGAGGGCATACAGAGAAGAAAGATCCGGAAGCAAATAGAAAGAAGTCGAGGTCAAAATCCACGGCTAAGAACGTGACCTACAATTATTGTAAGAAGAAAGGGCACTCCAAGGTCAATTGCTTTAAGTTGCAAAATAAGCTAAAGCAGGAAAACAAATCGAAGAAGTCTTTGGCTGAAGCGAGTATAGCGGAAGGAGAAAAATATCTTCTTGTGGTCGTCGACAACACACATTGATCCAAGGACGAGTGGATCATGGATTCGGGATGTTCCTACCATATGTATCCTAATAGGTATTTGTTCACCTTATATGAGTCGGTTGATGGCAGAGTGGTTTTGATGGGGCAACAATAGTTCGTGTCGAGTTATGGCCAAAGGGACGATCCAAGTCAAGAAGTTTGATGGTGTTGTGAAGACATTGGCGGAAGTCAGACACGTAGCTGACATGAAGAAGAATCTCATCTCTTTGGGTGCACTCGACGATAAGGGTTACAAGTTTTCCGCTGAAGATGGAGTTTTGAAGGTAACCAAAGGTGCCATAATTGTGATGAAGAGCTTGAAAAAAGGGTCCTTATATTCTTTAAAGGGTTCGACAACTTTCGGTTCAGCGGTTATTTCGTCATCTAAATCTATGATAGATTCATAAACTACCAGATTATGGCACATGAGGCTCGGGCATATGAGTAAGAGAGGTATAGCCGAGTTGTCGAAACAGGGTCTACTTGGTGAGAAGAGTGCGACGAAACTGGAGTTTTTTTAACATTACGTTTTTAGGAAGCAGAAACGTGTTAGCTTCAATTCGGCGTTGCACAACACAAAAAGTACTCTTAATTATACCCATTCGAATCTTTGTGGACTCTCTCCAGCTGCTTCTAAACGAAGTGGTGCAAAGTATCTGCTTACATTCATTGATGATTTTTTAAGGAAGGTTTGGGTCTAATTCTTGAAACACAAAAGAGATGTGTTTACTATATTCAAGCAATGAAAGATATTTCTTGAGAAGCAGACATGAAAGCATATCAAGAGACTAAGGGCAGGAAAAAGAATTTCACGTTCTTCCTTTCGAGACAACGGGTTGGAATTTTGTTGTGGAGATTTTAATGATTTCTGCAAAAATAAAGGGATTGTTCGGCATCATACCGTTGTCTACACACCACAGCAGAATGGAATCGCGAAGCGTATGAACCGGACTCTTTTAGAGAAAGTGTGGTGCATGTTGTCTAATGCATAGCTCGGCAATGAATTTTGGGCAGAAACGGTAAACACAACGTGCTATATTGTGCATTGGTCAACTCATATGACGCTAGGCAGTAAAACGCTGGAGCAGGTATGGTCAGGAAAGCACGCCGATTATTCAACACTTAAAGTGTTTGGTTGCCCGCTTATGCACATTGCCATGAAGACAAGTTGGATTCTCGAGGGAAGAAATGCATATTTCTTGGTTATACTAACGACGTTTAGGGTTATAGATTGTGGTGTTCGGAACATAAGTTGCCTAAATTTATGATTAGTAGAGATGTGACTTTTGATGAATCTGCTATGTTGAAGCAGTAACACCATAATACATTTATACTAGATATTTTGGTATTTTAAATCTTGCGGCGAAATTCTTTACTATTATTGATATTGGGTTCCGAATGATACAATTAGTTGCTGTGGTCAATATCCGACCCGACCCGTATGTTTGAAACCCAATATGGTGCGAGATTATATCAAATATTTGCTAGTACAGTGTATCCATGTGAATCGAGTACTAAATATATATATATATATATAATATTTTAAGCTCTACATATATATTTATAATACAAGATAAGAACAAATAATATTATTTTTCTATCTAGCCTTGCATGGCAAATTACCCCATATTGGGTTGTTGCGTCTATATATCATGTTCAAATTCTCAGTTATAAACAAACAAATAATCAGAAATTTTTACAATTTACGTAGATTTTAGTGAGGGTCTGGGTATTTAATTATAGACATATTGCACTATGGGTAAAATTCTTACGTATGCTCTTTATATTTAAAAACTATATTTGTGAGGGGAGACGGGTAATATTTGGAGTGATCTGATATTATCTGCAAAATCCTACAATATATATAGTACTACACACACACACACATTATATTAATAAATTTATTTATTATAAACTCTCTCTCTTCCCGTCCCTATCTCTCTCTCTCTCCGTATACATATACATATACATATACATTTACATATATATATATATATAATATAATTATTATAAAAACTCTCACTCTCTCTCTCCCCGTCTACAAAGATATGGCTATGATGATCTAGTGGCATATGCGATGTCCGTTGCTGAGACGGTTGATAGTAACGAGTCGACAAACTATAAAGAAGTCATCTCATCCGATGAAGCGGTTCGTTGGTTAGTCGCTATGAATGGAGAAATTGAGTCTTTTCACAATAACCAAACATGGAAACTCGTGAAGCCCGAAAGAGAAAAGAAAGTAGTTAGCTGCAAGTGGGTCTTCAAGAAGAAAGAAGGTGACCATGAGGCGATTGATACGAGGTACAATGCACGGTTGGAAGCTAAAAGCTATTCGCAAGTTCAGAAAGTTGACTTCAATGAGGTATTTTCTCTGGTTGTTAAACACACCTTTATACGTGTCTTGCTCGATTTGGTAGCTATACAAGATTTGGAGCTTGAGCAACACGATGTAAAGAGCGTATTCTTACACAGTAATTTAGTAGAGAAAATCTATATGCAACAGCCCGAAAGTTTTGAAGTTGAAGGCAAAAAAGACCACGTTTGTTTGTTAGAGAAGTCTCTGTACGGTTTGAAACAGTCACCTAGACGTTGGTATAAGAAGTTTGACTCTTTCATGATAGAAATTAGGTTTACGAGAAATAAGGCCGATAGTTATGTTTATTCAAAGAAGCTCACCGATGGTTCTTTCATATACTTGCTACTCTTTGTTAATGATATGTTGATAGCACCAAGGTATATGGTGGATATTCAAAATTTGAAGGAACAGTTGAAAGGCAAGTGCGAGACCATGGATTTGGGAGCGACCAAGAAATCACTTGGCGTGGAGGTTAGGCGTGATCACAAAAGAGAAAAGTTTTATTTGTCACGCCCCGCTTCCCAAAATACGGAATTCGAGGGATAGACAAGGCCAGCCATGCTCCTACGGTCCAGGAAATGTCCTGCCGTAGTCACACTTCAGCTTCTAGTTTTTCATGGTAAACAGTAAATGATGCGCAGGTAATGAGAAATGCAGTAACTGAAAGAAACAATGTAAAGACTCACCTGAAGTGGAACAAGTGAATGTAACTCGGAATGGCAAGTCAAGAAGTCTGTGATGCACGTCTAGTTCTGGTCCAGGCTAAACCTTCTCCTCACACTGAGCATGCATACTCAGGTCGTCAGAGCGACACAATAGCAATATAATATATATAAAATCATGTGACAATTCTAACAGTGGTAACAGATATGTGAAACAGTAATTAATGACAGTATGAATATGAATGTGCAATAATCAATGCAGCGGAGCGGTAAAGCAGTAGAACGATATGTCACGCATGTCAATCACAGTAAATAAGGTATATAAATGCCAGTATCCCTATCAGTCTCTAAGTCTCACTGTACAGGTCACTAAGCCTATCGTCAGTCCAAGTGTGAGAGTCAACCACTCGTGAGTGTCCTCTACCCAAGGGTAGAACCCAAGGGCAAGGGACCACGGGCCCAACATGTAACATGTATATCACGGTGTATATCACATACCCTGTAACTCTCCATATATCTCCCTAAATATATAAGCCGGCATGGGACTCCCGAGATTCTGTTGAACTCACACTTAAAACTACTCCACAGCCCGTAGCCTACATCAAACGCTAACCACAACCCTAAATACTAATCGATCCGTGACAAGTCTGCGCGAGAACTGGAGACAGGACCTCCATCAAGCACGTCCCGACTAATACCTAAGATAAATGGCAGTTTCTGGTGCCTTATCTGTGACACCCGTGCAAGCGCTTCCATAAGTGTCCCATACCACTTATAGTCACACGTACACGCATCCCACAGACGTCGACAATGCAATAGAATAATAGGGTCACTGATTGTGTACAAGTACGTATCACTTAATCACGGATACACGAACACTGACGTACTTGCCACAATCATCACTAAAATCTAATACTGGGTGAATGCACGATATCACTAGGTTATCACTACAATGATATGGGTATGATATGATACGTAAACAGTATATGAAGCATGATTAAGGTGTCATAAAAATAGCATTCTATCACTTGCACGATTTATCATGAAACGTACGTGTACAGTTTAGCGAAACGATAAACAGGTAATAATCAGTATGTTCGGTTATCTATCCATCTAATCTAGTTTCAAGCCAATCGGGTTCCAGGATCATTAATTATAATCATTTCATTTTAAGCGCTCGCGGCTGGAAATCCGGTTTCAGAATCAGAAGTCCGTTTTACAACGCATTTTAATCCCAGTTGGATTCAGATTTTAGCGACTCCACAGTTGGATGAATTCTAGGGTTTTCAGTATGGTTTTCAACGCAATAGACGGATCTTCTATCGCGTCTGTATGTCAGGAGATATATACTGTTTAATACCAATATGTCAGTTCTGATTCTGCTGGGACTGTTATGCGTCCCGAACTTTTAATTTACAGAATAAATAATAAACGATAACGAAACGGAGTGAAACTACTTGTGTTGTCTAGTTAACAGGTTTACCTATAATAGACAGTGGAGTTCCGCAACCTACGAGTTAAGGAAATCCTGAGGTACCCAATACGGAACAGCAAGCAACACCTGGAGTCGCTCTGGACTGCAGTCCAGAGTCGCACTCTGATCCAAATATCATCACAGTTTAAGTACAGGAATACCAGGAAACTAGTATAGGGTCAAAGTTCGTCGAGTCGGCTTCGATTTGAGCCCTCGAACGTACCATTCTAGTATGTATATGATTTATGGTGAATTTAACGGTTTTCAGGTACAATAAAATTCCAGTTTTACGGTTAAACTTGGGGGTAGTTGTTTTAGTCGTTAACGGTCATATTTTCCAGCGAAATTTGCACACGTTATCCATCCCTACAAGGTCCAATGCAATATATCCAGTTCCGTCAAATTTGATAATGATTTTCTAAGAGGACAAGCATCGAACAGTTTTGTTGCAATATTTAACATAAGGCAAAACTTGGGATATATATACGATTATAATTTGTAAACTAATAATAAATAGCATGTAACAAGTGGGGACTTGCATGGAGACGCACGGCAGCGAAATACAGCACGGTCGCGCGACGAACTGGCACGACGACGGCAGCAGCTCCGGGTGAGCTCGGGTTTCCGGCGGGGTTCTTGCTCGGGAATGATAATGAGACGAGCTCTGGCGAAGGTGTGTGCAGGCGATGAGTTTAGCGGCGACAGGGTTGGAGTTCAGGTGAGGTGCAGGGACGAAGGGTTGGGTCCGGGTGTTGTGGCTGCTCGGCTGAAGATCAGAGATGCTGGTGCTCGAAGTGGCCGGAGCTCGGGTGTCTGGTGGTGCTGGGTCGCAAGGCTCGTCGGAGGAGAGTTCGTCGACGGATTGGTAGTTGGGGTCGATGGGTTTCAATGCTTGGGTGCTCAGACGATGGTGTCGGAGGGTGTTAAGGGGGAGAACGAGAGAGAGAGAGCTCGGGTTGCAGTGGCGAGGGGGCTCAGTTTGGGTGGCGCGGGGGGAGCTGCAGTGGTCGTGGCAGCTTTCGAGGGGGAGAAGAGGAGGTTTGAGCCGGAGAGGGAGAGAGAGGCAGTGAGTGAGAGAGTGTTGAGAGAGAGAAGTGAGATAGAGAGAGGGAGAACAGAGAGAGAGAGAAACAGAGGAAGGAGAGAGAGAGGCAGAGGGGTTAGATAGAGAGAGAGAGCACAGAGATTGAGGAAGAGACAGAGGGGAGAGAAGCGTTGCAATTAGGGGAGTTCGCGAGCATGAGGAGGCGCCGGCGGCGAGAAGATGAGGGGGAGAGGTGGTCGACGAGACGTAGTGGGGCGCTAGCCGACGTCGTGGGTGGTGTCGGGAGTTGGAGGGTAGTGAGGGTGGTGAAGTTGGGTTGGGACGGAGACTATGATGATGATGACGAAGACGATGGTGCGGGGGAGAGAGGAGGAAGGAAAGAGAGGAGGGCGAGGGAGTGTTGGAAGTGAGGGGAAAGAATGGGGAGATGAGGAGGTGAGCATCGCGGTCGTAACGCTCGCGGGTGGGGCGACAAGAGCACGAGCGTGGGAGAGGAAGGCGGCGGAGAAGGTGGATCACGTGCGAGATTGGCGGGAGAGCCGTTGGGAAGAAGATGCTGTAGGGAGCGGGTCGGGTCAAAGCGCGGGCGCGGGTTGGAGGCTGGAAGCGGCTGTTGGGAGTGGGCTGAGGAGAATGGGCCAAGGAAATTGAAAAATTTAAATGGGAAAAATAAAGAAGCGGGCCGGGCCAAGGATAGGGTTAATTAGTTATTAATGGTAAATGAATGGGACGGAGGTTTAATATTTAAGAAACCTAATATGGTTTGGGCTGTGGGATTTAATAAAGAAGAAATTTGATGAGAAAGGAGTGGGCTGCTAAGAGGGCTGGTCCAAACAAATTAAAGGAAAAAGGAATTTGATTTAATTGGGAAAGAGAATATAAGGGAATGGAAAAAGAACGGAAAAGAAAATCAAAATGGAAAAATAAACGGAGTGGGCCGGAGATTTGATATAAAAGAAAAATGGGTTTTAATGAGATGGATTAAGTTTATAAAAGAATGGGAGATAGGCTTGGGATATTCTAAATGAAATTTTGTGAGAAGTGGAGGGGGAAAAAGTTTAAGTAAAATAAAATAAACTAATGAGAAATTACAAGGACTGGACCAAAGGAATGGTGCGGAGTGTTATGGTGTGGGGATTTTGGGTTTGAGAAAGGGGAGGGGATAAACTAAAATAGGTTGGGAAAATTTTAAAATAATCGATAATTATAAATACAAATTATAGGTGAAAAGAAATACGAATATAAGCGTACAAAAAATGGGCTGGGTATTACATCATACCACCCTTACAAAAATTTCGTCCTCGAAATTTAAGACTAAACGATAAGTTGTAAAATCAAAAACGAAAGCTACCATATCATAAACTAATTCCTAATGGTTTACTTAAAACGGGTGGATGAAATTTGTGAAGATATATATATATATATATATATATATATATATATATGGAAGAACAACATACAACAGAAAGGATTTAAATAAGTATACGGCAGGAACAACTATAAGGACGAACTATAAGTACACGAGAATATAGATAACAATAACGAACGGAAATAAGCAAGGCATGTTCAATAAAATCGAAACCCAAATGTGTGCACATCTAAGTATATCAAAAATAGCAAACAGAGATAATAAGTATAAGGCTCAACCACTCATAATAGTAAGCATAGGCACAACACTCGAAAATAAAACAACGACAATAAGATAATGAAAAAAATTTATCGGTAGGTCAAAACATCTTAGGAAATTGTATCGGTCAATTAACTTAAGAAACTCATATAGCGAAAATAAGAAATATGGAACAAGAATATGCGCGGTGTAAGGTCGCGCTACTGAAAATGGGAATAATAATAATGCACTTAAAATAAATAAAACGGAGAAATCAATAACACGTACTCTTTGATAAATTTAAGATAATGAAAACTAAATTTTGAATAATAATGTCTCTAAATATATTTGGGGTAATAGAGAAATCACCAATATGAATAGGGCTAGCTAGGGTAGTGATTACAAGAAGGTGTGGCTCAATCAGAAGGTCGGAGTGTGGCGGCTTTAGGCTGAATGTTAAGGAGATTGGGATAGGGTCAGCACAGGAAGTAAGGATGAGCAACAAAAGAATACAAAAGAAAAGTGTGGGGGAAACAACAGTCGGTACAACACACGAATCAAAATTTGAAGTGTTAGTGAATTCGGAAGTTTCACAGGAACTGTTCCCCTCTCAGAAGGATCTCAATGGGACACAGACGAGGGATGGAGGGTGGCTCATTCCAAGGATCAGGGTGCGGTACTTCCTAATCGAAACGGGGTGAAAACTATACAATGAGTAGGGGTGGACAGTCAGGGAACTCAGCAGAAAAATAAATGGATATGGGCAGTAAACAAGTATCAAGCGAACCAATAATCAAAAGGTTTACGAATTCAGAAGATTTATTTCATTGAAGAAAATTTGAAACAAGGCATTCCCAAAGGCGAAAAGTTGCCCTAAACTATACACATTTTATTTGGCCAGAAAGACAACATCAAAAGATATTCCGTCAGTCGCGGTTGTGAAGGTTCAGTAGGTAGCGGTAGGCTCGCGCGCTCAGGTAGGGGCGTCCATTTCCATATCGCCTCGCGGGGGCCGTCATTGAGAGTTCTTCCACAGCAGGGTCTTGATCTTCTGGTCCTTCCTCCTCGGGTGGAGCTTCCTCATCGAGGTCCGATTCCATGTGTTTTTCATCTTCTGGATTTTCTTCCACGGGATTTTCCTCCACTGGATTTTCTTCTATCGGGTCTTCATCGGGATCTTCCTCTATCGGGTCTTCCTCTATAGGGTTCTCTTCAGGATCTCTTTCTTCTTCGTCGGAATCAGCTATCATGTTAAACTCTGGGGCGGCTACTCCTTCGTCCTCTGAATCGTCGTTTCCGAAGTTGACCTGGGGACCGTTGATCTCATCGTCAGAACTCATCAGCGTGCGATTTAAGGAAACGCATAACTGTGCATCCTCGTCTAGATGCGGCGCTGCTCCAGGGTAGGCCATGGTCTGAAAAGAAAAGTCATGATCAGACAGTGGAATACATCAAGGAAAAAACTCAGGGTACGAAGTATAGGAAAATATGCGGTTGCAGGAACTGAGAGATCAGGATTAAAATACTGTGATAGTGAATAGAATTAGATAAAGATAAAGCAAGAGAATGATACATATATTGTGATTCAAATTTTTTATTTCATTCAACTAAAATTTCGACGGATACAAAGGTTCAAACGGAAAGAAATATTTATAAGAGGATGGCAACATAATATTGAAATTGGAAAACATAAAAATTCTTCTTTGATCACTAGACCGTCGCATCCTCGTCATGCAAATTGAATCCTATGTTGGATCCTCTTTATCCTCGAAGCGCGAACTACGCAATAATCGTCACTTGGCAGAAGTGGGGAGTGTGGACGAATCTCCTCCCTGTAGCTCTTTCCTTTCTGGGCAGCCGTTGATGAGATGTTTGTTAGAACCGCATATCAGACATTTCCCTTGAGCATGGCGACAATCCCTCTGAAGGTGTCCTGGCCTCTTACAGTACCCACAACTTTGGGTCTTCTGCTGCTTCTGTCTCGGGGGAACAGATGGGCGCTTCATCTTCTTCTCTTTTCCTCGTCTAATAGGGATCCCTTTATGATCGGAGACAGCCGCCGATGCCTGATTTATCTGTCTTCTCAGTCCTTCAGCCAACAAGTCGTTTGTTCGCTCCTGGGCTTCCTTTAGACCTTGCAGTACACTCAAAATCTCGATGGTCTGATTCTGGGGAGCGCATATGGATGAATAGTGGTTGGAAGACATGATCCTGTACAATGATTTTGAGGATGATATAAGTCACAAGATATACGAATCAAAATATAATATGGATATAACAAAGATTCAAAAATATCAGAGGTGCTGAATTTATTATAAGTGGGGAATCAACTGTATGACTTTAAGTCACTTGATTAGAGTACGGTAGTGCAATTGCAACCACGTATCCTTGTCAAGTCACCCGAAACCATAGCGAATGAATAGCTGAACACACGATGTGAATATGGATCAAGAATGACAAGTTTACAATCTAGACCGAGGGATGTCTTAGATTGCCAAACTATACACGGAAAACTGCAATCCCAATCGATGCAAAACCTGGCTCTGATACCAACTAAACCATGTCACGCCCCGCTTCCCAAAATACGGAATACGAGGGATAGACAAGGCCAGCCATGCTCCTACGGTCCAGGAAATGTCCTGCCGTAGTCACACTTCGGCTTCTATTTTTTCATGGTAAACAGTAAATGATGCGCAGGTAATGAGAAATGCAGTAACTGAAAGAAACAATGTAAAGACTCACCTGAAGTGGAACAAGCGAATGTAACTCGGAATGGCAAGTCAAGAAGTCTGTGATGCACGTCTAGTTCTGGTCCAGGCTAAACCTTCTCCTCACACTGAGCATGCATACTCAAGTCGTCAGAGCGACACAATAGCAATATAATATATATAAAATCATGTGACAATTCTAACAGTGGTAACAGATATGTGAAACAGTAATTAATGACAGTATGAATATGAATGTGCAATAATCAATGCAGCGGAGCGGTAAAGCAGTAGAACGATATGTCACGCATGTCAATCACAGTAAATAAGGTATATAAATGCCATTATCCCTATCAGTCTCTAAGTCTCACTGTACAGGCCATTAAGCCTATCGTCAGTCCAAGTGTGAGATTCAACCACTCGTGAGTGTCCTCCACCCAAGAGTAGAACCTAAGGGCAAGGGACCACGGGCCCAACATGTAACATGTATATCACGGTGTATATCACATACCCTGTAAATCTCCATATATCTCCATAAATATATAAGCCGGCATGGGACTCCCGAGATTCTGTTGAACTCACACTTAAACTACCCCACACTCCGTGGCCTACATCAAACGCTAACCACAACCCTAAATACTAATCGATCCGTGACAAGTCTGCGTGAGAACTGGAGACAGGACCTCCATCAAGCACGTCCCGACTAATACCTAAGATAAATGGCAGTGTCTGGTGCCTTATCTGTGACACCCGTGCAAGCGCTTCCATAAGTGTCCCATACCACTTATAGTCACACGTACATGCATCCCACAGACGTCGACAATGCAATAGAATAATAGGGTCACTGATTGTGTACAAGTACGTATCACTTAATCACGGATACACGAACACTGACGTACTTGCCATAATCATCACTAAAATCTAATACTGGATGAATGCACGATATTACTAGGTTATCACTACAATGATATGGGTATGATATGATACGTAAACAGTATATGAAGCATGATTAAGGTGTCATAAAAATAGCATTCTATCACTTGCACGATTTATCATGAAACGTACGTGTACAGTTTAGTGAAACGATAAACAGGTAATAATCAGTATGTTCGGTCATCTATCCATCTAATCTAGTTTCAAGCCAATCGGGTTCCAGGATCATTAATTATAATCATTTCATTTTAAGCGCTCGCGGCTGGAAATCCGGTTTCAGAATCAGAAGTCCGTTTCGCAACGCATTTTAATCCCAGTTGGATTCAGATTTTAGCGACGCCACAGTTGGATTAATTCTAGGGTTTTCAGTAAGGTTTTCAACGCAATCGACGGATCTTCGATCGCATCTGTACGTCAGGAGATATATACTGTTTAATACCAATTTGTCAGTTCTGATTCTGCTGGGACTGTTATGCGTCCCGAACTTTTAATTTACAGAATAAATAATAAACGATAACGAAACGGAGTGAAACTACTTGTGTTGTCTAGTTAACAGGTTTACCTATAATAGACAGCGGAGTTCCGCAAACTACGAGTTAAGGAAATCCTGAGGTACCCATTACGAAACTGCAAGCAACACCTGGAGTCGCTCTGGACTGCAGTCCAGAGTCGCACTCTGATCCAAATATCATCACAGTTCAAGTACAGGAATACTAGGAAACCAGTATAGGGTCAAAGTTCGTCGTGTCGTCTTCGATTTGAGCCCTCGAACGCACCATTCTAGTTTGTATATGATTTATGGTGAATTTAATGGTTTTCAGGTACAATAAAATTCCAGTTTTACGGTTAAACTTGGGGGTAGTTGTTTTAGTCGTTAACGGTCATATTTTCCAGCGAAATTTGCACACGTTATCCATCCCTACAAGGGCCAATGCAATATATCCAGTTCCGTCAAATTTGATAATGATTTTCTAAGAGGACAAGTATCGAACAGTTTTGTTGCAATATTTAACATAAGGCAAAACATGGGATATATATATACGATTATAATTTGTAAACTAATAATAAATAGCATGTAGCAAGTGGAGACTTGCCTGGAGACGCACGGCAGCGAAATACAGCACGGTCGCGTGACGAACTGGCACGACGACGGCAGCAGCTCCGGGTGAGCTCGGGTTTCCGGCGGGGTTCTTGCTCGGGAATGATAATGAGACGAGCTCTGGCGAGGGTGTGTGCAGGAGATGAGTTTAGCGGCGACGGGGTTGGAGTTCAGGTGAGGTGCAGGGATGAAGGGTTGGGTCCGGGTGTTGTGGTTGCTCGGCTGAAGATCAGAGATGCTGGTGCTCGAAGTGGCAGGAGCTCGGGGTTCTGGTGGTGCTGGGTCGCAAGGCTCGTCGGAGGAGGGTCGCAAGGCTCGTCGGAGGAGGGGTCGATGGGTTTCAATGCTTGGGTGCTCAGACGATGGTGTCAGAGGGTGTTAAGGGGGAGAACGAGAGAGAGAGAGAGCTCGGGTTGCAGTGGCGAGGGGGCTCAGTTTGGGTGGCGCGGGGGGAGCTGCAGTGGTCGTGGCAGCTTTCGAGGGGGAGAAGAGGAGGTTTGAGTCGGAGAGCGAGAGAGAGGCAGTGAGTGAGATGGTGTTGAGAGAGAGAAGTGAGATAGAGAGAGGGAGAACAGAGAGAGAGAGAAACAGAGGAAGGAGAGAGAGGCAGAGGGGTTAGATAGAGAGAGAGAGCACAGAGATTGAGGAAGAGACAGAGGGGAGAGAAGCGTTGCAATTAGGGGAGTTCGCGAGCATGAGGAGGCGCCGGCGGCGAGAAGATGAGGGGGAGAGGTGGTCGACGAGACGTAGTGGGGCGCTAGCCGACGTCGTGGGTGGTGTCGGGAGTTGGAGGGTAGTGAGGGTGGTGAAGTTGGGTTGGGACGGCGACTATGATGATGATGACGAAGACGATGGTGAGGGGGAGAGAGGAGGAAGGAAAGAGAGGAGGGCGAGGGAGTGTTGGAAGTGAGGGGAAAGAATGGGGAGACGAGGAGGTGAGCATCGCGGTCGTAACGCTCGCGGGTGGGGCGACAAGAGCACGAGCGTGGGCGAGGAATGCGGCGGAGAAGGTGGATCGCGCGCGAGATTGGCGGGAGAGCCGTTGGGAAGAAGATGGTGTAGGGAGCGGGTCGGGTCGAAGGGCGGGCGCGGGTTGGAGGCTGGAAGCGGCCGTTGGGAGTGGGCTGAGGAGAATGGGCCAAGGAAATTGAAAATTTTAAATGGGAAAAATAAAGAAGCGGGCCGGGCCAAGGATAGGGTTAATTAGTTATTAATGGTAAATGAATGGGCCGGAGGTTTAATATTTAAGAAACCTAATATGGTTTGGGCTGTGGGATTTAATAAAGAAGAAATTTGATGAGAAAGGAGTGGGCTGCTAAGAGGGCTGGTCCAAACAAATTAAAGGAAAAAGGAATTTGATTTAATTGGGAAAGAGAATATAAGGGAATGGAAAAAGAACGGAAAAGAAAATCAAAATGGAAAAATAAACGGAGTGGGCCGGAGATTTGATATAAAAGAAAAATGGGTTTTAATGAGATGGATTAAGTTTATAAAAGAATGGGAGATAGGCTTGGGATATTCTAAATGAAATTTTGTGAGAAGTGGAGGGGGAAAAAGTTTAAGTAAAATAAAATAAACTAATGAGAAATTACATGGACTGGACCAAAGGAATGGTGCGGAGTGTTATGGTGTGGGGATTTTGGGTTTGAGAAAGGGAAGGGGATAAACTAAAATAGGTTGGGAAAATTTTAAAATAATCGATAATTATAAATACAAATTATAGGTGAAAAGAAATACGAACATAAGCGTACAAAAAATGGCCTGGGTATTACATGTCTCAACAGAGATACTCAACAGAGATACTTTGATAAAGTTTTGGAGCATCCCGGCATGGCAGATGCTAAATATGTAAGTACTGCATTGGCACATCAATTCCAACTTTCAGCCCGTTCATCACCGCAAACAGAGAAGAGATTATTGTGAAGAAGCGTGGCACAACGGATAATCCGGCCGACATGTTGACGAAGTCTCTTTCAATTGTTAAGTTTGAGCGTTGCTTGAACTTAATTGGAGTTCTTCGTACTCATTGAGCCCTTTAGGGATTTTATGTTGAAGGTGGGGCTGTTATTAATTTTGGTGGAGGAGTTTGTGGAATGCGAGGTAAGGTGGAGATTTCTTATGTATTCCTCACATTCGATCCATACTGATTTCCTATTGATTCGGCGCTATCGCGAAGCTATATGAAGATTTGACGTTATCTACAAGTTATACGTCTGGAGCTCCAGATGTCTTTCTGTGCTCTGTATGCGCAAGCATACTTTAGAAAGACGTCTGCCTCGATGAGGGTCAGACGTCTGCGAGCACTCTGGTCTTCTGAAGACTTGAAGGACGGATGTCTGAAAATTCTTGTTCAAACTTCTGGTGGCAATCTTGAGTTTCAATGATACTTGGGCAGACGTCTGTCCATTCCTTCAGCAGACGTCTGTCATATTGGGCCGGTCAAAACCGCTTTGTTAGGAAATTAGTTTTTTGGTAAAATCTTTTGTGTTCTATATATAAGAAATTATGTAGCAACCATACGAGAGAGTTTTTGAGATAGCTTTTGTTATTTGAGAGAAGTCTTTTGTTTGTAAGATCTTGTTTGAAGGATTTGTAATCGTCCATCACTTTTGTACTCCTCTGAATTTGATTAGTAATAAAGGTTCGTCTTCGTCTATTTGTAAGTTTCGTATTTTATATTTTGCCTGTCCTTTGTGCAACTTCTCTTTATCTTTTTGGTTTGCTTTGTGATTGTCTTGCCGTAACAGAAGCATATAAACTATATATTGTTTTTTGGGGGCAACATATATATTGCTTGAATGATAGCGTATAATATTTATTTATGTAAACTAATAAACAAATAAGTACATTTTTTGTTAAAAAAATCCTTATTTATTATTTAATATGGTCTTTTTTTTTATATATAAGACACCCAAGAATAGAGGTTTCTAAAAATTAGCTCCAAATATTGATATTAATAAACAACCCCAAAGCATGAATTTAACTAAAATTTTCCATGCGGTTAAAATTAGTATATCTAACACCATTATGACAAGCCGTTAGGGGCGTTAAAAGATAGTTTTACTACTCTAACGATTCATTCTTCACACTTAAATAGTCCACTCCCTTCCGTTTGCTAACCTAGGTCAAAATTACGATTTCTTACTCTTCTCAAGCATCAACGGTCCAAGTTGAAGGAGAGTGCAAGGGTTGAGAGTTTTGGATGGAAGAATGGAGCAACAGAGGACAAATGATGATATTTAACATAACAAATAGTATATTTGATTGTGGTTAAGCTTAACCTACGGGTTAAACAAACAAAGGGGTCTGATGACACTCGATATTGGTGACCTCCAAGATCAGGACACGTGGCAGATGATGTGTCCCAAGACTTAGAAGAAAGGGCCCACAGGGGCCGACCAGGTCCCCTGTGGACGACCTGAAGCGTAAACTGGCCCTCCTCGGAGCCCCACTTCAAATTAGCCTACTCGGCCCCTCAGCTCGCCCGAGCTGCCACAGGACAAAGACTCCTCGGTCTCCTCAATCGTCCCCGAGCCCTCAGCCGAGGCCGTCTTCCTCGTCCCACCGACCAACTCCACCACTCACAGGCGTAACCGCCGCTCCGCGAATCTTGCCATGCGCAGATTCTACGCCAACAACATCCCACGTTCCATGCCCTCACGATCCCCATTAATGGGCGATCCGCTCTCTGCGTCGGCGTGACGTCGGGAGCGTAACTGCCGGCGAGATTCTCGCGCCTGCCGCTGCATGCCACCACCGCTATATAAACCCCATCACAGAGGGGTCAGGTAAGCCATTCCGGACACTTGACGCCGTTACTCTGCTCAGATCTCATCATTAAAAAGAGCGTCGGAGGGTCCTCGGTGGTACCAAACCACCCTTGGACTTCTTTGCAGGTACTCGGCGACGGCCTTCTCACCCCGCCTTTTCCTCTCAAAACCCATTGAGACCCACATGCATCGAAGGATAACCGGTCGAGTTTTCCTCGAGATCAACGGAAGGCAACATCTGACGGAGGCCCGAAAAGGAGCTCCATCAGTTGGCGTCGTCTGTGGGAAACGTTAAATTCCACAAAATACAAAGTTGGCCTTCCTTTTTCCTCTCTCATGGCAGACGACCATCGTGGGGATCCCAGTACCAGCCGCCGCCTTCCGCTCACCAAAGGCGGGGATGAACCTCCCCCCATGACCGTCATCAACGCCCTCGCAGGCCGGATAGATCGCCTGCAATCCCTCATGGAGGCCCTCGTCCGTGTCAAAACGACAGCGCCCGGGCCCAAGATCGCTATTCCTCCGCCTCCAGAAGACTTTGTCCCTGTCTGGACGGCCAACCACCAGCAGGCTGCATCCCCTAGCGACCGGTCCCTTGAACCGGTGCCCCCTGAGGCCCGCTGGGCGCCCCAGGGCTCCACGCCAAGATCCGCCGCCAGGGAGCCTCGCCCCGAGCCTCCTCGCGACCCTTACCCCTCTGAGGAAATGCCGGTCACCTCTCCTATCCACGAGTGTGGCCGACCCCACCATGATCGGCGGGAACGCATAGAAGGGGTCCGTCCCGGCGACTCAAGAGCTACCCCATCCCGGGACCTGAGGCACCTTATCGAGAGAAACCGGGGCCGCTCCCAGACGCAGTCCACCCCCAGCGGGGACGGGAATCCCGAGGCGCCGATTCCTCAAGGTACCACGGTCGACTCGTGTCACGCCCCTCTTCCCAGAGTACGCTAAAATGGGCACATGACATAGCCAACCATGCTACCTATGGGTAGGAAGCATCCATCCATAGTCACATTACGGCTGTAGAGATATCAAGAACAAAATAAAACTATCTAAAACATGTCCAGAATCCAAGATAACATGAGTCAATAATAAATAATTGCGGAAGCAAATGATCCAATACAAATAACTAAAATGTATGTCCCATAATGCGGGCTCACATCTGGAAATAAATGCAGGAAATAAAACTAACTACTACTGACACCTCACAGCTCAGCCTGCTGGCTGAAGTACTCCTGCTCGGACTGCAACAGCGGTACAGAATCTGGGCCATACAAAACCCAGACGTCAGCGCGTCATGTCATCAAGTAATAAACTAATAAGAGAGTAACAGGCAATGCAATATGAACATGAATACAGCAAGAATAACAATAATATGAATCAAGCAGTGCAGGGTAGTGTGCAGTGGGTAAACTAAACTGTTCTATCGGGTTTTCTATTCTAGAGTCTTTGAAATCAATTGATGAATCATCGATGTAACTCAATAGTATCCCGTGCATGCCCGGGACCACGGTCAAGGACTCTCGGGCTGAAACCGAGACGTGCCGCTAGGAAGTAACAGGTAGCAGGATGGGCGGGTGATGTCAGCATCATCACTCCGGGGCTGGCCTAGCCCGTAAGACTGATCAGAACAGGTATCGAACTGTTGAGTTACAAGTCAGGTTTCACCTTTGATTTACCCATACCCCCAAGTTATGTATGTCAAGTTAGGTATTCAGTAGTCAAGAACTAATGCCAACACAGGATCAGGTAAAAGCAGGTTTGTCTGGATAGACAACAGAAACGGTCCATGAGGACTACATGTCAGGTTTGTTGGCATTAGACACAAGATCAGGTAACGGGTTAGGTCATGGTACATCGGGTCAAGTCAACAGTGTACGGTACCATGTCAGGTATATCAATATATATATATATAGCAAGTCAGGTCAAGATGTAAACAATATCGTGGGTGTGCTCACAATCAGTTATATAATCTAGCATGGGTATTAACAACATGAGATAAATAATAAATTAAGTAATAGGCAGTTTCATTCAATTTGCAATACAGTTATCAAATTTGTCACAGAGAATGATTACAAGAGTGCAGTAAGACAAGTATAGCCGTTTAGTCATGTTAACAGGTTTAAGAACCCTTAGAGGTGCAATGATTTGTATAACGGTTCAGTACAGCTATTTCAGGTTAAATGCATACTAGTGTCCGAATAGAACAGAACTACAGGGATAAATGCCATAAGCTACGTTAACGTTAAAAATGTGATTAAACAGGTAAATATGGTTATTAGGTTCAATTTGCAACTGTAGGTTCCAAGTTTAACGGTAAAATGATATAATGCAATATTGTACACGAAAACGAGAAATGATCGTACCAAGTTAAATTTACAGGTTTAGGGTGTCATAATATATGTGTAAATATTGTATAGCATGTAGCAAGGGGTACTTGCCTCGACGGGTCGCGAACCGGGAAAAACAGAACGTAAACGTCGGCGGGGAAACTCGCGACGGGCGCACGATTCACGGATTGAACCCAAACAACGAATAATAGAACCACGCGAGTCGGGATGCCTCGCTGGAACGTCGGATCACATCGTCGGCATCGCCAGATTCCGGCCGAAAAGTGAACAGTGAACGGTCAAGACTTGCAATCAAAGAAAAGAAAAGAAACAAGGAAGGAGCAAAGGCTTACAAAGGTTCTGTAATCATAGAGAGGAGACGTGATAACGACGACGAGGTCGACGGCTCCGGCGGTGGCATTCAGTGACCGCGGGGGATCTGCCGATGCAAGAAATACTTTAGCAGAGAAGGGAAAGAAGGAAATGAAGGAGGAGGAGAGGGAGAGAAGGCTTACCGAGGCGTTCACAGGTGGTCCGGTGATCGTCGGCAACGACCAGGAGCGGCGCAGACGCGAGCAGGGGTGGTCGCTGGTGGCCGCAGAGAAGCTGCAAGGTGCTGGAAAGAAGGGAAGAAAGAGGGTGCGGGCGAGGTGAGGCAGAGGAGGCGAGGGTGCTGGTGACGCTGGCGCCGGCGTCGGGACTGCGGCGGCAAGGATGGAGGTGGCTAGGGTCTGCGCGAGGCTCATGATGGGTTTGCTGGGAAAAAAATGAGAGAGGGAAAAAGGTTTTAAAATTATAAAGGAGAGAGAGAGAGAGAGATTTGAGGGTGAGAGAGAGAGAAGGAGATTGGAGAGAGAGAACGGGAATGGGGCCCACGAAAAAATGAGGGATTCGATTGGCTGGGTTTAATTTTAAAAGATTTAAAAGTTTTAGAAAAATCTTAAACAGTTGAAATATATATAGGATTGTTAAAACAAGGAAATATACGAATGGTTAATTATATATTAAAATTTGGGATTTTGGCGCCAAATAAAACATTTCCAAATCGTGTCCGGGTTGGGTCCAAAAATTTGAAATTGAAATAATAGGATTTTAAGCGGGATCCAAATTTTAAAATTAAGTGTCTTATGATTAAAAAGCATACCCCCAAAACGGACACACGTACGTGCACGTGGCCATCCAAACCTGTCCGTTTCACTGAACGGGACGAGAACACGATGCACGGACGCTACAACGGGGTTAGGGGTGTCAAGTAGGCCAAGATGAATATTTTTAATTTTATTTTAGATGATAAAATTTGTTATATGCAGAAATGAATTTACCGGTTAAAATTTTACAGTAAATAACAAACAAGCAAGATAAGTGAAAAGAATACCACATTACGCTCAAACAGTAACTGAAATAGTAGCATTGGGCTCGGGTGTTACATTATACCCAACTACAAAAGAATTACTTCCTCGAAATTCAAAAAATAAAAAGATAGATAACTACAAGAAAAGGTGAGGAAACTTCTGCCGGATTTCATCTTCTCGTTCCCAAGTGGACTCTCCATGCGAGCGATTACCCCAAGAAACAAGTACAAGAGGGATCACCTTGTTCTTAAGAACCTTTTCCCTTCGATCCACGATTTCAACCGGTCGCTCCTCAAAAGTCAAGTCTTCTCATACTGTTAACTCCGAATGATCCAATACGTGCGTTTCATCTCGAACACACCTTCGTAGTTGAGATACGTGAAACACATCGTGCACATTTGCCAAGGACTGCGGTAACGCCAAACGGTATGCTACATCACCAACACGCTCCAAGATCTCAAAGGGTCCAACGAATCGAGGACTAAGCTTTCCTCGACTACCAAAATGAATCACCCCTCTAGTCGGTGATATCTTCAAGAATACCAAATCACCCACGGCGAACTCTAAAGGTCTTCTTGACGTATCAGCCCAACTCTTCTGTCGGTCTTGTGCTGCCTTCATATGATTTCTGATAGTGTTAACCTTCTCAACTGTCTGCATAACCAAATCTAGTCCCAATAATCTTCGTTCACCGACATCATCCCAACACACAGGTGAACGGTATTTACGACCATACAAGGCTTCAAATAGAGCCATCTGGATAGTTGCCTGAAAACTGTTGTTGTATGAAAACTCCACCAAGTGTAGATGATCCTCCCAAGAACCCTTGAAGTCCAACATGCATGCTCTCAACATATCTTCAAGAGTTTGGATCGTTCTCTCCGACTGACCATCAGTTTGAGGATGATAAGCTGTGCTAAACTTCAATCGAGTCCCCAAACTTTCCTGTAGACTCCGCCAAAAGTGTGATAAGAACCGAGTGTCCCGATCGGACACGATGCTCACCGGTACTCCATGCAATCTTATAATCTCTTGCATGTACCTCTCTGCCAAAGTCTTTGTTGATTGACCAACCCGAAAAGGAATAAAGTGAGCTGCTTTTGTCAGTCGATCAACAATCACCCATACTGCATTGTTGCCTTTTGGACTCCGCGGTAAAGCCGTCACGAAATCCATGGTTATATGTTCCCACTTCCACTGAGGAATCGGAAGCGGTTGCAATAAACCAGCAACCCTTTGATGTTCAGCCTTAACTTGCTGACACACCAAGCACTTTGCCACAAAGCGAGCAATCTCCCGCTTCATGCCTTCCCACCAGAAATGCTGTCGAATATCTCGGTATATCTTTGTGCCTCCTGGATGTACAGAATAAGCTGAACTGTGTGCCTCTTTCATAAGCTCTTCACGAATGTCTCCCTTTGGCACACACAAATGGCTACCATACCTCAACGAACCATCTTCGTGGATCAATAAATCTGTTCGCAGTCCGGCTTCAATCTGTCCTCGAAACTTTTGCAGTCTAGGATCCTGCGATTGTGCTGCTTTAATATTCTCAATCAAAGACGACCGCACTTGCAGCTGCATCAACTGTCCCGTAGAATGCGGTAGCACAACCACCAAGTCAAATCTTCGAAAATCTGCAACGATCTCCTTCTGTGTAGTTAACACCTGAATTGCTGGTAACCGACTAAGCGCATCCGGCACAACATTAACCTTCCCCGGATGGTACTTAAGATCAAGATCGTAGTCAGCCATCAGCTCCAACCATCTACGCTGCCTCATATTAAGCTCCTTCTATGTGAACACATACTTCAAGCTCTTATGATCAGTAAAAACTTCGACTCTTTCGCCCAAAAGGTAGTGTCTCCAAATCTTCAAAGCGAAAATCACAGCCGTAAGCTCCAAGTCATGAGTTGGATAATTCTTCTCATGGGTCTTCAACTGTCTCGATGCGTATGCTACAACCTTACCGTGCTGCATCAAAACACATCCCAATCCTTTCTCAGATGCGTCGCTGTGAATCACCAATCCTCCGGAATTGTCTGGCACGGTCAGAATAGGGGCGGTTATCAACTTCTGCTTCAACGTCTCAAAAGCTAACGCACATTTATCCGTCCATACAAAAGGTACCTCCTTGCGCGTAAGCTTGGTCAACGGCTCCGCCAGACGAGCAAAGTTCTCCACAAATCTCCTGTAATATCCGGCGAGTCCAAGAAAGCTTCTTATCTCCGCAACATTCTTTGGAATCGGCCAATCTCGAACTGCTGCAATATTTTCTGGATCGACAGCAATTCCATCGCCAGACACAACATGCCCCAAAAACTTTACTTCCTCCAGCCAAAACTCGCACTTACTCATCTTCGCATAAAGCTTCTCCTGTCTCAACGTCTGCAGTGCGATCGTCAAATGCTCAGTATGCTCCTCAAAACTCTTCGAGTAAACCAGAATATCGTCAATGAATACCACAATGAACTGATCCAAGAACGGTGAAAAGATTCGGTTCATCAAGTCCATGAATACTGCCGGCGCATTCGTTACTCCGAAGGGCATCACTAAGTATTCGTAATGTCCGTACCGAGTCCGGAACACCGTCTTGCAAATATCTTATGTTTTCACTCGGACCTGGTGATATCCGGATCGCAAATCCAGCTTCGAGAATACCCTCGCGCCACTAAGCTGCTCAAAAAGTTCTCCAATGCGAGGGATAGGGTACTTGTTCTTAATAGTCACCCGGTTTAATTCTCGATAGTCGATGCACATCCTTCTCGTGCCATCCTTCTTCTTTACTCGAATAACTGGAGCTCCCCAAGGCGAGTTACTGCTGCGGATCCAACCCTTTTCAAGTAATTCAGCAACTTGTTTCTTGACTTCTTCCAACTCTACTGGTGCCATTGGACAATACGCTTTGGATACTGGCGCTGCACCAGGAATAAGATCAATTGCGAACTCCACGTCTCGCTTCGGCGGTAAACCCGATATATCTTCAAATACGTCCATAAAATCGCGAACAACTGCCGGCTCTTCACCATTATCAACTTCCATTGCTGCAAGAGTATTGTTTGTCGGCCTAGCCCTAAACTCGACTGGCCCGACAGAACTGCTTCCTCCAGTGAAGGTAAACTCGGGATGTCCGGGAATCTGGAAAATTACTTTCTTTGCCCTACAATCAATGTGAGCGTGGAAAGTGCCAAGAAAATCCATTCCCAAGACGACTTCATAGCTCCCCGTATCAATCACCAAGAAATCTGTAAAAAGCTCCCGTCCGCACACAACAACTGTACAATCTTTACATTCCCTACTGGATATGATTTTCCCATTCCCAGTGTGTATGTCCCAGAAACTAGACAGGGTCGTGCAGGTAATCGAGTGTGTAGTCACAAACTTGGATGACATAAAACAATGGGATGCACCAGAATCAAATAATGCCAATGCGGGAAAACCATGAACGAGTAGAATACCTGAAACGACTTCTCCCGACGCCTTAGCTTCCTCTGCTGTCAAGGTAAAAGCTCGAGCCTGATTAGGTCCTTGAGTCAGCTGTTTCTGTCCTTGGAACGGTTTCCGCGGAGGCTTCTGAATATCATCCCTCGTACGAAGCTTCGACGGACAAGCACCAACTGCATGATCAGCCGCTCCACAAACCAAACAAAGTCCCAGTCTCCTTCGACACTCCTTCTGCACGTGCCCAGTTAAACAGCAGTAGTCACAAATCACGCTCTTTCTTCGATAAATGATCACAGGCTTCTTCATGGGTGCTACGCCTCGACGGTCCACTGGAATACCTCTGTGACCATGAGCTCGGTTAGGTACAAATGCGGGCTTTCTTGCCGCAACTGCTGTCTGCTACAAGCTCCCTTTCATCCCAGATAAACTCTGTTGTTCCCGAGCTGCCGTAAGAACCTGTGAGAAAGTGGTCAAACTCAGGGAGACAATCTGCCTATGGATGTCCACATCCAAGCTGCGCATGAACCTCCGTGCCCTGTCTGCATCGTTGGCGACTAAAGGTCCAGCGAATCTGCTGAGTCTCGTCCATTCTGTTGCATGCACATCCACGGGTGCTCCATTCTGCCTTAGCCCAATAAACTTCTCTTCCATTTCCTCCCGTGCAGTCTGCGGGAAGAACTTCTCCAGGAAACTCTTAGAAAAATCCGCCCACTTGATCGGCTTGGGCAAGCGGGTCTCCTCCACAAGCCACCATTCTCGGGCATAGTCCACTAGCTGAATGCGTACCACATCAACTCTTTTGTCATCTGGAATCTGTGCCGCAATCAGCAAATTCTCCGTGTCAACTAGCCACTGCTCGGCTAGCAACGGCTCCTCCAAACCAGTAAATATAGACGGACCCAAACGCCTGAAATCTGCCACGGTCCCTACTTGGTCGACTGGTTTAGCTTCAACCTTGTCTACGGACTGCTGAACGGTCCGCAAACCTTCCTGGAATGATTCTGCTTACTGCTGGATCAACTCGGTCTATCTCTTTTGATTCTCCAGCATTCCCCTTATCACTCCAAGCATGGAGGCTTCGTCCACACGCCTCTGGTACGTCTTGAAATTCTTATCTGCCATATTCCTGAAATCAAAACACCCAACATTAGCATGATGATAGATTCAAAATATAGATCAAGACTAGAACTCCAAGATACTTAAATAGAGTACCGCATTGTAACTATGCCGCGGTATCATAACCACAATTACTTAACTCCACCCAAGTCGCCTAAGTCCTAGAGATAACAAGGAATCAGGTTTTTCGAGTCGATATGCAAAGGAAGTTTGCACATCGTAAAAGATATAATCAGGAAGAATGTGATTCAAGAATGGTAAACGGCAAGGTGGCAGGACATGTTTCCTAAACACGGGTATTCTGATTCGTGTATTGGGTCCAATACCCAACTACAAAAGAATCAACTCGACTAAACTATGGCTCTGATACCAAAAGAACCATGTCACGCCCCGCTTCCCAGAGTACGCTAAAATGGGCACGTGACATAGTCAACCATGCTGCCTGTGGGTAGGAAGCATCCATCTACAGTCACATTACGGCTGTAGAGATATCAAGAACAAAATAAAACTATCTAAACATGTCCAGAATCCAAGATACCATGAGTCAATAATAAATAATTGCGGAAGCAAATGATCCAATACAAATAACTGAAATGTATGTCCCATAATGCGGGCTCACATCTGGAAATAAATGCAGGAAATAAAACTAACTACTACTGACACCTCACAGCTCAGCCTGCTGGCTGAAGCACTCCTGCTCGGACTGCAACAGCGGTACAGAATCTGGGCCATGCAAAACCCAGACGTCAGCGCGTCATGTCATCAAGTAATAAACTAATAACAGGGTAACAGGCAATGCAATATGAACATGAATACAGCAAGAATAACAATAATATGAATCAAGCAGTGCAGGGTAGTGTGCAGTGGGTAAACTAAACTGTTCTATCAGGTTTTCTATTCTAGAGTCTTTGAAATCAATTGATGAATCATCGATGTAACTCAATAGTATCCCGTGCATGCCCGGGACCACGGTCAAGGACTCTCGGACTGAAACCGAGACGTGCCGCTAGGCAGTAACAGGTAGCAGGATGGGCGAGTGATGTCAGCATCATCACTTCGGGGCTGGCCTAGCCCGTAAGACTGATCAGAACAGGTATCGAACTGTTGAGTTACAAGTTAGGTTTCACCTTTGATTTCCCCATACCCCAAGTTATGTATGTCAAGTCAGGTATTCAGTAGTCAAGAACTAATGCCAACACAGGATAAGGTAAAAGCAGGTTTGTCTGGATAGACAACAGAAACGGTCCATGAGGACTACATGTCAGGTTTGTTGGCATTAGACACAAGATCAGGTAACGGGTCAGGTCATGGTACATCGGGTCAAGTCAACAGTGTACGGTACCATGTCAGGTATATCAATATATATATATAGCAAGTCAGGTCAAGATGTAAACAATATCGTGGGTGTGCTCACAATCAGTTATATAATCTAGCATGGGTATAAACAACATGAGATAAATAATGAATTAAGTAATAGGCAGTTTCATTCAATTTGCAATACAGTTATCAAATTTGTCACAGAGAATGATTACAAGAGTGCAGTAAGACAAGTATAGCCGTTTAGTCATGTTAACAGGTTTAAGAACCCTTAGAGGTGCAATGATTTGTATAACGGTTCAGTACAGCTATTTCAGGTTAAATGCATACTAGTGTCCGAATAGAACAGAACTACAGGGATAAATGCCATAAGCTACGTTAACGTTAAAAATGTGATTAAACAGGTAAATATGGTTATTAGGTTCAATTTTCAACTATAGGTTCCAAGTTTAACAGTAAAATGATATAATGCAATATTGTACACGAAAACGAGAAATGATCGTACCAAGTTAAATTTACAGGTTTAGGGTGTCATAATATATGTGTAAATATTGTATAGCATGTAGCAAGGGGTACTTGCCTCGACGGGTCGCGAACCGGGAAAAACAGAACGTAAACGTCGGCGGGGAAACTCGCGACGGGCGCACGGTTCACGGATTGAACCCAAACAACGAACAATGGAACCACGCGGGTCGGGGTGCCTTGCTGGAACGTCGAATCACGTCGTCGGCATCGCCGGATTCCGGCCGAAAAGTGAATAGTGAACGGTCAAGACTTGCAATCAAAGAAAAGAAAAGAAACAAGGAAGGAGCAAAGTCTTACAAAGGTTCTGTAATCACAGAGAGGAGACGTGAGAACGACGACGAGGTCGACGGCTCCGGCGGTGGCCTACAGTGACCGCGGGGGATCTGCCGATGCAAGAAATACTTTAGCAGAGAAGGGAAAGAATGAAAAAAAGGAGGAAGAGAGGGAGAGAAGGCTTACCGAGGCGTTCACAAGTGGTCCGGTGATCGTCGACAACGACCAGAGGTGGCGCAGACGCGAGCAGGGGTGGTCGCTGGTGCCCGCAGAGAAGCTGCAGGGTGCTGGAAAGAAGGGAAGAAAGAGGGTGCGGGCGAGGCGAGGCAGAGGAGGCGAGGGTGCTGGTGACGCTGGCGCCGGCGTCGGGGCTGCGGCGGCAAGGATGGAGGTGGCTTGGGTTTGCGCGAGGCTCGTAATGGGTTTGCTGGGGAAAAAATGAGAGAGGGAAAAAGGTTTTAAAATTATAAAAGAGAGAGAGAGAGATATTTGAGGGGGAGAGAGGGAGAGAGAAGGTGATGGGAGAGAGAGACCGTGAGAGAGAGAGAACGGGAATGGGGCCCACGAAAAAATGAGGGATTCGATTGGCTGGGTTTAATTTTAAAAGATTTAAAAGTTTTAGAAAAATCTTAAACAGTTGAAATATATATAGGATTGTTAAAACAAGGAAATATACGAATGGTTAATTATATATTAAAATTTGGGATTTTGGCGCCAAATAAAACATTTCCAAATCGCGCCCGAGTTGGGTCCAAAAATTTGAAATTGAAATAATAGGATTTTAAGCGGGATCCAAATTTTAAAATTAAGTGTCTTATGATTAAAAAGCATACCCCCAAAACGGACACACGTACGTGCACTTGGCCATCCAAACCTGCCCGTTTCACTGAACGGGACGAGAACACGATGCACGGACGCTACAACGGGGTTAGGGGTGTCAAGTAGGCCAAGATGAATATTTTTAATTTTATTTTAGATGCTAAAATTTGTTATATGCAAAAATGAATTTACCGGTTAAAATTTTACAGTAAATAACAAACAAGCAAGATAAGTGAAAAGAATACTACATTACGCTCAAACAGTAACTGAAATAGTAGCATTGGGCTTGGGTGTTACAGCTCGACGCCCTCGAGAGGAAGATCGAGGGCATGCGCCGAGAAGCTAACTTCTCGAGCGACGGGGCTAAGTACGCCTCCGACTCGCTCACGAAGCCATTCACCGAGGGACTGCTCGCCATGTGCGTCTCCTCGCGTAATAAGCCCCCGAAGGTCTCTCTGTTCGACGGGAAAACCGACCCGAAGGACCACTTGGACGCTTTCACCGCGGGAATGAGCTTCCAAGATCACTTCGACGCCGCCCAGTGCAAGGCCTTCCCGGCCACCCTCATCCGCGTGGGTCGGGACTGGTTCCGGGGGCTCGTTCCCCGCTCAATTTCGACCTTCGACGAGCTGGACACCCAGTTCCTCGGCCATTTCGTGGGGAACCGTCGACAGAAGCGCACGGTCGACTACCTCTTCACGGTTAAGATCGGGGACAAGGAAACGTTCAAGGCCTATATTACCCGCTTCTATAATGCCCTCCTCGAGGTGCCCGAGCACCGGGACGAGACCGTCATAACGGCACTCAGATCTGGTCTGAGGCACAAAGAATGGTTGCGCTCCTTCGCGCTGGCTCAACCTAAGACCATGGCCGAAGTCAAGGCGGGGACCGAGCGTGAGGTCTAGCTAGAATCTGAAGTGAATGCTAACCTTCCCCGGGCAGACCGGTCCGACCAGAAGAAAAGGACTCGAGCGGACAGGCCGGAGCATCAGCAGCCCTACAACCCAAAGTTCCAGGAGTATACCCCCCTCAACGTCTCCCTCGCGGTGTTGTTGGAGAAGGCCCAGAATGAGGGGTTCTTCAAGTTCCCCCCGGTCCTACGTCAGGCCGCTAAAAGAACCCGGGGCCCCTACTGCGCTTTCCATTGGGTGCTGGGCCACGCCACGGAGGACTGCAAACAACTGAAGGACTACATCGAGGAGCTCATCCGGTCCGGGCACCTCACCACCTACTTAAGGGACAAACGGCAGACCGACCGTAAGCAGGAGCAGCCTCGCCCAACCACCGACCTGACCATCGGCCAGATCATGCTCATTTCGGCGGACAGCCAGCCCAGGGCTCAGGGAGCCCCATGCCCTATGCCAAGCGCCGGGGCCGGCAGCCCTTCAGGGGGCTCGGCCCGAGCTAACAAAGTCCTCCTTTAACCTGTACCTGTACTTTTTTTTAGCAATGTAAATTCTTCCTAGAATCTACTACTGACTAAATAAGGATCAATGGAGTATCGCGAAAAAGAAAAGAAATCTTTTTTTATTCAAAAGGTATTATGGGCTCCTCAGCCGTACATGCAAAAAAAAAATGCTAAGTTACAATAGCGGGGGTAAGGGGTGCAGCGAGCACTGCTCGTGGTACTCGGCGAAGATCTCCACCAACCGGGGCCGTGCAAGTTCCAGCCTCTGCTCCCGATTCCCCCCGCGGGCGCCGACCCCGAGCCTCAACTCGTAGCATTCGCGGACGAGCGCCTCCGAGCGCGCCAGCCGGTTCGCGGAGATCAAGCCGAAGCGCCTCAAGGACCGCAGCTTGCCCACGGCCTCGTCGAAGAGCTGCTCCGACAGGGGGTTGTAAAGCCCCGGCGATGCCCTCTAGATAGAGTACATCAGTAGCTGCAGCAGGGAGGAGCGCCTGGGGAGTAGCCGACCGAAGTGCTCCTCAATGCGAGCAACAACCAACTGCACCGTGTCCTCGGTGCGGTCGCGGTCGTAAAGGTACACGTCCGCAGAACTGATTATTTCGGGGATAGTGAACGGGAATTCCTCCATTTTCAATGGCCTATCTGTGAAGGGGGAAGAATCGGTACTCCTTATATAGCCCGCTGTGCAGCCCAACGGCCGCCATGCGGTGTCCATCGACGTTACTCGGTGGAAATGGAGCGACGCGCCCCTGTTGCTTCGCCTCCCCCAGCATTCAATGCACTAAATGCGCGCGCCGTTTCCCCGACCGTTCCCATTCCCCGCACCTACAGCCAAACGACCAGGCTGCGCCTCGTCAAAGGTTCAAACCCAGCAGCCGCCCTGCTCAAACATCCCAGGCCGGCAGCTTCCCTGCCACAACGCCGGGGATTAGAAAACCCTCCCAGAGGCAGCCGAGCCCGAGGTTCCCTCGCTTGGCTATCCCCCGTGGGCAGCTTCCCTGCCACGACGCCGGGGATCAAAAATCCTTCCCAGAGGCAGTCGAGGCTAGAGATTCCCTCGCTCGGCTATCCCCCGCGGGCAGCTTCCATGCCAAAACGCCGAGGATCCAAAAGCCCTCCCAGAGGCAGTTGAGGCCAGAGGTTCCCTCACTCGGCTATCTTTCAGGACAAAATCCCTAGCCAAGAGGCACCGGACAGTAACCCTGCCCGGCCAAAGGTCCTTGGTGGGCTTCCTACAGCCTTATAGCTTCCTCGCGCCAAAGTCCTCCCGGAGTCAGTCGGGTCCTTGCCCGGCTATCCCCGGCTGGTAGCTTCCTACCATAACTGACAGGGATCAAAGTCCTCGCCAAGAGGCACCGGGCAGTAACCCTGCTCGGTCCCCGTCCTGTAGGATCTAAAAGCCCTCCCAGAAGCGGCCGAGCCCGAGGTTCCCTCGCTCGGCTATCCCCGGCGGGTAGCTTCCCTGCCACACGCCAGGGATCAAAAATCACCCCCGAGGCTATCGGGCCCTTGCCCGGCCATCGAAGGACGGTAGCTTCCTACCACCGTCCTTAAGGATCAAAAGCCCTCATACAGGGGGACCCGAGCAGCTACCCTGCTCGGTCAAAATCCGGCTCTTGCATTCTGCGCCAGATCTCAACAACCCTCACAAAGACATCGGAGCGGCTACCCCGCTCAACCCCCTAAGGATGGAAGTCTCCTACCAACAATTCTAAAGAACCAAGCCCTGAAAAGAAGGCGACCGAGCAGCTACCCTGCTCGGCCAACACTGGCGGGTAACCCCCCTAACGCCGCAACAGATGCGCAAAACCTTAGCAGGAAAAGGAGGCCCGGCACCCCGCCAGATAACAGACGATACTCTAAATCAGAAACAAATGTCAGGTCTGCCCAAGCCTAAACGATCTCCCGCTCGACCTCGGGGCCCAAGGAGGTACCTCCTCGGAGACGCTCGTCGGCAAACAACTGCAGTCAGCTCGACGGACGATCGTTGGACAGAGAGCCAACCTGACATGAAAGTACAACGGCGCAAGTAAAAATATCCCAAAGCGAGTATTCTTCACAAACAGATGGTAGAAAGGAAAACTTTATCACAGCCTAAGAAGAAAAACTTTATTACTACTGCCAAACACAAGTTTTTTTACAAAAGGTATTTTCTGGCTCCTCAGCCTTACAAGATAGGAGAGAGGGGGCTCTACACCTCGGGCCCGGGTACGACCTCGAGGTCTTCAACATCCACCACTGGGGGCGCTGGGTCCTCGGCCCCCTCCCCGTCGGGAACCTCTCCCCCTTGCTCGTCGACACCCACGAGGGGGAACTCGGCCTGCAGGTCCGCGTCGTCGAACCCCGGCATCCGAGACTTGACGGCATCAAGGGCGTCATGCCAAATGCGAGTCGTGGCCACGGCCAGATCGTCATAAAAGCCCCTCAACCCCTTATAGCTCGCCACGGCCTTCGATTCCACCGACTTATAGGCCTCGGCCGCCGCCCCCAGCTCCTTCCGGAGGGTCTTCACCGTCTTCTTAAGGTTGCCGGCGAGCACCTGGGAGTCCTCGAACTTTCCCTCGGCGATTGCAGCGGCCTCACGATGCCGGGCGACCTCCCTTTTCCCGGCATTCACCTCGCCCTCTAGGGCAGCGATCTTCACCGACATCGCCTCCGGCTCCCGTCTGGAGCTCTCTTGCAACGCGGCAAGTTGGCCCGCGGCCTCCACCGCCGGTGCTACCACCTCGGTCTCCATGCGAAGGGCGAGGGCCACGTGCTGGAGAGTCTGGGAGCGTATAAGAAGGAGAAGGATCAGAAAATATGAAGGAAAACACTAAATCTCACTGCGCACTGGGGGCTTACCTGCACGGCTTCCTGGGCGATCGACGCCAGCTGAGCCTTGAGGGTTCCCCTAGGAACCCGACCCCCGGCCGAGGTCTCTATCTTGTGGAGCAGGTTGTCCGCGACCGACAGCCTGGACGGCACCGTGAACCGAAGCCCCCTTCCTCCACCACGGTCGGCGAAGACCGGCCCCGGGAGGGTCTCCGGGAACTCCTCTTGAGCGTCTCTGTGGGGGAGCCGATCTCCTCTTCTGAGGCCGTGTCCTCCACAATCAGGGCCCGCTTCCGGCCCGACACTCTGCTGGGGCCCGGGGCGGGATCTACCGCCGAGTGTCCTCGGGGCACCGCCACCGGGGTGGTGGGAGTGGGGGCAGCCTGCGCCCGGGAAGAGCTGGCTCCCCCAGCCCTAGCAGGCTGTCTCGGTTGGCGCATAGCATCTCGGAGAACGCCAAAGTTCATGGATCCTGCACAAAACAAACACCCCACTTATCAGCAACGCGAGTGAAACATAAACCCAGAAAGCAAGCCTAACTTACCAACGAACTCGACGGGGCTAAACCCGGCCCAGCTCAAAACCCTCTCGGACAGCAGCACGTCGTATCGAGGGATAAGCTCCCACGACGCCACTCTCACCGCGGCGGGGTCGTCGGACAGGTTCCCCGGCAGACTCTTCTCCCTCAACCACTTGGTGGGCACCGGCCAGTCCTCGCCCTCGGGAAGGGAGACAATGAAAAACTTTTTCTTCCAGTCGTGGATGGAGGAGGGCAAGGCCACGACCCCCATCCCGGTGGTGACCTCGGGCCGCTTCCTAAATGTAAAATAAACCCACCTCGGGTCGCCAGCTCGACCGCCGGGGTGACTCTTAAAAGCAAGGGAGGAATCGAGAAGGGAAAGGCTGAAAGGAATCGCCTGCAGCTTCAGGAAGATCAGGAACCCAAGGAGGATCCTCCACGCGTTCGGCACCAACTGGCCAGGAGCCAAGTCGAAGAAATTCATAGCGGCGACGACCTCAGGAGAGAAGGGCAAGCGCATTCCGCCCCAAAAAGCTTCCAAATACGGGGCAATCTCCCTGCCCCGTACCTGGTCTGCCCTCTCTCCTTCCTCGGCCAGACGAAGCGTGTAGCGTGGGGGAATGTGGAAGCGAGCTCGAGCATTGGCGAGCTCGTCCCCATGCCTCACCCAGCACGGGGTGCTGGGGGCTACATCTACCACCTCATGGCCTCGGGGAGAGGGCCCAGCCCCTGCTCCCCGAGGAGACTCGGACACATCTAAAGGAACCCTATCATCTACTCCTATGACGTGTACCGATTCTACAAGGGAAGACATCTAACCTGGGAAGGAAACTCTTCAAAGGTTGGGAACAAGAGAAGGGAAACGAGCGCCGAGCAGCTGGGGCTTGAGAATGAGGAATATGAGAGAGTAAGGGCCCTAGGGCGGGCCCCATCCGTATTTATTACCGCATACGGCCTCATCCAATGGCGCCCATCGTCTCCCGCCGAAACGGCTCCTCGCGCCCAGCGTCTCCGATCGTTCCATGTGGCAGCCCAGCGATTGGCCGTGTCCCGTCAGACGCTGCAGACCTGCGCATGTCACATCAGCCAGTTGGCGCTCGACACGTGGACCGTCGCTTCGACTGCAGAGTGCACAAAGCGGTGCACTCTCCTTAAATGCAAAGATCTCGCCTTGATTCGCAAGCGGAAAAGACAACCGACGGCTCGAGGACTCATCCCGGCATAACCCTGAGAAGGAGCTCACCTCGGGGGGGGGAGGCGGCAGTCCACTCCTGACCCGACCCGCTAGCTGGACGGGGCAAGAGTGGGGGGCTAATGATGACATTCGATATTGGCGACCTCCAAGATCAGGACACGTGGCAAATGACGTGTCCCAAGACTCAGAAGAAAGGGCCCACAGGGGCCGACCAGGTCCCCTGTGCCCGACCTGCAAGCGCAAACTGGCCCTCCTCGGGGCCCCCTGCAAATTATCCTCCTCGGCCCCTCAGCTCGCCCGAGCTGCCATAGGACAAAGACTCCTCGGCCTCCTCGCTCGTCCCCGATCCCTCAGCCGAGGCCGTCTTCCTCGTCCAACCGACCAACTCCACCACTCACAGGCGTAACCGCCGCTCCGCGAATCTCGCCATGCGCAGATTCTACGCCAACAACATCCCATGTTCCACGCCCTCATGATCCCCATTAATGGGCGATCCGCTCTCTGCGCGGGCGTGACGTCGGGAGCGTAACTGCCGGCGAGATTCTCGCGCCTGCCGCTACGTGCCACCACCGCTATATAAACCCCCATCACAGAGGGGTCAGGTAAGCCATTCCGGACACTTGACGTCGTTACTCTGCTAGGATCTCATCACTAACTTGAGCATCGGAGGGTCCTCGGTGGTACCAAACCACCCCGGGACTTCTTTGCAGGTACTCGGCGACGGCCTTCTCACCCCGCTTTTCCTCTCAAAACCCATTGAGACCTACATGCAACGAAGGATAACCGGTCGAGTTTGTCTCGAGATCAATGGAAGACAACATCTGACGGAGGCCCGAAAAGGAGCTCCATCAGGGTCTATCTAGTTGACAAAAAGAAGCTTTGAGTTTTTTGTTTTTTTTAACATATCAGCCTTTGGGGCTGTTTCTCGAAATCCCCAATCTTTGGGTTACTATATGGAAATACACCTTTATTTTGGAGGAAAGAAAAAAAAGGGAAGAGAAAGGGGTGTTAGGCTAATTTGGGAGTGAGTTTATTTTGTGCTTTTATTATCCTCTGTTTACTGCAAAGTTAAACTGTTGGGTCTTGAATCTTAACGGCTGCCAACTAATTAACCTGTAAAGCCTCTTCTATGTACCATAATGTGAGACTTTGATAGGTATAATTTTTCTATTAAATAATATGTTGATAAAGAAAAGATTTGTATTTGTAATCTCTTATCGAACACAAAAAGCTTTACAACTTTATTATAGTTGCACTTGCTGAAAAGATATGGTCTATCTGATATTCAACTAAGGGATAAAATTATGCATTACTTCCATTGGAGCACAAAGTACTTATCTACGAGATGAGATTACACAGTCAAATACAAAGAAGAAAAAGCTAATTAAGAGAGTTCAAATTTTCATATATATTTATTTTACCTTTTTTCTCTTATAAAAAAAATCTAATTCAGTTGGAACAATGAAAAACACAATCATTATATGTGTGAACACATGTCATAACACATTTATTTTGCAACTTGGGATCCCTTACATCGTCGCAACCATGGACACATATATCATATTGTTGTTGACAGTCCGCATAGAGAATCTAAATCATTTCTCTCATGAAATGCTCTTTCAGCTCGACTAAATTTCTTCGTAGATTCCCCGAAAACTTGATAAAAAGGTTGGGATATAATTATAAGAATGAGAATGCTGCTCACCAAAGTATTTTTTTGGAATGCCATTGGCTCTAGTTTTAGGGTAGGAAAGCAATCTCTTGATTAAGGTCATATATATAGTATTTGCTTAATTAGGTGATTATGTTGCTTAAGTAAACATGTCATGCAATTATTGAGGGTCATGATGTTGTTGAGCAGCCCATGCATTTGGGATGCATTGGTTGCATGTGTGATTGTTTCTTTGTCTGAGGGCTATATTATACTAAAATTCCATCAACTTTTAACATTTCTTTCAAAAAAAAAATCATAAAAGTTTTACATTACTATAAAATTCCATCAACGTGGGATGCATCACGAGTATTGATGAATTTTAATGATGTTCTGTTTGTTGACTACAATTGTTCGTATGATATTAAATTGACGACTGGACTGCAATACGAGTAAAATAGAAGGTGGAAGTAGTTAAAGCATGAAAAGTAATTACTGTATGATTAGATTAATGATAAGTTTAGTGTTTGATGCAGCCACAATCGAGATGGTTCTTTTGTCCATTCGATGTCTCGTAAATATAAATATGAACAAATTAGAAAGGGGATATATGCGCACATGTAGGTAGCTATGCATCAAAATCTTCGTTGGGTGAAATCTTTTGATTTTTCCAAGAATCTATGAAATGTAAATATAGTATTTTACTTCTGGTCAACTTTGGATTTGTTCAAGATATGAGGAAACAAAATATGCAATGCCACTGTGGAAATTTTCAACACTTACCTGACGCATGACAACACACTATTCGTTGATCTGTGTGCTTGTTTATTTTGCAAATACAAGCAATAATTACATTATAATATGAAAAGGTTAAGAGACATGAATCAATGAAGTGTGTGTTGTTATGCGTTCTGCAGCTATATATTTCATTTCTGTTGCATGTAGGTGCATAAATCATAACATCAGAATAGCAGATCTACACATAAAGTTCTACAAAAATTATCTTAAACCGAAAGTCGTGGGATCCTTATACTCGTCCACGTTACCACAACGAACTTTGAACTTCACCTTCTAGCAACGGCAGGAGAGAAACCACACCCTTGATGAGCGAGAATCTCCCACGTGATTATCTCGCAAGCTAACCCTCGATAGAACGTGGAGAAGAGAAGACGGCGGCTCAAACCCTGGCAATCTCTTAGATCCCTCCTTTCTCTTAATTAAATTAATTAACCCTAACACCATATATCACACATATATATAGAAGCTACTAGAATGGGTGGGTATTGAACCGGATGAAGCCCAATAGCCAACATACTCCCACTCGATCTTTCGAGTGGACGCCGTCCATAACTTCTTGAGCCAGTTTTCTGAATCGTTGACTCCCTGAGTCAATTTTCTCCATGAGAATCTCCTTTTTCGTCCTTGTTCATACCCATACATATTGGTGCGAGGTGAACCGCTGAAAACTTGCAAGCGGGTAATATTGCAGCGAGATCCGTTATGACCGACACAAGAATCTTCCTAAAAGAAAATAAATATAAACCAAATATATGTTAGGCTAGCGAAATCTCGTAACCTAGATCTGATCAGGCATGTCTGCCCATGTATCTTCGATCCTTCTCGGAAGTGTACTTGAACACCGTAGTAGTCCCTCGATTCATCGCACTCCTAAACTTCGCCACCATAGTGTCAATAAGAGTTGTCCATGCAATGCAATCGGGAGACATCCCAATGGATCTTCCTCCGGCTCTGAATAACTAGGTATGCTATTTACCCACTTTCCTGACACTACCCCGAATGTGCGGTATATAGTCATCGCAACAGGAAACAGCAGCCAAAGTAGCAGACGCTCATTACATGCCTACCCAGACAACCTGGTATCGCTAAGGGTATATTGATTGCATGTCCTTCCGTGAAGGAGGTTGTCATAAGGGATCACACGGTGAGGGAGATGAGATCCATCTCTCAGCCTCCCTATATGCACAGTCTCTGTGCACATCGTATGGCAGTGTGTTGCGGTATAAAATTCTCTCCCTGAGATCATACACCATTAAAGTTATACCATAAAAACCCAAGTACAATCACCCTGTGATTGACTTGCCCGGCAATATCGTTCTTCGATATGCCTGAGATCTCCCGACAAGCTCGCACCCCATGTGACGAGTCGTACCCCTAGTCCGGCTATATATAAAACAGGTAAAGTGGCTATGAGATAACTACTTCGGTCGCTCGGCATATAGCAAATCACAATCACATCCTGACCTGGTTAGGGTGACTCTGTTAAACGCTCCCACTGTTGCCATACCCTGTATGCAACAATACGGTCACTGTTCCGAGCAAATGATATCTTGCACTTAGTCTCACCTTCGTATACTTCCTAACATAAAGGGGATTTCTCGTGTGAGGGAGAGTTTCTACCTTCTGACGTATCTTTGTTAAATGTGTTCCTTGCGCACATCGTGTACCCCTTACACTTCGTATACCTTGTACTCTTGAATTTTTAATTCATGGCCGAAATAGTCAAATAAAATAGATATATCCATCCCATATAATAAAGAAAGAAAGAAACACACCATCAATCATAAAATATACATTTATAAATTCGCTACCCACAAATGAATAATGTCAAGCATAATTTAAATTCACTACATGTCTAAATACATGGTCGTCACCAAGGACGTAGCCCTAAAGCCCTAATATGCTGTACAAAATGGCCCTAATATGCTGTACAAAATGCTCCTCCGCGATTCTCTTCGTTGGTAGGTCCACGACCATCTGATCCAGAGATGTACTGCAGCTTGACTTCCTCTTTCTCCTGCCTCCTAATAAAATGGTACCGATTCTGAATGTACTTTGACTTGCCGTGGTATTTCGGATCCTTCGAGTATGCAATGGCCGACATGCTATCGCAATTAAGGATCACCTTATCCTTCGCATGTGGCACTATAATCAGATTCTCCAAGAATCTGCGTAACCAAACTGCATCTTGTGCCGAAGCACAGGCCGCCACGTATTCCGCCTCCATGGTAGAAAGGGAAATGCAATCTTGCTTCTTACTGTACCAAGAGATGGCCCTGCCATTTAGTATGAAGCCATATCCCGACATGGACGCTCTCCCATCCAGATCGTCAGCCCAGTGGGCATCTGTATATCCCTGCAGGCGAGTGTCTGATCCGCCATAACACAAAGTATAATGGGTTGTCCCACTTAGGTACCGCAAGATCCGCTTCACCCCCTTCCAATAAGCAACACCGATGTTGGACTGATATCTGCTCATCAGTCCCATTGCATAAGATATATCGGGTCTCGTACACACCATAGCATACATGAGACTCCCGACAGCGCTCCTATAAGGAACATTCTGCTTCTGCCTTTTCTCTGTTTCGTTCTTGGGACACTGCTATAGACTTAGCCCATGATTCTTTTCAATTGGAGTCTCAATGGGTTTGCAACCGTTCATACCGAACTGTTCTAAGTCTTTTCTTATGTAGTTCTCCTAATATAAACCTAAGGTCCTCTTGGAAAGGTCTCTCAAAATTTGAATCCCGAGCATGAACAGGGCTTTGCCCATGTCCTTCATCTCAAAGGTGGTGGATAGCCAACTCTAAGTGGCATTTATGGTCTCTATGTTGTTCCCTGCTAGAAAGATATTATCGATATACAACGATAGAATCTCGAAACTTTTACCAGCTTGTCATAGGTAGAGACAATTGTCCTAATCGATCATCTTAAAACAATAGCCCAGTAGAGTTTTATGAAATCGAAAATACCAGACTTTGGAAGACCGTTTCAAGCCATAAATAGACCTTCTCAATTTGCAAACCTTGCACTTGAGGCCTTTGGCTTTGAAACCGATAGGCTGATCCATATAGATCTCCTCTTCTAGTTGTCCATAGAGAAAAATTATCTTGACGTCCATCTGGACTAATTCAAGATCCATCTGCGCTACTAAAATCAGAACTAGGTGAATGGAGAAAATTTTCACCACCAGGGAAAATATCTCATTATAGTCCACTCCATTCCTTTGGGTGAACCCCCTCACCACCAAGCGTGGCTTGCAACACTCGATTGTCCTATCCTCCTTCCGTTTAACCTTGAAAACCCACTTTTTCTCAATCATCTTGCGTCTGGCAAGAAGATCCACCAAGTCCCAGACTTGATTCTTCCTCATGGACTCAAGCTTCTCCTCCATCGTGGCCTTCTACTCTTCCACTGCAAGTCCTGAAATAGCGTCCTCGTAGGATTTCGGTTCCGCGACATCATGCGGCACAATCATGAACGCTTCCCCTCGATCTCGAACCGTCAACAAGGTACTTGTCTACGAGACGATCTACGAGGTGGTTGAGATTCCGCAAATGGATCCTAGTCATATGCCAGTATCTCACCCCCACTGTCCCTAGGCGGCATAGGAACCAATTCCTCTTCCAATTCTGGATGATCAGTGGTCTCTTCAACTTCGTACAACCCCAAATCCATAGCTACTTTGCCTTTGTGCAGAAATTCCTCCTCGAGAAATTCGAAATCTTGGGACTCAATCTCAGTCATAGTCCTATCGGCATGCTCACCTAAGAACATACATTCCTTAGAGTGCTTGGAATAGCGTATAAATATACACTTCTTCTTTCTAGAGCCTAACTTCCCAAACCGATGTGAAGTGTTGTGCACATAGGCAGCGCACCACCATGGACGTAAGTGATCCAATACTGGCTTATCGCCCATCCATAACTCGTAGGGTGTGGACTAAACCGATTTAGAAGGTACTCGGTTAAGAACATAAGTTGTTGTCATCATCGCACCACCCCAAAACGATATAGAAAGATTGGCATGTGTCATCATGCTCTGAACCATATCCAGCAACGTACTATTTTATCTCTCTGCAACACCATTTTGTTGCAGAGTGTTGGACATCGTCAGCTATTTGACAATCCCTTTCTCTTCATATAGTTCCTTGAACAGATCCGATAGATATTCTTTACCACGGTCCGTATGCAAGGCCTTAATTCTTTTGTTCAATTGATTTTCCAGTTCGCTGATATAGCGCTTGAAACAATAAAAGACTTCAAACCGGTGGAAAATCAAAAACATGTGCCCGTAACGGGAGTAATTTTCTATGAAGGTAATGAAATAAGGTGTATCGCCACATGCCTTCAGGTTGACTGGTCCGTATATGTCAGAGTGAATGAGTTGGAATAGAAGACTCGCTCTCTTTGGTATTCCAAATGGCTTCCTAGTGACCTTACCTGTGAGACAATACTCGCACGTCGATAGGTCGACCATGAAAAGTGTGCAAAGTAGGCCTCCTCTGGCAAATCTTTTCATCCTATCCTGCCCAATGTGACCTAACCTTCTATTTCATAATATAGATTCATCTACAGAACTATTCACAGCATATGAATAAGTAAATAAAATATCTTTATTGCCAAAAGAGTCACAATACAAAATAATATAAGGCCATTTATGAGGCGTCCAACACAAAACAGAGAATTATTTAAAATAAGATTTACAGAATTTTTCTCAAATAAAACGCTAAATCCTACGCTAACTAGCCTAGCCACTGATAAAAGGTTCTGCCGCATCATTGGAGCATATAAAATGTCATGGAGAAGCCACTCATTCCCTGAACTTGTAGGTAGCCGATACGTCCTGATGCCCTGCACCTCGACATACGACTCGTTCTCCATATAAATCTTCCAGATCCCGGCGGTACTCTCCTATACTCTATACACTACTACAAATAGGGGTTTCCCCTACGGATTTATCCGTAGGAGCAAACCACTGCCCCTACGGATATGTCCGTAGGGGCAAGAAATTACCCTGTAGGTGCCTACGCCGTAGGTGCAAGTCTTAGCCTTGAACATGCCCCTACGGTTAAATACTTGCCCCTACGGTGTGATCCGTAGGTCCTGATGTCCCTACGGAGGATAAAAAAGTTATTTAATTTATCAGTTTATAAAATAAAATAGTTGTCCCTACGGAGTTGTCCGTAGGGCCAAATGTATGCCCCTACGGATACATGCATAGGTCCAGAAGTGTAGGGGCAAAATATCAGATATCCTGATATTTTATCCCTACGGATACCGGTGTAGGGGCATGTGTAAGCCCCTACGGTCAAAGCCGCAGGGACAAGTATAACCGTCTCTGCTGAGATCATAGGGGAAAAATATCAGGTATCTTGATATTTTGCCCTTATGGATAAATCAGTAGGGGCAAAGTAGGACCCTAAGGATTAATCTGTAGGGGCAATGTTGGGCCCTAAGGATTAATCCGTAGGTACATATTATCAGGGTTTTTTTTATAAAGGGCTGCCTATTTTTTTCTCTCCCTGTGCACAATAATATATAAATCATATATAAAATTAATCAACACGCAGAATATATACCGCAGTATTCATAATAATATCTCACGCATAATATACAAAAGAAATCTACAAGCAGAATACGATATCAATATAAACACGCAAACACTACCAATATCAATATCGTCCAAAATATATACAATATTTATCATATAAATAAATACATGTTTAAAATATAAGAATCAAAAAGCTACTCTAGCTCGGTCCAGCTCCACCTCTGATAAACGCCGTAATCTGGCGCGCCTGCTCCTCGGATATACCCTGAGTCAATATCTCGAGCATTGCGGAGTGTGCGGGAGTCTGAGCGGGCTGTGGAGCTATAGGAGTGGTCTGCACAACCGCCGCCGAGGTAGTGGCTTGCGGAGCCGCAGTTGCGGGAGTCTGAGCGGGCAGTAGAGCTATAGGAGTTGTCTGCAGAACCGCAGCCGAGGTAGTGTCTTGCGGAGCCGCAGCCGAAGGAGATGCATCTGGAGGCTCGGCCGATGTACCCTGCCGCGTCTGTTCAATTTTGTGTGTAATAAACGAGTAAGAACTGTATATTAGTCGAATTCGTATCATTATCAAGTTATTGCGAAACCCCAATCTATGTATACTTAGGGACTTACGCCTCGTTTGGATATCTAGTTTGGAAAACCATAGTTTATTTTAATTAAATATGTATGTATGATTAATCAAAGCTAAGTCTGCAACCAAATAAGCTCAGGCTACGTACTAATATTGGACATGTTGCTATCTATAATATGACATAATATTTTACTATTAAGTAGTATACATACCAACATCTCCTTCAACTCCTGAACAGTGGCCTTCAAGGTGTCTAGTTCTTGCTGGAAACGACGCTCACTGGAGACGGAAGAAGTAACCGCCAGAGTGGAGTCCAACCTCATATAGGCCCTGCTAGGACCCAGTCCCCGGCCTCTCTCCCAACTTCCGTGGTGCCCTCCGTGTGCGGTGTCTAGGACTGGGGTTAGCAGCATCGGATCGTTCTGTCCGGTAAAATCGATCCCCGATGCCTCCGCCTGCTCAACCACCCGCTCCTACACCCACATTAACCAGTAAAATATAAGTATATCATTTAAATTTGAACCTTTCAAAACAAAAATTTCAAATAGGGGTTGAATAAATATTAACACTTACGCAATACTCCTGGGTAGTGGTGTCGGGGTATCGAAGCTTGCCCGTGGCGGGATCTGTTGGTGCCGTGGACGGCAAGATACGCGGACAGCATGCTCGGTGTACCACCCTGCACCAGGGTCTGAGCTCTCTGCAATATTAGAAAATAACTCTTAATATTAGATATATTAGAAAATAACTCTTAATATTAGATTATATCACAAAGGCCGGTCTATTGTAATTTACCGATAACTCCATGGCACGAGTAATATTCCTCGAGCCACCTGTATAAGTGGGGCGACCCCTCTTCGCCGACTTTCTATTCTCTTTATTTTGATCGGCCTATTTCTGCACAACACATTCAGATTTAGTTTTCTAATTAAGCAACACAAAAAAATAAATTATATACTAAACAATGAATTGCATTTAAAATACATAACTGTTTGCGATGAGAGTCGAAATATTGGCACAATAGAGGCCATGTATCTACGTCGACTCTCGAAAAAGACGGAGTAGATAGGAGGGCCGCTCTCTCTGCCTCGGGGGTCACCATCCACAGGGAATAATAGTCGATCTTCAGCTCATTCCTGTTGTATCGGACCTTCATCTGCATGTTCTTCATCAGGCCATTGTACAGAGCGTGAAGATCGAGCACCCTCCCGGGGTGATCAGGGTCGAGTACAGGCTGAAAATCGTAATCCAACTGAAAATACAAAAAAAACATTGTTATTAGATTGCAAGTGTTAATAATAAATATATTGGATAAATCAAATAAAAATATATATTAATACTCGAGCCTGATCCCATAAGCGGGCGAATGAGCGCCGGTGTTGGTCGCCCCACTCAACGTGAAGTGCATAGTTCTTCACGACCCGGCTCTCATCCCCCATATACCGGCCAAACCTCTTGGCATGATTGTTGGTATAGCGATAATCAGGAGTAAAAAAGAGGGGGAATGCTGCCTCCCCCTAGCTCTGTCGGGCCTCATCCCGTGGGACTGATTCGGGCGTCGAGTCCCCCTCTCGGGATGGGAAAGCCTTGCGTCTACAAGAAATATCAAGATAATCAATATTAAGACAAAATGATATTAAGAATTCAAGGTTTAATGAAAATTGAAGTGTGATATATACCTCCAGCGACTAAAGCACGAGCCTGGGCCCGGGCAGCAGCATGAGCGGGACGATAGTTCCTCCGGTGAGGAACAGCCGGTGACCTGGACGTGGACGCATCTCCAACTAAAAAATAAACATCGATAAAATTACATGAAGTTCATGTTTATTCTTAAAGGATATGTAAAATGAATAAATATTTTATATTTATTCATACAAACCTGCGGACTGAGCGGAGGGTATGGAACTGACGGGAGTGGCCCCTGCACCAGACGAGGACGCACCACCTATAATTAGACAATCAAGTATCAGCTATATAAGTAATTGCAAAAAGAATGCGTATATCAATAATATAACATTCTAAATCAACATGTATACACTATAGGATATATAAACATACCCATAGGTATATGATATATAAACATACCTGGAGGTGCGGGGGTGGCCTCTGTCCCTGATGTAAGTACGTAAGAGCATAAAGAATGTATGTATATTTATGATATAGCATTCTAAATCAATATACATGCACTATATGATATATAAACATAGCTGGAGGTGCGGGAGTGGCCTCGGTCCCTGATGTGGACGCATCACCAACAGCTAGACAATCAAGCATTGACAATATAAGTAATTTTGACATGAACATGCATGTATATCTATAATATTACATTCAAAATGAATATGCGTGCAATATACCTGGACGTGTGGAAAATTCCACACGGAACGAGGCATCCGAAGGGGTCTCCGATCGGGGTGCAAGACCGGCCCTCTGAAGCTCCCTACGCAGCTCTCCGGGCGGCAGAACCGCTCTGCCTCTGCCTCTACTAGTGCCGCGACTGGAGCTCCTGCCGCCCCTCGCTACTCCCGTCATCGTCATCAAATCTAGATAAAACGGTTCGTGAACGCATTAGACAATCATTACAAGTATTGACTATATATGTATAGATCGTAAAATATAAAGTAATAATATAACATTACTGATAACCATTTCCGTTTCATGGGCGCATTAGACATATCTACTTAGATTTCATCATTGATATCATTTCTAACCCACGTAACTTCATGATCAGCCGAAGACAACCCGTCTTTCGAAATAGACGGTCGGAGCACTCTAAGTCTTCTCTCTTCTTCATCCTCATCACTATCCTTGAATTTTGGGACATCGTAGACATCCCTAAGTTTCCAACGACATACGACACTCCATCCCGGATGCTTCAAACACTGTGAGTAGTATACTTGGAACACTTGGTTCGGAAAGATAAACGGATCTTCCTGAGCATAAAATCGAAGTGTGTTCACACTGGTCAATCCATATTCATCGTTCCAAGTCCCAAGATTCCGTCTCCACTTATCCGTATCGGTTCGCGTATCGTACCAAGTACACTGAAATATATAAAAGGGTTCTGATCGTCCGGGATAGTGGATGCCGAGTATACAATTTAAGTATCCATAATAAATCACACCATCCGATCCTACCATCGCAATCCCACTATTCTGAGTGGTTCTAGATGTTTCTATGTCCTTAACTTCGAATTTGTATCCAAAGAAACCGAATCCTTTATAATATGCAACCTCCATACTAGGAAATTGAGCTAAACATCTTGAATCACTCTCTAATGATGCAGACAAGTTCGGATTGTGGATCTAACAAAACAAATTTTACGACAAATACATAACGATATAAGTTTAGATTAAAACTGATAGCAATAACATGTTATTCGAATAACTTACATGATCTGTAACCCAATCGCAAAAATTATCCTGATGATATTTTTCCAATCGTTCATCGTTCCAAACAGGATGCCCCTCACGTACCTCATTAAAATGAATTATGTTTTCGACAATAAATTATGACATTAATATTATATCATTTCACACACACACAAACACAAATATAACAATTAATCCAAAAAAACTTGCTCACTAATTTTTTCAAGACATGCGCAATTAAGCAAGATAAACCGGAATATCTTGTTGATAAACATAGTGTCTACCTTATTATAATCGGCTTTACTATATGGCCCGTCTTGAATTCTTCGAGACCGGTTAAGTCTCGTCTCAATGTTCTCGTCCAGATAGCGGGAACAAAATGTGGTTGCTTCATCAAGAAGATAACTTTGCATAATAGAACCCTCTGGTCGATTTCTATTGCGTATATAATTTTTAAGAGTGTAGAGATACCTAAAGAAAATATGTTGAATAAATAAGTACGGGTATACAGGACAACAATAATTTTGAAAATTGCGCGAAACGAAAAATTCCACGTACCTCTCGACGGGATACATCCATCGATATTGTACCGGTCCGGCTAACTTAGCCTCAGTTGCAAGATGAACTGTCAGGTGTATTATGATATCGAAGAATGACGGTGGGAAAATACGCTCAAACTTGAAAAGTATCAACGCAATAGAATTTTCTAGTTTATCCAGCGTCACAACATCCAGTGTTTTAGCGCATAACTCTCTGAGAAAACAACATAGGTCGTTGATTACTCGACCAACCAATTCGGGAAGAGAAGTCCTGAGGGCTAATGGGAGAAGGTGCTCCATGATAACATGGTGATCATGACTTTTCAGCCCATCGATCTTGCCTTTCACAATTTTTATCTTCTTGCTGAATGATCCTGAGAAACCTGTGGGAACTTTCAAATCATGCAACACCTGCAGGAATCTTTTCTTCTCCGGTTGTGACATATAATAAGCGGCATTGGGAAGTACAAAATTTCCTGGTTTACCCACTATCGGTTTAGGATGCAATTCACTTCTTATTTCCCAGTCCTGTAGATCCATCCGAGCATTGAGGTTGTCTTTCGATTTCCCGTCTTTACACAGAAGCAAGTTGAGTATATGCTCGGATACTCCCTTCTCTATATGCATGACGTCCAGACAATGATGCACTAAATTTGTTGACCAGTACGGAACCTCAAAGAAAATGCTTAACTTGTTTCAGAATGGTGCTTTGACCTGTTTTGTCGGATCCATCCCGAAGGTCATATTATTGTAACCATCCCACCGAGCAGTCACGTCCTCTCCGGGCAATGGGGCTGGAGGTCCAAGAAGCTCCTAATGACCATCAAAGTGAACAACGTCTAACCTGTAGGGGTGGTCTAGAGGCAGGAAACGTCGATGGACGCAATAACAAACCTTCCTGCTAAAATTCAAGAATTTTGATGTTGTATATTGATGGCAATGAGGACATGCTTTGTGACCATGTACGGACCAACCTGATAGCATTCCATACGCAGAAAAGTCATTAATTGTCGACAATAAAGCCGCACGCAGTATGAAGGTTGTATTTGTGTTTGCATCGTAAGTCTCTACACCATCAATGAACAAAGATTTTAACTCCTCGATCAGAAGTCGGAGATAGACATCGATATTGTTTCCCGGTGAGTTTAGTCCGTCGATAAGAAGAGCCATCATAAAGTATGATTGGTCCATAGCCAACCAAGGAGACAGATTATAAATTATCATTACAACAGGCCATGTGATGTGGCTTCCAGCTATATAGTTGAATGGGCAGAAGCCATCACTAGCAGTCCGAGCCTGACATTGCGAGGATCGCTACTGAATATTGCGTACCTCCTATTGAAATCCTTCCATGTCGGTGAATCTCTTGGATGGCTCATTTTTCCATCTTCATTTGGAGGAGCACGGTTATGCTAAATCATTGCCTCGGCTGTTTTCTTGCACCTGAATAGCCTCTGCAGCCTCTGTGTTATGGGAATGTACCGTGCTATCTTAACAGGTATATCGGGCTTCTTATCAAAATCTTTCGGCTTATACCTGTCCTCTCCGCATGTTGGACACTCTTTCAAATCTGAATTCTCTTTCCGGTACAACACGCAATTTTTAGGATATGCTTGAATATTCTCACACTTCAGACCCAAATCAGACATCATCTTCTGGGCTCCGTACAAGCTGTCGCGCACGTTATTTCCCGGGAGCATAAAATCTTTCAAGAACGAAAGGAGCATTGTGAATGACTTGTTGATCCATCCATTTAGGCACTTAATCTGGAAATGTTGGACGAACCATGAGAAGGTGGAATACTTTGCATTCTCATAAATTGGTTTTGTAGCATCATTCATGAAATTTTCATATTTATCCGCACGCGGTCCTTGACCGGAAGGAATGTCATTTTCGGTACGAATAGATTCACCTAGGGCAGCCTCTACCATATCCTACATTTCTTCTGATAGAATGAAATTACCGTCTTCTTTTTCTGCTGCATTACCGTCTTCTCCTTATCCTGCCGCATTATCATCTTCTCCTTCTTCTTCTGCCGCATTACTGTGTTCTTCTCCTTCCCCGTGATATAGCCAGGTTGTATAAAGTCTAGTAAAACCATATTTTACGATATTAAGCTCTGCCAATTCTACCTTCTTCCAGTACTTATTCCCACAACTATCGCACGGGCAGAGAATCTTCTCTATCACGATCTTATTATGTGTGCGTGCAAATTCAATAAAAGCAGCAACTCCTGCGACAAACTTAGGTTGCGTACGTTGTTGCCAATCCACATACATCCAGTCCTTAACTCTGACGTACTCATGGGCCATGTTAGACTGTATAACATATAAATTGTAGGTTATGATGACTATATTGAGAAATCTAAGAACGAGATGGTTACTGACAAAGTAGAAAATCCGTGTATATGCTTTTTGTGTGCGTTTGTCGTTGAAAAGAATAAATTATCGATAATCAAAGTTAGATTTGAGGATACTCATGTATGAGAATATGAAAGTTTCATATTATCATCGAGTATCATATATCGGTTTTAACTTGAACATCTTGAATCACTCTCTAATGATGCGTTTGTTATGTATTCTTGTTGTATGTGTGTGTTTCGGCTGTCGGGGGTAAGGCTTCTATCCCATTGAGAATGTATAGAGTGAACACCCATTCGCTTGTGCTTTCAACCGTTCCGAGTAAATTTCGACAGCACTCCCCGCTGTTCTCCGAGTACACTGTAATAGAATAGATAATCATTTCAAAGCTGTGAAACAACGTTGAAATGATCATCTAATCTATCTTTATACACGGAGAACCAGCGGAAAAGTACCGACGAAATATCTCAAAACGGATGAAAACAAAAGTGAATGAAGGTGTTTACTTTATACATTCCTAACTTGTCCACACGGGACAAATCTATCGGTTATCATACGATTGAATCTTCTCGTCACAAAGACTTCACGACGGTTGTTAGTATGGAGCTATACCTTCCGATATTTAATAAGCTTCATATAGTTCTATGTCACGACAAACATCGAACGTATGTTAACCGATAGACGGGGACTAAGTGGCTCTTTGAGTTTTATATATGAGTATCGACGAGAATATGAATGTTTCATATTATCATCGAGTATCATATATTGGTTTTAACTTGAACATCTTGAATCACTCTATAATGATGCGTTTGTTGTGTATTCTTATTGTATGTGTGTGGTTCGGCTGTCGGGGGTAAGGCTTCTATCCCATTAAGAATGTACAGAGCGAACACCCATTCGCTTGTGCTTTTAACCGTTTCGAGTAAATTTCGGCAGCACCTCCCCGCTATTCTCTGAGTACACTGTAATAGAATAGATAATCATTCAAACATGTGAAATAACGTTGAAATGAACATCTAATCTATCTTTGTACATGGAGAACCGGCGGAAAAGTACCGACGAAATATCTCGAAACGAGTGAAAACACAAGTGAATGAAGGTGTTTGCTTTATACATTCCCAACTTGTCCACACGGGATAAATCTATCGGTTATTATACGATTGAATCTTCTCGTCACATAGACTACACGACAGTTATTAGTATCGAGCTATACCGTCCGATATTTAACAACCTTCGTATACTTCTATGTCACGACGAACATCGAACGTATGTTAACCGATAGACGGGGACTAAGTGGTGCTTTGAGTTTCATATATGAGTATCGACGAGAATATGAAAGTTTCATATTATCATCGAGTATCAGATATTGGTTTTAACTTGAACATCTTGAATCACTCTCTAATGATGCGTTTGTTGTGTATTCTTGTTCTATGTGTGTGTTTCGGCTGTCGGGGGTAAGGCTTCTATCCCATTAAGAATGTATAAAGCGAACACCCATTCGCTTGTGCTTCCAACCGTTTCGAGTAAATTTCGGCAGCACTTCCCCGCTGTTCTACGAGTACACTATAATAGAATAGATAATCATTTCAAAGCTGTGAAATAACGTTGAAATGAACATCTAATCTATCTTTGTACATGGAGAACCAGCGGAAAAGTACCGACGAAATATCTCGAAACGGATGAAAACACAAGTAAATGAAGGTGTTTGCTTTATGCATTCCTAACTTGTCCACACGGGACAAATCTATCGGTTATCATACGATTGAATCTTCTCGTCACATAGAATACACGACGGTTGTTAGTATCGAGCTATACCATCCGATATTTAATAAGCTTCGTATAGTTCTATGTCACGACGAACATTGAACGTATGTTAACCGATAGACGGGGACTAAGTGGCTCTTTGAGTTTCATATATGAGTATCGACGAGAATATGAAAGTTTCATATTATCATCGAGTATCATATATTGGTTTTAACTTGAAAAATGTGTCGTTGAAATAAATTATTGTTCTCCACCTTGCACTCTCTTAACAATGGTATATGCATTAAACAACATGTAAGAGCTATCTATAACAACTCTAAAGTTTCACCCGTTGGGTTCAATAAAAAGTTTTTTGATATAACAAACACAACCTTCCTCAATTTTTTTGGAGACATAAATCAAGGATAAAATAGATTCTAGATGGTGATAAAAATACCAAATTCTTTCATTGTTGGGTTAATGTAAGAAGATGTCAAAACAGAATTACAAAGTTGCAAAATGTAGAAGGAATTTGTTTTGAGGAGCATAAACAGATTGTTCATATGGCAGCTTCTCATTTTGAAAAAGCTTTTACTTCATAAAATATAAATGCAAAATTTGATTGCCGACATATCATTTCTAATATGATTTCAGATGTTGAAAATAAAATACTTAATGATATTCCTTTTATTGAAGAGCTACACAGTTGTATTAAGAATATGGATCCAAATAGTGCTCCTGGTCCTGATGGATTCTCTGACAAGTTCTATTTGGCTGCATTGCAGATTATTAGTGAAGATCTTTTGAAAGCTGGGAAATATTTTTTCAAACATAAAGAGGTGCCCAAGGCTGTCAATTCTACTCTCGTTTGTCTTATTCCCAAAAAGGCAAACTGTCGCTCCATCATCGATTATAGGCCTATAAACCTTTGTAATTTTCTATACAAAATTTTCACAAGCTTCGATCAGACAAACTAGATACTCTATTGCCAAAAATCATTTCTCAGAATCAAGGAGCATTCACAAAAGATAAAATTACTGTAGAAAATATAGTTTTAGCACAGGAACTTGCTCAGGATATTAACATAAAAACAAGAGGTCATAATATCCTCTTCAAATTAGATATGGAAAAAGCTTTTGACAGGTTGGAGTGGGGTTTTATTATCCCCAACCCCAGCCCCAGCCCCAGTCGAACCCCAACCCTAACCCCAGCCCCAGCCCCAGCCGAACCCCAACCCCAACCCTAACCCTAACCCCAACCCTAACCCCAGCCGAACCCCAACCCCAACACCAAACCCCAACCGAACCCTAACCCTAACCCCAACCCCAACCGATGCCTAACCCTAACCCTCATCGGTACCCAAACCCTGAACCCTAGCCCTAAAATCATCAAAATTATGTTTAATTGGAGATTTACTAACCTGTAGGCGGTGGAGAAGACGACGGAAACGCTCGATCGGTGGTCGACGACGCGCGCAATCGGCGACGAGGAAGAACGAGGGCGGTAGAGACGACGAGAACGGAGGGCGGTGGCGACGATGAGAAAACTGCAGACGAGGGAATTTTGGGAATTTTGGGAACGAGGGAGATCAAGGCGTAGGGCATTTCTGTGCCTTTTTTTTTATATTAAATTCCCATTTATATGCCGCTACGGACTAATCCATAGGTCATTGGTTTGCAGCTCCATAGGGCCAAACAACAAATTACAATTTAATATTTTTAAATTAAAACGTCGGGCACTGTAGGGACAACCATTGGGCCCTACGGATTAGTCCGTATGGGAAACAAATATCTGCCCCCATGAATTCCATTATCCATAGGGGCAACCCCGTATTGTAGTAGTGACAAACCGTTCCCTGTCTCAAGAGATGTGGTCTGTGGCTACCGAATCTACAATCCACAAATTTATAGAGTCGGCCATCAACACTGTACTGGCAACTAATGTTGTATAGTGAGAAGAGCGAGAGCTTACCTTTTTAGGCCCTTGCAATCACGAGCAAAGTGACCTAGTTGCCTACAGTTGAAGCATGCATTCTTCTTGGCTGATCTTTCCCGCGCTTCTTGGGCTTCGCATTTACATCATTCGCCCTTTTGTTCGATTCCCTGTAGGACCCCTTGCATCTAGACCTCTTAGCCTTCGGCTTAGAGCCTTCAGCTGCCATAGCTGAGGATGATGGCTTCTTAGCCTTGGGGGCATCCCTACGCTCCACTTCAAACTCAACTTTAGACCTTACGTCCTCGAACGTATTCACGTTCTTAGTATGGATTAAAAGGAGTTTGAGATCATCCCAGGAATCGGGCAGATCTCGGATGATGGCCTGAATTTGATGCTCGTTACTAAGTGCGGCTCAAGCAATTCTGAGATTCCTGGTCATCGATTACATCACACGAATATGAAACTTGATGTCCTACCTTGCAGTCATCTTGTACGAATCCATCTTGATAGTCAGCGCCCGGATCCGCATCGATGAAACATGTCTAAAGAGAGCCTCCCAGAGTTTCTTCGCTGTCGAATAGTCCTTAAATTCACCGATGAGATCGTTCCGCATTGCGGCTAACACGATATACTATGCCGAACGATCTTTCTGGACCCAGCTCTTATACTCCTTCGCAGCTCTCCTGTGTTTCTGAGTGAGGCCCTGCTCTGATTCAGGAATTTCTATCTCAGTACAGCCTTGCATTTCTTTCGCATTCAATAAGAATCGGATCTTTCGACACCAGTCGAAAAAATTATCATCGTTTAGCTTGTCACCCTTGGTGAGATCGGGGATAATAACTTTGGAAGTCGTTTGTTTACGACAAAAATTCATTTTAAGTGCGTTAAAACTATTGGGTTTTAATGGAGTATTATTCTTTCCTAAAGAACGCTTCGTCTTCAACCTATCTTAACAAAAATAATAAATTTACTTCCCGAAGAAAGAGAAGAAAGCCTACGACCCCAACCATATCCTTCAAAAATATTAAACTTATGATTTTGTTAAAATGATCGAAAAAATGGTTTAAAGAGTTCTTGAAGCGAAATAAATAAGGTAGTTGAATCTTAATTCATGCTTCTATCACGAAATCTCCCACTTGAAATTTGTCAAATTTTATTAATGAATGCAACATACGTCTTTATTCATTAAGTATGTCATGTACATCACAATATGCAACAAAACAATCTAACAAGTTTCACTTTTATTAAACTACAATATTTAATCTTGTCCGTTTTTATTAGGGTTTTCCGTTTCTCATGAAATTAGCACATGTCCTGTACACTCCCACTGGACCAAACTACCATATAATTTCCAAGTTTTTATGTGAGAATAAATTTTGAAACTTTTGGTTAAGGAAAAAACTCCAAGAAAAATATATAACTCGCAGAGTTAAAATAGTGTAACCTCATAAGCATATGGAAAATTTTAAGTGGGGATTTTTTCTTCTAAAAATCAAGATAATTTATTTGATTTTTAAAATATTTTTTATAAAAAATTTGGTTTATTTCGAGCCCGGCTTGGTCCAAAAAACCACTCGAGCCCATCTCGGGTGACCGAGCCTGGCTCGGTCCAATGGAGAAGCACGAGCCCAACTTGGGCGGGCTCATATGGCCCAGCGCCTTGCGCAGGCATTGGGCGCTGCGATTCTTGCGAGCCCTGCTCGTGGGAGTAGCAGCGAATCCGCTGATGCCCTGCCTTTATCCTTTTTTTTAAATCTGAGAAAAAAAATCCAGGAAAAAAAGATTTCATTAAATCCAGAATAATGTTCTTTTAAAAAAAATATTTTGGACCTTACCAAAATTTTAAAAAATCCCACAATCTTATCCTAAAAGAAATTGGTTTGGGTTTGTTTTTCCAAAAAAATATGGTCTAACCATCATAAAATTTCACTAAAAAAATTTACAAACAAGATCAGATCTTTAGCAAAAAACATATCCTAACAATTTTGATCTATGGCCAATTCTCACATCAAGAAACAATTTTTTTTTAATTATCACAACGTCGCTGTCACGCCCCGCTTCCCAAAATAAAAAAATGCAGGAACGTAACTCGACCAACCATACTACTTACGATAAGGAATCATCCTTCCGTAGTCACATTAAGACTGTCATGCAGTAATCAAGCATAAATAATATATAAAACTATATAACACATGTCCAATGCCACAACAACAATAATAATAGAAATCAATAGCGGAAGCAAACTGGAATAACAAGTCTCAGTAGATCCAACGAGTAAATAAGAACAATAACCGTACTAGTCCCTTACGGCTCACAAAAGAAAATCCAATAAATAGTTAGGTACCGGTAAAATGAACCTAAACCATAATAAATAGATAAAATAAATCATGCCTCACAGCTCGGCTATCTTCTCGAAATACTCCTTGTCCTGCAGTTCTAATGCCAAAGAATCTGGATCATGCAAAACTCAAACGTCAGAACGTCATAAATAATATCATAACAATAGTAACCAGAACGGTTGTATTATATAAATATGAAAAACTAATGTCCAGTGAGTCACAATAATCAATAGTAAAAACAGTCAATATAACAAGCAAGATATGGTAATACAATCATGTCATGTGGATCCTAAGTTTCCATGTCTCTAAGTTATCTATCCTACATGTATTGAAACCAATGAGTGAAATCTTCCTATACCAATGAAAGGGAAAAGCAGGGTATGACCAAGATATGCAAGAATGGACTATCGAATGATATTAGCGCATCATTTCAAGACATGAATGTCTATTTTCATAATGTACCATCGAATGTGTTAGCGCATCATTCCAAGATACGAGTGTCTATTTTCGCAACGAGTGGACAAATAAAGTCAGCTCATTATTCCAAGACACAAAGGTCTATTTTTGACTGATCAATCTTTAACTCCTGATTCTAGAACGGACATGTAACAAGTCATGTCAAACCTAGTCAAGTTTAGTCAATCAAGCTAAATTAAGGGTATCATGAATACATTGGTATTGGATAACTATTATGGCATGAGTTCTAACATGGTAACCAGCGAACTCGTTCAAGCATAAGTACATGTAACAATCAAGCACTAGCATTAACAGGAATATCATGATCAAGGAATACAATAACAAATCAATATCACTATTCGACATGTTCACGATAACAAGATAATATGGATATATGAAACAATCTGTACTCTATCATGTCAGTCATCAATCAGGTAATATATCATAATTATATTATAATACAAATCAGGTATCATGTCAGGTAATATTTCTCGTATATGTGACGTGAAGGTACTTATCAGGTTAAAATATCATTTGAGACGGCTCAAACATGATTGAAATGGCTCGTGTATGTGTGAGACGGATCACAAATGCTAGAGACGGCTCACAAGTGCTTCAGGATTAATATTACTTCTCTGGTTCCAAGAGACGACTCAAAGTTATGTTGAGCCGGCTCATGGCCTATTTTTTGATATGATCAAATTTATGATTTCCATTTAAAATCAATACATGCAGTCGTATAAACATGTGAAACCTTAGGTTGAGATATATGTTAATAGGTTAATCGTAAAGATGATGACTTTAGGGTTTAACAATGCATATCATGTCTAGAATAGGTTATGACAGATCTGATCTTGTCTCAACTAGCATGTAACAAGTATTCTAAAATACTTTCTTTGATGACGAATGGAGACGACGAGACTTTGAAGACGAAAGAAAGATCTTGGCTTTGGATCTGCAGCCGAGTAGATGAGACTGTAGCAAGGATCACATCACAGAGGTAAGAAGGAATAGGCGACGACGACGACGTTGATGATGACAACGACTGGATCTCGGTCTGGATTGTGCTCGATTATGTAGTTGCAGCAACCGAGAGAATAGGAGATGATGATGGAGACATTGATGATGATCGGCGACGAGGGTTTAGGGTTTCGGTTTGAGAGAGAGGAGGAAGTATGAAAATTTAGGGTTTTCATGAGAATTATAGGTGTTTATATAGTGTGGCATGTATATTGGCAGGGTATGTAAAAAAACTTATATCAATTAGGAATAGGGATTAGACATATGGTAAAAATAAGTCAGAATCGCATCAAGTAACATATCAGGTTTGAGCCGGCTCATATATGCTTGAGCCGGCTCACAAGTATTTCCTAATCATCATTCCTTCTCTGTCTCCATGAGCGGGCTCAGGACATGTCTGAGCCGGATCGACCTTTCACCTAAGAAACAATAAATAGAATAGAATAAAATACCCATCAATAGTTTATTCGAACAAATACCGTACACATGTTCTAGAGTGTTACAGTAACAAATAGGCGACCGATGATGAATAAAAAATTAAATAGATCTAAAGATCTATTTCTATCAACAACCCTAATAATTGCAGATCTATAAAAAGTTTGATATAACTTTTAAAATAAAAAAACACAATTTTGAGCTGCAACAATTTTTAAAATATATATCTAACTGGGAATTATGAACGTGGACATCTAGGTGCTGACACGAATGTAGCATGTAGGTGCATAGATCATAACATCAAATCATGGTAGCAGAATAGTAGATCAACACACAAGGTTCTACAAAAATTACCTTAACCCGAAAATGGTGGGATCGTTATCCTTGCCCACGTTACAACAACAAGCTTTGACCTTCGTCTTCTAGCAATGGCCGGAGATAAACCACACCCTTGATGAGAGAGAATCTCCCATGTGATTACCTCACAAGCCAACCCTCAAAAGAACTTGGAGAAGAGAAGACGACGGCTCAAACCCTAGCAATGTCTTAGATCCCTCCTTTCTCTTAATTAAATTAATTAACCCGAGCAACATATATCAAATATATATATGGGCCACTAGAAGGGGTAGGTATTGAGCCAGGTGAAGCCTAATAGCTAACAATTTTCTTTTACAATATTTATCTTAATGTTTAGTATAACTTAAAAGTTTTGATACGATGACAAAAACTTTATCATGCAAATTTAGTATCCTAATAGTCTAAATAAAATTTAGTATCATGTGTGTAGATAATCAGATTTAGGAAACATCAATTTGTTTAAGAGAAAACAAATTTTGAATAGGAATAAATGCTCAATCCAAATTATATAGTAAGTTGGGAAAAATTGACCAAATGATCATAGTTCACGCGGTATATCTTTTCTCTCTGAAATGAGAGATCATCGGTCGATTTTTGAAGGGACATCATCCATTGAAAAAAGACACTAAGGGTGCACTTGGTAGGAGGTAATTTAGGCGGTAATCCTAGATTACCATGAAATATAACCATACTTGTTTAGGTGTAAACGATGTTCACCGCCGAAAACAGAGACGAACCGGAATGGGTCGTCTTGCCTGAATTTGGGGGCAAATACTATTTGGGTTTATCCGTCTACCTCTCCGAATATGCCAAGTTGATTTATGGCACCGCATATCGAAAGTTTCGACAGATGCGGTCGTTGTAGCAGACTTCGTCAGATTCCCCCTCGTTTGTGAGGGGGTTTTGATTGTGGGGGCGCTCTTCCCTGCAGGCGCAAGCCCCTGCAGTTAATTACGTTATCACATCACGATAACCACTTTCTCCTGCTCTAAAAGTTCACTTCGTGTCATGTGTGTTTGTTTTATTTTTGGTTGCCCGTGGATTTTATATGGAGACTAATTTATGTTGTCGCCCATAGGGCGTGGATTAGTCCAAATCTGTATATCTTAGATTTGGGTTTGGGTTGATTTAAGGATCATTAATCTTGTTTGAGATTAAGATCAACTTAAATTTTTGTTAAGGATACTGTTGGATATGTATGCACTAGAGGCCATTATTGTATACGTATACATTTAGATGCTTGGACATATATATGTACAGGACAGTCTTGCTCGATATGATAGTATGCTATCCGGTTTGTCTTTATCTTAACATGTGCATGTTTTACTTGCTATTACATATTTGGAATTGCATGTTGATAAAGCCCGTAGGATCATTGCTAGACTAGCTGCGTTGTGATGGCGATCATACTTGTGGGAGCTGGGTAGTTGGTATGCACATCCTTAAATGGTCCCTAGTCATGGAAGTATCGAGATTGGGCATCAATATTCCGGAGTAGACTAGTGTATACGCTTCTAGACCCCCGACGAGGGGCGATGGTTTGGTCCCGCAACCATTAGTCTTTCGCACCTAAGATAGTATACAGGTGCTCACTGGGGGTGAGTACACCGGACGGACTCGCTGAGAACATCCAGATGGTACTATACTTATCGTCAGGTGGAAGTTCTCTGGTGACATGAGTACAGGTTAGTCTTTAGACCTGAGATCGGCACTTGTCTCATGTGAGTTCCCACCGTGCTTTGATCACTACCCAACCACGGCTCTACTGAGTCCTGCAAATAGGTTTTGGTTGGGTACAGTCCCGAGCCACATGGAGGCAGTGAGCGATTGTCGGGGATTCGTCTCTCCTGGTATAGGGAGTCGATATCGCACAGTGTTCAATTGGTCAGAACCATAAGACATTGGCCAAAGCAGTTGGGATTTACTGATAGGCTGATCGTTAGTTTCTCGGATTGGTCCTGAGCCACATCAGCACGAATTAACGGGTTATTAGGGTCTGACGTTTACCACCCCCTATACCCAGTATGCGATACTCTCAGACGAAGAGACCAGACTGTACGGAGATTGTCACAGATAGGCTCAGTTGGGATCTAGATGAGTTTGCTCGTCAGCCATCCTTTTCGACAGGTAGTGCCGCTATGTACAGCTAGTGCCGCTGACATGCATGTGGTTATGGATTTATCCAGTAACTCACTGTCGGCGTACTGTCGAGTCTTTAGAGTCCCACACAGAGGGTTTCCCTGGTTCTGGCCAAATGATGTAGTAGCCGTATTGGATACGTGCAGGGTTCCGATCGATTGATGTACTTTATACCCGGACTTTCGATCAGACAGTTGGTAATGCTAGCTGGCTCGGATTTGAGCCGGATAATTAAATCAGGTATTGATTTAATCATTTACATATATTTATTTCGATATGTATATTCTACTATTACGTTCTTCGTGTTATTCTATCTCTTTGGGCATTCGTGTTTTTATCCGAATGCGGGTATATACAGAAAACTGTAATCCGTATTTTATTACAGATTACCTTCTAGAAGGTGGCCACCTCATTATGCTTTTTCCGTTTATTTGATAAATGGAAATGAGGTGTAAAGTGTGACGAAATGGGAGGTATGGCAATAACCATACTTCAATAGTTAACAAATGAATTTTGAATTCATTTGTAGTTACTATTGAAGTATGGTTGTTGATTGTTTATTCAAGAAATTCATACACAAAACCATTTTGTGTTGAATTTCTCTCACTTGCATGCTTCATTTTTTTGAGCTCCCATGTTTTGCTTCACCTCCTCCTCCTCCTTTTGAATTCCTCCACCTCCACCATCTTCCTCTTCACTACACTCTCATGAGTTGATAAACAAGTGAAGATGCAAGATAGAGATAGTAGAACACATAAAACTCCAAACTATATCCTAGACAACTTGGATTAGCAACCCAAGTTCTCTAGTTGCTCATTTTGTTATTAGCAAGGAGCTAGAGCCATCTAAGACAAGGAGGGCCGGAGAACAAGCTCGATCCCGGAGGACCGATGGAGCCGGAAAAGAAGATCAAGCATGTTCAAGGTGGCCACTAGGAGCATATGATGAGGAAAGAAGACCGATGAATTTGGATCTTTTGGTGAGACTTCTTTCATAGTAGATAGCACTACTTGTTTAGATAGATAGGTTTATGGTAAGATCCGGGTTTATTGGGTTATCCTAGCGCCGTTTTTGAAACCCTAGAAAAATTTTGTTCCGCAAACCGCCACGTTCGATGGCTAGGGCGTTAAGGTAACCCAACATGGTATTAGAGCCACCCAATAAAACCAATACTAGCTAGTTTTAATGTGTTTAAAATATCGATCGACCGAATTTTTCAAAACCGCAATTCCAAATTTGTGTATTCTGTCGAATTTTTAAAGTGGTCTAAAAATCATTTTCAGTATATCAAAAATTCGTGCAGGGTTTTCTAGAGCAGCTCAAGAATTTGAGAGCATGAGGCCATAATTCCACCGCGTAAGTGCCGCAAAACATGCATGTTTGCGGCGGTTCCGCGACCAAAATTTGGCTTCACTGCTCCGAATTTCTACAGTTGCTCTAGTTGTTGGAATTATAGTTTCTGAGATGTTCACTTCTTGGGCCCAGATTTATTTCAGTACTGGATTAGAACTTGGGGCCCACATGGAAAAGTTTAGTCGATAGAAATTTTAAAATACGTATTTTGTTATCAGTACTTAGTTTAGCATCTGCGGCCGTGAATGCCATTTGATCGGTATAACTCGTCTAATTGCTATATGTTCTTTTAGACGGGTTTACGAACATGACATTCACGTTGATGTTCTGTGATTATGCTAATATTATGGTTAGATTGTCGTGGTGGATAGTCGGTGGTGCGATGTTATAGTACAGTTTGTATTCATTTTTACATTTGTTATTGCGGGGCGAGTATCCGACATGTGGACTGCCGTCTTTGCCGGGTTGTATATTATTTGTTTTGGGGCACGACCGGATTGAGGTTGATGTCACCATTTGTAAAATATTATTCTTTTTTATGTACTAGGATTACCCCGCGGTGGAGTGCATGAATAGCCAGGTTCTAGAAGGCAACAGGCCCGCATCTCATGGCGTTGGGATGGAAGGGACTTCATTCTAGAATTGGCGGGCTATTCGCCGCACTCGTAGGGGGTATAGAATGACCCATGGAGGGGCGCCCAAGTTATCGGATTCCATCAAGTGCTGGGTGGCTCATTCACTTTGTTGAAAGGGTTGCCTCACTTCTGAGATTGGCGGGTAACTTGCCGTGCTCATAGGGGTCCAGGTTTGCATTGCACGAGCTATCCACATGACCGGAAACATCGGGTCTCATTTCCGGCTCAAATGAAACCCGGGGATCCAAGATTATCCACCATTCTGTGTTGCTTGCTGAGATCCTATGATGTTGTTTGCTATCATGCCTGGGACGAATGTTATATATATTTATATATATACTAGTAGATAATGTATATGTTTTACACCCGCGCTAGTCCAGCCCCCGCTCTGTCGTTAGTTAAATAACCAAACGGGTGATGACGGGGCTCAGTGGCGAATGCGGATGGCATATACGTACATCATATTTTCGTTCTTTTCTGGTGTGATGGGTAAAATGGTGGGACCGCATTAATTTTGATTAATGCAAGATAAGAAAACCTAAAAGATGTTGTTGGAACAAATTTCGAAAAGCTATAGCTATATTCTTTCGCTTTGCATAGTGGTATTCGGTTGTGAATATCCAGCACCTCATTCCAGGAGGCAAGAGCTGAGATCCCTTTGCGGGGAGTGACCTCTTGAGAAAAATTCTATACTGTAGATTACTCGGTTTTTTCAAAACCGCAAGTTTTCAAAAGCGGAGCCTAAACCACTCCTTTTCAAAACTGCTCACGTTCCTTCAACGATATCAAGTTCATTACGTTAACGGGTTTTTCGCCAAAAACCCAGCTGTAGCCCTCCGTCGTTTCAGATAGTCGGTTCTTAGTATTTGTGCTGCGTTTTTTGATTATTCGTCAAGACGCAGTGAACAGTAGCTGAGTGATGATTATCTGTTGCATAGATAGAAGTGATTGGTTAGGACAGTCGCATGGTTTTGTTGATTATTTGTCAAGGATCATGCGGGTGGGTCTAATGCAATCTTGGATAACGACGGGTTGAACTTGACTAGGACCTTTTGATTTGTTAATTATTCATCAAGGTCACTTGGGTCCTAGGAGCAAAAACCACATCGGGAGTTTCAAATATACAGGAAACTTGCTAGTGCTGCATACCTTCTGGAGTGTGGTGACTAAAGTGACTTCCATCTAGTTTATCACGTAATGATAGTTGGATCCCGATCCCACTGATGAGTAGGATTACTCCTGGGATATTTTTCACTTAACAATCAATGTTATAAACCAAGTAGGTGTCTAGAACGGTGTTAGCGGGACTACGCCTCCAGGGAAAAGAGGTTATATAATTAAAGAACTTCGCGAAAGCGTTGGAAACCCCCCTCGAAGTACCAACACTAGCATGGCCGAAAGGTTAAGCAAGTATTGTGACGTGCGATTAATCCCAACTAATTCTTCTTTTTAGGTTTGAAGAAGAATTAGAGGAAACAGTGGGAGCCATCCTGATTAGATAAACTAATAACCAATCAAATCTTGCAAGAGCGCACACTGAGTGTTTCTTTTCTCTCTCTCCAAGTAGCAACCACTTCATGCTCTAATCAAGATAATAAAATGTATCGCTTAACCGATCCGAATTCTTATTCGGGGTTGGGGAATGTCGGTTCGGCTCTAACATATGACAACTGTCATGAGTGTGAGCAAGAGAAAGAGGATTGTTTGAATTCCTTGATGACCCCATCGAAGAAGAAACATACTATTGTGTCTTCTTCAGGTAACTGTTTTTCGGTCGGTCCTACCTCCTGGGTACTCGATACCGGATCGGGATCTCATATCTGTAATTTATTACAGGGACTGAGAAAAAGTAGGATGGTTGGACCTGGTGATATGTCCCTCAGAGTAGGGAACGGAGCACAAGTTGATGCTTCTGCCGTCGGTGAATATCACCCAGTATTGCCAAATGGCAATACTATGATTTTAAACAATTACTACTATGCACCTTCTATGGTTTGCAACATCATACCAGTATCTTTACTCAATAAAGATGGATATACATTTGTTCTTGATAGAAATATCATGAGCATTTACTTTAATCAGGTATTGGTTGCAGAAGGTACACTGTATAATGGTATCTATGTTCTTAATCAAAACACAGTTCTCAGCATACAAAACACACGCAAGAGGAAGAGTTCAGAAGTGAACGAATCCTACTTGTGGCATTGTATACTTGGTCATATCGGAAAGAAAAAACTGGGTAAGTTGCAAAAAAATGGATTTTTGGACACGTTCGAATTTTCATCTTATGAAACTTGTCAGTCTTGTCTCAAAGGAAAAATGACCAAATCTCCATTCACCGGACATGGAGAAAGAGCAGCAGAGCTTTTGGGACTCATACACAGCGATGTATGTGGTCCAATGTCTATACATGCAAGGGGAGGGTTCTCGTACTTTATCACATTCACTGACGATCTCTCTAGGTTCAGATATGTGTATCTCATGAAACACAAATCTGAAGCTTTTGAGAAATTCAAAGAATTCAGAAACAAAGTAAAGAACCAGATTGGCAAAAGTATCAAGATCCTTCGATCTGATAGAGGATGGGAGTACTTAAGCACGGAATTCCTAGAATACCTAAAAGAGAATGGAATTCTCTCTCAGCTTACTCCTCCGTATACACCACAGCACAACGGTGTATCGGAGCGAAGGAACCGTACCCTATTAGATATGGTTCGCTTCATGATAAGTAACGCCGAGTTGCCTCTTTCATTTTGGGGACATGCGCTTCAAACAACGGCATACCTTTTAAATCAAGTTCCTTCCAAATTTGTGCCTAAGACTCCGTACGAAATATGGAGTGGAAAAAGACCATGTCTTAAATTCATTAAGACGTGGGGTTGTCAGGCATATGTGAAAACGCAGAAAACGGAAAAACTTCATGCACGATCATTTCTATGTAAATTTGTGGGATATCCTAAGAATTCACTAGGATATCTGTTCTACCACACTGAGGAACAGAAGGTGTTTGTATCTCGCCATGCTACCTTTTTGGAAAAGGAGTTTCTTGCAAAAGAAACTAGTGGGAGTACGGTAGAACTGAAAGAAACTTCTGAACCACAAAATGTAACTGAAGATTTGGAAGAACCACTAGATTCAGTTATACCCGACAAACCTCAGCCACTCCGCAGATATGGTAGGATTTCTCATCCGCCCGAGAGATACTACGGTTTTCTCATTGACGGGGATCGAGAGGATTGCATCTTTTTAGAAGATGATCCTACCAGTTTCAGATAGGCCATTATCAGTAGGGACTCTGATAAATGGCCGGATACTATGTGATCCGAAATGGAGTCCATGTACACCAATAAAGTGTGGACCTTGAATATTGCTCCACCTGGGGTAAAACCCGTTGGATGCAAATGGATCTACAAAAAGAAACTTGGTGTAGATGGGCAGGTGGAAACCTATAAGATTAGACTTGTTGCAAAAGTTTTTCGTCAAAGACCAAGTGTGGACTATGACGAAACCTTTTTTCAAGTGGCTATGCTCAAATCCATTCGGAGCTTACTTGCCATAGCTGCCTTCCATGACTATGAGATCTGGCAGATGGACGTAAAAACGGCTTTTCTAAACGGAAGTTTAGAAGAATACATTTATATGGATCAGCCGGAAGGTTTCGTAGACAGTAGGAGCAGCGGGAAGGTGTGCAAGTTTCTTAAATCCATTTATGGATTAAAGCTGGCATCACGGAGCTGGAACATCTTTTTTGATGAAACAGTCAAGGGATTTGACTTCATCAAGAACGAGGATGATCCTTGTATATATAAGAAGATTGTAGGCCGAAATGTCGTGCTCCTAGTCTTGTACGTGGACGATATTCTTTTGATAGGAAATGACATTCCTATGCTACAATCGGTCAAGCTGTTCTTGTCACAAAGGTTCTCCATGAAGGACCTGGGTGATGCCTCGTACATTCTGGGGATTAAGACCTGCAGAGATAGATCCAAGAGATTACTGGGACTTTTACAGTCCAGGTACATAGAGACTGTACTAAAGAGATTTAGTATGGAAGATTCCAAGCGCGGTAACATACCTGCATTGCACGGAATCACCCATCTCCAAAGAGATGTCTCCCAAGAATGACGAGGAGAGGGTTCGCATGAGCACTATACCCTACGCTTCGGCGGTAGGATCTATAATGTATGCGATGCTATGTACCCGACCAGAAGTAGCTTACGCACTTAGGATGGTGAGCCGGTATCAGTATAACCCAGGTGAGAACCACTGGACAGCTGTTAAGAACATTCTAAAGTACCTAAGAAGGACTAAAGAACTGTTCCTGGTATTCGGTAATGGGGACCACCAGGTGGAGTCTTTTACCGATTCGAGCTTCCAGAGTGACAAGGATGACAGCAAGTCTGTCTCAGGTTTTTTGTTTGCCCTCAACGGAGGGGCGATCTGTTGGAAGAGTTCCAAACAGGACACCGTTGCAGACTCGACGATAGAGGCTGAATACATTGCTGCCAACGATGCCGCAAAAGAAGCGGTCTGGATTAAGAAGTTCATTACTGAACTTCAGGTGGTTCCATCCATTGTTAACCCAATACCTGTGTATTGCGACAACAATGGAGCTATGGCTTTAGCAAGGGAACCACGGTCCCATCAGAAATCCAGGCACATCTTGAGGCGGTATCACCTGATCAAGGAGATCATTGATCATCGGGAGATCGAGGTGCGGAGAGAGGACACAAAAGACAACACTGCAAGGCCCTTCCTCAAGCACAGATCGAAAGACTTTTTGAGAAGTTTGGTATTCGATACGCCAACAACTGGCCCTAGAGCAGACGTTGGGTACTCGATACGCCGATGTATATAGCCTTAGTGCAAATGGGATATTGTTTGATATGTATGCCCTAGAGGCCATTATTGTATATGTATACATTTGGATGCTTGGACATATATATGTACAGGAAAGTCTTGCTCGATATGATAGTATGCTATCTGGTTTTTATTTATCTTAACATGTGTATGTTTTACTTGCTATTACATATTTGGAATTTCATGTTGATAAAGCCCGTAGGATCATTACTAGACTACCTGCGTTGTGATGGCGATCATACTTGTGGGAGCTGGGTAGTCAGTATGCACATCCTTAAATGGTCCCTAGTCATAGGAGTATCGAGACTGGGCATCGATATTCCGGAGTAGACTAGTGTAAATTCTTCTAGACCCCGACAAGGGGCGATGGTTTGGCCCTGCAACCATTGGTCTTTCGCACCTAAAATCGTATACAGGTGCTCACTGGGGGTGAGTACACCGGACGGACTTACTGAGAACTTCCAGATGGTACTATACCTATCGTCAGGTGGAAGTTCTCTGGTGACATGAGTACAGGTTAGTCTTTAGATCTGAGATCGGCACTTGTCTTGTGTGAGTTCCCACTGTGCTTTGATCACTACCCTACCACGGCTCTACTGAGTCGTGCAAACGGGTTTTGGTTGGGTACAGTCCCGAGCCACATGGAGGCAGTGAGCGATTGTCGGGGATTCGTCTCTCCCGGTATAGGGAGTCGATATCGCACAGTGTTCGATTGGTCAGGACCATAAGACCTTGGCCAAGGCAGTTGGGATTTACTGATAGGCCGATCAGTAGTTTCTCGGATTGGTCCTGAGCCACATCAGCACGAATTACTGGGTTATTAGGGTCTGACGTTTACCACCCCTAGATCCGGTATGTGATACTCTCAGACGAAGAGACCAGACTGTATGGAGATCGTCACAGATAGGCTCAGTTGGGATCCGGATGAGTTTGCTCGTCGGCCTTCCTTTTCGATAGGTACCGGGGTAGCCGTTATGTACAGCTTGTGCCGCTGACATGCTTGTGGTTATGGATTTATCCAGTAACTCACTGTCGGCGTACTGTCGAGTCTTTAGAGTCCCACACAGAGGGTTTCTCTGGTTCTGGCGAAATGATGTAGTAGCCGTATTGGATACGTGCAGGGTTCCGATCGATTGATGTACTTTGTACCCGGACTTTCGATCGGACGGTTGGTAATGCTAGCCGGCTCGGGTTTGAGCTGGATAATTAAATCAGGTATTGATTTGATTATTTACATATATGTATTTCGATATGTATATTCTAGTATTACGTTCTTCGTGTTATTCTATCTCTTTGGGCATTCATGTTTTTATCCGAATGCGGGTATGTATATACAGAAGACTGTAATCCGTATTTTATTACAGATTACCTTCTAGAAGGTGACCGCCTCATTATGCTTTTTCCATTTATTTGATAAATGGAAATGAGGTGTAAATTGTGAGGAAATGGGAGGTATGGCAATAACCATACTTCAATAGTTAACAAATGAATTTTGAATTCATTTGTAATTACTATTGAAGTATGGTTGTTGATTGTTTATTCAAGAAATTCATACACAAAACCATTTTGTGTTGAATTTCTCTCGCTTGCATGCTTCATTTTTTTGAGCTCCCATTTTTTGCTTCACCTCCTCCTCCTCCTCTTGAGTTCCTCCACCTTCACCATCTTCCTCTTCACTACACTCTCATGAGTTGAGAAACAAGTGAAGAGGCAAGATAGAGATACTAGAACACATAGAACTCCAAACTACATCCTAGACAACTTGGATTAGCAACCCAAGTTCTCTAGTTGATCCTTTTGTTATTTAGCAAGGAGATAGAGCCATGGATCACATCCCTCGTGTGGATCATCTACGACAAAGAAGGGCCGGAGAATAAGCTCGATCCCGGAGGACCGATGGAGCCGGAAAAGGAGATCAAGCATGTTCAAGGTGGCCACTAGGAGCATATGATGAGGAAAGAAGACCGAAGGACTTGGATCGTTTTGTGAGACTTCTGTCATAGTAGATAGCACTACTTTTTTTAGCTAGATAGGTTTATGGTAAGATCCGGGTTTATTGGTTTATCCTAGCGCCGTTTTTGAAACCCTAGAAAAATTTTGTTCCGCAAACCGCCAACCCAACAGATACGTTAGTCCAATTTGAGACTGAGATCTACTTAATAGGGTTTTAGGATCATTCAGATCTAACAAAAGAGCATTTGGGATCTATTATTTTTGTTTAAGAACGTTACGGTCCGTTGTTAGGTTAAGGACGTTTCGGTCCGTAGATCACCATTTTTTAGGTGAGCGTTTAGTTTAAGGACGTTTCGGTCCATATTAGTTTGAGGACGTTACGGTCTGTAGATTACCCTTTTTGAGGTGAAGATTTAGTTTAAGGACGTTTCGGTCCGTAGTAGTTTGAGGACGTTACGGTCCGTAGATCACCATTTTTGAGGTGAGGGTTTAGTTTAAGGACGTTTCGGTCCATAGTAGTTTGACGACGTTACGGTCCGTAGATCACCCATTTTGAGGTGAGGGTTTAGTTTAAGGACGTTTCGATCCGTAGTAATTTGAGAACGTTACGGTCCGTAGTAGTTTGAGAACGTCACGATTTTTGAGGTGAGGGTTTAGTTTAAGGACATTTCAGTCTGTAGTAGTTTGAGAACGTTATGGTCCGTTGATCACCATTTTTGAGATGAAGGTTTAGTTTAAGGACGTTTCGGTCCGTAGTAGTTTAAGGATGTTACGGTCTATAGATCGCCCATTTTGAGGTGAGAGTTTAGTTTAAGGACGTTTCGGTCCGTATTAGTTTGAGGACGTTACGGTCTGTAGATCACCATTTTATGCCCATGTATTTGTTACGTGACGGGATGTACGGCGATGATGTGGGATACACCCATTTAGGGTGTGGTTTGGTCTAAGGTGTGCATGTCAGCTTGGTAAGTGCACCCAAAAGCAGTTGGTTGTCAGGACCCGCCACTTCTCTGAAGACGTTGATGAATTACAATGACATGCATCAGAGGTATGGAGAGATGTACCCTTGAACCAATTCCCGTGTCTGAGGGAAGAGATCACGGTGGACCATCTAAGAATCATTAGCCATTTTTGGGGCACTAAGATTAACTTAGGAAATGTGGGATGAACATCATTTTGGATATCATGAGTCATGTTTGGGAAGCAATGAACTAATAGGCTCAGTTGATCTGAATTAGGGACCTAGCCAACTTAGGCTTGGCCCACTCGGTTTTTTTTTATTTGAAAGAAGTGCTAAGCACTTATTAGTGCTCGGTCCCTCTTTTTCGTGCAAACAGTGCTGAGCACTTATGTGAGTTCTGACGCCCACACTTTACTTTACTTTACTTTACTTTTTTGTCTCTTTATGGAATGCTGAGCTCTCTTTATAGCGCCCACGTGCAAAGCACGCGAGGCATTAGGCTCTAGGTGCTGAATGATGAGTCTCAAGCACTTTTATGTTCTGTGGTGCCCACGTGAGGGTCATGTGGGACGCTGAGCGCTGGGCGCCGCATCACTAAGTGCTAAGCACTCCTTATTTGTAGCGCCCACGTAAGGGGCATGTGAGGCGCTGGGCGCTAAGCGCCAGCCACTGAGTGCTACGCACTCCTTCTTGAGCGGTGCCCACGTGAAGGGCACGTGAGGCGCTGGGCGCTGATTTCTCCTTATATATTTTATTCTGAGGAGTTCAATTTCCTTTTTCTTTTCTGATTCTTTGTTCTCCAAGAACAAGTTCATCCCAATGAGAATTAAATTCTCAACTTGTGGGAGACTTGTCTTGTGGATCTCAGATCCTGAAAAAGAACTAAGTTCTTCTTTTTAAAAGGGTTAAACCCTTCAATAGGTAAACGGGATGCGTTTATTTCTTCTTCTCTTTTTTTTATTTACCTAGGACTTTTCTGAGAAAGAAGATTTTCTTCTTTCTTCTTTTTTGAACCTTTCTGCTTTGTTTTTCTCGAAGCTTATGGAGGGGTTCCTCTGTATTAGACTTGAAGTCTTGGGTCCTTTATATAGTAGAGCCAAGTCTGTTGATTAGTTGAAGAAATCTCTCATTGAGAGATCCCAATTGATTTGGAGATTTTACCCACCGTTGGATCTTTCATCCAAGGACTTCCGTTTTACAGAAGGTATTTTTCTTATTTTTAACAAGATTAGGGAAATATTTTCCCACACCGAATATATTCTGTAGAGTGGTGATTCTTTAATCACCATTGAATTTTTAATCCACCGGTACACTGTTCTACAGAGAGTAATCTTTCTTGTTTAGAAAGATTTGAGGAATATTTCCTCAACAAAATTTAATTCTGCATTCTGATAATTTATCATCTCCGTTGGATTTTTGATCCAACGGATCTGTTCAACAGAGAGTAGAATTTAATTCTACTAGGCGTCGGCGCTCACGTGCTGTGCACGTGCGGCGCCAATAAGAGTTTTTAACTCTGGCACTGGCGCCCTCATGGCAGGCACGTGAGGCGCTGCCTCTTGAGTTTTGTGTGCTTTGCACACGGGCGCTGCTCATATAAGAGTTTTTAATTCTGGTGCCGGCGCCCTCGTGGCAGAGACGTAGGGCATTGCCTCTTGAGTTTTGAACAGAGCTTTGCTCTTTTATTGGGTAAACAAATACCCCCCCACCGCTGCGCTCACGTGGCTCACACGTGAGTGCAGCGGTGGCATCTTTTCCACCGTTGGATCTTCTTGGAAGTGGAACCGTCTCCATGTGCCTATAAGTAGGGCCTTTGGCCCTTGAGATGATTGATGTTCATCTTCCCTAAACTTCTCCTTTTTGAGAATTTAATTCTCTTTCCAGAGCTTAGATCTCTGCCCAAGGAAACTCTTTTAGAGTCGGAACTTTACCAAAAACTTGGTAAGGATTATGATCGAACCCATTAACAGATCTTTCCTCTTCTTAGATCGTAGATCTTAAAAATGTGTTTTAGGTTTTCTTAACTCGTTCATCAGAGATTTGGTTATCTTTCATAAAGAACTCTTAGAGTTTTTAGGATTCTTCTTACAGATCTTAATTATCTTGGGGTTTTACCCTGTCAAAAAGTTTTGCTTTTAAGGGTTCTGATATATTACCCCATTGTTTTACAGAGCATGGCTCTAAGAAATTTTGGGGAATTTTATTCCACTCTTAATTTTCTTGACAGATGTGAAATCTGTTTGCAGAGCACAGCTCTCGAGAAAGTTTAACTCCTTAGTCCAATGATATTTCTCATTAAATGAGAATCCTTTTGGATTCTATTCTTAATGAGTGACTGCCCCATCATTGATAGGGAGTTACCTTAATTTTATGGGCCCCCCTTGTCCCTTTCTTTTGCACTGCAATGCAGTACAAAAATTTTAAGTATCAAATAGCGTTAAAGTTCTGAACATAACGTCGATAGCTGAACCTTCTCCTTTTGTGCAGGTACTATGGCTTTCGACTCTTCCTTCCCTTTCGTACATTCAGAGAGCGCATTTGCCGACGCGTCCGTGGATCGAGAATTCTTTGCGCTTATTAAAGATCATGACCCGGAGCAAAAATCTTTTCACCTGTGGGGGTCGTGGTATAATCAGATTATCCAGGGTCGGCGCAGTTTTTCTTGTGCAGGGCCCTCAGAGCCAATTTCAATGATTCATTACGCTAATTCGCCTCAAGTGACTTATGCCATAGAAGAGGTCAACTGGATCTTGGAAGGTCGCCTTCAACCCTCCATGGAATCAATACCCGTACAGCCACCGATGGCCTTGGACATTTTAGGGCGGCGCATATGCCAAGGCGAGTCGCGCCTTTGGGGGCAAGTTTATATGATAGGATTGACTCCTCTCCATTCATCCGGCTACCTGCAGTGGGCTCGGTATATCCTTTCGGCCAAGAAGTCGTTGCTGCTGAAGCTTGGGCTGTATCCTGCAATCTATACGTCTCTTTTTCAATATCCCACATCTCATGTATGGTGGGTCAAGGCTTTTCTGGAACAGTGGAACATCCCAACCCACACATTTCTTCTATTGGACCAGGCTGTCTCAATTTCCTGGGAGGAGTTTGCGGAAATTTCCGGCTTACCCGTCAAAGGGGAATATTACGAGGAGATACGTCCCCCTGATGAGTATATATTTGCCACCAAATAAGTAATGATGGGCCTCACTCCATAGAATGTCGTTCAATACCTGTTCCAGAGCCTAATCAAGGTGTTGAACATTTATGAGAGTTTGTTCTTAGAGTCTGGAGGGCAGGAGTCGGCTTTGCAGATTTCATCGCCTGCTTTCTTCTCCCAGAAGTCTTGTCAAAACAAGCTACGAAATTCACCAAGATTGACGACCCGTTCGGTTTTGGTTTGGATAACTTGTCGACGAAAGAGGAGAATTTAAAGAATTTCTTCATTCCAGACATTTCGGTCATCCCTTTTGCAGAGCTCGCTGCTCCAGACGTCGACGAAGAGACGTTCTTTCTGTGGTTCATCGGCCTGTGGTTGAGTTGGTTTGTGCTTCCGACGCACCCTCGCTATTTGAGGCCGTCTGTCTTTTATCCGGCCCACCGCATGATCGCAGGGACGTGTGTGGCTATTGTGATCACAGGGCTGGCTCATCTATATCATAGCCTGAGCTTAGCGGCAGACACTACTCAGCCGGGGGTAAAGCCCGTACATCTTCCGTTGCACTACTTCACGTCATGGATCGAGATGCACGTGCTAGGTGCTTTCGGTGTTCACAAACGACCCCGCTTCTACGAAAGCTACAACTTTCCTCGGGTCATGTATCTGGTTGACGTTTCTGCGTCAGACCCGTCGCAGCGAGAGGCTCGGCGACTAGTCCTCCGCTAGCGCATGGTTGGGGACAGCATGACCTTTGTCGATAGAGTCTTGTCTATCGGCAAGGAATCTACTAAGGCGGTGCAACTGTTGCGTGACACCTTTAAAGACGGGGCTTCCACGTTGAGGGCTCGGGAAATCTTGCACCTGTATTCAATCAGGCCGGGCTTTTTAGTATTTTGACAGAACGCCTCGGTACTGTTTATGAGGTACAACCCACACCGCTTTTCTCAACGGTCGGGTTATAATCAGGGCGTTCCTCTCGAGGCATTCATAGTCGAGCCGGCTGCTACGGAGGTGGGTATTCGCAGCGCGCTGCACCATTTTATGCGATTAAATACGGGGTCCCATTTTCTTATTAGCGAGCCGAGCTATGTGCTGAAAGCTTCGAACGCTTATACGGATGCCCTTACCCAATCTTTACCACAAAAACGGAAGGACCCTGGCTGTCCTACGATTTCAATTACCATTGGAGATAAGAACATCAACCGCGCACTATTAGATCTTGGTGCCAGTGTTAACTTGCTTCCGTATTCAGTATACGAGCAATTAGGCATCGGAGAGCTGAAACCCACGCACTGCACTCTCCAAATGGCCGACCGATCGATCACCCATCCTAAGGGTGAGCTAGAGGATGTGTTAATCAAAGTCGGGGACTTCATATTCCCCGTTGACTTCATTGTATTAGATACACAGCCTGTAGCTAACCCCCGGAATCAAATTCCGGTGATACTCGGTCGCCCATTTCTCGCAACCTCAAATGCTGTGATCAATTGTCGCAATGGTTCGATGAACCTCTCTTTTGGAAACATGACGATTGAACTCAACATTTTTAGGTTGGGGAATCAGCCCGCCGAACCTAATGCTCATATACTGGACGTCTGCTCGATCCAGGAGATCACCCCAGAAGAGTGTGAATTCGAGGAGTTTCTGTTTGATCACGATAATCTTGACGCCACTAGTGCGTTTCTCTTCGAACCTGCTGCTGTTTCTGCGTCCGACAACGACTACGAGTGTTTCACGTTCTCGAACGATCTTAGCTGCGCACAACCCGAGTTTGAATCCTTCGACTTTCCGGATGAGTTACCTGAACCATCCAACTCGGTTGCCTACACTCGCTTTGAACCTTTGCTGGAGTCCTTTGAGTTCGAGACCTCTGCACCAATCTTGCCTTCCATCGTTTCACCTCCAACGCTCGAACTCAAGCCTTTGCCGTCTCACCTTAAGTACGCTTACTTAGGTGAGAACGAGACCCTCCCTGTCATCATCTCGGCTTCTCTAGCTCCAGAGCAAGAGAAAGCCCTTCTCGCGGTCTTGCACAGCAACAGGCAAGCTTTTGGCTGGTCCATGGCGGACATCAAGGGGATTAGTCCCCTGATCGTTGAGCATCACATTCATCTGATGGATGATGCCAAACCAGCCCGGGATCCACAAAGATGTCTCAATCCAGTCATGAAAGAGGCTGTGAAGAAGGAGTTCGTAAAATGTCTAGATAGTGGTATCATTTACCCTATCTCTGATAGCCAGTGGGTTAGCCACATTCATGTTGTCCCCAAGAAGTCGGGCATCACGGTCATCACTAATGAGGCGAACGAGTTAATCCCTACTCGCACCCAAACTGGGTGGTGAGTATGCATTGATTACAGAAAACTCAACGCCGCAACGCGGAAAGACCACTTTCCGCTACCTTTCATTGACCAAATGCTTGAACGATTGGCCGGACACGAGTACTACTGCTTTCTTGATGGCTACTCTGGTTATAATCAAATTCCCATCGCCGAAAAAGACCAGGACAAGACCACTTTCACTTGTCCTTTCGGCACGTTTGCATATCGTCGCATGCCCTTTGGGTTATGTAATGCGCCCGCTACCTTCCAGCGGTGTATGATGGGTATCTTCTCAGACATGGTGGAAAAATTTCTGGAGATTTTCATGGATGACTTCTCCATCTTCGGCGATTCCTTCAACGAGTGTTTGCTGCATCTTGACGCTGTCCTTACCCGATGTAAGGACAAGAATCTCACTTTGAACTGGGAGAAATGCCACTTCATGGTGCGCGAAGGTATTGTCTTAGGACATATCATCTCGCAAAATGGCATAGAGGTTGACAAAGCAAAGATTGAGGTCATTTCCAATCTGCCTCCTCCCCGATGCGTCAGAGATATCCGAGCCTTCCTTGGCCATGCCGGTTTCTATAGACGGTTCATTAAGGACTTTAGCAAGATTGCTAGGCCCTTGACTCTTTTGCTGGCCAAGGACACGCCATTCGACTTCAACTCGAGCTGTGCGACTGCATTCGAGTCATTGAAACGCTTACTCACTTCTGCTCCCGTTCTTTCTTCACCTGACTGGACGCACCCATTTAAGATTATGTACGATGCATCCGATTTTGCCATTGGTGCTGTCCTTGGACAACACATCAACAAGATGCCGCACGTAATCTATTATGCGAGCCGAACCCTGAACGACTCCCAACTCAATTATACAACAACTGAGAAGGAATTCTTAGCTGTTGTATTTGCTTTAGAAAAGTTCAGGCCCTACCTCATCGGCTCTCCAGTCATTGTCTACACAGACCATTCAGCTCTGCGCCATCTTTTTGCGAAGAAAGATGCAAAATCTCGGTTAATACGTTAGATCCTCTTGCTTCAAGAGTTTGACCTTGTCATTAAGGACAAACGAGGATGTGAAAACGTGGTTGCCGACCATCTCTCACGACTTCCTTCTTCGCCTTCGCTTCCAATTCCGATCAACGACGTTTTCCCGGATGAACAGCTCTTGACAGTATCGTGCGAACCCTGGTTCGCAGATATTGTGAACTATTTGGCCACGGGATTACTACCGACCGAATGGTCAAGTCAGGACAGACTTCGCTTCTTATCCCAAGTAAAACACTTTTACTGGAACGAACCCTACTTGTTCAAGTACTGTCCCGACCAGATTATTCGTCGGTGTGTCCCTGACGAGGAATTCAAGAGTGTGCTGTCATTTTGCCACGATCAAGCGTGTGGCGGGCATTTTGGGCCCAGAAAGACAGCTGAGAAGATCTTGCAATGTGGTTTCTACTGGCCACAACTCTTCAAAGATGCTCATGACTATTGCAAGACTTGCTCTCGGTGCCAACATATGGGTCGGATATCCCGGAGGAACGAGATGCCGCTCCAACCGATCTTGGTTGTGGAGATTTTCGATGTTTGGGGGATCGATTTCATGGGGCCGTTTCCCAGCTCTTTTGGGAACTTGTACATCCTTCTCGCTGTTGATTACGTCTCTAAATGGGTCGAGGCTGTGCCCAGCCAGACTAACGACAACAAGGTTGTCGTTAGGTTCCTTAAAGAAAACATTTTCTCCCGGTTTGGGCACCCCCGAGCGATCATTAGCAACAATGGAAGTCATTTCTGCAATAAGACTTTCGAGGCCTTGATGCGGAAATACTCCATTAATCATAAGCTCTCTACGCCCTACCACCCTCAAACCTGCGGGCAGGCCGAAGTTTCAAATCGGCAAATCAAGCAGATACTGGAGAAGACGGTTTCCAAGAACCGTAAGGATTGGTCGCTGAAACTCACTGATGCCCTTTGGGCTTTTCGAACCGCTTATAAGACTGACCTTGGCATGTCTCCCTATCGGCTTGTATACGGAAAAGCCTGCCACCTACCTGTCGAAATAGAGCATCGCGCATTTTGGGCGATAAAAGAGCTGAATCTGTCTCTCGAGGATGCGGGCAGCCATCGGAAGCTGCAGTTGAACGAACTGAGCGAGCTTAGGGATGAGGCTTACGATAATGCGGTTGTCGTTAAGAACCGAACGAAGGTGTTTCACGATAAACATCTTTTGCGCAAAACCTTCGTACCTGGTCAGCAGGTACTGCTTTACGACACCCGACTTCACTTCCATCCAGGAAAGCTCAGATCTCGCTGGAAAGGGCCGTATTTTGTGCGGAATGTGTATCCACAGAGCGCTGTGGATTTGGAAAATCCAAAGGACGATTCAACTTTCAAAGTGAACGGACACTGATGCAAACCGTACCTTAGCGCCGAACCAACTGAGGAGCTCCTGTTCTTACAGGAGCCGGTTTACCCTGCCTGATCTTCCTCTGCCTACCTCCAAACTTCGGTTATCCAGCCAAGAACAGTGGACACTGTTCCAAATAAGTTTGGGGGTATGTATAAACCATTTTGTATATATTTGTGGATATTCTTTTTCTTTTCTTTAAAAACAAAAACATAAAAAAAATTGTGTATCGCTAACCGACAATTTTGACCCTTCAAATGCTCTCTTCATGCAATGACAGTGAGGACACTGTCCAGTTTAAGTTTGGGGGTACGCTCGGTACGCATTTCTTACCTTCGCATTCATATGTATATTTTGCATCTGCATATTAAAATCCATAAAAATCTGAAAATTTTCTTAAAATATAAAAACTTTTCTGTCAAGTTAGCTAGTGGGAGGACTCTGATTCAACATTTCGACGGTTTTGTTTGATAAAATAAGAATAACTAAATCTTATGTTTAGATTTTGAAAACCTGAAAGATAACTCTCCTTTGAAGATAACTATAGCTGATATACGTCTTTACATCACACTACACGTGTCGTGAGTTTTTGGAAATTAGATGACAAGTCTTTTATGTTTAAAAACTTTTAAACAAATAAATGATTTTCTGAGGATCAAATAGATTTGTTCTGAAATAAGTAATGTCAAGAATAGTTTATGAAGTAAAGAGAATATGAAGGAATGTTATTGATGCCATAATTGGAACTAAGTCTGAAAAATAACCCATCTGGAACTTGATTGGAATGATTACACACCAAACCCACTAAACACGTCTTTTATCCAAAAAAATAATGGAACTGCCGGTTATATCTCCATCGTATTAAATCTTCTGATTTTCACGCCAACTGTCTTTTGTTTTTGGACCTGGGTAACTTGAGTAATTAAGTCCGCCGGGGTGTTTCTACACCTAATGCCCTAAAACCAACTGGTTTGGGTGCATTGGCCCAAAGCTCGCTAAGAAGCCTAGAAAGTCCAGTTTAAAACAAAGTCAAGCAAGTGTTCTCTCCGAGTTAAAATTCCTAACGGTTCTTTGTGTGAGAATAATCTTGATAAAAGACAGGCTTTTATAAAAAATTTTAACGGAGATATGAAGGTTTTATTCTATGATAAAGACTATTGCACGTTCACAGAGGTGTGTATGAAATGAAAACAAGAAAAAGGTGGAGTGAAAAATACGACTTAGTTTCCTGTTAAGGAAGATAGAAATTCTGAAGTTGAAACATTACTGGAAAATGAAACTTTAAAAATGCTTAACTCTTTATAAAACTTATGTGATCCTTTTAAAATTGTTATCTGGGTTTTATTGTGCGACATGATGACTTTAATCGATCCTTCTGGAACTTAACGACACTATTTGCACTACACGTAAAGACATATAAAATCTGTAGTTAAATAAGAAGCGAGGTGTGAAAAATAAAGGTTCGATGGTCTAGACTTAGGATTATAGAATTGTTATTTTCTGAAACAAAACTTTAGGGTTTGAATCTTAGTTATTTTACAAAACCAACTTGACCGGATTTTGTGGGTAGTATCCGCTGAAAACCCTCAGGAGACAACACTCCTCCTACTAGGGACACCTAGAGGTTTAACGGCTTGTTGCACATGCTCAGTGCAATCGCGTTCCCTGCGAAAGTGAGGTTAGGAAATTTTTTTGTGAATAAATTGGTTTTGCTCGGGACGAGCAAATGATAAGTTTGGGGGTATTTGTTCATATCAGATTTTTGCATTTTCATACCGCCCAATTTTTATCACTTTGCATATCGGTAGATACTCTTGAGCCGTGTTTACTAGTCAATTGCAGGATACAGGTTCTCGGTTCTAAAACGGTGAAATTCATGGAAAACACGACAAAATCCGGGTTCCTGCCAACCACAGATAAAACACGGTCTCCGCTCTTCATCCGTATGTTGCCAGATACCAGTTTAGGAAGACAAAATGGCAAATCGATTGTCACCTTCATGCACAAGGCTCAATGGCAACAACAAGTTCCAAGAAATCTACGCGGAGCTCAAGAAAATCTTGACAAAAGTCCACCTTTCCCTCAACAGAAATTCTGGAAAAATCGTGAAGACAAATTGAGAAAATGCATATACCAGAATTAAGTACAGTGAAGACCAGGGAAGCACAAAAAAACTGAGCATCCAATTCATCTATATGGCAGCGGAAACGCGGCCTAATCATGCTTAGGCCGCGGATCCGCGGCCGTATAGTGGCGGCAGACAAAACTTTTCCAGGGGTATTTTGGTCTTTGCATATGTGTTCTGGTGGTTGCCCTAGATTTCCATTCTCCAGCCTATAAATAGCCCAGAACTTTGAGAAGGAAGAGGTCCATTCTTGTATTTTCATTTTGCTAAGTTTAGTTGTGTTTCTTCTTCCTCTTCTCATCTCTTCTCCATTGAAACTTGTAGTGAGCTTGTGAGTGAAGAGTGATGAATAAAGAAGAACCGTTTATTATCATGCTTGTCTCATTATCTTGTTAATTGTTGTAATTTTAATTTGTTAACTAGTTGTTGTTATTTCTTGTGTTTCTTTCTTCTCTCTTTTTCTTTATCCTTAAAAACGACCATGATGCTTACGCTCGATCCTCGCCAAGGTGAGGTCGCAAATAGCTAGTCGTATTCTTCTAATCTCTTTCTTTCTATCTTCCTCTTTTGTTTTGTTTTATTTTTCCGTATCATGATGTGTGAGTAGTTCATACTTGTTAGGGTAGGATAAGGGAAGTTTGAGAGAAGGAAATCTCTCTCACTCTTTCCTTGCCCAACAGCTTAATTCGACTCCCGTTAATTGAACCACAATCCGCTCCTTACGGCACCCTATCCTACATGATAGCGGTGATTCCGTAGTGAGACCGGTTGTGGTTGAATTAACCGGAGGTTATGGCTAAAAGCCAAGAACGGACGGACAAGCACCAAAAGGAAGAACTTATGCGTTGGAAAGCCTAGCTTATACTCACAAGTTCCTTCCTAGTCGTGCTAATCCCCGTTGTTGCCGATTACCGTAACACCGATATTAAGAGGGGCAACGAAAGATGTGGAGACTCCTAACTCAAACTAACCTAATCCTAACCCTAACAAGCTCTCTTTAAACATCAACTCAACACTTAGATAATCACAACAAAATCTGAACTCTCGGACTTAACTCGTTAAAGCACATAGAAAAAGATTCCCATCTCCCCGCGGACGACCCGTACTCAACCGACTAGCTACAAGCGAAACCGTCTTGATTGCGGTATTTAACTAAAACTTGAATACGCAGAACCACTAACAATCAGGAAGCGAAAGAATAGCCACGCCTCCGGTACTCCCTGTTCTTCCGCCTACAACAGCAGGTACGATAGATTCCATCCCTCGGGCATTTTCTTTGTCTTTCGAGTTGAAATTTGACCGTAATTCATTTTGCAGCGATTACACCGGCTTCAGCTCCTTTTGAGTCTCGCATTCCCATGCCCGCGGTGCCCTTCGCTAAACGTACATCCTCCAGGGACGCAGCGAATAGCCGGCGAACGTTAAGCAAGTTTATCGAAGACCTCGATGCCGAGGCCCTCACTTCTGCTACGGATTTTGCCAGCAAAGTCAATCTAATGCTGGCGATGCTCGTGAACTTCCATAATGAAGATCTCTTCGGTTCTTGGGTTGATTATTGCAGGAAGATCGAGGCTTGCCTGCACGAGATTGAGCTTAAGGGTCTCGCTCCTGAGGTATTGGCCTCGAACTCTCAACGGGCTGCGTGGGTCGAGAAGAGTATCTCTTTCTTTCGCTATTTTGAACAAGAGGCGGCCCTGAAGCGAAAGGAACATAAGGAGACTTCGGGCGAATCCGTCCAATTGCATGCCCTGGTTGAAGCGAATGCTGCGCAGCTGAAAATTATTTTTGACAACCTCCAACGATGTATTTCGGATGGGTTGACGCTAAGGCAGAATCTTGACTTCACCGAGCGGGTCACGCAGGACTGCGAAGCTGCCAAGCAAGAAATCGATGAAAAGCTTTCATCCTGTTTGCAGCAACGGACTCAAATCTAAGCGGAGTTGGTCGCTGTAGCTGAACACGAGAAGGAATTGAAGGGAGCGCGCGAGCGGCTCGTCAGTTTGTTGAAGACGCCTCCTCCTTAATAAATGTCATTGTACCCCCTTCATACTGATTATATTCTTCTGATTCATGAATAAGACATATTTTATTTTATACTGGCATTTCTCTTTTCTTTGATGTCCTGATCTGGTGTGAAGTGTTTTATATACTCATTTCGGAATTTGTAGTTTATTTACTCATCCCGGAGTCTCTAGTTTATGAACAAATTTCGGAGCTTGTGTAGTTTACCTTCCTTAGGCTTGTAGGCAAACATATCCTAACGTTATAGTTAACCCCTGCTCTTTACGACAGAGGTCCGTCTCCTTAGGTCATATTACCGTCGAGAGAGCAAGCAGTAGTAATTTTGCCATGCCGCTTTTTACTTGAGGTTAGGCTCAGTTTGGGAGCCCCGATGAGTCATAACCACTCCGCGCTGATGTAGGATAATCTCCGATAGTCTTTTAGGTTTTATTTGAGTTGCCGTCAAGACCCTGATGCTAGGAATTCGGCCTTCGCTTCCTTTATCGACACTGCGTCTGCTGTAATGAGACGAGTGTCGAGGTGATCTCTAGGTTTTTTTGTGAACTGTCGAGACTTGGAACTAGGGACTTTGTCATGGCTCCATTTTTTTTGACCCTAGGGTTGCTTGTTGACGTCGCGACTGCATCCTGCTGGAGTGAGAAGAAACGCCGTTGGTGACACTGCGTCTGCTGTAACGAGATGAGTGTCAAGGTGGTCTCTAGGTTGTTTGTGAACCATCAAGACTTGGAACTAGGGACTTTTCCATGGCTCCGTTTTGTTGACGTCGTGTCTGCATCCTGCTGGAGTGAGAAGAAGCACCGTTGTTGACACTACGTCTGCTGTAACGAAACGAATATCGAGGTGGTCTATAGGTTGTTTGTGAACCGTCGAGACTTGGAACTAGGGACTTTGCCATGGCTCCACTTTATTGACGTCGTGTCTGGATCCTGCTGGAGTGAGAAGAAGCATCGTTGTTGACACTGCATCTTCTGTAACGAGACAAATGTCGAGGTGGTCTCTAGGTTGTTTGTGAACCATCGAGACTTGGAACTCGGGACTTTGTCGTAGCTCCGTTTTGTTTTGACCCTGGAGTCTTTGTTGACGTCGCATCTGCATCTTGTTGGAGTGAGAAGGAACGCCATCGTTGACATTGCGTCTGCTGTAACGAAATAAATGTCTGGATAGTTTTTAGGTTGTTTTGTGAACCATCAAGACTTAGCTCTCCCTTTGATGGAGCCTGGTAGGAAAATATGGTTCCCTTTTCGTTTATACATATGGATTGTATACAGGGGTCAGTGAAGACTCATCTACAAGGCAAAAGTTTCATTTTTTTTAATTTCTTTCTGTGATGCTCTATCATTTCAACTTTTTATATCGTGAAAGTCACGATTGCCCAATCATTTCGGCTTTTTATCATGGTGCCCAATCATTTCGGCTATTTTTCTTTTTACTCGCTGCTTTTATTGCGAGTTGCCCAAGCATTTCAGCTGTTTTTATATGCATATATTTTGCTCGCTGATTTTTATTGCGAGTTGCCCCATCATTTCGGCTATTTCATATGCATTTATTTTTGCTCGCTAATTTTTGTTGTGAGTATGGAACTTGAGATCTGATACCAATCTTGGCATCAACACCGCTGCGACTGGAATATTGCCAGTAGCGAATCATCATTTGTCATGAAAGAACATGGAATTTGATACCTATTTAGGCATTAGCATCACTACAACTGGGATATTGCCAGGAGTGAATCATCATTTGTCGTGAAAGGACTTGGAATTTGATACCGATTTAGGCATCAGCAATGCCACAACTGGGATATTGCCAGGAGAATATCATCATTTTCCTTTGTCGATTTGAAGAAAGGTGGCTTAGCAAATAGGGTTAGGATCCTGTCGAATAAGGCTTTTTGACTTTACGAGCCGTATGGGTCTTATAAAGTTATTTCTCCCTACGATTCGTGAGGATCTCGTAGGTGTATGTTCTCCTTAGAAGTCGTGAGGACTTCTAAGTGGTGTTCTCTCTTATAAGTCGTAAGGATCTTACAAGAGTATTTTCTCCTTATAAGTCGAGAGGACTTACAAGTGTTGTTCACCATATGAGGACATTCCTCGTGATTGGTGGAACTTGTTGGGGGAAATGTTTATTTGTGCCCGTGGATTGTATACAAGGGCTAATATCGGACCGCCTGTAGGGCAACTTGGGGAGTATGACGGCTTAAGGACGGTTTTGGATCCCTGTAACTTAAGACTTTGAATCCTATGAGCCGTGAGGGTCTCATATGGGGAGTTCTCCTTACGAGTCAAGAGGGTCCCGTAAGTGAAAATTTTACAATATTGCGCCCTTTCAGGTTTTCACAAGCTCGCTGGTAGCCCTGCTGTTTTTACTCACGGCGCCCTTTCGGGTTTTCAATCGTGCCCATTTCGCTTGTGGACATACCGTTTTTTTAAACAACGAGATTGTGTCTTTTTAGGTTTTCTGTCACGACCCGAAATTTCGGAACATGACCGGCATTTAGACTACGAACGTCTCAAGGCGTACGTATTCTAAGTAAGCCGAAACCCAGAAATCCAAACCAAGAGAAATAGTAGAGTGTAGGAAAAACCATATGTGAATCAACCTGTAAGCAACATAATATACAACGCCTAAAGGCGAGGATCACAACTGAAAAGGGAACTCCAACCAGCTTGAAATCCATAGAAATATAACGCGCGACTCTACGGTCGAAAGAATAAACATCACCGGTCTCTATCTCAAATAAATACATGTTTGGTTGATGGAACATCTAGATACAACTGAATATAATATACAATGTATACTGATGGGTACGATACAAATAACCCACCTACTAGCAAGTCGCCTGAAAGAAGCTATGCCCGCAAAGCCGTAATGAAACCCGTACGGCAACACCTGCATGAAACTGGGGCACAACGGGGGTGAGTTGCCAACTCGTAAGTAGAAAAAGATCTACGAACAGAAAATCGCATGTATGACGCAATCCTAGGTCATACGATCATATTATATAATGCTCAATATGTAACCAGCAATCTAAAACCATGGCTAGTGTAAATATCTAACCCAAGTGTAATCCCATATGCCTGTGTCAGTGCATCAGGTGGCAATATATCATATGGACAATGTATGAATGCATGAAACAGAATGCATGTACTGAAGAAAACTGCTGTCATAATTTGTGAGATTTCTGTATTTTTAAAACGAGGTACAAAAATGAAATCAGCATAAACAGTGCCTAGCATCGGCACAAAACATAAGTCTCAGTATCTCGATATCTCTGTATTACAATCTCTGTACCTCAATATCTCAAATCTCAAAGTCTCAGTCATAAAATCCAAGACGCCGTCAGTCCAGATCGGCCCCTACCATCCATCTCATGACCACGACGGTATCCTCCGGATATCCGACGCGTCGGGTAATATCACCGGTCGGTAGTGCTCCCCTGCCAGGCTCAACGCCATCTCCTGCGATCTTCTTGCCCCGGGGTACCGCACCGGGTCCACCATGTACCCGCATTCGGTCTCGTCCGCCTCCTCGAATCGGGTTTTACATGTCGCTCTCAGCACCGAGAAAACACATGGTGGACGCACTGAAATATCATATCAAGGGTAACCGGGTTTTTAAAACAATTTCATAATCTCTTTGAAATACCCACGGTTCCCAAATCCAGAAATAACATGGAAACAATATATCTCAATGCGCATAATCAGGAAACATGATGTATGTGACACATAAATGAGGTGCAAGTATAACAGTATATCATGCAACATGGAATAATAGTATGCACATACAAGGGTCATATCCTGATGCAATAATACTACTGTGTAGTGACATGGCAATTACCGATGAAGATGTGTGTGAGCTGGCAAGTAAGTGTATGTGGAACATACGCATCATCGGTAATGGTGCTGGTGTCCTAACAGCATGATATCAATAATGGAATATGAATCACAATAAGTATGCGATGCAGAGTAACAACAATAATATGCGGGAGCTGAATGTTAAACACAAAGATAGCTAAACTGCATCTAATGTCACAAGAGTCATACAGCTATGCCAACAATAAAGCTGAGCTAATAAGCTAACTGCAGGTAAGGGAAACCGCCTAACCTCTGAGTCGATACTCATATATATATAGTCGGTGATCCAGCCTCGATAATATTACATCCGATACCATATCTCTATAATCGGTTATTCCCAATTCAAGAGGGCGAATCAAACATCAAATATAGCTCGTACGTAAATTCGTCGTACGGCATCCCCAAATCTGGGTACGGGTCAATATCACATTCGTCATATCATTCATCTGGTATTCTCTTTATCAAATATCGTAATCCGGGTACTGACCTACGTCTAGTACAATGCTAACATCATCACTATAATCAAGATCTGACTACTGGTCGACAATCCCGTATAAATCGATATCATCAGCACATATCATCTCAAGGAGTATACCCCGCCCAAGGCGGCCTATTATAAATATCCTGTCATATCATATCATATCCTATCTCGTATCACATGTCGATCATTTTATGCATATATCACTATTCATATGGCATCATCATCCAAAATACGCTAAAGCATCAAGACTTATCTCAAATACAAATTTTACCATATCACCGATATCATAACCTCGGATCAAACTCATCGACTCATCTCAATCCCATGTATCATCCTCAAATCTGCATGTGAGCACATGGTCCCATACCCATATGAACACATGACAATATAGAATCCCATAAGCACATATGAGTAAGGATGTATGCAAGTATGTATGTGTGTATAGGTATGTATAGTGCACCCACTACCTAGGGTTTCGCAACACTAAACTAGTCCAACGCACCAAAATCCATCCTAAGCATCAATAATTTCCCAAACAACAGTATAATAATTGTAGGTGTGTATACGCATCCGTATACATCACCACGGACTACGGGGGTGCTATACGCCATCCACCAGACTTCTCCCCGAGATATAAATCTACTCACCTTATTATATGTGTGCCGGTGCCGATGTCGCCATTTGCATCTTCAACGCCTCGACGCCACGTGGGGTAACTACAAGGATATCACATGCTAAAACACATGAAAACCATGTCGGAAACCAAAATGGTGCGCGCTACGCTTATAGGTAAAAACCTGTAGCCTCGCGTGCAAACACAGCCAATGCTCACTGGTCGTTGGCGTTCAAACGCCACCCGACGGAAACGAATCATCGAATACTAAAAACCATGCTTAAACAAGTCGTAAATCATATGCCAACTCATGAAAATCATCCCAGATTTTACCATAACAGGAATCAGTCAAAACTGGACATACCCAGGGTCAAGTTTACATGAAATAGGGTCGTGCACGCAAAACGATGGAGTTTCACCCAGGTCTGGCCGCAAATTGCGGCCAGGGGGATTAAAATTGCGGCCGGAAAAATGAGGTGGGGGCTAGGGTTTTGTGGGATGGTTCCAGGGTGCCTGCACAGCTTACTGCCAAGTCAATTTTACTTTAGGAGGTCCCGGGTGATAGGAGTTGGGTTGCAAGATTATAGCTCAAGGGGGTCCTAGGAGGAAGGAGAAGGGAAGGAAGATATGGTGGAAGGGCTGTTGCTGCTGGGGAGCTTCTCCATTTGCTCCAGAAGATGATGTTTCTGCAGCTGCTGCTGCTTGCAACTCTCTCTCTCTCTCTTTTGCTTTTCTTTCTTTTCTTTTTTTTTTCCATGTGTTGCAGTAGCAGCTGCAGCACTTGAAGGAGGGGTATATATGGTGCATTGTGATGTGGTGTGATGGTGTTGTGCTGTGGGTTAAAGACTGGTGGGTGTTGTGACTGATGCTGCTGCTGTTTTGCTGATACAATGGGCTGAAATGCATGGTTTCAGCAGCTAATATAGCTGTAGGCGTAGGGGGATGTTCTGGTGGTTGTATTAATTGCTGATGGGTCAGATATTGTGGCTAAAAGGTATTGAATTGATGCATGTTTCAGCACCTGATGTAGCTGCAGGTGTAGGGGGGCTGATTTGTGGCAGAAGTCAGTCATTGGGGCTAAAAGGTCATGATGGGGGGGTGTTGGTCAGCTATGGGGGGCTGAAACATCATGATGGGGGTGTGTAGATCAGCTAGGGGGGCTGAAAAGTGCTGAGGGTAGGCTGATGTTCACATCAGCTGCTGAATTTGTGCTGATATAGCTACTGTAGCTACTGTTCTGGTGGCTGAAAATGCGCTGTTGATGTTGAGTGTGAGGCTGATAGTGTTGCAGCTTGTAGCAGCAGCTAGGGTGGCTGATGTGTGGGTGTATATGTCTGATGTAGAGAGGTTGGTATGTGTGTGTTTGAGAGGCAAACCAAAGTTTTGAAATGAGATGAGTTAACTCCCATCACGAACAAAACCAAAATCCTAATTAACCCACTTAACTTAGCCAAATGGTTTAAACCCATCATGGTCATCTAAACATAGTTCAACCCTAGGCCACCATGAGTCCATAACATGAGATAAGTGTGGAAAAGGTTATGTGCACATTTTTGCACAAAAAGCCGAAAATCCAATTAGCGATTTTTAATCGTGATTAACACTAAAGTCGCATATAATTCATCATAAAAACTGTAAAATGACATGTTTCCACAAAATACCCTATTTTAGGATTTCCAAAATTTTCTCCGGAATTTTCACCATTTATCGGTATTTAATTATACCGACTAATAAAATATTCATTAAAAATTAATATTAAATTATGAAAATTCCCCAAAAATAACATTTTATTTTTTGCAGTCTTCCCCCTTAAAGAAATTCGGTCCCCAAATTTAAATTTAAACCTCCCAATTCTAAAACATTCCAAATAAATGTCCAAGTCAACGGGGCACCGAAATCATCAATACATAAAAGGCATCATAGCGCAATACATGCGCATGGGTAATGAGCAGATAACTCAAAGTCAAAACTCCGTCAAGCATCCCGCAATCATCGGAGTCAAGGTGAAAACACGAATGCCAAATCCAAAACAAAACCGATAGGCTATAAATCGGGACTATACATGTAAATACCAAATCCGTGCATGTAAATATCTGAAAGAAATGTATGCCAAATTCTTTAAAGTCGATGTGCAATGCGCATATCACTGCATAGTGGCGGACGTCACTATAAGAAAATAGTCGTATACGTATATATCTTTTGTTTACTATGTACGTTCCGACGTTTGAAAACAAATTTAGAAGGGTTTCCTCATTTTAAATGTCTTGTGTCATATCGGACACGTATATAAATAATGAAACTATAGCTCATTTTTTTTTGGAAATCCCTTTGAAATCTATCAATGCATGCAAAATATACCCAGGCACTGGCCTCTGACTAGTCCTGCTCAGTACGAAAACACATAGCAAATATAATAAAAACGTACCGCTCCATAGAAACCAATCCAAAGAATGCATATAAAAACCCTGTACGTCCGGTGCGCACGGAAATCAAAACTCATACCTGTGCCAAGCAGGTGTACAAAACGACATCAAGGTGCAACGGGTATGCACACAACATCTGTCATAGGCGACGTGTGTGCCTGACAGCAAAATCAGGTGCATCTGTCATGCACGAAAAATCTCGATTTAGTGCATCTGGTGTGCACCAAATCTCATCTCATAACATGTGCCCAACATGCACTAAAAATCCAAATCCGGTGCATCCATCATGCACGAAACAAATATCGAGCATCACCATCGAAATCGAAGTCCAGTGCATCCAAGTGCACGAAATACGAATCACTGCACTGTAAGCATACGTGAACTATACCGAGTGCAAAAACCAAATCGTGTGCGTATATACGCACGAAATCAACTCCAATGTCTAAAACCCATAAAATCACAAACATGTGAAACCAAGGCACGAAAACGATATCAAGTGCAACAACTGTGCAAAAATCGTAAATACTCAGCAAGTGCCACCATTGTGCATGAAAACAAATGTCATGAAACCCAATCATCAAATCAGTCATGCGAATAGATCGTCTAAAACACCGAAATCAAGTATGGTGGAGTAGTCCCGCTCAAGCGCATCCTCCAAGAAGCTATGGCCAATTGTCGCGGTTACTCGTAGCATATCCCGTCGACGATCATGAACTCTGTCCTGCTGGTGTGCGTAACATGACCACTCCTGGGTCTAAGTCTTCTCTGTGGATTACCAATCTCACGAACCATCGGCTCATCGGCCCTGTCAGGTGTGCTAACGGGGACGATTCCGTTTTGGCACTTCTCTGGTCATCTCTCGGTCAATCATCACGACCATTCGTAAGGCAACATGTCACTGGCGTCGGCCTCCGGCTCTCTGAATGCACGTGACACATCTGATTCTGGGTGCAAGTATCATTGCAGCAGTGTTCTGGAAGGAATCCTGCTCAAGGTCTCTTCCAAGTCTCATCCCTGCCAACTGTCCCGAAGTCATCGTCCTTTACTATATATGCTTCTTGTTCTGGAACGGCTGCATACTCATCACGACTTCTTCTGGAAGGCATATCCAAGTACTATGCCTCGGCATGCACATCGCACCTCTGATGTCGGCGGAGTGGAACGTCATCATATCCAGATCTGGTATGAACCTCTTACTCCGCTTTTCTCTAATGTCGACTGCTTCGGACTCGTCTCGTCGTGGCTGCATGGACTGAGCTCTAACGGCTATCCTTGTATCTGGAGTCTCCCAAGAAATGCATCTCTCCATCTAGCATCTAAATTAAGTCGAGCCATCTGATCGATTCGTCGAAACCTCATAGTCCCCTAAGATCTCAACATCTTGGGTACAGTATAATAGTATCGAGTATGTATCACAGCATCGGTGGTCTAGCCGTAGAAGGGCAAACCCAAGCCTCACTAATAGCGCCGCAAAACTTCCGCAAACCCTAAGGTTCAAAGGCTTTCACACGGTCATTAAGTCGAGTTAGGGTTTCATTCTTCTAGAGGGTCCATAGAATTGCCTGCATGTTCTTCCGAACACTTTAAACTTGGAATAATAAGTTTCTGACATTTGATTGTCTCTGTCGACTCTCAACGTCTCTGCGTGAAGTCGTATCTAGCTGAAATCAATCTATCTGATGACCTCGCATCGGTAAGCGAACGATCCACATGTCCTAGTCATTCTTCCTCGGTGACTAGTGATCTTCTATCATCTCTTACCCGTACTGCAATAGCTCCAACATCTGGGGCAATATCTCGTCGTTCGCAGCAACAACTAGCTCACTCGTCTGCATGCTGAACCATGCCTCAATCATTATGAGCAAGCAATACGCCCACGGTCATCAAAGTCTGGCTGGCCTCTACCGGTGGCTCAATCCTCTTGTGCTAATCTGCACGTCCGAGTAATCTCATACGGCGATCCATCCCACGCTCGTGGCGCAAAATACAAACAAAAGACACACCTCTGCAATCGTGTGTCGCCGGAATCACGCCTCGGTCAGTCCTCGTTCGTAACGAGCTCATGCTGACCGCAACTCTAGCCGTAGCTCTCCCTGCCCGTAATCGTGGAAGCAAAACCGTACTGGTACTGATGAGGCTAGATCAGGAATGAATATGATACTGAACAAAGAAATGTACATCCTAAGGCTCCTTAAGTGGAGTGGCGTGTCGTAAATATGCCGCGGAACATACCCACGGTACGTCACTCTACTTTAGTCACCTATTGCATCAACCAAGGGTCATCCTACGCTCCGAAGGTAAAACCTAATGCTCTGATACCAACTTTGTCACGACCCGAAATTTCGGAACATGACCGGCACTTAGACTACGAACGTCTCAAGGCGTACGTATTCTAAGTAAGCCGAAACGCAAAAATCCAAACCAAGAGAAGTAGTAGAGTGTAGGAAAAACCATATGTGAATCAACCTGTAAGCAACATAATATACAACACTTGAAGGCGAGGATCACAACTAAAAAGGTAACTCCAACCAGCATGAAATCCATAGAAATATAACGCGCGACTCTACGGTCGAAAGAATAAACATCACCGGTCTCTATCTCAAATAAATACATGTTTGGTTGATGGAACTTCTAGATACAACTGAATATAATAAACAATGTATACTGATGGGTACGATACAAATAACGCACCTACTAGCAAGTCACCTGAAAGAAGCTATGCCCGGAAAGCCGTAATGAAACCCGTAGGCAACACCTGCATGAAACTGGGGCACAACGGGGGTGAGTTGCCAACTCGTGAGTAGAAAAAGATCTACGAACCGAAAATCGCATGTATGACGCAATCTTATGTCATACGATCATAATATATAATCCTCAATATATAACCAGCAATCTAAAACCATGGATAGTGTAAATATCTAACCCAAGTGTAATCCCATATGCCTGTGTCAGTGCATCAGGTGGCAATATATCATATGGACAATGTATGAATGCATGAAACAGAATGCATGTACTGAAGAAAACTGCTGTCATAATTTGTGAGATTTCTGTATTTTTAAAATGAGGTACAAAAATGAAATCAGCATAAACAGTGCCTAGAATCGGCACAAAACATAAGTCTCGGTATCTCGATATCTCTGTATCACAATCTCTGTACCTTAATATCTCAAATCTCAAAGTCTCAGTCATAAAATCCAGGGCGCCGTCAGTCCAGATCGGCCCCTACCATCCATCTCATGACCACGACGGTATCCTCCGGATATCCGACGCGTCGGGTAATATCACCGGTCGGTAGTGCTCCCCTGCCAGGCTCAACGCCATCTCCTGCGATCTTCTTGCCCTGGGGTACCGCACCGGGTCCACCATGTACCCACATTCAGTCTTGTCCGCCTCCTCGAATCGGGTTTTACATGTCGCTCTCAGCACCGAGAAAACACATGGTGGAAGCACTGAAATATCATATCAAGGGTAACCGGGTTTTTAAAACAATTTCATAATCTCTTTGAAATACCCACGATTCCCAAATCCAGAAATAACATGGAAATAATATATCTCAATGCGCATAATCAGGAAACATGATGTATGTGACACATAAATGAGGTGCAAGTATAACAGTATATCATGCAACATGGAATAATAGTATGCACATACAAGGGTCATATCCTGGTGCAATAATACTACTGTGTAGTGACATGACAATTACCGATGAAGATGTGTGTGAGATGGCAAGTAAGTGTATGTGGAACTACGCATCATCGGTAATGGTGCTGGTGTCCTAACAGCATGATATCAATAATGGAATATGAATCACAATAAGTATGCTATGCAGAGTAACAACAATAATATGCGGGAGCTGAATCTTAAACACAAAGATAGCTAAACTGCATTCATAAGAGTCATACAGCTATGCCAACAATAAGGCTGAGCTAATAAGCTAACTGCAGATAAGGGAAACCGCCTAACCTCTGAGTCGATACACACATATATATAGTCGGTGATCCCGCCTCGATAATATTACATCCGGTACCATATCTCTATAATCGGTTATTCCCAATTCAAGAGGGCGGATCAAACATCAAATATAGCTCGTACGTAAATCCGTCGTACGGCATCCCCAAATCTGGGTACGGGTCAATATCACATTCGTCATATCATTCATCTGGTATTTTCTTTATCAAATATCGTAATCCGGGTACTGACCTACGTCTACTACAATGCTAACATCATCACTATAATCAAGATCTGACTACTGGTCGACAATCCCGTATAAATCGATATCATCAGCACATATCATCTCAAGGAGTATACCCCGCCCAAGGCGGCCTATTATAAATATCCTATCTCGTATCACATGTCGATCATTTTATACATATATCACTATTCATATGGCATCATCATCCAAAATACGCTAAAGCATCAAGACTTATCTCAAATACAAATTTTACCATATCACCGATATCATAACCTCGGATCAAACTCATCGACTCATCTCAATCCCATGTACCATCCTCAAATCTGCATGTGAGCACATGGTCCCATACCCATATGAACACTTGACAATATAGAATCCCATAAGCACATATGAGTAAGGATGTATACAAGTATGTATGTGTGTATAGGTATGTGTAGTGCACCCACTACCTAGGGTTTCGCAACACTAAACTAGTCCAACGCACCAAAATCCATCCTAAGCATCAATAATTTCCCAAACAACAGTATAATAATTGTAGGTGTGTATACGCATCCGTATACATCACCACGGACTACGGGGGTGCTATACGCCATCCACCCGACTTCTCCCCGAGATATAAATCTACTCACCTTGTTATATGCGTGCCGATGTCGCCATTTGCATCTTCAACGCCTCGACGCCACGTGGGGTACCTACAAGGATATTACATGCTAAAACACATGAAAACCATGTCGGAAACCAAAATGGTGCGCACTACGCTTATAGGTAAAAACCTGTAGCCTCGCGTGCAAACACAGCCAATGCTCACTGGTCGTTGGCGTTCAAACGCCACCCGACGGAAACGAATCATCGAATACCAAAAACCATGCTAAAACAAGTCGTAAATCATATGCCAACTCATGAAAATCATCCCAGATTTTACCATAACTGGAATCAGTCAAAACTGGACATACCCAGGGTCAAGTTTACATGAAATAGGGTCGTGCACGCAAAACGAGGCAGTTTCACCCAGGTCTGGCCGCAAATTGCGGCCAGGGGAATTAAAATTGCGGCTGGAAAAATGAGGTGGGGGCTAGGGTTTTGTGGGATGGTTCCAGGGTGCCTGCACAGCTTACTACCAAGTCAATTTTACTTTAGGAGGTCCCGGGTAATAGCAGTTTCCAGAAAGGTCAAAAAGTCGACAAAATCGCTAAATTACGCCAAGTATAACAAATCTGGTATTTTGGTGAAATCTGGAACAAATCTTGGTTAAACTGGTCTCAAATACACCTAATAGGGTTATACCAACCATCAAAACCAACACTTGGTCAAGTCTCACTCAAATTTATCTAAACTAGCACTAATCTATTTAATAACACTAAGTTTCAGCCATAAAAACTATAACTCAGCAAGAGAGGAGTTGGGTTGCAAGATTATAGCTCAAGGGGGTCCTAGGAGGAAGGAGAAGGGAAGGAAGATGTGGTGGAAGGGCTGTTGCTGCTGGGGAGCTTCTCCATTTGCTCCAGAAGATGATGTTTCTGCAGCTGCTGCTGCTTGCAACTCTCTCTCTCTCTCTCTTTTGCTTTTCTTTCTTTTCTTTTTTTTTTTCCATGTGTTGCAGTAGCAGCTGCAGCACTTGAAGGGGGGTATATATGGTGCATTGTGATGTGGTGTGATGGTGTTGTGCTGTGGGTTAAAGACTGGTGGGTGTTGTGACTGATGCTGCTGCTGTTTTGCTGATACAATGGGCTGAAATGCATGGTTTCAGCACCTAATATAGCTGTTGGCGTAGGGGGATGTTCTGGTGGCTGAAGTAATTGCTGATGGGTCAGATATTGTGGCTAAAAGGTGTTGAATTGATGCATGTTTCAGCGCCTGATGTAGCTGCAGGTGTAGGGAGGCTGATTTGTGGCTGAAGTCAGCCATTGGGGCTGAAAAGTCATGATGGGGGGGTGTTGGTTAGCTATGGGGGGCTGAAACATCATGATGGAGGTGTGTCGATCAGCTGGGGGGGCTGAAAAGTGCTGAGGGTAGGCTGATGTTCACATCAACTGCTGAATTTGTGCTGATATAGCTGCTGTAGCTGCTGTTCTGGTGGCTAAAAATGCGCTGTTGATGTTGGGTGTGAGGCTGATGGTGTTGCAGCAGCTAGGGTGGCTGATGTGTGGGTGTATATGTCTGATGTAGAGAGGTTGGTATGTGTGTGTTTGAGAGGCAAACCAAAGTTTTGAAATGAGATGAGTTAACTCCCATCACTAACAAAACCAAAATCCTAATTAACCCACTTAACTTAGCCAAATGGTTTAAACCCACCTAACTTAGCCAAATGGTTTAAACCCACTATGGTCATCTAAACATGGTTCAACCATAGGCCACCATGAGTCCATAACATGAGATAAGTGTGGAAAAAGTTATGTGCACATTTTTGCACAAAAAGCCGAAAATCCAATTAGCGATTTTTAATCGCGATTAACACTAAAGTCGCATATAATTCATCATAAAAACTGTAAAATGACATGTTTCCACAAAATACCCTATTTTAGGATTTCCAAAATTTTCTCCAGAATTTTCACCATTTATCGGTATTTAATTATACCGACTAATAAAATATTCATTAAAAATTAATATTAAATTATAAAAATTCCCCAAAAATAACATTTTATTTTTTGAAATGTTACATTTTCAAAAGCTCGTTGGTAGCCCTGCTGTTTTTACTCACGGCGCCCTTTCGGGTTTTCATCCGTGCCCATTTCGCTTGTGGACGTACCATTTTTTTAACTTGATTTTCAGTCTTTGCCGTTGGAGCTTTGATTGCAACATATATCCCAAAAGAAGATATCATCGTATTTGAAGCGATGCGCTATGTTTGAGGTGGAGTACTAGTTTAGGGACATTTCGGTCCACTGCCGCCATGTTTGGAGGCAATGGTTAGTTTAGGGACATCTCGGTCCGGGTCCCCATGTTTGGGGCGAAAATTCTGTTGGATACTACTTTTAGAGTTTTGACTCAGCAAGATTGCGAGCGGACACGAGCGTCGTCATCTATCATTAACCTGAGTCATGACTTGTCAAGCGTAGTGTTTCTTAAGGAATCGGCCGTTTATTGGTCGGAATGGTCTTTTTCCATGCATATCCACGAGCAAATAGGCCCCACTTTGGTAGACCTTGTCTATGATGTATGGACCCTCATAGTTTGGCTCGAATTTCCCCCGCTTTGCACGGTTAGGGATCATAGGTCTTTTGACAACTAGCACGAGTTCGCCTTGGTGGAATGTTCTTGGCCTAGTTAGTCTTTCATATGAGCGCGTCATCCTTGCTTTGTAAGCTTTCAAGTTTTGCTGCGCCATGAGATGAGTTTCATCGAGGGCATCGAGCTCCTCAAGTCGAAGATGGGCATTTTCTTCATTCATCAGCTCGTATCGAACTGCCACTCGTAGAGAGGGTAGCTCTATCTCCAAGGGAATTACCGCTTCCGTGTCGAATACCAACGCGAATAGCATTGTATTCGTGGAAATTTTGAATGTGGTTCGATACACCAAGAGAGCTTCATGCAGCCACTAGTACCAATCCTTTTTGTTTCTGGACACCATTTTCTTTATGATCTTCGTCAAGGTCTTGTTGAAAGCCTCAGCTAGACCGTTAGCTCGGGGATTATAGACCGAAGAGTATCTCTAGTCTATATTATACTGCTGCGCGAAGCAGTTGATCTTATGGCTTCTATAGGCCGGCCCATTATTTGAGATGATCCGTCGCGGAGTGCCGAATCGGTAGATGACATGTGTCCTGAAAAAATGGAGGATGTTCTCCGTCTTCACTTCCTTTAGCGGTACTGCCTCTTCCCACTTAGAGAAGTAATCAGTTGTTGCTAATATGAACCGATGTCCCTTAGATAATGCTAGTTCGATGGGCCCGATTATATCGGTTCCCCATATTTCGAACGGCCAACTAGCCAGTGTTGGGTGTAGCGGATTTGGATGCTGGTGGATGAAGTCCCCGTGAATTTGTCATGAGTGACACTGCTTCGCATATTCAAGGCAGTGATGAATCATTGTGGGCCAATAGTAACCCATTCTCTTGATCTTCAGCTTCATCTTTGGTCCGGCTTGATGAGAACCGCAGAGTCCGTCGTGAATTCTTGGACGACCCTTTTTGCTTCATCTGGTCCAAGGAATCTTAGCCACAAACTGTCGAACGATCTCTTATATAGAGTATCATTGACGAAGGCAAAAGACAGAGCTCGTTTCATGAGCTGATGTCTTGAAGATGCGTTTTCGGGCGTTCGATGGGATTTGAAGTAGTCTATGAAGACTTCTCTCCAATCCTTAGCCTTTTCTTCATCCTCTAATTGGAAGGCTGCTTGTTTTGCTTCCTTTCTTTCAGATGACTCTGGAGGTATTTCCGCTGGCGCGAGAATCCGGGGGCTTTGCACAATGATCCTTACGTCATCGAGGTTTTCGTCGGCCAGTGCTTTAGCGAGCTTGGCTAATGCATCCGCCTTGCTATTTTCCGCCCGCAGTATGCTTTCCATGATGTAGGAGGGAATTTGAGTCAGCAGTTGCTGCACTCTTTCGCCATATTTTACCAACTCCGGTTTACACGTCTGATAGTCACCATTTACTTGGCTAACGACTAGCTGGGAGTCTCCATATATTAGGAGATCTTCGATTCCCATATCGACGGCAATCTCAAGACCCGCTATCAAAGCTTCATATTCAGCCTCGTTGTTTGTTCTTGGCTCTGTTAAGGAGAGGGAGAAAAGCATTATCCCTCCTTGCGGAGTCACGAAGATAAGGCACACCCCAGCTTTGATTATGGGGGTGCTTTGCTTTCGCTTCTTCAAGGAAAATGCTCCGTCAAAGTTTAGTTCCCATCGGGCATTATTTCATTCCTTCTCCACTTAGATTGTGTCGAACGCGTGTTCGTCTGGCAATTCGCAATTTAAGGGAAAGTCGGCTGGTATTGGATGCTCTGGGAGAAAGTCGGCAATGGCCTGGCCTTTCACTTCCTTAAGGGGTCGATACGTTATTGAGAAATCCATCAAGAAGAGGGCCCATTTGGAAAGCCTTCCTGTTAGTATGGCTCTTGACATCAAATATTTGAGAGGATCCACCTTTGATATGAGATGGACCTCATGTGCTAAGGCATAATGTCGAAACTTCATGATCGCGAAGATCAGTGTCAGGCAATGCTTTTCGATGGGGGAGTAGTTGTTTTCTGCCTCCAGAAGAACTCGACTCAAATAGTACAAAGCTCTCTCCTTCCCCTGGTCGTTCTCCAGTGCCCATAACGTGCCTAAAGAACCTTCAAGGGCTGTTGTGTATAGGATGAGGGGCTTTCCCCTGACCGGAGCGGCCAGTACCGGCGGGTTTTGCAGATATTGCTTGATTTCATCCAATGCACTTAAGCATTTATGATCCCAAACGAATAGGGTCCCCTTCTTCATTAGATGGCTATAGGGTGGCATTTTTCGGAGAGGTTAGCTATGAACCATCAGATATATGCGAGCTTTCCTTGGAGAGACCGCAATTGTTTGAGAGTTCTTGGTGTGGGCATTTCCATAATCGCCTTGATCTTTGATGGGTCTATTTCGATGCCTCGGTGTCGTATGATGAATCCAAGGAATTTTCCTGAGGAGACTACAAATGCACATTTCAGAGGATTCATCTTCAGATTGTACTTCCGAAGACGCTGGAACACTATGTTCAAATGCTCCCAGTGTTCCTCGTACGATTTGCTTTTCACCATAAGGTCGTCGATATAACATTCGACAATCTCATGTATGAGGTCATCGAAGATCTTCATCATAGCCCTTTGGTAAGTAGCGCCTGCGTTCTTCAAACCGAAGGGCATCACCTTATAGCAGAATATGCCTAGATGAGTCCGGAAGGCGATGTGCTTTTGGTCTTCAGGATGCATTTTTATTTGATTATAACCTGAAGATCCGTCCATGAAGGAGAAGACCTCGTGAGTGGACGTGGTATCAATCAAGCTCAATAACAGGCACTGGGAAGTCATCTTTCAGACAAGCTTTGTTGAGATCCCGAAAGTCCACGCAGATGCGCACTGTTCCATTTTTCTTCATCATTGGAACAATGCTGGCAATCCAGTCAGGATATTGAACTTCTTGGATAAAGTCAGATTCAATTAGTTTCTTGACGTCGACATTGATACTCATCTCAAGTTCGAGCCGCATTCTCTTTGGCACTTGCTTGACAGGCTTAACGTCCGGCGATATAGCCAGTTTATGTACCGCTATTTCTGGATCTAGTCCCGGCATCTCGGAATAGTTCCATACGAAGCAGTCTTTATATTGCATAAGCACGTCCTTTAGTGTGGCCACCTATTTTTTAGACAACAACTCGCTGACGAACGTTGGCTTTGGATCGTTTTCCGTGCCCAAGTCGATTTTCCTTAGATTTTCTGCCGTAGTGTGTATCCCATCCTCCAGCTCTTTTGGCGCCGGTGGAAATTCTGAGATCATCTCATCCTCATTCTCATTTGCGAAGCACTGGTAGAGGTCATCCATATTCTCGTGCTCCCCCTCCTTTGAGAATGTTATCATGTGGCAGGTACGAGTTCGTTTCCAAGCTCGATATTAATCTGGACTTACCCTCGCAATATAGGTTGCTTTTGGCTCATGTTTTTGTGGTGGGGTTACCCTCCAACTGTCGGATAGAGAAAACCTGCTTTGCTGATACTGGTTTTTGACCCAGTCTTTGAAGGTGAAGCAGTCTTCAAGAGGATGTCCTATTGCTCGATGGTAGGAGCAATAAGCCAGGTGATGGGCCTCATTTATCTGTTCGAGGTGCTGAAACTCCGGGACTGTCATCATTTGATGCTTAATGACAAGGTTGAATATTTTCCTTATCTTGTCTTGAGGGAAAGAATATTCCTGACCCATCTTCTTCATCAACGATGGATTCCAGCTGACCTTTTCTCAGTCGTGTGGCTTCTTGGATCCCCTTCGCCATTTTATAACGTCGTTCTCGTTCTTCACCTTATTGTTTCCTCTGCATCGGGCTTTTTCCTTGCCACGGGAGCGCATAGCGGGCTGAGGGTGAAGGGCATCGTAGTCTTTTCTTCCCGCAGACTGCTGAGTGAGATGCTGCGTCCTTGCTTTCTCGTAAATGGCCATTTCGCGGCTGTAGTCATCCCGAGCCTTTTGACCTGCTTCTCTCATTAGCTTGTCAATTTTTTCTTCAAATGGCGGACTTGGCATTCTTACGGCGGGATCTCGCTCTGGTTCATTATCAGGGCTATCTGGAAAAACATTCCCTTATCCACTGGAGTTATTTATGACACGACAGCCATGGAGTCGCTCCCGTTTCTTGGACCGAACGTATCCAAATCCAGTCGTCTCCATCTTCCCGTTGGGCATCTTTCGCTGAGTCCCGAGAATGTCCCAAATCTTGTTGTAGAACTGGGCATGTCGAGCGGTTTGTTTGAAGGGTATGCCTTGGCATCTTAATAGCCTTTTCAATCCCTCTGCGTAATATCTAGTCAAACGGATTGGTTAAAGCATGTCAAGCGCAAGTTCGGCACCATGCCAGAATTCTGTTTCCACTTTAGTCTCCGTAGATTGGTAGAAGAGGATCGCTTTTTCACCTCTTCGCCTGGGAGGGACGTAGAAAGTCTGCAACTCTTGCACACCGTATGTATCGAGTGGATCAAGTTCCCTACAATGCCGTTGCGGAACCGTGGTTATAAACTCTGATCAGCTCCAGTGAAGGCTTATACTGACAGGCGAGTGGAGAACACGGTGTTGACCTCGTCCTCACAGTCACTACCAAAAACCAAAATAGGCATAGATGGTCCTGGCCTGTTGCCTTGGGGTTGCCCCGAGTAGACTATCTCCTCATCTTTCTCGGTATCGCTCCCAAAGACCGGGACAGTGGCAACGGTTTTTTGTTGGCTCTCTGGCTTATGACATATTTCCATGTCTTTGAATTCTGGTAGGAAGTACTTTGTGTCTTCATATTTGCGGACTTTATTTACGGAGAATGGATTTAGCTCCCCCATAACGGTGTACTCGAAGCCGTCTTTGAAATACTTCATTCATTGATGTTGTGTAAAAGGGATGATGTTGTACTCGTATAACCAAGGCCGGCTGAGCAGGGCGTTGTAGCAAGTCTTGGCGTCAATAACATAAAATTTGATGTCGGTGACGAGCATCCCAAAGAGTAATGTTAATATCACGGACCAAAGCGTCAGTGATGATTGCGAGTCAAAGCCGGAGATGGTAATTTTTTCCCGAGCCAGGTGCTGAACGTCCATGCAGATCTTCTTCAGCACCTTTACGTTAAGGAGGTTGACAAAGGACCCGTTATCGACCAGGATCTTCCCTATCTTAATGTCGTAGCAGTACCCGGTGACATACAGAGGACGGTTGTGCTCGCACGTTCCGAGGAGGAGATCTTCATCGCCGAATGTGATGTCCGCTGTATGAACCTCTGCCAACTCGTCCTTCATCTTTTCTTCCGCAAAGAAAGCTTGGAACTGATCAGGTTCTTGCAGTGCCTTGACCAGAGAATTTCGTGCCTCTTTAGACAGGAAGAGAGCATCCAATATGCTCAGTTGTGAAGGTATCTTCCTCAGATGTTCCAGGACATTGTAATCCACCTTGTTTTTCTTAGGTGGATCCTTGGCTACGAGCTCTTTGACGACTCTATCATCGAGGGCAATTTCCTCAGGGAATTTTTCCTTCCCCTTGTCTCTTTTACTCGAACCTTTGTTTGAGGATCCGAGGTTCTTTTTAGGCAACGTACAGTTACGCAGCTGGATGTTCTCGCAGTTCTTCACCTCTTCATCTTTTCTAGAGGTGGATTCATTGAAGAGAGGGCCGAGGGTTATTTCTTCGTCAGAATCGCTCCCGAAGGTAAGAACTTGAGATTTTGCTCTTATCAAACTGGTATCAACCATATGACAGTTTCCAGCCGTTCCTTCACGCTCATATGTCGTGCTTCTCTGCTGCTGACGGGCTTTGCACTTCATCCGCTTGAAGTGTTGTCGGTGGGCAACGTATCCTTGTCACCACTTCGTGAAGGCATTCCACTCTTCGGTGGGGTATGTGACCCTCCGATGGTAGAAGCAGTAGTTCGGATGTACATCCGCTTCGTCGAGGCATGTACTCCTGGGAGTGTTTTCCATGAGAGGAGGCAGCTTCCATTGACAGGGCTTTAGCGAACTGCTTCTCTGCTTTGGTTTTGCCCTTGTTTGTAGAAGATATGCTTTGGCTCGGTTAGAGTACTTTACGACTCATCCCTACCGCAGCTTCTTCAGCCTGACGCCGACACTTGGTCTTTTCGTAAATGGCCGTTTCACGTTCTCGGTCAGCTTTGCTCTTTTGAAGGGCTTCGTTTAGCAGCCTGTCAACTGGGTCTTCTGACAGTTCCAGGGATTCTGGCGTCGGTCTTGCCCCTAGTTCGTCTGTGTTGCTTTCTAACGCTGAGGGAGCTTCTTCGCCATTTGAAGACGAATAAGAAACCATGTGGCAACTTGCTACATAATCTTCGGTTTCTCTCGACGAGCCATTTCCTTCATCATCGTCACTATCTCCGTTCTCAAGTATATGGTAGAGAAACTCTTCAATGGTGACTGGGATCCGCGCCTTCTGGTTGTACTCTTCTAGCGCGTCGATGTACTTTTGCAGGTTCGTGCGCTTGTCGTTAGGCTATACGGGCTTCTTGGTCTTCTTCTTTCCCTTCAAAGACTTTGAAGGCTTGACCTAGGTGTTTTGCCCATCGTTAGCAGTTTTCGGTGTGAGGCATGGTTTCAGCATTCCCTCAATGATCTCAGGCTCCAGCGGGCTTTTCCACTTGATCGTCGGATATGCTTGAAGATCCTTCAGCATTATTTTGGTTTTAGCTGCAAGGATAAATTCCCACGGAGCTTCTTCCACAAAGAACATGATGCCTCCAACGTATCCACCTTTTTAGGAGCGTTCCTCTGTGGAGAGTTCACCCTCCAGTTCTCGGACAATGCGAATTTACCTTGGCGGTACTGGTCCTCGACCCAGTTCTTGAAGACATAGAAATTATCAATGGGGTAGCTCACCATTCGGTAATAGAAGCAGTAGTTGGGATTGTTGATGTCACCGGGCTGCGGTGGACGTTTTGGGTCTGGCAAAGTGATGAGTTTGTTGCACACTGCCAATTCGAACAGTCTCCTTATTTTATCATGGGGAAATGAGTAAGCACGTCCTAGATTCTCTTCCAGGGATTGGCGCGGGCACGCGTTCTTTTGGCGAGCAACCAGTTTTGGGTTACTCGGTTGTTGTTGAGTATTGGCAACGAAGGCCGCTTTCCCTTTACCCTTTGCATTCCGAGGGTCCATTTTTGAAGAGGAAGGTCCGTGGCCCATCTGTTCCATTTGGGCCAACTTGTCGATCAAAGCCTGAAAGGTGGTCGGCTTAAAGAACGTCATAAACTGGGACACAGTCGCCTGAGGATCCAGGGTCCCTATGAATATGCCCACAGCAGGAGCTTCTTCGATGCGTTGCTCGCATTTTGACCATAGGTTCCGCCACCAGATTGCGTATTGAACCCAAGTTGCTCCTGGTTTCACCCTGGCATTGATTAATGTCATGATCGGGGTGCGCTCGCTTGCGCTGGCGAACCGTTGTGTGCATAGAAGTTCCATTTCCTTGAATTTTTTGACGGAGTCATTTGGAAGCTCCGAGTATCATTCAAACACCGTCGCTAACAAGCTGCCAATGAACTGGCGAAGCAGCAGTTTGTCGTCACCTCCAGTGTTGCCGCACAAGGATCTGAACTAAGCGACATGCTGATGTGGATTGCCTGTTGTAACAACCCTAGTATTACTGTACCTTCGTATTTTCTTTCTTTAGTAAAATATTGTATTTATTTATTCTTAGTATTTTCTGTATATTTTGTTTTTATAAATATATTATTTTATTCCTCTATCTATTTTTCCCAAACACATTTCTTTAAAACTAAATTTTAACCTTTTTTCAAATTAAACAGAAGACCTAACCCAGCCCATAACTCAAATTCAATTTCAATTTCATTTTCTTTAATAAATTTATGAGCCCAAAAGCCCACTTTCTTTTTAAGCAAAATCATATATTTAATTCTTATTAAATATGTGTATGAACAATCTTGTAGCTCATTGGTTAAGTCTTTGCATTGTTATTCTATATATCACATGTTCAAATCCTCATTCTTGCAATTACTTGTTTTTATCATTTTTTTTTATTCTTCTCATAACTTACAAATGAGACCTTTCATTTCCAAAATGAATGGTGACCTTTTATTTCTCTTTTAATTCCCATATTGAATGCATATATTATTATACATAATTCACCATTACACCATCTTTATTTGTCCTTCTCTATCTTTCCCTTCATCATATTTTTCTATCTCTCCCTTCTCTCTCTCTTCACCTAGAGTCCAAGAAGAAGAACATGAAGAAGTCTTCAAGAAGGTCTCGCTAGTAACGCGAAGCTATCGGCGGATAGACAAGTCCGGTGACAATACCGGCTTGTGTATGTAAGTCCCTTCACTCTCCTTCCCGCCATCTCTTATTTTCCTCTTGTCATACCTCGTGAACCCCCTATTCTTTTCATATCGTAATCCGTAAGAGAAGATAAATATAAACATATACATATATATAAGTCTAGATATATATTGTTTTATATGGTTTAATAATACCTTATTGCATCTTGTTCAAATTAAAGTGTTTTTAATTCTTTGTTCATGACCATGAATGTTTATTACAACTTGTGAGAACACAAATTTCATGCCACAATATATCTATAATGTCTCATGAAATCAGTTTGTTTATTAAAAGAAAAATAGAAGCCTGCATAAAATATTAGTTAATTTTTTTTCCGATTTTAGTATACACATCAATACCTTTATCTTTAAAATAATTTTTAGAAATTAATTTTTACTTCTGAAAATTTCAGGAAATTTAAATATGATAGTGTATATTATTTTTTACATGCTGTAAAAAAATTTAGATCGAATGACTTAACGGTTTAGGAATTATATCGTTTTTATTCACTGTTCGTAAAATAGAAAACTGCAGTTATTGGTCACCATTCGAGGACACATAAGATGGTATACCGATATCCAAACTGAGCAAACTCAGGTGTTTTAGATATCTACATCAAATAATATAGATTTTTTTAATTTTAAATTTTTAATGAAAACCAACGTAAGATAAAGAAAACTGCGTTACAATATTAAGCGACAAATCTGAACAGAATATGTCCTGATTCGCACACTGCTTTTAAATAGGACATAACTCGAAATCCCGATATCCGTTCGTGACAAAATTTAGATGTATAGATGCATAAATGATAAAGCTATAATTTTCTGTATATTATATTACTTATAAATTCATGATACAACCCGATATAGGCTTTGCAATATAACATATAATTGCTGTCAAGAAATCTGAATTTCTGTTTTAAACACTGATGTTAAACTGATCATAACTAGAGTTTAAGAAATCCAAATCATGCGAATCTTGGTGTTTTGGATAAGTAAATCGAAATACCTACAATTTTCTAATAATTTTCCGGATAAAAACTAACTCAAATTGTGTTTTAAAAATATGCGACGGTGCTGGACAGATTCTGATCTGTTCTGCGCGACAAAACGAAAATGAGTATATCTCCCAAACCGGTAGTCGTATTTAGGCGCGACTGGAGCTCACATGTGCACAACACTTATATCTATATTTTTGTTTATATTCAGAAATTTATTGACTCGATTGATTAGTCGTACATAATATTTCTTTACAGCATTGTTTATGGTAGTTACTCGAATAATATACTTGACTCATTTCATGCTATTCGAACATGTATACATATTTATATTGATCATTAAATTATTTTATGTATATAAAAGCGATAATTAAATACTTGAGTTTTATTTTGAAAATTATACAAAAGTATTTTTACATATAACCCATTCAAGTTCTATAAATTACAATAAGGACCCTAGTAAACATAGGCTTAAGCGGGACCAGTCTCTTGAGCCTCAGGGAGCCGGAGATATGGGTGCTTGCCTATTTAAGGTAGAAAACTTAACAAACGGTGTTATCAATACGGTAATTGTCTTTGAAAAAGAAACAAATCATGCCGCCCATGTGCAGCGGTTACCGATAACACCAAAACCCTAATTTAGGATTCGATTTCTTTTCTAATTGTTCTGACTCAGACTAAGTCTTATTATTATAATCTGACTTGAATATGATTCAAGTACAATCTACAATATTACAATTCAATATGAATCCATGAATCCATATAATCAATCAGATCAAACTATTCAATCTATATTGACTGAACCGAACCGAACCATGGATATACTTCCATTTACATGATTCTCCAGTTACATCCATGATTCTCCAGTACATCCATTTTACTGATATCATGGTTCCGGCAAGTCATCCAAATATACAATCTATATTACAATTCAATTACAAGTTGAAATACAATACAAACAATACAATCAAGACATCGCAGGGTTTAAGGGGTAGATTGGTACGGAAGGTGTTAAAAGTGGCACGAGACTGCAAGATTAAGACACCTAACCTGAATCCAATTGCCGTTGTTCCGGGTTGTATAATGGAGTCTTGTACTTCCATATGCCTCTAGTCTTTGGCATATAGAGACTCCTCTCGTATACACTGGCATCCTTCTATACCAAGCTACAAACAACAGCGCTAACACTAAATACACATTATAACAATATAATACAATATTAAAAGCTACTCTCTCTCTCTCTCTCTTACTCTCTGTCTATTCTACTTCTCCCTTATCTTTGGGACTTACCGAGCGATTTGTTCGCTGACGACATTCTCTTTCTTTCTTCTTTGAATGTCGTCAGGTGATTTAGATCTTCCAGAGATCGAGCCTACTTGCGAGGACTTGGACCGGCTTGCATACGACCCAAAGCTCTAGCTTCATTGTACACATTTTTATTTCAGTACTTTTCCTTTTCTGTTATGCCACTATTTAGGCATTGCTTCTTTCAGATGTATTTACTTTTCCATGCATTGTACAAAAAGAATGTGAATAAATAAAGTTGTTGTTTTATTATATTTTGTCTCTTGTGCATTTACATTTATATTGCTTAGATACGCTTAGCGTATTTACTTCACAGTAAGTACGTAGCGGCCTCGTTGCGTCCTCTGCCTGCATACTGGGAAGCGGGGCGTGACACCTGTCCCCTTATACACATGGAATTTGGTAATCATATATCCCGGTGGGTATTTAATTTGATCTTACCAGCCTGAGTATGGTTGCCCCGTTCTGACGACTTGGCCAGCCGCTTCACTTGCCTGATGAGCTTGAATTTGTTGAGCTATATAATCATCAAGGGCAGCTTTGGAGATCATTTCCTCCCTGGCTGTCGATAAAGCCGGAAGAGGGTTTGATGTTTCCCTTCTGTCATCCTCGATGATTATCGGTGGATCTTCGGCTGGAGGTTCTGGTTGGATCATCATTCCAACCATGTCTTGGAACAGGAGCGCCATCTGTTTTATATTAGCCGCTTGTTCCGCAGCCTCCTTATCCTTTCTCTCCAGCACCCTTTGCAAGAACTCTGTATCGGTCTCCTGCTCTTGGCACTATTCAGATGTTGCTTCCGAGTTTTCTTTCTGCCCGGTGAGTGCTGCCATTTTTTCAGCATCTCCTGGAGCTTTTGTTGCTGCTCCTGAGTTTTCGTCAACGACCGAGTTTGCGGCCGATGAGCCACTGAAGCACGACTCTCCTCTTTTTCGGAAGCCATGTAAACCGTGTGCACGATCATGCCCCCAGACTTAGGGCGTTTGGATCCATCACCCTCGGTATTTGCCACTGGCGGTAGAAGATTCTCCGGCCTTCTCTTTTTGTGGGAGGTCGAAGTCAAAAGAGCCGTTGTAACATGCGCCTTCATAGACGATGTCACTCACTGCATTGTAAGGGATGGTCCTCCTCTTGCCGAGCCTTTTTTTTCTTCAGTCGGCGAGAGTAGTCTTTATTGATCACAGAATCTTAGACCTTCCGCCAGACCCTGTAGACTTGGGAGGACAGCCGCTGAGGGGGATCCTCCATCTTCGCCTGTATAATGTTTTCAACACGTGGGGAAGATTTCTTCAGCGCCGCGGTCGAGGAGTTCTTTCATACCCTCCAAAGCGGTTCAATGTTGTTCCCGGTTGGAACAGCAGCATCAACTTCCACCACTGGAGCTGGTAGAGTAAGTCCAGAGGAAGAGTTGACCCCAGCTTTTCTCACTCGGCGCCAGTGGCGACGTCGAGCGTGTATTGCAGATGGGATTGCCTCAGTTGTGGGAGTGGCTTCTTCATGCCCCTGCTTTGGTGAAGGGGTACTATTGGTGCCATCCTGTTGAAGACTGACGTTCGTTGAGAGGGGGCGTCCAATCTTTCGAAGGCCAGCTTTCTGGTAGGGGAAGCACTTTTGAAGACTTCACCTGCCGGAGATGGAACGGCTATCCGTTTCGGGATAACCCCTTCAGATATTGAGGGCCTCTTTGCAGTCCTACTTGAGCTTTGGCTCAGCCTGTTGAAGACTGAGGTGGCAGACTTGGACGACCCGTTGAGAGGGGCCATGGTGGTTGCAAGTCGATCAAAGACTGACTTCTTTATAGCTTCTTGTGATGGCACTGGGGCGCTGAAGCTTGCTGGCGGGAGCATGGTCCCGAAGAACAATCCAGTGGTGGCCTGAATTACCTGTTCCACTGGCATTCAAAAGATGCAGGCCATATTTGGCCTATATGTTACTCCTCCGGCGGGGACGGAGTGAGAGTTGCTGTTGCAGGTATACTTGGAAGCCATTGATGTTCACTTCTTCTTTCTACACAGGAGCAAGACACCAAATCTTAGTACATCGAATCCAAGGGCAACCATAGAAAATCATGATTTTGTTCGCGAAACACGACACACAAAGTGTAGAGTGGAAAGAGGAAAAGGTCCCATCAGGCAAGCATTCCAGAATCTGTTCACCGCCGAAAACAGAGATGAACCGGGATGGGTCGTCTTGCCTGAATTTAGGGGCAGATGCTATTTGGGTTTATCCGTCCACCTCTTCGAAGATGCCAAGTTGATTTATATCACCGCAAATCGGAGGTTTGGACGGATGCGGCCGTTGTAGCAGACTTCGTCAGATTCCCCCTCGTTTGTGAGGGGTTTTTGATTATGGAGATGCTCTTCACTGCAGGCGCAAGCCCCTGCAGTTAATTATGTTATCGCATCACGATAACCACTTTCTCCTGCTCCAGAAGTTCACTTCATGTCATGTGTGTTTGTTTTATTTTTAGTTGCCCATGGATTGTATACGGAGACTAATTTATGTTGTCGCCCGTAGGGCGTGGATTAGTCCAAATCCATATATCATATATTTGGGTTTGTGTTGATTTAAGGATCATTAATCTCTTTTGAGATTAAGATCAACTTAAATTTTTGTTAAGGATACATTAGTCCAATTTGAGACTAAGATCTACTTATCAGAGTTTTAGGATCATTCAGATCCAACAAAAGAGCATTTGGGCTCTATTGTTCTAGTTTAAGGACGTTGTGGTCCGTTGTTAGTTTAAGAACGTTTCGGTTCGTAGATCACCATTTTTGAGATGAGGGTTTAGTTTAAGAACATTTCGGTCCGTAGTAGTTTGAGGACGTTACGGTCCGTAGATCACCCTTTTTGAGGTGAGGGTTTAGTTTAAGGACGTTTCGGTCCGTAGTAGTTTGAGAACGTTATGGTCCGTAGATCACCATTTTTGCGCTGAGGGTTTAGTTTAAGGATGTTTCAGTCCGTAGGAGTTTGAGCACGTTACAGTCCGTAGATCACCATTTTTGAGCTGAGGGTTTAGTTTAAGAACATTTCGGTCCATAGTAGTTTGAGTATGTTACGGTCCGTAGTAGTTTGAGGACGTTACGATTTTTGAGGAGAGGGTTTAGTTTAAGGACATTTCGGTCTGTAGTAGTTTAAGGACGTTACGATCTGTAGATCACCATTTTTGAGGTGAAGCTTTAGTTTAAGGACATTTCGGTCCGTAGTAGTTTGAGGACGTTACGGTCCGTAGATCATCCTTTTTGAGGTGAGGGTTTAGTTTAAGAACGTTTTGGTCCGTAGTAATTTGAGGACGTTATGGTCCGTAGATCACCATTTTATGCCCGTGTATTTGTTACGTGACGGGATGTACGGCGATGATGTGGGATACACCCATTTGGGGTGTGGTTTGGTCTAAGGTGTGCACGTCATCTTGGGAAGTGCACCCAAAAGCAGTTGGTTGTCGGGACCTGCCACTTCTCTGAAGACGTTGAGAAATTACAACGACATGCATCAGAGGTATGGAGAGATGTACCCTTGAACCAATTCCCGTGTCTGAGGGAAGAGATCATGGTGGACCATCTAAGAATCATTAGCTATTTTGGGGGGACTAAGATTAACTTAGGAAATGTGGGATGAACATCATTTTGGATATCATGAGTCATGTTTGGGAAGAAATGAACCCATGGGCTCAGTTGATCTGAATTAGGGACCTAGCCAACTTGGGCTTGGCCCACTTAGTTTTCTTTTATTTGAAAGAAGTGCTAAGCACTTGTTAGGGCTCAGTCCCTCTTTTTCGTGCAAAAAGTGCTGAGCACTTTTGTGAGTTCTGACGCCCACACTTTACTTTACATTACTTTTTTGTCTCTTTATGAAATGTTGAGCACTCTTTATAGCGTCCACATGCAAAGTATGCGAGGCACTAGACGCTAGGTGCTGAATGATGAGTGTCAAGCACTTTTATATTCTGTGGCACCCACGTGAGGGTTACGTGGGACGCTGTGCGTTGGGCGCCGCACCACTGAGTCCTAAGCACTCCTTATTTTTTAGCGCCCACGAGAGGGGCACGTGAGGCGCTGGGCGCTGAGCCACTGAGTGCTACGCACTCCTTTTTGAGCGGCGCGCACGTGAGGGGCACGTGAGGCGCTGGGCGCTGATTGCTCCTTGTATATTTTATTCTGAGGAGTTCAATTTCCTTGTTCTTTTCTGAATCTTTGATCTCCAAGAACAAGTTCATCCCAATGAGAATTAAATTCTCAATTTGTGGGAGACTTTTCTTGTGGATCTCAGATCCAGAGAAAGAACTAAGTTCTTTTTAAAAGGGTTAAACTCTTCAATAGGTAAACGAGATGCTTTTATTTCTTCTTCTCTTTTTTATTTACCTAGGAATTTTCCGAGAAAGGAGATTTTCTTCTTTCTTTCTTTTTTGAAGCTTTTTGCTTTGTTTTTCTCGAAGCTTATGGGGGGGTCCTCTGTATTAGACTTGAAGTCTTGGGTCCTTTATATAGTAGAAGTAAGTCTGTTGATTAGTTGAAGAAATCTTTCATTGAGAGATCCTAACTTATTTGGAGATTTTACCCACCGTTGGATATTTGATCCAAAGACTTCTGTTTTACAGAAGGTATTTTTCTTGTTTTTAACAAAATTAGGGAAATATTTTCCCGTACAGAATTTATTCTGTAGATCGGTGATTCTTTAATCACCATTGGATTTTTAATCCACCGGTACTCTGTTTTACAGAGAGTAATCTTTCTTATTTAGAAAGATTTGAGGAATATTTCCTCAAAGGAATTTAATTCTGCATTCTGATGATTTATCATCTCCGTTAGATCTTTGATCCAATGGCTCCGTTTAACAGAGAGTAGAATTTAATTATACTAGGCGTCGGTGCTCACGTGTTGTGCACGTGCGACGCCAATAAGAGTTTTTAACTCTGGCGCTGGCGCCCTTATGGCAGGAATGTGAGGCGCTGCCTCTTGAGTTTTGTGTGCTTTACATACGGGCGCTGCTCATATAAGAGTTTTTAACTCTGGCGCTGACGCCCTCGTGGCAGACACGTGAGGCGTTGCCTCTTGAGTTTTGAACAAAGTTTTGCTCTTTTATTGGGGAAACAAAAGATATTCTCGGGAATATAGGATTACCATGGTAATCAAATGACTTTATTTCATACTAATCCTACTCCCCCAAAACATGTGTCTATCCTAATTTAAAACTCAAGAAAGAAAGAAGAAAGAACCCTAGAGAAGAAGTCAAACACCTACATCAAGCCTCGATCGATTCAAGGCCTTCTCTACACGTGTCGACGTTCTAGACCGTCTAACCTATAAGTCATCTCTAAACCCTAGATCATTCCCTCGAGCTCTCCTCTTAGACATCTATAATCTATGTTGTTAGTCTATCAAGATATAAATAAAAGAAATAAGGAAAGGTGGTATTTTTAATGAAAAGGAAAGTCGATGTAGGGTTTTCAATAATTATTTGTTTTCATTATGTTTGGTCAATACCACATGAATGCTTTATGTTGACTTTTGATATGATTTATGTGATTTTTGCTCACTGATCACGGTGTTAACACATTAGGGTTTATGGTGTTGGTCACTAGAGTTGTCAAGGTTTGTTTTTATATACATACACTTACGATGCTTATTATTAGGATAGATTTAACCCTAATTCCGCATGTCATAATCAATCCAGTGACCACTTTGCCATAGTTAAATAACCTACAGTGTATCGACGTCTCCCTGTGGTTGCCATGACGTCGTAATTTAGGTTAAATTATGATAGAACGTTATATTTCCTATTCTGGAATTTTTTGTTACTCTTTGTGCACTTTAAACGCGCATATCTTCTTATTCTTGTAATCAAACGACTTATTTTTTTTCTTTTTAAAAATAATAGAAAAGAAATATCTACGACTTTTATATTTTAAGTTTTGGCTAATTCTAAACCTAGATCGTATTTTATGCAATTTAGTTTTGTTACGCAGTTCTGGACTGCTGTTGAATTTTAGATATACCTTTTCACTCTAATAATTTTATAAAAATAACCCAATCAGATTTTGTAATTCCGTCTATTGAGAATTATAGTAGATTCATGCCTTTACCGCTGTAAATTTATTTAGAACTAGATAACTTCATTTGGGCCACGACTTTGTAGATACCATCTTCGTCATGGTTGCAGTTTTTCAGAAAAACTGCAGTAGAACTTGTCGCTTAAAAAGTCATAACTCCTACCCCGGAACTCCAAAATATGCAAACACTTAGGTTTTTCGTAAGTACTCTGAGTGGCGCACCTTTCCTAAGAATATCTCGATATGTAATTCTACACGTAAATACCCCGAAAATGCACTTTAATATCAGCGCGCTGTTTTATGAAACTGTGGCTGAAATATACGCTTAACCTAAATTAAAATCTTCATAACTCGAGTTCCCAATACCCGAATTGGGAAATTCTTTTTGTAGGATCTCCGTAACATAAAAACCTAACTTTCTTCCTTATATTTGAACGCTCGAATCTGATAGTTGACATGTCTTATTTGTGCTTAAAGTTCATGAAATTACTGTTATTGATTGTAAATGATAACATGCAATATTGTATGGTTAAGTGCTTAACCAAAAACTTGCAAGGGTCTTGTTAATGATTGATATCGCATGGCTCATGTTATGAATGGCTCATTGTAATGGTCCACCCTCGGTGTATACTCTTTCAAGTCCAATGTCGTCGGTTAAGTGCATGAACGATTAACGCGGGGTTGGGGTAGTTTGGCGAAGGTAGAGGTAAGGGATTCAGGAGTTCCCTACCATGTTCATCGTGGATTCCGGGTGGTTTTACAGAATGTTATATATATATATATATATATATATATATATATATATATATATATATATATATATATATATATATATAATCATTCATATTGTTGTTGTTTCATGGAAAAAACGAAATTCTCTTGAAACCTAGTCCAACACCCTCGCTAGATTAAGACGAACGATAGATTGGTTATACCCTACAAACAAGACACCTATATATGCACACTCATTCATGTAGAAGTACTATTGATTTCATATAATTATATATTGTTCCTTACCATTGATAGATATTCCATTGATGTATCCTTATTGTGCTTATACTTGCTTTTTGTTATTTATGCTTTTATTTTCGCATTACTTAGAAGACTTACATTAGCTCCAACTCTGTGACGACATTTCTATTTAATTGAAATATCGTTAGGTTTGGACGTGTATCAAAAATTTTAAGGAGAATAAGAGCTTTCTGCAGAAGACTCGAAGCTTTTCGCAAATCAGACAAAGTAATCAGCATATTCTGAGCAGTTCGTTCACGTCTTTCAGGTCTTTGTTATTTTCTTTCTATTGAACTTTCGTTTTGAAAATAATGTCTTATTTGACTCAAGGCTTTCGATTGACTTATTATTGAATTATTGGTGATATTATAACGTTGGATAGTTTATTTATTTTTATTTCGAAAAAATATTTGTTATTTCTTATGATATTATTACCAAACGTTTAGTGTATCTACACCAAGGGGGTATACTTCTCGATGTAGATACGTCGCGGGTCTTGTTTTCTACTCTGTTTCCGTATATTTTGGGAAGCAGGGCATGACAGGTTGATAAGCATGATATTACAAAAATTATAAGTCCAGCGATATTATTCCCTAGAAAACTCGTTCTTTGAATCCAAATCCGATCCTATTCATTCCATGTCGATTCCTTTCACACTAGTTCCATGTCATTCTAGACCTAGAAACTTTCCTCGTGACTATATGTGATTGGGGCAATTTGTTGCACAATTTTCTAACCCGTATATCATTTTATTGTCATATATTATGTTGTTCTTGATGCTTTTGTGAATTATTGCAGATAACAGGGCTTGGATGCAAAAGGACGAATTTTTTTCTTAAAAGATGGATTACGTGCGTGTAATGTGGACTACATGGAGCTATATCAAAATCAAAGAGATAATCACAAAATAACAGAAGATCACGTGCATACGATGGAAATCAAATTGGAGATATAAAGAAAATTCGAGAATAAATTAGAAGATTTGAAACAAAGTTTGGAGATCTCGAGATTAAAACAAAAAAGATTAAAAAAAAAACCAAAATATCCCACGTGTCAAAATTTCGGCCGAAATGCCATTTCTAGAAGATTCGGACAGTTTTTGGTAAAGATTTGAGTTGGGATTTTTAGGGTAGTTTTCTAATTCTCCGTTTATGTGTAGTATTTGTTCCAAGTCTCACAAAAGATTATATAAACACTTATATAAAATTCATATCTCTCTCTTGGCAATAAATTTTAGGGTTTTTTTTAAGAGATCAACTCCATTGTAAGTTATTTTTTCTCTATGAAATTTTTATTGCTTTTTATTAATATGAAGCGTAACTAATTTTTTTTCTAGGTTTTTGTATTTATTAACTCTATTTGATTGGATATATTATTGCTTTCTTTTCTTGTGCTTAAATATTAATCTCTTATTATTTAAATTCTTCTCATTAAATTTATCGTCTATAAAGCTAATCATTTTAATAATACTTTACGCATAGAAAGAAGAATAGGGAAAGATGATAACACCAAAAAAGTAATTAAGTTAAATGATAGGTTGACGCTCTAGAGATCTGATGAGGGAAGGTAAGAGACGAGTTAAATTAAAAGAAATTAGAACTAGGTAGTTAAAGGTGATCTATATTATTCGATAAGATGATAGAAGTAGATTGATCACCTACCACTGTTAATCGAAGATTAAACGCAGATTATTTTTAATTAACTAGAAAAAGTGTTCTAATATGCTATCTAAATGATATTTTTATAATTGATAGATTAACTTTAATAACATTAAATTAACCTATGTTTTTATAGGATTAATAGAAAATATAATAAACATAGATCTAGAAAAGAAGTAATATCTTTTAAACCAACCAATAGAGATAAATAAATACAAAACCCTAGATTCTTCAATATTCATAAAAGCCCACTTTTAATTGCACTTTTAAAAAATTCTAACTCTTTAACTTAGTTTAAAATTAGTCAACACACCTTTCTTTGGATAGACCTTCAAGTATTACGATTGCACCACAGTATACTCGCGGTTAAATTTAGAGACTAATAAAATCCCTATCAAATTTTTGGCGCCATTGGCGGGGAGGTGTAGATTAATTACATTTAAATTTAAGTTTTAGATTTTAATTTAGATTAAATTAAATTTAGGTACTTTATTTAATTCTGCAAATTCTCTGTTTTCTATTTCAGGAATCGAGACGAACTTTCAGGAAGAGCAGATCGAGACAAACAAGAGGCAACTTGGCGATTTAGCCCATCAAAGAAATTTTCGGCCAAAACCCATATAAAATCCAAATCGGCCGAATTTTTTTCCCCAAAACTTTCAATTGCAGTTTGTTGCATTTTTCGAGCATATTCTGGAACTTCGTTCCAATTTTTGATAAAGTGCCAAGATTGCAATAGGATCAAAGCAAATCTCTAAACTTTTAGTAAGATCTCGTTCTTCCCAAATCTCGATTTGATTCTAACTAACAGATTTTTGCAAGATTCTTTGCGTATTTAAAAAAATAGTTTAGATTTTTTATTATTTTAGAATGTGTTGCATATTTAAAAGGATTCTAAGGGGCAAAAACCCAAATCCAGATTAGGAGGGGATTTCATCACCTTTTCTAAGCCCCACAAATCATAACTAAGCATCTGCATTAACCAACATTAATTAAAAAAATATCTAGACTTCAGACCCTAAGGACATATCGCGCTCAATAGGACAAGAGGAGATTGTAGATAATTTAACGTTTATCCGATTCAATCTTAAGGTGTCTAATGACGTGTGACTGGTTTTGGTTATTTAATTAAGGCCCGCTATTTTGGTAATTCATATAGCGGAACCCTCCCACTTAACTGGCACTGATATAGCTTCAAGGTTGAAAAAGAGCTGTTAGATGATCTATCCCGCAATTTGTCTCTTGGCAGTTAAGAGCGGGTCTAGTAACTTGACCTAGGTAACCCTAGATCTAGATTTGTTCGCGCATTTTCGTTTGTGATTTGTTAGAATCTTTCATTTTTTTAAAAAGGGTAATGAACATGCTACACCAACTGTAGAGTAGAATAGCACGACAACAAGGTTTAACAAGGCATCACACATGCCATTTTATAAAATTTTGGGGTGCTATAAAACCCTAACCAAGATCTTAACTAGAGAATCAGGGTTAACTTTGCATGTAAACAACTTTACATCTAAGAAAGAGAGATTACAACATTTGTAGTCCGTTCCTTCGCTTCATAAGCTCCGAGTTGTGGTCCCTTCACTGCGATCATCAAGCTCCCGGACTTTAGAGAGGCTCCATGAGGTGAATGATGCATCTTGCTTGAAATCTTCGAAATCCAAGACGATCTACTTCGAGGAAACACGAACTCAAGCTATCTCTTTACTTAATGTAGAATTAGTGAAGCTAACATACTAATCTATATGGCTAGTATAGAAGAGGATGATGAAGTAGGAATTTTTCCCTCTTTAGTTTTCTTTTTCTCACTTTATTTCATCACTTAGAAAAATCTAGTAAGCTTTTTCAATAAAGAAGAAGAAGAAGCAAGTGATGAATTATTGTTGTGTGGTTAGAAATGCAACCATGGGTCAAGTATATCATCATTAACCCTTGTAGAGACTTAACCATTAGCTATGGTTAAAGGTATGGTTGATAAATATCTTAAGCTAGACAAAAAGAGTGGACAAAGTCAAAGAAGACTACAAGCTTCTACAAGCTTCAACCATGACAAATATCCACAATATTTGAATTACTTAGTGATAAATATTAACCCTAATCTTAACCTTAGCATGGTTTAACTCTCATAATCCTTAGTTGCATTTATAACCTAACATGTTACAATTATACATGTCACATATATATAATATAGTAACAAAAGTAAAGAATACATTTAACATATATCACATATATATCAAAGTATCCTAAATGAGAAAAAGAATTACTTAAGTGAGCTTATATTAGTTAATGTAATGTAATATATCACACATATATAATTATACATTAAATTAGTAAATTATTACTTGATTTAATAATCCGGCTATATTACATATAACCGACTAATATAATATGTATCAATTTATCGAATCAACACTTGATCCGATAACTCGGTTATATCACATATACCCGGCTGATATCACATATCGCGAGAATAGAATATGGTATCACATATCTTATTAATCTCAGTCCCCGCACATATCACATATGCGCTCCTATTCCGTTTCGCCTGAGCCAGTAAACCTCTGTGTAGGACTCTAAAGACTCGTCAATACGCCGGCAGTAGGTGATGACCATATCAAACAGACACAAGCTGCAAGCAGTCAGCTAAACGTAACAGCCACCCGGGTATTGAGCGACCAGAAGATCAACAAGCAAGCCTGTACATACTCCTGCGAATCCAATCAGTAACACTATCATACAGTCCAGTCTCTTCGTCTGATATGTCACATATCCAGTCTAGGGGTGGTAAACGTCAAACCCCAGTAACCGATTGTAAGTGCACGGCGGTGCCCCGGCCGTCAATCCGACGGCCAAATGCGGAAGCGGTGATAAACTTTAATTTTTACTTGAACTGGCAAACCGCCGCGCACTAATACCCGGATCGAACAATTAACTAGTCCTAGCTAACTACAAGATGGGAAGAGAGATATACCGACTGATCAAGTCCTCCGGTCTTCTCGTCGTCGTCCCGATCTCCTGCGGAAGCTCCGGTCTCCACCTCGTCGCCGGAAGTGCACCACATCGCCTACTTCTTTTACGGGCTCCCACCTCAATGCCGAGGCAACTCGGGCACGAAGCTGGCTAGTCGACGTGTCCAAGATTTGCTGTAGAATGTAGTGTACAAGTCTCATTTTGGGGTTGTAGGAATTGCCTTTTGGTGGAGGGATGAACTATGGATTTTGGAGATGGAACTTGTAGGATTTTTCCAAAGCCAAATGAGTGTAATCCCCTCATGTAAAAAATGGGACAGCCCCTAAAGAGGAATGGCCGACCACTACAATGGGGAGGAGAGCATGAGGGAGTGGGTGTATCAATCAAAGAAAATAAGCCCACCATCATACAAGAGAGAGAGGGTTGCAATGATAAACAATGATCACCAAATCAAAACCCACACTCAACCACCTACCACCAACCTCATCATCAACAACCATGATGAGCCAAAAGTCAAGCCATGATCAACCAAAGAAAGTCAAGGTATGGTGCTATAATCATGATGCAACAAAAATGCAAAGACCCCCTCCACAACCACTTATTTGCAACAATGCAAATAAGCCCTCCTCCACCAAACTTCGGCCAATGAACGATACAAAGGAAATCGGCCGAAACGGAAAGGAAACTGGCAACTCCAGAAAACTGGTCCTGTAATAAATTACAGGAAAACCCCGATACTGTGCATACACACCCGCATTTGTATTCCGACCGAAATACAAATGCAATGAGACAAAATCTACACTGTACTATACTAGGATCCGGCTTAAACCAAAACCGGCTAGTAAAATCTGTCCGATCCTGATCCGTGCAATACCGCACGTATCTGATCGAACCCTGCCATATATCCATACGGCCTATAGTACAAACTGTCTGATCCTGATCCGTGCAATACCGCACGTATCTGATCGGACCTTGCCATATCTCCATACGGCCTCTACAACTTTTCGCCCGAAAGCTGAGTAACTGAATGTGGGGGACTCTAAAGACTCATCAACACCTTGGTTGTGGATTTAACCACTAGCACGTCAGAGGTATAAGCCAATACGTAACGGGCTACCAGGTACTGACTAAAAAGGGGCGTCTGTGAGCGAACTCAGCCTGACAACCCTACTGAGCCTGTCAGTGACAATATCCGTACAGTCCGGTCCGTTCGTCTATGAGTATCGCATGGCGGGCCTAGGGGGTTGGTAAAAGTCAGACCCCCAAAAGCGGTACAAGTCGTGTCGGAGTGTAGCCCAGAACACCCTGAGATACTACTGGAATACCTACCGGTAAATCTCCTTGCCTCGGCCGAGGGCTTCGTGTAATGGCTCTCCTAGACACAGCACGACCTCACCCCCAATATCAGGAGAGACGAACCCCTGAAGATACGCTCACTGCCTCCATGTGGCTCGGGACTGTACCCAACTAAAACCTGTTTGCACGACTCCTTTGAGCCGTGGTAGGGTAGTAATCAAAGTACAGTGGGAACTCACACGAGACAAATGACGATCCCCAGGTCGATGAACTAACCTGTACACATGTCACCAGGGAACTGCCATCTGACGTCTGGTATATGACCAACTAGCATGTTCCCGGCGAGTCCTGTCCGGTGTACTCATAACCCAATGAGCACCTGTATACATCTTAGGTGATCCAACTGACACCAGTGGCTTGTGAGACCGGCCACCGCCCCTCGTCGGGGTCTCGAATGTACACACTAGTCTACTCTGGAGTATCGATGCCCTGTCTCGAAACTCACACGACTAGGGACCATTTAAGGATATGCTTATAGACCCCAGCTCCCACTTATATGATCGCCCTCATACTGCTGGTGGTCAAGCAAGAATCCTAGGGGCTCTATCAACGTGTAATAGCAACTTGTCAGGTCCCCTAAAGCAGTACACGATGATAAAGGTAAACCAGATAGCATACTATCATCTCGAGTAAGACTGTCCTACGGGGATAGGTCCTCCATCAATCATTGCAATCACGTACCTGTGACCTAATAATTGACTCTGAGGGCACTATCTCCAACAATCTCCCACTTGCACTCAAGGCTAATTATTGCGATGTCGCATACTCACAGCCCGTGTGATACCGAACACCCAACTCCTCTACTAGTCAGTCTCACAAAGCTCGTTTGCGAAACTATTGCGTTCGAGGAATAGCCTTAGTGAGTGGATCCGCTTTGTTGTCTCTTTCCATGTCTCTTTATATCTCAAGTTCGCGGAAAAAGCCATCTCCCGAAAAGAGTAATACCTGTCTTAGAATGTGTCTGGATGTCTGATGGGACCTAGCTCATAAATGAACTCCAAATCCAAACTTCTTAGACTGTATCGTCAACTGAACTTAATCAGTATCCTGCGCCATGCCTCCCTCAGTATTGCCTTGGACCACCTGTCCAAAATACTGCCCCTCGTCAGAAGGAAAAACTATAACTCTGACAACCTCCTTGTCGTCCATGTCATCTTGGAAGCCTGGAATGACAACTGTCTCCCGAATAAGGCTGTCGTTATCATATCCCTAGAACATCCACTTATGTTCTAAAACTGCTTCCGATTGTTTCTCCAAGATTGGATTAATGTTAACTTATTGCATCTAGTGCAAGAACAACATCTGGTGTGGTACTTGACATCTCATGATTGACTCAATTGCCTAAGCAAGTGATCTGCCAATCATGCACATCCCTCTCCCCTTTAGTCTGTAGGACACCTTTAGAGAGGGTGACTCCATCTTCTGCAGGTACACTACCATGCCAGGAGTCGTCCATTCTAAATACTCTTAGAATGCTATCTAAGTACCCTGATTGGGAAACCACCCAAATCTAAATCTAAAACCATAGATCTAGTAACCAGTATGTCTGATATAAAATCCATTTCCTTTGTGGAGAAACCACTGTGTGACGACCAAAGTATAACCGATTGTAGTATAGGAGTTTCTTTTCCTACTTTGTGTATGTCATCCAAATACCAGGATATCACACCCTACTACCTTCTCAACAGATCCATCCCCTATTCTGATGACGTCAAACCTATGACTGTCACATCAGAAATAGATGATCTATCTCCGCTATATCTGCTTTAGTCTATAAATAGACATAAGCTTGATGTACACCAATGCTTCCGCTGCTCCCACTGACTACGACAACCCTCTGGCAGAGTCATATAGACGTGCACTTCTAAAGCTAGTTTAGAACGATGCTATACTCATCCTCCCACCGGGTCTCGCAGCCTGGAACAACAGCAATGGCAAGTGTGGGTAAACAAGAACTTCCCTGTCACCGTCCTTGAGGCTACCGTAGTACCTATCGGGTGCCTGAAGTTACCCACCTTATCTGCGGAGTGGCCAATGGAATGTCAATCCAGATTGAATCTTTAGGTTCCTTATCAAATCTTCAGTAATCGTTTGTGGTTCTGGAATCACTTCCAGTTCTACCATACTCCCACTACTGTTTTTAAAAAAATCCATTTTTAATAAAACTGTGGCTAGTCTAGAACAATATCGCTATTGTTCATCCAGATGGTAGAAAGTCAACCCGCGTCATAGCCTGGGTCAACCCACAAACAGCCATTACAGAAACGTGCCTTGAGTTGTCCAGTGTCTGGTTTTAAGCATAAACCGGACAACTCCCCGTACCTTAATATCGTTAAGATATGAACTGTTCTATATCCAATATAGAAACAGAGGCACTGATTTAATTGAACCAGATTCAAATCATGCAGCTGTCTCCAGCGCATGTCAACTAAATGGAAGGAGGCCGATCAGCGTTACTCAACTTAGGAACACTTCCAATTATGAATAACCTGAAAGAGAAGGAAAATCTCTTTATCATTACTATCAACTGAATACCATACACAAGTATCTACATCTTCAATCGCTTTGAAGAACCCCGATACTTGCTACACCTGGTTCTCTACTTTATTCAAATACCTATAACTTCTCAAAATTCGGACACTGTGTTTCCACGAAACACCTGTCTAAAAACTAGAGAAGTCATAAGTAAACCGAATATAGTACGAGGACCAACCCCTCTGTCCTGATGGACCCTGGACAACATACAATACTCTGTATAAGTCCCTTGAGTCTGATAACTCATTCACTGTGTGTCGTAGGTTGAAAACTGTACTTATAGTTAAGAAGAATTACACCGCTGTTTAATGCTCCTTACCTAACCATCCACTGATATAGGTAAATGTCACAGACATAATTTCAAAAAGGTATATCTCACTCTATAAAAATAGACGTACAGATATATCAATTTGAAATTGGTGCATAAAAGCAGATATTCAAAACCAAATATTTGCCGACCGGCAAACTACCCAGGTGATTTCCTCAAATATCACCGATTACGACGAATCCCGATATAATGAGGATGATCACCCAACTCCCAATAACCTACTCCCATTCATCATCTGTAAAACCATACAGATGTGAGAATCATACCTGGTAAATACATACCCTGGAGTAAGGATCCAATTGGGAAATCAGTTTTCCTTTAACAGTACACAGCGAAACTGAAACATTGAAATGTTTCGATGGGGTATCCCGGTATTCCTAGTAATGCCTCTTCCAGATTCACGACTGTAACCGTATAATTCTTTGCCACCTCTTCAAATCCCTTCATATGTCTTTAGTCATTACCTTCTGCACACCCCTATAGGCTAAATGGTTTTCTTCCTTCCCTACCGTTCGGCACCAGCCTATGGTTTGGAAGAAGACTATCCAATAAGCATAGTGGGTGTACTGTCCCAATCCTAGGAACACTCGCAATGCGAGAGAAGGTGAAGATAAAAGACACCTGAATAAATCTTATTCCTATTTCTCCTGAACCAGAATCCATCCCCGAACTGGAACGAGTTCCTTTCGAGTTCGTATATAACCATACGATGGATTATCCAAATAAACTGTGGATCTTCGTAGTGATACGGAGTGTCCTGGAGAAATACAAAGGTGATTTAGGATTGGCGAAGGAATACTTGGTTTGGTCGTGAATAGCAGTCGCAATTTACTTTGCCCTCTTACTAATCCCTTGCTTTGTCTTAACTCAATACCTTCTGCACACCATCGTTATGCCAATTGGTTTTCTTCATTCCCTACCGGTCGGCACCTGCCTATGGTTTGGAAGAAGACTATCCAATTTGCGTAACAGGTGTACTACTCCTAAACCAAGGAGTACTCGTAACCAGAGAGGAGGCAAAAGGAAAAGACAACTGAATAGTCCTATTCGTTTTCTCCAGAACCGGAAACCATCCTCGAATAAATTCCTTCGAGTTCGTATCTAACCATACGATGGTTTTGTCCAATGGAAGTGGACGTTCGTAGTAATACGGGGTGTCCCGGAGAAAAGGGTAAAAGTAGGAGTGGCAATGAGGTTTACAACTCTGACAATCCAAAAGCCAGTGTTTAAGAAGGTTCGGTCAACTTGGTCTCTGAGTCATAGTCTTAGGGTCGGGTCAATGGTCGCTGCCAAAGAGAGAGAGAAAAGAAACACTCAGCATGCACTCTAACCTAGATCAGAATGGTTACCAATTTATCTAATCTGGAAACCTCCCACTGTACCTCAAATTCTCCTCCAAACCTGAAAGAAGAATTAGTCGGGGTCACCCGAGGAGTAAACTAACTCATCAGTGGGAATCGGGATCTAACTCTCATCGCATGATGACGTGACGGAATCCGCTCACGGTATCACACTCCAGAAGGTATGCGCATATCTGGCAAGTTTCAGTTCTTTTGAAACTCCCGATGTGATTTCTGCCCCATGCTCTTATGACCTTGGCGTGAGGTCAAAATATCATAAGTCACATGTCAAGTTCTGCCCGTCATTATCCAGGTTAATTTGAACCCACCCGTACATACCCTTGACGTAGGCCAAAATAGTAGTACGACTGTCCCAAACCAACGCATCTATCTATGCAACAGATAAATACCCGGCAGCTACCAATCACTATGCCTTGGCGTGAGGTCAAAATACATAGCTTGAATACTACCGAATATTTAACTGAAATGACGGAGGGCTACGAATGGTTTCTGGCAAAAACCTTCAACGTAATGAACTTGATATCGTCGAAGGAACGGATAGCTTTTAAAAATATAGTGACGAAAACCTTTACTAAAGAGGTCACTCCCGGTGAAGGGATCTCGGCTCTTTCCCCGTAGAATGGGGTGCAGGATATTCCAACTGAATACCACGATGCAAAGCAAAAGTAATCGGCTATAGTGAAGTTAATGCCCTGACGCAAACTTCTGTCCAAGGGGTCACTCCCGGTGAAGGGATCTCGGCCCTTGCCTCATCGACTGAGGAGCAGGATATTCCAACTGAATACCACGATGCAAAACAAAAGTGAACGTCCTTGCAATAACAGCTTTTTGAAAAGTGTTCCAACAACATCAGATTAGGTTTGTTTTTAAACTTGCATTGATCCGAATCAATGCAGTCCCATCAATTGATCACTCCAAAAAGAACGAAAATATACTGATGTACGTATATGCCATCCGCATTCGCCACTGGGTCCCGTCATTACCCGTTAGGTTAGCTAACTAACGACAGAGCGGGGACTGGACTAGCGCGGATGCAAAACATATACAACATCTACTAATATATATACCAATATATTATATTCGCTCAAGGCATGATAAAATGCAACATCACAGAAAATGTAAAGCATCACAGAAACAATACAGATATCTGGGATCCCCGGGTTTCACAGAGCCACTACTGAAACCCGACGTTCCCCTGGTCGTGTGGATAGCCTGTGCAATGAAATCCTAGACCCCTACGGGCGCGGCAAGTTACCCGCCAAAACCTGAAGCGAGGCAGCCCCCTTCAGCAACGTGAATGGACCACCCAGCACTTCACGGAATCCGGTAACTTGGGCACCCCTCCTGGGTCAACCTGTACCCCCTACGAGTGCGGCGAATAGCCCGCCAATTCTAGAGTGAAGCCCCCTCCGTCTCAATGCCATGAGATGCGGGCTTGTTGCCCTCCAGAACCCGGCTATCCGTGCACCCCTCCGCGGGGTAATCCTAGTACAGAAAGTAAAATATACATACAACGGGTACATCGACCACAACCTGGCCGTGCCCCAAAAAAATAATACAAACAGGCAGTGACGGCAGTCCACATGTCGGACGCTCGCCCTGCAATATCAAATGTACATAATACAACCACAACTGTACTAGCATTGCATCCAGGCTATCCCCCACGACCGATCCGCAACATCACAGCAAAAACAGAACATCAACGTGAAAGTCACGTTCGCAAATCCGTCTAACCGGGCTATAGCAGTTAGACCGGATTTACCGATCAAGTGACATTCACGGTCGCAGATATAATGTAAATACTGTGAAATAATGTGTTTAAAATATCCGATCGATCAAATTTTAACAAGTGGGCCCCCAAGCATTACTGTAGCAGATCAGGAAATTCTGGGCCAAATATTAATATTCCAAAACCCCAATTTTAACCCCAGAAAGATACTGTAGAAATTTGGTGCAGGGATCCCAACAGTGTGCGGCGGAAACGCGGCCCAGAAGGGAGGTTTGGCCGCGGTTCCGCGCTTCCACAGTGGACTCACCCTGTCGAATTTCTACAGTAGCCTTGTAAGCTCCAGTACATCAATTTTATACAACCTGAAAAATTTTTGGAGACCAAAAAATTTCAACAGAAAACTGTCGTGAAGGAAATACGGGTTTTGGAACATTTGATCGATCGGAACTGAAAAACACATTAAGGCAAGCTAGACTAAGTTAATGGCGAGGCTCTGATACCACTGTAAGTGGACGGCGGCGCCCCGGCCGTCAATCCAACGGCCAAATGCGGAAGCGGTGATAAACTTTAATTTTTACTTGAACTGGCAAACCGCCGCGCACTAATACCCGAATCGAACCATTAACTAGTCCTAGCTAACTACAAGATGGGAAGAGAGATATACCGACTGATCCAAGTCCTCCGGTCTTCTCGTCGTCGTCCCGATCTTCTGCGGAAGCTCCGGTCTCCACCTCGTCGCCGGAAGTGCACCACATCGCCTATTTCTTTTACGGGCTCCCACCTCAATGCCGAGGCAACTCGGGCACGAAGCTGGCTAGTCGACGTGCCCAAGATTTGCTGTAGAATGTAGTGTACAAGTCTCATTTTGGGGTTATAGGAATTGCCTTTTGGTGGAGGGATGAACTATGGATTTTGGAGATGGAACTTGTAGGATTTTTCCAAAGCCAAATGAGTGTAATCCCCTCATGTAAAAAATGGGACAGCCCCTAAAGAGGAATGGCCGGCCACTACAATGGGGAGGAGAGCATGAGGGAGTGGGTGTATCAATCAAAGAAAATAAGCCCACCATCATACAAGAGAGAGAGAGGGTTGCAATGATAAACAATGATCACCAAATCAAAACCCACACTCAACCACCTACCACCAACCTCATCATCAATAACCATGATGAGCCAAAAGTCAAGCCATGATCAACTAAAGAAAGTCAAGGTATGGTGCTATAATCATGATGCAACAAAAATGCAAAGACCCCCTCCACAACCACTTATTTGCAACAATGCAAATAAGCCCTCGTCCACCAAACTTCGGCCAATGAACGATACAAAGGAAATCGGCCGAAACGGAAAGCAAACTGGCAACTCCAAAAAACTGGTCCTGTAATAAATTACAGGAAAACCCCGATACTGTGCATACACACTCGCATTTGTATTCCGACCGAAATACAAATGCAATGAGACAAAATCTATACTGTACTATACTAGGATCCGGATTAAACCAAAACCGACTAGTAAAATCTGTCCGATCCTGATCCGTGCAATACCGCACGTATCTGATCGAACCCTGCCATATATCCATACGGCCTATAGTACAAACTGTCCGATCCTGATCCGTGCAATACCGCACGTATCTGATCGGACCTTGCCATATCTCCATACGGCCTCTACAACTTTTCGCCCGAAAGCTGAGTAACTGAATGTGGGGGACTCTAAAGACTCGTCAACACCTTGGTTGTGGATTTAACCACTAGCACGTCAGAGGTATAAGCCAATACGTAACGGGCTACCAGGTACTGACTAAAAAGGGGCGTCTGTGAGCGAACTCAGCCTGACAACCCTACTGAGCCTGTCAGTGACAATATCCGTACAGTCCGGTCCGTTCGTCTATGAGTATCGCATGGCGGGCCTAGGGGGTTGGTAAAAGTCAGACCCCCAAAAGCGGTACAAGTCGTGTCGGAGTGTAGCCCAGAACACCCTGAGATACTACTGGAATACCTACCAGTAAATCTCCTTGCCTCGGCCGAGGGCTTCGTGTAATGGCTCTCCTAGACACAGCACGACCTCACCCCCAATATCGGGAGAGACGAACCCCTGAAGATACGCTCACTGCCTCCATGTGGCTCGGGACTGTACCCAACTAAAACCTGTTTGCACGACTCCTTTGAGCCGTGGTAGGGTAGTAATCAAAGTACAGTGGGAACTCACACGAGACAAATGACGATCCCCAGGTCGATGAACTAACCTGTACACATGTCACCAGAGAACTGCCATCTAACGTCTGGTATATGACCAACTAGCATGTTCCCGGCGAGTCCTGTCCAGTGTACTCATAACCCAATGAGCACCTGTATACATCTTAGGTGATCCAACTGACACCAGTGGCTTGTTAGACCGGCCACCGTCCTTCGTCGGGGTCTCGAATGTACACACTAGTCTACTCTGGAGTATCGATGCCCTGTCTCGAAACTCACACGACTAGGGACCATTTAAGGATATGCTTACAGACCCCAGCTCCCACTTATATGATCGCCCTCATACTGCTGGTGGTCAAGCAAGAATCCTAGGGGCTCTATCAACGTGTAATAGCAACTTGTCAGGTCACCTAAAGCAGTACACGATGATAAAGGTAAACCAGATAGCATACTATCATCTCGAGTAAGACTGTCCTACCGGGATAGGTCCTCCATCAATCATTGCAATCACGTACCTGTGACCTAATAATTGACTCTGAGGGCACTATCTCCAACATCGATAAGTCATGTCGATATGAGGCTCATAACGGGTCGAGAAACTACTGATAACACTTACCAGCAGATCTCCATATCAGCCCTGGCCAGGGACTTCCAGTTATAGCCAATCGAACACAGCGCAACATCAACCCCTAATACAGGGAGAGAAGAAACCCCTCCTATCGCTCATTGCCTCCATGTGATTCGGGATTATACCCAAAAGCCATCGTTTTGCATGTTCTCATGAACATGGTAAGGTGGAAATCAAAGCACAGTGGGAATCACACAAGACACTATGACGATCTCGGGTTTACAGACTAACATGTACCAGTGTCACCGGAGAACTGCTATCTGACGATAGGTATAATACCATCTAGGAGTTCTCAGCGAGTCCGTTCAATGTACCCAGTCTCCACTGAGCACCCGTATATCATCTTTGATGTCGAACACTAATGGATGTGGGATCATCCATCGCCTATCAAATGGGTCAAGACGCATATACGCTAGTCTACTCTGGAGTATCGATGCCTTATCTCGATACACCCTCGACTAGGAACAATTATAGGATGTACTCGTAGACTACCCTGGCCCCACTAGTATGATCTGCATCATAGTCCAATAGTCAAGTACATATCCTAAGGGCTTTATCAATATGTGAGAACAAGACAGTGTTCCGATACAAGTCTACATGTTAAGATAAAGAGCAACCAGATAGCATACTATCATATCGAGCAAGAAAGTCCTCTCTATATATATCCAAGCATCTACTATAATATACATCATATGTACAATAATGGCCTCTAGGACATATACATAACTAACAATCTCCCACTTGCACTAAGGCTAGCTGTTGTAGTATACCCAACATCCCGAAGAGTCTCTCAAAATGTATCTGGGTATGGCCTTCGTGAGTGGATCCGCAGTGTTGTCCTTCGTATCAACTCTCCTGACCTCGATCTCCCGGCGATCAACTATCTCCCGGATCAAGTGATACCGCCTCAGAATATGCCTGGATCTCTGATGGGACCTGGGTTCCTTGACCAAAACCATAGCTCCATTGTTATCATAATACAGAGGTATTGGATGCTCAATGGATGGAACCACACCAAGTTCAGTGATGAACTTCTTCATCCAGACAGCCTCTTTGGCAGCATCATTGGCAGCGATGTATTCAGCCTCCATCGTCGAGTCTACCACGGTTTCCTGTTTGGAACTCTTCCAACAAACCACCCCACCATTTGGGGTAAAGACAAAGCCCGGGTGCGACTTAGAGTCGTCCTTATCACTTTGGAAGCTCGAATCGGTAAAGGACTCCACCTGGAGTTCTCCGTTACCATACACCAAGAACATCTCCTTAGTCCTTCTCAAATACTTGAGAACGTTCTTCACAGTTGTCCAGTGACTCTCTCCAGGATCTGCTTGATACCTACTCACTACACTTAGTGAGTATGCTACATCGGGTCTGGTACATAGCATCGCGTACATGATAGAGCCTACTGCCGAAGCATAGGGTATCCCTTGCATCCGAGCTCTCTCCAAATCAGTCTTGGGAGACATCTCTTTGGAGAGAGTGAGTCCAGAGATCGTGGGTAAATTCCCACGCTTGGATTCTTCCATACTAAACCTCTTTAGTATGGTGTCAATGTACCTGGATTGGGACAATCCCAGTATCCGTCTAGATCTATCTCTATAGATCTTAATTCCCAAAATGCAGGAAGCATCACCTAGATCTTTCATTGAGAATCTTTATGATAAGAAGAGCTTGACCGAGTGTAGCATAGGAACATCATTTCCTATCAAGAGTATGTCATCCACGTACACTACGAGGAAAACAATCTTACTCTCTGCAACCTTCTTGTAGATACAAGGTTCATCTACATTTTTGATGAAGTCAAACTCTTTGACTACAACATCAAAACAGATGTTCCAACTCCGCGATGCCTGCTTTAACCCGTAGATGGATTTAAGCAGCTTACACACCTTTCCGATGCTCCCACTGTCTACGAAGCCCTCTGGCTGAGTCATGTACACGCACTCCTCTAAATCACCATTTAGAAAGACGGTCTTAACATCCATTTGCCAGATTTCGTAGTCATGGTATGCAGTAATGGCAAGTAGGATCCGGATGGACTTAAGCATAGCCACTAGAGAAAAGGTTTCGTCATAATCCACACCTGGTCGTTGACGAAAACCCTTTGCAACAAGTCTCAACTTTTCCATATATACCAAGTTTCTTCTTAAAGATCCATTTGCTACTAATAGGTTTTACCCCTTCAGGAGAAACTTCCAAAGTCCATACTTTGTTGGTGTACATGGATTCCATCTTATATCGCATTGCATCCAGCCACTTCATAGAGTCACCACTCGTGATGGCCTACTCGAAACTAGTCGGGTCATCATCTTCCATGATGCAATCCTCGCTCCCACCATCTATGAGAAAACCGTAGTATCTCTCAGGTGGATGAGGAACCCTACTAGATCGGCGGAGCGGCTGAGGTTCGTCGGGAACTACTGAATCCTCTGGTTCCACTAAATCTTCAGTTGCAGTTTGTGCAGCTGGAACTTCTTCCAGCTCTACCTCTTCGCCACTAATTTCTTTTGCAAGAAATTCCTTTTCCAAAAAGGTGTCATGTTGAGCAACAAACACCTTTTGGTCCTCAGCATGGTAGAAAAAATATCCTTGAGAATTCTTTGGATATCCCACAAACTTGCAAAGAACTGATCGTGCCTCGAGCTTGTCCAGATGTTGCCTTTTGACATAGGCCGGACAACTCATATCTTAACTCGTTTAAAATATGATCTCTTCCCACTCCATATCTCATATGGTGTGGTGGGTATAGATTCAGATGGAACTAGATTCAATAGGTATATGGTTGTCTCAAGCGCATACCCCAAAAAGGAAATAGACAACTCGGCAGTGCTCATCAAATAGCGCACCATATCTAATAGGGTGCGATTCCTCCGTTCTGATACACCGTTGTGTTGTGGTGTATACGGTGGAGTAAGCTGAGAGAGAATCTCATTCTCTTTTAGATAACCCCGGAACTCATTGCTCAAGTATTCTCCTCATCGATCAGATCGAAGGATTTTAATACTTTTACCCGTTTGGTTCTCTACTTCGTGCTTATATTCTTTGAATTTCTCAAAAGCTTCAGACTTGTGTTTCAACAGGAACACATGCCCGTATCTTGAGAGATCGTCAGTGAATGTAATGAAGTACAAGGAACTATTCCTGGCATGTGTAGACATGGGACTACATACATCACTATGTATCAGTCCCAAGAGTTCTGTAACTCTTTCTCTGTGTCCACTAAACGGAGTTTTGGTCATTTTGCCTTTGAGACGTGAATGGCAAGTTTCATAAGATGATAATTCGAACGTATTCAAATATCCATCTTTATGTAACTTAGCTAGTCGTGTCGCATTGATATGACCTAGTCTATAATGCCACAAGAAGGATTCGTTCATTTTTGAACTCTTCCTCTTGTGTGTGTTTTGTACATTAAGACCTGTGGTTTGATTTAGAACGTATATGCCATTATTTAACGAGCATGATCCAATCAAGTTTTGATTCAAGAAGATGTTCATAACATTATCCTGTACTACAAAATTATATCCTTCTTTACTCAATAAAGAAACTGATATAACATTGCATATCAGGGTCGGTATGTAATAGCATTCATTCAGAATCAATGTATTGCCATTTGGTAATACAAGGTGATATTCGCCAACTGCTTTGGCTGCATTATTTGCACCATTCCCTACTCTTACGGAATGATCACTCATTCCCAGTTCTCTACCTCCGTAGCCTATGCAACATATTACATATATGGGATCCTGATCCGGTATCTAATACCCAGGACACAGAGTGAACTGAGAAACAGCTCTCGATTACTAACACACCCGAAGAAGATGTATCAACATACTTGTTCTTCGTTTGGGTGGCGTGAGAATCCGGATATGTCACTATTCCCAGCTCAGTCTTATAACATTTATAAGAAAGAACGGGACCAACGTTCCCCTGCTCAGTATAACAAGCGGGTTCGGTCAATACATCCATATTATTATCTTGATTAAGGCCTGACATGGTCGCTACCTGGAGAGAGAGAGAAGAAAACACTTTAGCGTATGCTCTTGCAAGATTAGATTGGTTATTATCTTATCTAATCGGGATGGCTCCCACGGTTTTTTTTATCAAATCTTCCTTCAAACCCCAAAAGGTAAGACTAGCCGGGATTAATTACACCTTACAAGTTCGCCAATCTTTCAGTCAGGTCAGTGTTGGTACTTTGAGTGAGGTTCCCCGTGTTTTCATACGGACCTAATTAAAATAAATCTCGTTTTCCCATAGGCATAACCCCGTTAACACCTTTCTAGACACCTACTTGATCGGCTAATTGTCATGTGTAAAACTCAACCATGAGTAACTCTTACTCGCAGTGGGTATCGGAATCCAACTATTTTATAGAAGGTATGCAATCTCATTGCAAATTTCAACACTTGAAATTCCCGATAATGCTTTTACCCCTAGCGATCTATGATCTTGACTAAGTCAACAAACCATAAATCGCAAGTCAAGTTCAACCTGTACATTTCCCGATTGAATTAAACCCACCCGTACGACCCTTGACTAAGTCAACAAGGCCGTACGACTACCCTAATCCAATCGCATCTCATGCTTTAGCAGATAAACATTATTTAGCTACCGTACACTACGCATTGACTAAGTCAACAAACGTAGCACGAATACTAAATATTACTTATCTGAAATGACGGAGAGTTACGACAGGTTTTTCAGAAAACTTTTCGCGTAATGAACTTGATATCGTTGTAGAAACAAGTGATTTTGAAAAGGAGTGTTTTTGAGGTTTTTACAAGTTTCGCTAAAGAGGTCACTCCCGGTGAAGGGTTCTCGGCTCTTTCCTTATCGAATAAGGTGCTGGATATTCTACAAGGAATACCGCTATGCAAAACAAGAACTATAGAAGCAATCAAAAAACAAAACTGAGTGAGTTGTAGCATCTGCTAGTTTTGCTAAAGAGGTCACTCCCGGTGAAGGGATCTCGGCTCTTTCCTTATCGAATAAGGTGCTGGATATTCTACAAGGAATACCGCTATGCAAAGCAAAAAACTAGAGCTACCCTTTTTGAAAATTTGATTCTACAATATCTTTTAGGTTTCTTTTATCTTTCATTAATCTCATTCATGAAGTCCCATCAATTAAGTTTCCTAAGCATCACAAAATAAATGAAAGCGGTAATATTTATATATCATATATATAGTATAAACATTCGTCTCACGCATATAAAATGATCACATCACAGTATATCAGCAGCAGAAGATAACATATAAAATATTGGATATAGTAGGATGTCCGTGTTTTATTTTGAGCCTGTATAAAACACGGATTCCACGGTCGCGATGAATAGTCAAACCCACATCCCTAGACCCCTACAAGAGCGGCAAGTAACCCTTCCAATTCTAGGGTTAGGAGACCAGGTCTCAACTGCTCGAGATGGTCTCCCACTGGACCCTAAAAACCGGTTACTTGTGCTCCCCTCCTTGGGTCTATCCTAATGCGGAAAAGTAAATAATATACAATGGTGACATCATCCTCAACCCGGAAGTTCCCCAATAAAAGAATATTATATACAATGAATTTTATATGAATGAAAATTAAAACCCCCATCTCACATAAAACCCCTGGCTATTCAAAACACGACGATCCAATATAACATATTACAGCAACACATAATCTTCACAGATAACTAGGCGAAGTTAGACAATTCGATTGATTCAACGAATCCCTAAAAATTCCCAGAGAGCTCAACACTTGAACACAGTTAAAATTAACCAGAGACATACCACAGTACCTACGGACTAAGAGCTGAAGGGCCGACCCAAGCCTCTCAAGTGGTGCCACGGATCCGCCGCCAAAACCAGGTTTTGGCCGCGGATCCGCGGTCACATAGAAGAGTTAGGGTTTCGTTCCTCAGGTGTGTCCATATAATTCCCTGCATGATTTTCTAAATATTTTTAACATGGAAAAATCCAACTTTTTGAAAAATTTCCAGTGATGGGGTCCAAAATGGGTTTCCGGTGTTCGATCGGAGTTCTAACTTCGTCTAGACAACGCCTAATGCTCTAGCTTGGCTCTGATACCACTGTATGGTTGTATAGCACGACAATAAGGTTTAGCAAGGCATCACAAATGCCATTTTATAAAATTTTGGGGTGCTATGAAACCCTAACCAAGATCTTAACTAGAGAATTAGGGTTAACTTTGCATGTAAATAACTTTACATCTAAGAGAGAGGGATTACAACCTTTGTAGTCCGTTCCTTCGCTTCATATGCTCCGAGTTGTGGTCCTTTCACTGCGATCATCAAGCTCCCGAACTCTAGAGAGGCTCTATGAGGTGAATGATGCATCTTTCTTGAAGTCTTCGAAATCCAAGACGATCTTAGATGTAAACACGAACTCAAGCTATCTCTTCACTAATGTAGAATTAGTGAAGTTAACACACTAATCTATATAGCTAGTATAGAAGAGGATGATGAAGTAGGAATTTTGCTCTCTTTAGTTTTCTTTTTCTCACTTTATTTCATCACTTAGAAAAATCTAGTAAGCTTTTTCAATGAAGAAGAAGAAGAAGAAGAAAGTGATGAATTATTGTTGTGTGGTTAGAAATGCAACAATGGGTCAAATATATCATCCTTAACCCTTGTAGAGACTTAACCATTAGTTATGGTTAAAGGTGTGGTTGATAAATATCTTAAGCTAGACAAAAAGAGTGGACAAAGTCGAAGAAGACTACAAGCTTCTACAAGCTTCAACCATGACAAATATCCACAATATTTGAATTACTTAATGATAAATATTAACCCTAATCTTAACCTTAGCATGGTTTAACTCTCATAATCCTTAGTTGCATTTATAACCTAACATGTTACAATTATACATATCACATATATATAATATAGTAACAAAAGTAAAGAATACATTTAACATATATCACATATATATCAATGTATCCAAAATGACAAAAAGAATTACCTAAGTGAGCTTATATTAGTTAATGTAATGTAATATATCACACATATATAATTATACATTAAATTATTAAATCATTACTTGATTTAATAATCCGGCTATATTACATATAACCGACTAATATAATATGTATCAATTTATCGAATCAACACTTGATCCGATAACCCGGCTATATCACATATACCCGGATGATATCACATATCACGAGAATAGAATACGGTATCACATATCGTATTAATCTCAGTCCCCGCATATATCACATATGCGCTCCTACTCTGTTTCTCCTGAGCAAGTAAACTTCTGTGTAGGACTCTAAAGACTCGTCAATACGCCGGCAGTAGGTGATGATCATATCAAACACCCACAAGCTGCAAGCGGTCAGCTAAACGTAACAGCCACCCGGGTATTGAGCGACCAGAAGATCAACAAGCAAACCTGTACATACTCCTGCGAACCAATCAGTAACACTATCATACAGTTCGGTCTCTTCGTCTGATATGTCACATATCCAGTCTAGGGGTGGTAAACATCAGACCCCAGTAACCAATAAGTCATGTCGATATGAGGCTCATAACGGGTCGAGAAACTACTGATAACACTTATCAATAGATCTCCATATCAGTCATGGCCAGGGACTTCCAGTTATAGCCAATCGAACACAGCGCAACATCAACCCCTAATACCGGGTGAGACGAAACCCCTCCTATCGCTCATTGCCTCCATATGATTCGGGACTGTACCCAAAAGCCAGCAGTTTGCACGTTCTCATGAACGTGGTAAGGTGGAAATCAAAGCACAATAGGAATCACACAAGACACTATGACGATCTCGGGTCTACAGACTAACCTGTACCAGTGTCACAGGAGAACTGCTATCTGACGATAGGTATAATACCATCTAGGAGTTCTCAGCGAGTCCGTTCAGTGCACCCAGTCTCCACTGAGCACCCGTATATCATCTTTGATTTCGAACACCAATGGATGTGGGATCGTCCATCGCCTATCAAATAGGTCAAGATGCGTATACGCTACTCTACTCTGGAGTATCGATGCCCTATCTCGATACACCCTCGACCAGGAACAATTATAGGATGTACTCGTAGACTACCCTGGCCCCACTAGTATGATCTGCATCATATTCCCAGTAGTCAAGTACATATCCTAAGGGCTTTATCAATATGTGAGAGCAAGACAGTATTCCGATACTAGTCTACACGTTAAGATAAAGAGCAACCAGATAGCATACTATCATATCGAGCAAGAAAGTCCTCTCTATATATATCCAAGCATACACTATAATATACATCACATGTATAATAATGGCCTCTAGGGCATATACATAACTAACACCTACTTTATATGAACTATATTATCCAGTTAACCAAACACTTGTCAATCATATTAGAATGAATAAATATAGGGGCGGTTATAATTCACCTTTCACCACAACCGAACCAACATTCACTCCTTTCAATTTCATAGACCAATATCAATTTCAATCATACTCATACTATGATGTTGTCCCTCCTTATGACAATATCCAATTAGATTACTGTCAACCATACCAAACTTTTCCACCATTAGACATTGATAATGATGAGGTAACGAGACTTGCTAAAGTTGAAACACGGTTGGCCACTTTTACGAAAAACGCTAGTGCTACCAATAAATCAATGACTAATATTAAAATTCTTCTTAGCCAGATAACTGCTGCAATCACTGATAGGAAACAGCAAGAGACCATCCACCAAGTCCGACTGTTCCCAACAGCTTGGAACATCATAACAAACCTATTAAGGAACTGGTTGAGAATAACTATGGATTGAAATATATAACCGAAGAACGTTTTGTAGGAATGCCTAGCACGACAGAAAGGTTTTGGGAGGCATCGTCTATGCCGTTTTCAAAAAATTGCCAAGCTAAACAACCCTAACCCTAGAATCTTAACTAGAGAATTAGACAATACAGCATGTAAAGATCTTTACATCTAAGTGAACAAGTAATACAACCATTGTAGACTGGTCCTTCACTTCAATAGCTCCGTGTAGTAGTCCCTTCGCTCCAAGTAGTGATCTTTCGAACTCTATAATGGCTTCACAATATGAAAGGAACAAGCTTGCACGAAGTCTTCGAGGCCGAAGATGATCTATGTCGAGGAGACACCAACCCAAGCTACCTCTTCACTAATTAGGGATTAGTGAAGCTAACACCCTAAACTAAATGGCTAATCTAGCAGAGGATGATGTATTAGAACTTTTTCTCACTTTAGAATTAATTTTCTCACTAATTTTCCCCAACTCTCCAAAACCTAGAGAGCTCTCTTTTGTTAATGAAAAAGATGAAGCCAATAATGTTATGGTAACCATGGGTGAGAAATATCTCATATAACTTATGTAGAAACTTTACCATGGGTTTAGATAATGGTTAGGTTAATAAATATCTAAGGTAAGACAAAACTAGTGGACTAAGTCAATGGGTCTACAAGCTTCCACAAGCTTCACCCATGTGACTAATTTCCAACTAATTTGGATTTACTTTAAATAAATAAACCTTACATTATCATGAGCATGGTGTGAGTCTCATACACCCATGTAGCATGTAGTATTAAGCATGACACTAAAAGAAATACAATTAATATATATCACATATATATTAAATGCATAAGTGAGAAAAGAAATGCTTAAGTGAGCTAATAATAGTTAATGTAAATTAATATATCAAAAATATAATTATACATTAAATCATTAAATCAACACTTGATTTAATAATTCGGCTATATCTCATATGGCCGACTAATATTATTTGTATCAACTTATCGAATCAACATTTGATTCAATAACCCGGCTATATCTCATATAACCGACCGATATCATAAATCGCGAGAATAGAATATGGTATCACATACTCGTATTAATCTCGGTCCCGCACATATCACATATGTGCTCCTACTTCATTTTTCCTGAACCAGTAAACCTCTGTGTAGAACTCTAAAGACTCGTTAATACGCCGGCAGTAGGTGATGATCATATCAGACACCCACAAGCCGTCAGAGGTACTAGCTGAACGTAACGGCTACCCGGGTATTGAGCAATCAGAAGATCAATAAGCAAGCCTGCTCATACTCCTGTAAAGCCTGTCAGTAATACTACCGTACAGTCCGGTCTCTTCATCTGATATGTCGTATATCTAGTCTAGGGGTGGTAAACGTCAGACCCCAGTAACTGACAAGTCGTGCCGATGTGAGGCTCATAACGGGTCGAGAAACTACTGATAACACTTACCAGTAGATCTCCGTATCAGCCCTGGCCAGGGACTTCCTGTTATAATCAATCGAGCACAGCGCAACATCAACCCTCAATACCGGGAGAGACGAATCCCCTCCTATCGCTCATTGCCTCCATGTGACTCGGGACTGTAGCCAAAAGCTACCATTTTGCACATTCTTTTGAATGTGGTAAGGTGGAAATCAAAGCACGGTGGGAATCACACAAGACTCTATGACGATCTCGGGTCTACAGACTAACCTGTACCGGTGTCACCAGAGAACTGCTATCTGACGATAGGTATAATACCAACTAGGAGTTCTCGACGAGTCCGTTCAGTGTACCCAGTCTCCACTGAGCACCCGTAAACTATCTTTGATGTCAAACACCAATGGATGTGGGATCATCCATCGCCCATCATATGGGTCAAGAAGCGTATACGCTAGTCCACTATGGAATATCGATGCCCTGTCTCGATACACCCTCAACTAAAACAATTAAAGGATGTACTTGTGGACTACCCTGGCCCCACTAGTATGATCTCCATCATAGTCCTGGTAGTTAAGTACACATCCTAAGAGCTTTATCAACATGTGAGAGCAAGATAGTATCACAATACAAGTCTACATGTTAAGACAAAGAGCAACCAGATAGTATACTATCATGTCGAGCAAGAAAGTCCTCTCTATATATGTCCAAGCATCCACTATAATATACATCATATGTACAATAATGGCCTCTAGGGCTTACACATAACTAACACGTTTAAGTCATAAGTGTTCTATGTGCGGGTGAAAATTTACATCAAGGAAGATTAAGCAATATAAGGAATGTCTAATTTATGAATCCACGTTTGAATCTTGTGACTTAGATGGGTCTGATTTATGGGTGCATGAGGGAAGTGATGATGAGTCTCCTTCTAGTGAGTTTTAAACCTACCTTCAAAGGTTGAGATGTTTGATTTAACCGATTGTAAATTTTTTGAGGAAGATGTTTTTGATGAAATAAAAGTAGTTGATATAAATTTTGAGAAAATTTTAGATATAGAACCCGCTTCTGTAAAGGATACTTATAATTTTGATAGGGTTGGCCTAGATATAATATTTGAGGAAACTATTGATAGGGAACCTAGAGATTTAGTTGAAATGAATAATGAAATTTTTGAAGAAAATTTAAAGGGGAGGACGTGGGATGAGAAGGAGCGGGTCGTGGGGGGAAAGAGGCGGGAAAGAAGGAGAGGGAGAAGAAGAAGGGAGAGGGGAGTTCGGGTCGGGTAAGGTTTGGGTAGGGTGTCGGGTCGGGTAGGGAAGGGTTTGGGAAAGAAGGAAATGGGTTCGTGGGCTGGGCTTGGGACTGGGGTTTGGGTTAGGAAAAATATAAAAAGGGGTTAGGCTTTAAGGTTTAGGTCAGGAAAATAAAATTAGAAATTATATTTAGAAAAACATAGGAAATACTAATTGTGGAATTTTAAATTGAAAAATTTTAGGGAAAAACACTTATTTAAAAATACGGAACATATTTATAGAGGAACTGGGTATTACATCCCCTTTCAAAATAACTCAAAAAAGACTTGTTTTTTAGAGGTCCCGAGCTATCGGGACCCTCCTCCCGATCCATCGGGGGGCCCTCCCGCTATCAGAAGGTACAATTCAGGGTGTCATGAGCCTATTGATAAACTGCATCGGGACCCCTTTAAAAATAGACAGTTCGACCTATTTTTAAGGATGGGTGGGGGTTATTTCACCCCCACTCACCCTAAGAGCGTGGGGGAGTGGTGTTTAACCACTCCCACTCCTATAGAAGTATCAATACTTCTCATTCAACAGAATTAAAAAAAGGGAAGGGGGAATAGAAATTTTGCTAAGGAAATTCCTGAGAGAATTCCAGAGTGCTGTCGGTTTGAAGAAGAAGAAGAGAAAGAAGAAGAAGAATGTGAGAAATTGAGGAATGGAATTCCATTCCTCCAACAATTTAATGTTCTCTTTCTCTACATCCCTCTATCAAATTGGATCAAAGATCTGCCTTTGATCCATAGAAACTTTTTAAGTTTCTGTCTCAACAGAGAAGATAGCTATGACCATGACTTCTTCATCTGTTATGATGAAAACGAAGAAGATGATGGACTTTTTAGAACATGAATTTACATGATCTTGACAAACTTGGACAGAACTTAGGATATGATTCATTTCATGTCCTGCATAAAGAGAAATAGGACATCCTATTTCTCCTGCATATTTATGAGAAATGAGAATAAACTCATTTCTGTTCATGAAAAAACAGAAATCATGGATTGAAATCCCCATAAATTTCTAATGAATGTATATAAAAGATTAGAAAAATCCTTTTCTTTTCATGGAGATATGAAAATTATATCTCTTTAATGGAATCCAATATACTTAAACACATTGTATTTTTTCTTAAAACATGTTTTCTTCATATTCTTCCTTGAACAGAAAAATATGTGTTTATATTGCACACCAAATTGTAAAAGTGATGAAAATACATCATTTTTATTTTGTGTGTGGAATTCAATATGTGAATTTCCATATTTGATGAAGTTTTATAAAAAAAATTCATTCTTTTGACTAAAACAAGCCAGTGAGAGCCAAACTTTGCTCTTTGTGCACTATCGGGACCCTATCTTGATGGATGGGGGACCCTTCCCGAGCCGTCGGGACCCCCCTCCCGACGTTGAGGGGTCCTATTTTCATGCAAAAATATACATAAAGCATGTTTGTTCTACATGAATGGTGATCCTCACCTAGGGTGACCCCATTTTAATCACTTTCACTATAGTGTGGCCCCCATATAGGATAGTGCCGACACATATATGTTTAATTTGACATTAAAATACCCCCAAGGTAACTTTAAGCTTTAAAAAAATATTATACATGTACTCAAAATCTTTTGTGCAAAATTGATGTAATTTACATTCTAATTGTACACAAATATAAATGAAATACAATGATATTCCTTTGTATTCTTTATCATTCTCTGTTTGCAAGTATTTTATATTCGTAATGTGATCTCTGTGATGTGATTTGAGTAACCTAACAAGGTATCCCGTCTAAATGATTCTGTAAACACTAGGGTGTAATTAAGCATAGGTGTTTGCGCCTATGGAAAGTCTCGAACCCTAAGACCTTCTCATTAATCTTTAATAAACAAACTTGTTCTGTTTAAACTCTACCTGTTCTGAATGTCAACTTCATTAGTGGTCCTAAATAGGGTACACAAAAATGGCGACTCCGCTGGGGATTTTGACTTCTCTCTAGGTTGCTTCGAATCACATCATTCGGTGCGTTTTGTCCCAAAATCTCTGGTTGACGGAACCCAGAAAAATCACATATACTTGCAATAATAAGAGTCCGTTGAATTTCAGTTCAGAAGGGCTATATACTAATGAGGTCCGCTAAGTTTAATAAATGACGAAGCAAGGCATTGTTTCCTCTTACACCACATTATTCTGACATTATGAAACCTTTTGAGTTAAAAATCATTACTAAAGAAAGAATGCTTGACGTATTTTGTATTAAACATGCTTTATGAATCAAGATTTCTAATATCACGATAGTTTCCTTTACAGGATTACTCAAACCATCAACAATGGCATTCAACGGAAACAACAACAACAACGCCTCTGCTGCAGATCTTGCTGCTGCTATAAAAATAGTGAGATCCCTATTCTCGATCATCAGGGATAATTTATGATTCATCATGCTGGTTACTGGGCTCGCGGGATTTTTTCCTGAGGAGTGCCTCTTTGGCATAATCAATGACTTTCCGGTGCTGCAAGCCGGACAGAAGAAAGCGTCTGTCAAGACCAGACTTGACTTCAATGCGGGGAAAGCACCTGAGCAGACCCAGGAGAATCATTAGGCTGTACCTGTCTCTGCTAGACCCGTGTCTTCCTCCTGAAGGAAAGTAACTCATCACATCAAAGATGGGAAAGTAGTCGTTACCGATACGACTACCATCTATATGGGGAAACCCATTGTGGTGCCTACTCCCAACCCTGGAATGAAAGTCAGTTTTTGAAAGACTTTCTTTCGCACAGGGGCCTCAGCAAGTTCTCCAAGAAGATAGCGACGTCATCTTCAAAGCAGGTTTCTTTGTTGCTCCTTCATACACAAAGAAGAATGGATTATCTCGCAAAACAAGAAGAAAGGCTGCTAAACAGATCCATGATAAGAACACCGACCCTATTCCTCGACATCAACAGGTTCCTTCATTACCTATCAGGAACTCCTTCACCCCACTTCAAAATCAAGAAAACCAACCTCAACAGAATGATTATATTGTTAGGTCATCTCGTGGTCGAGGAACTATAAATCAAAAAAAATACAGGGCATACACGGAGGCGAGGGCCCTCCAAAGGTCCGTTCCTCCTAGAGTCTTCTATCATAAGAAACAGCATATCCTAAACCGTCTGGCAAGCGAAGCGCATATACCCGCTCACAAGGAGCAAAGCTCAATGCCCGACTGTCCTGATCATGACACAAGTAAAGTTTTCTCAATCGAAGAAACCAAATCTCTTCACTAACTCCATCATCTAGTCCAGTAAGAAACTCCCCAGCTAGCCCAATGTTGACCTTTCCTATCCGCTCAATGGTGCACACTTGTCGGATGGTCGAATCAAATGATCCGCAACCCAATCAACGCGATGGCCTGTTAGGTAGCACAGGAAGTCAAGATGATCGTCCTCAGCCAGAAGGCGTAGCAAATGTTGATCCCTTAAATCTTCCTAACCAAGAAGGGATTCCTCAACCAAACGAAGCGGATAATCCTCCTCTGCATGTTCATAATAATCCATTTTATAAGGCTAACGCCGACGACATGGATGAAAATGCCTCGCTAAGGGACATAGAGCATCAAATAAATGAGATGCGGGAGAAAATGGCCAACCTAACGACTATTATCTTAGTCTTGTTTGCTCAAGTACAAAGCTTGGCAGATACCGAGGCAAAACCTGCAAGCAGAAAGAACAGCGTGGGCGACAACACCACTAAATTCGATAACCAATGCACCAAGGAAGGAACGACCGCCTCCGGCTTCTCAAGCAACACCTGCACCAACTGAGGGAACCATTCCACCCATGAAAGAAACTATAATCGGTCTTAAGTTGCTCCCAAACTAGCAGCAACAGTTGTGGTCACAACCGCTCCAATCGCTGTAGCTCCTGTTCCAGCTCCCTCAACATCGACAATAGGGCCTTCATCCATTGTTGATATGGATGTTGCTGCTCTACAGAAATTCATTGCCGAACAAATGATGCAATTGAACCAGAACACAACGGTTCAAGTGGCAAATCAACCGTATCCAGATGAATACAATGACGTGCTATATCCCATGTGCTATGTTATCCCCTCTTTCCATTCATTTAATGGGTTAGGAAATCCGGAGCAACATTTGGTTCGCTTTGAGGTGGCCTGTAGTGACTCAGCCAGAGATGATAAGCTCTTGTTGTGACAATTTCCGAGGAGCTTGGATAATATAGTTTTTGATTGGTTTGCTGAGTTGGAACCCGGTTCGATACTTACCTTCAACCAGCTTACAAAAAAATTCAAGTAAAGATTTGGATGTTGTGTTACGGATAAGGTAACACTCACTCAACTCATCATAATGAATCCATAAAGGGAAGTATCGTTAGTTGAGTTTGCACGAAGGTGGAGAACGACCAGCATTCTTTGTGATCTGCCAATTCCCGAAGAACAATCTGTTCAGCTCTTACTCAGCAGAATTCCTGGGCGAGTAAGGATTTTATTATTGTTCATAAAACACTAGAAGTTTGCCTCGTTATTCGAATAGATTATAACGCTGGAAAATGTCGATATAGAGTTCTTCGATGATTATTGGATGCTCATACATGAAAAGTCAGAATGAAGTCATAAAACTCTCAACAATTTGAAGGATAAGCAGGCCGTACCAATGGTAGTAGATACGAATAATGAGTCCACCAGTCCACAGCCGACGAAAATATTCGTTCGTCAGCAGTGAACGTCAGGGGGCAACCTTCCTAAAATACCCCTCGATGAGAAGCTGAATAAAAAGTATTCTTTCAAGAAAGAATGCATTAAGACCATCTTTGAAACAACTTTGAAGAATCGGTGAGAACTTCCTAACCCTAAAAGGCCCAAAGATATAAATAAAAAAGATCATCCAAGATATTGCCCATATCACCGAATGATCGAGCATACCCTCAAACATTGATTGGTTTTCAAACATTGGGTCCAAAAACAGTACCAAGAAGGAAAGCTCATTCTTCCTGACAAGTATATTGTGGACACCCTGCCGCACATACTTATCACGTGACTTCGTGTGAAAAATTTTAAAATTTCACAATTATCGTCTGAAGAGACCATAAACCTTTCAATTTGTGTCCGAAACGAGTTTAAGCTACGTAGGAGGCAACTCATTATGGTGCCAGCTCCCACTACAGGACTGAAAAGAAAGTTTGTCTTCGAAAGGCTCTTCTACATAGGAGGAAACAAATACGTTCCGCGAAGTGATGGTAACATCAACTTCACTGAGAATTACATATCAGATCATTTTGTTTAGGAATTTTGAAAATTGAATATTTTTTAGTCACAACTATATGAAGACAAGGCCTGCTCCATTCTTCGCTTCTACCATATATTCAAGCCCCAACATTTCTCTACATATTTCTCCAAGGAAATTAAGCCTGCCTCTTTATCGTCCCAAAATGGACTTAAAACCTTTCTTTATTTACGTCCCAAAGGACTCTTTTACGTCCTAAAAGACTTTTACGTCCCAAAATACTTCCTTACATCCCAATAGAGACTTCCTTATGTCCTAAAGGACTCTTTACATCCCAAAAGACTGCTTATGTCCTAAATACTTAGACGTCTAAAGGACTCTTTACGTCCCAAGAATTTTCATATGTCCCAAAGGACACATTACATCATGTTTTTTGATTTGATCCCACATCATGTCTCCGACAATCAAGAAGTTCGATAATGAGAAATTTGATGGAAATATGAGTTTCTGTTTGTAGCAAGTCCGTATGGTTGCCATTTTGACTCAAAAAAATTGAGAAAGGCGATTCGTGGAAAGGATACAAAGCCTTCCACTATGATGGAGGAAGCTTAGGAGGAGATGGATGAGAAGGCCCTCATGGTTATCCACTTATGTTTGATAAACGAAGTTCTACAAGAAGTTTTGGTGGAGACGACGGCTGATTTGTGGAAGAAATTGGAGGAGTTATATTTGAGGAAATCTCTTATGAATCGACTCATGTTGAAGCAGCGTATCTACACACTTGATATGTCAGAAGGCTCTCCAATCAAATCTTAAGTCGGTGGGTTTAATTCAATCATTACAGATCTGGGTAAAATTGATATTAAGATAAATGATGAAGATCATGCTCTTCTTTTGTTGTGTTCACTGCCATTCTCATATAAGCACTTCATGACACCATGGTTTATGGACGAGATATGATCTCAGTCAAGGATGTCAAAGAGAACTTGATGAACAAAGAGAAATCGATAAGGAGTTGACTTCTACCGAAGCGGATGGTTCATCATCCGGCTTATTTGTTCGAAGGCATGCAGAGAAGAAAGATCCGAAAGAAAATAGAAAGAAGTCGATGTCGAAATCCAAGGCTAAGAACGTAACCTGCAATTATTGTAAGAAGAAAGGGCGCTTCAAGGTCGATTACTTTAAGTTACAGAACAAGCTAAAGTAAAAAGACAAATCGAAAGAGTCTTTGGATGAAGCGAGTATAGCGAAAGGAGAAAAAGATCGGCTTGTGGTCCTCAACAACACACATCGATTCAAGGACAAGTGGATCGTGGATTCGGATGTTCTTACCACATGTGACCCAATAAGGATTCGTTCACCACTTACGAGTCTGTTGATGGCGGAGTGGTTTTGATGGGCAAAAATAGTTCGTGTCGAGATATTGGCAAAGGGACGATCCAAGTCAAGATGTTTGATGGTGTTGTGAAGACATTAGCGGAAGTCAGGCACGTACCTAACATAAAGTAGAATCTCATTTCTTTAGGTACACTCAACGACAAGGGTTATAAGTTTTTCGCTAAAAGTGGAGTTTTGAAGGTAACCAAAGATGCCCTAGTTGTGATGAAGAGCTTGAAAAAGGGGTCCTTATATTTATTGCAGGGTTTGACGACTTTCGGTTTGGCAGTTATTTCGTCATCTAAATCTATGACAAATTTAAAAACTACCAGATTATGGCACATGAGGTTCAGACATGTGAGTGAGGTATGGTCGAGTTGTCGAAGCAGGGTCTACCAGGTGAGAAGAGTACAACGAAGCTGGAGTTTTGTGAACATTACATTTTTGGGAAGCAAAAACGTGTTGGCTTCAATTCGAAAGTGCAAAACATAAAAGGTACTCTTGATTATATCCATTTGGATCTTTAAGGTCTCTCTCCAGTTGTTTCTAAAGAAAGCGGTGCAAAGTATCTTTTTGCCTTCATTGATGATTTTTTTAGGAAGGTTTAGATCTAATTCTTGAAACACAAAAGTGATGTGTTTACTATATTCAAGTAATGGAAGACGTTGCTTAAGAAGCAGACAGGAAAGCATATCAAGAGACTAAGGATAGGAAAAAGAATTTCACGTTCTTCCTTCCGGGACAACGGGTTAGAATTTTGTTGTAGAGAATTTAATGATTTCTGCAAAAATGAAGAGATTGTTAGGTATCATACCGTTGTCTACATAACACAGTAGAGTCATGGAGCGTATGATTCAGACTCTTTTGGAGAAAGTGGGGTGTATGTTGTCCAATGCACAACTCGGCAAGGAGTTTTAGGAAGAAGCAGTAAACACGGCGTGTTATATTGCGAATCACCGGAGTAGGTAAGGTCAGGGAAGCATGCCAATTATTCAACACTTAAGGTGTTCGGTTGCCCCGCTAATGCACATTGCCATGAAGACAAGTTGGATTCTCGAGCGAAGAAGTGCATATTTCTTGGTTATACTACCGACGTTAAGGGTTATAGATTATGGTGTTCAGATCATAGGTCGCCTAAATTTATGATTAGCAGAGATATGACTCTTGATAAATCTGCTATGTTGAAACTGAACAACAAGCAATCTCCAGTTGAAGACGATTCGAAGAAGGATGAGCCGAGAGTTGATATTGATATCAGTGAGTGCTGGGGTTCGCAGGAGATCTTTTCTTCACCATCATTTGTAGAAGCTCATGATGAGCAGTCACATGATGAGGAGTATTTTCTCACTCGTAATCGACAGAGAAGAGACATTAGACCGGTACAAAGATATGGCTACGATGATCTAGTGGCATATGCATTGTCCGTTGCAGAGAAAGTTGATAGTAGCGAGCCGACAAGGTATAAAGAAGCCATCTCATCCAATGAAGCAGCTCCTTGGCTAGTCGCTATGAATAGAAAGATTGAGTCTCTTCACAAAAACCAGACTTGAAATCTCGTGAAGCCCGGAGGAGGAAAGAAAGTTGTTGGCTGCAAATGGGGCTTCAAGAGGAAAGAAGATGATCAAGGGGCGGTTGATATGAGATACAAGGCACGGTTGGTAGCTAAAGGCTATTCGCGGGTTCGGGGAGTTGATTTCAATGAGGTATTTTCTCTGATTGTTAAACACACCTTTATACGTGTCTTGTTCGGTTTGGTAGCTATGCAAGATTTGAAGCTTGAGCAGCTCGATGTGAAGACCGCATTCTTGCATGGTGATTTGGTAGAGAAAATCTATATGCAACAGCCCGAAAGTTTTGAAGTTGAAGGCAACGAAAAACACGTTTGTTTGTTAGAGGTCTCTCTACGGTTTGAATCAGTCGCCTAGACGTTGATATAAGAAGTTTGGCTATTTCATGATAGAAATTGGGTTTACAAGAAATAAGGGCGACAGTTATGTTTATTAGAAAAAGCTCGCCAATAGTTCTTTCATATACTTGCTACTCTATGTTGATGATATGTTGATAGCACCAAGATATATGGTAGATAATCAGAATTTGAAGGAACGGTTGAAAAGCAAATACGAGATCAAGGATTTAGGAACGGCCAAGAAAATACTTGGTATGGAGATTAGGCGCTATCCCAAAGGAGGAAAACTTTGCTTGTCTCAACAGCGATACGTTGAAAAAGTTTTAGAGCGTTTCCGCATGGCAGACGCTAAATATGTAAGTATTCCGTTGGCAGCTTATTTCAAACTTTCAACTCGTTCATCACCGCAAACAGAGAATGAGATCAATTATATATCGAATGTTTCATATGTGAATGCGGTGGGTAGCATTATGTATGCCATGGTTTGTGTCCGACCCGACATTTCACATACAATTAGTGTTGTTAGTCACTGTATGGTTGTTCCCGCCAAAAATTTTGGCTAAAACTTGTTGTTCCTTTTATAAAAATGGATGACAGCCCCAACGTGCAAAGCACGCGAGTATCTTCTGCAGTTAGGATTAAATCCTATGCAGCGCCCACGTGTTAAGCACGTGAGCACTCACATGCAAAGAATATAAGTACCGGTTTCAGATAGAATTAAATCCTATGATAGCCCCCACGTGTTAAACACGTGAGTTCCCTTTCCGCATCCTTTTGGCAGCGCTTACATGCAAAGTACGTGAGCGTCGCTGCCATATATGTATATGGCAGCGCTCACGTGCAAAACACATGAGCGCTCCAATGTAAAATGCTCTCATCTAATAAAATTAAATTCTATATGATAGAATTAAATTATATTTGGGAAATATTTTCCCTGATTTTTTTAATATGGAAAGATCTTTCTCTAACAGAAAATCTTTGGATTTAAAATCCAATGGTGATAAAATATCACCAATTAAACCATATGATACAATAAAATTCTATATTAGGAAAATATCTTCCTAATCTTGTTAAACAAACAAGATATTCATATGATAGAATAAAATTCTATTTTAGGAAAATATTTTCCTAATCTTGTTAAATAAACAAGAATGATCTTCTCTGTAAAACAGAGAGCCCTAGGATTAAAATCCAATGGTGAATAAAATTCATCGGTTGATCTTTGAGATCATTTCGATTGATTATGAAATCAATCATGATCTCTCAATGAGAGACTTCCTCCAACAGATTGATTTTTCTCTTCTCCTATAAATAGGAACAAAGAGATTAAATCTAAAAACGAGATGAGACCCCCATAAGCTTCTGTAAAAATACAGAAAGCTCCATAAAAATAAACAGAGAATTTAATTCTCAATAAAGAAGAAGATCTTCCTCCTCAAAACCCTAGACAAAGAAAAAAGAAGAGATCAAAATATCTTCTTTATCTATCATACCAAATATAAGGGTTTAACCCTTTAAAAGAACTTAGTTTTTTCTCTGGACCTGAGACCCACAAAACAAGTCTCTCACAAGTTGAGAATTTAATTCTCATCAGAAGATCTTGTTCTTAAGAATCAATGATTCAGGGAAGAACAAGGTTGAACAAAAAGAAGATGGGGTCTATAATACTCCAGAAACTTAGTTCCTTCAAATCCAGAACTTAGTTCTTTAATAACCCGATCCAAAATCCTTAAAATAGTGATCTTGGTGATCCTTAATGGTCAAAACACTATTAACAGAGGTTTAACCTCTATGAAAACATGAACAGGAGAACATGGATAAAAGAACATGGAGAATATATAGGCCAGGAACTTAGTTCTTTCAAATCAAGAACTTAGTTCTTAAAAGAACCCGATCCAAGATCCTCAAAATAGTGATCTTGGTGATCGTTAATGGTCAAAATACCATTAATAGAGGTTTAAATTCTCTAGAAATATCAACAGAGATTAAATCTCCAAAAAAAACCAACGCCTCACATGAAAAGCACGTGAGCGCTCAAGGACAAAAGCTCAGCGCATCATGTGAAAAGCACGTGAGCGCCCAAGGCTAAAAGCTCGGCGCCTCATGTGAAACACACGTGAGCGCCAGAAAAAGTTAGTGCTTAGCACTACTGGAGCGCCTCACGTGATTACACATGAGCATCGAGTTATATAGCGCCTCACATGATATTCACGTGAGCGCTACATAATTGAGTGCTTAGCATTGCTGGGTGGTATAGAAACCCAGTCTTAACCTAAATTGGCTAAGTCTGTGAAGCTTGTGCTTCCTCTTTGATTTTAAATCAACCGAGCCTACATGCTCGTGATTTCCAAACCAATCTTAGTCTCAAACATGACTAATGATCTCTCATCGATGATATCCAAAATGATATTCATCCCATATCTCCTAAGTAAATCTTAGTCTCAAATATGACTAACGATTCTTAGGTCCACCACGATCTTTTCCCTCAAATACGGGATTTGGTTTAAGGATACATCTTTCCACACCTCTGATAAATGTCATTGTAATTTCTCAACGTCTTCAGAGAGGTGGCGGGTCCCAATAACCAACAACTCCTCTTCCTTCGTCCCAAACAGGGAATGTTGGACCGAGATGTTCTTAAACTAATATTCGTCCCAAACTTGGAATGTTGGATCGAGATGTCCTTAAACTAATATTCGCCCCAAACATGGCGATAATGGACCGAGATATCCTTAAACTAACATTCGTCCCAAACACGGCGATAATGGACCGCGATGTCCTTAAACTAATATGTTTATGCCCTGCGGACTGTCTTCATACTGACTACCGTATGCTATCCATGGGCTATTCAGATATGATCTAATGATTAGTTGAGCCTATATGCTCGTTTGTTTCGAAGTTGATCTTACTCTCAAATATGACTAACGATCCATAGATTAAACCCATATACCTTATGAACAGATAGACCTTATTTATATGAGATCTGTGTCCTAAATTCATCCCCGTTGGCAAACCAAGCTACCAACGTGGACCCCGTCAAGCAAATCCTTGACCCAAACCTAAATCTAAAATATACGGATTTGGACTAATCCGCGATCTACGGGCGACGACATAAAATAGTCTCCGTATACAATCCACGGGCAACCTTAACAAACAAAAACACACACGACACGAATTGACCTTCTGGAGCAAGAGAAAGTTGTTATCACAATGCGATAAAGTAATTAACTGCAGGGGCTTGTGCATGCAGGGAAGAACATCCCCACAATCAAAAACCCCTCATAAATGAGGGGGATCTAATAAAGTCTGCGACATCAATCGCATCTGTCCAAGACTCCAATATACGATGCCATAAATCAACTTGGAATTTTCGGAGAGGTGAATGGATATGTCCAAATAGCATCTGCCCCCAAATTCAGACAAGACGTTCAATCCCAGTTCGTTTCTGTTTTCGGCAATAAACAATGGCATCTCTTGGTAAAGGCCATTGGCGGTGCTCACATCATAAAACTGCATATCAATACCATTCATTCTTTATAATATTGCCTATAATTTGGTGCTTTTAATTCTTGTTTGCTGTATAACTGCAGAGAAACAGGTTTGGAGCGGATGACGGACTTTTCAAGTTAAATCCGGACTGATTCAAACCCAGTCAAAGTCAACAATTCAGACCTGCAAAATTTGATGTTAGCAAAATCAAGTTATTATATGCTCAAGGGCTCTTTAAAACAGAGAAGAGAATATGTAAAAAAACCAGAGTCCCAAGCAGTGGAACTGCCGCAACTTTTGCGCAGGAGAAGCTAGGGTTTCGAGGGAAGAATCTTCTTTTCGCATATATCGATATCGAAGCTAGGTTTTGTCTTTCAGAGCCTATAAATACACATGAAAAGCACCCAACAGAAGTCATCTAGGGTTTAGGGTTTAGGGTTTTGAATTTTGTGTTTCTTTCTTTCTAGTTAGCCATTAAATTATTTGTAGAAGCTTCAAGCAAGTTATTAATAAAGGTTTGATCTTTTCAATTCATATCTCTTTACCTCGCAATTAATACCCTCGCATTTAATTTTATTAGATAGATTGAGATTTGGTTTTTATTGATTTTCCTTTTCATCTCTCTTTTATCTTTATCTTTTATAAAGCGATGACACCCAAATGTTGCACTTTTCTTTTGTGAGGGCCTTAGAAGTTAGTTTTAATCATTGATTTTAATCTTTTCATCTCTTTTATTTTATTTTTAATTGGTTGTAATGGGTGAGTAAATTTTCTATCTTGTTAGGATATAGGAAAAGGGAGTTTGAGATATGGAAATATCCCTTACACTTTCTCATTACTCAACATATGAATTTAAACTTTTTCAAAGATAAAACGCATCTATCTCCTTTTGGGCGCTCTATCCCTACATGATAGTTATGACCCAATTTTCGAGACAAGTTGTGGTAACTTTGCCGAAGGTTTGAAATAATAGTAGTCAATGGAAGGACAAGGGTCAATGGAGAGAATCCCTAATACCCCTTTAAATCCTAATCCATATTGTTTGCTATTATCCTGGCACCAATTCAAAAAAATTGGCTAAAAGTATAGAATTTTTAATACATCTCTTAATCAACCCAATCCTCACCCTAATGAGTTTCTTTCTTTAGTAATTTTTTCTATCACCTAGTTTAGAATAAACAACCCTAATCCTTTTTAATTAACTCGTCTAAAACAAGATTTATAACCTACCTTCTCCATATGGATGATACATACTCACTGCAGCTAGCTATTGTGATACCGTATTGATTACGGTAATTAAGAAACATTAAAAAACAATTTTTCACATCAATAAAGCAGGAAGTGAAATAGATTTTACGATACCCGCGAGGTACGTCTTACCCGGGGTTGGTGTTTGTAAGGAACAACGACAATTTGGTTGAATTCAATGATTCTGATTATGCGGGTGATCTTGACAGACGAAAATCGATCACCAGTTATGTATTCTCTTTGGGAGGATGTGCCATCAGTTGGTGTCACGCCCCGCTTCCCAGTAGACGGAAACGGTGACGTGATAAGCCCGCAACGTATTTATTATGAAAATAAATACGTTAAGCGTAATTAAGCAATATAACCATGAACAAGAATGGCAAGAGTAATAAAATGAAACAGCAACTTTATTTACATTCAACTTTACATAAAACGTCTGAGATAAAAAATACAATAATAAAAGCAAATGCCTAAACAATGGCATACAAAAAGTAAGTGCAGGCTGGAAAGAGCTAGTAGTCTGGCTGAGCAGCAAACTGGTCCAAGTCCTCCGGGTTGGACTCTATCTCCTTAGAGTCCGATCCTCCTAACGAACACTCTAAAGAAAGAAACGGAAAAGAATGTCTTCAGCGAACGAGCGCTCGGTAAGTCCCAAAATAAGTAAGAGAAGATAGTATGTAATGTGAATAGAAAACCAAAACAACAACGAACAGGTAAAGTTGTATATGATTATTCACAGGTATATGATAGTTGTTCTAACGTGGTTGTTTGTAGTTTGATAAAGAAGATATGCATGTATACGAGAGGAGTCCATCTTACCCCGTAGACTATGGTAACATGTAGTACAAGGTCCAGTCATAACCCACGGGACAACGGCACGTGAATTCATGTAGGTGTTTTTTAAGTGACCTCTCGTGCCATGATATACGTTCTGTACCAATCTACCCCTTTATCCCCGCGTATTGTATTATATAGATTAAGATTACAGGTCATGGCTGAACCCATAGATATAAAATGTTCCGGTTCATGTTCAGAATGTAATCATGTGTTCATGTAGTCATGTCAAGTTCATGTCAGGTTATAACCATGGTTCGGTCAAGTCGAGTCAAGTATACAAGTTTGAGTTTGATGTTTGAATTCGAGTATTCAAGTTCATGATCAAGTATTCAAGTTCGTGTTTGATTTTGGATTCTGGTTTGAGTTTGGACTCAGATTGAGTCAGACACTTGTGAACAGATTTAACTCTTGTCTTTCTTAGGTTCGGGAGTAATCAGCAACTGCTGCACATGGACGGCAGGATTTGTGTTTTTTTCCAAGATAATTGCCATTGATAACTCTGTTAAGTTGTCTAATATGAATAGGCAAGTACTCACTTTCTCCGGCTCCCTGGGGCTTAGGAGAATTGATCCCGCTTAAACTTATATTAATCTAGATTCCTTAATTATTGTTTGTATATGTCGAAGGGGTTTTATGAAAAATATATATTAATATTGTTTTAAAAATAACCTCGAGGGTGATTTACAAGCTTTAGGATTTTCATGGGCATGTATTTTAATTATTGGGTATTTTAATGATAAAAACTTAGCTTTTAAAAGTTTATGGTATTTTATTGAAAACTAGCCATTTTTGGTAACTTGATGATATTTTATTAACATTTTAATCTTTCATTTTAAAATATAGTTTCATAATATATTTTTATTGAAAACACGGATTTATAATTGGTATATAATTTTTCAAAAAATTATTTTTGTTTAGAAAAGTCACATTTCTTAAAAACCGTATTTTATTTCCTTTCAAGATCGAATACTCTGTGAGGAGTTCTACATCTCGCTCTACTATCCCAAGGATGTGCGATAATCTGCACCATCCATTAGCGGGTCCCCTAAGGAGGGTTGTAGAGACGTATTTGCCAAGAATTACAAAATACCGCTTTAAAAGAAACCGGGTTTTGAAAAGATGTGGTATTTTATTGAAAAGTTATTCTTTGAACCAACCATATATATGTGTAGACATCGTGCTATGAAACCAAAGTGTGTGTATGGGGTAGGTCATTACCCTGTGAAGTTTTCCTAAAGGTATTGTTTTAACAATTATCGAAAAGAGGTTTATACTAAAGTTCAAGGTATTTTACTGAAAAAGTTCGTTTATGTTTGTTTCACATGAAAATTTTGGTTAAACTCGGAGCTAAAAGATTGTAATTAAAGTTACAAGTAGGGTGGTAAAATTAGTGTGACTTATGTATAAAGGAAAAGGGAGTTCTAAGTTTTAAAAGAAATGTATCAAAAGTAACTCCACTTTACCGATATATGTTTAGGGAATGAAATGAGATGAAAACAAAGAGAGATGAGAAGGACTTACGGCTTAGTAATATCGAGAAGAGAGTAAAGAAGAAGGGAGTGGGCTTCGTGGCATCGCAGGAGCTTCGGAAACGGCTTCGATCTTCGATGGAAGGAGCTTGATTGCTAACTCCACTTGGACTTAGGAACTTTTGAGGTGATTTTGCCAGAAATTTTCTGAATAGAGGGGAGCTAGGGCATGGGGTGGTATTTATAGTGAAGAATTAGGGTTTGGAAATTAAAGTTTTGGATTAAAATACATTAAAAAGGTGTTAAATGATGAATTGAAGGGTCTCTGTTTGATTGCAGGGAAATCAAACAGTGTGGGAGAGTCGAAGGTGTGTGTGTGTGCAAAACATGGGATGATTTGGAGCTAAATCGACTGTCGGCGCCGGCCCTTTGATGGGTTTGGGCGGTCGGATCTTGAGATATTGCCTCGAGATTCGTGCCACGTGTGTATTTGGGTGTGTACACCTCATTGCGCCTATTTGATTTTTATGAAACTTTTCATTTCTCCGTGTATTGCACGTGCAACTCTTAGGCTTCCAAAAATTAAAAAGAAAAAATCTAAAAATAATTGAATCTGATGGGATTTGAACACAAAGGCTATTTCGTAGCAGAGTAGAGGTTTTACCGATGAGCTATAAGTTACTTCTTGCTTTTATTTAATAAAAATAACTTTTAACTCTTACACAGTCTGAAATACCCTTTACTGTGAAATACAAGAAATTTATGTACAGTGATTTCAGAATCGTTACATTCTACCCTCCTTATAAAAATTTCGTTCTCGAAATTTACAATTACATAGGGACTAATTTTCAAAAAATTAAGGGTATCGGGTACGCATATCCTCTTCTCTTTCCCATGTTGATTCTCCTGACGAATTCTTTCTCCACATCATTCGGACCAAGTTTACCTCCTTGTTCCGTAATGTTTTCACCTTTCGGTCTAGCATCTCAACCGGTTGTTGCTCTCAGGTTAAGTCAATTTGTACCGTGAGCTCTGAGTGATCAAGTATGTGGCTGGGGTCACTCACATATCATCGTAGTTGGGATATGTGGAACACATTGTGCACTCCTTTCAATGAGGGTGGTAGTGCTAAACGGTATGCCACTTCTCCAACTTGTTCGAGTATGTCGAACGGTCTATGTATCTTGGACTTAATTTACCCCTTTTACCAAATTGTATCACTCCTCTGTTTGGAGAGATCTTCAGGAATACATGGTCTCCAAGTTGGAACTTCAGATGTCGACGCTTTGCATCTGCCCAATACTTCTGTCGGTCTTGGGCTATGTGCATCATTTCCATGATCGTGCGGACCATGTCTACAGTTGCCACGATCATCTCTAGTCCAAGGAGTTCACAATCTCCAGCGTCATCCCAACTTAGCGGTGAACGACACTTCCGTCCATAGAGTGTTGCGAATGGTGTCATTCCAATGCTTGCATGATAGCTATTGTTGTATGAAAACTCCATAAGGTGTAGGTGATCTTCCTACGAACCTCCGAAGTCTAACATACAGGCTCTTAGCATGTCTTCTAGAATCTGAATTGTTCGCTTGGACTATCCGTCCGTTTATGGATTGTAAGGTTGCTAGGCACGCGCACAAGGGTCTACGAGGCATCAACCATGCCCGATTAAAAATTTAGCCATGCCGAACAACCCGAATACGGATCTTTAAACTAGAGTTTTGGCGAAAACTAACATGCTAAACACTTTAACACTAATTGAAAGGGATTACAACCTTTGTAGATCCGGTCCTTCACATCATAAGCTCCGTGTTGAAGTCCCTTCGCTGCGATCATCATGCTCCGGACTCTCGAGAGGCTCCATGAAGAGAAAGGTGCAGTCTTGCTTCCGATCTTCGATACAAAGATGATCTACCTTGAAGTTTCATTAACACAAGCTAACACTCACTAAAATTGAGTGAACACTCGCATCTAAAGGGCAAGGGAAGATGAGGATGATGAAGTAGGATTTTTGCTCTCTTTATTTATCTTTTTCTCACATATTTTCATCACAAATATCAAAACAAGAAAGCTTTGCATGAAGAACTCAAGGAAGAAGAAGAATAGTGATCCATTTTCTTTTTGTGATGAATAATGAAAGGATTAATATGATAAACAATGCAACCATGGTTGACTTAACCATTGTAGAGAATTAACCAAGGGTTAGGGTTTGGGTTGAGTTAAGAATGAGTCACTTGAAAATATCTTTTCCAAAACAAAAAGAAAACCTTCTAGAATCTACTAGAAGTCATTAACCCAAATCAAACCCTAATCTTAATTAATCTTTACTAAACATGTTGCATTAGTTATCATATCATGTTACAATATTATATATCACATATATAATATTTATTGTAACCAAATAAAATAATACAATTAACATATATCGCATATATATCAATGTATTACCCGAGTGAGAAAAAGAATCTTTTAGTGAGCAAATATTAGTTAATGTCATTTAATATATCATATATATTATTATACATTAAATTATCGAATCAACACTTGATCCGAAAATCCGGCTATATCGCATATAACCGACTAATATATATCCGTACCGATTCATCGAATCAACACTTGATCCGATGACCCGGCTGATATCAAATATCGCGAGAATACAATACGATATCTCATATCGTATTATCCTCGGTCCCGCACATATGACATATGTGCCCCTACTCCGTTTTGCCTGAACTAAGAAACCTCTGTGTAGGACTCTAAAGAATCGTCAATACGCCGGCAGTAGGTGATGATCATATCAAACACCCACAGCTGCAAGCGGTCAGCTAAACGTAACAGCTACCCAGGTATTGAGCGCTCAGAAGATCAACAAGCAAGCCTGTACATTCTCCTGTGAATCCAAACAGTAACACTCCCGTACAGTCCGGTCTCGTCGTCTGATATGTCGCATATCTCACCTAGGGATGGTAAACGTCAGACCTCAGTAGCTCGATAAGTCGTGTCGATATGAAGTCTATAACAGTTCGAGAAACTACTGATAACACTTACCAGTAAATCTCAGCAACCCTGGCCAGGGATTTCCGGTTATAGCCAATCGAACACAGCACAACATCAACTCCCTATACCGGGAGAGATGAATCCCCTCCTATCGCTCATTGCCTCCATGTGATTCGGGACTGTACCCAAAATCCACCTTTTTGCATGCCCTCTTGGACGTGGTATGATGGAAATCAAAGCACAGTGGGAATCACACAAGACTCTATGACGATCTCGGGTCAACAGACTACTCTGTACCAGTGTCACCGGAGAACTTCCATCTGACGTGAGGTATAATACCATCTGGTAGTTCTCGGCGAGTCCGTCCAGTGTACCCAGTCTCCACTGAACACCCGTACACCATCCTTGATGTCAAACACCGATGGATATGGGATCATCCATCGCCCATCATATGGGTCAAGATGCGTATACGCTAGTCTACTCTGGTGCATCGATGCCCTGTCTCGATACACCCACGACTAGGAACAATTATAGGATGTACTCGTCGACTACCGTGGCCCCACTAGTATGATCTCATCATAGTCCCAGTAGTCGAGTACATATCCTAAGGGCTTTATCAACATGTAATATAGAGACAATCAAAGTACATGTTAAGATAAAGTACAACCAGATAGCATACTATCATGTCGAGCAAGAAAGTCCTCCCTATATATGTCCTAGCATCCACTACAATATACATCGTATCTACAGTAATGGCCTCTAGGGCATACATATAACTAACAATCTCCCACTTGCACTAGGGCCATCTGTTGTGGTATCGCATACACAACAATTAGCTGCGGTTGAAGTATCTCATACTCAACCATCCCGTAAAAGTCTCTACTGGGAAAAAGGCCTTTGTGAGTGGATCCGCGCTGTTGTCCTCTGTGTCTACTCTCCTAACCTCGATCTCCCTGGAGATCAACCATCTCCATGATCAGGTGATACTGCCTAAGAATTATATCTGGATTTCTGATGGGACGGTAGTTCCTTGCTAAAGCCAAAACTCCATTGTCACACAATGGTAGGATCGAAGTTCATCTCATGAACTTTTTTTATCCAGATTGCATCTTTGGTAGCATCCTTGGTAACGATGTATCTTGCCTTTAATCGTCTAGTAAGTCACGGTATCTAGCTTAGAACTCTTCCAACATACCGTCCCTCCACGGAGGGTATAGACAATACCTACGACTGACATTCAGTCGTCCTTATCAGCCTGGAACCTTTCCAGTGATTCTCCCCAGGATCGATTGATACCATCTCACTACAACTAGTGAGTGTCCTAACATCCAATTAGATCTATCTCATAGATCCAAAACCCAGGATTTAGGAGGTATCACTTTGATCCTATATGGAGAATCCTTGTGATAAGCGGAGATTGACCGAGCGTAGTATAGGAAACTCCTTCCCTATCAAGAGTATGTCATCCACGTACTCTACGAGGATCACCACCATACTCTCTACTACCTTTTCTTATATACAAAGCTCATCTACCATTTTGATGAAGTCAAACTCTTTGACTACCACATCAAAACAGATGTTCCAACTCCGCGATGCCTGTTTTATCATATAAAACATCTTGCACATGTTTCCGCTGCTCCCACTGTCTACGAAGCCCTCTGGCTGTGTACTTATAGACGTTCTCTTCTAAAACATCATTTAGAAAAGCAGTCATGACACCCAACCACCAGATATCGTAGTCATGGTATGTAGCCGTGGCAAGTAGGATCTGGATGGACTTAAGCATAGATCCTTAGAAAAGGTTTCAACATAATCCATACCTGGTCTATGATGCAAACATTTAACAAGTCTAGCTTTGAAAGTCTCAACTTTTCCATGTACACCAAGTAATCTTCTCAAGATATACTTGCTCCTGATGGGGATTTAACCCTTCAGATAAAGCAACCAAAGTCCATACTTTGTTGGTATATAAGGATTCCATCTCAGATCGATAAGCATCCAGCCATTCTTACAGAGTCCCACTCCTGATGGCCAGCTCGAAACTAGTTGGTTCATCATCTCATGATGCAATCCTCGCTCCCACTGTCATAGAGAAACCGAAGTATCTCTCAGGTGGTTGAGGAACCCTGCTAGATCGGCGGAGAGGCTGAGGTTCGTTGGTTACTATTGAATGCTTTGGTTCTACCAAATCATCAGCTGCAGTTTGTATAGCTGGAACATTTCCAGTTCTACATAACAGACCTTGCCTCGAGCTTGTCCGGATTTTGCTTTTAGACATAGGCCGGACAACCCCAAATCTTAACAAACATAAGATATGGGCTCCTCCCTTTCCATATCACATATGAAGTGGTAGGAAACTGATTTGATTTGAACCCTATTCAATAAGTATGTAGCTTCTCAAGTGCATAACTCCCAAAAGGAAATAGGAAACTCAGTAGTACTCATCATAGAGCACACCATATCACATAGGGTGCTATTGCTCTGCCCCGATATACCATCGTGCTATGGTGTATACGGAGGAGTAATGCTGAGAGAGAATCCCATTCTCCTTTAGAATAGTCCAGGTAGTTCCGTGCTCAAGTATTCTCCTCCTTGATCTCATCAAAGGACATAATACTTATACCCGTATTTTGGTTCTCTACTTCTAACTTATATTCTATGAATATCTCAAAAGCTTCAGACTTGTGTTTTAACAGGAACATATGTCTGAATCTTGAGAGATCATCAGAGAATGTAATGAAGTACAAAGAACCGGTCTTAGCATGTGTAGACTGGGGACCTTCATACATCAGCATGTATCAATCCCAAGAGTTTACCAACTCTTTCTCTGTTTCCAATAAACAGAGCTGTGGTCATTTTATCTTTGTGACATGACTGGCAAGTTTCACAAGATGCAAATTCAAACTAATTTAAATATGCATCTATATGTAACTTAGCTAGTCGGGTTGCATTGATATGACCTAGTCTACAATACCTCAAGAGGGATTCGTTCATTTCTGAACTCTTCCTCTTGTGTGTGTTCTGTAAACTAAGAACTGTAGTTTGATTTAGAACGTCAATACTTTTAGATAACGTGCCTGAACCGATCAACTCTTGATATAGGAAATGTTCAAAACATTATCCAACAATACAAAATTATATCCTTTACTTATTAATAAAGAGAATGATATGATGTTGTATATCAGGTTCGGTATCTAATAACATTCGTTCAAAATCAATGTATTCTGGTAATACAAGGTGACAGTGACCAACAGACTTGGCTGCAACACTTGCACCGTTTTCTGTCTCATGAAACTTATCACCCGTTCTCAGTTCTCTACCTATCTGTAGCCCATGTAACAGATTACATATGCGGGACCCTGATCCGGTATCACATACCCAGGACGTAAAGGATACTGAGAAACAGTTCTGTGTAATGAACACATCCGAAGATGATGCATCAACATGCACTTTCTTCGTTTGGGCGGCACAGGAATTCTGGTAATCCCCAACTTCCTGCTCTGTCTTATAACAATTATAAGTTGGAGCGGGACCAACGTTCCCCAGCTCAGTATAACAAGCGGGTTCGGTCAATATATCCGTTTTATTATCTTGATTAAGGCGTGATATGGTCGCTACCTGGAGGGAGAGAGAAGAAAACACTCAGCGTATGCTCTTGCAAGATTAGATTGGTTATCTAATATATCTAATCAGAATGTCTCCCGCTGTTTTAATCAAATCTTCATTCAAACCCTAAAAGGAAAGACTAGCCGGGATTAATTACACGCTACAAGTTCGCCAATCTTTCAGCCAGGCCAGTGTCGGTACTTTGAGGGAGGTCCCCCGTGCTTTCGCCCGAACCTAATTAAAGTAAACCTTGTTTTCCCAGAGGCGTAACCCCGTTAACACCTTTCTAGACACCTACTTGATCGGCTAATTGTAATGTGTAAAACTCTCCCAGGAGTAACTCTTACTCGCAGCGGGTATCGGGATCCAACTATCTCATAGAAGGTATGCAATCTCATTGCAAATTTCAACTCTTGAAATTCCCAATAATATTTTACCCCTAGTGTGCTATGACCTTGACGCATGCCAAACAACCCATAGTCCGCTAGTCAAGTTCAACCCGTACATTTCTTGATTGAATTAAACCCACCCGCACGACCCTTGACGCATGCCAAACAATGCCGTACGAATACCCTAATCCAAACGCATCGTATGCTAGCAGATAAGCACTAGTTAGCTACCGTACACTACGCCTTGACGCATGCCAAACTACCGCAGCACGAATACTAAGTAGTACTTATCTGAAATGACGGAGGGCTACGACAGGTTTTTAAGAAAACCCTTTGCGTAATGAACTTGATATCGTTGTAGAATCGAGTGATTTTAAATGGAGTGTTTTTTAGGCTTTTCTAGTTTTGCTAAAGGGGTCACTCCCGGTGAAGGGATCATCGGCCCTTTCCTCATCGAATAAGGTGCAGGATATATCATATATACCGCTGTGCAAAGCAAGAACTATAAAAGCAATCAAAAGACAAACCGAGTTTGTAGCATCTGCCAGTTATTGCTAAAGGAGTCACTCCCGGTGAAGGGATCTCGGTCCTTTCCTTATCGAATAAGGTGTTGGATGTTCTACAAGGAACACCGCTATGCAAAGCAACAACTAGAGCTACCAGTTTTTATAAACAAGTTTCTACAACATCTTAGGTTTCTTTTATTTCATTAATCTTATTAATGAAGTCCCATTTTATTATGCTTCACAAGCATCTCTTTTGAAACGAAATCTGCAATATAACATATATCTCATATATATAATATAAACATTCATCTCAGGCAGTAATATGATCTCATCACAGAACATTGCAGCAGAAGAACATATATGAAATATTGGATATACTAGGACGTCCGTGTTTTCAATACGAGCCTGTATAAAACACGGATTCCACGGTCGCGATGAATAGCCAAACCCACATCCCTAGACCCCTACGAGAGCGGCAAGCAACACAGCCAATTCTAGGGTTAGGAGACCCGGTCTCTACTCCTCGAGATGGTCTCCCACTGGACCCTAGAACCCGGTTACTTGTGCTCCCCGCCTTGGGTCTACCTTATGCGGAAAAGTAAATAATATACAACGGTGACATCTTCCGCTACCTGGAAGTGCCCCAATAAAAGAATATTACATACAAATGAATTTTACATGTATGAAAAAAAAACTCTCATCTCACATAAAACTCCCGGCTATTCAAAAAGCGACGATCCAATATAACATATCACAGTAACATATAATATCTCATATCATCAACGTAAGCAAGTATGCGTATCCCGATTGTCGTTGATGTATAGCAACGAAGCCGGCGATACACCACATACTACGCTTACGGTCACAGAAAAGAAAGTGTAAAACTACAACAGTTGGAATCCGCAACCTCCTTAGACATCGCATGCCTAACCAAATGAATTCCTTAGACATCGCATGCCTAACAATTATAAACCCCGCATTTTAGTCTCATTATCGAAAACTCTTTTCAATATCAAGTTGGGCAATTCAACAAGATTCCCGACGACCTGATCGAATGCTCGTCGCAAACTTTAGTAGACGGCCGCACCCCCGATGCCGTCGACGAAGTGCACTAAGGCAGAACACCGCTGCCGCGAGCACCCGAACGGATGCTTTCGACGACGGGGTTCTCCTACAGTCACTTGGTCGGGGCTATGGGGCGTAGCTGTCTATTAAGTTTACCCGGCGAGTATCCGCGTACACTACATGATTGCGACGGACTTTTGATCGCATCAAAATTCCGTGGCAACCGATCAAGTGAGACTGAACTGCTAGATTTATAATATTCAAATTAGTTATCTCATAACTATTTGTGGATTCCAAATATTGTATCGCATTCCAGATAAAACAGAAAATGTTAAACTTTCCGATCGAACAATCAAACACCCAAGATTTCCCCAATATATCTCAACACTTGAAATCAGTTTAAAAACATCCATCACATGCCACAGTACCAATGGTCCAGCCGTAGAAGGGTCAAGCCAACGCCTCACATGTGGCGCGCCGTACTGCCCCAAACCCTAGGTTCAAAAGGCAGTTCAAGACGGTCACATAATCGAGTTAAGGTTTGTTGTCTTCTAGAGGGTCCACCGCGTTACTTGCACGACTTAGAACGTTCTTAAACACGAGGAAAAATCCAACTTTTGAAAAAATTCCCGACAGGGGAAAAAGTGAGTTATTGATATCCGTTCGAACCTTTTTAACAGTTTCTAAAAGTTATCAAGACAAAACACAAAGACGCAGTTAAAGTTCCCGATCGAATCATCGAATCCCCAATACAACCCAGAAAATTCAACGGTTGAATAAATATTAAAAATTCCCAGAAAATACAGCACTAAAAGACAAGAATTACTGTGCAAATTTCAAATGCTGAAGTGACTAACTGGCCGCGGAACCGCCGCACAAGCCATGCTTGTGCCGCGGTTCCGCCGCGCTTTGGTGGAATCAGGCGCACGTGCTTCACAGTATTTCTTACAATTCCCTGCTGAGTTTTTTAGGTATTTTTAATATGGAAAAAATCACATTTCAGAAAAATTTCCAGAGAATGGGTTTTATCGGGTTTTCCGGGTTCGATCGGACTTTAAACTTCGTCTAGACTTCGCCTAAACCTCTAGCTTGGCTCTGATACCACTGTAAGGTTGCTGGGCACGCGCAAAAGGGTCTATGAGGCATCAACCATGCCCGATTAAAAATTTAGCCGTGCCGAACAACCCGAATACGGATCTTTAAACTAGAGTTTTGGCGAAAACTAACATGCTAAACACTTTAACACTAATTGAGAGGGATTACAACCTTTGTAGATCCGGTCCTTCACTTCATAAGCTCCGTGTTGAAGTCCCTTCGCTGCGATCATCATGTTCCGGACTCTCGAGAGGCTCCACGAAGAGAAAGGTGCAGTCTTGCTTCCGATCTTCGATACAAAGATGATCTACCTTGAAGTTTCATTAACACAAGCTAACACTCACTAAAATTGAGCGAACACTCGCATCTAAAGGGCAAGGGAAGATGAGGATGATTAAGTAGGATTTTTGCTCTCTTTATTTATCTTTTTCTCACATATTTTCATCACAAATATCAAAACAAGAAAGCTTTGCATGAAGAACTCAAGGAAGAAGAAGAATAGTGATCCATTTTCTTTTTGTGATGAATAATGAAAGGATTAATATGATAAACAATGCAACCATGGTTGACTTAACCATTGTAGAGAATTAACCAAGGGTTAGGGTTTGGGTTGAGTTAAGAATGAGTCACTTGAAAATATCTTTTCCAAAACAAAAAGAAAACCTTCTAGAATCTACTAGAAGTCATTAACCCAAATCAAACCCTAATCTTGATTAATCTTTACTAAACATGTTGCATTAGTTATCATATCATGTTACAATATTATATATCACATATATAATATTTATTGTAACCAAATAAAATAATACAATTAACATATATCGCATATATATCAATGTATTACCCGAGTGAGAAAAAGAATCTTTTAGTGAGCAAATATTAGTTAATGACATTTAATATATCATATATATTATTATACATTAAATTATCGAATCAACACTTGATCCGACAATCCGGCTATATCGCATATAACCGACTAATATATATCCGTACCGATTCATCGAATCAACACTTGATCCGATGACCCGGCTAATATCAAATATCGCGAGAATACAATACGATATCTCATATCGTATTATCCTCGGTCCCGCACATATGACATATGTGCCCCTACTCCATTTTGCCTGAACCAAGAAACCTCTGTGTAGGACTCTAAAGAATCGTCAATACGCCGGCAGTAGGTGATGATCATATCAAACACCCACAAGCTGCAAGCGGTCAGCTAAACGTAACAGCTACCCAGGTATTGAGCGCTCAGAAGATCAACAAGCAAGCATGTACATTCTCCTGTGAATCCAAACAGTAACACTCCCGTACAGTCCGGTCTCGTCGTCTGATATGTCGCATATCTCGCCTAGGGGTGGTAAACGTCAGACCCCAGTAGCTCGATAAGTTGTGTCGATATGAGGTCTATAACAGTTCGAGAAACTACTGATAACACTTACCAGTAAATCTCAGCAACCCTGGCCAGGGATTTCCGGGTATAGCCAATCGAACACAGCACAACATCAACTCCCTATACCGGGAGAGACGAATCCCCTCCTATCGCTCATTGCCTCCATGTGATTCGGGACTGTACCCAAAAGCCACCTTTTTGCATGCCCTCTTGGACATGGCATGATGGAAATCAAAGCACAGTGGGAATCACACAAGACTCTATGACGATCTCGGGTCAACAGACTACTCTGTACCAGTGTCACCGAAGAACTGCCATCTGATGTGAGGTATAATACCATCTGGGAGTTCTCGGCGAGTCCGTCCAGTGTACCCAGTCTTTACTGAGCACCCGTACACCATCCTTGATGTCAAACACCGATGGATATGGGATCATCCATCGCCCATCATATGGGTCAAGATGCGTATACGCTAGTCTATTCTGGTGCATCGATGCCCTGTCTCGATACACCCACGACTAGGAACAATTATAGGATGTACTCGTCGACTACCGTGGCCCCACTAGTATGATCTCATCATAGTCCCAGTAGTCGAGTACATATCCTAAGGGCTTTATCAACATGTAATATAGAGACAATCAGAGTACATGTTAAGATAAAGTACAACCAGATAGCATACTATCTTGTCGAGCAAGAAAGTCCTCCCTATATATGTCCTAGCATCCACTACAATATACATCGTATGTACAGTAATGGCCTCTAGGGCATACATATAACTAACATGGATGATACGCCGTACTGAAATTCAGACTCATTCCCAGGCTAGCTTGCAGAGTCTGCCAAAATTGTGATCGGAATCTTGTATCACGATCGGAGACGATGCAAACAGGTACTCCATATAATCTCACAATCTCCTGCATTAGTTCATGAGTATCGAATATGGTACATCTTGAAGGTTTAAATCTTACTTTAGATTTATACTCACCTCCATGTACTTTTTTGCTAACGTCTCGGTTGACTGGCCAACTCGAAATGGAATAAAGTGAGCTGATTTGGTGAATCGATCCACAATAACCCAAATTGCATCATTACCCTTCATGCTGCGAGGGAGTGCAGTCATGAAGTCCATGGTAATGTGCTGTCATTTCCATTCTGGGATTGGTAACGGCTAAAGTAGACCAGCAGTTCTGTGATGTTCAGCCTTCACTTGCTGACACACCAAACATTTTGCTACGCTTCTAGCCACTTCGTGCTTCATTCCATGCCACCAGTAGTGTTGTCGTAGATCCTTGTACATCTTTGTACCACCGGAGTGTACCGAATACGGAGAGAGGTGAGCTTCTTTGATCAACTCTTCTCGAACAGGTCCGATTGGTACGCATAAACGACTTCCATGTCGCAAGGATCCATCCTCGTGAATAATGAAGTCAGTTCGTAGTCCACTTTCTACTTATTCTCGGATCTTTTGTAGTTTGGCATCATTTGCTTGAGCTGCCTTGATCTGATTGACAAGAGTGGAATAGAATTGTAAGTTCATCAAATATAAAGTGTTACCTGGAACAACTACTTCAATCTCCAATCCGTGCAATTCTTGTTGTAGTCTCCACTGAGCGGTGAGGTTCATTGCTAATAGCTGGGCATCTGGAATTACGTTCACCTTTCCAAGATGATATTGTAGGTTGATGTCAAAGTCCTCCATGAGTTCTAACCATCTTCTCTGTCGCATGTTGAGTTCCTTCTGAGTAAATGCATACTTCAGAATTTTGTGGTCGGTGTATATATCCACCCATTCTCCCAAAATATAGTGGCGCCAAATCTTGAGTGCGAAGATGACGGCTGCCAACTCCAGATCATGTGTTGGATAGTTGCGCTCATGAACCTTTAGTTGTCTTGATGCAAAAGCCACAACTTTTCTATGCTAGTGTAGAACATATTAATCTTTTACCGGATGCATCACAATGAGCGACGAATCCGCCAAATTGATCTGGTATTACAAAGATAGGTGCAGAGGTTAACCTCGACTTGAGTTCTACAAAAGCCTTCTCACATGTTTCTGACCACACGAATGCTTCATCTTTACGTGTGAGCTTGGTCAGGGGTGCTACGATTTTTTAGAATCCTTCTATGAATCGTCGGTAGTATCCTGCTAAGCCCAAGAAACTTCTTATATTTTTCACCGTCTTTAGTGTCGGCCACTCGCTGACAGCTGACACCTTAGTTGGATCTACAGAGATTCCTTCTCCTGAAATGATATGTCCGAGAAATCCGACGTGATCTAGCCAAAACTCATACTTTCTGTACTTGGAGTAGAGCTGATATTGTCGTAATGTCTCCAAGACAATCTGTAAGTGCTCGGCGTGATCCTTTCGATTCTTTGAATACACCAGGATATCGTCGATGAAGATGACAACGAACCTGTCTAAGTACTCTCGGAAAACTTGGTTCATCAGGTTCATAAAGATGGCAGGTGCATTAGTCACTCCAAATGGCATTACGAGATATTCATAATGGCCATAATGGGTCCTAAACGCCGTCTTCGGAATTTCGAAGTCTTTGACCTTCACCTGATGATAACCCGAACGAAGATCTAGCTTTGAAAAGATACAAGACCCACTTAACTGATCGAAAAGGTCATCGATGCATGGTAGTGGATACTTGTTCTTAATCGTCACTTCGTTCAGAGCTCGATAATCCACACACATCATGTAGGAATCTTTTTTCTTCTTCACTAGTAACACCAGAGATCCCCAACTTGAGTATCGGGTCGGATCCAACCTTTCTTCAGTAGTTCGTCCAACTAAATATAGATCTCCTTCAATCCCTCCGGACTTAACCGGTATGGAGCTTTGATTACAAGTTGTGCACCAGGTTGTAAATTAATAATAAACTCAAGAGCTCGATCGGGAGGCAAACCTGATATATCTTCAAGGAACACATCCTCGAACTCTCGAACTACTTCAACCTTTTCTTCTTCCGCGGGTAGAAAGAACACTTCTGCATTCTTCGGTTTAGTACGGTAGCTTCCTTGCTCCAAGGTTCTATCTCCACTTTTAAAATAGAAGACTGGGTGATCTGGTATCTCAAATACTACCCTCCTTTGACAGCAGTCAATAGTAGCATAGAATACTCCCAGCCAATCCATTCCCAACACAACATCGAAATTTGGTATGTCCAATACTTTGAAGTTTGCGTAGAATTCTCGACCGCAAGCCACAACTGGCACTTATCATACCCCAAAGTTGTCTTCAAGACTCCATTCCCGGAACTGACATTCCATCTTGAAAAGAGTGGCTTTACGGGAATAGCGTGCGTTCTCACGAATCGTTGTGATATGAACCGGTGTGAAGCTCTAGTATCGAAAAGTGAGAGTACAGGAAGGGTGGCTACTAGTATATTACCTAAGTTGTGTAAGATCATGTTTAGATATAGGAAAAGTATGACGATACACAAGGATTGAAAGATTGAAAAGATGGGGGATTTTACCAGTGATGACCTGTCATGTGGCTTCAGCCTCCTCGACCGTCATTGTAAAAGCCTGTCGTCTCGGTACATTCCTCCTCGCCGGAGGCACATTCGTCTGACCTTAAGGCACGTTTCTCTGTGCCTGGTGGAATTGACGATGAGGCTGTGCAGGTAATCCACGTGGAGATGGTGCAAGAAGATCTAGGCGAGGTGCAGGAGCCTGAATGGCTGGCCGCTGCGAGGCTGTGATTGCGGGTCGAGGTGCTGGTGCTGTGTTAATACGATATTAGCATGCTCCTATCGCGTGAGTAGATGCAGCACAAATCAAACACAGGCCATTTACGCGCCTGCAGTCCTTCGCCAAGTGTCAAATTCTCTTGCAGTAGAAACAGAAATCTGGACTGGACCGGTTAAATGATCATCCTAGCCTCTTGGGTGCAAAAGGCGGCCTAGAAGAGGCTCCTCCTGTCATCTGTGTAGCAGGACTTTGATTCCGACTGTTTGGGGCTTACCCTTCTTCTTGACCACGGCTTCGTAATGACGTGTTGCCTTCAGGGCGAGTTCATGAGTTAGGTAGTCGGCTGTGGCTAATACCGCCTGAATCTCTGGGTCTAAGCCCTGTTGGAATCATCTAACCCGAATCTCATCAGTCGGGATCAAGTGTGCCGCGAACCTAATAAGATGTTGATGTCAAGATAGTGATGTGTTTTACGGAACAGAATTTGATACGAATTCTTTACCTGCTAAGCATAATGAATTCGGCATCATATTCATCCACTGATTTTACCAACATAGAGCCTTGTCGTAGGTGGATAAGTCGATGCCACACACCCCGTGGGTTCGCGGGAAGGCGGAGTTTGCAAAAAACGATTTTTATATGCTTCGTAACATCGACTAAACTCCAGGATCGATACTAAACCGTAACTAACAAGCTAACTAAAAGGTTTAACTACTATGTAAGAAAATTATATCTCAAGTTACTAGTCCTTCTTGTTCTTGCTGTCCTCCTCCTCTTTGTGAGCTTCTTGGAGTGTGTATGGATCGCACCTCCTCATCGGCCTTCTCAAGTCGAAGAAGATCCACCCGAGAGTGCCTACTGTTGGGGTAAAAATTTACACCCCGGTTGACCAAGTCAAAATCAAGGTCAACCCCAACCCAAGTGGGCCCAAGCCCAGATCCAGTGGGCCCATGCCCGAGTCGAGCCCGAACATGAAGCGGCCGGCCTCCCCCCATGCCAAGATAAAAATTTTGTAATAAATAATTTTGTTGTATTTCTTTTATTCTATTTTATGGATAAATGTAAGAAAAATAGGCATAAAGCCAAATTTTTGTAAAGCCCATGGCTTATGTGCAAAAAAGAAATGGCACATGAGCCATGGGATAGGCAAAATGCCATTTTTTGAAGCCCAAGGGGCTATGTGTAAAGTATATAGCCTATAAAGGCAAAGATAATGAAATATCTCAACAACTTTTTTTCTCTCTCTAAAAATTTTTCAGATCGGAGATATTTCTCCTTCTTCAAGGTTCCAAAACCTTCTCCTTTCTCTTGAATTAAATCAAGAGTTTTGCTCTTCTTTTTATAAAACAAAATTGTTTTTCACCACAAAACCCATAAAGGGGAACTCAGATCTTCCATTAGATCTTAAAAAGAAGAGATTCTTTAAAAAATCCCACATCTCTTGATCTTCAAGATCCAGCTAACAGAGGAGGAAGAAGAAGAACATCTTTCACTAAACTCCCCAAAAAAAAGAAGAAGAATACACTCAGGAGTCCAACTCCTCTCTGATTTCTCTTCAGAGAAATCTTTTAGGCTAAAAAGCCTCTTTTTCTTGCCGGCGCTCAAGCGCAGAGCGCCCACGTGCCGACACATGGCGCGCTTGCGCTCAAGCGCTCGCGCTCGAGCGCAGAGCGCCCACGTGCCGACACATGGCGCGCTTGCGCTCAAGCGCTCGCGCTCGAGCGCAGAGCGCCCCCGTGCCGACACGTGGCGCTCTTGCGCTCCAGCGCAAGCGCTCCAGCACAAGTCACCCCGGTGCCGACACGTGGCGCGCTTGCGCTCGAGCGCAAGTCGCCCCCGTGCCGACACGTGGCGCGCTTGCGCTCCAGCGCAAGAGCTCGAGCGCAAGTCGCCCCCTTGCCGACACGTGGCGCGCTTGCGCTTCAGCGCAAGCGCTCGAGCGCAAGTCGGCCACGTGCCGACACGTGGCGCGCTTGCGCTCAAGCGCTCAGCGTCCGAGCGCAAAGTGCCCACATGCCGACATGTGGCGCATTGCGCTCCAGCACTCTGCGCTCGAGCGCAAAGCGCCCACGTGCCGACACGTGGCACGCTTGCGCTCAAGCGCCCAGCGTCCGAGCGCAAAGCGCCCACGTGCCGACACGTGGCTCGCTTGCGCTCAAGCGCCTAGGCGCTGGCCCCACGCATCCTTTGGATGTCTTTTTCCCCTTTATTTATATATACATGTATATATATACATATGTATACAAATGTACACATACACATACTCCACGACACTGTCCCTGTTAGAAAAAAAAATTTTAACGGGGCGCTGCCTCTCACCCCGCAAGGGGGCTGCTAGCCCCCTTGACCCCCAGCCTGCTATCCGGGTAGCGGGACCCCCGTAAAAACTCTGCGTGGCTCCTGATATATTCAAACACCCCCTCCAAAACAACACACACGCACACTGCACATTGAGTTTGCATGACCAGTTTAACCCGTCAATCGGAGGTTCCCTCGCTCCAAAGGCGAGGGGTAATTAACGGCAGCTTAGTCCGCGGCTGCCGGAGATTCGGATCCCCACAATCATTAAACCCCGGCCTACCTTAGGCAGGGGGGATGTGTAGTATGCCTGACAAGCGCGCGCGTATTCCCATCTCAATGGGGTGACGAAAAACACCCTACAGATTCTGGCACGCCCGGTGGGACCAATCTCTCCTCCCATATTTTGGGTTAAGCGTTCATGCGAACTCAATCAATATACATATCGATTCCCTATACTGAAATGATGTTTTCTTTTCGTGAAGCAATCAACTTTCGACGACAATGTCTCCCCAGACGAATTCAGCTTCCAACGTGACCCCGATTCCGTACGTGGTCAAGATCAACGCTCGTGTGGTTCTCCCCGCAAGCCTCAGTCGACAGTGGGAGGAACCGCCTCGCCAGTTTGGCTCTGTCGTCATCTTCCCTGCCGGAAGCGCTCATCTGGCGGAGATCCCGGCGGAACAGGTGGCCAAGCCGGTCTCAAGGGGTAAGAGGCCGAATGTCGTGATCACCAAGGCACCACAACCGAAACTTAAGATGGTGTCTGAACGACTCCCCGGCGCTCTAGCTGGGGGCAAAACTTCCGATGCGAAGGGCAACATTAAATGTTGCGGACGAGCTCAGGCGATGACTCCAACAAATACACAATCGGGCGTATCTCCAAGGCCCTCCATCAACCGGTCTGCGGCGTCTTCCCAAAGAGCCGAAGTCTGCCAGGTGCTTAGAACGGAAAAGTTAAGGCAGAAGCGGATCAAGTATCGAGCCAATAAGAGGGCCAAGGCTTCGGCCAAATGGAATCGTGTGAAGTTCCAAGTGCAGGGCTGCCCGGCGACGACGGCTGAGTCGGACGTAAGAATCAGCAATTCCTTCGAGCCTCTGAAGTGGGTTCAGAAAAATGCCATGACCGCCAGAATCAAGAAGACAGCGGTCCGAACAGTGCTACAAAGAGACGTGTCCCGGCCCCAACAGAAAAAGTATGACACTGTCTCTTCAAGGGTCTATCAAGTGCTCTGTGCCGCACGAAAGCAGCGGGGAAAATCCAGAAAAGAAGCGCCAGCACCATTCAAGAGCCTGGTTAGGCCGGCCGCCTTCAATCGACTACCATCTACCGAAACAAGGGGGTCAAGACAGCGATCCGTGAAATCAGCAGCCAATGATAGAAAGACGGCCGGATATATCATCCATACGGTCTATATGGCGGGCGGGCGCCCCAGCGACAACCTTCGCAGCAAAAGCAAGGACGGGGCCACCACATCCCAAGCCCAATCTAGCCTGAATGTGGTTGCCGCCGCCCAAGAACAGCCGCCCCCGCTGGATGAAGAAAACCCTCTCGATGAGGATGATAGGCAGATAGACCCCTCGGTCCATGTAGAGTCAAGCTCGGACAGCGAGGAAGAGCCGACTTTCTGCCCCAGGACTGCGGAGCAGGAGCTGCTTCAAGAGCTTCGAAAACAGCTCAGGAACAAAGATAAAGAGATGGCCAAGCTCTATTCGAAGATTGACGACTTAACGAACGTGGTGATGCGGCTTACGGATCAAATTGCTCGAGCGCCTCCCAATCAGGCACAAGCCGCTACTAATCAGCCGGGTGATGACAATCCGAGGCAGCCAATGCCTGTTCCTTTGGGACCAAGACCGGTCGAGCCAAATGAAAGCCGGCCACATTCCGCTTCTGGGGACGCCTTAGCCCCAGATAGCACTATCCCGCTAACACAGGATCGGATAATGGATTTGGTCACCAGCAAGGTTAAAACATTGGTGGCCGAAGCTGAAGCTCAGAAAGAGATCGACGGTAGTGGGCGGCCATATCCCGCGCAGTACGATCTGATTGAGTTCCCAAGCGGCTACGTCATTCCTAAGTTCGGAAGATTTGATGGAACGGGGAATGCAAATCAGCATGTCGCCCACTTCAAAGTATCGTGCGGAAATACAGGGGGCAATGATGCGCTCCTTCTTCGTCAGTTTGTCAACAGCCTGACCGGCGTCGCCTTCGACTGGTATGCGAGTATACCGAACGGGTCCGTCATTACCTTTGCCCAAATAGAGTCCCTGTTTCGGCAAAGGTTCATGAGTGTCAGTGATAAAATCTCCATTGCCGACCTTGTGAAGACCAAGCCGGGGAAGAATGAAGGCAACACCGACTTTATCGCCCGATGGCGTAATCTCACAGTCAAGTGCGAACCGCCGCTGGAGCAGGACCAGTCCGTCAGCCTTCTCATTGGGAACCTCAGCAATTGGATGGTCCCATTCTTGTGTACAGCGGGCCTCAAGACATTCCAGGAGCTAACCAAGAAAGTACAAATGCTGGAACGCTCGAAGCAAGAGTCCCCGCCGGACTCTTAGAGAGACAAAACCTGGAAAAGCAAGCGGGACGACAACCGTAGAAGCGGGAGTTCCAGCAATACCAATGTCTTCAATGCCTCCGACAATGAAGAAAAGCGAAGGGCGGGCGAATCCAAAACCAACCGGTCTCGAAAGCCATTGCTGGGAGGAGATGGGCCTTCCCTAAAGGAGAAAAAGAACAAGGTTTACTCTTTCAGAAGGGACAAGGTCCGTAAGATATTTAAAGATGTCTTGAACAACAGTCTACAATTGCCGGAGTCGAAAAGACCCCAGGAAGCAAAAATGACCGACAATCGTCTGTATTGCCCATACCACCGAGTAGTGAGCCATGCGATCGAGGATTGCTATATCTTCAAAGACTGGGTCGAGAAAATGTACAAGGCTGGAGAGATCGAGCTGTCCAAAAGTGTGTTGGTGAACAACCAAGTTGCAACCACCAACTTTATACAGACAGAAGTTGAAGCCTTCTGGGAGCAGATAGCCGAACCCGCTGCCCCGAGAAATGAAATGCAATCATCGCGGCCTCCGTGGAGTACGCACATATCTAATAAGAAGAAGAAGATGATAAAGCTACTTCGGAAAGAACCCAGGACGGAATGGGAAGGGCAGAAAAGGCCTACCAGTCCAGCCGCCAATGCAGCTCCATCAGGCTCAAAATCCAAGAAGCTCCAGAAGAAGAAAAGTGCGGCTCGGCGCGAAAAAGAGTCTACAGGGAGATCGACCATTCAAAAATATATCGATTCCCTCGAAGAATATGAACAAAAGGAAAGAACATTGATTCAATTGAAGGAGTTCTTCCCTGTACAAGCGGCTGAAATTCTGGAGGAGTTAGAAGAAGACTCCAACGAAGAGATCCCAGTAGTGACCTGCTACGCCATCCATTTTGGCAGCGACTCCGAGGATGAGCTCTGTTTTCTCGAAGAGGACGAGGAGCTCGCCACAAAGACCAATCAAATCCAGCTCAGAAGTGGCAGGGCTCTACCGCCAAATCAGGGCAACGCCCCAAAAGGGAAAGAAAAACATGTCGCTAATGAAGAAGATGGCAGAGAACCGACTGATGAAAACATAAGTCCTTCCTCAGTGGACTATAATGTCTTGGCACATCTCCGGAAGCTTCCGTCTCTCCTGAGCATCTACGACGCCTTGGTCCTATCTAAGGAGCTTAGAGATGTTCTCATTCACACTCTACAAAACCCCGAGCGGTATCAGGCTCACTTTGCGGAAATTAATATGAAAGAAGCCCAGCACGCTTTGCATGCCGCCGCAGTCACATTTAAGGATGAAGACTTGCTACTGGGAACGGCTGAGCATAATCGGCCGCTTTACGTGACCGGGTACAGTGACGGAGATAGAATTAATCGTATATTGATTGATCCAGGGTCCTCAGTGAACATCATGAACTTGCGAACTCTGAAGAGTTTGTCAATGGACGTCCGACACCTGTCAAGGGAAAGGATTGTCATTCAAGGTTTCAACCAAAATTGTCAGTAAGTTCTGGGGTCTATAGCTTTGCCAATCAAATTCGGGGATCTGCAAACTGAAGCTAAGATATACGTGATCGACGCCGACACGTCTTATAAGATTCTCTTGGGGCGGCCGTGGCTCCACGATTACGGCATCATTCCGTCAACTCTCCATCAATGCATGAAGTATACTAAAAATGGCGAAGAATGACGCATTGACGGAGACATCCAGCCGTTCAGTGTGCATGAAGTCCGATATGAAGATTCTCGGTACTTTATGAACCACCAAAATGCTAAGCCACAACTAACTGAGGATAGACCGGACCCAAGACTCAAAAGCAAATCTGCGCCGGATGTCACTTTCAAAAGCAAAAATACCCAAGTGCGCCCGCATTTCGGCAGCGACACTGATGAGTCCGACGCTGGAAGCCCGTCCTTCCGTAAAACTCGCCCTCATTTCGGCAGCGATACGGACGAAGCTGTTACTGATGGCCCATCTAGCAGCAAAGTCCGCCCTCATCTTAGCAGTGACACTGAAGAGTCAGAAGAAGAGGACCTGCCGTGCAACAGAGCGCAGAGCGCCCACGTGCTGACACGTGGCGCGCTTGCGCTCGAGCGCAAGTCGCCCCCGTGCCGACACGTGGCGCGCTTGTGCTCGAGCGCAAGTCGCCCCCGTGCCGACACGTGGCGCGCTTGCGCTCCAGCGCAAGCGCAAGTCGCCCCCGTGCCGACACGTGGCGCTCTTGCGCTCAAGAGCTCAGCGTCCGAGCACAAAGTGCCCACGTGCTAACATGTGGCGCATTGCGCTCCAGCACTCTGCGCTCGAGCGCAAAGCGCCCATGTGCCGACACGTGGCACGCTTGCGCTCAAGCGCCCAGCGTCCGAGTGCAAAGCGCCCACGTGCCGACACGTGGCGCGCTTGCGCTCAAGCGCCTAGGCGCTGGCCCCACGCATCCTTTGAATGTCTTTTTCTCCTTTATTTATATATACATGTATATATATACATATGTATACAAATGTACACATACACATACTCCACGACACTGTCCCTGTTAGAAAAAAAATTTCTAACGGGGCGCTGCCCCGCACCCCGCAAGGGGGCTGCTAGCCCCCTTGACCCCCAGCCCGCTATCCAGGTAGCGGAACCCCCGTAAAAACTCTGCGTGGCTCCCAATATATTCAAACACCCCCTCCAAAACAACACACACGCACACTGCACATTGAGTTCGCATGACCAGTTTAACCCGTCAATCGGAGGTTCCCTCGCTCCAAAGGCAAGGGGTAATTAACGGCAGCTTAGTCCGCGGCTGCCGGAGATTCGGATCCCCACAATCATTAAACCCCGGCCTACCCTAGGCAGGGGGAATCTGTAGTACGCCTGACAAGTGCGCGTGTATTCCCATCTCAATGGGGTGACGAAAAATACCCTACACTTACCTTGAGCTTCTACCTCTAAGATAAGGTAACTAGGTAACCTAGAGTGCTAATCTAAGTGACATAGATGATATAGCGAGTGATTAAGGATTTATAAGCCTCACTAACCCTAGGATTCTCAACACATTATACAACTAGGGTTTGAGGAGAAGAAGAGAGCTCTTGAGGAAAAAGAGAGTGTTTGTGATAATGATAATGAATATGGCTATTGTTATGACTATGAAGCAAACTAAATATCTCAATGCCACCTTGCATCTCACAAAATATCTAAGTCCACTCTTGCCTCAATATTCATACATGAGTCACCAAGTAGCCATGCTTCATTTATCATACAAAGAACACCTCATACTTCCACCTCATTTATCTTTTAATCAAAAGATAAAAGTACAAATGAGGCGTCCCCTTCTAGAAGTATACTTGAGTAAATTACAAGAATACCCCTCACCGTATATACATACCCGTATCCGTATTCCGAAAAAACACGAATACAATGAGACAAAACTAATCCAATAACCAAATACTATGATCCGGCTTAAACCAAAGCCTATTAGCATCCTACATGCACAAGTACACGTATATGATCGAACCCTGTCGTAAAACCATACGACCTCTACATCGTTTCGCCTGAAGCAGGGAAACCCTCTGTGTGGGACTCTAAAGACTTGACAGTACGCTGGCAGTAGGTTTAACCATAAGCATGTCAGCGGTACTAGCTACACGTAACGGCTACCCAGGTATCTGTTAATAAGAAGGCCGATGAGCAAACTCATCTAAACTCCTACTGAGCCTATATGTGACAATCTCCGTACAGTCCGGTCTGTTCGTCTAAAAGTATCACATATCGGGCCTAGGGAGGTAGCTGTCAGACCCCTAATAGCGCAATAAGTCGTGCCAGAGTAAAGCCTAAAAACACCCTGAGAAACTACTGGAGTACCTACCAGTAAATCTCGCTTGCCGTGGCCAGGGACTTTGTGTAATGGCTTTCCGAACACAGCGTGACATCAACCCCCAATACTGGGAGAGACGGATCCTATCTAACCGCCACTGTCTCTAAGTGCTTCGGGATTGCACCCAACTACTACCTGTTTGCACGACTCATCAGAGCCGTGGTAGGGTAGTAATCAAAGAACAGTGGGAACACACTCAAGGCGAAGTAGCAGTGTCAAGTCAACGGACTATGCTGTACTCATGTTACCTGGGAACTGCTACCTGACGATAGGTATAGTACCAACCAACAGTTCCCCACGAGTCCGTCCAGTGTAACTCATAACCCAATGAGCACCTGCATACTATCTCCAGTACAACGTACTAATGGCTGTGTGACGGACCATCTCCCCTGCTGGGATGAAAAGCGTATACACTAGTCTACTCTGGAGTATCGATGCCCTGTCTCGATAATCCTACGACTAGGGACCTGTGTAAGGATGTGCTTATAGACTACCCAGCCCCTACTAGTGTGACTGCCATCACAACGCTGGTAGTCAAGCAAAGATCATAAGGGCTCTACCAATATGTATTAGCGATACGCTAAAAGTAACATATACATATATTAAGATAGAAACAAACCAAGTAGCATACTACCATATTGAGCAAGATTGTCATAAAATCCGTGTATATCCCAAGCTTCCAAAATATAATATACAAACTAGTACTATACAATAATGGGCTCTAGGGCATATATCACTAATAATCTCCCACTTGCACTATGCCCATGTGTTGGCATATCGCAGAACTATCATCTCGAATAGCCACTCGAACTGCGTCTGAGAAATGGCCTTTGTAAGTGGATCTACAGTGTTGTTCTCCGTATCAACTCTCCGTATCTTGATCTCCTGGCAATCCACGATCTTCCTGATCCGGTGATACCACCTCAAGATATGTCTAGACTTCTGATAGGACCTAGGTTCCTTCGCTAAAGCTATAGCCCCGTTGTTGTCACAATATAGAGATATTGGATCTACAATGGACGGAACCACCTGAAGTTCTGTTAAGAACTTCCGCATCCAGAATGCTTCTTTTGCGGTGTCACATGCGGCTATATACTCCGCTTCCATCGTCGAGTCAGCAATTGTGTCCTACTTGGAGCTCTTCCAACAGACCGCCCCTCCATTAAGGGTAAATACATAACCCGACATGGACTTGGAGTCATCCTTGTCACTCTGGAAGCTGGAGTCAGTAAAGGCCTCGATCTGGAGGTCTTTTCCGCCGTACACCAAGAACATCCCTTAGTCCTTCTTAGGTACATAAGAATGTTCTTTACTGCTATCCAGTGCTTCTCCCCAGGGTTTGATAGATACCGGCTTACCACGCTTAGTACGTAAGCAACATCTGGTCTGGTACACAACATTGCATACATTATAGAGCCTACCCTGAAGCGTAGGGTATAGTTGACATGCAATCCCTTTCCAAATCAGTCTTGGGAGATATCTCTTTGGAGAGGGTGATTCCGTGACAAGCCGGTAAATTACCGCGCTTTGAATCTTCCATACTGAATCTTTTCAGTATGGTGTCGATGTACCTGGACTGTGAAAGTCCCAACATCCTCTTACATCAATCACGATAGATCTGGATCCCCAGAATGTAGGAGGCATCACCCAGGTCTTTTATGGAGAACCTTTATGACAAGAATCCTTTGACTGATTGTAGCATAGGAATGTCATTTCCTATCAAGATAATTCCATCCACGTACAAGACGAGGAATACAACAGTTCTTGCTACAATCTTACTATAAATTCATGGTTTATCTGGATTTTTGATAAAGTCAAATTCTTTGACCATCTCATCAAAACAGATGTTCCAACTCTGCGATGCCTGCTTTGATCCATAAATGGATTTAAACAAGCACACTTTCTCGCTGCTCCCACTCTGAATGAAACCCTCTGGCTGATCTATATAGACGCACTCTTCTAAATTCCTATTTAGAAAACCGATCTTTATGTCCATCTGCCAAATCTCATAATCGTGGAAGGCGGCAATGGTAAGAAGGATCCGAATGGATTTGAGCATAGCCACTGGAGAAAAGGTTCCATCATAGTCCAAACCTGGTCTTTAACGAAAACATTTTGCAACAAGTCTAGCCTTATAGGTTTCAACCTGTCCATCTACACCAATCTTCTTTCTAAAGATCCATGTGCAGCCTACGGGTTTTACCCCTTCTGGAGCAATGTCCAAAGTCCATACTTTGTTGGTGTAATTGGACTCCATCTCGGTCCTCATTGCATCCAGCCATTTTACCGAGTCTCTTCTCTGAATGGCTTGCTGGAAGCTAGTTGGCTCATCATTATCAATGATGCAATCCTCTATATTCCCGTCTACGAGAAAACCGTAGTATCTCTCGGGCGGATGAGATAGCCTACTACTCCTGCGGAGTGGCGCGGGGATGTCCTGTTCTTTTGAAACTTTTGGTTCCACCATGATTTCAGTAATAGCTTATGGTTCTGGAATTTCTTCCAGTTCTATTCTCTCCCACTTATCTCTTTTTCTAAAAATTGAGTTTCTAAGAAGTGGGCATGACGAGAAACAAAAACCTTTTGTTCCTCTGCGTAATAGGATAGATACCCCCTGGAGTTCTTTAGGTATCCCACAAACTTACACAAATACTGAGCGTACCTCGAGCTTGTCCGCATGGTGCTTTTTAACAAAAGCTGGACATCCCCATATCTTCAGATATTGAAGATAGGGTTTCTTTTCACTCCACATCTGATAAGGTGTGGTAGGCACAGTCTTGGTAGGAACCTTGTTCAAAAGATATACAGCTGATTCTAGTTCATAGCCCCAGAAGGATCGCAGTAAATCAGCGTTACTCATCATGAAACGTACCATATCCAATAAGGTTCGGTTCCGTCTTTCCGATACACTGTTGTGTTGTGGTGTGTATGGAAGAGTAAGCAGAGAGAGAATTCCATTCTCTTTTAAGTAATCTAGGAACTCGGCACTTAAGTATTCACCACCTTGATCAGATCTCAGTGTCTTGATACTTTTGTCGGTTTGGTTTTCCACTTCATTTTTATATTCTCGGAATTTCTCAAAGGCCTCGGATTTATGTTTCATCAAGAAGACATGTACATACCTAATGAAATCATCCGTAATAGTAATAAAATAGGAATAACCACTTCTTGCATGTGTAGACATTAGACCACACACGTCGTTGTGTATGAGTCCCAAGAGCGAGCTCGCTCTTACTCCGTGTCTAGTGAACGGAGTCTTTGTCATCTTTCCTTTGAGACATGATTGGCAAGTTGCATAAAACTGATATTCGAACGGATCCAAATATTCCTCTTTATGTAACTTGGTCAACCATGTTTCATTTATGTGACCCAGTCTACAATGCCATAAGAAATCTTGATTTAATTCTGGATACTTTCTTTTGTGTGTGTTCTGGACGTTGAAAACTTACAGTTGGTTTAATACGTATATACCGTTGTTTAGTGTACCTGGCCCAATCAAACCATGATTAAAGTGGATGTTTACGACATCGCCTACAAATATAAAATCATAACCTTCTTTAGATAACAAAGATACAAAAATGATATTACAAGTCAAACTAGGTACACAAAAGCAGTCGTGCAAAACCAAAATATGTGCACTTGTCAATCCTAAGTGATATTCCCCTACGGACACAGCATCCACGCTCGCTTTGTTAGCAGCCCTGAGGGTCATATCACCCGCCTTCAAAACTCTACGGCTTCTCAGTGCCTGCAAAGAATTACAGATATGAGATCCTGATCCGGTATCTAATACCCAGGAAGTAGAGTTGATTGACATACAGTTTTCAATCACAAACACACTTGAAGCTGAAGCCACAACCTGCTTTGCACCCTGGTTCTGGGCTTTCCAGGCCCTGCAATCCTTCTTCCAATGGACCTTCTTATGACAGTAGTACCATTCTTCCTTCCCTACCGCCGGCCTCCTAATTTTTGCCTTGCCCCTTGCCTCTACCTTACTAACACCGCCTTTTAGCTTGGTGGGGGCCTTCTTCTTCTTCCTCTTGGCTTTCGCCTTGGATCTAGAAGAGGAAGATCCTCCAACAAACAGAGCGGGTGTCTCCCTGGACTTCTGCAGGGTGCCATCAGCGCTCCTTAACATGTTGAGGAGTTCTGGAAGTGTAACTTCCTTCTCTTGAATGTTAAAATTCAAGATAAACTGGGCGTAGGTAGAGGGGAGGGACTGTAGAATCATGTCTGTATACAGCTCGTTCTCCAACGTGGTCCCCAGGTCCGCGAGCTCTTCAATCAAGCTGATCATCTTAAGGACGTGGTCCCTTACAGATAACCCGATAGCCAACCTCGCTTGAAATAGTTTCTTCGAGGTCTTGTATCTTGTGATAAGAGATTACTCTCCATATAAGTCCTTGGTATGGAGAAAGATGGATTCAAGATCCATCTTCTCGTGCCGCCTCTGGTATTCATTATCCATAGAGGCCAGCACGAGTCACTTGGCTTTCGCACTGTCAATTTTCCAGGTCTTACGGATTTCCTTATTCGCGATGCTGGAATCTGGACCTGGGACGGCGGGGGCTTTAATAATAAGAAGATAGCCCAGTTTGCCATCTGGAAATTCCTGAGCCAATCTTTATAATTTAGCTCCGTCAATATGTTTTTATCTAAAAGTAACTTAAGGCCGGTCATCTTGGTCGCTGCAATTAGGAGAGAGAGAGAGAAGAAACACTTTAGCATGATGCTCTTGCAAGTTTAGATTGGTTTTTAGTTTATCTAAATAGGATAGCTCCCACTGTTTCTCGAATCCTTCCTTAAACTATAAAAGAAGAATTAGCCAGGATTAATCTCACCGTACAATTCTTGCTTAACCTTTCGGCCAGGCTAGTGTCGGTACTTCGAGAGAGGTTTACAACGCTTTCGCGAAGTTTCTTAATTAAATAACCTCTTTTCTCTGGAGGCGTAGCCCCGCTAACACTGTTCTAGACACCTACTTGGTTTATAACATTGATCGTTAAGTGAAAAAATCTCCCGAGGAGTAGCGGATACTCACAATAGGATCGGGATCCAAATATCATTGTGTGATAATCTTGAAGGAATCCTACCAAAATTATCACACTCCAAATGGTATGCAATACTAGCAAGTTTCAGTTTCTTTAGAAACTCCCGATGTAGATTTTTGCCCCATGCTCTTATGACCTTGACGAATGCCAACATATCATAAGTCACATGTTAAGTTCTACCCGTCATTGTCCAGCTTAATTTGAACCCACCCGCACATACCCTTGACGAAAGCCAAAATAGTAGTACGACTGTCCCAAACCAATGTATCTATCTATGCTACAGATGAATATCCAGCAGCTGCCAATCATTATGCCTTGGCGAAGGTCAAAATGCATAGCTTGAATACTACTGAATATTCAACTGAAATGGCGGAGGGCTACGGCTGGTTTTGGCAAAACCGCGAACGTAATGAACTTGATTTAATCGAAGGAACCTGATAACTTTTAAAGGAGTGGTTTAAGCTCCGCATTTAAAAGTTTCTGTTTTGAAAAAACCGAGTGGTTTTGAAATTTGTTCCAACGATTCAGCTTTGGTTTGTTTGCTTTGCATTAATCTAATGCAGTCTCATCATTTACACATATCATTACAGAGAGAAACGAAAATACAACGTATGCTTATGCCATCCACATTCGCCACTGGGCCCCGTCTAACACCATTAGGTTACTTAACTAACGCCAGAGCGGGGGCTGGACTAGCGCGGATGAAAAACACAAGCAATGTCTATTATATAACATATATAATATAACCATTCGATTCACGCAATAATAGGCATTCCAGATCACAGATGAACATATTGGATATACTAGGAATTCCGTGTTTCGTTTAAGCCTATAACAAAAGACGGATTCCACAGTCGTGATGAATATCCAAACCCCATCCTAGACCCATACGGGTGCGGAAAACTACCCGCCAAATTCCCGAAGTGAAGCAACCTCCCTTAGTAAAATGAGTAGGCCACTCGGCACTTCAAAGAACCCGGCAGTTTGTGCACCCTACCTTGGGTCTATCCTTGGAGCAAAAATAGTAAATGAAATAATACAACGGTGGCTACAACCTCAACCCGGATGTGCCCCACAAAATAATATTACATAAAATTACAGTTTACATCGAATGAAAGAAACTCTCATTTCACATCCCCAGCTATTCATCCACGACGATCCAATAAAGTTCATATACACAAACCAATCATCACAGATATGTGCAACCCCCAACTAACCGACATATAGCAATTAGCGGAAGTTTACGAACACATATAACAATTGAAAAAAGTTAAACGACGTTAAAAACTGTGACTTCGAAGTACTCCGTATTGCCACAATAGAGAATTAACAGTATAATCAGAATTGGCAAAAACAAACACCACCTGAAACCCTAAATCCAAGCAACTAGAACACAGAGAAAAAAATCAAGCCAATTCACCATAACAAAACCGGTGAGGCCGGTTAAAATGAGAGTTTGGTCGGCCATGGTCAGGTGAAATTGCCTCGTTTTTGTTCTACGTTCATCTCAAAACAAGTAGAGCACTCTGCAATTGTTTAAAAGAAATTTAGAGCCTCCGAAAAATTTGACAGAAACTTCGATTCATGTTCGATGTTTCGGAGTTATTTCGGTTTCGTAGTTTTACACGTTGTCTAGACTGTTAGTTATGGTTTAACCTGGCTCTGATACCACTGTAAGTCGATGCCACGCACCCCGTGGGTTCGCGGGGAGACGTAGTTTGCAAAAAAAGATTTTTATATGCTTCGTAACATCGACTAAACTCCAGGATCCATACTAAACCTAACTAACAAGCCAACTAAAAGGTTTAACTACTATGTAAGAAAGTTATACCTAAAGTTACTAGTCGTTCTTGTTCTTGCTGTCCTCCTCCTCTTTGTGAGCTCCTTAGAGTGTGTATGGATCGCGCCTCCTCGTTGGCCTCCTCAAGTCGAAGAAGATCCACCCGAGAGTATCTATCTTGAGCTTCTACCTCGAAGATGAGGTAACTAGGTAACCTAGAGTGCTAATCTAAGTGACCTAGATGATATAAAGAGTGATTAAGGATTTATAAGTCTCACTAACCCTAGGGTTCTCAACACATGAGACAATTAGGGTTTAAGGAGAAGAAGAGAGCTCTTGAAGAAAGAGAGAGTGTTTGTGATAATGATAAATGAATATGGCTATTGTTATGACTATAAAGCAAACTAAAATATCTCACACCAAAAATCTCAATGCCACCTTGCATCTCACAAAATATTTAAGTCCACACTTACCTCAATAGTCATAAATGAGTCACCAAGTAGACATGCTTCATTTATCATACAAATAACACCTCATACCTTCACCTTATTTATCTTTTAATCAAAAGATAAAAGCACAAATGAGGTGTCCCCTTCAAGAAGTATACTTGAGTAAATTACAAGAATACCCCTCACCGTATATACATACTCGTATCCGTATTCCGAAAAAACACGAATACAATGAGACAAAACTAATCCAATAACCAAATACTACGATTCGGCTTAAACCAGATCCCACTAGTATTATCCACCCGAACATCCTACGTGCACAAATACACGTATGTGATCAAACCCTGTCGTAAAACCATACGACCTCTACATCGTTTCGCCCGAAGTAGGGAAACCCTCTGTCTGGGACTCTAAAGACTCGACAGTACGCTGGCAGTGGGTTTAACCACAAGCACGTCAGCGGTACTAACTGCATGTAACAGCTACCCAGGTATCTGTCGATAAGAAGGCCGATGAGAAACTTATCCGAACTCCTACTAAGCCTATCTGTGACAATCTTCATACAGTCTGGTCTGTTCGTCTAAGAGTATCGCATATCGGGCCTAGGGACGGTAGCTGTCAGACCCCTAATAGCGCAATAAGTCATGCCAGAGTAGAGCCCAAAAACACGCTGAGAAACTACTGGAGTACCACCAGTAAATCTCACTTGCCTTGGCCAGGGACTTTATGTAATGGCTTTTCGAACACAGCGCGACATCAACCCCTAATACCGGGAGAGACGAATCCTATCTAACCGCCACTGCCTCCAAGTGCTTCGGGACTGCACCCAACTACTACCTGTTTGCATGACTCATCAGAGCCGTGGTAGGGTAATAATCAAAGAACAGTGGGAACACACTCGAGGCGAAGTAGCAGTGTCAAGTCAACGGACTATGTTGTACTCATGTCACCTGAGAACTGCTACCTGACGATAGGTATAGTACCAACCAACAGTTCCCAATGAGTCCGTCCAGTGTAACTCATAACCCAATGAGCACCAGCATACTATCTCCAGTACGACGTACTAATGGCTGTGGGACAGACCATCTCCCCTGCTGGGATAAAAAGCGTATACACTAGTCTACTCTGGAGTATCGATGTCCTGTCTCGATAATCCTATGACTAGGGACCTGTGTAAGGATGTGCTTATAGACTACCCAGCCCCTACTACTGTGACTTCCATCACAACGCTGGTAGTCAAGCAAAGATCCTAATGGCTCTACCAATATGTATTAGCGATACGCTAAAAGAAACATATACATATATTAAGATAGAAACAAACCAAGTAGCATACTACCATATTGAGCAAGACTGTCATAAAATCCGTATATATCCCAAGCTTCCAAAATATAATATACAAACTAGTACTATACAATAATGGCCTCTAGGGCATATATCACTAACAGATGAACTGTTGTTCCATCTCAAAACGGGCAGTCTCGGGGAAGAACCGCATCGAACAGATCACGGAACATCTTCCACTCTATGGGTTGTGTGAGACGGCTTTCTTTCTACCAGACTCTTGCGTTGTCGGTGAGCTGGAGCTTGGCCACACGAACCCAAGCTATGTCTGATACATGTGCTGCGGCAAGGTCATCCTCTATACTCTGGGCCCATTTTTCAGCCTCAAGAGGACTCTATTTCCCAGAAAAGTTCCTTGGATGCTACATACGTAATTGCTTTACTCCAGGTGCTTCGGCTTCCGGACGGTTCATGAGAATAGCAGTCTGCTGCTGCTGACCCTCCAGAAGACTCTTAATGGCTTCTAGAAGCACCGTATGTTCATTGATTAGAGCAGCAACAGTAGGGGAGGTGGTGGTGTGTTGCCATTGACATTGGTGCTGGTGTTGGGAGAATCCATTATCTTGATAGAAAAGGAAAGGTTCGGATAGATTCAAGAAATTTGAAATGCAAGGAATGCATAGTTGCTGATTCTTATAATTCTTATGATATATTGCTTAAGACTTCATGCAGAACTGGGCCTGCATGGGCCACCAACAAAACCTGTCACACCCCGCTTCCTAGTAGATGGAAACGGTGACGTGGCAAGCCCACAACGTATTTATTATGAAAATAAATACATTGAGAATAATTAAGTAATATAACCATGAACAAGAATAATATGAGTAATAAAATGAAACAGTAATTTTATTTATATTCAACTTTAATACAACTGTCTGAGATAAAATATACAATAATAAAAGCAAATGCCTAAACAATGGCATAAAAAAAGTAAGTGTGGGCTGGAAAAAGCTAGTAGTTTGGCTGGGCAGCAAGCGGTCTAAGTCCTCCGGGTTAGGCTCTATCTCCTCAGAATCCGGTCCTCCTGACGAACATTCCAAAGAAAGAAACAGAAAGGAATGTCGTCAGCGAACTAGCGCTCAATAAGTCCCAAAAGAAGTAAGAGAAGATAGTATGTAATGTGAATAGAAAACCAAAAGAACGGCGAATAGGTGAAGTTGTATATGATTATTCACAGGTATATGATAGTTGTTCTAACGTGGTTATTTGTAGTTTGATAAAGAAGGTATTCATGTATACTAGAGGAGTCTATCTTACCCCGTGGACTATGGTAACATATAGTACAAGGCCCCGTAATAACTCATGGGACAACGGCACGTGAATTCATGTAGGTATCTTTTAAGTGAGCTCTCATGCCATGATATACGTTCTATACCAATCTACCCCTTTATCTCCACATATTGTATTGTATAGATTAAAATTATAAGTCTTGGTCGAATCCATGGATCTAAAATGTTCCAGTTCATGTTCAGGATGTAATCATGTGTTCAGGCAGTCATGTCAAGTTATAATCATGGTTCGGTCAAGTCGAGTCAAGTATACAAGTTTGAGTTTGATGTTTGAATTCGAGTATTCAAGTTCATGATCAAGTATTCAAGTTCGTGTTTGATTTTGGATTCTGGTTTGAGTTTGGACTCAGATTTAGTCAGTCACTTATGAACGGATTTAACTCTTGTCTTTCTTAGGTTCGGAAGTAATCGGCAACTGCTGCACATGGACGGCAGGATTTATGTCTTTTTCCAAGACAATTGCCATTGATAACTCCGTTAAGCTGTCTAACCTGAATAGGAAAGCACTCACTTTCTCCGGCTTCCTGGGGCTCAAGAGAATTAATCCCGCTTAAACCTATATTAATCTAGAGTCCTTAATTATTGTTTGTATATTTCAAGGGGGTTTTATGAAAAATATATATTAATATTGTTTTAAAAATAATCTCGAGGGTGATTTACAAGCTTTAGGGTTTTCATGGGCATGTATTTTAATTATTGGGTATTTTAATGATAAAAACTTAGCTTTTAAAAGTGTATGTTATTTTATTGAAAACTAGCCCTTTTTGGTAACTTGATGATATTTTATTAACATTTTAATTTTTCATTTTAAAATATAGTTTCATAATATATTTTTATTGAAAACACGGATTTATAATTGGTATATAATTTTTCAAAAAATTATTTTTGTTTAGAAAAGTCACATTTCTTAAAACCGTATTTTATTTCTTTTCGAGATCGAATGCTCCGTGAGTAGTTCTGCATCTCGATCTACTATCCCAAGGATGTGCGATAATCCGCACCATCCATTAGCGGGTCCCCTAACGAGGGTTGTAGAGACGTATTTGCCAAGAATTACAAAATACCACTTTAAAAGAAATCCGGTTTTGAAAAGAGGTGGTATTTTAATGAAAAGCTATTCTTTGAACTAACCATATATATGTGTAGACATCGTGCTATGAAACCAAAGTGTGTGTGGGGGGGTATACCCCATGAAGTTTTCCTGGAGGTATTGTTTTAACAATTATCGAAAAGAGCTTTATACTAAAGTTCAAGGTATTTTACTGAAAAAGTTCGTTTATGTTTGTTTCACATGAAAATTTTGATCAAACTCGGAGCTAAAAGATTGTAATTAAAGTTACAAGTGGGGTGGTAAAATTAGTGTGATTTATGTATAAAGGAAAAGGGAGTTCTAAGTTTTAAAAGAAATGTATCGGAAGTAACTCCACTTTACCGATATATGTTTAGGGAATGAAATGGGATGAAAACAAAGAGAGATGAGAGGGACTTACGGATTGATAATATCGAGAAGAGAGTAAGGAAGAAGGGAGGGGGCTTCGTGGCGTCGCGGGAGCTCCGGAAACGGCTTCGATCTTCGATGGAAGGAGCTTGGTTACTAACTCCACTTGACTCCACTTGCATTTAGGAACTTTTGAGGTGATTTTGCTAGAAATTTTTAGAATAGAGGGGAGCAAGGGCATAGGATGGTATTTATAGTGAAGAATTAGGTTTTGGGAATTAAAATTTTGGATTTAAATGCATTAAAAAGGTGTTAAATGGTGAATTGAAGGGTCTCTGTTTGATTGCACGGAAATCAAACAGTGCAGGGGAGTTAAGGGGAGTCGAAAGGGGGTGTGTAAAACACGGGATGATTTGGAGCTAAATCGACCGTCGGCGCCGGCCCTTTGACGGGTTTGGGCGGTCGGATCTTGAGGTATTGCCTCGAGATTCATGCCACGTGTGTATTGGGTATGTACACCTCATTGCGCCTGTTTAATTTTTCTAAAACTTTTCATTTCTCCATGTATTGCACGTGCAACTCTTGGGCTTCCAAAAAATAAAAAGAAGAAATCTAAAAATAATTGGATCTGATGGGATTCGAATACACAAGTTATGTCGCAGTAGAGTAGAGGTTTTACAGGTGAGCTACAAGTTATTTCTTGCTTTTATTTAACAAAAATAACTTTTAACTGTTACACAGGCTGAAATACACTTACTGTGAAATACAAGAAATTTCTGTACAGTAATTTCAGAGTCGTTACAGTTGGCATGCTTCATTATAGCCTACGGTAACATTGTCTACGACGGAGGCGGAGTATATGGCCGTTGTTGTGGCCGTTAAGAAAACAATCTGGTTGAAGGGACTATTTTCGGAACTTGGTATTCAGAAAGATACTATAATAGTCTATTATGATAGCCAAAGCGTGATTCACTTGACGAAAGATCAGATGCATCATGAGAGGACGAAGCACATTGATGTGGGGTGTTGGTTTGTACAGGAAGTCGTTGAGAAAGGAGATTATTGTGAAGAAGGATGACACAGCAGATAATCCTGCCGACATGTTTACGAAGACTATTTCAGTTGTTAAGTTTGAGCATTGCTTGAATTTAATTAGAGTGTGTCTCTCTCATTGAGCACATTAGGGGTTTTGTGGTGAATATGGGACTGTTATTAACTTTGGTGGAGGAGTTTGTGGAATGCAAGGTAAGGTGGATATTTGTTATGTATGCCTTACATTCGATCCCTACTGATTTCCTATTTGATCCGGCGTTCTCGTGAAGGTATATGAAGATTTGACGTTATCTACAAGACAAACGTCTGGAGCTAAAACTCCAGACGTCTTCCTTTGCTCTGTATGCGCGAGCATACTTTGGGCAGACGTCTGCCTCGATGAGGGTCAGACATCTGCGAGCACTCTGGTCTTCCGAAAACTTGAAGGTTTCTGAACATTCTTGTTCAAACGTCTGGTGGCACTCTAGAGTTTTGATGATACTTTGACAGACGTCTGCCCATTCCTTCAGCAGACGTCTGCCGTATTGGACCGGTCAAAACTGCTTAGTTAGGAAATTAGTTTTTTGCTAAAATCTTTTGTATTCTATATATAAAAAAATTATGTAGCAACCCTAGGAAAGAGTTTTTGAAATAGCTTTTGTTATTTGAGAAAACCCTTTTGTTTGTGAGATCTAGGCCTTTTGTTTGAGGGATTTGTAATCGTCCATCACTTTTGTACTCCTCCGAATTTGATTATTAATAAAGTTTCGCCTTCGTCTATTTATAAGTTCTCGTATTTTTTATTTTGCCTGTGGTTTATGAAACATCTCTTTATCGTTTTGGCTTGCTTTGTGATTGTCTTGCCGCAACAGAAACATATAAACTATATTTTTTTTTTTGCGCAACATATATATTACTTGAATGATAGTGTATAATATTTATTTATGTAAACTAATACATAAATAAGTACATTTGTTGTAAAAAAAATCCTTGTTTATTATTTAATATGGTCTTTTTTTTATATATAAGAGACCCTAAGAATAGAGGTTTCGAAAAAACTAGCTCCAAATATTGATATTAATAAACCACCCCAAAGCGTGAAGTTAACTAAAATTGCCCATGCGGTTAAAATTAGTATATCTAACACCATTATGACTAGCCGTTAGGAGTGTTAAAAGACAGTTTTACTACTCCAACGATTCATTCTTCACTCTTAAATAGTCCACTCCCTTCCGTCTGCTAACCTAGGTCAAAATTACGATTTCTTACTCTTCTCAAGCATCAACGCTCCAGGTTGAAGGAGAGTTCCGATTTGAGTGCAAGGGTTGAGAGTTTTGGATGGAAGAATGGAGCAGAGAAAACCGAATTTAACATAACAAATAATATATTTTATTGTGGTTAAGCTTAACTCATGGGTTAAACAAACAAAGGGGCCTATCTAGTTGACAAAAAGTTACTTTGGGTTTATTCTTTTGTACGTATCAGCCTTTGGGGTTGATTTTGGAAATCCCTAATCTTTGGAGTACTATATGGAAATACACCCTTTATCTTAAAGTGAAGAAAAAAGGGTAGAGAAAGGGGTGTTAGGCCAATTTTCAAGCCTATTTATTTTGTGCTTTTATTTTCCTCTGTTTTTGTTAAAGTTAAACGGTTGGTTCTTGACTCTTAACGGCTGCCGATTAATTAACCTGTAGAGCCTCTTCTATGTACCATAATGTGAGACTTTGATAGGTATAATTTTTCTATTAAAAAATATGTTGATAAAGAAAAGATTTGTATCTGAAATCTCTAACACAAAAAGCTTTACAACTTTATTATAGTTGCACTTGCTAAAAAGATATGGTCTATCTGATATTCAACTAAGGGATATACAAAGCAAATAATTATCACCAGGATAAAATTATGCATTACTTCCATTGGAGCACAAAGTATTTATCTACGAGATTACACGGTCAAATACAAAGAAGAAAAAGCTAATTAATAGAGTTCAAATTTTCATATATATATTTATTTTAACTTTTTCTCTTATAAGGAATCTAATTCAGTTAGAACAATGAAAAACACAATCATTATATGTGTGAACACATGTCATAACACATTTATTTTGCATCCCCCATCCCTTACATGGTCGCAACCATGGACACATACATCATATTGTTGTTGACATCCGAGTCCGCATGGAGAATCTAAATCATTTCTCTCCTGAAATGCTCTTTCAGCTGGACTAAATTTCTTCGTCGATTCCCCGAAAACTTGATAAAAAGGTTGGGATATAATTATAAGAATGAGAATGCTGCTCACCAAAGTGTATTTTTGGAATGCCATTGGCTCTAGTTTTTGGGTAGGAAAGCAATCTTTTGATTAAGGTCATATATATAGTATTTGCTTAATTAGGTGATTATGTTGCTTAAGTAAACATGTCATGCAATTATTGAGGGTCATGATGTAGTTGAGCAGCCCATGCATTCGGGATGCATTGGTTGTATGTGTGACTATTTCTTTGTTTGAGGGCAATATTATACTAAAATGCCATCTGACATTTAGCATTTCTTTCAAAAAAAAAAATCATAAAGGTTTTACATTACGATAAATTCCATTGTTTAATTAGCCGGATCTAAATAAACATTACGAGTATTGATTATTTTAATGATGTTATGTTTGTTGACTACAATTGTTCGTATGATATTAAATTGGCGTTTGGATTGCAATACAAGTAAAATAGAAGGTGGAAGTAGTCAAAGCGTGAAAAATAATTACTATATGATAGGTTTAGTGTTTGATGCAGCCCCAATCCGAGATGGTTTTTTTCTTGTTTCGATGTCTGGTAAATATAAATATGAATAGATTAGAAAGGGGAGAGATGCACACATGTAGGTAGCTACGCATCAAAATCTTCATTGGGTGAAATCTTTTGATTTTTCCAAGTATCAATGAAATGTCAATATAGTATTTTAATTCTGGTCAAAACTTTGGATTTGTTCAAGATATGAGAAAACAAAATATGCAATGCCACTTTAGAAATTTTAGAAATTTTCTATACTGGCCTGACACGTGACAACACACTATTCGTTGATCCATGTGGTTATTTATTTTGCAAATACAAACAATAATTACATTATAATGAGAAAAGGTTAAGAGACATGAATCAATGTATTGTGTGTTGTTATGTGTTTTGCAGCTATATATTCCATTTCCTTTTACAATATTTATCTCAATGTTTAGTATAACTTGAAAGTTTTGATACGAACTTTATCATGCAAATTTAGTATCGTAATAGTCCAAATAAAATATAGTATCATGTGTATAGATAATCCGCTTTAGGAAACATCGCTTCCTTTAAGTGAATAAATTTTGAATGGGAATAAATGTTCAATCCAAATTATGTGGTAAGTTAGGGAAAATTGACCAAATGATCATAGTTCATGCGGTATGTCTTTTCTTTCCGAAATGAGAGATCATCGGTCGATTTCTGAAGGGATATCATCCATTGAAAAAAGACATAAGACTGTGGAAAAGAATATCACAAGAATAAAGATGCACTCTATATATTTTAACAACAATCACCAACATAGTTTAGAGTATAATAAGTGAGGTTCAGGGGGCTGCAGGACCTGCAGGTCCGGGAATGCGGTAGCATGATCCAGACCACTGCGGGCTCTAGTTTTTTTCTGCAATTAACCCCGGGGTCTCGCACCATAATAAATCATTGCAACATTTGTTAAACAAATAGTTTGAAACTTAAAATTATAATGTTTATTTTGATATGGCACGTCATATTTTAATCACTTCAAGCAAAAATAGAATTAGTTTTTGCATAAATTGTCAAAAAGAGCACCTGCTCACCTCAAACTTGTGCAAAAAAAACCCTGGGCTTTTTGCTCTTGTTAAAAAACTCTTGGGCCCAATCAAAATCTCTTGTATATCAGTTGTGTGTAAATCTAAACAGCTGCCTAAAATATCTAAACAGTTTCCTGTAATACTGTAACGACCCCAAAATCCATGTACCGTTGTATGTTCCTTCTTTTTAATAAAAGAACGCTTTTCTTTCGATCACTGGTATATATTTAAATCATGTTGAATATATTCAAGAGTAATTCCCAACATCAAAATCTCTTGTATACCAGTTGTGTGTAAATCTAAACAGCTGCCTAAAATATCTAAATAGTTTCCTGTAATACTGCAACGCCCCCAAAATCCATGTACCGTTGTATTTTCCTTCTTTTTAATAAAAGAATGCTTTTCTTTCGATCACTGGTATATATTTAAATCATGTTGAATATATTCAAGAGTAATTCCTTGCATTCCTATCACATAGGTCTCGAATTCAAACCCTAGCCACTCTAGATTATTTATTTCTTTATTTTAATCATTTTGCAGTATATAATCTTGTTTTTAAAGAGAAAGAAAAAGAATTGTTTTATTTTATTTTATTAGATTTTTTAAAAGAGAATTTGTTTTATAAAACAATTTAGTTTAAGAAATTGATTTTTCTATTTACCTTTTAAGTTAAAAGTTATTTACTTCTGATCTTTATCTGTTCCTTGCCCTTTTTATTGTTTCCGTCTTGTTAGATTTCCCTTTGCATCTATTACATATGTCTCGAATTCAAACCCTACCCACTCTAGATTATTTTTTTATTTTATTTTAATCATTTTGCAGTATATAATCTTGTTTTTAAAGAGAAAGAAAAAGAATTTTTTTATTTTATTTTATTTTTTTAGATTTTTGAAAAGAGAATTTGTTTTATAAAAAAAATTAGTTTAAGGAATTGATTTTTCTATTTACCTTTTAAGTTATTTACTTCTGATCTTTATCTGTTCCTTATCCTTTTTATTGTTTTCGTCTTGTTAGATTTCTCTTATTTTTTAAATTCCAGTCAATTCTTTTTTTTCTTATATCCATAATTGCCCCTTCCGTACATCCTTGAATCATTCTCGTTGACTTGGGAGATTATCCGAAAAAACTTGTGTCGGCCTTCAAATTATTTAACTCGGAACATCTCACTATTTTTGTTCTTCTATTTTTGATTCCCTCGCAATCTACACTAGTCACACACTTTCTTATCGATTAAAGTACCGCGCGACGCCGAAACGTGACTGCATTATCCTAACCATTTTTCCTTACTCTGTTGTAACATTATTCTTGAGTAATTTCAAGAACGAAATAATTTTTAAGGAAGGTAGAATGTAACGACCCTAAAATCCATATACCCTTGTATTTTCCTTCCTTTTAATAAAAGACTGCTTTTCTTTCGATCAATGGTATATATTTAATCATGTTGCATATATGCAAGAGTAAGCTTATATCTCATTGGTTAAGTCTTTGAATTCCCAGGTCTCAATTTCAAGCCCTAGCATCTCTAAATTATTTATTTCTTTATTTTAATCAATTTTGCATTATATAATCTTGTTTTTAAAGAGAAGGAAAAAGAATTGTTTTATTTTATTTTATTTTATTTTTAAAAAGAGAATTTATTTTATAAAAAAAATTAGTTTAAGGAATTGATTTTTCTGTTACCTTTTAAGTTATTTACTTCTGAACTTTTAAAAGAACATGCATAAGTATCCCATAGGTTAAGATGTTGTGGTGTTATCTATAGAGGTTACAAGATCACCATTGATCTTGTAATTATTTTTATCAAATCTAGTTTAAACATTCTCATAACCTACAAATGAGACCCTTTAATTCTTTTAACTCCCAAAATAAATTCATCATAAATCAGAATTATGGTGCATATTATATGTTCTCTCCCTCCTTCATTCTCCTCAAAACCTCCACTCTCCCTTTATTCTTGATTCAATTCTTTTAATTGCATTTCATCATTATTTGTTTTCCTCCTTTTCTTTTTCATATTAAAAATTCAGAGAAGAAAAACCCTAAGCAAAACCTAGCCATCTTCATCTTTAGAGTCCTCATGGTCCCGGCGTCATCGGAGCTTTTCATCCGCTAGGATTCAAGGCGAAGCGAAGGATTGCGCTTTTCACAAACTTCATAAGTACACCTTCCCTTCTGTTTCGTTCCTCTCAAAGTTTCCATAGATACTACTTCTAGGAACTAAACCTTCTCTTCGTCTTGGTTGTTCAAAACCCTAAGTCAACGGGATTTGGTATCGTCACTAGAATCGAATCGGCGATACAGTTGTTATATCGTATCGTGTCGCGAGTAAGTCCATACTCCCCATCTCTTATTGAATCCCATCTCTTGTTATGTAGCCACTCCTTGCTTATCCCTTACGTTGATTATTAGTGATTGTAGTTCCTTGTTGGATAATTGCAATTCGTTTAGAACCAAGTCAACATGAGAATACTTGAATCAAATACCAAATGATTTTTTTTACGCTAACTCGTAGAATAGTTCTTTTATAAAATTTCCTTTTAGAATAGAGTTCTAGCATATGTTGTCTTTTTCTTTATATATGTGACATGATCCGATCCACATACTTGTTCCGTATATACGTTTCACATGGATGGTTCACTGTATCACCCCTACGAATATGACTTGTCCTTACGGTTGAACCTGTAGGAGCAAACCACTACCCCTGTGGTTCTCATACTAGGGTAAAAAAATGACCCGTAGAGGCAAAATCCGTAGGAGCAGATATCTGCCCCTACGATTATAAATTTGCCCTATAAAGAAACCCGTAGGGACAATAATAATTTTAATTTAAAAAAATAATAATAATACCTTGTACCTACGGTTTCCACCGTAGGGAAAAACTTAGCCTTACAATTTCCACTATAAAAGCATAGTATCAATTTATTTTCTGATACCTTGCCCGTACGGTAGAACCCGTAGATACTAAGTTTTCTCATACAGTGGAAACCGTAGGTACAAACTTTAAATTTTTTTTTTAAGAATAAGCAACCTACTTTTTTTTGTCCGTCCTTTACACAATAATGTTTCATACTACATTATATACCAAATACAAAAATATATATCAATAACATCCCACGCATAATATATAACGAAATACAGAAATATAAAAACACAATACAAAATCACTCTAAAATCATGATAATAATCTTAATATACAACAATCGATATCTAAAATATACACGTTGCAAATATAATACAAATATCCTATAAAAATCTCAAAAATATATATAAAAAAAAAACACCGCTGGCTCGATCCAGGTGCAAAAATCTAGCGCATCTAGAGAATTCGGTCCGTGTTGTATCCGTATTCGAATCCATGCTATGCAGATTAGAACTATCAAGATATACGTATCCATAAATAGAAGTAGCATACGTACCAACTCCTTCAAACTTCTCGGCAGTGGATTTCAATGTCCACTAAATTGAAGTTAACTTCACACACTGTTTAATGAGGAAAAAGAAGGAAGCTTTTACAATACTGACAAACAGGAAATTCCAAACATAGAAATTGTATAAGATATCAGAAGCAAAGAGCAGAGAAGGACCATTCATACAAGGGAAACATGATGTTTGTGGGAGTACACATATGCAAATTGAATCACCTGCCCGTAACCATAAATTTCTCCTTTATATGAGGGAAGGTTATGAGACGGTTTACGGTCAGCATGTGACATGTACACATTGTGACAACGAGATCCAATTCAGTGTTTTTAGAATCAAAGCAGGGCAGTTAGATTATAGAAGTGCTTCTAGAGTAATTATTTGAGCATATACTACCCATGAAACTAAAGGGGAAGTTCAATGTAACGGTTATAAAACGGGCATTGCTTTACTTTACTGGTGGATCAAAACATTAATCAATTATGAAATATTTCAAAAAACACGAGTGCGGCTAATATGAATGATGTTGCAATTGCTGAGTGACAACAAGCTAAGCTAAGAGATAGAATAAGAAATGATAGCTTTCAGCTAGCTCCCATTGAAGATAATGATAAATAATTAACTGTGATGGTTTAGACATGCAACACGGACCAGTATCACTGCTGCAAATGTGCCCAATAGTAATAGGCGATCACGGTTTCACCCGTGACCAACTTATGGTCACGGTTATAAAATATTTGATCATGGTTGACTGCTACGAATAAAAAATATGGCGGGCCCCACAACCCACTGAAGGTAAATCCCCCTACCCTCGTTTTTTCCCCGACCCTTTTCATTTCCCTCCCCGAAAAAAAATTCGCCCGTACCCTAGCTCTCGTCGCCACCGCCGACGATCTCCACCGCCTCCTCGCCGGACCCAAAAGAACCTTGCGCCTGGAGCTTTGCTCACCGCATCGATACCAAGCCACTGACGCTCATCGAGCTCCTCATCGCCGAGCTCGCCGCCTCGAGCTTCGCCACCGCTTATTTTTCCTCGATTTGCGGCCGCCGCGGGTTAGTTTCTTCAATTTTAAATTTAATTTTCATAAATTTTGAATTTGATTTTTTATATTTCAAGAATTTAACTTGTAATTTTGTTAGGGTTAGGGTCTAATTTGGGTTAGGGTTAAGGGGTTAGGGTGAATTAGGGGTTAGAGCCGGAATATATTAGGGTTGATTAGGGTTAGGGTAATGATTTGGGTTAGGGGGTCGGGGTTAATTAGTGTTAGAGATATGTTTAGGGTCTGGGTTATGGTTAGGTTTAGGGCTAGGGTAATTTAGCGAATTTTTGTAGGTAATTTAGTGAAAAGCAACAATAGTTAAGGCTATTTTAGTGAAAAACAACAATAGTTAAAGATATCTTAGTGTAAATAAGTAACATTGAGCAAATGGGGTTTTTTATTTAAAATTTTAATGATAATTTAGTGAAAACAACAAAAGTCAAGGATATTTTAATGAAATTTATAGTAATTTAGTTAATTTACTAAGAAAAATCGTTTAGTTAAATTTTGAAGGTATTTTAGTGAAAAACTAGAATAGTTAAAAGGGTATTTTAGTGGAATTTATAGTAATTTAGCTGATTTAAGATACTTTAGTGAAAAACCATTAATGGTTAAAGGTATTTTAGTGTAATTTAGTAAAATGGAAGAAATAGAATGCTTAGGGGTGTGTACGCGCGCGCACATACACACACAGACACACAAGCATACACACACAAACGCGCGTGCGCGCACATGCAAATAAGGCCAAACATTAATTCATCATTCTCCTTTACATTGGACTCTTGTCAAATCCCACTCTAACCCCAAATCTAAATCCAAAATCTTAAATTCGATTAAGAAAACCCTTAACTTTAAAAAATGTACCCTAAACCAAAAACTTTGAAACCTTGAAATTGATACATAAACCTAAAACTAATTCATATTAAATCTTAAACTAAGTGTATGAAACTCGATGATAATATGCAATTTTCATATTCGCATCGATAATCATGTATGAAAATGAAAACGAGATTTAATTCCCGTCTATCAGTTAACATACATTCGATATTCGTCGTGATATAAAACTACACGAAAGTTGTTAAATATCGGACGGTATCGTTCAGTTCTAACAACCGTCGTGTAGTTTATGTGACAAGAATATTTAATCGTATGATAACCGATAGATTTGTCCCGTGTTGGCAAATTAGGAATGTATAAAGCAAACACATGCATTCATTTGTGTATTTCATTCGTTTCGAGATATTTCGTCGGTACCTTTCCACTAGTTCTCCGTATACAACGATAAATTAGATGTTCGTCATAATGTTGTTTGACAGTATTGTAATGATCATCTTTTCTATTATAGTGTACTCAGAAAACAGAGGGAAGGTGCTGCCAAAATTTTCTCGAAACGGATGAAAACACAAGTGAATGGGTGTATGCTTTATACATTCTTAATGGGATAGATACCTTACAACCGACAACCGCTACTCTCGACATCCAATATATAACATTTAATATCATCTTTGTTGGAAGAAGAATCCATCTCCCTAGCTATGAGCATTTGCTCTCGGTCCTTGATAATGTTTATAACTAAATCGTCAATTGAAACTTAAATTAACCAAGTCGTCAATTAAACCTATCACTAACGCTTCTTAGTATCCCGTCTATCGCGTCTCTTTCATGAAATCTTAATCCGATGCGTCTTGTCTATAAGAATTTTGCTTCGTCCGCACTGTTCCAATATGGCATTCCCGTACCTCTACGATAAGAGTTGGATGTACATCTATACTCTCTCGAGATTTTCGTTGACGATGTTACCCTTTTCACCGATTTTGTCTACGCACGTCTTGGGTTACCGAAAGAGCACGAAATCTATCGTCTTTGTTATAAGTGTATGATCGAGCGATTGCTCAAGAAATCGAAGGTTGAGTTATACATCGTGAGATACGGTTTCGTTAGAGATTACACCGTGGGAACTTCATGAAGAAAAATTCGTTGTAACAGGAGACGAGGCATAGGGTGCAAGATACGGAAAACGAATTCATCGAAACAGAAACCGCAGAGTGGCAAGGGATAGTAGAAGAAAAGGAAAAGGAATGGCAGTTTGAAAAAGATGAAGCCGTCGAAAAAGATGATGCTATATTCGCACCGATCGATAACACGGATGAGCTTATAAATGCCACTGGACTTCCTTATAATATAGAAAGCACTGGACTCTCATTGAGAAGTACAATGCTGACTCTAGAATCCCGATATATCCAAATTGCAAAAGGTTTTCAAAACTGTGCTTTTTCATACGTCTCTTCCAGATCAAATGCAAGAATAGATAATGTGACCAGTCTTTCATCGATCTCCTAGAATTACCGAAGGAATCTTTTCCCGACGGAAATGAAGTGTCGTCGAGCTGGTACTAGGCGCAAAAGATAATCACAAACATCGGCCTAAACTATCATAAGATACATGCATGTAAGAATGATTGCGTTTTGTTCCGGAATGAACACGCCACTCAGAAACCGCCCTGTGTGAAGGACCGGCCGATTCAAGCTTAAGAAAGACCCTTGGTCGAGTGATGTGCCCATGAAAATTCTTCGTCATTTTCTATTAATATCGAGGCTGCAGCGATTATTTATGTGAGGAGACGGCGTCCAAAATGCAGTGGCGTCGTAAAACGCCTCGTTTACAAAGGAAAATGAGGCATCCCTCAGATTCGATATCGTGGAAAGTTTTAGATGAAAAACATCCTTCATTCAGCGCAGGCCCTCATAACGTTCGATTAGGAATTGCAAGCGACGGTTTCAGTCCATTTGGAATGTTTGGCGGCGGGCGTACTCACGGTACTTGGCCCGCTGTGGTGATTATATACAACCTGCCACCATGGAGGGCTATGACGCAGTCTTATTTTACGTTGGCGCTTTTAATCAACGGCCTCTCGTCTATTGAGAAAAATATCGACGTGTATCTTCAACCTTTGATCGATGAGTTAAAGTTGTGAAAACCTGGCGTGAGAACCTATGATGCAGATGGTAAACAATAATTTCATATGCGGGCTTCTTTGTTGTGGACTATTAATGATTTTCCTGCATACGGCAGATGGACAACTCAAGGTAAGCTTGTGTGCCTCGCTTGTCATATTCATACAACGGCCGTACGCTTGAAGTTTAGCGGGAAAGAGTCGTTTATGGATCATCGATGTTTCTTGCCAATAACTTTGAGATTCATAAGAGAGAAAAATTGTTCAACGGCAAGACGGAGACCGGTAGGCCTCCTAAACCATTGTTCGGTAACGACATATTGCAACAATGGAAAGGTTATCAAAATATCACATTCGGAAAGAAACAAAACAAAGATACAATGCCATGCCCAACCGGTTGGAAAAAACTAAGTGGTTTATTTCAACTTCCGTACCGGTCCGATCTACCATTGTACCAAATTTAAATGTTATGCATATCAAGAAGGGTGTCTCTGAACACATCATTAATTTTCTGTTGTGTAAGGATGGAAAACGTAGGACAATCTCAATGTCCGTCATGATTTGACGGATTTCGATGGTTAAAGAACTGCATTCTCAGCCTGTGCCTGGTAAACCAGGTTATTATGAGATCCCACCGGCAATCTACAACCTGCACAAAGACGAAAAGTGACGTTTCCTACGAGTGTTGAAAGAATTGAAAGTCCTTCTCATCAAACATTTCCAAACAGGTACAAATAGAAAACAGAAAAATCGTAGGACTCAAGAACCACAACTACCACATATTGATGCAACATCTTTTTCTTTTATGCCTCAGAGTATAGGTAAAATCCAAAATTGGCCTCGTTCTTAACTATTGCAGGTATTTTCGCCATTCTAAAAACGTGGACGTCAATGAGATAGCAAAGCTCGGAAAAGATATTCCTTTGATACTCGGCAAGCTCGAAACTATCTTTCTACTTTCTATTTTCGACATTACTGTTCACATGTCCGTCCATTCGGCAACCGAGGTCAAAGTTGGTTGTCCGGTGCATTACCGTTGGATGTATCCCATCGAGAGGTACGAAAATGTTTATTATTAATCATTTAAATTGCAAAACATTATCGTGGATTATTAATATCTATTATTTTCAACAGATATCTATGAACTTAAAAAACTATATCCACAACAAGTATCGTCCTGAAGGTTCGATTGCGGAAGATTATCTCTTGAAGAGGTCGCGTCTTTCTGTGCTCGTTTCCTAAACGACGATGTCAGAACGAAGTTGAACAAACCGCCATGTATTCCTGACGATCCAATTGGAACAGAAAGGCTAAAAAACATGGCTTACGATCTCATTGGCGGTTTACATGCGTTCATCTTGCTAAACAGAGAATGTTTTACTAAATGTAATAAGTTTTTCTAATTTCATCGATTTAAACCGTTTGAAATAGAGTATAATCTAACTGATATAACTGTATATTAACGAACAGAGCGCACAAAACTATACTCAAGAGATCGAATCCTAAGACGTGATCAGATGATAGAATCGAAGAACAGAGACGCGCTTTCGTCGCTTGGTGTAAAGAAGTCGACAGACAAATGAATCGTGGTAAGAAGATTGATAGAGAGGTCCATGGCCTTTTAATCGGTACATCGATCGCAGCTAACGTTTTACAACGGGTACGAGGTTTCCAGCTACAAATTTGAGATTGAAAAGACGAAACGTATTAGAGCTGCGCAATATAACGGCGTCGCAACCTCCGACGACAGAGGAAATCCCTACTACGTGCTTGAGCAGATTATAGCGGTCTCATACATGCAAAAAACTGTCCCTTTTTTATATTCCAATGCAAATGGTACGACACCAAGTATGAACGGGATATGAAGATCGATGAATACAAACTCACGTTGGTAAACCCCAAACGGAAAGCCTACGAATACGATAATTTTATCTTTCCATCGATGGAAACACAAATATATTATTCTCGGGACTTGAAGAAGGTTGACTGGAGTGTTGTTTGTCGTTGGAAACCAAGAGATTATTATAATGTGCCGACGTTAAGTGACTCTGAAGATAAGAATGACGAGGAAAAAGCGATAACACATCTTAGCCCTTCTATTGAAAGTACCAACGATCCGAACTATTCTGCACCGTCCATCAATACGTTAGCAAGACGTGACATCGGCCAAGTGATTGTCACAGATCAAGATTTTAATAATTCACCAAACGAATACAAAAGTGCTAGGTAATGAAATTGAACTAACTGTTTTAAATTGTATGATGATTATAAGTAAATTTTAAATGTTTGAAATAAATATGTAGGGTTTGATGGGAAGCCGTGGATCAGGCTCTAGACGTCATAGAAAACGACATTTAGACGAGATTGGCAGGATATCAATAGCAGCAGCAGTGCCTATCCTTACCCGTGCGCCCCGTACTAGAGCCCCACCTACCAACGACCCTCCTACCGGCGTCCCTCCTACCGCCCCTCCTACCGAACCCCCACCACCCCCAGCAGTCGCAGCGCCATAGGGCTCGCTGCCTACCCCTATCAGCGGGATAGCAAATCCTTCAACCCCAGTCACTCCTCCTGCACATGGTATATAGTTATCTATTCATTTTTTAGTTTTCTATTAAAATAACTATCGAATCATCTAACAGTTTACTTTTTGCAGTTCCGCGTAGTACTGACGAGATAAGGTCTGGCATCGGTTCTAGCGCCACGCCAGCGACGGCATGTATAATCGTTATTGTTTAAAACTTCTAAATAACGATTGTAATTTAAATTTGTCAAATGCTATATACATACTCTGAATATTATAATATTGTGTCCGTATATCTATCTTTTTGCAGGCTCCACCAGTGTTAGGACGAGTGGTCCTACCGAGCCCTCCTCCATGCCAGCCCCAGGCGTTGCTCCATGGATGCTGGAGTGGACCACGTCAGGTGTGCCTGTTGATGATTACTCGACCAAGTGGATGGATTACATGGGGGCGGAGATTTGTACCTAGTATAGAACTCACTCCATGTTAGGTGGAGCCCACTCCAGACCGACTATGTTCGGCAGTTTTTTGCAGCGGCCACGATATCACATACCTTTTTATACATTTAAATTTAATTGTCATTACATATATATATATATATATAAAAATTTAATTTCAGACCCAGAGACATTACAAATTCATCGGCGTCATCAGCGAGGATGGCGTTCCTACGCCATTCGATGCACATCGCGCCATAGACTAGATCATATCCAAGTGTCAAGCTATCAAGAGGAGACGCCGATATGAAGTAAAGAAAGATCATTACATTCCCTGGGCCACGGCGACCGAGGATGAGCGGGGGGCGATGATTGAGACCATTTTCGGAATGTCCCGAGGGAGGATTGGCCGTTGCTGGTCGTGTATTACGAGCGCGATGATGTTCGAGTATAAATTTAATTTTTAATATTATAATAATATAACATGAAATAATATTCTGTGACTTATAATATTATCTTTTTTATATTTGCAAGGCGGTGCCGGTTCGCAACAGGAAGAACCAGAACAACGACGTCAGAGAATGCGCTATCCCGATCCAAAGGAAGCGGTCACATGCTAGCGCTCAGCATCAGCTCGTGAGTATTTCAACGTTTAAGAATATATATTTTCTTTGTCACAGATTACTTACTGAAATAAATCTTAATTTTATCGCAGAAGAAGAAAGTCCCCGCCAACTACACTGCTGCCAAGGGATGGTCCACATTACACAGGGGCACGGGCGAGTACATGGTAAGTTTCATATACTCAAGTCGATTCTGTACTTAAGTTAACACGTTTATATATATTATATATATATATATATATATTCTTGACAGACCCAGTTCTAGGAAAGGACGGACGACATAGGACTTGAACCCGACGACTCGATTGCCGCCATTATCACTGTTCTGGATTCGATATCCGGTGGACATCACGATGGTTATGAGCGCGGGGTTGGTCCCGGAACCCACCGATACTTTATTAGGCGTTCGCCCGTCCACGAGTACGCTATGGACCAGACGCGGATAGATGCGTTCGCAGCGTTTCAGGAGGAGATTTGTCCGCTCTAAAATCGGGTGGAGCAGCAGAATGCGCGAGTGGATATGCTTGAGGTGCAGATCGAGAAGCTGAGGCGGTCGAACGCGGAGGCCATCAGGCATGCTATATGAGACGAGTTTGGGAGTATGTTCGGGTCACGAGACGATGGAGTTGGATTGTCCTCAACGACCATAGATTATTGATTTGTTGATACAAACATTTGATTTGTTGATACAAACATTTGTTTTATTTGTTTATTGATTATATTGTTTGGTGTATATATTTTGTTTATAATTCCGTGTGATTCTAATCATGTTACTTTTTTTATTATTATAATTGCGTGAGATTTGATCATACTATTATTTATTGCTGGTTGTAAATAAAAGCAACGCGGATAGGGCACGTAGATTTCTGATTTTAAAAAAAATTGATAATATATTTGGTCACAGTTTTAACTGTGGCCAATATTATATGGCCACAGATATAACCGTGACTATAGGATGTAGTCACGGTTACCTGCTGGTAGCAGGTATCCTTTATTATGGTTAGATCCTATGGTCACGGTTTAAACCGTGACCATAGGACCTATATAGTCACGGTTACCTGCTTAAACCGTGACCATAGAATCTATATAATCACGGTTACCTGCTATAGCAGGTATCCTTTATTGCGGTTTAACTTTTTGGTCACGGTTTAAACCGTGACCATAGGATATATATAGTCACGGTTTAAACCGTGATCATAAATTGGTCACGGTTAGAACCGTGACCATATATATAGACCCCACACAGATTTGATTTAGTTGTTTGAACCTTTTTTGGTAATGTCAGGTATATATTCACGGTCTTAACCGTGACGATAAAAAGTTATGGTCATGGTTTAAGGCGTTGCTAGGTTTCTCGTGACGAGGTTTTAGACAATGGGTGTGTTACGGTTTTAACCGTGACCAAAAATGTGTTTGATCACGATTAAAACCGTGGCCAAAACCATACTCTGTAGTAGTGTATGCAAGTTAGGAGTAACAATTATGATTAATATAGTCAATAAAACGTCTATGGATTAAACTAATGGAAACGATCAAATAATAAAGTTAGTTCTAGCTTTAAGCAAGGAGATTTCTTCAACAAAAAAACCCTTTTAAGCAAGGAGATGACCCTAAACAAAATTGAATGGAAGAATTCATGCATCTGGTCCAGTAGTTTATAATAAGGGTTTTGTGGTGGTTATTCTCTTTGTTCTTGTTATATTATGAATTTGGATTGACGCTGTTTTCTAAGAAACATAATAAGGTTTTTGCACCTAAAATGCAAATTAATAGTTTGAAAATGTACAACAACAACAACTGAGCCTTTTATCCCAAGCATATGGGGTAGGCTACATGAACCAACATGAGAATCACGCCGGGTCCAGCACATGAATCCTCTGTCTCCACTCACTTCTATCGAACAATATACTTTCATTGAGTCCTTTGGCAACCATATCGTTTCGTATCACCTCCATCCATGTTTTCTTCGGTCTCCCTTTTGCCCTTTTGCCATTACCCATATCGAGAGTATCTATTCGTCGAACCGGTGCTTCCATAGGTCTGCGTCGCACATGACCAAACCATCTAAGCCGGTTTTCCCGCATCATCTCCTCCACGGGTGCCACACCAACTTTTGCACGAATATCCTCATTTCGCACATTGTCTTTTCTAATGTTACCGCACATCCAACGAAGCATGCGCATCTCCGCTACGTGCATCTTCTGTGTATGATGCTTCTTAGGAGCCCAGCATTCTGTACCATATAATAAGGCAGGCCGAATAGCGCTCCGATAAAACTTCCCTTTCAATTTTAACGGAAAATTACGATCACACAAAATCCCTGTTGCACTCCTCCATTTCAACCAACCAGCTTGGATCCTTTGATTAACATCACTATCGATCTCCCCATTCCTTTGGATGATGGAACCTAGATATCTAAACTGGTCGCTCGGTGATATCTCTTGCCCTTCCAATGTTATACCAATATGGTTTTGACTTCTCTGGCTACTAAATTTGCAGTGCATATATGCTGTCTTGGACCTGCTCAATCTGAATCCCCGAGATTCCAATGTTTGTCTCCATAATTCCAATTTGGCATTAACCCCTGCTTTCGTCTCATTTACTAGAACAATATCATCAGCGAATAGCATACACCAAGGGACCTCATCTTGGATAGTTCTAGTAAGCTCATCCATCACGATGGTAAACAGGAAGGGACTTAATGCAGATCCTTGATGTAAACCAATAATAATCGGAAAATCACTTGTTAAGCCACCGCAAGTTCTGACATTTGCCACTACTCCGTCGTACATATCCTTGATTATGTCAATATACTTGACGGGGACCCCCTTTTTCATCATTGTCCCCCATAATACCTCTAGGTACCTTGTCGTACGCTTTTTCTAAATCAATAAATATCATATGCAAATCTCTTCTTCTCTCTCGAAAGCGCTCGACAAGTTGACGAAGCAAATGAATCGCCTCTGTCGTCGATCGTCCAGGCATGAACCCAAATTGGTTCTCTGTTATCTTAATATCCTTCCTTAGCCTGTGTACAATCACTCTCTCCCAAAGTTTCATGGTGTGACACATTAGTTTTATTCCACGGTAGTTTGAGCAACTTTGAATGTCACCCTTATTCTTGTAGATAGGTACAAGGATATTTTTCCTCCATTCATTTGGCATCTATTTTGTCTGCCAAATCTTATTAAACAGATATGTCAGCCATTTAACGCCTATTTCTCCTAAGCATCTCCAAATCTCGATAGGAATCCCGTCAGGACCAACCGCTTTTCTTAAACCCATTCTGTTCAAAGCTTCTTTAACCTCAGTAAGTCTTATTTTACGCATGAAATCACGATTTATATCTTGAGATTGAATGACAAGTCCATCCAAATTCTTAGTAAAGCTCATTGAACAATTTGTCAAAATAATCTCTCCATCTTTTCTTGATATCCTCATCTCGAACTAAAACCTTCTGATTTTCATTTTTGACACACTTCACCGCACATAAGTCTCTAGTCTTCCTTTCCCGCATTCGAGCAATCCGGTATATATCATTTGCAGCCTCTTTAGTGTCTAATTTCCCGTACACCTCCTTGTAGACCTTAGATTTAGCTTCCCGAACAGCTTTCTTAACTTCCTTTTTAGCAATTTTGTACTTCTCAAATCTCTCCACATCTCTACTTTTCTTCAAATCTTTATAAGAATCTCTTTTAATTTTAATAGCAGCCTTTACATCTTCGTTCCACCATGATATGTCCTTAGATGGTGGAGCACCACCTCTCGACTCACCAAGTAGATCTCTAGCTACTTTCTTGATACAACTAGCCATTTTGTTCCATGTTTTGTCTGGATCATCTTCCGACTGCCAATCCGCTTCTTGTACTACACGATCTATAAAAGCCTTTTGATTACCTTCTTTCAATCGCCACCATTTAATTTTAGGCTCTACCTTACGTCTAATCTTCCTAGGTTCTCTTCTAAATCGAAAATCTAGAACTAAGAGTCTATATTGAGTAGTTACACTCTCACCTGGCACTACCTTACAGTCGATACAACAACCTCTATCTATTCTTCTCGTCAGAAAAAAGTCTATTTGACTAGCATTTGATCCGCTCCTAAAAGTGATAAGGTGAGACTCTCTTTTCCTAAACCAGGTGTTTGCTAAGATCAAGTCATAAGATAAAGCAAAATCTAGAATCGAGTCACCTACTTCATTCCTTTGTCCGAAACCAAAACCTCCATGGATAGTATCAAACCCACTACGACTAGTACCTACATGTCCATTAAGATCACCACCAATAAATAACTTCTCTCCACTAGGTATACTTTGCACCACCTCGTCTAAATCCTCCCAGAATAGACGCTTACTAGCGTCATCAAGACCTATCTGTGGTGCATAAGCACTAATAACATTAAAGATCTCTCCACCTAGAATAAGCTTAACCAGTAAAATTCTATCATCTTTTCTCCTAATCTCAACTACATCCTCAAGCAACTGTCTATCTATGATTATACCTACCCTATTACGATTTTTATCTCTACCCGTATACCAAAGCTTATAACCCTAAGACTCTATGACTCTACTCTTTTCACCTACCCACTTAGTTTCTTGCAAACACATAATACCAACTCTCCTCCTAATCATCACCTCCACTAATTCTATTAGTCTACCCGTAAGGGAACCTATATTCCAGGAAGCTAGACGGATCCTATGAAACCCTTGCTTATTTGTCACTACACCCGGGGTCCGATGTAGCGCGCCGTCTCTGGACGACGACCCTTGCTTATTTGTCACTACACCCGGGGTCCGATGTAGCGCGCCGTCTGTAGACGACGACCCTTGCTTATTTGTCACTACACCCGGGGTCCGATGTAGCGCGCCGTCTGTAGACGACGACCCTTGCTTATTTGTCACTACACCCGGGGTCCGATGTAGCGCGCCGTCTCTGGACGACGACCCTTGCTTATTTGTCACTACACCCGGGGTCCGATGTAGCGCGCCGTATCTGGACGACGACCATTATAGAAGTTTGAAATGAAGCTTGGCATACATTATCTCAAAAAGGTAGCAACCTTGTATATACTCAACAATACATTATATCTTTACTAGATAAATAGGAAAAATAACTTGTTTGCTTAATTTTTTTGGTTAGGCCACAGACCATAACATCTGCAGACTAGGAAAAACGAATACTTCATATATGAGGAAAAATTTAAGATACACATAATGCACATTGTTATCAATCGACATTCGTAAGGATATAACAAATAATGTAAGAGGAATAACACCATACCTCATATTCACATTTGCATGGCTTTAGTTGCTGGTCGGTTGCATCCATCTCCTTCACATGGAGAGGGCAAATCCTATCTCCATCATCACTCATGGCCGCCCTTCAAAATGAATAATAAAAATAAAATAAATTCCAGTCATGAATTTCATGCTCGATTTATAATGTACAAAAGGGGGCCAATGAAAAAAACAAACACGTCAACCTAAGAGCATCCCAGGCTAAAAACTAAACTCCCATCCCTGGAGATAAAATTATCCTACCGCAACATCAAATCTAGCTAGTTCTTCCCAAAAAAAACCCTTTAACTACTCTAAAATGATTAATCTCTTCGTATTGACAACTCTAAAGTACCAAATTCTTCCAAGGGGTAAATAAAACCCTAAAGTAACCTAATTTCTCAGTATCGACAACTCAAACATTATAAAATTATGAACAAATCGAAACCCTAGAGATGAATATATCTTATCAGAACATCAAATCCATGTAAACCTTAAATCCCTAATTTCCTTTTAGTAAAAAATCGAGATCTAATCGCCAGATCCAAGATTTCTCAACAACGTCATCAATAAACACCCGTGAATCGAAATCGAGCGAAGCGATGAGATCGAAAACGAAGAGGGAACTTACATTGGGGAGTATATCGAGGGCGAAAATCGATCGACGTCGATGGAGAAGATGAAGAGATGGCGTTGAGCTCAAGCTCGAGGCTGCAACGGCGAGAGAGGGAGGCGGTCAGATGTGGCTGAGAGAGGCGGCGGCGGCGAGATGCGGAGGAGAGAGGAGGCGGCAGCGGCGAGCTCGAGGAGGTGGCGAACTTGACGTCGACGGAGGAGACGAAGAGGCGGCGGGAGCTCGAGCTCGAGGCCACATCAAAGAGAGAGGGAGGCGGCTTGTTGAGAGAGGCGGTTGAGGAGGAGAGAGGAGGATACGGCGGCGGGGAGATGCGGCGGCGGAGAGACTAGGGTTTTTTGAGATGTTAATTTGGGAGGAAAATAACCCAATACGAGGATTTGGGAAAGTTTCTGTTTTATATTTTCTTTCAAAACCCCGAAATTGGTTCCCACTTGCGGCCGTTGGCACAACTTAAGTTTGCATTTTTTGCTTTAGAAATGCCCTGCAGGTAGGGATAACTTAATGTAGCCCTCACGGTCTTTTCCATCCGCAGGGGCAAGTTATCTTTGTACTGGTGTATAAACGAGACTCGCACAAATTTCAACGCATTTCTTATCTTTTAGCATTTCAATTGTAGATATATTTTGAATGGAATCCTATATCGTGAAAATCAACTTTTCGATGCTAAACTTTTACGGAAAAGGATCGAAATATAAGTTTTATATTTGAGAATTTAAGAGAATTAAGACTAACAACTACATAAAATTTTATATGCATTTTAAACAAATTTTCAGAAATCGAAACGGGACCTTGTTTAGGCTTTATATGATTTTTTGCCACCGTTTTAAAAATCAGAAAACTGTTTTTATCGGCTACCTTCGGAGACCCATAACTCCGTCTTCCGAAATCTGTTTTGAGAAAACTCAAGTGTTTTGGACATCAAGATCGAAAGATATAGATTCCTAGTTTTAACCTTTTTCTGAAAACCGACATAATTTATAGAATTCTGCATTTTAAAATTATGTGACGAATATGTCCTGATTCGCGCATTATTTTTAAACATGACATAACTCAAGCTCCCGGCATCGGTTTTTGACAAACTTTAGACGTATGGATGCATAATTAATAGACTTATAACTTTCCTATATATTTTGTGACTTGTAAACGTATAGAACGACTCGATATATGCTCTGCAAGAGACCTATAGTTGCTGTCCAGAAATTATAATTTCTGTTTTAAACCCTGATATCAACATGACCATAACTAAAGCATCAGGAATCCAAATCGAGCGGAACTTAGTTGTTTGGATAAGTAGACCGAAAGAGCTACAAGTTTCTAATAATTTTTTAGACCTGAAAATTGACGGAAATTAATGCAAACTGTATTTTAAAAATGTGTGACGATGTTGGAAAGATTCTGATATGTTCTGCGCAACACAATACGAAAACGTGTATATCTCTCAAACCAGTAGTCGTAATTAGGCGAGACTTGAACCCACATGTGTATAACACCTAGGGATATATTTCTTGTTTAATTTCTGATTTCAATTGATTTGAGTAGTTAGTAATTCATAACACTTCTTTACAGCACTGTTTTCTGGTCATTACTTAAATATTGTACTTGCCTTATTTCATTCTGTCACGGTCCGAAATTGGCACGTGACCGGCACTTAGATTGTGTGACGTCTAAAAATGTCGACACAATCCAAATAAGCTAGAAACCAAGATCTAAACCTTTTTTGAAGAATAAAGGAGGTAAAGTTTTAAAAGAAGTAATTGATATGAAACCTCATTTTGTATTACAAAGATTGTTGGTTTGAAATAGGGTTAAGAAAATGTTTTCATCATTTGAAATTTTGGCAGCACCCCCTTTGTAATTTTTGGAGAAAACAAGTACATAATAATATTTATAACGGCATCCCTACTTGGGAGCAACATTAACGCCAATCGGCGAAATCAAATCCACACAGCGCACATACGATGCTCAAAAGCCAAGAATCACAAGCATACTATAAGTAAAAGTGCACAATCAAGTTAACTAACCGATTCTACTCAAGTCGACCCAAAATATACATAAATCCTAACTCGCTCTAAATCAACAACACAAGTGGTCTGATGAAGTGACACTAGATACAAAGTATAATATATACAAAAGAGGCGGTTACTGTGCATGTAACCCACTTAACAAGATTTGCGATGAAAACCTAAGATATAAGTCCGCAACGCCGCTATGCGTCCACGCGGTCTATCTTGCAAGAAACTAAGACACAACGGAGATGAGTTGCCAACTCAATGAATAAAACTAATCTCATAAAGTGGAAATCGTATGCATATCCGAAATAGCGACTAAACCTATGCACAAGTAGTCGTAATGTATGATAGCATGCATATAATAATTATGAAATATGAACATGTCACAACAGTGTCCGGATAAAAGAAAACGAAAATCTCATCAAAATATCCCAATATTTTGAATATATCCATAAACTATCATCATGTTTTGTGTCAAACATCGACACAAATCTTCAATTCTCACGGGCATCATTTTTCCGAACGATCCTGACATCTACTAACATCGGTCGGTATTCTCCAGATATCCGCCGTGTTTTTCAAACTATCTCCGAAATCGAGTGTCCTCGCTAGGCTCCCCGCCTCAAATGCGGTTTTCCTGCCCCTCGACCTCAACCGGGTTCACCATGTGTCTGACTGTATACTCCCCTACTCAGTCCAAATATCATAAGAATTCGCAACCGTATATCTCCTCCCACTCGGTTCGGAATAAAAATCAAATCAGAAAAATATCAAGCTCATAGTGGACGTATCATCATATATCATAAGAAACCGTAAAATTATAAACGAGATCAAGTACTATCAACGATATCATGCAGTGCCTCAAAACCTGTAGCAATAGAAATCTCATAAAACAATATCGCATAATAAAACGTAATAATAATGGCAATGAGGTACAATATATCAAACAATATATAATGATGAGCAACAACAGTCATCTACAAAACTAGCACGGTACAATAGGATATAAGTGATATGGCAGGTTCTAGGTGTGTATGTGGCATGTTAACTACCGATGGGTGTATGTGTAGCATGAAAGTATGTGCAAGTGCAATATAAACTCATTGGTAATAGTGCAAGTGTTCTAGTATGTGTTAAGCAATAATGTTTAAAATGTATGAATGCGTGCAATGCGAATCTAAGTATAGTCAAACAAATGAAATGAATAGAAAGCAATTTATCATAAGTTTTAAGTTTCGAGCGCTATTCGCCATCCATAGAATGTCCCCGGTAGATATTTAGTCTACTCATCGGAACAAATCATGATCTACTCGAATCCGATCACTTCCTTTCCCTTTCACGCTACTTCCAAAGTCTCCGCAACCGATTCATATATCGAAATACAACTTTCGCACGTGAGCGGCTAATTTATCTGATACGACGAATATACATATAAACAGCAAATTAACCCACGTAACGTAAAACATGTGATTATCATGTGCTAATTAGAAGTTAAGCTATATAGAATTACTCCGAATCATCGTAATTAGAGAAATACCAAAACGTGATATGAAATATCCGTATCATATGCTAATATATCACACTATGCCTAGTAAACACCTTCCAGATTTTTGTATAGGCAATATGGAAAAAAATAAGTATACCAGAGACCTTATATAAGACACAGAGAGCCTCAGACAAAAACCCAATACCTAACTCCACTAGAAAACCGCAAGATGCAGCCCAAATAAATTATTTGGCGGTCGAAATATGGAGGAATAGGCTCGGGTTTCTATGGTGTGTTCTAGGTTCTAAAACAAGCTTCTAGCAGTGTGGGTTTATTTTTGTGAACACCAGAAAGATAGCAGATTCAAATTTAACATCAAAATCTTATACTAACCATAAATTTCAGATATCAACTAAGGTATTTGACACTAAAAGTCATAAGAAACATGAAAATGTTGGGTTTTTATCTAACATGAATAATTCCACAGAAACTCTAAGCTTAAGCAGTGCACACTTGAAGTTGTGAAGGCCTGGCTTTGGTGTTTAGAACAACATCCATGAAGAACTCTACTTTTTCCTTGTGTGATAGTGTAGAACTTGAAAATTTTTGAGATGAAGTGTTGGGGAAAGGCTTTGTTCAGTTTGATAATGCAAAACTAAAAGAAAGTTGTGTTTTGATGGAAGGAGGAGGTGTGTGAAGGAAGGGTGAGGTGTGTGTAGAGCAAGGAGGAAGTGTAGACTCACGGTGCATCTCATGGTAAGTTGTGTGTAAGGGTTAATCTTAACATAACACCTACTTAAACCCACCTTGCACTTAATCCCATAACAAATTAAAAACCCCTCTTTGCAATTAAAACTTTTCACCATTAAAAACCTTTTTACAAATAAATATCATCTAAAACTAATTACTATTACACTTAACTACCATGATTTTTTAAAAAACCTTTATTATGATTATTTAAAATTTTAAAATAACATTTAAAATTTTCTAAAACGTTACACATGCAATGTGACTTCTCATTTTGTTGTACCAATATGAATTGTGTGAATAATTTACTGCATGCTTGACATGACCTGAATCGAGTCAAGAATACGTAAGATACTATCTTGACCTGAACCTGACATGAACTTTACTTGAGCTTGACAGAACTTGCAACCCTAACATATTCATGGATTCTGGTAAGACTTATGCCATTACTTATAGCTTAACATACGTGGGGGCATTGGGGTAGTTTGAGTTGTGAGTTCGATCAACGGAATCTCAGGAGTCCCAATACTAACACCTGAATCTCGTGAATCCATGTCTCTGAGCTACCGTGTCAAAGAGGTACACTAACCCAAGCCCGTGTTTTCTTGTCCCTGGATGATAGCCTTAGGTTTGAGAATACTCCTGCGGCAGTTGACACACACTCGAACTGGTGTTAGATTAGCTTGCCTTTGTAGTGACATTTTTAGACCATATTACCAGTCACTTCATGTTCGTCGATTATACTTATTATATGCTTACGTTAACCGACATCATTCTTATACTGAATTGCCATGCTTATGTAAAATTGCTATGCTTATATGGCTATCATGTTTAATTGTCATATCGTACTTGTTCACTGCATCATGATTTTCGCTATCTTTTATATGCTTATCGTTTATAGTTTTTACAAATATAACTTTAATTGGGGACTTACCGAGCGCAAGTTTGTTGACGGACATTCCTTTGTTTTCGTTCTTCTTTAGGAATGTTCGTCAGGTGATTTAGTGACAGGAGAGATCGAGCCGACAAAGGATTAGTTTCAGTTGTCATCTCTGGCTGATTACTAGTTATCTTGTAAGTAGATGTTCGTGCTTGTGCCGCTAACTAGCAACCAAGACGGAATACAAAACAAAAATTTCTACAACAGGAGCACAAACTTTTACGACCTAGAATCGAATCCAGACACTAAACTAGTAACTAGAAGGAGATTTAAACTACTCGGTTAGAACTAGCTATCTTTGTAGTTGTGTCCTTTGTCTTCTTTTCACTTATTATGCTTCTAGGAACTCCGAGAACGAGCTTGGGGTCAGTATTCCTTGTCAAAGATAATCCACCCGAGAGAACCTTAACCTAGACTCTAACTTCACACTTAAAAGCTAAGTGAAACAACTAGTGATCAAGACTTGCTAGCAATTGGTCACTAGAGATGTAGCAGTGGTTTTCTCTAAGTGTTTCTCTCTTTATCTTTATCTTTATCTTTTTCTCTTTTTCAAAAACTCAAGAGGAGAGAAGAAGAAGAAGAAGAAGATGGTGAAGAACAAGTGAGCATGGCACGAAAAGAAAATCTAATCTTATTCTTTTCTTTTTCTTATTTCTTTTATGTGTGAAAATGGATGGAGTTGTGACTCACCAAGCCTACACCATTCTCACATTCAAGAAGATACGAGAAGAGGAGAGAGAGCCGTCTCATATGTGTACACACACACACACACACAAATACATTAATACAAGTATATTCTAAAAATACACATCAGTATTCATATCAAAATACATACACCCGTATTCATATAAAATACGAATACCCGTATTTGTATTAAGACACAAATACATGTATTTATATAAACACCCGTATTCATATAAATACCGTATTCTGTCAAAATACGAATACCGAAAAGATAGATACTAAAAAGAGATATATAATACTAGCTTACATTTTATCTAAATGTGATAATCTGGCTATCTTTCAAACCGGCTAGTATTAACAAAATATCCGATTAAAATTACGTGTACAAAAACATGTATTTAATCGACCCTAAGTACGTATCAAAATACGTACGTTACATCGTTTCGCCTGAGCTGAGAAACCCTCTATGTGGGACTCTAAAGACTCGATAATATACTGGCAGCGGGTTTAACCACAAGCACGTCAGCGGCACTAGCTGTACGTAACGACTGCCCAGGTATTGATCGAAAGGAAGGTCGACAAGCAAACTTGTCTGTATCCCTACTGAGCCTGAAAGTGACAATCTCCGTACAGTCCGGTCTCCCCGTCTGAGAGTATCGCATACTGGGTCTACGGTGTGGAAAACGTCATACTCCTAATAACCCAATAAGTCGTGTCGATGTGGCCCAAAATCATCCTAAGAAACTATTGATCTCACAATCAGTAAATCTCAACTGTCTTGGCCAAGGTCTTATGGTGATGACCAATCGAACACTACGCGACATCAGCACCCTATACCGGGAGAGCTGAATCCCTTCTATCACTTACTGTCCCCAAGTATTTCGGGACTGTACCCAACTAAAATTTGTTTGCATGATTCTTTAAAACCGTGGTAGTGTAGTAATCTAAGTACAGTGGGAACACACTCAAGACGAATGACGATATCAGGTCTAAAGACTAACTTGTACCTATGTCACCAGAGAACTACTATATGACGATAGGTATATTAGCATCTAGAAGTTCTCAGCGAGCCTGTACAGTGTAACTCATAACCTAATGAGCACATGTATACTATCTTTGGTGTCGTACATCAATGGCGGTGGGACATGCTACTTTCTCTCATTGGAATAAGAAATATATCCACTAGTCTATTCCGGAGTATCGATGCCCTATCTCGAAACTCCAACGACTATGGACAATTTAAGGATATGCTTATAGACTACTTAGACCCCACGAGCTTGATCGCCATCACAACTCTAGTAGTCAAGTAAAGATCCTACGGGCTTTACTAACATGTAATCGAGATACGTAATATAAAATAGAACATATACACATGTTGAGGTAAAGTCAAACCAGATAGCATACGATCATATCGAGCAAGATTGTCCTGTACATATATATCCTAAGTATCCACATGTAATATACAATCATGTACTATACAATAATGGCCTTTAGAGCATATACATCCAACAATCTCCCACTTGCACTAAGGCCATGTATTAGCGTCTCGAATACCAATCATCTTCAATAGCCACTCAAGATGAGTCTGAGGAAGTACCTTTGTGAGTGGATCCTCCGTGTTGTCCTTTGTGTCTATTCTACTGATTTCAATCTCCCGGCGATTAATAATCTCCCTGATCAGGTGATACCATCTTAAGATGTGTCTGGATTTTTGATGGAACCGTGGTTCCTTCGCTAACTCTAGAGCCCCATTGTTGTCACAATACAAAGGTATTGGATCAACAATAGACATAACCACCTCAAGTTCATGAATGAACTTTCTCATCTAGACATTCTCTTTTGTGGCAACGCTGGCAGCAATGTATTCAGCCTTAATCGTCGAGTCTGCTACGGTGTCCTGTTTGGAACTCTTCCAACAGACCGTCCCTCCATTGAGGGTAAACACATAACCCGAGTCATCCTTGTTGTCATCCTTGTAGCTTTGGAAGCTTGAATCGGTAAAGGACTATATCTGGAGGTCTCCATTACCGTACACTAAGAACATATTCTTAGTCCTTCTCAAGTACTTCAGAATGTTCTTTACAGCTATTTAATGCTTCTCTCCTGGGTTTAACTGATACCGGCTTACTACGCTAAGTGCGTAAGCTATATTTGGTCTGGTACATAATATCGCATACATTATAGATCCTACCGCCGAAGCGTAGGTATAATGCTCATGCGAGCCTTTTCTTCATCAGTCTTGGGAGACATCTCTTTGGAGAGGGTGATTTCGTGACAAGCCGGTAAATTACCGTGCTTGGAATCTTCCATACTATACCTCTTTAGTATGGTGTCAATGTATCTGTACTGTGAAAGTCCTAACATTCTCTTAGATCTATCACGATAGATCTTGATCCCCAGAATGTATGAGGCATCACCCAGATCTTTCATGGAGAACTTCTGAGACAAGAACAGCTTGACCGACTGTAGCACAAGAATATCATTTCCAATTAGAAGAATGTCATCCACGTACAATACGAGAAATACCACAGTTCTCCCTACAATTTTCTTGTAAATACAAGACTCATCTATGTTTGATGAAGTCAAATTTCTTGACTGTTTCATCAAAACAGATATTCCAGCTCCGCGATGCCTATTTCAATCCATAAATGGATTTAAGCAACTCGCTGCTCCCACTGTCTATGAAGCCCTCTAGCTGATCCATATAGACACACTCTTCTAAAGCGCCATTTAGAAAAGTGGTTTTTATGTCCATCTGCCAGATCTCATAGTCATGGAAGGCATCAATGGCAAGTAGGATCTAAATGGCTTTCAGCATAGCCACTGAAGAAAAGGTTTCGTCATAGTCCACACCGGTCTTTGACGAAAACCTTTTGCAACAAGTCTAGCCTTATAGGTTCAACCTGTCCATCTGCACCAATCTTCTTCTTGAAGACCCATTTGCAGCCGACGAGTTTTACCCATGGCGGTGCAATGTCCAAAGTCCAAACTTTGTTGGTGTACATGGACTCCATTTCGGATCTCATAGCATCCAGCCATTTCACAGTGTCCCTATTGGTAATGACCTGATCGAAACTTGTAGGATCATCTTCTTCCAAGATCCAATCCTCTCGATCCTCGTCTACGAGAAAACCATAGTATCTCTCGGGCGGATGAGAAATCCTACTAGATTTGTGGAGTGGCTGAGGTTCGTCTGGGGCAATTGAATCCCGCGGTTCTCCCAAATCTTCAGTTATACTTTGTGGTTCTTCAATTTCTTCTAGTTCTATCATACTCCCACTAATTTATTTTGCAAGAAATTCCTTCTCTAAAAAGACGGCGTGGCGAGCAACAATCTATTTCTCAGTGTGGTAGAATAGATATCCTTGCGAATGTTTAGGATATCCTACAAAGTTACACAAAACTGACTGTGTCTCGAGCTTGTCCGTTTTTTGTACTTTAATATAGACTGGACAACCCGATATCTTAATTAAATTAAGATATGGTCTCTTTCCCTCCCACATTTTCATGTGGAGTGGTAGGCACAGATTTGGTAGGAGCCCTATTCAATACATATGTCGCTGATTCAAGTGCATATCCCTAAAATGAAATAGGTAACTCAGCATTACTCATCATGGAGCGAACTATATCCAAAAGGATACGATTCCTCTGCTCCGACATACCGTTATGCTGTGGTGTGTACGGAAGAGTAAGCTGAGAGAGAATACCATTCCCTTTCAAGTAGTCGAGGAATTCCGTGCTTAAGTACTCCCCTCCTCTATAAGATCGGAGGATCTTGATACTTTTTTCAGTCTGGTTCTCTACTTCGTATTTATATTCTTTGAATTTCTCAAAAGCTTCATATTTGTGTTTCAAAAGATACATATATCCGAACCTAGAGAGATAGTCAGTGGATGTAATGAAATATGAGAACCCAGACATCGGACCACACGCATCACTGTGTATGAGTCTCAGGAGCTCTGTAGCTCTTTCTTAGTGTCCAGTGAATGGAGTTTTGGTCATCCTACTTTTGAGACAAGACCGACATGTTTCATAAGATGAAAATTCGAAAGGATCTAAATATCTATCTTTATATAATTTGGTAAGTCCGGTCTCATTGATATGACCAAGTCTACAATGCCACAAATAGATCTCGTTCGTATCTGAACTTTTTCTGTTGCGTGTATTTTATATATTGAAAACTGCATTTTGATTAAGAATATAGATACCATTACACAGTGTACCTACTACAACCAATAGCTGATTAAGGTAAATATTCATGATATTTCTATCTAGAACAAACTTATATTCATCTTTATCAAGTAAAGAAACTGATATTATGTTGCAAAGTATGAAAGGCATATAGTAGCAGTTGTTCAAAATTATAGTTTTGCCGCTTGGCAATACTAGTAGATATTCACCGACGGCTGCATCATCAACTTATGTTCTGTTCCTTACTCTGAGGGGACACATCACCAGGTCCAACCATCCTACTTTTTTCAGTCCCTATAATAAAGTACAAATATGAGATTCCGATCCGGTATCTAGTATCTAGGAGTTAGGACTGACCGAAAAACGTTTCTCAATAACAAGAACACATGAAGGAGATATTAGGAATATGTATGCCCTATAGGTCATTATTGTATATTATAGTGGATGTTTGGACATATATATAGAGGACTTTCTTGCTCGACATAATAGTATGCTATCTGGTTGTCCTTTATCTTAATATGTGCACTTGTTTTAGTTTACTATCTCTTTCATACTTGTTGATAAAGCCCTTAGGATGTTGGCTTGACTACCGGGACTATGATGCGAATTATACTAGTGGGGCTTGTGTAGTCCACAAGCACATCCTTTAACAGTTCCTAGTCAAGAGAGTATCGAGAAAGGGTATCGATATTCCAGAGTAGACTAGTGTGTACGTTTCTTGACCCTATATGGGGCGATGGTTCATCCCATAGCCATTGGTGTTTGACATCAAAGATTGTATACATGTGCTCATTAGAGAATGGGTATACCGAACATGACTCACCGAGAACTCCTAGATGGTACCATACCTATCGTCAGACAACAGTTTTCTGGTGACACTTGTACAGGTTAGTCTGTAGACCTGAGATCGTCATATTGTCTTGTGTGGTTCCCATTGGGCTTTGATTTCCTCCCTACCACGGCTCAAAAGAGTCATGCAAACATGTGGGTTTTTGGGTACAGTCCCGAGTCACATGGAGGCAGTGAGCGATAGGAGGGGTTTCGTCTCTCCCGGTATTGGGAGTTGATGTTGCGTTATACTTGATTGGCTATAACAGCAAGTCCCTGGCCATGGCTGATGAGATTTACTGATAAGTGTTATCCGTAGTTTCTCGAAAGGTTATAGGTCACACATCGGCATGACTTATCAAGTTATTGGGGTCTGACGATTCCACCCCCCAGACTCGATATGCGACATATCAGACGAAGAGACCGGACTGTACGGTAAGTGTTGCTTATAGGCTCCACGGGAGTTTGGACAAGTTTTCTTGTTGATCTTCTATTCGTTCAATACCTGGGTAGCCGTTATGTCCAGCTAGCACCGCTGACTGCTTGTGGGTATTTGATGTGATCATTACCTACTGCTGGCGTATTGACGAGTCTTTAGAGTCCCACATGGTGGTTTCCTAGCTCAAGTGAAACGAAACGTATGGAAATATGTGCGAAAGCTTGATTAAATACGAGTATATGATACCATATTCTAATCTAGCGCTATTTGATATCAGCCAGGTTATATATGATATGACCGGATTATTAAATCAAGTGTTGATTCAATAATTTGATTTATATATATGTTTATATATTTGATATTAGCCGGATTATTTATGATATAACCGGATTATTGAATCAAGTGTTGATTTAATAATTTGATATATATATATATATATATATATTAACTAATATTAAATATTAGCCGAGTTATTTATGATATAACCGGATTATTGAATCAAGTGTTGATTTAATGATTTCATATATATATATATATATATATATTTGATATTAGCCGGGTTATATATGATATAACATGATTATTGAATCAAGTGTTAATTTAATAATTTGATATATATATATATATACATATATATATATATATATATATAAACTAATATTAAGCTCATTTAAGATTTTCTTCTCTTTATATATATATATTGTATCATGCTTGATGATATATAGAACTAGGATGTGTGAGAATCACATTGGGGAAAAAATAATGATAAGTTTTATGAATTAAAACAAAATAAGAATGAGTCATTATTCTTGGATGCTTGGAGAAACCATGACTCATCTTCTAATTTTGTTTTATTCATAAATTTTTTATCATAGTCTTCATCTCATCTACTCTCAATGGTTCACACTCATCCAATGTCCATCTTCTTCTTCATCTACTCACTAATTTTTTAGGGTTGAGAAAAAGAAAAGAAAAGAAATAGTTTTAGTAAGTAAAATTCCTACTTCATCAACCTACACTACTCTTGCCCATTAGTATAGGTTGTTAACTTCACTAATATCTTAATTAGCGAAGTGTGAGCTTGAGTGTGAGTTGCCTCAAGGTGGATCATCTTCGATGACGAAGACTACAAGCAAACTCGTTCCATTCTTCAAGTGGAATCAAAGAAGAGTTCTAGAGACTACTACTTGGAGGTTTAGAAGTGAAGAACTAAACTACAAAGTTTGTAAACTCTCTTCACTTAGTGTAGAACTTGTTTGCTTAACTTTGAAACCCTAATTCTCTAGTTCGATTTTTATATAGTATACTTAGACCTCTAAATTTTTAAAATTGCATACTTAATGCTCATTGAAACCCAGTAGAGGTGCTAAGACATACTTTCATGGTATCAGAGCCAAGCTAGAGACTTAGAAGTAGCTTAGACGAAGTTAAAGTGTTCGATCGATGTTTTAAACTCACGATTTTGGTAGTTTCTGTCCAATTTTCAAACTTCATTATTTTCACAATTAAAAATGCTTAGAAAATCATGCATGTTATTTTATGAAGATGTAAGAAATACGAGCACGTAACTCCACAACTTGGCCGCGGAACCGCTGCCTATACCATGTTTTGGCTGCGGTTCCACCGCGCAAATGTGGAGTTAGGAACTCAGTTTTCATGTTCTGCTTCATTTTGACATTTTGGATTTTTTGGATATTTTTAATGAGGCTCAAGTAGTTGAGGTCACTGTGAATTGTTGTTGTTTGAAATATCGATCGAAATGTTTAAAATTATCTATATTGCTTTGGATATGTGATACAATTTTTGGAATCCACATTGATTAGTTTTGTGAAAACTAGTTATCGATCATTTTAGTTTCAAATGTTGGATGTCACGCCCCGCTTCCCAAAAGAAGGAGAAGGATGACGTGGTATGGTCCGTAACCTAACTGTATTGAAGGTGGTCTATTCAATAGAGTTACGTTAAGCGTATGAATATTTGACATGCAGGATGTGTACCAAAACAAAAATAATAAAAGCGAAAGGCATTTATTTCCATTAACCAAACTTTATTACATCCCAAAAGAAAGAGTAAAATAAACTAAGTAGTTTAATTACATCGAGGAGAAACAAAAGCCCTAAACATGTGGGCAACAACAAAAATTAAATCTAGCTAATCTTCCATCGTCCAGTCTGTATAATCTTCATAAGTTGGCTTCACACCTTGATCCTCGCCATAATACTCATTCTTATCTGACGGATATTCCAAAGATAGAGGAAGAAAAGGAAGGTCCGTCAGCGAGTTATAGTCAGGTAGTATTGCCTCATAAGGAAGTAGGTATAGAAACAAATAGGTGTATATAAATATAATGAATATGATGTACATGGGTATACATGTATGAGGTTGTATGCAAATTAGATATGTTGACAGAGGTATATGTTTGGTAAAGGTTCAAGTCAAGTCAAACGAATATTCAGTCTAAGAGTTAGATCAGGTTAAACAAGGTGTGTATAGTTGGAATTGACAGGTGAACATACTCGTATCCTTGAGGTATCCCATGACTAGCTGGAAGCAGTATGAGCTGATGCTCGTGCCTGGGATGGCAATCAATGTGGTAGCGTGAACATCCCCGAAAGGTGTCTTATGACTACGATGGAGCTTTGTTTAGCGTGAATATCACTCAAGTGCACAGGTATTACCACCCTTCAGTTCCATAATAAACAACAAGTCTAAACTGGTAAAATATCCACATCCAAGATACTGAATAACTCGTGTCTCATGAAGAAAGGTAGATAAGGTAACAGGTGGGTATAGCACATGATGTGAGTTTAGTGTTGAGTATCAATAGGTATTGTAAATGTTTTAGTTTGTTAAACAAGGGTCCGGATACTCGCGATTATTCCGTTGTGGCCACGGAACAACAACTAGGGAAGTGAAATATACCGTTTCACTTCCCGGGATCATGATCGAGTAGTAGGGGAATCCGAGTTCCGAATCTCCTTGCCTAATCAAACTACCCATCTCCTGATTCAGTATAAAGGTTTTGACGAATTGGAGTTAGTGCGTATACCTCTAGGCATGAAATTTCCACATTGCATGTCATCCACATTTTTGGATCATTCGCCCGAATATCGGGTTAGTATTCGCCCGAATATCGGGTTAGTAGTCGTCCACACATTGGACTGGTTACCCTGCCTGCAGGGATCTTCATATTTGTATAGTCGTCCGTACATCAGACCGGTCACCCGGAATATCGGGATCTTCTCAATAAGTATTCTATACCTAGGTCCGCGCATTCTAACCCTAACCGTATCATGTGTTGTATATGTCATAAAATGGAAATTTTAAAAAGTATTGATCTCGTTTAATATGGCCTTCCACAACCACTCGTTTTATTTTCTAAAGGTCGTAAAGTACTTCGTGTCATCTTAGGGGTGCTTAGTAAAAAGAATAATAGTGTTTAATTATCTTTTATTACTTCTAAGAAAAACCATGAGGTTTGGAATATTTATCATTTTGGAAAAACATAATGTTTTAAGGAAAAATATCCTTTCGATAAAAGGTTGTGGTGTTTATTTGAAAATTACCTTTTAATAAGGTACTAGATATTTCTTTTGAAAAGATATCGTTATACGGATCATGGTCCTTGTTGAAAATGGCCTTTTAATAAAGGTCGAGGTATTTAAATGAAATTAATAATTTTATGAAATTATAGTGTTTTAGGTTCGGGGTAACGTTTTAGAAAATACATTCGTGTTGGAAAAACCATAAGCCGTTATTTAAATTTAGTATTTTCCTCTTTAAAAAGGTTGAAGGGATTTAACAACATTATAGTAGTTGAGGAAAAAGGGTGTACGTAAAAATATATCTATATCGTATCTAAAAATAAACCTTCCAATTATCTTATCAAATAAATATAATCGTTTTAACAAAACGAGGGTCCTTTTTGTAGAAGAAAACTTATTTCGAGATCACAACAATAGTATGGGTGAGAGTAGGTATGAAAGGGGTGAATTAATATTCGTGAGTTATAAACATTAGGCTTGTCACATTCCATGTAGCATGAGGGTACAGTATTTTTGGTATATACGAGTGATTAAGAAACTCATTTTAATTAGGGCTTAAGATTATCATCATTAAGGGTACAAGGAATAGGCATGCACGAATATTATAACATTATTTTAAATAGGGAGTTGATGATTAGAAGTTGGAACTAAGGTTATTGAGAAAAGAAGAAGGCGACGGAATGAGGGGAGAGAGGCGGATCCTACCTTTTGTTTGAGTTGGATGCCGATGTGTTGAATGCGTAGGCTTGTAAAAAATACTCAATAGCTCTGCGCTCAGATTTTTCCCTGATGATTAGGTGGAGCCGTAGCATCGGCGTCGTCGATACGAAGGCGTGGTTATTTTTTTCAGAATTTTTAGAGTTCTGAGATGTGAGAAATCAATGTTTGAAGTGCCTATTTATAGGGTTTTATTACCAACCATAAAATCCAAAATTTCAGTTAAAATATACGAAAATCCACGCCGGCCAATGATTTCCTCATCATTTGTTGATGATTAGCCGCCGCCGCCCTTCATATCATCCGTTGGATCAAGATCCAACGGTCTGGATAGCGCCGCCGCCCACTCAACTGCGTGCCACGCATCACGCATGGGGGATCATGCGTTTTCGCGTGGTCCCCACCACGTGGGCGCCGTCGGTGGGTTCTGGGCCGTTGGATCTTGTATCCAACGGTCCAGAATCAAGAGGATTTAAATATATATATTTTTTATAAATAAAAATACTAACTGTTTATTATTTAAAATTGAATTTGATTTTAAAAAAATTGTTAAAAATAGTTAAAAATACGGGAAAATTATGGAAAAAAATTCAGAAAATATATTTCATTGTTATATTTAGTATAAAAATAAATTTGGGCTAATAACAAATAATATATCCATTTCTATGTTGTTAGCTAGTTATTATGATTATTTAAAATCTAGTTTATCCTTTAAAATATTGTTAATTACGAATTAATAATAAAAATATGCAGATTATTTTAAGGCATTATAAAATTTTATTAAAACATTTTAAGCCTAGGAAAACAATAAATAGATTTTAGAAAATTCCCTAAATCATATTTCAGTGCTCTGAAAATTATTAATATTACAAAAAAATATTTTCTATCAACGAAACACGTAAATAATTATTTGATACTAAAATTTAAATAGAATATATTTTATTAGGTATTAGAAATCACGATCGTTACAATCTACCCTCCTTAAAATAATTTCGTCCTCGAAATTTCAGAAGGTAGGTCAAGAAAAAGAAAATCACTAAGAAGGGATTATCGCGGTTAAATATTTTGGGTCTTGCTCTTTCGTCCCGTTTTCTCACTTTCGCGTATGTCTGCCTAGTAATTCTTTCTCCACTTAACTCTAGCCGGCTGGATTGTCTTGTCCCTCAAGGTTTCATTCTTCTAGTATCCCAACCAGTTGCCGCTCGTAGGTTACGCCAACTTTTCCGTGATCTCGGAACGATCAAAACTATGACTAGGGTTGCCAGCATACCCTTTTAACTGTGAGGTATGAAAGTATTATGCACGCCCTCCAAAGAAAATAGAAGAACTAGGCTATACACAAACCCACCGTCTCCTTCCAAGATGTTAAACGGTCGATGAGTCATGGGCTGATCCTTCCGCGCTCTCTTCATCGCATTACCATCTCCACTTTTTCTACCATTATCTAAATCTTACAAATTCTCCATCTTCAGGATCGTCCCAACCGATCGGCACTTCTCCCATATAAAACTTGACCCCTATTATCCGCTTCAGGTGTTTCAACCCTCCGTGTCCTCACGTTCTCCTTAGAGTAGTGTTTTTATATCTTCAAGATGAATATTACCATCGCCAATTCTAGATCTGAACATGATAGTTGCGTCCACAAGTCGTTAGTTGTCTTGACGCATATGCAACTATATCGTCGCGCTGATACATCACACCACCAAGTCCCTTCTCCGAAAATCGTTGTGGATGTTTAAAACTTCTGGGTTTGCTAAGAATTGCAAGAATGGTTGTGATAGTTACGATCTACCCTCCTTAGAATAATTTCATATTTGAAATTTTCAAAGGAGTAGCCACTATTAGGCACGGAAATCAGTAACGCTGTCAGAAATCCTCTTTGCTGCATGTGTCGCTCCCGCGAGTTGGTGTATCACTTGATGCATGGAAAGTCTCTGGAGGGTTTAGGTACAAGGAATCGGAAAATGTAAAATCAGTAGTTGATTCCAGATAGAAAAGTTTGGAAGTTGAAGGGAGGTTGTGAATTGATGGAAAACTTGCGAGATATAACATAAAGGCACTAGTCGAAATTACGAAAACTAGAGGAATTATGGTGAGTCCAACTAAGATTTGCATCGAAAGATAAATAAGAATGGTATCGAAAGAAAAGTACCTCTGTTGTCTTTCCACGTGGCATCAGCCTTCTCGGCTGTCATGGTGAAGGTCTGGCATTTGGGTCCATTCCTCCACGCTTGCTGAAAAACACGCTCCTGTGATGACAAGAGTGGTCCTTTCGATGATGCCCCTTGACTGGTTGGTTTAGTGGCGGAAAGTGGCCGGTTTCCCTGTGTTGGTGCCACATAGTTAGCCGGCTTCTTGACGGAGCCTGATTGTCTCCCTCTCTTAGGACAGTCCCTAATAGTATGATCCGGAGACCCACAGACTATGCAAAATTTGTTCAAAATGCGACAGTCTCTCCTGTAGTGTCCGGCCCTACCACAATGGTTGCATATAACGGCTGGTTTTCTGAAGATAGTTGGTCCTGCTGGTCTCTTGGGTTGTTATCTTCCGTTGAATCTGGAAGATGTTCCTCCAAGAATTTGATTGGCCGGTCGCTTAATGTCGGACAAACGGTCATCCTTCCTTATGCATCGCTGAAGGTCTTCAAAGTTTCGCGCTGCCTCTAAGATTTTATCATAAGTCGAAAGGGTAGCAGAAGACATGGAGGACTGTGTCTTCAGATCCAACCCCTGGCGGAATCTCTTAGCATAAAGTTCTGGGGTTGCCACCAGATGATGCACGAACCGACTTAACCTTGCGAACTCCGAAGCGTACTCGTCCATCGACTTATCCCACATGCTCCCTTGTTGGAAATGTATAAACTCTCTTTCCATCTCTAGGTGTGCCACGGCTGGGAAGTACTGGGTATCAAAATGTTGTTTGAACGTTTCCCAGTCGATGGGCTCCTTCAATCTACTTTCCTCTGCCTCCCACCATATCCTGGCATTAACCGTCAGTTGTAGCTTAGCGATATTCACCCATGCGTCCTTCGGAATTTGGGCGGCACCGAGATTGTTGACTGTTCCCTTGAGCCACTCCTCAGCTTCTAAGGGAGTTTCCTTCCTCGAAAAAGTCTTGGGATGGAGTGATCTGAACTGCTTCACTCCCGCCGAATCTTGAGGAACTGGGGTTAGTGTCTTACTTAAAATCTCTGCTTGTTGCTGCCTACTTTCTCGTGGCTCCTGATGAAGGGCAGCTATCTGCTGCTGCTGTTGCTCCAGTAGTCCTTTCATCATTTGTAGCATAGCTGCTTGCTGAGCAGCGGCTCCATTGACTCCATTTCCCCTTCGGTTGCGGTCATGGTGTCGTCCGGCCATTGATGATCAAAATGTGTTAGGTTACAAACAGGCTAGGGATGAGACAAGATAATAACTTGCATAGAAGAATAACAATTAATGCAAGAGAGAGACTAATAGGAAGAGCAAGAGACATAAGAGAGATTTTTGCTCGAAACTAAGATTTTATTATCTAACTTCAATATAGAGAGTACAACCGAAAAGTAAGGACATGCCCCTACTATTCTTACATCGTTTTATTTGGCCAAAGAAAAGGAAAAAGACTTATTAGTCTCGTTTATGGGAGTTCAACAAGTGGTGATAGGTCCTCGCACTAAGAAAGGTACGACCATTCCCACGGTGCCTTGTGGGGACAACTGCCTGAGTTTCTTCGGTCTCGAGTTCCTCCTCACTTGAAACTTCGTCCTTCGACTCATCCCTGGCAGGAGCCTCATTCTCTGATTCCACCTCTATAGGGTTTTGTTCTTTTGCAGGGGCCTCCTCATCAGAATCATATTCTATAGGATTCTCTCCCGCCGCAATAGCCTCTTTTTCTGGCCCCTCCTCTATATGCTCCTCTTCCATAGGATCTTCTTCTTCACCTTCGGAGTCATTGGCCATCATAGGCTCCGGAGTTGCAGCATCGACTTCTTCGTCTTCCGGGTTGCTGTCGGAAATGACCGCCTGAGAGTCTACGACTTTGTCGTCTGAATCTCCAGATGTAGCTTCAAAAGTAATATCGGACATGTCATCCTCGTCGGAAAGATTTGCCACGACATGAAAGGAAGGTCATGGTCAGGGTACAAAATGTCAAGGAAAGGACAAGGGACATAGGAAAACTATGAAATCGATATAGATGGATGAGATTCACAAATATAATAAGTCAGTTAACGATTTCATTTTAGTACACAAGAGGACCTGCATGGGCCACCACTAAACCTGTCACACCCCGCTTTCCAAAAGAAGGAGAAGGATGACGTGGCATGGTCCGCAACCTAACTGTATTGAAGGTGGTCTATTCAATACAGTTATGTTAAGCGTATGAATATTTGACATGCAGGATGTGTACCAAAACAAAAATAATAAAAGCGAAAGGCATTTATTTCCATTAACCAAACTTTATTACATCCCAAAAGAAAGAGTAAAATAAACTAAGTAGTTTAATTACATCGAGGAGAAACAAAAGCCCTAAACATGTGGGCAACAACAAAAATTAAATCTAGCTAATCTTCCATCGTCCAGTCTGCATAATCTTCATAAGTTGGCTTCACACCTTGATCCTCGCCATAATACTCATTCTTATCTGATGGACATTCCAAAGATAAAGGAAGAAAAGGAAGGTCCGTCAGCGAGTTATACTCAGGTAGGATTGCCTCATAAGGAAGTATGCATAGAAACAAATAGGTGTATATAAATATAATGAATATGATGTACATGGGTATACAGGTATGAGGTTGTATGCAAATTAGATATGTTGACAGAGGTATATGTTTGGTAAAGGTTCAGGTCAAGTCAAACGAATATTCAGTCTAAGAGTTAGATCAGGTTAAACAAGGTGTGTATGGATGGAATTGACGGGTGAACATACTCGTATCCTTGAGATATCCCATGACTAACTGGAAGCAGTATGAGCTGGTGCTCGTGCCTGGGATGGCAATCAATGTGGTAGCGTGAACATCCCCGAAAGGTGTCCTATGACTACGATGGAGCTTTGTTTAGCGTGAATATCACTCAAGTGCACAGGTATTACTACCTTTCAGTTCCATAATAAACAACAAGTCTAAACTGGTAAAATATCCATTTCCAAGATACTGAATAACTCGTGTCTCATGAAGAAAGGTAGATAAGGTAATAGGTGGGTATAGCACATGATGTGAGTTTAGTGTTGAGTATCAATAGGTATTGTAAATGTTTTAGTTTGTTAAACAAGGGTCCAGATACTCGCGATTATTCCGTTGTGGCCACGGAACAACAACTAGGGAAGTGAAATATACCGTTTCACTTCCCGGGATCATGATCGAGTAGTAGGGGAATCCGAGTTCCGAATCTCCTTGCCTAATCAAACTACCCATCCCCTGATTCAGTATAAAGGTTTTGACGAATTAGAGTTAGTGCGTATACCTCTAGGCATGGAATTTCTACATTGCATGTCATCCACATTTTTGGATCATTCGCCCGAATATCGGGTTAGTATTCGCCCGAATATCGGGTTAGTAGTCGTCCACACATTGAACTGGTTACCCTGCCTGCAGGAATCTTCATATTTGTATAGTCGTCCGTACATCAGACCGGTCACCCGGAATATCGGGATCTTCTCAATAAGTATTCCATACTTAGGTCTGCGCATTCTAACCCTAACCGTATCATGTGTTGTATATGTCATAAACTGAAAATTTTAAAAAGTATTGATCTCGTTTAATATGGCCTTCCACAACCACTTGTTTTTTTTTTCTAAAGTGCGTAAAGTACTTCGTGTCATCTTAGGGGGTGCTTAGTAAAAAGAATATTAGTGTTTAATTATCTTTTATTACTTCTAAAAAAAACCATGAGGTTTGGAATATTTATCATTTTGGAAAAACATATGTTTTACGGAAAAATATCTTTTCGATAAAAGGTTATGGTGTTTATTTGAAAATTACCTTTTAATTAGGTACTAGATATTCCTTTTGAAAAGATATCGTTATACGGATCATGGTCCTTGATGAAAATGGCCTTTTAATAAAGGTCGAGGTATTTAAATGAAATTAATAATTTTATGAAATTATAGTGTTTTAGGTTCGGGGTAACGTTTTAGAAAATACATTCGTGTTGGAAAAACCATAAGCCGCTATTTAAATTTAGTATTTTCCTCTTTAAAAAGGTTGAAGAGATTTAACAACATTATAATAGTTGAAGAAAAAGGGTGTACGTAAAAATATATCTATATCGTATCTAAAACTAAACCTTCCAATTATCTTATCAAATAAATATAACCGTTTTAACGAAACGAGGGTCCTTTTTGTGGAAGAAAACTTATTTCGAGATCACAACAATAGTATGGGTGAGAGTAGGTATGAAAGGGGTGAATTAATATTCGTGAGTTATAAACATTAGGCATGTCACATTCCATGTATCATGAGGGTACAGTATTTTTGGTATATACGAGTGATTAAGGAACTCATTTTAATTAGGGCTTAAGATTATCATCATTAAGGGTACAAGGAATAGGCATGCACGAATATTATAACATCATTTTAACTAGGGGGTTGATGATTGGAAGTTGGAACTAAGGTTATTGAGAAAAGAAGAAGGCGACGGAACGAGGGGAGAGAGGCGGATCCTATCTTTTGTTTGAGTTGGATGCCGATGGGTTGAAAGCGTAGGCTTGTACAAAATCCTCAATAGCTCCGCGCTCAGATTTTTCCCTGGTGATTGGGTGGAGCCGTAGCGTCGGCGTCGTCGATACGAAGGCGTGGGTATTTTTTCAGAATTTTTGGAGTTCTGAGGTGTGAGAAATCAATGTTTGAAGTGCCTATTTATAGGGTTTTATTACCAACCCGAAAATCCACGCCGGCCAATGATTTTCTCATCATTTGTTGATGATTAGCCGCCGCTGCCCTTCATCTCATCCGTTGGATCAAGATCCAACGGTCTGGATCGCGCCGCCGCCCACTCAACTGCGCGTCACGCGTCACGCGTAGGGGGATCATGCGTTTTCGTGTGGTCCCCACCACGTGGGCGCCGTCGGTGGGTTCTGGGCCGTTGGATCTTGTATCCAACGGTCCAGAATCAAGAGGATTTAAATATATATATATATATATATATATATATATATATATATTTTATAAATAAAAATACTAACTGTTTATTATTTAAAATTGAATTTGATTTAAAAAAAATTGTTAAAAATAGTTTAAAATATGGGAAAATTATGGGAAAAAATTCAGAAAATATATTTCATTGTTATCTTTAGTATAAAAATAATTTTGGGCTAAAAACAAATAATATATCCATTTCTATGTTGTTAGCTAGTTATTATGATTATTTAAAATCTAGTTTATCCTTTAAAATATTTTTAATTACGAATTAATTATTTTAATTGATAATAAAAATATGCAGATTATTTTAAGGCATTATAAAATTTTATTAAAATATTTTAAGCCTAGGAAAACAATAAATAGATTTTAGAAAATTCCCTAAATCATATTTCACTGCTCTGAAAATTATTAATATTACAAAAAAATATTTTTCTATCAACGAAACACGTAAATAATTATTTGATACTCAAATTTAAATAGAATATATTTTATTTGGTATTAGAAATCATGATCGTTACATTGGATTACCACGGAGTTTGGATTTGGATCGAAACTCCGTCGTAATCTCATATCGTACGCGAATATTCGCTGGGAGACACTAGTAGATAGCCACGCCTATTGCCCCGACCAAGTGACTATAGGAGAACCCCATGGCCAAGAGCATCCACTCGGGTGCTCGCGGCCACAATGTTCTGCCCAAGTGCAGTTCGTTGATGGCCTCGGGGGTGCAACCATCTACTAAAGTTCCCGACGAACCTTCGAATCATTAATCGAGAATCTTATTGAATTGCCCGGGTTAATTTTTGAAAAGTGTTTTCAATTTGAGACCTAAATGCAAGGTTTATAGGGTTAGGCATGAAATTCGGAATATGTGATAATCCGGGTTTATGATGTCTAAAAATGGGATTCTAATTATTATAGTTTTCATTTCTTTTCTGTGTCCGTAAGTGTAATATGTGGAAGTATCCCCGATCTCGTTGTTATACGACAACGACATTAGGGATACGAATATTTACTTATGTTGATGACATGTGATGTCATTGTGTTGCTATCGATATGTTATATTGGATCGTCGTGATTGAATAACCGATTTTTTATGTGAGATGGGAGTTTTTCAATTTCATTCATGTAAATAATTGTATGTAATATTCTTTTATTGGGACACTTCCGGGTTGAGGTTGTAGTCTCCATTCGATGTATATTATTTACTTTACTGCATTAGGATAGACCCAAGGCAGATAGCACAAGTAACCGGGTTCTAGAGTCCAGTAGGAGGCCATCTCGAGGAGTCGAGACCGGTCGCCTAACTCTAGAATTGGTAGGGTTGCTTACCGCTCTCGTAGGGTTCTATGGATGTGGGCTTGGTTATTCATCACGACCGTGGAATCCGTGTTTTTCGTTACTGGCTTAATCTAAAACACGGATCTCCTAGTATATCCTATATTTCATATATCTGCTTCTGCTGTCCTGTAATGTGATGTGATGTGATCATATAACTGCGTGAGACGAATGCTACTTATATATATGATATATTAGTAGACACTATATATGTTTTTCTTCCGCGCTAGTCCTGACCCCGCCTTGCCGTAAGTTAAGTAACCTTACGGTGAAGACCCGGGTCCCTGTGGCGAATGCGGATGGCATATATGTGTGGATGTTTACGAAACATAATTGATGGGAATTCATTAATAAGATTAATGAAATGAAAAGAAACCTAAAAGATATTGTAGAATCAAATTTTTCAAAAAGGTAGCTCTAGTTCTTGCTTTGTATAATGGTATTCCATTATGAATATCCAGCACCTCATTCGATGAGGAAAGAGCCTAGATCCCTTCACCGGGAATGTCCTCTTTAGCAAAAAATAGCATATGCTACAACCCACTCGGTTTGTTTTAAAAACTACTCGATTTTGTAAAGCGGAGCTTAAACCACTCCTTTTTCAAATCACTATATTCTACAACGATATTAAGTTCATTATGTTAAAGGTTGTCTTCAAAACCAGTCGTAGCTCTTCGTCATTCAGATAGGTACTGTTTAGTATTCGTGCTGCATTTGTTGACCTTGTCGAGGCATAGTGTTCGATAATTGATTAGTGCATTTCTGCCGCATGATGATGCGATTGGTTAGGGCAGTCGTACGACTTTGTTGATCCTGTCAAGGGTCGTGCGGGATGGTCTAAATCAGTCATGAAATGACGGGTTGAACTTGACTTGCGGTTTATGGTTTGTTGACCTTGTCAAGGTCATAAACCGCATGGGGTAAAAACAGATATCAGGAATTTCAAGTGTTGAAATTTGCAATGAGATTGCATACCTTCTATGTGATAGTTGGATCCCGATACCCACGACGAGTAAGTGTTACTCCTGGGAGAGTTTTCCACTTTACAATTAGCTAATCCAGTAGGTGTCTAAGAAAGGTGTTAACGGGGTTATGCCCCTGCAAAAACGAGGTTATTTAATTATTTCCATGCGAAACCAAGGGGAGGCCCCCTCGGAGTGCTAACATCTGCCTGGCTGATCGATTAGCGATCTTGTAGAGTGAAATTAATTCCAGCTAATCTTCCCTTTTAGGGTTTGAAGGAAGATTTGATAAAAACAGTAGGAGCCATCCTGATTAGATAAGATAATAATCAATCTAATCTTGCAAGAGTGCACGCTAAAGTGTTTTCTTCTCTCTCTCTAGGTAGAGACCATGTCACGCATTAATCAAGATAATAACATGGATGTATTGACCGAACCCGCTTATTATACTGGGCTGGGGAACGTTGGTTCCGCCCTATCTTATGACAACTGTCATAAGTCCGGGCAAGGGATAGGGGAATGTAAGGATTTCCACACAACCCAAATGAAGAAAGAGCATTCTGATGCATCTTCTTCGGGTGTGTTAGTTATTGAGAACTGTTTCTCAGTCCGCTCTACGTCCTGGGTATTGGATACCGGATCAGGATCTCATATTTGTAATTTGTTATAAGGGTTAAAGAGATATAGAGAACTGGGAAAGGGTGATATGTCTCTCAGAGTAGTGAATAGAGCAATTGTTGCTGCCGAAGCTGTCAGCAAATATCACCCAGTATTGCCAAATGATAATACATTGATTTTGAGCGACTGTTATTTTGTACCATCTATGATGTGCAATATTATTTCCATTTTTTTATTAGATAAAGAAGGATATAACTTTGCATTAAAGAAAAATGTTATGAATATTTTCCTAAATCAAGTGTTGATTGGATTTGGTATGTTATGTAATGGTTTATACGTTCTAAATCAAAATACAGTTCTAAATATACAGAACACACACAAGAGGAAAAGTTCAGAAATGAACGAAGCCTTCTTGTGGCATTGTAGACTTGGTCATATCAATGCAACCGGACTAACTAAGTTGCATAAAGATGAATATTTGAATAAATTCGAATTTACATCTTATGAAATTTGTCAGTCATGCCTCAAAGGAAAGATGACCAAAACTCTGTTTACGGGACACGGAGAAAGAGATACTGAACTCTAGGGATTGATACATAGTGATGTATGCGGTCCTATGTCTACACATGCCAGAAATGGTTCCTCATACTTCATTACATTCACCAATGATCTCTCAATATTCGGGCATGTGTTCCTGTTGAAACACAAATCTGAAGCTTTTGAGAAATTCAAGGAATATAAGAGCGAAGTAGAGAACCAGATGGGTAAAAGTATTAAAAATCCTTCGATCTGATCGAAGAGGTGAATACTTAAGCACGGAATTTCGAGATTATCTAAAAGAGAATGTGATTCTCTCTCAGCTTACTCCTCCGTATACACTACAGCACAACGGTGTATCGGAACGGAGGAATCACATCCTATTAGATATGGTGCGCTCTACGATGAGTACTGCTGAGTTACTTATTTCCTTTTGGAGTTATGCACTTGAGACAGCTGCATACCTATTGAATCAAGTTCCATCAAAATCTGTGCCTAAAAGACCATATGAGATATGAAGTGGAAAGAGACCATATCTTAAACGAGTTAAGATATGGGGTTGTCCGGTCTATGTTTAAAAACAAAATCTGGACAAACTCGAAGCACGATCAGTTCTTTGTAAGTTTGTGGGATATCCAAAGAATTCACATGGATATCTATTCTACCAGATTGAAGAACAAAAAGGTGTTCATTGCTCAACATTCCACCTTTTTAGAAAAGGAATTTCTTATAAAAGAAATTAGTGGTAATGAGGTAGAGCTGGAAGAAGTTCCAGAAACATAAATTGCAATAGAAGATTTGGTAGAACCGGAGGATTCAATAGTCCCCGACGAACCTCAGCCACTCCGCAGATCTGGTAGGGTTTCTCACCCACCTGAGAGATACTACGGTTTTCTCATAGACGGTGGGAGCGAGGATTGCATCATGGAACATGATGACCTGATTGATTCTTTTCCGGTGTGTATATAAGAAAATGTATAGAAATCACAACCAAAGAAATTTTTGACCGTAATCAATAACGGTGTCGTGTGTAGCGCGTTAGCGAGTGCGGATCGTCCACAGGGAAAGTGAGAACCGTTCGAATTTGAATCAGATGAATTGAAAATTAAAGAAAAGAGAAAGACAATTCAATTCAAGATTTAAAAGTAAATTTCAAGAATCATCTTGATCTAAATCAAGAAAACATAAAAATCAAGAATCAAGAATTGATGATATCCAATCGAATTAGGTTTCAAGAATCGAAGTGAGGCTCGTAGGAATCGATCGAATCTATAGACGTGATGAAATCTATTGATTACGTTTTCTTATCCATTAATGATTTGATACTAAATCGATGACGATTAATCGAGGTTTAAGGATCTTTTGAAGAAACTAGGGCTTCATCTCATCATTTGTCATTTCGATGAATCTCATTCAAAAAGCTAGCCTCTAGTAAATTCAAGAATCGATCGTGGATCACTAATTAAGAGCGAACACAATCAAGAAAGCATCGCTCGAAACTAGGTTGCCGATTCCTCAATTTACAAGAGTTTACAAAACTTATAGGAATTAAGAATCGTTTCAAGATTTGTAACATCATCATCTATTGATTCTCTCGACTCCTTCACGAGCGGAGTTTTACTCAAACATCATATCAAAGAACATAATCACAAATTGAGATCTAGTCATGATGCAAGAATGTAAAGAAAGCAAGCTATATAAATTTCACCTTTATTTATCAACAATTTTGTTACAATTCTCTCAAGATCTACAATGAGGAAAGAACTCGATTGTTGATTTCGCGTCGCTCATCTTCGTGAGTCGCGGATCGTCTTGGACCACTTGCTCGGATGAAGATCGGCTTCGATCCTAAAAGGTTGAAGGCTTTATGCTTGATTTGTACTCAAAGATCTTGAATTTTGGCTTTGGTGATTGGATTAGGGTTAGGGTTACAATGGACAAGTCGTGTCACTCAACTTGTGGGTGAATTGTTGAACAACAACCTTGAGAGTGAAGTCTTAGGGTCCTTTTTATAGCCTTGATTAGGATTAGCTTCCTTTAGAAGCTAGGTTTAGTTTAGCTTCCCTTGTAAGCTTGGTAGTTAGGTAGAAGGTTCTAGAGGTAGTTAGTTAGGGTTAGCTTCCTTCATAAGCTTGGAGGTTAGGGAGAAGCTTCTAGGCTTAGGTACTTAAGTAGCTTGCTTTGGAAGCTTGAGGGTGTTTAACTTGTACAAAGGGCCTTGCTGTTCTGTCAGAAGATTCTGGAGAATTCTGGACTTTGAAGTGGCTTGAATAGATGTAGGCCTTGAACTAAGAAACTTGAAGCTGAACTGCGCTGACATCACACCCACGTGGCTGCGGATCCGCGGCACCAAGGGCCTTTTGGCCGCGGATCCGCGGCCAAATAGTGGTCTTGGAGCATGGAATTTCTAGGGTTGCTTTGTTCTGGCTTTAGGTACATTTTCTGATATGTTGAAGCTCATAATTCTTCCTTGATCACTGCCAGATCTCAAGTCTTGGACTTGGCGTATTTTTAGCAGCACTTTTAACTGTTTCGGCTCTTCTCCTGGAATTTCCTGCACAGATTCTCGAGACAAGTGTTGCGCTATACAAAGATTATGCGATGCAATGATAAACACTCAATTTCCCTCAAAATGTCGGTTTTAAAGTATAACACAGGTAATTTGGTATTTTACGGCTGTTTTGCTAATATGTGCAATATTCATACCGAACACTTATAGATGAGTGCAAATGGTAGGGAAATTGACGTGTTAAAAATGTAATATTTTCGACTGATCATGACCCGACTAGTTTCGAGCAGGCAATCACAAGTGGGGATTCTGTGAAATGGCTGGATGCTATGCGATATGAGATAGAATCCATGTACACCAACAGGGTATAGACTTTAGAAGTTGCTCCTGAAGGGGTAAAACCCATTAGGAGCAAGCGGATCTTCAAGAAGAAAATTGGTGTAGATGGAAAGGTTGAGACCTTCAAAGCTAAACTTGTAGCAAAAGGTTTTCATCAACGACTAGGTGTCGACTATGATAAGACCATTTCTTCAGTGGCTATGCTTAAGTCCATCAGGATCCTACTTTCCATTGCTGCATATCATGACTATGAAATGTGGCAGATGGACGTCAAGACCGCTTTTTTAAATGGTGATTTAGAAGAAAGCGTGTATATGACACAGCCAGAGGGCTTCGTAAATAGTGGGAGCAGCGGAAAGGTGTGCAAGCTGCTTAAATCAATCTATGGATTGAAGTAGGCGTCACGGAACTGGAACATCTGTTTTGATGTAGCAGTCAAAGAGTTTGACTTCATCAAAAATGTAGATGAACCATGTATATATAAAAAGGTTGTAGAGAGTAAGGTTGTATTCCTCGTATTGTACGTGGATGACATACTCTTGATAGAAAATGATGTTCCTATGCTGCACTCGGTCAAACTCTTCCTATCACAAAAGTTCTCCATGAAAGATCTGGGTGATGATTCCTACATTCTGGGGATAAAGATCTATAGGGATAGATCTAAGAGGATGTTAGGATTGTCCCAATCTAGATACATAGACACCATACTAAAGAGCTTTAGTATGGAAGATTCTAAGCATGATAATTTACCCGCTTGTTCAGGAATCACTCTCTTCAAAGAGATGTCTCCCAAGACTGATTTGGAGAGGGCTCGCATGAACGTAATACCCTATGCTTCTGCAGTTGGGTCTATCATGTACGCGATATTATGCACCAGACCGGATGTAGCTTACGCACTTAGAGTGGTAAGTAGGTATCAATTAGACCCAGGGGAGAAGAACCGGATAGCTGTGGAGAACATTCTTAAGTACTTGAGAAGGACTAAAGAAATGTTCTTAGTGTATGATAACGGAGAACTCTAAGTGGAGTCCTTTACCGATTCGAGCTTTCAGAGTGATAAGGATGACAACAAGTCTATCTCGGGCTTTGTCTTCACCCTCTATGGAGGGGCAGTATGTTGGAAGAGTTCCAAACAAGATACCGTTGCAGACTCGACGATAGAGGCTGAATATATCGCTGCTAACGATGCTGCTAAAGAGGCTGTCTGGATGAAGAAGTTCATTATTGAACTTGGTGTGGTTCCATCCATTGAAGATCCAATACCCTTGTATTGTGATAACAATGGAGCTGTGGCTTTGGCCAAGGAACCCCGATCCCATCAACGATCCAGACATATTCTAAGGCGGTATCACCTGATCCGGGAGATAGTTGATCGCCGCGAGATCGAGGTCAAAAGAGTAAACATGAAGGACAGCACGGCGGATCCACTCACGAAGGCCCTTCCCCAGACACAGTTCGAGAGACTTTTTGGGATGTTGGGTATGCGATACTACAACAACTGGACTTAGTGCAAGTGGGAGATTGTTAGGAATATGTATGCCCTAGAGGCCATTATTGTATATTATAGTGGATGCTTGGACATATATATAGAGGACTTTCTTGCTCGACATGATAGTATGCTATCTGGTTGCCCTTTATCTTAATATGTGCACTTGTTTTAGTTTACTATCTCATTCATACATGTTGATAAAGCCCTTAGGATGTTGGCTTGACTACCAGGACTATGATGCGAATCATACTAGTGGGGCTTGTGTAGTTTACAAGTACATCCTTTAACAGTTCATAGTCGAGAGAGTATCGAGACAGAGCATCAATATTCCAGAGTAGACTAGTGTGTACGTTTCTTGACCCTGTATGGGGTGATGGTTGATCTCATAGCCATTGGTGTTTGACATCAAAGATTGTACACAGGTGCTCATTGGAGAATGGGTACACCGAACAGGATTCGCCGAGAACTCCTAGATGGTACCATACCTATTGTCAGACAGGAGTTCTTTGGTGACACTTGTACAGGTTAGTTTGTAGACTCGAGATCATCATAGTGTCTTATGTGGTTCCCACTGTGCTTTGATTTCCTCTCCACCACGGCTCAAAGGAGTCGTGCAAACAGGTGATTTTTGGGTACTGTCCCGAGTCACATGGAGGCAGTGAGTGATAGGAGGGGTTTCGTCTCTCCCGGTATTGGGAGTTGATGTTGCACTATACTCGATTGGCTATAACAACAAGTCCCTGACTAGGGCTGATAAGATTTACCGATAAGTGTTATCAGTAGTTTCTCGAAAGGTTATAGGCCACACATCGGTATGACTTATCAAGTTATTGGGTCTGACGATTCCACCCCCAGACTCGATATGCGACATATCAAATGAAGAGACCGAACTATACGGAAAGTGTTGCTTATAGGCTCTACGGGAGTTTGGACAAGTTTGCTTGTTGATCTTCTATTCGTTCAATATCTGGGTAGCCGTTATGTCCAGCTTGTACCGCTGACGGCTTGTGGGTATTTGATGTGATCATTACCTATTGCTGGCGTATTGACGAGTCTTTAGAGTCTCACATAGAGGTTTCCTAGCTCAAACGAAATGAAATAGGGCACGCATGGAGATATGTGCGGAAGCTTGATTAAATACGAGTATATGATACCGTATTCTAATCTAGCGACATTTGATATCAGCCGGGTTATATATGATATAACTGGATTATTAAATCAAGTGTTGATTCAATGATTTTATTTATATATATGTTTATATATTTGATATTAGCCAGATTATATATGATATAACCGGATTATTGAATCAAGTGTTGATTTAATAATTTGATATATATATATATATTAACTAATATTAAATATTAGCCGAGTTATATATGATATAACCGGATTATTGAATCAAGTGTTGATTTAATGATTTGATATACATATACATATACATATATATATTTGATATTAGCCGGGTTATATATGATATAACCGGATTATTGAATCAAGTGTTGATTTAATAATTTGATATATATATAAACTAATATTAAGCTCACTTAAAATTTTCTTCTCTTTATATATATGTGTGTGTGCGCGCGCGCGTGCGGGGGCGCGCGCGCGTGTATTGTATCATGGTTGATGATACATAGAACTAGGATGTGTAAGAATCACATTGGGAAAAAGATAATGATAAGTTTTATGAATTAAAACAAAATAAGAATGAGTCATTATTCTTAGATGCTTGGAGAATCCATGACTCATCTTCTAATTTTTTTTATTCATAGTCTTCATCTCATCTACTCTCAATGGTTCACACTCATCCAATGTTCATCATCTTCTTCATCTCCTCTCAAATTTTCTAGGGTTGAGAAAAAAGAAGAAAAGAAATAATTTTAGTGAGCAAAATTCTTACTTCATCAACCTGCACTACTCTAGCCCATTAGTATAGGTTGTTAATTTCACTAATACCTTGATTAGTGAAGTGTGAGCTTGAGTGTGAGTTGCCTCAAGGTGGATCACCTTTGACGACAAAAACTACAAGCAAGCTTGTTCCATTCTTCAAGTGGAGTCAAAGAAGAGTTCTAGGGACTACTACTTGGAGGTTTAGAAGTGAAGGACTGGACTACAAAGGTTGTAGACTCTCTTCACTTAGTTTAGAACTTGTTTGCTTAACTTTGAAACCCTAATTCTCTAGTTCGATTCTTGTTTAGTATATTTAGATATTTAAATTTATAAAATTGCATACTTGATACTCATTGAAACCTAGTAGAGGTGCTAAGACATACTTTCAGGAGATGCAATAACATGCTTCTTCTTCACCGGTGTCATCAAGGAATTCATGCAATCCTCTTTCCCTTGCTCATTCTCGTAACATTTGTCATAAGTCAGAGCCGAACAACGTTCCCCAGTCCCGAATAAGAATTCGGTTCGGTTAAGTCATACATTTTATTATCTTGATAAAAGCGTGACATGGTAGCTGCAATTAGGAGAGGGAAAAGAAACACTCGGTGTATGCTCTTGCAAGTTTATATTGGTTATTATTTTATCTAAACACGATGGCTCCCACTGTTTTCTCGAATTCTCCTTCAAATCCTAAAAGGAGAACTAGTCGGGATCATATACGCTCCACATGTTTGCTAACCGTTCAGCCAGGCAAGTGTTGGTACTACGAGGGAGGTTCCCCGTGCTTTCGCATGAACCTAATTAAATAACCTCGTTTTCGTAGAGGTATAACCCTATTAACACCTTTCTAAACACCTAATGGATTAGCTAGTTATGAAGTGAAAATCTCCTGGGAGTAATCCTACTCATCAGTGGGATCGGGACCCAACTATCATCGTGTGATAAGCTAGATGGAAGCCACTATAGTCATCATACTCCAGAAGTAATGCATCACTAGCAAGTTTCCTGTATATTTGAAACTCCCGATGTGATTTTAATCCTTAACGACCTATGACCTTGACGCTCACCAAAAAATCATAGGCCGCTAGTTAAGTTCAACCCGTCATTATCCTAAATTAACTCGAACCCACCCGCACAAACTCTTGACGCTTACCAACAAAGCTGTATGACTGTCTCGATTAATCGCATTTCTATACAACAGATAAATATCATTCAACTACCGTTCACTATGTCTTAACGCTTGCCAACAAACATAGCACGAATATTAGGTGGTACCTATCTGAAATGACTGAGGGTTACGACCGGTTTTTGGCGAAAAACCTTTAACGTAATGAACTTGATATCATTGAAGGAAACTAGTGATTTCGAAACGAGTTGTTCAAGCTCAATTTTGAAAACTTTTAGTTTGGTGAAAAACCGAGTAGTTTTGAAAAGAACCGAGTGGTTTTAAAATTTGATTCCAACAACATCTTTTTAGATTTATTTTCTTGCATTAATTAGAATTAATGCAGCCCCATCAATTAAGCCTATGCATCACAGAAAACAACCAAAATAGAATGTACGTATATGCCACCTGCATTCGCCACAGGGTCCGGGGACTTCGCCTTAAGGTTACTTAACTTACGGCAATGCATGGGCAGTGCTGGCATGGGTGCAAAACATATACAACTATATATATATATATATATATATATATATCATCACAGGCAGGTAATAAACATCACAGACATGTGATAAACAAGATAGAATTAGCGGATAAACTAGAACCCCCGTGTTTCGTTTGAGCCACAAATGAAAACCAACGTTCTCCGGTTGTGTGGATAGCTCGAACATCACTTAAACCAAAGACCCCTATGAGCACGACAAGTTACTCATCAATTCTAGAAGTGAGGCAACCATCACTCAATAAAATGAGTGGGTCATCCGGCACTTCATGGAATCCAGCAACTTGAGCACTCACAGTGGGTCTATCCTAAACCCTATAAGTGCGACGAATAGCCCGCCAATTATATAGCGAGGCGGCTCAAACTTGCCATTGCGAGACAACCACCTAGCATACTCCAGAACACGGCTATTCAAGTACTTCTTCATCGGTTATCCTAATACAAGAATGAATGAATATACAATGGTAACATCGACTTCAACCCGGTTGTGTACCAATAAAACAATATACATCAAGCGGTAACGATGGTCACAATCCGGTCGCTCGTCCCGAATAACAAATATACATCCATTACTACGATGAGGCGGCTATCCACTATGACTATCCGTCTAATCCATTACAAGATATACATTAATAGCACAAGAAAGTATTTGCAACCCCGTCTAATCGACTTATAGCAATTATACAACGTATACAAACACAAATAGGAACTAAAGATATTAACGATGCAAAAGTTTCGAGTTTTAAAGCTTTCCGATTTACCCGTATACAAAGATAACATTAAATGAAATTTGGAGCAAATCAAACATAACAAAAAATCTCAATTCCCAAAACCCAAAACACTGAAAGAAAACGAGGACATGAAGAGCTAAGAAAACCGCCAGTAGCGGGATTTTATGAAATTTAGGCGGTTTTACATGCTCAGTTCTGTCTCGTTCTTTTCCAGTGTTAATATCTTATCATGAAGACCATTTTGCACTTGTTTAAAAACATTTTAGAGATCAAAAAATTCGATAGAAACTTGAAAGTTTAGGGTTTTGAAAAATGGAATTTTGACAGTTTCGAAACTCAAGCATCGTTAAAACTAGTTGACGTGTTTGGGTAGCTCTGATACCATGTAAGTAGAAGCTTGTGCTCATGCCGCTAACTAGTGACCAAAGAGGAATACAAAACAAAAATTTCTACAATGAGAGCACGAACTTCTATGATCTAGAATCGAATCCAAATACTAAACTAGTAACTAGAAGGAGATTTAGACTACTTGATTAGAACTACTACCTTTGTAATCGTGTCCTTCGTCTTTTTACCACTTCTTACGCTCCTAGGAACTCCGGGAATGGGCTTGGGGTCGGTCTTCCTTGTCAAAAATGATCCACCCAAGAGAACCCTAACTTAGGCTCTAGCTTCACATTTAAAACCTAAGTGATGAAACTAGTGATCAAGACTTGCTAGGAATTGGTCACTAGAGATGTAGTGGTAGTTTTCTCTAAGTGTTTCTCTCTTTATCTTTTTCCTTTTCTCTTTTTTCAAAAACTCAAGAGGAGAAGGGATGAAGAAGATAATGGTGAAGAACAAGTGAGCATGGCATTAAAAGAAAATCTTATCTCATTCTTTTCTTTTTCTCATTTCTTTTATGTGTGAAAATGGGTGGAGTTGTGTATATATATGCATATATATATACACACAATCCCACACCATTCTCTCACATTCAAGAAGATATGAGAAGAGAAAAGAGAGCCACCTAATGCATACACACACACACACACGCATATATATATATATATATATATATATATAAATAGATATACGCATACACACACACACACACACACATATATACATACATACATATATATATATATATACATACATACATACATACATGCATGCATGCATGCATGCATACACACACACAAATACATTAATATAAGTATATACTACAAATACACACCTGTATTCGTATCAAATTACATACACCCGTATTCGTATCAAATTACATACACCCGTATTTGTATTAAGATACAAATACCCATATTTATATTAAGACACAAATACATGTATTTATACATATACCTGTATTCGTATAAATACCGTATTCTGTCAAAATATGAATACCGAAAAGAGAGATACTATAAAGGGATATATAATACTAGCTCACATTTTATTCAAATGTGATAATTTAGCTATCTTTCAAACCGGCCAGTATTAACAAAATGTCCGATTAAAAGTACGTGTATAAAAACACGTATTTAATCGAATCTAAGTACGTATCAAAATACGTATACTGCATCATTTTGCCTAAGCCGGGAAACCCACTGTGTGGGACTCTAAAGACTCGAAAATAAGCTGGCAGTGGGTTTAACCACAAGCACATTAGCGGCACTAGCTGTACGTAACGGCTGCCCATGTATTGATCGAAAGGAAGATCGACAAGCAAACTTGTCTGTATCCCTACTGAGCTTGAAAGTGACAATCTCCGTACAGTCCAGTCTCTTCGTTTGAGAGTATCATATACTGGGTCTAGGGGTAGAAACTTCAGACCCTTAATAACCCAATAAGTCATGTCGATGTGGCTTAAAACCATCTTAAGAAATTACTGATCTATCAGTAAATCTCAACTGTCTTGGCCAAGGTCTTATGGTGATGACCAATTGAACACTATGCGACATCACCTCCCTATACCGGAAGAGATGAATCCCTTCTATCGCTCACTTCCCCCAAGTGCTTCGGGACCGTACCCAACTAAAACCTAGTTGCACGACTCTTTAAAGCCGTGGTAGGGTAATAATTTAAGTACAGTGGGAACACACTCGAGACGAATGATGATATCATATCTAAAGACTAACCTGTATCTATGTCACCAGAGAACTACTATCTGACCATAGTTATATTACCATCTAGAAGTTCTCAGCGAGTCTGTCCAGTGTAACTGATAATCTAATGAGCATCTGTATACTATCTTTGGTGCTGTACACCAATGGCTATGGGACATGCCACCTTCCCTCATGGGAATAAGAAACGTATACACTAGTTTACTCCGGAGTATCGATACCCTATCTCGAAACTCCAACGACTAGGGACAATTTAAGGATGTGCTTATAGACTACTTAGAACCCATGAGTATGATCGCCATCACAACTCTAGTAGTCAAGCAAAGATCTTACGGGCTTTACCAATATGTAATCGAGATACGTAATATAAAATAGGAATCATGATTTTATATTTTATTATATTTTGATAAAGGGGATTTTTTGAAAAGAGAATAATTAGAAAAGTATTTTCAATACAAAATTATTTATTAAGTATTTTTAAGAGTTTAATTAAATTTCAACTTAATTAAAAATATTCTTAAAAACAAACCTATTTTTTTTTAAACTCTCTCTTTAAACCCTTAGATCTACTCCTATATAATCCTAACCCTTAATTTCTAAAAACCCTAATCTCTACTCCTATAAATAAACTTAGCCCCTCTCTTTCTTCCATCTTTCTTTCTCCATATTTTTTTCTCCCATCAAAACTTTGAAGAATCCTATCGGCATGCAAGCCTTGATTATCGAGGCATACTTTACACAGCGCACACGGTAAGTCTCTCTCCTCACCTTTGAATCTATCGCCTCATTTCTTTAGGATCCCTGTTCTAAATGGTGTTAAAGTCTTTCACTTTCTAATAAAAAAAGAATTTTTGTAAAACCTCTTGCCATGAAACCATTTGCTATACCCTTAATATGAAACTCTCGATGACTTGATCTTGTTTATTTTGGATGATGAAGTTATTTACATGTTATGAAACTTGACCCTTATGCATGATAATGTGGTTATATATATGTTGTGATTGCTGAATTGTGGATTTATAAAGTTAAATTCTCGGATCGTTATCATTGCTACACGAAAACTCCATGAAAATTGTTAAGCTTAATTTCTGAATTTTATGTGTAGACTGAATAAATTAATTATAACTTCCAAACTATGTACTAAAAACCTTCAAGTAATAGGTAAAAACATTTTTAAATAGAAAACCCTAGATCTTTCGTGAAGCAAGGTTCTTATGAAAATAACTATAACCTCAAGAAAACATGCCCCTAATTTGTTAATTTGAAATCTGGTCTTTATTGGAAATTTCAGCACAGCCACAATAAAACATCCATACGACCCACTGTACGTATCGAAACCCATAAAAAGTTATATGTGCATTATTGTACACTGAAAGACGAACAAATCTTATTTTAAAAGTATTTTCGGAAAACGACCACAACCCTTTCAAAACTGTCCTCGAAACAGAGACTTATGTGCTGGCCAAAGGCTGAAAGTCTCCGATCAGTCGCATGTTTGATTTTTAATTCCCAATCCAGATAATATTTTTCAGAATCGCTTTTTCTTATGAATGGATATACCTGTTTACACTTTACATAATTTATTTAGAAGTTTATATTAACTTTAGACCTGTAAACTAGTGATAAGAAACTACCCTATACGTTTCTGGAACGATATGATATGCCTGCAGTAAAATCCCGATATCTTCTAACCTAGAAGTCCGTTACTAATAAACCTTATATGCACCATCTTCTAAACAGAAAAATACACATTTTCTTAGTTATACACTTTTCCTAATTTCAAACAGAAACTATGTAAAACTACCCCGCAACTTTCAGAACTGATCTGAACCTGCCCTGCATTGATATTATTCACACACTACAATAATTCTATTCTTGTAACTCATGATTTGTTTGTGTATATGAAATGCGTGTTCTCACATATTGATGATATGATCGTGTATAAATATTGTCTTGCATTCTTACATGAGATAGTTATATAATGGTTATTCGTGGTAAGAAATGGAATGATATATAGCATGGATTTGAGATCTTGTTAAGAGATCACAATGCACAGTCAAGTCATATATCATGCTATTGCTTGCCATAGATTATGATCGTTATATACATGTATAGTAAAACGTGGGCTTGGGGTAGTCTAATGAAGATACCGAGTCGGATTTCGGGAGTCACCTATCACAGTTGTCGGTTTCAGGCATATGATATGCTAACAATCATAGTTGAACAGTTGCCGGTCCCAGACGTATGGGATGCTAGCAATCATATACATAGTGGTCCCTCGAAATCGACATGCATTACCCTCGTTAGGCTTGACATATGTGAATGCTATTGCCATGCTTATTTTAGAACTGTATATCTTTTATTCTTGTATTTTTGCTTCATGTTTATCATATGCTTCATTCTCTATTTCTATTTATATTAAAAATGTAACCTTGAGAGACTTACCCGAGCCAAGCTTGTTGACGGATGTTCCTTTTGAATTTTCCGTCAGATCTAAAGAAAGATTGTGTAGCTACTGCCGAACAGGAATTCTTAGAGGTCGACTTCTCACACTTCTCAACTCAGCCCGGATTCTAGTTTCCTTTCTTTTATTATTTCAGTATTTTACTCTTGGTATGCCTTTTTGTTTCTAAGGCTTGGATGTTATTATTATTATGTCTTGAACTTTATACATATGTTGAACTCTTGCTTTGTGATAATGTTGTGTTGATTTTATTTTATGGGTATTCTTATTATAATTATATTGCTTGCCAGACGCTTGACGTAGTCGTTAAGGAGTGCTCCTTGGTATAACTATGTCGCGTGCCTCGTCACGTCCTCATCATAATCTTTTGGGAAGCGGAGCGTGACAAGTTTTGTTGGTGGCTCATGTAGGTCAAGTCAAATTTGGCATGTATGGTTGTGTAACGACTGCATTTTTCTAATACAAATAAAAGTCTATTTTATATTTTTTTTATTTTGAGTCAATATTTATTTTGTAGATTTTAATTTTTATCTTGAATAAATAAATTGTTTAAACGTTGTTTGATTTTTTTAAAGAAATGATTTTGATTCTTAAATATGAAACACTATTATTTTTAAAGAGGAACATTTATTAGAATGTTTTTTAGTTGAATAAAAGAGTTTGATTAGATTTTAAAAAGTATTTGTTTTTAATCTAAAAACCTTAATTTTGAGAACTCCTCTTTAAGCGTTTGATCTTATCTTATTTAATTTTAGCCTTTAATCTCTCCAAACCTTAATCTCGACTCCTATAAATATACCTTAGTCCCCTCATCTCATCTCTTCTCTTCTCTTCTTCATCTCCTCTATTTATTTATTTTCTATTTCCTACCTTCAAAACCCTAGTTTAAAACTCAAGCAAGAAAAAAAAAGAAGAACCCTAAAGAAGAAGTCAAACACCTACAAGCCTCGATCAATTCGAGACCCTCTCTACATGTGTGGACGATCCTAGATCATCTTACCTGTATGTCGTCTCTAAATCCTAGATCATTTCCTCGAGCACACCTCTTAGACATCTATAATCTATGTTATTGGCCTCTGATAGAAATAAAAGAAATAAGGAAATGTAGTATTTTTAATGAAAAGAAAAGTCGATGTAGGGTTTTCAATAATTGTTTGTTTTCATAATATTTGATCAATACCATATGAATGCTTTGTGTTGACTTTTGATATGCTTTATGTGATTTTTACTCGCTGATCACGTTGTTAACACATTAGGGTTTATGGCGTTGACAACTAGAGTTGTCAAGATTTGTTTTTATATACATACAACCTACAATGTTTATTAGTAGGATAGATTTAACCCTAATTCCGCATGTCATGATTATTCTAGCGACCGTTTTTCCGTAGTTAAATAATCTACGGTGTATCGATGTCTCCCTGTGGTTGCCATGACGGCATAATTTAGGTTAAGTCATTATAGAACATTATATTTCCAATTCTGGAATTTTCTGTTACTCTTTGTGAATTTTAAACGCATGTATCTTTCTGTTCCTTTAACCAAATGACTTGTTTCTTTTTTATAAAAAATAAAAGCAGAGAAATATCTACAACTTTTACATTTTAATTTTTTCCTAATTCTGAACCTAGATCACAGTTTTATGCAATTTAGTTTTGTTGCGCAGTTTTGGATTGCTGCTGAATTTCAACGATACCCTTTCACTCTAATTATTTTATAAAAATAAATCGACCAGATTTTGTAATTCCGTCTATTGGGAATTATAGTAGATTCATGTATTTATCTCTCTAAATTTATTTAGGTCTAAATAACTTCGTTTGGGCCACGACTTAGTGGTTACCATCTTCGTCATGGTTGCTATTTTTTAGAAAAACTGCAGTATAACTTGCTGCTTAAAATGTCATAACTCCCACTTTGGAACTCCAAACTGAACAAACACTTAGGATTTTCGTAATTAATCTGAGTGGCGCACATTTCCCCGGTATATCTCGACCTGTAACTCTATACGTAAACACCCTGTAACTGTACTTTAATATCAGCACTGTTTTTTGAAACTGTGGCTATAATATACGCGTAAGCTAAACTAAAATCTTCATAACTCGAGTTCCCAATACCCGAATTGGGAAATTATTTTTTAGGATCTCCGTAACAAAAAGCCCTAACTTTCTTGCTTATATTTGGACACTTGAATATGATTGTTGACATGTCTTATTTGCGCTTAAAGTTCATGAAATTACCGTTATTGATTGTAAATGATAGCATGCTATATTATATAGTCAAGCACTTAACCGAAAACTTGCAAAGGGTCTTGTTAATGATTCATATCGCATAACACATGTTATGAATGGCTCATTGTAATGGTCCACTGTTCATCACGAAAAACTGCATTTCAATACCGCTCATTCATTATCAATTTTGTGATATATCGGTACTATTAATCCATGTCTGCTCAATAAGTACAGATTACAGGTATTCATGAAAAAACACTGGAAACACATTCGAATGCACGGACATGACATTTGTAAGCTGACACTGCAACCAGAACGGAATATACAAGAAGATTTTGCAAAACAATTCATGTGTACACATTTTTATCATGAATGGTCCAACATGATGCATGTGTGAACTAAATCTTTGGATGCATGAACCATGACGGGACAGACTAGAACAAGTGGGCACACATGAATCATGACTTTTGCAAGTGGATGAGCAAGTGGGTATGGATCATGAGTGGAAACAAATGGTGTGATGCGATTTAAAGTTACAATTTCCCTCCAAATCTACAGATTACAACCCAAGTTGATATAGAAGAATCGAACAATAGCAGTGAGATCATGGAGAGGATATAAGACCACCACAAGAAAACGGGCCCCGCCACGCTACAGTAAACCGGCAGAAACCCTGAAAATACCGCTACCACCGGTCCAATCTTCTCATTTTGGCTCCATTTTTCTTCTGGTCATTCCTAGTTGTCACATCATCTCAATTATATTGTTTTTTTGTTGATGAAGTGCCTATAAATACCAGAACAGAGAGCAATACTTTAGCCATACTTGGACACACTTCATTCCATTTTCATTTTGCAATCTTGTTAAAACTTCATACATAGTAGTTAATTTACCTTGAGTTCCTTGCCTTTTCTTGATCTTGCAAGCTCTTCATTGAGCTTGTAAGTTTAGGTTTTGTTTATTGAACTCATGGTTTGTATCTTGGAGTTGAACTTAATAAAACTTTCATATTTTCACTTGGGTTCTTAGTATCTTCTACTTGCTATTTTACTTACTTGCAATTTTATTTGATGTTATTTATTTACTTGCAATGTTGTTTTCTTTGATTTCTTCTCTTTTGTATTTTCTTTTGATATTGGTTATGAATTGTGAATAGTGTATCTTGTTAGGGAAAGAGAATGCTTCTTTAAGTTAAGGTTTTTTTTACTCTTTTCTTTTACCCTTTACTTGCTAATCGAACTCGCTCAAACCTCACGCAAGTCTTCTGTTAGGAACCCTACCCTACCACGGTGGCGGTGATTTCCAACCGTGACCGGATGTGTTTAGTTTGGACGGAGGCGAAAGATAAGAGACAAGAACGGACGGACAAGGATCAATAAGCCGGATTTCATAAATACCGTGTTTAAGCACCGTAATCCACGTTGTTGCCGATTGCCATAGTTTCGATAAGTCAAGTAAGGCACAAAGGAACGAGTACGGATTTTCATAACTTAAACTAATCTATCTCTATCCCTAACAAGCATTTCGTTGCATATATACATAATACTTAGTGTAACGACTCTGAATTTTCTGTACAAAATTTTTCTTTTTAAAGTACAGAAAGGTGTTTGCAAGCCTGTGCACAATTTAAAAGTTATTCTTGTTTAAGAACAACAAAAAAACACTTATAGTTTATTGGTAAAGCATTGCACTGCTGTGACATAGCCCCCGTGTTCGAGTCCCATCAGCCACATATTATTTTTCCTGATTTTTCTTTCAAACTTTTTGGAAGCCCAAAAGTTTACACGTGCATTGCACATAAAAATGAAAAGTCTGAAAAATAAACATGTGTAAAATGTTGTGTACACATCCTAGGACACGTAGCCAGGATCCACCGGCCTAACACTACAAGATGGCCGACGAGATCGGCTGTAAGACCGGCGGCGACGGGTGATCCGTAGGGAAAAGTCCCCGTGTTCTGCACACAAAACCTTTGGCCTACCCCATTATCCCTGCACTATTTGATTTCTTTGAATTTAAACAGAGACTTCAATTTCACCTTTAAATCCATCTTTAATGCATTTTAATTCATTCTTTCAATTCCAAAACCCTAATTTCATACTATAAATACAACCCCATACCCTAACCCCTCCCCATTCTGAAATCCCTAGCCAAAATTATCAAATTTTCTCAAGTACAAGTGGAGTAGAAGTGGAGTTAGCCCAAGACCAACTTCCGGCGAGGAAACAAAGCAATTCCGACGACCTCACGACGCCACGAAGTCAACCACATCTTCTTCTACCTCCTTCTTACCCTTCTAGCTTGTAAGTCCCACCTCATTCTTCTCTTTCTATATAAAAAGTTCTTTTTTTCAAAATATGTCGGTAAGTGGAGTTAACCCCGACTTTTTGATTCACTTTTTCTTAATTATTGCTCATTTATATTCTTAACATATGTTTATAATCATGAAACTAATAATTAGAAACAACTTTCACCCTAAATCATCATGTTAAATAACTTTAATTTGAGTTTTATATTTAAATACCATGAACTTTGTATCTACCATATTTATTACTTTGCTTAATCATACCTTTAGCAAACCTCATGGGGTAATGACCTACTCCTCACATACACACATGTTTACATAGCACGATATTCTTAGAACATATTTTTGTGGCGAATACAATATTTCATTAAAATACCATGAATTATAAAAACCCGGTTTTCTTTTAAATAATATTAATAAACTCTTTGCGATTATGTATCTACAACCCATTTTGGGGAACCTGTTATTGGATGGTGCGGATTATCGCACATCTTAGGGCTAGTAGAGCGAGATGCAGACCTCCTCACGGAGCATTCGGTCTCGAAAGATTTTTAATACGATTTTAAGAAAAACGACATTTTCTATTTAATAATAAAATTAATTTTTTATAATTATATAAATATTATCAAACCACATATTTTCAAGTTTTTCAAAAAATAAAAGAATGACAAGTTTCACTAAAATACCATCAAGTATCAATACAAGACAAGTCTTATACTAAAATACCTTGAACTATTCAAGCTATGTAAATATTCACTAATATACCTCACTCTTTAAAATTCACATCCATGAAAATCCTAAAGAACATAAATAATTACTCGAGATTTATTTTAAAGGTATATAAAATATTTTTCATAAAACCCCCTCGAGTTATATAAAATTACGTTAAGGACTTTAGTAAATATAGGTTTAAGCAGGATCAACTCTCTTGAGCCTTAGGGAGCCGGAAAAAGTGAGTGCTTGCCTATTTAAGGTAGAAAAACTTAACGGAGTTATCAATGGTAATTGTCTTTGAAAAAGATACAAATCCTGCCGTCCATGTGCAGCAGTTACCGATAACACTCGAACCTAATTCAGGATCCAAATCTGTTTAAAGTGTTTGACTCAAGTCTGAGTCCAAATAAAATTCGAGTCTAACTCAATCTGAATCCAACCAGAATCCAATCCAAACATGAATCCAAATCAAACATGAATTCAATATACCAAACATGAAAACTTGAACTTGAACTTGAACCAGAATACCAGAACAATATCAACATGCCAACATGACTTGACTTGACCGAACCATGGCTATATCTTGACTTGATTACCTGACTACTTGTTTACATCCTGAACCTGTTTACAAGAAACAACTTGTATCCATAGTCTCGACAAGTCTGATAACTATAATTCAATACAAAATATTACAGGATTTTAACGGGGTAGATTGGTACGGGATGTATTAAAAGTGGCACGATAATTGACACTAAAAGACACTAGATTAGCATCCATTGCCGTTGTCCCGTAGGTTTTGACGGGGCCATGTACTTTCCTGTTCCCATAGTCCACGGGATAGTTGAACTTCTCTCGTATACACTGATATATTATGTACCAAGCCACAGACAACTACGTTAGTATAACAAACATATACTTGTACAAATTACCAATTCTATTTTTACTTGTCCTATTCTATTCTTTCTTTTGGGACTTGCCGAGCGCTAGTTCGCTGACGACATTTCTGTCTTTTTTCTTTCTTTGGAATGTTCGTCAGGAGGACCGGACTTTCTCGAGATCGAGCCCAGTCAGAAGGACTTGGAGCAGATTGAGACACAGATAGATTTCTAGCTTACTTGTACTTATTTCCATTTCATATGCCACTATTTAGGCATTGCTTTCATCATTATACATTTCCTTTTCAAATTAGTTATAATGTAAAGAATGGATGTTAATAAAAGTTGTTGTTTATATTATATCTCTTGTTATTCTTTTGCATTTATTTACGCTTAGCGTGTTTACATCTGAGTATATACGTCACGTGCCCGCCATGCCTACTTCCCCGTACACTGGGAAGTAGGGCGTGACACTTAGGTTAGAATCGAACAATTCGGACGTTCGGCTTAACTCGTGAAAACTAGAACGTAAAACGCACCATCTCCCTGCAGACGACCCATACTCATCACGGTTAGCTACACGCGACGCCGTCTTGATTGCGGTTTCTTTAAAATTGTCATGACCCGTAATTTAGCATATGACCGGCACTTAAATTACGCAACGTCTAAAGGCGTAACGTAAATCAAGTAAGCCGAAATCCAGAAAATCTAAACCTTTTTGCGGAAAATAGTGGGGGTGCAGTTTGAAATAAAGGTATAATGTAATCAAGTTTTTCTTTAAATGCATAGATAATGAAACATGAACATGCAAGTGGATTATACTACAGTTGAAAACATGTTTCGTCTATAAAAATTTGGGCAGACCTCCCTTGTATATTTTGATCCAAAAATATATACACAACAATATATAGGCATCCCCAAACGGGAGCTAACTCTTCACCAACTGGCGGAATCACAACTATGCAATAACATATATATGACGCCCAACGGCGAAGAATCAACCCAGAAAGAACAATAAATAAGCAAAAAATCAAACTCAAGAAGCGAACATAAATCCATTGCTCTAAGTCTCGCACAATACCCAAGTCTGACTAGGTCTACCAATATACAAATTCTAGTCTCTGATTTGATTTGATGGAGTTTATCTAGATACAACGGAATATAAAAGTACGAGAGTGGGCACGATCCAATGTGTGTCCCACCTACCAAAGCAAAACACTCTGGATGAATCTGGGTACCAGCAATACCGCAACTGATCCCAAGCGGTCAAACCTGTAAGAACTGTGGCACAACGGGAGTGAGTTGCCAACTCATGAGTAGAAAACATCAGCAAGTAGAAATCGAATAAAACAACGATTTCCTAGGTCACTATATCCTGAAGTTAATGCTATGATATCTAGGGTGACCATGTACGCATATATGTCAACAATCGAGTCAATGCAATGACATATATAAATAAACATCCGACATCATATGCCTGTATGCATGTAGATAACATCCACGTGTCCATCAACAACACAAACAATATCATGGAACCTGAGTGTCCCACATCGACACTCGAAAAATCATGAAAACATATGCCTGTATATATATACGAGGATATCAACTACGTGTGTCCATCAACGACACATCAAAATCATGGAACCCGGGTGTCCAACACCAACACTCGAAATATCATGAAACCCGTGTCCAGCATCGATACGTAAATCCTCATATCTCGGGCTCCGTCAGTCCGGATCAGCCCATATCGCGACTACGGTCGGTATCCTCTAGATATCCGCCGCGCCAAACCATCTCGGGCTCCGTCAGTCCGGATTGGCCCATATCATCTCACGACCCCGGTCGGTATCCACCACATATCCGCCGAGCCCAAAACTATCACCGGCAGGTAGTGTTCTCCTGCCAGGCTCACCGCCTAACAATACGACTTTTCTTGCCCCGGGGTACCTCACCGGGTCCACCATATACCTGCAGACGGTGCCTACCGCTCCTCGAATCGGGTATAATCATAGCTCAGAACCGAGAAAACTCATGGTGGACACCTCGAAATATCATATCAAGAGAAACCGCGTTTTTAAAGCAATACATAATTTCCTTTGAAATATAACTGCGGTTCTCAAATCCAGAGATCTCATGAAAACAGCATCTCAATGCATATAACCATAAAGTACGATGTGTGCAATAAAGAACAGTAATATGAGTATGTCGAATAAATCATGCAAGCATGTCTTATGATAGTGCTGAACAATGAATGCACTATACAGTTAAGAATAATATCATGATACGACAGTTCTACCGTGTAAGTGGCATGGCAATTACCGATGAAGAATGTGTGTGAGCCGGAAAATCTATGTAGTGTAACATGCGCATCAACGGTAATTGTGCAGGTGTATTAGCAAATGATATCATATAGCATTAAATACTGGAAATATGATAGGTATCACATGAGGAATAATCCAACATAAACATGAACTATAATAAGGTAGCCTCTTTATGTCAACGATCCCGCCTCATAGTATCAAGTGTCGCAATATCCTCGACCATCATTCTCAATTCATGAGCACGGATCAAACATTCGGTAAACGCATCACGTACGGTAATCCATCCTACGGTGTCACAAAAAGAATAGAGAAGCTATCGTCTTATTCACCAGCAAAGGTACGGATCTATAATCTCGTATGACATACCTTATCAATCACATAATACATCTATATCAATCTTATATCATGTCATCTTGCATACGCGTCATATCTTGTTAATCTCAAGTCATATCGATCTCAATCTCACATCATACCATTATCAACTCATACTTGTCCTCTTTCATTTCATACTTATCATGATTCACTTTCTCATTTCATATTCTCATATATCAATCCGAGTCATCTATATCTATCATCTCAATATCCCACATCATGTTATCCTATATACCTATATCATATTCTCAAGCAAATATATCCATTTGTGTCAACTTTTATCCTATCATATCTTACTAAATCCTATAATCATGTCCGTAAGTTCGTAGCATATCCTTTATCAAAATTATAATTTATAAAACGATCTTTCATATCAATGGTTGCGGGGGTGCTATACGCCATCCATCCGACTTCCCCCGTAGATATAAATCTACTCACCTGCTAAACTCCTCGCTTAGTCGAAGTCGATGTGCTTCGTCATCTCGGAAGTCCACGCGAAAGTACCTACAATCAATACACAATCGCAATTCTATTAAAACCAATATCCGAAAACCGATACGGCACACGAAGTGCTCATAAGTTAGAACCTATAGCTTACGTATGCAAAATCAACCAAATTACCCTCGTCCGTTGACGTACAAACGCCCAACGATGGAATCCAAACTCAAATATAAAAACCAAGTTTCAGAAATCGCAAAACGAAATTCAACAACTAAGGAAATCTATCCCAGATTTTACCCTAGGTCAAACCAGAAGATTTTGCATATAGGGTTGCTCTAGATATCAGATAAGGGAGTCACAGACCAAAAATAAACACTTTTCACGACAAAGTGGCAGCAATTTGTGGCCCTAGACAATAAATCTGCGGCCATAATAGAAGGAAATGGGCTCGGGTTTCTAGGGTAGGTTCCTGGTTGCCTGCACGTCTCTCTGTAATCGCTAAATAATTTTTAGGGTCCCCGGGTTATAACAGATCTCAGTATCCCATCACAATTTCCACAAAATACGATATCGACCAAATTCTAACTTCATGTTTTGGTTTCTAGTAACTGGTCCAGGTTAGGAAATCATCCCTTAAGTCTTGTAAACCCTTACTACACCTCAATTTACCACTTAACATCAACTTGGAAATTTCCAAGATCATATAACCTAACTAATACGAAATCTAAACTAACCAGGATATACTAAACACGAATACCTAACTAAAAGTGTAGGGATTTCCTTATTTGGCAACTTAGGAAAATTCTTGAGTTGCCCAAAATCTTCAAAATCCAAGCTTGAATGGTTCAAAGGGTTTAGGATGAGCTTGTGTATCTTTTTAATGAAGGTGGCATGTGGTTTTGGAAATGAATATGAGATGATACATGGAGGTAGAGAAGGTTGAAGGAAGCATGAAGAAGAATTATGAAGAAGAGAAGAAAAATGGAGAATGAAGTAGAAGGATGTAGAAGTCAAAGGTCTCTCTCTCTCTCTTAAGCTCACTCTCTCTCTAAATATCTCATTTGTTTTATTCCCTCTCACTCATTAACCATGGCATCTATTTCATTTCATTTCATTTCCAATTAAATCCAAATGAAATAAACAAATATGTAACAAAAATGCACATGACATGTTGCACTAACCATGGAAAAATGTAGAAATACGGATTTGACTTAATCGTAATTAATAGTGCACTAATCAATTTAATTTAAACTTGCATATATTTAATTATAAAAATGCCAAAATCTGATAAATATCTTTTAATGAATAAATCATTTTAATCTCCGATTATTTTCCAAATATTGGTATATACTTATTCGCAAATCGAATAGTTTTCGCTAAATATATTATTTTAATATTTAATTTCCAAAAATAATATTTTATATTTCCGAAATGTTACAATCTTCCCCCCTTAAATAAATTCGGTCCCCGAATTTAAATTTAAATCTAAATCCGCAAATACTAACACATTTCAATAATCAGCTCAAATCAACGGGCTCCGAAATCACGGAAGATATAAAAATACCACAGCGCATCATGTACGCATAAAAACGAGTGCGGAACTCAAAATCGAACTCCGTCAAGCGTCACGCAATCATCGGAGTTATAAAGGAAATACGAATATCGAATTCCACTACTGGAATCCAAATGCACTATAGTCAAATCATAATACGTATATAGCACGCATCTTTGTAAAACCATTTTAAAAGCTGAATAACTCATGCCAAATTTTTCCCAAATCGCCGTGCTATTCGTAGCTCACGGCACAAGTGGCGGACGATCATTTGTAAAGTAGTAAATATATACCTATATATGTTCTGCTCAAATTATACGTCCTGCCTTTTTGAAATATCCCAGAAGGTTCTCCTTGTAAAATTTCGTGGCACTCGCGGGCACGTAGGAAATAGCGAGACTATAGCTCTTTTTTGAAAACCTCTTGGTAAACTTTTCATGCATGCAAAAATACTCAGGCACTGTCCTCATACCAGCCTTGCTCGGCTATTATATAATATAGTATCCATTATCAAAACGCGATACTCATAAATAAAATCAGTCTCAGAAGGCGTATCCAACATCACGTGCGTCTGGTGCGCACGGAAAACCAAATCCAATACAAGTGCCACGAATATGCACAAAAGAAAAACTAAGTGCAACGGGTGTGCACGAAAGCATCTGTCCAGTGCAACGGATGTGTACGACAACAATATCAAGTGCATCTATAGTGCACGAAAATCTCTACCTAATGCAACTAACATGCACAAATGGAAATCCCAATCAAGTGTATCCGGTGTGTACAAAATCTCATACCATGCGCCCAATATGCGCGAAAATCCAAATCAAGTGCTTCAGGTCCGTATAAAACATCCAGTGCAATAGTATGCACGATAATGAACATCAAGTGCAGACACACACGAAAACATAAATCTGGGGCAACATATGCATGGAATACAACTCTGGTGCAACCAATGCACGAAATACAAATCTGGTGCAACCAATGCATGAAATACAAATCTGGTACAACCAATGCACGAAAACTCATCAATATCTCAAATGCTCACAAAAACAACACCGAGTATACCAAGGTGTATAGAATCATAAACGTGTGTAACTGTGTGCACAAAATCCATCCCAATGCACTGCAAGCACATATAAGCTATACCGAGTGCAAAAATCAAGTCAAGTGCGTATGGTATGCACGAAATCGAATCGACAGTATCGAATCCACGAAACCATAAATACGTGCAATGAAGGCACAAATCGATACCAAGTGCAATAGACATGCATAAATCATAAACCAATGTAGCGGTGTATAAAACATAAATCAAGTGCAATAACTGTGCACAAAATATAAATCTACAGTAGGTGCAGCCATGGTGCATGAAAACATAATTCACGAAACCCAATCATCGAAACTTAAGTCCAAGCGATAAAAGTATGATACTCAGATCACAAAACACAATCGCAATAAATGACATTGAGGTACACTTCCTATAATGTCGAAAAATATGCCATTGCACCCAAAGCAGGCAGAGCAAGATCATCTACTTGCCTCCTGCTCACGATATGGCGTCTTCGGTCTCTGGGTTCTCTGTGGATTACAAATATCACGATCCTTCTGCTTTTCGACCTGGTCAGGGGTACTAACGGAATAGTTCTGCTCTGGAACTCCTATGATCATCGTTTGGCAAATCAACATGACCACTTTCAACGGCATATTACTGACGGCGACATTTGTCCCTCTGAATATGCGCGATATAATTGATCCTGGGTGCAAATCTTTATCGCTGCGGTCCTTGTAAAGAACCTGCTCATGGCTCTTCCGATCTCACCTATGCCGAACTATACGAAGGTTGGCACTCATGCTTAACTCTTTTCTCATAACCGAACAACTGTGTCCTCAGCACGGCTTTCCTCTGAAATTTGGCTGTATCTAACGCCTCTATACACATATCAATCCTCTGGCATCAACGGAGCGTAACAACCGCTCGGTAACATCTCGCACGAACCTCTTGTTCCACCCGTCCTTATTATCGTCCACTTCGACGTCATCTCTTGCTGTCTGCATAGTGCAATTCATTCTCGGCTACGGTCAATCCAGAGTCTCTCACACGGACTTCAAATTATGAACTCGGTATCTTCATCACTCTGTAGAAGATATCTAGCCGAACACGTTCTCGGGAACTCGTCCAAATCATCGGAGGAATACACTTTATTCGCCCGTTCTCGATCAACTCACAACGCATCTGGGTGAGGTCCTTCTATTCGAAACTGATCAACTTACCGATCTCACATCGGAGCATCCAACGAACAATGTCCTCTATTGCTCGATTTACTCTAGATCCAAGTGAGATCCTTCAATTGGAATTCTTCAACTCAACTGAGCCTGCGTTGGCACATCAAATCTGACGAATCATATTAGTCGCTCAACTCAAGATAGACTAGCTCTCTCCTATCACATCTCTGTATGAAAGCTCCAGCGGTTTCAGCTCATAGACTCTGGAGCGACATCCCATCAATCTCAGCAACAACTGGGTCATCTGTCTGCACGGTAAACAACATCACGATCTCTGAGGTAGGCTGTTCATCAACAGTTCTCTCAATCTGGCAGCTTCTATCAATGGCCCGATCATCCGGTGCAAAACCGAACACTCGCCTCAAACGAGAGATCACAACACCAACACTTTACCTACATGTCCCTATGTCACCAGAAAACAACATGGTCAGCCCTCGTCCGTGACGAGCTCGCTCTGACTGCAACACTAGCAGTAGCTCAATCTGCGCTCAAATCATGGTAACAGGAACCTCAAGAAGGTATCGAAGAAGATAGATCAAATGAACGAAGGAAATCAACAGATCCCAAATGGATATATGAACATAGGAACGAATAGTATCACAGATCTCAAGATATGTACATCTTAAGCTTTCTTAAGTGGAGTATCGTATCGTAAGTATGCCGCGGAACATACGTACGGTACGTCACTCTACTCAAACTACCTACTCCATCAATCAAGGTCAACCTATGAAACGAAAGTTTGGGTCTAATACCCACCGTCAAGTCTAAGTTCCGTAAGGTCAAGCCTAGGTTCTGAAATATATACGCCCTAAACTCCGCATAGTCAAACCTAGACTCAAACCAAGGTTAAACCTAACGCTTTGATACCAACTTTGTCACGACCCGTAATTTAGCACGTGACCGGCACTTAAATTATGCAACGTCTAAAGGCGTAATGTAAATCAAGTAAGCCGAAGCCCAGAAAATCTAAACCTTTTTGCGGAAAATAGTGGGGGTGCAGTTTGAAATAAAGGTATAATGAAATCAAGTTTTTCTTTAAATGCATAGATAATGAAACATGAACATGCAACTCGATTATACTACAGTTGAAAACATGTTTCGTCTTTAAAAATTTGGGCAGCACTTCCCATGTATATTTTGATCCAAAAATATATACACAACAATATATAGGCATCCCCAAGCGGGAGCTAGCTCTTCGCCAACTGGCGAAATCACAACCACGCAATAACATATATACGATGCCCAACGGCGAAGAATCAACCCAGAAAGAACAATAAATAAGCAAGATATCAAACTCAAGAAGCGAACATAAACCCATCGCTCTAAGACTCGCACAATACCCAAATCTGACTATGTCTACCAATATAAAAATTCTAGTCTCTGATTTGATTTGATTTGATGGAGTTTATCTAGATACAACGAAATACAAAAGTACGAGAGTAGGCACGATCCAATGTGTGTCCCACCTACCAAAGCAAAACACCCTGGATGAAGCTGGGTACCAGCAATACCGCAACTGATCCCAAGCGGTCAAACCTGCAAGAACTGTGGCACAACGGGGGTGAGTTGCTAACTCGTGAGTAGAAAACATCAGTAAGTAGAAATCGAATAAAATAATGATTTCCTAGGTCACTATATCCTGAAGGTAATACTATGATATCTAGGGTGACCATGTATGCATATATGTCAACAATCGAGTCAATGCAATGACATATATAAATAAACATCCGACATCATATGCCTGTATGCATGTGGATAACATCTACGTGTCCATCAATGACACAAACAATATCATGGAACCTGAGTGTCCCACATCGACACTCGAAACATCATGAAAACATATGCTTGTATATATACGAGGATATCAACCACGTGTGTCCATCAACGACACATCAAAATCATGGAACCCGAGTGTCCAACACCGACACTCGAAATATCATGAAATCCGTGTCCAGCATCGACACGTAAATCCTCATATCTCGGGCTCTGTCAGTCCGGATCAGCCCATATCACGACTACGGTCGGTATCCTCCAGATATCCGCTGCGCCAAACTATCTCGGGCTCCGTCAGTCCGGATCGGCCCATATCATCTCACGACTCCGGTCGGTATCCACCAGATATTCGCCGAGCCCAAAACTATCACCGGTAGGTAGTGTTCCCCTGCCAGGCTCACCGCCTAACAATACGAGTCTTCTTGCCCCGGGGTACCTCACCGGGTCCACCATGTACCCACAGACGGTGCCTACCACTCCTCGAATTGGGTATAATCATAGCTCAGAACTGAGAAAACTCATGGTGGACACCTCGAAATATCATATTAAGAGAAACCGTATTTTTAAAGCAATACATAATTCCCTTTGAAATATAACTGTGGTTCTCAAATCCAGAGATCTCATAAAAACAACATCTCAATGCATATAACCATAAAGTACGATGTGTGCAACAAAGAACAGTAATATGAGCATGTTGAATAAATCATGCAAGCATGTCCTGTGATAGTGCTGAACAATGAATGCACTATACAGTTAAGAATAATATCATGATACGGCAGTTCTACTGTGTAAGTGGCATGACAATTACCGATGAAAAATGTGTGTGAGCCGGAAAATCTGTGTAGTGTAATATGCGCAACAACGGTAATTGTGCAGGTGTACTAGCAAATGATATCATATAACATTAAATACTGGAAACAAGATAGGTATCACACGAGCAATAATCCAACATGAACTTGAACTATAATAAGGTAGCCTCTTTATGTCAACGATCCCGCCTTATAGTATCAAGTGTCGCAATATCCTCGATCATCATTCTCAATTCATGAGCGCGGATCAAACATTCGGTAAATGCATCGCGTACGGTAATCCATCGTACGGTGTCACAAATAGAATAAGGAATCTATCGTCCTATTCACCAGCAAAGGTATGGATCTATAATCTCGTACGACATATCTTATCAATCACATAACACATTTATATCAATCTTATATCATGTCATCTTGCATACACGTTATATCTTGTTAATCTCAAGTTATATCGATCTCGATCTTATATCATACCATTATCAACTCATACTTGTCCTCTTTCATTTCATACTTATCATGATCTACTCTCATTTCATATTCTCATATATCAATCTGAGTCATCTATATCTATCATCTCAATATCCCACATCATGTTATCATATATACCTATATCATATTCTCAAGCCAATATATCCATTAGTGCCAACTTTTATCATATCATATCTTACTAAATCCTATAATCATGTCCGTAAGTTCGTAGCATATCCTTTATCAAAATTATAATTTATAAAACGATCTTTCATATCAATGGTTGCGGGGGTGCTATACGCCATCCACCCAACTTCCCCCGTAGATATAAATCTACTCACCTGCTAAACTTCTCGCTTAGCCAAAGTCGACGTGCTTCGTCGTCTCGGAAGTCCACGCGAAGGTACCTACAATCAATACACAATCACATTTCTATTAAAACCAATATCCGAAAACCGATACGGCACACGAAGTGCTCATAGGTTAGAACCTATAGCTCACGTATGCAAAATCAACCAAATTACCCTCGTCTATTGACGTACAAACGTCCAACGACAGAATCCAAACTCAAATATAAAAACCAAGTTTTAGAAATCGCAAAACGAAATTCAGCAACTAAGGAAATCTATCCCAGATTTTACCCTAAGTCAAATCAGAAGATTTTGCATATAGGGTTGCTCTAGATATCAGATAAGGGAGTTACAGACGAAAATCAACACTTTTCACCACAAAGTGGCCACAATTTGCGGCCCTAGGCAATAAATTTGCGGCCATAACAGAAGGAAATAGGCTCGGGTTTCTAGGGTAGGTTCCTTGTTGCCTGCACGTCTCTCTGTAATCGCTAAATAATTTTTAGGGTCCCTGGGTTATAGCAGATCTCAGTATCCCATCACAATTTCCACAAAATACGATATTGGCCAAATTCTAACTTCGTGTTTTGGTTTCTAGTATCTGGTCCAGGTCAGGAAATCATTTCTAAAGTCTTGTAAACACTCACTACACCTCAATTTACCACTTAACATCAACTTGGAAATTTGCAAGATCACATAACCTAACTAATACGAAATCTAAACTAACTAGGATATACTAAACACGAATACCTAACTAAAAGTGTAGAGATTACCTCATTTAGCAATTTAGGAAAATTCTTGAGTTGCCCAAAATCTTCAAAATCCAAATTTGAATGGTTCAAAAGGTTTAGGATGAGCTTATACATCTTTTTAATGAAGGTGCATGGGGTTTTGGAAATGAATATGAGATGATACATGGAGGTAGAGAAGGTTGAAGGAAGCATGAAGAAGAATTATGAAGAAGAGAAGAAAAATGGAGAAGGAAGAAGAAGGATGTAGAAGTCAAAGGTCTCTCTCTCTCTCTTAATCTCACTCTCTCTTAAGCTCACTCTCTCTCTAAATATCTCATTTGTTTTATTCCCTCACTCATTAATCATGGCATCTATTTCATTTCTTTTCTTTTCCAATTAAATCCAAATGAAATAAACAAACATGTAACAAAAATGTACATGACATGTTGCACTAACCATGGAAAAATGTAGAAATATGGATTTGGCTTAATCATGATTAATAGTGCACTAATCAATTTAATTTAAACTTGCACATATTTAATTATAAAAATACCAAAATCCGATAAATATTTTTTTAATGAATAAATCATTTTAATCTCCGATTATTTTCCAAATATTGGTATATACTTATACTATTTTACGAAAAACCCCTATTCGCAAATCGAATAGTTTTCGCGAAATATATTATTTTAATATTTAATTACCAAAAATAATATTTTATATTTCTGAAATGTTACAAAAACTTAAGATACGACACGATAAAAATCTATATTAATCAAATGGCACCGTTGTTGGGGAGACGGTAACGTTTTTATTCTTATTATTTCGAGTTAATTTCTGTATATCTTGTTTATAGCACTAACACTATTCTGAAAAAACGAAACTAAAAACCGAAAAATTTCAAAAAACAAAACAAAAATTGACATTTCTAACTTTTTGTTCCCTTGAAATTGGACCTGATAACACTCTGAGACTAACTAGAAAAATTAAACTATAACATTGGGACAATACTAGAACATAGGGAACTCTGCAGAAAGATAGAGCTTCAATTCAAATAGTCGACCGACGGTTTATTCACATTTCCCGCTATCGCCGGTCAATAATTCTCTGTTTGCTCCAAAGTTTTGTTCTCAAATCCATTGTTCTATTGTTATCCCATTTTTATTGTTTGATTTTCATAATTTTGAGTGTGCAGGAGTTTGGGCACTCATATTGCTTTTTCGTACTAAATATCCGTTTTTCCGACATTTTCAGATTTTAAGGAATTGCAAACTGCGATCGTGCGGAGCAAAGCATACATTCAAGTCTAAGGTGATAGTGAAGTACAGTACCAAAGATCCGAGTAGTTTGACCCGCGCAAGCGAACTTTTTAAGCTAATCGAATTCAATTCAACGGGGGTTTCTTAATCCAAAACACAACGGTACGTATTTTCTAACACCTTCTTTCTCAAATCCGACGCGTCCACTATTTTATTTTTGTAGGATTCTTTGCAAGTTCACTGCCAAATGCTAGAAGTGACTAACCCATATTTGTTGCAGTGCCGCGCTTAAATATAAAAAACGATTGTTTGATGTTTTGAACAACTTTTTCATTGAATTGCGCATTGCATTCTTTAATACGGACTTAAGGGCAAGCAAACCCCACAACATACGGTAAAGGATTTCATCACCTTTCCCGTGGCCCACAAATCACGAAATTGAGCATAACGTTTACCTGCACAAATTTTAAAAAGAAACTAGACATTAAGCCTTTAAGGACTTCACGCTCATTAGGAGAAGTTGACTGTATTTAGAACATCGCTTAACGGTATATCGTTCACAGGGTGACTAAGCAAAGTGTTCACGGCGCAACCGCCAAAAGAGAAAGGGTTTTTCTAATTAAGGAATTTCGCGAAAGCGTTGGAAAATCTCCCCTTATCTCTGCACTTACCTGCCGTCGTGATCAGTATATCTTGAGCTCGTTTCTCGACACAGTTTTACTTTAACAATCAAGTTCTTGAGCATGTCTAGTTAACCTAGGTGAACCCTAGACCGATTAGGTGTGTGGTATTGTGTCGTGATAGTTTTTGCTTTACCTTTTGTTTGTATATTTCATTCTTTTGTTGATAACTGACATAAAAATAAAAAGCATAAAAAAACCTTCACAACCTTTTTCATCCCTTCTTCTTCTTCTTCTTTTCATATCATGGGTACTCCACATCAACCAACTCTTGCCGAACTTTGGTACCCTCAGCCAAAAATTTCTTCATACGGCTCTTGTTTTGGTAGAACGTCAAATGATCCATCCATCCCCAAAATCTCTCTGAAAGATCAGATAGACGCTTCTAGAAACACCACTTGGACACCACAATCCACGTCATATCAACCTTTTCAAACATTCACCTCTTCTTATGTTGATACCCCTTCTGAGGGTAATGTGGCGACTCTTAAACCGATGTTCATTGCTAAACGTATTGCACAATCCCGTAGCCAATCTTTCATGCCTTTCACCACTACGAACTCTTTAGGACAACAATTCCAACAATCTTCCTATCCAGATGTTGATCCTAATCCTCCCTATTCCACACAACTATTCGATTCCTACTAATCATGCTCGACTTTTACACCCTCACTAGACATTGCCTCTGAACATCAATTTGGGAGTTTCGTTTATCCGAACGGATTTGAATCTTTTACTGAAACCCCTTCACAACCCATGCCTAGTCTGGAACAATCACTAGAAGAATTTCGGGTAGTTTCGTGCCGTTAAATGGAGGAATTGAATGCATCCATGGCCGCCCTCATACAACCTTATGAACCAGCAGCTAGTTCCCAACTAGCTCAAAATTTTTCCATGTATGATGTGGCAATAGAGCAATTTGATAATTTGAATAGTGAAAATGCGCAATCTACCTTTCAAAATCAAGCCTACTCATTCCTTATTGATTTTCACAACTCCAGTTCCGAAAGTCTATCGCGTATCCCAACTGATTCACAAATCGAAGATAGAATGTTTAATGAGTTGTGTGACTACGTAGTGTTTGATTTACCCGATTGTGAAGGGTCCTTTTCAAGTGAAACCAAAACCACTCCCTGTGATCTATGCATCCCCAATCTTGAAATCCAACCAATTGAAAACCATGCTTTTGTTGAGATGTTTGAGAACTTTACGTTTAACTTGATTGAGGATATCGTTATTGGGGATGATTTCGATGATGAACCCACAAATATGGATGAATTTTTCTCACCAATTCAACACTTTATTTCGTATTCGTGTGGACATCATCCTGAACCTTCAACTGTTTCTCCTGAACCCTATTTGCATCTTGAGTTTATTGATGAAGATTTGGACGAATGCATAGATGATCTTGACTTTGTGGAGAATTTTGAGGATATCTTTGAGGATATACCCATTTTATTGGACGAGTCGGATTTTCCGATTCTTCATGTCCCCTCCATTGACTGTGAACATCCTCCTGCGCTTCTAACCGATACCATTCCTTGGTTACTTCCCTCCTTCATTCTTGATTGATCTTAAATTCCATGTCGTGTTTGGAAAATGTAAAATATATCACAAACAAAGAAATTTATAATAACCACAATCAATTAACGGTGTCATTTGTAGGTTCGTTAGCGAGTGCGGATCGTCCACAGGGAAAGTGTGATTCGTTCGTAGTTGTTTTAGTTGAGTTGAAAATTAAAAGATAAAAGAAAATTATTCAATAATTGTGAAATTTAGTTTCAAGAATCATCAAGAAATAGATCTAAAATCAAGAAATACTAAAGATCAAGAAGATGTCCAAATTGAATGAATTATCAAGATTTGTAAAGAAACTTGTAGGAATCGATCCAATTGATAGTAATGATGAATACTTATGATTACAAATTCTTATCTATTGAAGATTTGTTGCTAGATCGATGACAAGCAACGAGGTTTACGGATCTAGCGAAGAAACTAGGGTTTCTTCATCATCATCTCTTGTCCTTTCGTTAATTAGCATTCAAATTCTAGCCTCTAAGAAATTCAATCATCGATCGTTGATCTCTAATTTGGAGCGAAAACATTCAAGAAAGCATCTCGCTCAAAACTAGGTCATCGTTGATTCAATTTCTTAAAGTTTACAAAACTCATAAGACTTAAGAATCGTTCAAGAATTTAACATCATCATCTATCTATTTTCTCGATTCCTTCACAAGCGGAGTTTTCACTCAAACATCATAAAAAAGAAAACAATCAAGAATTGATAACTCTTCATAATACTCAAATGTAAAGAAAAGCAAGATCAAGAATTTTCACCTTTTATAAATCGACGTTCGTTACAATACACTCAAAGATTACAAGATTTGAGGAGGAACTAAATCGTCGAACTAGCTTCGCATCGCCTTCTTGAGTCGTGGATCGCCGTGGATCTCTTGCTCAGATGAAGATCGGTGTTGCTTCAAAGGCTTGTTGAATACTTGCTTGATTTGGTACTCGATGAATCTTGATTTGGCTTTTGAATTGTATTTGAGGCTAGGGTTTTTGGTTCACAAGTTGTGTCATTCAACTTGTGTGTGGAATTGTAGAAAAACTCTCAACAACCTTTGTAATGAAGCACTGGGTCCCTTTTTGTAGCTTTCCCTCAAGCTTCCCCTAGAAGCTAGGTTTAGCTTCCCTTGGAAGCTTGGTTGTTATGAAGCTTGCTTAGGAAGCTAGGTAGTTATAGAGAAGCTTCTAGATTAAGGTAGTTAGCTAGCTTGCATGAGAAGCTTGTTGGTTATGAGGCTTGCATGAGAAGCTTGGTAGGTATTAAGCTTGCACAAGAAGCTTGGCTGTTAGAAGAGAAGCTTCTGGAGATCTCTAGGGACTGAAGTGTCTTGAAGAAGTTTTGCTATTGAAAGGAGACCTCTGCAAACATAACTAACCCTCGATGAGTCAACGCGGCCGCGGATCCATGGCGGATCGGCCTGACTCGGCCACGTATCCGCGGCCGTATAGTGAGCTCTCTGGTTGAATTCTTCAGGGATATTTTGTGTTGACTTTTTAGAACTTTCCTGATGTCTGGAATCTTATAATTCTTTCTAGTTCACTGCCAGATCTCAGGTCTTGGATTTGATGTATTTTATCAGCACTTTTAACAGTTCCGGCTCTTTTACCTGGAGAATTTCCTGTACACAATCTCGAGACAAGTATTGCGATATACAAAGATCATGCGTGTAGTAATAAACACACAATTTCCCTCATAATGCCGGTTATAATGTATAACACATGTTATTTGGTATTTTACAGACGAATTGCTAATATGTGTTATATTTATACCAAACACTTTTAGATGATTGCAAATAGTAGGGAAATTGCTGTGTTAAAATGCAATATTTTCGACTGATCAGTTCTCATCGTTTTCCTACCAAAAGACCACTTGATACCTTTATTTCCTTCATCTGGTTTACCAAATTCGGTCGGCCCATGTTTTCTTACAAATCTTGAAAGGTTTGACCCCATTTCTCATAGTATTGATAAATTAGTGCAGTTAAACAATTCCAGTTTCAAATCACTATAGACTGTACTAATTTATTCAATCAATTTTCAACCTCAAGTTCGCACTCTATTTCTTTCTCCCTTCCGTTCATTTCCTCATATACCGAGACCATATACCACTTCCATCCACACACGGTCTCACGTATTTTTCGTTTTCTTTCTTTCTGCGTTCTTTCACCAACCGTGGTCGCATCACGATAGAATCCTTGAATGGTTGGTGTTAACCTTTGGTCCGTGTAAGACCTTGTATAGATCGATGATTTAACCCCTCTGACTTTAAACTTCAACTCTTAAGCAGTGGAAACATTACTTCACTTAAGTTTGGGGGGACCTTTTTTGTGCATATATTTTGTTTCCTTTTTCTTATATATATATATATATATAGTTGTGAACCGACATATTTTGACCCCTCAACAATTTTGACCCTTTTGCTGTAGCATGACAGTGAGGGCACTGTCAAGTTTAAGTTTTGGGGTGTGCTTGGTAAGTATTTCTATCATTTGCATTCATTTGTATATTCTGCATTTGCATACATATTAAAAAACCCATAAAAATCAGAAAATTTCCAAAACATAAAAACTTTGGCATCAAGTTAGCTAGTGGGAGAACTTAGATTCAAAATTCTGACGGTTTAGTTTGATAAGATAGGACCAACTAAATCCTATTCTTAGATTTTGAAAAGCTGAAAGATAACCCTCCTTTGAGTTTAACCGTAGCTAATATACGTCTTTGCATCACACTACATGTGTCGTGAGTTTTGAAAATTAGATGACAAGTCTGATATGTTTTAAAACTTTTAAATTGATAAACTATTTTTTTAGGATCAAATAGGTTTGTTCTGAAATATGTAATATCAAGAATAGTTTATAAAGCAAAGTGGATATGAAAGGATATTATTGAAACCTTAATAGGAAGTAAGTCTGAAGAATAACTCATCTGGAACTTGATTGGAGTGATTACACACCTGATCCACACAAACACGTCGTTTATCGTGAAAACAATTGAACAACTGGCTACATCTCCGTTCATATTGAATTGTTATGATTTTCACACTAAAATGAGTTTTTTTTGTTTTAATGTCTAGGTAACTTGGGCAATTAAGTCCGCCAGGGTGTCTCTACACCTAATGTCCTAAAACCATCTGGTTTGGGTGCATTGACCCAAAACTCGCTAAGAAACCTAGAAAGTCCAAATTAAAACAAAGTCAAGCAAGTGTTCTCTCCGAGTTAAAATTTCTAACGGTTCTTTGTGTGGGAATAATCTTGACATAAGACAAGTTTTTATAAAAATATTTTTAATGAAGATATGAAGGTTTTATCCTATGATAAAAACCACAGCACGTTCACGAAGGTGTGTATGAAACCAAAAACAAGTAAAAGGTGGAGTGAAGAATAAGACCTAGTTTCCTATTAAAGAAAGTATAAATTCTGAATTTGAAACCTAGCTGGAAAACGAAACTTGAGAAAATCTTAATTCTTTATAAACTTGTGTGATCCTTTTGAAGTTTTATCCGGTATTTATTTTGTGACATGATGACTTTTATCGAACTTTTTGAAACATAACGACACTATTTGCACCGCACGTAAAGACATATAGAATCTTAAGTTAAATAAGAAGTGAGGTGTGAAAAATTAGTTTTCGATATTTCTAACTCAGGATAATAGAATTTCTAGCTTTGAAGCTAAACCCAAGGATTAGAATTGACAGTTATTTTGCAAAACTAGCTTGACGGGATTTTGTGGGTATAATCCGCTGAAAACCCTCAGGAGACAAAACTCTTCCTACTAGGGACACCTAGATGTTTAACGGCTTGTTGCACAAGCTCAGTACAATCGCGTTCCCTGTGAAAGTGAGGTTAGGATTTTGTTTTGCTCGGGACGAGTAAAAGATAAGTTTGGAGGTATTTGTTCATCACAAAAAACTGCATTTCAATACCGCTTATTCATTATCCATTTTGTGATATATCGGCACTATTAATCTGTGTTTTCTCAATAAGTACAGATTACAGGTATTCATGACAAAACACTGGAAACACATTCAAATGCATGGATACGACATTTGTGAGCTGACACTGCGACCAGAACGGAATACCGATCATTATAAAAGAAGATTTTGCAAAACAATTCATGTGTACACATTTTTATCATGAAAGGTCCAACATGATGCATGTGTGAACTAAATCTTTTGATGCATGAACCATGGTGGGACAGCCTAGCAAAAATGGGCACACATGAATCATGACTTGTGCAAGTGGATGGGCAAGTGGGCATGGGTCATGAGTGGAAACAAAAGGCGTGATGTGATTTAAAGTTACAATTTCCCTCCAAATATACAGATTACAACCCAAGTTGATATAGAAGAATCAAACAATACCAGTGAGATCATGGAGAGGATATAAGATCACCACAAGAAAATGGGCCCCACCATGCTACAGTAAATCGGCAGAAACCCTGAAAATACCGCTATCACCGGTCCAATCTTCTCATTTTAGCTCCATTTTTCTTTTGGTAATTCCTAGTTGTCACATCATCTCAATTATATTGTGTTTTTGTTGATGAAGTGCCTATAAATACCAGAATAGAGAGCAATACTTTAGCCATACTTGAACACACTTCATTCCATTTTCATTTTGCAATCTTGTTAAAGCTTTGTACATAGTAGTTAGTTTACCTTGAGTTTCTTGCCTTCTCTTGATCTTGCAACCTCTTCATTGAGTTTGTAAGTTTAGGTTTTCGTTATTGAACACATGGTCTGTATCTTATAGTTGAACTTAATAAAACTTTCATATTTTCACTTGGGTTCTTAGTATCTTCTACTTGCTATTTTACTTGCAATTTTATTTGATGTTATTTATTTACTTGCAATGTTGTTTTCTTTGATCTCTTCTCTTTTGCATTTTCTTTTGATATTGGTTATGAATTGTGAATAGTGTATCTTGTTAGGGAAAGAGAATGCTTCTTTAAGTTAAGGTTTTTTTTACTCTTTTCTTTTACCCTTTACTTGCTAATCGAACTCTGTCCAAACCTCACGCAAGAGCTCCGTTAGGCACCCAACCTTACCACGGTGGCAGTGATTCCTAACCGTGACCGGATGCGTTTGGTTTGGCCGGAGGCGAAAGATAAGAGACAAGAACGGACGAACAAGGGTCAATAAGCCGGATATCACAAATACTGTGTTTAAGCACCTTAATCCACATTGTTGCCGATTACCATAGCTTCGATAAGTCAAGTAAGGCACAAAGGAACGAGTATGAATTTTTATAGCTTAAACTAATCTATCTCTATCCCTAACAAGCGTTTCGTTGTATATATACATAACACTTTGGTTAGAATCGAACTATTCGGACCTTCGGCTTAACTCGTGAAAACAAGAACGTAAAACGCACCATCTCCATGCGGACGACCCGTACTCATCATGGCTGTCTACACGCGACGCCGTCTTGATTGCGGTTACTTTAAAACTTAAGATACGGCACGATAAAAATCTATATCAATCATCCATACTCAATATATACTCTTGCAAGTCCAATGTCATCCGTTAAGTGCATGAACGATTAACGCGGGGTTAGGGTAGTTTGGTGAAGGTAGCGGTCAGGGTTTCAGGAGTCCCTTATTATGTTCACCGTGGATTCCGGGTGGTTTTACGGAACACAGCTACTTGGGTTTAGACCGCTGAACATCATTTGGACGGGCGGACGCTATATATATATAATCATTTATGTTGCTATTGTTCCGTGGGACAAACAAACTACTCTTGAAACCTAGTCCAACACCCTTGCTAGACTAAGAAGAACGATAGATAGGTTATACCATACAAACAAGATACCTCTATATGCACACTCATTCATGTTCAAGTACTATTGATTTCATATGCTTACATATTGTTCCTTACCATTAATAGATATTTCATTGATGTATGCTTCCTCTTATTATACTTTCTTTTTGTTATTTATGCTTTTATTTTCACATTACTTGAGAGACTTACTAGAGCTCTAGCTCTCTAACGAAATTTCAGTTTGATTGAAATGTCGTTAGGGTTGGAAGCCGATCAAAATTGTCAAGGAGAACAGGAGCTTTCTATGGAAGACTCAGAGCTTTTCGCAGATCAGTCAGAGTGATTAGCAGATTCTGAGTAGTTCGTCCATGTCTTTCAAGTCTTTGTTACTTTCTTTTCTATTGAACTTTCGTTTTGAAAATAATGCCTTATTTGTTTTAAGGCTTTCGATGCAACTTGTTATTGAATTTTTGGTGATGTTATAACGTTGGATTGTTTATTTATTTTTATTTCGAAAAAAATATTTATTATTTCTTATGATATTATTGCCAGACGCGTAGCGTATCTACACCGAGAGGGTGTACTTGTCGATAAAGATATGTTGCAGGCCTTTTCGTCGACTCTGTTTCAATATATTTTGGGAAGCGGGGCATGAAAGGATGGTAAGCATTATATTACAAAAATTATAAGTCCAATGAAATTATTTCGTCGAAAACTTGTTCTTTGAATCCAAATCTGATCCTATTCGTTCCATGTCTTTCATTCCTTTCACACTAGTTCCATGTCATTCTAGACCTAGAAACTTTCCTCGTGACTATAGGTACCATCTTAGTAGCCACCATACCAACTCTTATGCTTTTTGACATGAAGCAGTGTGACTCCCCTAGCTGCCATGTAGTCTTCATGTCACAGAGATTTGTGACCATGTCTGCATCTCTGTGAAGCTTTAGTAATGGGATGAAATGCGAATGTTGGGAATGGCATGTTGCAATCAACACTGGGATACAATCTGTGTCCAGTGGTAGTTTGCGGTCGAGAGTTTTACACGAACTTTATGGTCCTCAACATCCCCAGCTTCAACGTTATTCTTGGCTTGGATTGGTTGGGAACTTTCTATGCCACCTTCGACTGCAGTCAAAGGAGGATAATGTTCAGGATCTCGGATCACTCTACGTTCTTCTTTAAAAGCGAAAGCCAATCTTTGGACCCTACCATTTATTGTCCTCCTTCAAATTTCCTTTCTTGAATCCGTCTTGAAATCTTTCTTACTTTCCTTGACGATTATGTATCGACGCGAAGGAAACAGAAGTACGAACCCTTCATCTCCGTCTTGATCCTTTCTTGTAACTTTCGTTATTTCTTCTTAATTCCTTGACTCCCTATTCGTCTCCCTCTTGCTTATTTTATACTATCCATTGCTTACATCTTGAACATTTCATTTTAGTAGTCTTGTCTATCGACTTCTTTGATTCGGAAGTATTTCCTAATATTATGTTTATGCCGGTCTCACCTCTTCTGATTAGCTGGCGTATCTATTAATAAAGCGCGAAGGCGATATGAGACATCGTTACCTTTCCTTTGACCAGTAGTGGCACAATACTTGTAGGAATTTCGAGTATGAAATTATTTTAAGGGGGGTAGATTGTAATGACCGTAATTTTCATTTAGTAAATAAAAGCCTATTTTAATTTTGAAGTTAAATATGTCTTTCATAATATTTTAATGTTAATATTTTTCATTAAACAGATTTTAAATTTATATGGAAGAAAATGATTAGTTAAAACTTTTTATTTTTTTGTTGAAATATTTGATATGTTTTGATTGAAGAGAATTTTATTTTAGAATATAAAGAGAAGAATTAGAATTGTGGATTTAACTTTAGGATTTGTTAGATTTTTAAAGAGAATTTGTTTAGAAAGAGAAATTGTTTAATTTTTTTGGTATTTTAAAAGGTATAAATGTTTTTAGGAATATATTTCTTTACTGTTTTGTGTTATAAAAGAAATCTCGTTTTTAAAGTGAAAGATTTATTATAAGATTTTGTTGGAGAAAAAAAATATACTTCAAAAAAAAAAGGAATCATGATTTTATATTTTATTATATTTTGATAAAGGGGATTTTTGAAAAGAGAATAATTAGAAAAGTATTTTCAATATAAAATTATTTATTAAGTATTTTAAAGAGTTTAACTAGATTTCAACTTAATTAAAAATATTTTTAAAAACAAACATATTTTTTTTGAAACCCTCTATTTAAACCCTTAGATCTACTCTTATTTAATCCTAATCCTTAATTTCTAAAAATTCTAATCTCCACTCCTATAAATAAAACTTAGCCCCTCTCTTTCTTCTATCTTCCTTTCTCCATATTTTTTCTCCCATTAAAACTTTGAAGAATCCTATCGGCATGCAAGCCTTGATTATTGAGGCATCTTTACACGGCGCACACGGTAAGTCTCTATCCTCACCTTTGAATCTGTTGCCTCATTTCTTTAGTATCCCTGTTCTAAATGGTGTTAAAGTCTCTCACTTTCTAATTAAAAAAAAGAATTTTTGTAAAACCTCTTGCCATGAAACCATTTGCTATACCCTTAACATGAAACTCTCGTTGACTTGATCTTGTTTATTTTGGATGATGATGTTATTTACATGTTATGAAACTTGACCCTTATGCATGCTAATGTGGTTATATATATGTTGTGATTGCTGGATTGTGTATTTGTCATGTTAAATCCTCAGATATTTATCATTGCTGCACGAAAACTCTATGAAGATTGTTAAGTTTAGTTTCTGAATTTTATGCGCAGTCTAAATAAATTGATCATAACTTCCAAGCTATGTACCTAAAACCTTCAAGTAATAGGTCAAAACACTTTTAAACATAAAACCCTAGATCTTTCGTGAACCACGGTTCTTCTGAAAATGACTATAACCTCATGAAAATATGCCCCTAACTTGTTAATTTGAAATCTGGTATTTGCTAGAGTTTTTTGCACAGCAGCAGTAAAACCCCTATAGGACCCTCTGTACCTATCGGAACCCATCAAACCTTATATGTACAGTATTGTACATTGAAAGACGAACAATTCTTATTTTAAAAGTATTTTCGAAAAACGACCACAACCCTTTCAAAACTACCCTCGAAATAGAGACTTGTGCGCTCGCTAGAGGCTGAAAGTCTCCGATCAGTCGCATGTTTGATTTTTAATTCCAAATACAGATAATATTTTTCAGAACCGCTTTTTCCTATGGATGGATAAACTTGTTTTACACTCTACATAATTTATTTTTAAGTTTACATTAACTTTAAACCTGTAAACTAGCGATAAGAAACTACCCTATATGTTTCTGGAACGACATGATATACCTATAGTAAAACACCGATATTTTTCAACCTGGAAGCCCGTTACTGATAAAACTTATATGCATCATCTTCTACACAAAAAATACACCTTTTCTTAGTTATATACTTTTCCTAATTTTAAACAGAAACTATATGGAACTGCCCCGAAACTTTCAGAACTGATCCGAACCTGTCCTGCATTGATATTATTCACATACTATGATAATACTGTTCTTGTAACTCATGATTTGCTTATGTATATGAAATGCATGTTCTCACATGTTGATGATATGATCACGTATAAAAATTATCTTTCATTCTTACATGAGATGGTTATATAACGGTTATTCGTGGCAAGTGTTGACACAAAAAATAATGCAAAATGCATTAATATAATATATCTAACTCATATATACATGTTGTGTATATGGTATTGAGGGGAGAACATTTTTTCAAGTTAAAAAATTCAACTCCCAATACCTTTAAATACTTATATAAGTATTCAATTAAAGAACAAGTTCAATGATCAAGAATCGATCAATTAAGACCAAAATTGATGTAAACAACATCATAAACAAAGCTAAAAGCTTGTTTAAATAGCGTGAGACCCATACATTGGGGATCCCCTTTCAAAACAACTCAAAAAGAGTTGTTTTTGCGGGGTCCCGAGCCATCGGGACCCTCCTCCCGATCCATCGAGACCCCTTCCCTCTCTCGGATGGTACAATTTAGGGTGTCCCGAGCCTATTGATAAATGACATCGGGACCTCTCTAAAAATAGACAGCTCAGCTTATTTGTAAGGATGGGTGGGGGGTTATTTCACCCCCACTCATCCTAAGAATATGGGGGAGTGGTGTTTAACTACTCCTACACCTAGAGAAATATAAATACTTCTCATTCAACAGAATTAAAGAAGAAAAGGGAAAGGGGAATAAACATTTTGCTAAGAAAATTCCTAAGAGAATTCCAGAGTGCTCTCGGTTTGAAGAAGATGAAGAAGAGAAAGAAGAACAAGGTGAGAAATTGAGGAATGGAATTCCATTCCTCCATCAATTTAATGTTATCTCTCTACATTCCTCTATCAGTTTGGATCAAAGATCTGCCTTTGATCCTTTAAATTTCTGTCTCAACAGAGAAGATAGCCATTACTATGGCTTCTTCATCTGTTCTGATGAAGAAGATGAAGATAAAGGACTTTTTAGAACATGAATCTACATGTTCTTGACAAAACTGGACAAAACTTAGGACATGAGCCATTTCATTTCCTGCATAAAGAGAAATAGGCCATCTTGTTTCTCCTGCATATTTATGAGAAATGAGAATAAACTCATTTCTGTTCATGAAAAACTGAATCATGGATTGAAATCCCTATGAATTTCTAATGAATATATATAAGTAAATAGAAAAACCATTTTCTTCTCATGGAGCAATGAAAATTATATATCTTTAATGGAATCCAATGTACTTAAACACATTGTATTCTTTCTTAGAATAAATTTTATTCATGTTCTGCCTTGAACACAAAAATATGTTTTCATATTGCACACCAAATTATAAAAATGATGAAAATAAATCATTTTTATGTTGTGCATGGAATTCAATATGTGAATTTTCATATTTGATAAAATTTCATAAAGAAACTTCATTCTTTTGACTAAACAAGCCAAGGAGAGTCAAACTTGGCTCTCTATGCACTATCGGGACCCCTTCCCGAGCCGTCGGGACCCCCTCCCAACGTCGGGAGGTCCTATTTTCATGCACAAATATACATGTAGCATGTTTGTTCTACATGAATGATGGTCCCCACCTAGGATGACCCATTTTAATCACTTTCACTATAGTGTGGCCCCCATATAGAGTAGTGCCCACACATATATGTTTAATTTGACAGTAAAATACCCCCAAGTGTAATTTTAAGATTTTTAAAAAAATTTATATATGTACTCAAAATATTTTGTGCAAAATTGATGTAATTTAGATTCAAATTGCACACAAATATAAATGAAATATAATGATATTCCTTTGTATTCTTTATTATTCTCTGTTTGCAAGTATTTTATATATGTAATGTGATCTTTGTTATATGATTTGAGTAACTTAATAAGGTATCCCATCAAAATGATTCTTTAGACACTAGGATGTAATTAACTATAAGTGCTTGCGCCTATGGAAAGTCTCGAATCCCAAGACCTTTTGGTTAATCTTTAATAAACAAACTTGTTTTTTTAAACTCTAAGTAATCTGAATGTCGACTTCATAAGAGGTTCTAAAGAGGGTACACAAAAATGGTGACACCGCTGGGGATTTTGACTTCTCCCTAGGTTGCTCCGAATCACATCATTCGGTGCTTTTGTCTCAGAATCTCAGGTTGACGGAACCCAGAAAAATCACATACTTGCAATAATGAGAGTCCGCTGAATTTCGGTTCAGAAGGACTATATACTATCGAGGTCCGCTAAGTTTAATAAATGACGAAGCAGGGCCATGTTTCCTCTTACGCCACACTATTGTGACATTATGAAACCTTTGTGTCAAAATCATTCCTAAAGGAGGAATGCATGTCATACTTTGTCTTAAACTCTCTTTATAACTCAAGATTTCTAATGTCATGATGATTTCCTTTACAGGATTACTCAAACCATCAACAATGACATTCAACGGAAACAACAACAATAACAACACCTTGGCTGCTGATCTCGCTGATAATACAAAATTAGTGAGATCCCTGTTCTCGATCATCGGGGCTAATCCACAATTCATCATACCGGCTACTGGGCTCGCGTGATATGTTCCTGAGGAGTGCCCCTTCAGCACAATCAACGACTTTCCAGTGCTGTAAGCTGGATAGAAGAAGGCGCCTGTCATGACTAGACCCGACTTCAATGCAGGGAAAGCACCCGCACTGACCCAGAAGAACTGTCAGGCTGTACCAGTCTTTGCTAGACCTATACCATCCTCCTCAAAGAAAGTAACCCATCACGTCAAAAATGGGAAAGTAGTCGTTACTGATACAACTACCATCTACAGGGACAACCCATTGCCGTGCCTGCTCCCAACCCTGAAATGAAACAAAAGTTAGTTTTTGAAAGACTTTCTTTCACACAGGGGCCTAAGAAAGTTCCCCGAGAAGATAGTGACACCATCTTCAAGGCGGGTTGCTTTGCTGCTCCTTCATACATAAAGAAGAATGGGGCATCTTGCAATACGAGAAGAAAGGCTGCTAAACAGACCCATGATAAGAACACCAACCCTATTCCTTGACATCAACAGGTTCCTTCATTTCCTGTCAGGAACTCCTTCACCCCGCTTCAAAAGCAAGAAAACCGACCTCAACGGAATGATCATATTGTTAGGTCATCTCGTGGTCGGGGAACTATAAATAGAAAAACTTACAGGGTATACACGGAGGTGAGGGCCCTCCAAAGGTCCATTCGTCCTAGAGTCTTCTATAGAAAGAAAAGGCATATCCTAAATTGTCTGGCCAGCGAGGCGCATATACCCGCTCGTAAGGAGCAAAGCTCAACGCCGGACTGTCTTGATCATGACACGAGCTTCAATTGAAGAAACCAAACCCCTTCACTAACCCCCTCATCTAGTTCGATAAGAAACTCCCCGGCTAGCCCAATGTTGACCTCTCCTATCTGCTCAATGGTGCACACCTACCGGATGGTTGGATCAAATGATCTGTAAGCCAACCGATGCGATGTCTCATCAGGTGGAATGGGAAGTCAAGATGACCGTCCTCAGCAAGAGGGCATAGCAAATGTTGATCCCCTTAATCTTCCTAACCAGGAGGGGATTCCTCAACCAAACAAAGCGGATAATCCTCCTCCGCATGTTCATAATAATCCATTGTATGAGGCTAACACCGACGAAATGGATGAAAATGCCTAGTTAAGGGACACAGAGAGTCAAATAGATGGGATGCAGGAGCAAATGGTCAACCTAACGGCTATTATCCAAGTCTTATTTTCTCAAGTACAAAGCTTGGTAGATGTACTAAGGCAAAACCCGCAAGCAGAAAGAACAGAGTGGGCGACAATGCTACTAAATTCGGTAACCAATACGCCAAGGAGAGAACAACCGCCTCCTGCTCCTCAAGCAGCACCTGCACCAATTGAGGGAATCATTCCGCCCATGAAAGAAACTGATCGGTCTCAATTAGCTACTAAACCAACAGCAACAGTTGTGGTCACAACCGCTCCAACCACTGTACCTCCTATTCTAGCTCCCTAAACATCGACAGTAGGGCCTTCATCCATTACTGATATGGATGTGCTGCTCTACAGAAATTCATTGCCGAAAAAATGACGTAATTGAACCAGAAACAACGGTTCCAGTGGAAAATCAAACGTATCTAGATGAATAAAATGACGTGCCATATCCCATGGGCTATGTTATCGCCTCATTCTGTACATTTAACGGGTCAAGAAATCCTGAGCAACATTTGGTTCACTTTAAGGTGGCCTGCGATGACTCAGCCAGAGATGATAAGCTCTTGTTGCGATAATTTCCGAGGAGCTTGGATGGTATGGCTTATGATTGGTTTGCTGAGTTGGAGCTCGGTTTGATACTTATCCTTTGGAGGTTGTGTTAAGAATAAAGTAACACTCACTCAGCTCATCACGATGAATCCATCAAGTGAAGAATCATTAGATGAGTTCGCATAAAGATGGAGAATGACTAGCATTCTGAAAGTCTACCTTAGCACCACCATGAGGTTCTAGAGGCATCAAGCATGCCAAATTTTAATTTTATTAGGTGCTAAGTTAGACTAACACGATCTTTACTAGATTATTTAGAGTTTGCCTTTGTGATGTGATGAACTAAAGAGAAGAAAAGAGCATACAACCTTTGTAGTTCAAGTCCTTCTCTTTAATAGCTCCGGGTTGAAATCTACGCGACTCTACCAGGCTCCTCTTTGAGTTGAAGAAACCTCCTTCGTGATCTTCGCGCCAAAGAAGATCCACCCGAAGTCCACAAGCTCAAGCCAACCCTTCACTAATCTCCTTAGTGAAGGAAACACTCCACATCAAATCGCTAATCTAATATATGATGGTGAAGTAGGGGTTTAATTTTCTCACTAGTTTGTGTTCAAACTTCACGGTTCACATCATATGTGAGGGTTGAAGCTTGAACCATGGGATTGAGGAAGAAGAAGAAGCTAGAGAGCATCCATGGGAGCAAAGCAAGCAAAATGGCTAAGTGTTGAGAATGGGCAAAGAATGAATGGCAACACTTGACCCTCACTCATTCAAGCATGGAATTTTGCAATATAAAATTGTAACCATGCTTGAATAGTGAGTCAAGATGAATAAACAAAAATAAATCCCATGCTTGTAACCATGATCTCATTTTCCACCTCATTTCTATTTTCACAAAATAGAATTTTATGCCATGCTTCATTATTATATATATATCATATATATTAATATATATATTATGAAGAATAATTAGTGAGCTAATGATATTAGTTAAGATATAATTATATCACATATAATGTATATCACATTATTAAATCAACACTTGATTTAATAATCCGGTTATATCACATATGACCAACTAATATCATATATTTGTATATCATATTATCAAATCAACAATTGATTAGACAATCTGGTTATATCACATATAACCGAACCGATAACAGATAACTGTCAGATTATAATACGGTATCTGTAAGTCCATGCTACCTCTCCCGGTACTTTCGGGCATGCAGAATTTGATGAAAAACGATTTTCTTAGAGGTGGTAACATGGACTTAAAGACCCGGATCTTTGTTAAACATCTAACTAACAACCTAATTAGGAGTTGCTAACTACTCGGTTAGGGGGTTTATACCTTTCTTATCTCGAACTCCTTCGTCTTCAAGCCTCGATGGTTGTCCGGATCGGCTTCTTCCCGTCGTCTCCTTGCGCCGAAGATAGATCCACCTGAAAGCTTCAACCTTTGGCTCCTTCTTCGAACTTTGAAGAAACTAGTTCACTCGGTTTGCTAAACCTTGTGAACTAGAGTGAGTGAGAAGAGTTTGTATGGGATTTTATCTATGGTTCTTGGTTCTCAACTCATGAGACAAGTGAACCATAGACTCAAGAGAGGGAGAGCAAGAAGAGGAGATGAGAGCTCAAGAACAAGAGAGAGAATGAGCATGAAAGAATGAGAGAAGACCTTTTCTCATTTGGCTCTCATAATCCAAAATCATCATAACACATCATATCAATCAAGTATTATGTGATGGTTTAAGCAACCATAGCCATATCATTTCATGCACTCATTTTGCACAAAAGAGCAAGCAAGCAAAAGTCTTTGCCATGAAATGATAGCTATAGTTATCATGATGGTCAACTAGTCAAGCCTAGTCAACCGGTCAACAAAGTCAACAAGTCAACAAGTCAACAATGTCAACCCCTCAATAACCATGTCACCATAATACTTAATTAATATAATTGTTAATCACATATCATATTCTCATTAGGGTTGAGCAAAAAGTCAATAGTCAACTGTCAACGGTCAACAACCCTAATGAGAATCTTCTGCCTCTGTCTCTCCGTCAACTGTGCATACACACCCGCATCCGCGTTCCGAGGAACACGAATGCATACTGGATAAAACCAATCCCAAAAGGTACACTAGGATCTGGCTTAAACCAAAGCCTGCTAGTGTGAACTGTCCGGACACTGTACGTGCACAAGTGCACGGATGTGACCGAACCCTGTCGCAAAAACATGCGACCTGTCGCAAAACCATGCGACCTCTACTCTTTTGCCTAAAGGCGAACAACTTTCTGTGTGGGACTCTAAAGACTCGACACTACGCTGGCAGTGGGTTTAACCACAGACCGCAAGCGGCACTAGCTGTGCGTAACGGTCCCCAGGTAGATGCCGACAAGAAGACTGATGAGGCGAAACCCATCTGAACACCTACTGAGCCTGAATGTGACATTCTCCGTACAGTCCGGTCTGTTCGTCTGATACATCGCATGGCGGGCCTAAGGGGCGGTAAACGTCAGTCCCCCAATAGCGGTACAAGTCGTGTCGGAGTGAAGCCCAAAACACCCTGAGATAACACTGGAAGCCTACCAGTATATCTCGTTTGCCCTGGCCAGGGACTACTCGTGTAATGGCTCTCCTAGACACAGCGCGATGTCAACCCCCAATACCGGGAGAGACGAATCCTGTCTAACCGTCACTGCCTCCAAGTGCTTCGGGACTGCACCCAACTACTACCTGTTTGCACGACTCCTTTGAGCCGTGGTAGGGTAGTAATCAAAGTGCAGTGGGAACACACTCGAGGCGAAGTGACAATGTCAAGTCAGCGGACTAAGCTGTACTCATGTCACCTGGGAACTGATAACTGACGATAGGCATAATACCAACTAGTCAGTTCCCGATGAGTCCTGTCCAGTGTACCCATAACCTAACGAGCACCCGCATACTATCTCAAGTACGACGTACTGACGGCTGTGGGACAGACCGTCTCCCATACTGGGATGAGAAGCGCATGCGCTAGTATACTCCGGAGTATCGATGCCCTGTCTCGATAGTCCTGCGACTAGGGACCTGCATAAGGATGTGCTTATAGATTACCCAGCCCCACTAGTGTGACTGCCATCACATCGCTGGTAATCAAGCAAAGATCCTAAGGGCTCCACTAATGTGTATAGGTGATATACTAAAATAAACACATGTCCACATTGAAGCAGAAACAAACCAAGTAGCATATTACTATTTTGAGCAAGATTGTATATACAAGGTGAATATCCCAAGCTTCCATTAAGTAGTATACAAACTAGTATGATACAGTAATGGCCTCTAGGGCATATACACTAACAATCTCCCACTTGCACTAAGGCCATGTACTGGCGTATCGAAGACCTATCATCTCGATCAGCCGCTCGAACTGAGTCTGGGCAGGGCCTTGGTGAATGGATCTGCAGTGTTATCTTCTGAAGCGACTCTCCGAACCTCGATCTCCTGGCGATCTACGATCTCCCTGATCAGGTGATACCGCCTCAAGATGTGTCTGGATCTCTGATGGGACCTGGGTTCCTTCGCTAAAGCTATAGCCCCGTTGTTGTCGCAATACAGAGGTATTGGATCAACAATGGACAGAACCACCTGAAGTTCTTTCAAGAACTTCCTTATCCAGACAGCTTCTTTTGCGGCATCAAATGCAGCGATGTATTCCGCTTCCATCGTCGAGTCTGCAACGGTTTCCTGTTTGGAACTCTTCCAACACACCGCCCCTCCATTGAGGGTAAAGACAAAACCCGACATGGACTTGGAATCATCCTTGTCACTCTGGAAGCTGGAGTCAGCAAAGGCCTCGATCTGGAGGTCTTTTCCGCCATATACCAAGAACATCTCTTTAGTCCTTCTCAGGTACTTGAGAATGTTCTTTACTGCTATCCAGTGTTTCTCCCCAGGGTTTGACTGATACCGGCTTACCACACTCAGTGCATAAGCTACATCCGGTCTGGTACACAACATCGCATACATTATAGAGCCTACCGCAGAAGCGTAGGGTATAATAGACATGCGATCCCTCTCCAAATCAGTCTTGGGAGACATCTCTTTAGAGAGGGTGATCCCGTGACAAGCCGGTAGGTTACCGCGCTTGGAATCTTCCATACTGAATCTTTTCAGTATGGTGTCGATGTACTTGGACTGTAAAAGTCCTAATATCCTCTTGGATCTATCACGATGGATCCGGATCCCCAGGATGTAAGAGGCATCACCCAGGTCTTTCATGGAGAACCTGTGTGACAAGAACTCCTTGACAGATTGTAGCATAGGAATGTCATTTCCTATTAAGAGAATGTCATCCACGTATAAAATGAGGAATACTACAGTTCTCGCTACAAATCTACTATAGATGCATGGTTCATCTGGATTTTTGATAAAGCCAAATTCCTTGACCGTCTCATCAAAACAGATGTTCCAACTCCACGATGCCTGCTTTAGTCCATAGATGGACTTAAGCAACTTGCACACCTTTCCGCTGCTCCCACTCTGAATGAAACCCTCTGGCTGGTCCATATAGACACACTCCTCTAAATTTCCATTTAGAAAAGCTGTCTTTACATCCATCTGCCAAATCTCATAATCGTGGAAGGTAGCAATGGCAAGAAGGATCCGAATGGATTTCAGCATAGCCCCTGGAGAAAAGGTTTCGTCATAGTCCAAACCAGGTCTTTGACGAAAACCCTTTGCTACAAGTCTAACTTTATAGGTCTCAACCTGTCCATCTACACCAATCTTCCTTTTGAAGATCCACTTGCATCCTATGGGTTTTACCTCGTCTGGAGCAATGTCCAACGTCCATACTTTGTTGGTGTACATGGACTCCATTTCGGTCCGCATTGCATCCAGCCATTTTACCAAGTCAACGCTCTGAACGGCCTGCTGGAAACTAGTAGGCTCATCATAATCTATGATGCAATCCTCTCTATCCCCGTCTATGAGAAAACCGTAGTATCTCTCGGGCGGATGAGTCTGCCTACTACTCCTGCGGAGCGGCGTAGGAATGTCCTGTTCTTTTGAACCCTCTGGTTCCACTAAGCTTTCAGTAATAGTCTGTGGTTCTGGAATTTCTTCCAGTTCTACTGCGCTCCCACTAATTTCCATTTCTAAGAACTGGTGTTTTAGAAAGTGGGCATGACGAGAAACAATAACCATTTGTTCCTCTTCGCAGCAGAAGAAATATCCCTTGGAGTTCTTTGGAAATCCCACAAACTTGCACTGTACTGAGCGTGCCTCGAGCTTGTCCGCATGCTGCTTTTTGACAAAAGCTGGACTTCCCCATGTCTTAATGTGATTAAGAGGGGGCTTCTTCCCATACCACATCTCAAATGGTGTGGTAGGCACAGTCTTAGTGGGAACTCGGTTCAAAAGGTATGCAGCTGATTCTAACGCATACCCCCAGAATGATCGCGGTAACTCAGCGTTACTCATCATGGACCGTACCATATCCAATAGGGTTCGGTTCCGTCTCTCCGATACACCGTTATATTGCGGAGTGTACGGAGGAGTAAGCTGAGAGAGAATTTCGTTCTCTTTTAAATAGTCCAGGAACTCGGCACTCAAGTATTCACCACCTCGATCCGATCTTAGAATCTTGATACTTTTGCCGGTTTGTTTTTCTACTTCATTCTTATATTCCTGGAACTTTCCAAAGGCTTCGGACTTATGTTTCATTAAGAAGACAAAACCGTACCTTGAAAAGTCATCCGTAAAAGTAATGAAATAAGAATAACCGCTTCGCGCATGTGTAGACATTGGACCGCACACGTCACTGTGTACGAGTCCCAAGAGCTCGCTCGCTCTTACTCCGTGTCCAGTAAACGGAGTCTTTGTCATCTTTCCTTTGAGACAGGATTGACAAGTGGCATATGATTGATATTCGAACGGATTCAAATATCCTTCTGTATGTAACTTCGTCAACCTTCTCTCATTGATGTGACCCAGTCTACAATGCCATAAGAAAGTCTGATTTATTTCCGGAGACTTTCTTTTGTGTGTATTCTGGACATTGAAAATCTGTGGTTGGTTTAATACGTATATACCATTGCTCAATGTACCTGACCCAATCAAAACTTGATTAAGGTGAATGTTTACAACATTGCTTACAAACGCAAATTCATAACCTTCTTTAGAAACCAAAGATACAGAAATGATATTACAAGTTGTGTTGGGTACAAAAAAGCAATTACGCAAAACCAAAACATGTCCATCTGACATTCCCAGGTGATAGTCCCCCACGGCTTTAGCATCCATGCTAGCTCCGTTCGCAACTCTGAGGGTCATGTCACCTGCCTTTAAAACCCTACGGTTTCTCAACGCCTGTAAAGAATTACAGATATGAGATCCTGACCCGGTATCCAATACCCAGGAAGTAGAGTTTATTGAAAGACAGTTTTCAATAACATACACACCTGAAGCTGAAGCTGCAACCTGCTTCAATTCTTGTGTTCTGGCCTTCCAAGCCCTGCAATCATTCTTCCAGTGTCCTTTCTTATTACAATAGAAGCATTCTTCCTTATCCACAAGCTTCCCCGCTTTCTTTGTTGCTTTTGCCTTTCCCTTCGTATCCACTTTACTAACACCGCCCCTTGGTTTGGCGGGGGCTTTCTTTTTCTGTCCCTTGGCTTTCGCCTTGGACTTAGAAGAAGATGATCCTCCTACAAACAAAGTGGATGTTTCCCTACCTTTCTGTAGGGTGCCCTCTGCGCTCCTCAGCATGTTGAGGAGCTCTGAAAATTCAACTTTTTTTTCTTGTAAGTTGAAGTTCAGTATAAACTGGGCGTAAGCGGAAGGAAGGGACTGGAGAACTAAGTCCGTATAGAACTCACTCTCCAATGTGGTCCCTAGGTCCGCGAGCTCCTCAATGTAGCCGATCATCTTAAGCACGTGTTCTGCTATTGATGATCCGACGGCCATCCTTGCTGAAAATAACTTTTTCGACGCTTCGTATCTTGCGATACGAGACTGCTCTCCATACAGTTCTTTTGTATGAAGAAATATGGATTCCAGGTCCATATTCTCGTGCCTCCTCTGATGTTCATTGTCCATAGAGGCAAGCACGAGACACTTGGCCTTCGCGCTATCAATCTCCCAAGTCTTACGGATTTCCTTATCCGCGACGCTGGAAGTGGGACCAGGGACAGGGGGAGCTTTGGTGGTAAGAAGATACCCCAGCTTGTCGTAAGTGATTGCCATTTTGACATTCCTGAGCCAATCTTTGTAGTTTGGCCATGTCAGTATGTTTTTATCTAGAAGTAACTTAAGTCCAGTCATGTCGATTGGTCGCTGCAATTAGGAGAGAGAGAAGAAACACTCAGCATGATGCTCTTGCAAGTTTAGAGTGGTTTTTAGTTTGTCTAAACAGGATGGCTCCCACTGTTTCTCGAATCCCTCCTCAAACCATAAAGGAAGAATTAGTCGGGATCAATCCCACCGCACAATACTTGCTTAACCGTTCAGCCAGGCCAGTGTCGGTACTTCGAGGGAGGTTTTCCAACGCTTTCGCGAAGTTCCTTAATTCAAGAACCTCTTTTCCCTGGGGGCGTAGCCCCGCTAACACCTTTCTAGACACCTACTAGGTTTATAGCATTGATCGTTTAGTGAAAAATTTCCCGAGGAGTAGCATATACTCACAGTAGGATCGGGATCCAAATATCATCGCGTGACGAAACTGAAGGAATCCTACCAGAATCATCACACTCCAAATGGTATGCAAATCTAGCAAGTTTCAGTACTTATGAAACTCCCGATGTGGATTTTTGCCCCATGCTCTTATGACCTTGACTTTGGCCAAAATATCATAAGTCACATGTCAAGTTCTACCCGTCATTATCCAGGTTAATTTGGATCCATCCGTACCTACCCTTGACTTTGGCCAAAATGGCAGTACGACTGTCCTAAACCAACGCATCTATCTATGCAACACATGAACACCCAATAGCTACCAATCACTATGCCTTGACTTTGGCCAACATACATAGCTTGAATACGATTGACTATTCATGTGAAACGACGGAGGGCTACGAATGGTTTTGGTGAAACCGTGAACGTAGTGAACTTGATATAGTCGATGGAACGAGATAGCTTTTAAAAGGAGTGGCTCAAGCTCCGCATTTAAAAGTTGGTTTTGAAAAGAACCGAGTGGTTTTTCGAAAGTGTTCCAACGACTTTTACTTGGTTTATTATCTTGCATTAGTTCTTTTAATGCGTGATATTCTTGCATTAGTTCTTTTAATGCTTCCCATCATTTAATCCTACCATTGCAGCAAACAACCAAAATATGACGTACGCTTATGCCATTCGCATTCGCCACTGGGCCTCGTCATTACCCGTTAGGTTACTTAACTAATGACAGAGCGGGGGCTGGGCTAGCGCGGCTGTAAAACATAAGCAATGCCTAAATAATATCATATATAGATATATTGCAATGATAGCCATTTCAGATCACAGATGAATACATTGGATATACTAGGAATCTGTAATTCATACGAGCCTGTAACGAAAAGCAGATTACACGGTCGCGGTGAATAGCCAATACCCCACCTAAGACCCCTACGGGTGCGGCAAACTACCCGCCAAGTACCCGAAGTGGAGCAACCTCCCTCAACACCGTGAGTAGGCCACTCGGCACTTCGAGATACCCGGTAGTTTGTGCACCCCCTCCATGGGTCTATCCTAGGAGCAAAAACAGTAAAAAGAAATTATACAATGACGGCTACAACCCCGACCCGGTTGTGCGGTCATACAAATAATATTACATCAATTTACAAATTTACATGAATTGAAAGAAAAGAAAAACTCTCGTCTCACAACCCCCGGCTATTCACCCGTGACAATCCAACATATTCATATACACATTCCAGCAACATTACAGATCACAGATTTGTATAACCCCCACTAATCGACATATAGCGATTAACAGACGTTCAATACAAATATCACATTACAGAAAAACCCGTCAGCTAAAGTCTTTTAGAAGTTCGATCAAAAATACGGATTTTTAGGCCCCAAACACAAAATTTTCGTTCTGGAAAATCTGGGCTGAAAATACATATACCAAAATTCCTAAAATACCCCTATAAGCACACTGTAGCAAAGAACAACCAGAGAGGAGCCAAGACGGCCGCGGAACCGCGGCAATAGGAAGCTATTGCCGCGTTTCCGCGGTGCAATGATGAGATCAGGGGACCGTCTTTCTACAGTGCACTCTAAAAACCCTGAGTCGATTTTTGATGTATGATTTATTATTTTTACAGAACATAAAAAATCGACAGCAAGTTTGAAAACGGGGTTCATTTCGGGACTTTTTCTTTGATCGATCTTCTAGCTACTTTGCTAACATGTTAGATAGAGTTTAACCAGGCTCTGATACCACTGTAAGTCCATGCTACCTCTCCCGGTACTTTCGGGCATGCGAAATTTGATGAAAAACGATTTTCTTAGAGGTGGTAACATGGACTTAAAGACCCGGATCTTTGTTAAATATCTAACTAACAACCTAACTAGGAGTTGCTAACTACTCGGTTAGGGGGTTTATACCTTTCTTATCTCGAACTCCTTCGTCTTCAAGCCTCGATGGTTGTCCGGATCGGTTTCTCCCCGTCGTCTCCTTGCGCCGAAGATAGATCCACCTGAAAGCTTCAACCTTTGGCTCCTTCTTCGAACTTTGAAGAAACTAGTTCACTCGGTTTGCTAAACCTTGTGAACTAGAGTGAGTAGAGAAGAGTTTGTATGGGATTTTATCTATGGTTCTTGGTTCTCAACTCATGAGACAAGTGAACCATAGACTCAAGAGAGGGAGAGCAAGAGGAGGAGATGAGAGCTCAAGAACAAGAGAGAGAATGAGCATGAAAGAATGAGAGAAGACCTTTTCTCATTTGGCTCTCATAATCCAAAATCATCATAACACATCATATCAATCAAGTATTATGTGATGGTTTAAGCAACCATAGCCATATCATTTCATGCACTCATTTTGCACAAAAGAGCAAGCAAGCAAAAGTCTTTGCCATGAAATGATAGCTATAGTTATCATGATGGTCAACTAGTCAAGCCTAGTCAACCGGTCAACAAGTCAACAAGTCAACAATGTCAACCCCTCAATAACCATGTCACCATAATACTTAATTAATATAATTGTTAATCACATATCATATTCTCATTAGGGTTGAGCAAAAAGTCAATAGTCAACTGTCAACGGTCAACAACCCTAATGAGAATCCTCTGCCTCTGTCTCTCCGTCAACTGTGCATACACACCCGCATCCGCGTTCCAAGGAACACGAATGCATACTGGATAAAACCAATCCCAAAAGGTACACTAGGATCTGGCTTAAACCAAAGCCCGCTAGTGTGAACTGTCCGGACACTGTACGTGCACAAGTGCACGGATGTGACCGAACCCTGTCGCAAAAACATGCGACCTGTCGCAAAACCATGCGATCTCTACTCTTTTGCCTAAAGGCGAACAACTTTCTGTGTGGGACTCTAAAGACTCGACACTACGCTGGCAGTGGGTTTAACCACAGACCGCAAGCGGCACTAGCTGTGCGTAACGGTCCCCAGGTAGATGCCGACAAGAAGACTGACGAGGCGAAACCCATCTGAACTCCTACTGAGCCTGAATGTGACATTCTCCGTACAGTCCGGTCTGTTCGTCTGATACATCGCATGGCGGGCCTAGGGGGCGGTAAACGTCAGTCCCCCAATAGCGGTACAAGTCGTGTCGGAGTGAAGCCCAAAACACCCTGAGATAACACTGGAAGCCTACCAGTATATCTCGTTTGCCCTGGCCAGGGGCTACTCGTGTAATGGCTCTCCTAGACACAGCGCGATGTCAACCCACAATACCGGGAGAGACGAATCCTGTCTAACCGTCACTGCCTCCAAGTGCTTCGGGACTGCACCCAACTACTACCTGTTTGCACGACTCCTTTGAGCCGTGGTAGGGTAGTAATCAAAGTGCAGTGGGAACACACTCGAGGCGAAGTGACAGTGTCAAGTCAGCGGACTAAGCTGTACTCATGTCACCTGGGAACTGATAACTGACGATAGGCATAATACCAACTAGTCAGTTCCCGACGAGTCCTGTCCAGTGTACCCGTAACCTAACGAGCACCCGCATACTATCTTAAGTACGACGTACTGACGGCTGTGGGACAGACCGTCTCCCACACTGGGATGAGAAGCGCATGCGCTAGTCTACTCCGGAGTATCGATGCCCTGTCTCGATAGTCCTGCGACTAGGGACCTGCATAAGGATGTGCTTATAGATTACCCAGCCCCACTAGTGTGACTGCCATCACATCGCTGGTAATCAAGCAAAGATCCTAAGGGCTCCACTAATGTGTATAGGTGATATACTAAAATAAACACATGTACACATTGAAGTAGAAACAAACCAAGTAGCATACTACTATTTTGAGCAAGATTGTATATACAAGGTGAATATCCTAAGCTTCCATTAAGTAATATACAAACTAGTATGATACAGTAATGGCCTCTAGGGCATATACACTAACAGTATCATATACTCATATTTAATCAGGCCCACGCACATATCAACATATGTGCCCAACTTTGTTTCGCTCGAACTAGGTAACTTCTGTGTAGGACTCTAAAGACTCGTCAATACGCCAGCAGTAGGTGATGATCACATCAATCACCTATAAGCCGTCAGCGATACTAGCTGGACGTAACGGCTACCCGTGTATTAAGCGATATGAAGATCAACAAGCAAGCTCGTCCATACTCTCCATGAAGCTTATCAGTAACACTACCGTACAGTCCGGTCTCTTCGTTTGATATGTCGCATATCATGTCTAGGGGTGGTAAACGTTAATCCCTAGTAACGTGATAAGTCATGCCGATGTCTGGCCTATAACAGTTCGAGAAACTACTGATAACACTTATCAGTAAATCTCGGCAGCTGCCCTGGCCAGGGACTTCCAGTTATAGCCAATCGAGCATGTACAACATCAACCCCTAATACCGGGAGAGACGAAACCCCTCCTATTGCTCATTGCCTCCATGTGACTCGGGACTGTACCCAAAATCCACCTGTTTGCACGACTCCTTTGAGCCGTAGTAGGGAGGAAATCAATGCACAGTGGGAGCCACACAAGACTCTATGATGATCTCGGGTCTACAGACTAACCTGTACCAGTGTCACCAGAGGAATGCTATCTGACGATAGGTATATTACCATATAGGAGTCCTCGGCGAGTCATGTTCGGTGTACCCATTCTCCAATGAGCACCTGTGTACAATCTTTGATGTCACACACCAATGGTTATGGGATCAACCATCGCCCTCTAAGGGACAAAAACGTACACACCAGTCTACACTAGAATATTGATACCCTGGTCTCGATATTCCCACGACTAGGAACTGAATAAAAGATGTACTTATGGACCATCCTGGCTCTACTAGTATGATCTCATCATAATCCTGGTAGTCAAGTATATATCCTAAGGGCTTTATCAACATGTAAGAGACAGACAGTATAAATACCAGTCTACATGTTAAGATAAAGGTAACCTGATAGTATACTATTATGTCGAGCAAGAAAGTCCTTTATATATATGTCCAAGCATCCACTATATCATCAATAATGGCCTCTAGGGCATACATATGCCTAACAATCTCCCACTTGCACTGAGGCCAGTTGTTGTAGTATCTCATACCCAACGTCCCAAAAGTTTCTCGAATAGCATCTGGGGGATGGCCTCGGTGAGTGGATCCGCTGTGTTATCCTCTGTGTCAACTCTCCTGACCTCGATCTCCCAGAGATCAACTATCTCCCTGATCAGGTGATACTGTCTAAGAATATGTCTGGATCACTGACGGGATCGGGGTTCCTAGGACAAAGACACAACTCCATTGTTATCTCAATACACAGGTATTGGATGCTCAATGGTAGGAACCAAATTCATCATATGAACTTTTCATCCAGACAACTTCTTTGGCAGCATAGTTGGTAGCGATGTAATTAGCCTCTATCAACGAGTCTGCTACGGTATATAGCTTGGAGCCCTTCCAAAATACCGTCCCTCCACTGAGGGTGAAGAAAAAATCCGAGACTGACTTTCAGTCGTCCGTATCACTCTGGAAGCTCGAATCGGTAAAAGGCTCCATCTGGAGTTCACCGTTACTATACACCAAGAACATTTCTTTAGTCCTTCTCAAGCACTTAAGAATGTTCTTCAGCCGTCCAGTGGTTTTCCCAAAGATCTTTTCGATACTTATTCACTACACCTAGTGAGTAAGCTACATCTGGTCTGGTACATAACATCGCATACATGATTGACCCGTTTGCCAAAGCATAAGATATCCCTTGTATGTGAGCCCTCTCCAAATCAGTCTCGAGAGACATCTCTTTGGAGAGAGTGATTCCTGAACAAGATGGTACATTACCACAGTTAGAATCATCCATACTAAAACCCTTTTAGCATGGTGTCTATGTACCTGGATTGGGACAATCCCAAATCCATTTAGATCTATCTCTATAGATCTATAACCCCAGGATGTAGGAGGCATCAGTTAGATCTTTCATGGAGAACCCGTGTGATAAGAGGTGCTTGACCGAGTGTAGCATAGGAACACCTTTTCCTATAAAGAGTATCTCATCCGCGTACAATATGAGGAAGACAACCATACTCTCTACAACCTTCTTATTTATACATGGTTCATCTACCTTTTTGATGAAGTCAAACTCTTTGACAGCTTCATTAAAATAGATGTTCCATCTCCGCGATACCTGCTTTAACCAGTAGATGGATTAAGCAGCTTGCACATGCTTCCGCTGTTCCCACTGTCTATGAAGCCCTCTGGCAGTGTCATATACACGCACTCTTCTAAATCACCATTTAGAAAAGCGGTTTTGACGTGTAGTATATCGTAGTCATGGTATGCAGCAATGACAAGTAGAATCCCGTGGACTTAAGCTTAGCGACAAGTCTAGCTTTGAAAGTTGCAACTTTTCCATCTACACCAAATTATCTTTCTCAAAAATCCCCTTGCTCCCGATGGGTTTTACCCTTTTAGGAGCAACATGCAAAGTCAACACTTTGCTGGTGTACATGGATTCCATCTAAAGATCGCATAGCATCCAGCCATTTCACATAGTCTCCACTTGTGATGGCCTGCTCGAAACTAGTTGGTTCATCATCTCCATGATGCAATCTGATGGCTATAGTGCCCTCAAGGCAATTATCATAGTCGCAGACTTGTGATTATGATGATTGAGGCAGGACCTATACCGATAAAACAATCTTACTTAAGATGATAGTATGCTATATGGTTTGTCTTTATCATCATATACATGTTGATAGAGCCCATAGGATTCTTGCTTGACTGCCAGCATTATGATGGTGATCATATATGTGGGAGCTGGGGTCTATAAGCACATCCTTAAATGTCCCTAGTCGTAGGAGTATCGAGACCGGGCATCGATACTCCAGTGTAGACTAGTGTATACTGATCGAGACCCCGACGAGGGGCGGCGGCCAGGTCTCACAAGCCATTGGTGTTAGTTTGTTCACCTAATATAGTATACAGGTGCTCATTGGGTTATGAGTACACTGGACGGACTCGCCGGGAACCTGCTAGTTGGTATTATACCTATTGTCTGATAGCAGTTCCCAGGTGACATGTGTACAGGTTAGTCTGTCGACCTGAAATCGTCATTTGTCTCGTATGAGTTCCCACTGTGCTTTGATTACTACCCTACCACGGCTCAAAGAAGTCGTGCAAACAGGTTTTAGTTGGGTACAGTCCCGAGCCATATGGAGGCAGTGATCGGATCGTCGGGGATTCGTCTCTCTCGGTATTGGGAGTTGATGTCGCGTTGTGTACGGATGGCCATCACCATAAATCCATGGCCACGGTGGACGAGAATTACCGATCCAGGATCGATAGTTTCTCAGGTGATGATGGGTTTCATACCGACACTAAATATCGCGTTGTTAGGGGGTCTGACTTTATCCACCCCCTAGACTCGATATGTGATACTCTTAGACGAACATACCGGACTGTACGGATATTGTCACTGACAGGCTCAGTAGGGGTTCAGGATGAGTTTGCTCGTCGGCCTCCCTTTCGCTCAATACCTGGGTAGCCGTTACGTACAGCTAGTGCCGCTGACGTGCTTGTGGTTAAACCCACTGCCAGCGTATTGACGAGTCTTTAGAGTCCCACACAGAGGGTTTTCACGGTTCAGGCGATATGGTGTACATGAGGTATGTTGATACATACAGATGTCCGATTAAATATGTGCACTTGCTGTGCAGACTTTAATTGGACGGTTGATAATACTAGCGGCTTAGGATTAAGCCAGTTTATTAAATCAGGTTTTGATTTAATAATTTACATATGTATTTATATATATGTATTCTAGTATTATTGTTCACTATTCGTTTTCTCTCTTGGTTATTCGTATTTTTGTACGAATATGCGTATATGTATTTCGATACATGTACCGGGAAGTATTCCGTATTTTCTACGGAATAGCTTCTAGATGATGCCACCTCATTTATATGATTTTCATTTATGGAAATTCATTTGTTTTTTATAAATGAGGTGGAAAAGGAGGTATGGTCATGGATATGTTGAGCGGCATGGGTTAAAGCATGGTGGCATTTTTTTAATGGTTAATTGGAAATGATTTTTGATGAGAGAGAGAAGGGGTGGGCCGGCCATTTTTATGGGGTGGGATTCATTTTCATTTGGCACATTACTACACACATGCTAGCTCACTCCCTCACTCTCTCATTCATACAAAAACACTTGCCATTCTTTGCTCATGCCAAGTTTTCATTACCTCCTTTTTCATCTTCTATGGTTTCTCCATGAGCATTTTGGGTAGAGAGAAAAATGTAGTGACACTTACATACACCTCGACTCTCCATCGCTAGCGATGTTGGAGCGTCAGTTACCTCGTTCGATGAGGTTAGAGCTTGCGCCGTTTCCCTCGGGTGGATCATCGGAGATGGAGGAATACCGGCAACCAAATATCGTCAAAGGATCACTAGGAGCTTGGAATGAAGACCGAAGGACATGGATCAACTCGGTATAACCTTTCTAACTCTTAGTTAGTTTGCTAGTTTAGGGTTTAAGGTCGATCCGGGATTCGGGTAGCGGTAGCGCCGGTTCTAGAAATTTTTGTTCCGCATTTTGGCCGCGTTTCGACGGCCGGGGAGCTGCCGGGACCCTTCATGTTATCAGAGCCACCCTTTAAATCCCTTACTAGCTTGTTTAAACGTGCTTAAAAGATCGATCGATGGATTTTACCGAAATCATGATTTCATTCTTCAGTTTGCTGTCGATTTTCAAATGTAGTCAAAAAATTATTTTACACATCTTAAAAATCTGTGCAGGCAAATTTAAGGGTACTGGAAAAAGTTGGGTTCGTGATTCCACAAAAACGCCGCGGATCCGCCGCACCTAGCCCCTTTTGGCGGTGGTTCCGCGGCGGTTTAGTGGCAACGGGCGACCAAATTTTTTCTGTAGCTCATGTATTTGGAATTGTGATTTTTGTGATATTCTATTTTGGCCCAGGTTTCAGTGAATTGTTGTTTTGCTATTGGGGCCAATTTGGAACTTAGTTGATCGATATTTTAAGCGTGCGTTTGACAGTACATACATTATATTCCGCGACCGTGAATGTCATTTGATTGGTAAACTCGTCTAATTGCTATATGTCTTTTAGACGGGTTTGCGAACGTGACATTCACGTTGATGTTCTGTGATGTGCTGTGATGTTGGTTGGATCGTCATGGTGGATAGCATTGGTGCAATGATAGTACAGTTTTATTTCATTTGTACATTTGATATTGCGGGGCGAGCGTCCGACATGTGGACTGCCGTCACTGCCAGTTTGTATATTATTCTTTTGGGGCACGACCGGGCTGAGGTCGATGTCACCCTTGTATATTATTTTCTTTTCTGTACTAGGATTACCCTGCGGTAGGGTGCACGAATAACCAGATTCTAGAGGGCAACGGGTCCACATCTCATGGCGTTGGGACGGAGGGGACCTTACTCTAGAATTGGCGGGCTATTCGCCGCACTCGTAGGGGGTATAGGTGACCCAGGAGGGGTGCTCAAGTTACCAAATTCCGTGAAGTGCTGGGTGGTCCATTCACGTTGGTGAAGGGGCTGCTTCACTTCTGGTTTTGGCGGGTAACTTGCCGCGCTCGTAGGGGTCTAGGTTTCATTGCACATGCTATCCACACGACAGGGAACGTCGGGTCTCACTTGCGGCTCAAGTGAAACCCGGGGCTCCAGATTATCCACCATTCTGTATTGCTTCTGTGATGTTTCTGTGATTTTGCTTTATATCATGCCTGGGAAGAATGTTATATATATATTTATATATACTAGTAGATGTTGTATATGTTTTGCACCCGCGCTAGCCCAGTCCCCGCTCTGTCGTTAGTTAAGTAACCTAACGGGTGATGACGGGACCCAGTGGCGAATGCGGATGGCATATACGTACATTTTATTTTCGTTCTTTTTTGGTGTGATTAATTGATGGGACTGCGTTGATTCTTATCAATGCAGGGATAAAATAAACTTATATATGATGTTGTTGGAACCAAGTTTTTAAAAAACTGACATTACAGATGTTCTCTTTTGCTTTGCATCGTAGTACCTCATTCGACGAGGCAAGGGCCGAGATCCCTTCATCCGGAGTGAACCCTTGGGTAAAAGTTTGTGTCAACGTAATAACTTCATTATAGTCGATTATTTTTGCTTTGCATCGTGGTATTCAGTTTGGGATATCCTGCACCCCATTCGACGGGGAAAGAGTCGAGATCCCTTCACCGGGAGTGACCTCTTTAGCAAAAGTTTTCGCCACTATAAATTTATAAAACCACTTGGATTCCTTCAACGATATCAATTTCATTACGTTAAAGGTTTTTCGCCAAAAACCAGCCGTAGCCCTCCGTCATTTCAGATTTGTATTGCCGAGGCGTAGTGTTTGGTAGCTCTGTAATGCTTTTCTGTCGCATGGACATGTGGATTGGTTAGGACAGTCGTACGGTTATGTTCACATTGTCAAGGACTCGTATGGGTAGGTTTAACGCAATCAAGATAATGACGGGTTGAACTTGACTAGGACTCTTTGATATGTTGGCATTGTCAAGGTCACTTGGGTCCTAGGGGTAAAAACACATATCGGGAGTTTCAAACATACAAGAAACTTGCCAGGCTTGTGCATACCTTCTGGAGTGTGGTGGCTTAAGTGGCTTCCATCAAGTCATCATGCGATGATAGTTGGATCCCGATTCCCACTGATGAGTAGGATTACTCATCGGGTGATTCCGACTAATTCTCCTTTTGGATTTGGAGGAGAATTCGAGGAAACAGTGGGAGCCATCCAGATTAGATAAAATGATTGACCATTCTGATCTAGGTTAGAGTGCACGCTGAGTGTTTCTTCTCTCTCTCTCTGGCTATGACTATGACCCGACCTTTGACTAAAACTCATGAAACCAAGTTGATCAAACCTTCTTAAAACACTTTGGCTTTTGGAATGTCACGGTGTCGCATACATCATTGCCACTTCTATATCACCTTTGCATTTCTCCAGAACACCCCGTATTATTACGAACATCCACTTCCATTGGATAAATCCATCATATGTTTATATACGAACTCGAAGAAACTTTTTCGAGGATGGATTCAGGTTCTGGAGAGAATGAATAGGATTATTCGGTTGCCTTTTCCCTTTACCCTCTCTCAGGTTGTGAGGGCCCCTAGGATTAGGAGAGGGTACACCTATTAAGCTTATTGGATAGTCTTCCTCCAAACCTTAGGCTGGTGCCAAACGGTAAGGAAGGAAGAAAACCAACAAGCTTAACTGTGGTGTACAAAAGGTAATAAGTAAAGACATATAAAGGGATTGGAATAACGGCAAAGGAAATTGCGATCACCATCATTCACGACGAAACCAGGTATACCCCTGCCACTCCTACATCACCTTTGATTTTCTCTAGAACACTCCGTATCACTACGGATATCCACTTCCATTGGATAAATCCATCGTATAGTTACATACGAACTCGAAGGAACTTTTTCGAGGATGGATTATGGTTCAGAAGAAATAGAATAGGATTATTCAGATGTCTTTTCCCATTACCTTCTCTCAGGTTGCGAGGGCTCCTAGGATTAGGAGAGTACACTTATTGCGCTTATTGGATAGGCTTCTTCCAAACCTTAGGCTGGTGCCGAAGGGTAGAGAATGAAGAAAACCAATTAGCGTAAAGGAGGTGTACACAAGGTAATAAGTAAAGACATAATAAAAGGATTGTAGTGAGGGTAGGTAAATATATGGTTACTGTCATGAATCAGGATATTGGAAGAGGCGTTACTGAGAATACCAGTTACTCCTTTTGAAACATTTTCATGTTTCAGTTTTACTATGCAATGTTAATTGAAAACTGTTTTCCCAATAAGAATCTAACTCCAGGGTATATATTTACCAGATCAGTTTCTCACATCTGTATGTTATTACAGATGGTGAGTGGGAGTAAGATATTGGGAATTGGGTGATTAGATTCTCATTATATCGAAATTCGTTGTAATTGGTGATATTTGAGGAAATCATCTGGATTTTGTCGGATGGCAAATATTTAGTTTTGAATATCCGTTGTTATGCACCAATTTCAAACTGATATATCTGTACATTTATTATATAAAGTGAGATATAACTTTTTGATATTATGTCTGTGACATTTACCTATATCAGTTGGTGATTAGGTAAGGTGTATTCAACAGCGGTGTAATTCTTCTTAACCATAGTACAGTTTTTCAACCTACGACGCACAGGGTTTGAGTTATTGAACCCAGGGGACTTATAAAAAGTATTGTATTTTTCCAGTGTCCATTGGGACAAAGGGGTTGGTACTTGTACTATATTCTGTTTACTTATGACTTCTCTAGTTCTGGACATTTATTTCGTTAAAATGCAAGGTCCAGATATTCAGAAGTTATAGGTATAAGAATAAAGTAGAGGACCATTTGTTAGAAGTATCGGGATTCTTCGAAGTATTCGAAGATATAGATACTTGTGTTTGGTATTCCGCTGATAGTAATAGTTTTGAGAACTTGCTTCTCTTTCGGGTTACTCATATATGGATGTAGTCCTAGTTGAGTAATGCTGATTGTCCTCTTTCCATTTGGTTGATATGCACTGGAGACAGCTGCATGATTTTGAATCTGGTTCTAATCAAATTAGTGCTTTTGTTTCTATATCAGATATATATAGAATCAATTTATATCTTGACGATGTTAAGGTATAGGGAGTTGTCCGGCTGATGCTTAAAACCAGAATCCGGATAAACTCAAGGCACGCTTCAGTAATGGCTGTTTGTAGGTTATCCCGGGCTTTGACGAGGGTTAACTTTCTACCATCAGGAAGATCAATATTTATATTGTTCTTGACTCACCACAGTTTTAATAAAATGGACTTTTTCAGAAAACACAAGTGGGAGTATGGTAGAACTGGAAGTTATTCCAGAACCACAAACGATTACTGGAAATTTAAAAGAACCTAAGGATTCAATTGGATTTGATGTTCCATTAGCCACTCCGCAGATTTGGTGGGTAACCTCAGGCACCTGAGAGGTACTTCGGTCTTCTCAGAGACGGTAACAGGGAGGTTCTTGTTTACCCAGACTTGCCATTGCTACTATTCTAGACTATAAGACCCGGCAGGAGGATGAGTATAGCGTCGTTCTAAACTAGCTTTAGAAGTGCACGTGTATATGACTCTGCCAGAGGGTTGGTGTAGTCAGTGGGAGCAGCGGAAGCATAGAAGGCAAGTAGCTTATGTCTATTTATAGACTAAAGCAGGTATAGCGGAAATAGATCATCTATTTTTGATGTGACAGTCATAGGCTTTGACCTCATCAGAATAGGAGATGGATCTGGTAAGAAGGTAGTAGAGAGTGATGTCCAGGTATTTTGGATGACATGCACTTGATAGGAAGAGATATTCCTATACTACGATCGGTTATACTGTGGTTGTCACAAAGTTGTTTCTCCGCAGAGGATGTGGATATAATATCAGGTTTTCTGGTTACTAGATCTATGGTTTTAGATCTAGATTTGGGAAGTATCCCAATCTGGGTACTTTGACATTAAATGGATGACTCTTGGCATGGTGTTCTACTAGCAGGTGATGGGGTCAACCTCTCTAAAGGTGTCTTACAGACTAAAGGGGAGAGGGATCTACATGATTAGTATATCACTTGCTTAGGCAATTGAGTTAATCATGAAATATCAAGTACCACACCAGATATTGATTTTGCACTAGATGCAATAAGCAGATATATTAATCCAATCCTGAAGAAATATTGGAAAGCAGTTTATGAACATAAGTGAATGTTCTTGGAATATGGTAATGGCAGCCTCCTTCAGGAGACGGTTATCATTCAGGCTTCCAAGGTGACCTGGATGACAGAGTGACTGTCATAGTTATAGTTTTTCTCTCTTTTGAGGGACAGTATGTTGGACAGGTGGTCCAAGTGGATACTGAGGAAAGGTATGGCGCAGGATACTGATTAAATTCAGTGGACGATACAGTCTAAGTAGTTTTCTGGATTTGGAGTTCATTTGTGAACTGGGTCCCATCAGATATCCAGACAAATTCTAAGACAAGTATTGCTCATTTCGGGAGATAGTTTTCTCCGCGAAGTTGAGATTAAGAGAGATACAGAAAGAAACATTGGAGCGGATCCACTCACTGAGGCTATTTCTTGAACGCAATCATTTTCGCAAACGGGCTTTGCGAAACTGATTAGTAGAGGAGTTGGGTGTTCGGTATCACACGGGCTGTGAGTATGCGACATCGCAATAATTGGCCTTAAGTGCAAGTGGGAGATTGTTGGCTATAGTGCCCTCAAGGCAATTATCATAGTCGCAGACTTGTGATTATGATGATTGAGGCAGGACCTATACCGATAAAACAATCTTACTCAAGATGATAGTATGCTATCTGGTTTGTCTTTATCATCATATACATGTTGATAGAGCCCATAGGATTCTTGCTTGACAGCCAACATTATAATGGCGATCATATATGTGGGAGCTGGGGTCTATAAGCACATCCTTAAATGTCCCTAGTCGTAGGAGTATCGAGACCGGGCATCGATACTCCAGTGTAGACTAGTGTATACTGATCGAGACCCCGACGAGGGGCGGCGGCCAGGTCTCACAATCCATTAGTGTTAGTTTGTTGACCTAAGATAGTATACAGGTGCTCATTGGGTTATGAGTACATTGGATGGACTCGCCGGGAACCTGCTAGTTGGTATTATACCTATTGCCAGATAGCAGTTCCCAGGTGATATGTGTACAGGTTAGTCTGTCGACCTGAGATCGTCATTTGTCTCGTGTGAGTTCCCACTGTGCTTTGATTACTACCCTACCACGGCTCAAAGGAGTCGTGCAAACATGTTTTAGTTGGGTACAGTCCCGAGCCACATGGAGGCAGTGATCGGATCGTCGGGGATTCGTCTCTCCCGGTATTGGGAGTTGATGTCGCGTTGTGTACGGATGGCCATCACCATAAATCTGTGCCCACGGTGGACGAGAATTACCGATCCAGGATCGATAGTTTCTCAGGTGGTGATGGGTTTCATACCGACACTAAATATTGCGTTGTTAGGGGGTCTGACTTTATCCACCCCCTAGACTTGATATGCGATACTCTTAGACGAACAGACCGGACTGTACGGATATTGTCACTGACAGGCTCAGTAGGGGTTCAGGATGAGTTTGCTCGTCGGCCTCCTTTTCGTTCAATACCTGGGTAGCCGTTACGTACAGCTAGTGCCGCTGACGTGCTTGTGGTTAAACCCACTGCCAGCGTATTGACGAGTCTTTAGAGTCCCACACAGAGAGTTTTCACGGTTCAGGCGATATGGTGTACATGAGGTATGTTGATACATACAGATGTCCGATTAAATATGTGCACTTGCTGCGCAGACTTTAATTGGACGGTTGATAATACTAGCGGCTTAGGATTAAGCCAGTTTATTAAATCAGGTTTTGATTTAATAATTTACATATGTATTTATATATATGTATTCTAGTATTATTGTTCACTATTCGTTTTCTCTCTTGGCTATTCGTATTTTTGTACGAATATGCGTATATGTATTTCGATACATGTACCGGGAAGTATTCTGTATTTTCTACGGAATAGCTTCTAGATGATGCCACCTCATTTATATGATTTTCATTTATGAAAATTCATTTGTTTTTTATAAATGAGGTGGAAAAGGAGGTATGGTCATGGATATGTTGAGCGGCATGGGTCAAAGCATGGTGGCATTTTTTTTAATGGTTAATTGGAAATGATTTTTGATGAGAGAGAGAAGGGGTGGGCCGGCCATTTTTATGGGGTGGGATTCATTTTCATTTGGCACATTATTACACACATGATAGCTCACTCCCTCACTCTCTCATTCATACAAAAACACTTAGCCATTCTTTGCTCATGCCAAGTTTTCATTACCTCCTTCTTCATCTTCTATGGTTGCTCCATGAGCACTTTGGGTAGAGAGAAAAATGTAGTGACACTTACATACACCTCGACTCTCCATCGCTAGCGACGTTGGAGCGTCGGTTACCTCGTTCGATGAGGTTAGAGCTTGCGCCGTTTCCCTCGGGTGGATCATCGGAGATGGAGGAAGACCGGTAACCAAACATCGTCAAAGGATCACTAGGAGCTTGGAATGAAGATCGAAGGACACCGATCAACTCGGTATAACCTTTCTAACTCTTGGTTAGTTTGCTAGTTTAGGGTTTAAGGTCGATCCGGGATTCGGGTAGCGGTAGTGCCGGTTCTAGAAATTTTTGTTCCGCATTTTGGCCGCGTTTCGACAGCCGGGGAGCTGCCGGGACCCTTCACAATCCTCGCTCCCACCGTCTACGAGAAAACTGTATTATCTCTCAGGTGGATGAGGAACCCTACTAGATCTGCGGAGTGGCTTCGGTTCGTCAGGGGCTATTAAATCCTCCGGTTCCAATAAATCGTCAGTTATAGTTTGCGTTGCTGGAACTTCTTCCAGTTCTACCTCTTTGCCACTAATTTCTTCCACAAGAAATTCCTTTTATAAAAAGGTGGCATGTCGATAAACAAAATATCTTTTGTTCCTCGGTGTGGTAGCTCGCGAATGGTTGGGATATCCTAGAAACTTGCACAGAACCGACCTTATCTCGAGCTTGTCCGGATTTTGCTTTTCAACATAGGACGGACAACCCCATATCTTAACTCGTTTAAGTGATGGTCTCTTCCCATTCCATATCTCATATGGAGTGGTAGGCAACAGATTTGATCGGAACTCTATTCAATAGGTATGCATCTTCTCAAGTGCATGTCCCTAAAAGGTAATAGGCAACTCCGCAGCACTTATCATAGAGCGCACCATATCTCATAGGGTGCGATTTCTCCACCCTGATATACCGTTGTGCTATGGTGTATACGGAGGAGCAAACTGAAAGAGAATCTCATTCTCTTTTAAATAGTCTCGGAATTTCGTGCTCCAGTATTCTTCTCCCTGATCATATCAAAGGACTTGAATACCTGTACCCATCTGGTTCTCAACTTCGTACTTATATTTCTTGAAATTCTCAAAAGATTCAGTTTTGTGTTTTAACAAGAACACGCGTCCGTATCTTGAGATAACATCGGTGAATATAATAAAGTATGCGGAACCATCCCTGGCATTTGTAGACATAGGACCGCATACATCACCATGTTTCTGTCCAAGAGTTCAGTAGCCCTTTCTCCGTTTTCAGTAAACGGAGATTTGGTCACCTAGTCTTTGAGACATGACTGACAAGTTTCATAAGATGTTAATTCGAACGGATTCAAATATGCATCTTTATGGAACTTTAGTTAGTCGTGTTTCATCGATATGACCCAGTCTACAATGCCACAAGAAGACTTCGTTCATTTCTGAACTATTCCTCCTGTGTGTGTTCTGTACGTTTAGAACTGTAGTTTGATTCGAACGTGTACACTGTTATACAACGTACCTTACCCAATCAACACTTGATTTAGGAAAATATTCACAATATTATTGGTACGAAATAACAGTCGCTAAGAATCAATGTATTACCTGTTGGTAACACCAGGTGATATCTGCCAACTGCTTTGGCTGTAACAATTGCACCATTCTCTACTACTAGAGAAATATCATCCTTTCCCAGTTCTCCACCTGTCTATAGCCCATATAACAAATTACATGTGTGGGATCCTGATCCGGTATCCAATACCCAGGACGTAGAGATAACCGAGAAATAGTTCTTGGTTACGGACACACCCGAAGACAATGCATCAACATGCTTATTCTTCGTTTGGGTGGCGTGAGAATCCGAATATTCCCCTATTCCTTGCTCAGACTTATGACAATCATAAGGTAGAGCAGAACCTAGCCCAGTATAATAAGTAGGTTCGGTCAATACATCCATATTATTATCTTGATTAAGGCATTTAATTAATCGCTACCAGGAGAGAGAAGGATAATCACTTTGCGTGCGCTCTTTGCAAGATTAGATTGGTTATTTTTATCTAATTAGGATGGCTCCCACTGTTTTTATCAAATATTTCTTCAAGCCCTAAAAGATAAGATTAGCCGGGATTAATTACACCCTACAGGTTCGCCAATCGTTCGGCTAGGAAGGTATCGGTACTCCGAGGGAGGTTCCCCGTGCTTTCGCACGGACCTAATTAAAATAAACCTCGTTTCCGTAGAGGCATAACCCCATTGACACCTTTCAAGACACCTACTGGATTAGCTAATTGTAAAGTGCAAAACGCTCCCAGGAGTAACTCTTATTCGCAGTGGGTATCAGGATCCAACTATCATATAGAAAGTAGGCAATCTCATTGCAAATTTCAACACTTGAAATTCCCGATAATGGTTTTTACCCCTAGCTTCCTATGACCTTGACGGAGGTCAACAAACCATAGGCCACTAGTCAAGTTCAACCCGTTCATTTCTTGATTGAATTAAACCCACCCGCACGACCCTTGACGGAGGTCAACAAGGCCGTACGACTACCCTAATCCAATCGCATCACATGCGGCAAATAAGCACTAATCAGCTACCGCACACTACGCCTTGATAGAGGTTAACAAACACAGAACGAATACTAAATAGTACTTATCTGAAATGACGGAAGGCTACACAGATTTTTAAGAAAACCATGAGCGTAACGAACTTGATATCATTGTAGAATCTAGTGATTTTGAAAGGAGTGTTTTTGAGGATTTTGCTAGTTTCGCTAAAGAGGTCATTCCCGGTGAAGGGATCTCGGCTCTTTCCCCATCGAATGAGGTGCTGGATATTCATAAATACCACTATGCAAAGCAAGAACTAGAGAAGCAATCAAAAGACAAAACCGAGTGGGTTGTAGCATTTGCTAGTTTTGCTAAAGAGGTCACTCCCGGTGAAGGGATCTCGGCTCTTTCCTCATCGAATGAGGTGTTGGATATTCATCAAGGAATACTACTATGCAAAGAAAAAACTAGAGCTACCCTTTTTGAAAATTTGATTCTACAACATCTTTTGGTTTCTTTCTTTTCATTAATCACATTAATGAAGTCCCATCAATTAATATTTCCTAAACATCACAGAAAAATGAAATGAAAATAGAACGTACGCTTATGACATCCGCATTCGCCACGGGGCCCCGTCATGTATCGTTTGGTTACTTAACTACCAGCAGAGCGGGGGCTGGACTAGCGTGGGTGTAAAATATAAGCAACGTTTATTATATATCATATATATAATATTGCATTCATCTCACGCAGTTATATGATCAACATCACAGAAACAAGCAGCAGAAGCAACATATGAAATATTGGATATACTAGGATGTCCGTGTTTTAAATTTAGCCAGTAATATAAAACACGGATTCCACAGTCGTGATGAATAGCCAAACCCACATCCCTAGACCCCTACGAGAGCGGCAAGCAACCCTGCCAATTCTAGAGTTAGGAGACCCGGTCTCAACTCCTTGAGATGGTCTCCCACTGGACTCTAGAACTCGGTTACTTGTGCTCCCCTCCTTGGGTATATCCTAATGCGGAAAACTAAATAATATACAACAGTCGTGACAACATCCTCAACCCGAAAGTGCCCAAATAAAAGAATATTACATACATATTTTACATGAATGAAAATAAAAAACCCTCATCTCACATAAAACCCCCCGGCTATTCTTTCACGACGATCCAATAAATCATATCAACAGTAACACATGATATCACATATCATCAACGCAAGCAAATATGCGTATCCCTAAAACATATTGACATATAGCTATGATGTTGGGATACCCCATATATTACACTTACGGTCGCAAAAAAGAAAACAGAAAACTACAATAATTAGAATCCACAATATCCTTAGACATCATAAATCCGGAATATCTCATATTCCGGATTTCATGCCTAACTTATAAAACTTGTATTTTAGTCTCAAATTGAAAACTCTTTTCAATAGGTTATCGGATAATTCAACAAGATTTCCGACTTAGTGATCGCGTACAATACGCAATTGCGACGGAGTTTTGATCCGAATCAAAACTTCGTGGCAATCGATCAATTGAGACTAAACGACTAGGTTTACAATATACTAACTAGTTTTCATAAAACTAATTAATCTGGATTCTAATAATTGTATCACACATCACAAATCTTGTAAAGTAACCGCGGCATTAGAATTCCGCACGCAATTAGCAAACTAAACCAATTTTTCCAAGACATGAAAAATCCAGTGAGCTAAAGTTCCAAAACCGATCGTTTTAAGCCAATCCGGGAGTCGAAACGAACTCAAAACCCGCCCGAATCTTCGCGGGGGCGAAGATCCCAAAATTAACTATCAAATGGGGGGCCTAGAGGGGGTACCCCACCTCCGAGGCCACCATGAGGTGGCCAAAGGGTGAGGCAAACCCGAAACTGCCTAAGGTGGGGCAGTTTCGGGTCCTCACCGCCAAGACCACCTTGTGGTGGTCTTGGGAAGCGGACCCAGCCGTTCGGTCCCCCCCGGGGTATCCCCGGGGTGTGCATTCTCCACCCCACGGCTTCTCGGTTCAAACCGTGAGCCCGCGGGGTGTGCAGACAACTCAAAACATCATTTTTGAAACTATTTTTATCGGTAGTTTTCACGCGACAAAAACGACGGATTTCTAATGTTGCTACAAGTTACCCTAATGTTCTAACTTGGCTCTAATACCAAGAAAGTCTACCTTAGCACCACCATGAGGTTCTAGAGGTATCAACCATGCCAAATTTTAATTTTATTAGATGCTAAGTTAGACTAACAAGATCTTTACTAGATTATTTATAGTTTGCTTTTGTGATGTGATGAACTAAAGAGAAGAAAAGAGCATACAACCTTTGTCGTTCAAGTCCTTCTCTTCAATAGCTCCGGGTTGAAGTCCAAGCGACTCTACTAGGCTCCTCTTCGAGTTGAACGAACCTCTTTCATGATCTTAGGGCCAAAGACGGTCCACCCGAAGTCCACAAGCTTAAGTTAACCCTTTACTGATCTCATTAGTGAAGGCAACACTCCACATCAAATTGCTAATCTAATATATGATGGTGAAGTAGGGGTTTAATTTGCTCACTAGTTTGTGTTCAAGTTTCATGGTTCACATTACATATGAGGGTTGAAGCTTGAACCATGGGATTGAGGAAGAAGAAGAAGTTAGAGAGCAACCATGAGAGCAAAGCAAGCAAAATGGCTAAGTGTTGAGAATGAGCAAAAAATGAATGGCAACACTTGACCCCCACTCATTCAAGCATGGAATTTTGCAATATAAAATTGCAACCATGCTTGAATAGTGAGTCAAGATGAATAAACAAAAATAAATCCCATGCTTGCAACCATGCTCTCATTTTCCACCTCATTTCTATTTTCACAAAATAGAATTTTATGCCATGCTTCATTATTATATATATATATATATATCATATATATTAATATATATATTATGAAGAATAATTAGTGAGCTAATGATATTAGTTAAGATATAATTATATCACATATAATGTATATCACATTATTAAATCAACACTTGATTTAATAATACGGTTATATCACATATGACCGACTAATATTATATATCTGTATATCACATTATCAAATCAACACCTGATTCGACAATCTGGTTATATCACATATAACCGAACCGATAACATATAACTGCCAGATTATAATACGGTATCATATACTCATATTTAATCAGGCCCACGCACATATCAACATATGCGCCCTACTTCTTTTCGCTTGAACCAGATAACTTATGTGTGGGACTCTAAAGACTTGTCAATACGCTGGCAGTAGGTGATGATCACATCAATCACCTACAAGCCGTCAGCGGTACTAGCTGGACGTAACGGCTACCCGGGTATTGAGTGATATGAAGATCAACAAGCAAGCTCGTCCATACTCTCCATGAAGCCTATCAGTAACACTACCGTACAGTCCGGTCTCTTCGTCTGATATCTCGCATATCATGTCTAGGGGTGGTAAACGTCAGTCCCTAGCAACGTGATAAGTCATGCCGATATCTGGCCTATAACGGTTCGAGAAACTACTGATAACACTTATCAGTAAATCTCGGCAGCTGCCCTAGCCAGGGACTTCCAGTTATAGCCAATCGAGCATCCGCAACATCAACCCCTAATACCGGGAGAGACGAAACCCCTCCTATCATTCATTGCCTCCATGTGACTCGGGACTGTATCCAAAATTCACCTGTTTGCACGACTCCTTTGAGCCATGGTAGGGAGGAAATCAAAGCATAGTGGGAGCCATACAAGACTCTATGACGATCTCGGGTCTACAGACTAACCTGTACCAGTGTCACCAGAGGTCTGCTATCTGACGATAGGTATATTACCACATTGGAGTCCTCGGCGAGTCCTGTTCGGTGTACCTTTTCTCCAATGAGCACCTATGTACAATCTTTGATGTTACACACCAATGGTTGTGGGATCAACCATCGCCCTCTAAGGGACAAGAAACGTACACACTAGTCTATAATGGAATATCGATGCCCTGGTCTCGATATTCCCACAACTAGGAGCTGATTAAAGGATGTACTTTTGGACCATCCTAGCCCCACTAGTATGATCTCATCATAATCCTGGTAGTCAAGTACATATCCTAAGGGTTTTATCAACATGTAAGAGACAGACAGTATAAATACCAGTCCACATGTTAAGATAAAGGTAACCTGATAGCATATTATTATGTCGAGCAAGAAAGTCCTCTATATATATGTCCAAGCATCCACTATATCATCAATAATGGCCTCTAGGGCATACATATTCCTAACACATTCGTTGTGATCCGCCAATTCCCGAAGAACAATCTGTTCAGCTTTTACTCAGCAGAATTCCTGGGCGAGTCAAGCTTTTATTATTGTCTGTAAAACACAAGACGTTCACCTCATTATTCGAACAAATTGTAATGCTGGAAAATGACAATTTGGAGTTATTCGATGATTATTGGATGCTCACACATGAAAGTCAAAAAGAAGTCATAAACCTCACAACAATCTGAGAGACAAGAAGGCCTTACCAATGGTGGTAGATACGAATGATGAGTCCACCGGTCCACAGCTGGCGAAAATATTCGTTCGTCAGCAGGGAACATCGGGGACAACCTTCCTAAAATATCCCTCGATGAGAACCCGAATAAAAAGTATTCTTTCAAGAAAGAATGCATCAAGAACATCTTCTAAACAGTTTTGAATAATGGGTTAGAACTTCCTACCTCCAAAAAGCCTGAAGATAGAAATAAAAAAGATCATACGAAATATTTCCCATATCATCGAATGATCGGGCATACCTTTGAACATTGTTTGGTTTTCAAACATTGGGTCCAAAAAAAGTACCAAGAAGGAAAGCTTGTTCTTCCTGCCAAGTATATTGTGGACACTCCTGCCGCACATGCTTATCGCGTGACTTTGTGTGACAAATTTTAAAATTTCACTCCGAAGAGACCATAAACCTTTCAATTTGTATCCGAAATGACTTTAAACTACGCAGTGGGCAACCCATTGTGGTGCCAGCTCCTACTACAGGATTGAAAAGAAAGTTCGTCGTCGAATAGCTCTCCTACACAGGGGGCAACAAATACGTTCCGCGAAGTGATGATAACATCAACTTCGCCGAGAATTACATATTGGTTCATTTTGTTTGGGATTTTTAGAAATTGAATATTTTTTACTTGCAAGTAACGTATGAAGACAAGGTTTTCTCTTCGTTCTTCGCTTCTACCCTATATTCAAGCACCAACATTTCTCAACGTATGTCCCCAAGGACATTAAGTCTGCTTCTTTATCGTCCCTAAATGGACTCAAAACCTTTCTTTCTTTACATCCCAAAGGACTCTTTTACGTCTCAAAGGACTCGTTATGTACCAAAAGATTTCCTTATATCCCAAAGGAGATTTCCTTACATCCAAAAGACTCCTTACGTCCCAAAGAATTTTACGTCCCAAAAGACTTCCTTATATTCCAAAGGAATTACTTACGACCCAAAAACTTTTATGTCCCAAAAGACTCCTTACGTCCCAATGACCCTTACGTTCCAAGGACTCCTTATGTCCCTAAATGCTTTCTTTACATCCTAAGGACTCTTTATGTCCGAAAGTACTCCTTACGTCCTAAAGACTTTTACATCCTAAGGACTCTTTTACATCCTAAAAGACTTTTACGTCCCAAAGGACTCTTTACGTTCTAATGACTTTTACGTCCTAATGACTTTTTTATGTCCCAAAAGACTCTTTACGTCCCAAAATATTTTTATGTCCCAAAGACTTCTTTTACGTCCCAAAGGACACATTACCTCCCAAAATACTTTTTTACATCGTTTGACCCCGCGCTTATGATTAAGCCAAAATCCAAATAAATAGTGGTTTTTGTCCAAGTTTTCGGATTTCAGATCTGACTCGAGATAATTCGGGCATGCTCTAATGAGGTGGCTCATAATGATTTATCACCAGTCGCTGTGGATATACTTACAAAGTAAGCAAAACCTAAGATATGACTGAGATTGATCCCAAAAGGAAACTCGCAAAAAAAGTTCTATATCACAGGTTCCACGGTAAAATATCCGTATTGCGTAAATACCGAGATGAAGCTAAGATTGATCCCAAAAGAAAACTCACTAAAAGCTTTACCTCAATGATCCCGTAATATTATCCATACACTTAAACGGCAGCACCTAAATATCTGAGATTTATCCTAAAGAAAACTCATTAAAAGATTATCATAAGGTCCCATAGCTACATAAACATATTGCGTATAAGTCCTGAAATGATATTAACATCTGAAATGACTGAAAACTAATGACCGTGTCTGGAATGAATTTAAACTAATATATATGAAATTACTTCCTATGAAGACTTCAAGTTAAATGTCATGTTCTAAGGGTCGTCAAATAACTTTTACATCTGAGATGACTGTAAATTAATATCCATGTCCGAAATGACTGAAAACTAATGACCGTGTTCGTAATGACTTTAAACTAATATATATGAAATTACGTCCTATGAGTATTTCAAGTTAAAAATCATGTTCTAAGGGACGTCAACTGACTTTTACGTTTGAGACGACTGTAAAACTAATATCCATGTCCGAAATAACTGTAAACTAATACCCATGTCTGGAATGACTCTAAACTAAAACCTCTCAAACTTATATCCATAACTCAAATACGATAATGCGACAACATCGTGTTTACAACGCGATAAATTGTATACACTCCTTATTGGGGGAATTTGTTGAAACAAAAAATAATTCAAAATGCTTTAATATCATATATCCAACTCATATATACATGTTGTATATATGGTATTGAGAGAAGAACATTCGTTGGAGTTAAAAAATTCAACTCTAACTTTGAAGACTTATATAAGTATTCAATTAAAGAACAAGGTCAATGGTAAAGAATTGATCAATTAAGACCAAAATTAATCTAAACATCATCATAAACAAGCTAAAAAGCTTGTTCAAATAGCCTGGGATCTATACATTGGGGATCCCTTTTCAAAACAACTCAAAAAGAGTTGTTTTGAGGGGTCCCGAGCCATCAGGACCCTCCTCCCCATCCATCGGGACCCTCTCCCGCTATCGGAAGGTACAATTTAGGAACCCCTATAAAAATAGGCAGTTCATCCTATTTTTAAGGATCAATGGGGGGTTATTTCATCCCTACCCACCCTAAGAACGTAGGGGAATGGTGTTTAAACACTCCCACTCCTAAAGAAGTATAAATACTTCTTATTCAACAGAATTAAAAAAAAGGAAAAGGGATTAGACATATTGCGAAGGATATTCCTGAGAAAATTCCAGAGTGCTCTCGGTTTGAAGAAGAAGAGAAAGACGAAGAAGATGAGAAATTGAGAAATGGAATTCCATTCCTCCGTTAATTTAATGCTTTCTCTCTCTACATATCTCTATCAGATTGGATCAAAGATCTGCTTTTGATCCATAAAAACTTTTTAAGTTTCCTCCTCAACAGAGAAGATAGCCAAGACCATAACTTCTTCATCTGTTCTGATGAAGAAGATAAAGATGAAAACTCTTTAGAACATGAATCTACATGTTCTCGACAAACTTAGACAAAACTTAGGATATGGGCCATCTCATGTCCTGCATAAAGAGAAATATGCTATCCTATTTCTCCTGCATATTTATGTGAAATGAGAATAAACTAATTTCTGTTTATGAAAAAAGAAATCATGGATTGAAATCCTCATGAATTTCTAATGAATATATATAAATGAATAGAAAAATCCTTTTCTTTGTATGGAGATATGAAAATTATATCTCTTTAATGGAATCCAATGTACTTAAGTACATTGTATTCTTTCTTAGAACATGTTTCTTCATGTCCTGTCTTGAACGCAAAAATATTTATTCATGTTGCACACCAAATAGTAAAAATGATGATAATACATCATTTTTATGTTGTGCATAGAATTCAACATGTGATTTCCATATTTGATGAAGTTTCATAAAGAACCTTCATTCTTTTGGCTAAAACAAGCCAAGGAGAGCCAAACTTGGCTCTAGGTGCGCTATTGGGATGCCCCCGATGGTCGGGACCCCATTCCCGAGCCGTCGGGACCCCTCCTCCTGACGTCAGGAGGTCCCATTTTCATCCACAAACATACATAAAGTATGTTTGTTCTACATGAATGGTGCCCCCACCTAAGGTGCCCCTATTTTAATCACTTTCACTATAGTGTTGCCCCATATAGGGTAGTGCACATACATTTATGTCTAATTTGACATTAAAATACCCTCAAAGGTAACTTTAAGCTTTAAAACAAATCTTATACCTGTACTCAAAATCTTTTGTGCAACATTGCTATAATTTACATTCAAATTGTACAAAAATATAAATGAAATACAATGATATTCCCTTGTTTTCTTTATCATTCTCTGTTTGTAAGTATTTTATATTCGTAATGTGATCTCTGTGATGTGATTTGAGTAATCTAACAAGGTATCCTGTCCAAATTATTCTTTATACACTAAGGTGTAATTAATCATAAATGCTTGCACCTATGGGAAGCTCGAACCCCAGGACCTTCTGGTTAATCTTTAATAAATAAACTTGTTTTATTTAAACTCTGTCTGTTCTGAATATCAACTTCATAAGAGGTCCTAAAGAGGGTAAATAGTAAGAAATGGAATGGTATATGTCATGAATTTGATATCATGTTAAGAGATATCACAATACACAGTAAAGTCATATATCATGTTATTACTTGCCATAGATTATGATCATTTTATACACGTAAAGTAAAACGTGAGGTTGGGATAGTCTATTGAAGGTAATGAGTCGGATTTCGGGAGTCACTTATCACAATTGCTGGTCTCAGGCGTATGAGATACTAACAATCACAGTTGAACAGTTACCCATACCAAGCTTGTGGGATGCTAACAATTACAGATATAGTGGTCCCCCAAAATCGACATACATTACCTTCGTTAGGCTTGACGTACGTTGATATGTGAATGCTATTGCCAAACTTATTTTAGAATTGTATATCTTTTATTCTTGTATTTTGCTTCATCTTTATCATATGCTTCATGCTCTATTCCTGTTTATATTAAAATGTAACCTTGAGAGACTTACCCGAGCCAAACTCATTGACAGATGCTCCTTTTGAATTGTCCATCAGATCTAGAGAAAGATTGTGTAACTACTGCCGAACAGGAACCCTCAGAGGCCGACTTCTCAAACTTCTCAGCTCAGCCCGGATTCTAGTTTCCTTTCTTTTGTTATTATAGTATTTGACTCTTGGTATGCCTTGTTGTTTCTAAGACTTGGATGTTATTATAATTATGTCTTCAACTTTATACTCCTATTGAACTCTTGCTTTGTAATAATGCTGTATTGGATTTTATTTTATGGGTATTCTTGTTATAATTATACTGCTTGCCAGATGCTAGGTGTAGTCGTATTAAGGAGGAGTGCTCCTTGGTATAACCATGTCGCGGGCCTCATCGCGTCCCCACCATAGTCTTTTAGGAAGCGGGGCGTGACAAGTTTTGTTGGTGGCCCATGCAGGTTAAGTCAAATTTGGCATGTGTTGTTGGTAAGCATAATATTACAAGAATTATAAGTCCAACGGCATTATTCCCTCAAAAAATCATTCTTTGAATCCAAATCTGATCCTATTCGTTCCATGTTTTTCATTCTTTTCACACTAGTTCCATGTCATTCTAGACCTAGAAACTTTCCTCGTGACCATAGGTCCCATCTTAGTAGCCACCATACCAGCTCTTGCATTCTTCGACATGAAGCAGTGTGACGTCCCTAGTTGCCGTGTAGTCTTCATGTCGCAGAGATTCGTGACCACGCCTGCTATCCCTGTAAAGCTCTAGCAACATGATGAAATGTAAATGTTAGGAATGGCGTGTTGTGATCAACATTTGGATACGATCTGTGTCCAGTGGTAGTTTGCGGTCAGGAGTTTTATGCGAACTTTATGGTCCTCAACATCCCTAGATTTGACGTTATTTTCAGCATGGGTTGGTTGGGAACTTTCTACACCACCCTCAACTGCTGTCAAAGAAGGGTAGTGTTCAGGATCTCGGATCACCTCGTGTTCTTCTTTAAAAGCGGAAGCCGATCTTTGGACCCTACCATTTATTGTGCTCCTTCAAATTTCCTTTCTTGAATCCGTCTTGAAATATTTCTTACTTTCCCCGACGATTACATCTCGACGCAAAGGAAACAGAAGTACGAACCCTTCATCTCCGTCTTGATCCTTTCCTGTAACTTTCATGATTTCTTCATAATTCATTGACTCCCTATTGGTTTCCCTCTAGCTTACATATCTTATATTATCCATTGCTTACATCTTGAACCTTTCATTCTAGTACTCTTGTCTCGGCTTTCGACCAATTTGATTGGGAAGTATCTCCTAATATCATGTTCTATGCCGGTCTTACCTCTTCTGATTAGCTTGCATATCTATTGATAAAGCGCAAAGGCAGTAGGTGACATCATTACTTTTCCCTTTCCTAGTAGTGGCACAATCATTGTAAGAATTTCGATGACGAAATTATTTTAAAGAGGATAGATTGTAATGACAGTAAGTATCATGTAGTAAATAAAAGCCTATTTTAATTTTGAAGTTAAATATGTCTTTCATCGTATTTTAATGTTAATATTTTTCATTAAACAGATTTTAAATTTATATGGAAGGAAATAATTAGTTATAGCTTTATATTTTTTTTGTTGAAATATTTGATATGTTTTGATTGAAGAGAATTTTATTTTAGAAGATAAAGAGAAGAATTAGAAATGTGGATTTATCTTTAGGATTTTGTTAGATTTCTAAAGAGAATTTGTTTAAACAAAGAAATTGTTTTATTTTTTTTGGTATTTTAAAAAGTATAAATGTTTTTAGGAATATATTTCTTTTTCTTTTTGTGTTATAAAAGAAATCTCATTTTTAAAGAGAATGATTTATTAAAAGATTTTGTTGGAGAAAAAATAAACTTACAAAAATCATGATTTTATATTTTATTTTATTTTGATAAATGGTATTTTTGAAAAGAGAATCATTAAATAAGTATTTTAAATATATAATTATTTATTAAGTATTTTTAAGGGTTTAATTAGATTTCTTCTTAATTAAATATATTTTTAAAAACAAACCATTTTTTTGAAAACCTCCGTTTAAGCCCTCAGATCTAATCTTATTTAATCCTGACCCTTAATTTCTAAAAACCGTAACCTCTACTCTTATAAATAAACCTTAGCCCCTCTCTTTCTTCCATCTTCGTTTTTCCATATTTTCTCCTATTAAAACTTTGAAGGACCCTATCAGCATGCAAGCCTTGATTATCAAGGCATCCTTTACATGACGCACACGGTAAGTTTCTCCCTACACCTTTGAATCCGTCTTCTTATTTCTTTAGGATCCATGATCTAAATGGTGTTAAAGTCTCTCACTTTCTAATTAAAAAAAGAATTTATGTAAAACCTCTTGCCATGAAACCATTTGCTACACCCTTAACATGAAACTCTCGATGACTTGATCTTGTTTATTTTGGATGATGAAGTTATTTACATGTTATAAAACTTGACCCTTATGCATGCTAATATGGTTATATATTGTTGTGATTGCTGGATTGTGGATTTATCATGTTAAATTCTCGGACCATTCTCATTGCTACACGAAAACTCTACGAAAGTTGTTAAGTTTAGTTTCTGAATTTTATGCGTGGTCTGAATAAATTAATCATAACATTCAAACTATATGCCCAAATCCTTCAAGTAATGAGTCAAAACACTTTTAAACATAAAACCCTAGATCTTTCCTGAAGCACGGTTCTTTTGAAAATGACTATAACCTCAAGAAAATATGCCCCTAACTTGTTAATTTGAAAATTGGTCTTTACTGGAATTTTCAGCACAGCCACAGTAAAACCCCCATAGGAGCCACTGTACTTATCAGAACCCAACAAACCTTAGATGTTCAGTATTGTATACTGAAAGGCGAACAATTCTTATTTTAAAAGTATTTTCGGACAACGAACACAACCCTTTAGAAACTGTCCTCGAAACAGAGACTTGTGCCCTGTCCAGAGGCTGAAAGTCTCCGATCAGTTGCATGTTCGATTTTTAATTCTCAATCCAGATAAGAATTTTTAGAACCGCCTTTTCTTTTGGATGATATACCTGTTTTACACTTTACATAATTTATTTAGAAGTTTACAATACTTTTAGACCTATAAACTAGCGATAAGAAACTACCCTACACATTTCTGGAATGACATGATATACATGCAGTACAACCCTGATATTTTCCAACCTGGAAGTCCGTTACCGTTAAACCTTATATGAACCATCTTCTTAGGCCTGGTAAATGAGGCGAGGATTCATTTCCTCGCCTTGCCTCGTTGATGATGTGGACGAGTTGGCGAGTCGACCCGCCTCGTCGTAGGCGAGTAGGCGAACCGAGCAAGTTCTCGAAAATCTAAAAGCCGCCTCGTTGAAATTTGCCTCGCCTAACTCGCTGCTCGCCTAACCCCACCTCTATTTACTGCCGAAAACTGAACTGAGACGCGGGGAGTGTGTCTAGCCTGAATTTGGTGGCAGATGTTATAGTATATATCCATCAACCTCTCCAAAAACGCTAAATTGATTTATAGCGCCATATATCGGAGGTTTGGATATGCTACTGATGTAGCTGACTTTCAGATTCTCTCTCACGAATGAGAGGTTTATTGATTGTGGGGAAGGTTTTTCCTGCAGGTGCAAGCCTACATTTAATTACGTTATCACGAATGATAACAACGTTTTACACTCCAAGTTTATTTCTTCATGTTTTCGTGTCTTATGTTTTGTTTATTTTGGGTTGCCTTTGGATTGTATATGGAGACTAATTCATGTCATCGCCCGTAGGGCGTGGATTAGTCCAAATCTATACATATATTAGATTTGGGAGTTTTGGGTACACGTTGGTATCTTAGTTTGCCAACGGGATTGAACCTTGGTTGCATCTCTCATATCGATGAAGTCCGTCGGTTCAGGGGATACTTGAGTTTGCCTAAAGATCGTTAGTCTTGTTTTAGAATAAGATCAACTTAGATATTATGAGCATATAGGCTCAAATGATCTTAAGATCAATACTTAGCCAATTTGGGCCAGCGGTTAGTCTGTATAACATGATCTGGCGCTTGGTATATTGCCGCACGCCCTGTTGGCACTTGCCCACATGTGTATCACGTAGCACAACTGGGTGGGTTTGGCGCATGGTCATGTGGAAATCACGTAGCACATGGGGTTTGGCGCTGGCATGTTTGGAACAGGTTGTCATATTGGCGCATGCCTACGTGCATATCACGTGGTGCATGCCCACATGGCATATCTCCTTTTCTGGTGCTGGCACCACGTGCAGGGTACACGGGGCACACCACTTCAGGTTTTCTTTAGAGATTAATCTTTATATTTTTGAAACATAAGTTTCATGAAGCTTAAGCTTCTGTTTTAATAGTCAGTTAGCAATTAAAACCTTCAAGATCAGTTCTTTATAATCTTGGGGTCCTTCGAAGTTTAAAACTTCATCTTTTTACACCGATCTTTAGGATCTTGATGTTCTTCATCGTTTTATTTAAGGGATTCTTGAGTTTTCCCCTCAAACCCTAGATCTTAAGATCGAAAATCCCTCCATGAGAGAAGATTTGACTTAACGATCTTAAGATCCGAGAAAAACTTAACTTCTTGTTAAAGATTAACTTTCTTTTTTAATGGATATTGATCTCCTTTCCTAGGTTTTTCGAAGGAAGGAGATGAAAGAGACTTGAGTCTCTATTTCTCAAAGCTTATAGGGAGTGTTCACTGCCGGAAGACGGACCGGGACGCCGGGACGTCTGGCCTGAATCCTGGGGGCAGATACTATTTGGGTTTATCCGTCCACCTCTCCGAAGATACCAAGTTGATTTATGACACCGTATATCGGAGCTTTGGACGGATGTGGCCGTTATAACAGACTTTATCAGATTCCCCTTATTTGTAAAGGGTTTTTGATTGTGGGGACGCTCTTCCCTGCAGGCGCAATCCCCTGCAGTTAATTGTATTACCACATCGTGATAACCACTTTCTCCTGTTCCGGAAGTTCACTTCGTGTCGTGTGTGTTTTTGTTTGTTTAGGTTGCTCGTGGATTGTATACGGAGACTAGTTTATGTCGTCGCCCGTAGGGCGTGGCTTGGTCCAAATCCGTATATTTTTAGATTGGGTTTGGGTTGATTTAAGGATCGTTAATCTGGTTTGAGATTAAGATCAAATTAAACATATGAGCATTTGGGCTCGATTATTTTAGTTTAAGGACATCGGGATCCATTATAGCCATGTTTGCGGCGAAATGTTAGTTTAAGAACGTTTCAGTCCTTTGTTGCCGTATTTGGGGGCGAATATTAGTTTAAGGACATTTCAGTCCAACATTCCCATTTTGGGGACGGATGTTACTTTAAGGACATTTCGTTCCATTATCGCCATTTTGGAGGCAAATATTAGTTTAGGGACATTTCGGTCTGTTATTAGTTTAGGGACATCTCGGTCTATTATCGTCATTTTGGAGACGAATATTAGTTTAGGGACTTCTCGATCCTTTATCCATCTTGTACACACGTGTATTTGTTACGTGACGAAGCGAACAATGGTGATATGGAATGCACCCAATTTAGGGTACGATCCGATTTGAGGTGTGCACGACAATTTGGAAGTGCACGAAAGAGTTGTTGGTTGTCAGGACCCGCCACCTCTCTAAAGACGTTGAAGAATTACAACGACATATATCAGAGGTGTGGAGAGATGTACCCTTAAACCAAATCCCATATTTAAGGGAAAAAGGGGGGCTGTTGTAGACCTAAGAAGTGTTAGTCATGTTTGAGACTAAAATTATTTTAGGATATATAAGATGAATATCATTTGGGATATCATCAATCGGAGACCACTAGTCATTTTTTACACTAAGGCCAGTTTAGGAAAACACGAGCAATATGGGCTCGGTTGTTTTAGAATCAAAGAGGTTTAACTTCAGGAAACATAGCCAATTTGGGTTGAGATTGGGCTTCTATAAATACCCAATAGTGCTAGGTATTGATGAATACAGCGCTCACATGCGTTTCACGTGGGCACTGGATTAGTGTTAAAACACTAGAGTTTTGTTGCGCTCACATGACACACGTGAGGCACCCAAATATGGGCACTGCCCATTGGGTTTTATCTCCTCCCTTTTTTTACAGAAGTGCTAAGCACTTGGCTAACGTTCTCGTGCAAAACACATGACCGCCCCTTTTTTTTTTATGCTGGGGTGCTTTAACACTCACGTGGGAAACATGTGAGGCAGTTTTAGTCGTTCTCTTTTTTCGTTTGAAGCACTCACGTGGGAAAGACGTGAGACTTCAAAATAGTGCTAAGCACCAACGATTCTGGTTTTGAAGATTTTGGATCATTATCACTGTTTTTATGGAAGAACTAAGTTCTTTATACATAGAGTTAAACACTAATTTTTGGAGGGAATAAATTCCTATATGTTCTTGTTCTTCTTCTTTCCTTTTTTTTATAACTTAATCCTTTTCCCTTAGGTTTTGAATCTGTAGAGCAAAATCTCCCCGATGAGAATTAAATTCTCAACTTGTGGGGAGATTTGCTTCTGCAAATCTCAACTGGGGAAAGAACTGAGTTCTTAAATGAAGGGTTAAACCCTTAGATAGGTAGAGGAGAGATACCGTGATCTCCTTTTTTTTACCTCTGGTTTCAATGAGGAAAGTCTTCTTCTTTGAGAATTAAATTCTCTTGTTATCTCAAGATCTCGCTGTACTCTTTTTTGCAGAAGCTTGTGGGGAAATTTCCTTTTTCCTTTTTTTTTCCTTTTATTCCCTTCTATTTATAGGATAAGAGAAAAGATCAATTTGTTAGGAAAATCTCTGATTGAGTGATCATGATCAATCCAAAATGATCTCTCGGATCACTTGGTGAATTTTATTCATCATTGGATTTTTAATCCAAAGACACTCTGTTTAACAGAGAAGTTTTCTTGTTTACTTAACAGGATTAAGAAAGATCTTTTCCTAAGATAGAATATTTATTCTATCAGATGATCGGTGGGTGATTTTATAATCACCGTTGGATTTTTGATCCAAGGGTCTTTTGTTTAACAGAGAAGATCTTTCTAGTTTGAGAAAGATCAAGAAAATATTTCCCATATAGAATTTAATTCTATCCTGCTAAAGAGTGCAGCAGAAGAACTCACGTGTTTAACACGTGACCCTTAGCATGGGTTTCAGTATTCTTTATTTTCAGTACTCATATGCATATAAATTCTTACGTGTTTAACACGTGAGGCCTGTTTTTCTTGCCAATTATTTGATTGCAGCGCCTATATGCTTTACATATAGACGCTCACGTGTGGCTCTTTTAGCCCATTTGTTTTTAACCGCAGCGCATATATGCTTTGCATATAGGTGCTCACGTGTTTAACACGTGAGACTTGAATAGTGGGGAATTTTCCCCATTCTCTATTTTTTATAAGGGAACAAATGTCTCCAGCGTTGCTCTCACGTGTCTTGCACGTGACCTTTAGCATAGGTTTCAGTATGCTTTGTTTTCAGTGCATAAAAACTCTCACATGTTTAACACATAAGGTCTGTTCGGCTTGCCAATTATTTGATTGCAGCGCCTATATGCTTTGCATATAGGCGCTCATGTGTTTAACACGTGTGGCCCTTTTAGCCCATTTGTTTTTAACTGCAGCACCTATATGTTTTTGCATATAGGTGCTCACGTGTTTAACACGTGAGACTTAAATAGTGGAGGATTTTCCCCCTTTCCCTTTTTTTTTATAAGGGAACAAACACCCCCAGCGTTGCTCTCACGTGGCCTGCACGCGAGTGCAACGCTGTCCACTCTTACAACCGTTGGATTGCCTAGGGGAATGGGGAGATGAACCGCTCCCCATCACGTCTTATAAATGAGGTGTTTGGCTCATTAGAAGATTCACCATTTCTTCATCTTCTTCCTTAACATTTTCTTGAGAATTTAATTCTCCTATTAGAGCTTAGCTCTCTGCCCACAGATTTTTTAGAGTTAAACTCTGCAAAACTCCTTTTTTGGGTAAGGATCTTGAACGATGTTTACCCCTTAGGGAAAACCCCCTTTCATCATTTTTTTTCTGGATTTTAAATCCATCACCAGAGCTTTGCTCTTACTTTGAACTAATCTATTAGAGATCTAATACCACCCCCTTTTTCTTTTAAGAAGACTCTGAGGTCTTGAGGATTGTTAGTTTTCTACCTAGGGTTTACCTTACCATTGATCTTTAAAGATCCTTGGAATTTAATTCCATTTTCTTTGCCTTCCCACCTAGGGGTTTTCCTGGATTTAATCTCTTTATTAAAGCACTTTAATTCCATATCACATAGCTTAGCTCTGAAATACTCAGAGACTTTTGGGAATTTTATTCCGTGGTGTTCTTGAGCATTTTCCTTTTTTTAGAGTTTTAATACCCTTTAACACAGATTTGAATCTGTTGTGCATTTTAACAGAACTTGTTTTTCGAGTATGTTTGGAGTTATTCAAACTCCACTATTTATTTGATGAGAATCCTTTTGTATTCTCACAATGATTATCTTGCCTCATCATCGGTGAGCCGCCATTTGGATTTCGTGGGGTCTACTGGCTTTGTAGTTAGTGGACCCATGAAACGAATTCATATATATATATATATATATATATATATGTTTTTATTAATTGGTACCCCTTTTTTATATTAGGTACGATGGCATCGCTTTCTTACTTCCCGTACACACGCTCGGAGGCCGCTTTTCCACAGTCACCGTCAGACGAGGAGGTTATGGCGATGATTAGGGAACATGATAAGGATAATAAAAGCCTTCTCTTATGGGGAGTCCGGTACGGTCACATTATCTGGGGCCGTCGTAGTTTCACGTGTGAAGTTCCAGCAGAACCCATCCGCTCGATATCATTGATGGAGCATCCGCATACTGCTTACGCAGTGGAAGCGGTTAACTGGACCCCTGAGGGCCGGCTTAAGCTATCAATGATAGGGATCCCCAATCAACCTATGATGGATATCGATATCTTAGGGCACCGAATATGTCAGGGTGAAGCTCGACCTTGGGGGAAGATCTATAAAGTAGGTGTTACCCTCCGTCATCCAGTGGGTTATTTTCCCTGGGCCCGGTACATTCTTTCGTCCCAACGCTCACGGCTGCAAAAAGTTGGGCTATATCAAGCGGTGTATGCATCACTGTTCTACTATCACGCTCCCCATGTCTGGTGGGTCAAGGCTTTTTAAACCAGTGGAACCATCCGACGAATACTTTTCTACTGGGGGACCATGAAGTCTCTATTTTGCTGGAGGAATTCTGCGAAATTTCAGGGCTGACGATCAGGGGAGAACACTATAAAGAATTACTACCCCCCGACGAGTATATATTTGCTACAGTGTTAGCGGTGCTTGAGGGCTTGACGACCAAGAATGTTGTTCGGCACAAGCACCCGAGTCTGATCAAAGCCTTGGGTATCTTCGACAAACTATTCGTGGCATTGGAAGGGCAAGGTGTAACTTTTGACGCTTTCATTGCTTGATTTCTCCATGAAGATTTCTTATCTAAGAAAGCTCCGAAATTTGCAAAGGTTGAGGACCCCTTCGGTTTCGGCTTGAAGAAACCGCCGGCCAAAGAAGAAGACCTACCACAGTTTTATATTCCAATTTTATCGTCCATGGCCTTTGAAGCAATCACTGCCCCCGGAATGGACGATGAAACTTTCTTTATCGGCTTTATCAGTCTTTGGCTTAGCTGGTTTGCCATGCCGATACATCGCCATTTCATGAGGGCCTCCGTCTTCTATCCTGTCCACCGCATAGCCGAAGGAGCACGGTTGGCTGTTGGCATTGCAGGACTATCACACCTATATCATGGTCTAAGTACTGCCACCAATACTTCAAACCCAGGTGCAGACACCATGAATTTCTCCCTCTACTACTTCACGTCATGGATCGAGATGCATGTGTTAGGCGCATTTGCTGCACACCGGCGCCCTGCTTTCTATGAAGCATATACCTTCCCACGGGTGATGAGGCTGGTCGATACTTCCGCTCCTATTCCGACCCAGTTGGGGGCTCTACAGGTATTGCTTAATCTATATTTGAATAAGGGCGGGATGGTTTTCAGTGACCGAGTCCTTTCTGCTCTAGTGGGGCCCATTCAACAACTGTTCGATTTGTCAAAGAGTGGAGCTCCGATTCTAAAGCCCAAAGAGATCATGCATCTATATTCAATCCGGCCGGGGTACTTAGTGTTCCGCGTGAATGATACTGTTCTCTTCATGCGGTACAATCCACATCGCTTCGCCCAGCAGTTAGGTTACAACCAAGGCATCCCTCTCGAAGCCTTTCTAGTCGAGCCTACTCTCTCGCTGGAGGTCACTTGCGACGTTATCCACCACTTCATGCGGTTGGGTACTGGTTCCGTCTTCATGATTTCTGAGCCTGATTATCTTCCAAGGCCCATGGGGCCCTTCAAGGGCTGGTATCACCACAGGGTTGGTCCCATCATTGCATGGGAGAGAAGGGTGCTATTTGAATGTAAATCCCCTGCTCCGCTTAAGCCTTCAGTGCCCCGTTGCGGCCACGGTCGGTCACTGGCCCCCATCTGAGAGATAGTGAATCAGTGCTTATTCCAAAGGCTACTCGGGCGGAATCAGTCACCCACGCTGCTGGTATGCCGATCCGTGCTGAGGCTGGGGCAGAGATTCCTGAGAAGGCACCGGTAGCGGCATCACTAAAAACGGACACCGAAGGTGAGATTTGGCAGCATCGTGCAAAACTGCCGAAGAGGAGGAAGCGCCCTTCTTCCAGTGCTGGCTCGGGCCATAAAAGGAGGAAGAAATCGGTCGCTGGTTTACTCGATGCGTTGCTTTAGTCCAAGCCTCTTCACGACAAGCTCATATCTGTGCATGAACCAGACGAAGACCTCCACTTTCCTGACACATCTTCCGAGGAAGCCGCTCAATTGGTCGAAGCCTTGAAACGATCATAGGATGAAAGTGAGAATGTGCGTCCTAAGAAGGGAAGCTTTCCTCCTATCGTATTCTATGACGTTGATCCATTATCACCTAAGCTACTAATGGGTCCTCTAACGATGGAAGAATAACGGGCTCTGAAACAACCCATTTCGGTCGTTTCTGAAGACGGGCCGCTTTGAAGACGGGCAGACATTTGTTTTTGATCAAAGCCGGATGAGCGCAATTGATCACAAAAGAGCAGCGACTCGAGAAGGCCATACTTCAAGCTCCCTATACTTCTCTTTTGGTAATTAATTGGTACTACTTTCACCTCGTCTTATCTTTACAAAAAATTTGTAGGGCCTTCTGCAGCGGGCGTAGTCTTAAGCCCAGATAGGGCCTTGAAGCCTCCGGTGATGGCTTCTATTTCTACAGTGGAGACTGCCAACCCAGTTATAGATCCATGAATATCTCCAGTGACGCACCGGTGGGTGTAGAGGAGATCACCGAAGCTGCCATCCGCGCCTTAGAGCCCCCGATGATGGTTTCTGTTCCTCCAACAGAGATTGCAACATCGGTGATAGATTCAATGGATATCTCCAGTGACGCACCAGAGGGTGTAGAGGAGATCATCGAAGCTGCCATCCCTCCAGTTCAAAGCGGACGAAGTATCAAAGGTAATCTTATATACATCTACATTTTTTGTTTAACGACCCTTCCATATGTCTGAACCTTTCTTTTTCTTAGAATTGCGGGAGCTGGCGTCCTCTATTGCGAATCTTTCTTCGAAGAAAACTTTTCAGCGTTTACTTGACATGGCGGCCCCGCAAGTGATACCTCCACAGAGCATAGTCCTTTCTTCTGGTCAAGATTGGTATTCTTTTGCCTTTTCGTTTTATATTTTCGCAATGATGCTGATGCGCCCTCTATTTAAATCCCAGTCTTAGAAGCTGACGACGAGGTTGAAGTTCTTGATGGACCCGGAGATCTCTCAAATCCGCCTTCCATGGGTAAGTGACTCTTTAGCATTGACGTTCTTTTACTTGTTCTATGTTTAGAAAGGCAACTAACCATACATGTATCCTTACAGCTTTGCCAATCCTGACCCTATTGAAATCCCAGATTTTCATACCATCAGGACCTTACGCCCGACGCGTGTATGAGAGGATGGAAAAACAAAGCATTCATTCGCTGGTGACTCTTATTGAAGATCTTCGCGGTGGTACCTCTATTACGGTCGAAGAATTCGCTATTGAAACCAATGCTTTTTTGTCTGTTCTTTCCACCTATCATGACGAGGCGCTGGTGCGTACTTGGGTCGAGTACCATCGTCAAGTTGAGGCTTCCCTACATGGGGTTGAATGCATACGCCTTCCTTCCGACATTTCCTCAGTAAAAGCCAGCCTGCGTTGATGGATTGACCGATATGTAGCCAATCTCCAGTCATGTGAGAAAATGCTCAACCGAAAGTTTTCAGCGAGGGAACCGGCTTCAAAAGCTTTAGGGGAACTCGAAGCCCAACTCATCGCCAAGACTACTCGTGCTTATGAAATTTGGCGAGTTCTTTAAGATGCCATTACGGAGGTGGTGATTCTTAATAAAGCCGTTATTTTTACATGCGAGATGGTCGAGGCCCATAAGACTGCCGAGAAAGAGCTTGAAAGTCGATTTTCTTTATATCAGAACCAACAGGTACAAGCAGGGACTCAGCTCGCGACGTTGATAGAGCTTGAAGCGGAAGTCCGGCAGAAGAATTTTGAACTTGCTGGCTTATTGAACTGCCCACCAGCTTAGAAATTTTTGTCGTTGTATATTTTCTTCTTTTGTATCTTGTATTCAATTTGATTTACGAATAAAAGACATATTTCATTTAATACTTGCGCCTCTTTGTCTTGACTTGACGTAAAGTAGTTTATGTACTCATCTCGAAGTTTGTAGTTTATTCACTCGTTTCGGAGTTTCTTATTTATGTACTCGTTTCGGAGTTTGTAGTTTATTCACTCGTTTTAGAGTTTCTAGTTTATGTACTCATTTCGGAGTTTGTAGTTTATTCACTCATTTCAGAGTTTCTAGTTTATGTACTCATTTCGGAGTTTATTCAGTTTACCTCCCTTGGGTTTACAGGCAAACTTGTCCTAACGTTATATATAGATAACTCTTGTTCTTTGCGACAGAGGTCCATTAGGTTTTGTGGTACTAGGGTTTGTCCGTGGTACCATCGCGTTGGTTGATGTATTCCTCGATATACAGTCTTTAAGCCGTTGTTCGAGTAACCTCGTGACTGTCGTGTCTTTGATCCCTTCGGGGGATGAACAAGACACCTTCAAGTAATCTCCTTAGGCTATATTTCCGTCGGAAGAGAAAACGTTAGGAATTTGCCATGTCGCTTTCTACTTGAGGTTAGGCTCAATTTGGTGCCCTGATGAGTCATAACCACTCCGCGCTGGTATGGGATGATCTCCGATAGTCTTTTAAGCTTTATATGAGTTGCCGTCAAGACCCAAAGTTAGGAATATGCCGTCACTTCATTTTTGTTTTACGATGTAGTGCCGTTTCTTTGCCGAAGTAGGGTAGACATCTGCAGGACCTCTATGCTGTATATATTGCAGTTGAAGTCCGGAGCTAGGAATATGCATTTTCTCCAATTTGATTTGGTTCGTTGGAGCTTTGTTGACGTCACGTCTGCACCCTGATGGAATGAGATGGTATGCCGGAGTAGTCTTTAGGTTGTATATGTACCGTCAAGACTTGGAGCTACGATTTTGCCATGGCTCCGTTTTTGACTTGACCTTTGGGTCTTTGTTAACGTTGCGTCTGCATTGAGAAGGAACGTCGGGCAGGAGCTAGGATTTTTCCATCACTCCATTTTTGATTTGACCTTTAGGTCTTTGTTAACGTTGCATCTGCATTGAGAAGGAACGTCAAGCTGGAGTTGGGATTTTGCCGTCACTCCTTTTTTGTTCGACCCTTGGGTCTTTAATGACGTTGCGTTTACTTCCTGCTGGCATGAGAAGCACGTCGAGCTGGAGTTAGAACTCTGCCGTCACTCCTTTTGATTTGGCTCCTTGGAGCCTTGTTGACGTCATGTCTGCACCCTGTTGGAATGAGAAGAACGTCGAGCTGACCTCTAGGTTGTATATGAGCCGTCAAGATCTGGCTCTCCCTTTGACGGAGTCTGATAGGAAAATATGGTACCCTTTATTTCATTTATGCCTATGGATTGTATACAGGGATTGGTGTGCACCTACCCGCAGGGCAGAAAAGTTTTGTTTTCATTTTTTTGTTTCTTTCGATGACGCTCTATCTTTTCAGCTTTTCATATCGCGAAAGTCGCGATTGCTCAATTATTTCGGCTATTTTGTTAAATATTTTTACTCGCTGCTTTTTATTGCGAGTTGCCCAATCATTTCGGCTGTTTTTATATGCATATTTTTTGCTCGCTGATTTTTATTGCGAGTTGCCCCACCATTTCGGCTATTTCATATGCATTTTTTTGCTACTCACTGCTGTTTTTTTTATTGCGAGTTTGGAATCTGATACCAACCTTGGCATCAGCATCACTACGACTAGAATACTGCCAGGAGCGAATCATTATTTTTCATGAAAGGACTTGGGTTTGACACATGTTTAGGCATCAGCATCGCTGCAACCGGGATATTGCCAGAAGCGAATCATCATTTGCCTTTGTCGATTTGAACAAAGATGGCTTAGCAAACAGAGTTAGGATCCCGTCGACTAAGGCTTTTTGACTTTATGAGCCGTAAGGGTCTCATAAAGGTATTTCTCCCTATGAGTCGTGAGGATCTCGTAAGTGTATTTTCTCCTTAGGAATCGTGGGAATTCCCAAGTGATATTTTCTCTCGTAAGTTGTAAGGATCTTCCAAGAGTGTTTTCTTCTTATAAGTCGAGAGGACTTACAAGTGTCGTTCACCATATGGGGACGTTTCTCACCATTGGTGGAACTTGATGGGGAAATGTTTATTTGTGCCCATGGATTGTATACAAGGGTCAATATTAGACCGCCTGTAGGGCAACTTTGGGGAATGTGACGACTTAAGAACATGTTTAGATCCCTATAGTTTAAGTCTTTTGAATCCTACGAGCCGTGAGGGTCTCATAAGTGGAATTCTCCTTACGAGTCGTGAGGATCTCGCAAGTGTAATTTCTCCTTAGGAATCATTAGGATTCGTAAGTGTGTTGATCCTCTGTGAGTTGTAAGAATCCCATGTGGGTATTTTCTCCTCACAAGGTCGAGAGGACTTTGCAAGTGCAAATGAATTTTTTTACGTGCTCGTGCCCTTTCGGGGTTTCACAAACGCACCGGCAGTCCTGCTGTTTTTACTCACGGCGCCCTTTCGTGTTTTCATCCGTGCCCATTTTGCTTCTGGGCATACCATTTTTTTTTGTTTTTTAATGAGATTGTGCCCTTCCAGGTTTTTATAAACTCGGCGGTAGCCCTGCTGTTTTTACTCATGGCGCCCTTTCGGGTTTTCATCCGTGCCCATTTTGCTTGTGGACATACCCTTTTTTTACGAGTTCGCGCCCTTTCTGGTTTTCACAAACTCGCCGGCAGTCCTTCTGTTTTTACTCACAGCGCCCTTTCGGGTTTTCATTCGTGCCCATTTTGCTTGTGGACTTACCGTTTTTTTAACGAACGATGGAACTCTCGAAAGTAGTTTTACCGCGGGTGACCTATCTATTTACTGGTGGGATTTGGGAGTGGCTTCATCGCTAAAATAGCTGCGTAGCTAGTGGGACTTGAGTTGCAACCTCTGTCGTTGAGACTTCGATTGCAATATAGATCTCAAGGACGCATATCACCGTTTTGGAGGCGATGTGCTAGTTTAGGGACATCTCGGTCCGTTATTGTAATGTTTGAGGCGAATATTTAGTTTAAGGACATCTCGGTCCGTTGCCGCCATATTTGAGGCTGACGATTAGTTTAAGGACTTCTCGGTCCGGTATCGCCGTTTTTGAAACGAATTTTTAGTTTAAGGAAATCTCGGTTCGATGCCGCCATTTTTGAGGTGGATATTTAGTTTAAGGACATCTCGTTCCGTTATCGCCATGTTTGAGGTGGATATTAATTTAAGGACTTCTCGGTCCGTTGTCGCCGTGTTTGAGGCAAAATTTTAGTTTAAGGACTTCTCGGTCCAGTATCGCCATTTTGAGACGAATTTTTAGTTTAAGAACATCTCGGTCCGATGTTGCCATTTTTGAAACGGATATTTAGTTTAAGGACATCTCGGTCCGTTATCGCCATGTTTGAGGTGGATATTAGTTTAAGAACTTCTCGGTCTGTTGTCGCCGTGTTTGAGGCAAAATTTTAGTTTAAGAACTTCTCGGTCCGTTGTCGCCGTGTTTGAGGCGAGGTTTTAGTTTAAAGACATCTAGGTCCTTCATTCGGAAACGAGTATTAGTTTAGGGACGTCTCGGCCCGTTATCGCCTATTTTCGAGGCGACGGATCTTTTGGATACTACTTTTAGGGTTCTGACTCAGGAAGATAGCGAGCGGACACAAGCGTTGTCATCTATCATTGACCCAGGCTGTAACTCGTTAGGCGTAGTATTTTTTGAGGAATCGGCCGTTTATTGGCCGGAAGGGTCTTTCTCCATGTATATCCATGAGCAGGTAGACTCCACCTTGGTATACTTTGTCTATGATGCACGTGCCTTCATAATTTGGCTCGAACTTCCCCCGTGATTAGGGATCATAGGTCTTTTGACGATTAACACGAGTTCTTCTTGGCGGAATGTTCTCGGCCTAGTTAGTCTTTCATATGATCGTATCATCCCTGCCTTATAAGACTCCAGGTTTTGCTGTGCTATAAGGCAGGTTTCGTCGAGAGCGTTGATTTCTTCAAGCCTAAGATGAGCATTTTCTTCATCTGTCAGCTCGTATCAAACTGCTACTCGTAGAGAGGGGAGCTCTATTTCCAGTGAGAGCACTGCTTCCGTGCTGAATACTAACATGTATAGTGTTGTATTCGTAGCTATTTTGAATGTTGTGCGGTATGCCCAAAAAGCTTCTTGCAGCCTTTCGTGCCAGTCTTTTTTGTTCTTGGACACCGTTTACTTTATAATCTTCATCAAGGTCTTGTTGAAAGCTTCAGCTAGACCGTTGGCACGAGAATTATAGACTGAAGAGTATCTCCATTCTATTTTATGCTGTTGTGCAAAGCGGCTGATTTTATGGCTCCTGTAGGCCGGCTCATTATCCGAGATAATTCGTCATGGAGTGCCGAACTGGTAGATGACATGTGTCCTGAAGAAATGGAGGATATGCTCCGTCTTCACCTCCCTTAGTGGTACTGCTTCTGCCCACTTAGAAAAGTAGTCAGTCATTGCCAATATGAACCGATGTCCTTTGGATGATGCTGGTTTAATGGGGCCAATTATATCGGTTCCCCACATTTCGAACGGCCAGCTAGCTACTGTTGGGTGTAGCGGGTTCGGATGCTGGTTTATGAAGTCCCCATGAATTTGGCACGAGTAACACTGCTTCGCATATTCGAGGCTGACCTAAATCATTGTGGGCCAATAATATCCCATTCTTTTGATTTTTAGCTTCATCTTTGGCCCGGCTTGGTGAGAATCGCAGAGTCTGTCGTGAGTTTCTTGGAAGACTCTCTTCGCTTATTCTGGCCCCAGGCATCTTAGCCACAGACCGTCGAACGATCTCTTATATAGAGTATCACTGACGAAGGCGAAGGACATAGCTCGTTTCATGAGCTGATGTCCAGAAGACGCATTTTCAGGCGTTCATAAAGATTTGAAGTAGTCTATGAAGACTTCCCTCCAGTCCTTGACCTTTCCTTCGTCCTCTATTTGAAGGGTTACTTGTTTGGTCATTTCTTTTCCTTCAGATAGCTTTGTTAAGTCTTCCGAGGATATATCTGTTGGCGCGAGGATCCTGCGACTTTGCACGATGATCTTTACATCATTGAGGTCTTCGTCGGTTAATTTCTCAGCCAATTTGGCCAATGCATCCGCATTGTTGTTTTCTGCACGCGGTATACTCTCCAGGATGTAGGTGGGGATTTGTGTCAACAATTGTTGTGCTATTACGCCATACTTTATCAGCTCTGGCTTGCATGTCTAATAGTCGCCATTTACCTGGCTAACGATCAGCTGAGAGTCTCCGTATATGAGGAGGTTTTTGATTCCTATGTCGACAGCGATCTTGAGACTTGGTATCAAGACTTCATATTCAACTTCATTATTAGTCCTGGCTCCGTTAAGGAGAGGGTATAACGCAATATCCCTCATTGCGGAGTCACGAAGATAAGGTCCACCGCGGCTTTGATTATGTGGGTGTTTTTCTTTCGCCTCTTCATGGAAGATGCTCCATAGAAGTAGAGTTCCCATCGGGAATCATTTTCTTCCTTCTCTCCTTCGATTGTGTCGAACGTATGTTTATCCGGCAACTCGCAATTTAAGGGGGAGTCGGTTGGTATCAGACGCTCGACGAGAAAGTAGATAATAGCGTGGCCTTTCACTTCTTTGAGAGACCGATACGTTATCGAGAACTCTATCAAGAGGAGGGCCCATTTGGCAAGCCTTCCTGTTAGTAGTGCTCTTGACATCAGATATTTGAGAAGATCCACCTTTAATATGAGATGGAACTCATGCGCCAAGGCGTAATGCCAGAGCTTCGTTATCGCGAAGATCAGTGCCAGACAATGCTTTTCGATGGGGGAGTAGTTGTTTTCTTCCCCCAGGAGAACTCGAGTCAAACAGCACAAAGCTCTCTCCTTTCCCTGACCGTTCTCTTGTGCCTATAGTGCGCCTAGAGAACCCTCAAGGGATGTTGTATATAGGATAAGGGGTTTTCCCTTAACCGGAGCGGTCAATACCGGCGGATTCTGCAGATATTGTTTGATTTCTTTTAATGCATTTTTGCACTTTTGATCCCAAACGAACGGTGTCCCTTTCTTCATCAAATGGCTGTAGGGACAGCATTTTCTGGAGAGGTTGGCTCTAAACCGCCGGATATACGCGAGTTTTCGTTGGAGGGATCGCAACTGTTTGAGGGTCCTTGGCGTGGGCATTTCCGTAATCGCCTTGATCTTTGAGGGATCGATTTTGATACCCCTGTGCCGTATAATGAATTTTAGGAATTTGCCTGAGGAGATTCAAAATGCGCATTTCAAAGGATTCATCTTCATATTGTACTTCCGAAGACGTTGGAACACCACGTCTAGATGTTCCCAATGTTCATCGTAAGAATTGCTATTCACCACCAGGTCGTCGATGTAGTATTCGACAATCTCATGGATGAGGTCATCGAAGATCTTTGTCAGGGCACTCTGGTAGGTAGCGCCAGCGTTCTTCAGATCGAAGGGCATCACCTTATAGCAAAATATGCCCAGCAGAGTACGGAATGCGGTATGCTTTTGATCTTCAGGATGCATTTTTATTTGATTGTATCCTGAAGATCCATCCATGAAGGAGAAGACCTCATGGGTAGATGTGTTATCGATCATCAGCTCGGTAACAGGTACTGGGAAGTCATCCTTCGGGCAAGCTTTGTTGAGGTCCTGAAAGTCCACGCAGATGCGCATCGTCCCATTCTTCTTCATCACTGGAATGATGTTAGCGATCCAGTCGGGATATTGAACTTCTTGGATGAAGCCGGAGTCGATTAGTTTCTTGACTTCAGCGTTGATACTCATCTCAAGTTCGAGCCACATTCTTCTTGGCGCCTGTTTGACTGGATTTATGTCCGACGATATGGCCAGTTTATATACTGTCACCTTTGGATCTAGACCTGGCATTTCAGAATAGTTCCATGCGAATTAGCCTTTATATTGCATGAGCAAGTCTTTTAACGTGGCTACCTGTTTTTTAGATAGCAGCTCATTGGCGAACGTTGGCCTCGGCTCATTTTCCGCCCCTAAGTCAATTTTTCTTAGGTTGTCCACCGTAGTGTGTATCCCGTCTTCCAGCTCTTTTGGCGCTGATGGAAACTCTGAGATCACCTCATCCTCGTCTTCATTTGCGAAGCACTTGAAGGGGTCATCTATTGTTTCGTGCCCTCCCTTCTTTGAGAGTGTTACCATATGGCAGGTACGAGTTTGATTCCATTCTTGACGTTGAGCTGGTCCTGTCCTCATGGTATAGGTCCTCTTTGGCTCATGCTTTTGCAGCGGGGTTACTCTCCAGCTGTCGGACAAAGCGAACCAGCCTTGTTGATATAGGTCCTCGACCCAGTTCTTGAAGGTGAAGCAGTCTTCAAGGGGATGACCTATTGCTCGGTGATAAGAGCAATAATCCGGATGATGGACCTCGTTTATTTTTTCGGGGTGCCGAGACTCCGGAAGCGTCATCATTTGATGCTTCATGACAAGGTTGAATACTTTCCTTGTCTTGTCTTTGAGGGAAAGAGTATTCCCGGCCCATCTTCTTCATAAAGGACGGGTTCCAGCTAGTTTTTCCTCGATTGTACGGATTCTTGGATCTGTTTTGTTGTTTTCGAGCGTTGTTTGCTTTCTTCGCCTTGTTTTTGCCTCTATTACGGGATTTTCCTTCGAGGCGAGAACGTACAGCTGGCTGAGGATGAAGGGAATTATAGTCTTCTTTTTCCGTGGACTGTTGGTTGAGGCGTTGCATCCTGGCCTTTTCATAAATAGCCATTTCGCGACTGTGGTTATCCCGAATCTTTTGACAGGCTTCTTTTATTAGTTTGTCAACTTGTTCTTCGAACGATGGGTTTAACGTTCTTAGAGCGGGATCTCATTCTGTTTCAACGTCACAGCTATTTGGAAGAGCGTTCTCTTCTTCACCAGAGCTGTTTATGACGTGGCAGCTGTAGAACCGTTCCCGTTTTTCAGACCAAACGTATCCGAGCCCGGTTGTTTCCATCTTCCCATTGGGCATCTTTCGCTGAGTCCCGGGAATATCCTAAATCTTTTTGTAGAATTGGGCCCGTCGAACAGTTTGTTCGAGTGGTACACCTTGGCATCTTAACAGCCTTTTCAATCCCTCCGCCTAGTATCTTGGCTGACGAATTGGTTGAAGCTTGTCGAGTACAAAATCGGCACCGTGCCAGACTTCTTTCTCTACTCCGGTCTCCATAGATTGGTAGAAGAGGATCGCCTTTTCACCTCTTCGTCTGGGAGGGATATAGAAAGTCTGTAGTTCTTGTACGCTGTATGTACGGAGCGCATCAAGTTCTTTGTAATGCCGAGGCGGAACTATTGTGATCTGTAAGCTCTGATCTGCTTCATCAAGGATTTGCATTGGCGGGTGGATAGAGAACACTGCGTTGGCCTTGTCCTTAGAGTCGCTGCCAAAGAACAGAATAGGGGTCAATGGTCCGGGCCCGTTGTTTTCTTTCTGGGGTTGCCCCGAGTAGACTATTTCTTCATCTTCCTCGGTATCGCTCCTAAAGATCGAGATGGTAGCGACGGACTTTCGTTTATCCTCCGGCTTATGACATCTTTCCGTATCTTCGAAATCTGGTAGGAAGTACTTTGCGTCTTCATATTTCCGAACCTCGTTTACGGAGAACGGATTCAGCTCCTCTGTGACGGTGCATTCCAAACCATCCTTGAAATACTTCATACACTGATAATGTGTAGAAGGGATGACATTGTACTCATGCAGACAGGGTCTGCCGAGCAAAGCGTTATAGCAGGTCTTGGCGTCAATGATGTGAAATTTAATGTCAGTGACAAGCAACCCGAAGAGTAACGTCAGAATTGACCCAAGCGTCCATGATGACTATGAGTCAAACCCGGAGATGGTAATTTTGTCCCGAGCCAAGTGCTGAACGTTCAAGCAAATCTCCTTCAGCACTTTCACGTTGAGAAGGTTGACGGAGGATCCGTTGTCGACAAGGATTTTGCCTATCTTGATGTCGTAGCAGTACCCGGTAATGTATAACGGATGGTTATGCTCGCACGTACCGAGGAGAAGATCTTCATCTTTGAATGTAATGCCAGTTATGTGAACCTCTGCCAGCTCGTCCTTCATCTTCTCTTCTGCGTGGAAAGCTTGGAACTGATCGGGCACTTGTAATGCCCTGATCAGAGAATCTCGTGCCTCTTTGGACAGGAGGAGAGCATCCAATATGCTTAGTTGTGAGGGTATCTTCCTCAGTTGTGCTAGGACATTGTAATCCACCTTGTTTTTCTTAGGCGGGTCCCTGGCTGCGAGCTTTTTGACGACTCCATCATCGAGGGTGATTTCCTCAGGGATTTTTTCTTTCCCTTTGTCTCTTTGTCTCGAACCTTTGTTTGTAGGTCCGAGGTTCTTTTCAGGCAGCGTCCGGTTATACAGCTGAATGTTCCTACAGTTCTTCTCCTCCTCTTCTTTTCCAGAGGTGAAGTCTTTGAAGAGAAGGCTGAGGGTTATATCGTCCTCAGAATCTCTCCCGAAAGTATGAACCTGGGGTTTATCCCCTTCCGAACTGGTATCAACCATATGATAGCCAGTCATTTCTTCATGCACGTTTGTCGCACTCTTTTGCTGTCGACGATCTTCGCGCTTCATCTTCTTGAAGTGTTTTTGATGGGCAACGTATCCTTTCCACCACTTCTTGAAGGCACTACATTCTTCGGTGGGGTGAGTGACCCTCCGATTATATAGGCAGTAGTTTGGATGTGAATCCTCTCCGTCGAGACGTATGACCCCGGGAGAGCTTCCCACGAGAGGTGGCGGCTTCATTCCCCTTGACAGGGCTTTGGAGAACCGCTTCTCTGCTTTGATCCTGCTCTTAATTTCAGCAGATGTGCTCCGGCTTGGTTGGAGTACTTTATGACTCATCCTTGCCGAAGCTTCTTCATTCTGACGTTGACGCTTAGCCTTTTCGTATATGGCTATTTCGCGTTCTCGGTCAGCTTTGCTTTTTTGAAAGGCTTTATTTAACATCCTATCGATCGGGTCTTCTTCTGGCAGTTCCGGGGATTCTAGCGCCGCATCTGCCTCCAGTTCCTCTGTGTTGTTTTCTGACGCTGAGGGAGCTTCTTCGCCATTTAACGACATATGGGAAACCTTGTGGCAACTTTCTACATAGTTTTCGGTTTCTGATGAGTCATTTTCCTCATCGTTGTCACTCTCTTCGTTCTCAAGAATATGCTTAAGGAACTCTTCGAGGGTGACCGGCGTCTACGCCTTCTGGTTTTACTCCTCCAGCGTGTCAATATACCTTTGTAGGTTTGTGCATTTATCGTCATACTCGGCAGGTTGCACAGGCTTCTTGGTCTTCTTCTTTTTCTTCGAAGACTTTGAAGGCTTGACTTGGGGATTTTTCCCTTTGTCAAGAACTTTCGGTACGGAACGCGGTTTCAGCATTCCTTTGATAATTTCGGGTTCAAGCGGGCTTTTCCACCCGACTGTCGGACATGCCTGTAGATTTTTCAGCATTCTTTTGGTTTTAGCTGAAAGAACGACTTCCCATGGAGCTTCTATGAGCGAGCATAATGCCCCAGTGCATCCACCTTTTCGGGAGTGTGCTTCTGTGGCGGGTTCACTCTCCAGTTCTCAGACAGCATGAACTTCCTCTGTTGATACTGATCCTCGACCTAATTCTTGAAGACATAGCAATTCTCAATTGGATGGCTCACCATTCTGTGATAGGAGCAGTAATTGGGGTTGTTGGTGTCGCCGAGTTGCGGTGGACGCCGCGGGTCTGGCAATGTGATGAGTTTGTTACGCATTGCCAACTCAAATAGTCTTCTCGTCTTATTGCGGGGAAACAAGTAAGCACGCCTTAGCCTTTCTTTGAGGGATAGACGTGCATTGTTTTGGCGAACTGCCAGTTTTGGGTCGCTCGGTTGTTATTGAGTGTTGGCAACGAAGGCCGCTTTCCCTTTACATTTGGCGTTTCTAAGGTCCTTACTTGAGGAGGAAGGCCCGTGGCCTATTTGGTCCATCTGGGTCAGTTTATCAATCAGAGCCTGGAAGGTCGTCGGCTTGAAGAACGTCATGAACCAGGACACATTCGTTTGCGGATCTAAGGTCCCGATGAACATGCCCACGGCGGGGGATTCTTCGATGCGTTGTTCGCACTTTGACCACGGGTTCCGCCACCGGATCGTGTATTGGACCCAGGTTTCTCCCGGCTTTACCCCGGTATTGTTTAATGCCGTGATCGGGGTGCGCTAGCTTGCACTGGCGAACCGCTGTGTGAACAACAGTTCTATTTCTGTGAATATTCTCACGGAGTCATTTGGGAGCTCCGAATACCATTCAAAGGCCGTCTCTGACAGGCTACCAACGAACTGGCGAAGCAACAGTTTGTTGTCACTTCCAGTATTGCCGCATAGAGCTTTGAACTTCACGATGTGTTGGTGTGGGTTTCCTGTCCTCTAGTACACATAGAATTTAGGGATAGTATATCTCGGCGGGTACTTGATTTGGTCATACCAGTCTGGATACGGTCGCCCAGTTCTGACGATTTGGTCAGCTGCTTCATTTGCTTGATGAGCTCGTATTTGTTGAGCGATGTAATCATCAAGAGTAGCCTTGGAGATCGTTTCCTCCCTGGCCACTGATAGAGCCGGAAGGGGGTTTGAAGTTTCCCCTCTATCATCCTTAATAACTATCGGCGGATCCTCGGCTGGAGGTTCTGGCTGGATCATCATTCCAACTATATTGTGGAACAAGAGTGCCATCTACTTCATGTTGGCGGCTTTCTCAGTAGCTTCTTTGTCTTATCTTTCAAGCACCCTTCGCAGGAACTCTGTATCGGTCTCCTGCTCTTGACGCTGTTCAGTTGCTGGATCCGAACTTTCTTTCTATCCGGTGAGTGCCGCCATCATGGTCAGCATTTCTTGGAACTTTTGTTGTTGCTCCTGAGCTTTTGTCAACGACCGAGTTTGCGGTCGATGAGCCACGGAAGCACGACTTTTCTCTTTTCCGTAAGCCATGTAAACCGTGTGTACGATCATGCCCCCAGACTTAGGGCGTTTGGTTTCCTCGCCTTTGGAATTTGCCGCAGGCGGTGGGATTTTCTCTGGCCTCCTCCTTTTGTAGGAGGTCAAAGTTGAAGGAGTCGTTGTAACAGACGCCTCTTTAGAAGGAGCCCCTCGCTGTATGACGGAGGGATGATCTTTCTTTTGCCGAGCCATAGATTTCTTCGGTCGGCGGGAGTAGTTTTTGTCGATCACAGAGTCCTGGACTTTTCGCCAAACTCTGTGAATTTGGGAGGAGAGCCGTTGATGGGGTCACTCCGGCTTTTCCTGCACAGGGACCTCAACATAAGGAGGTGATTTCTTCAGTACCGCTGTGGGGGAGTTTTTGCGCATCCTCTTCAGCGGTTCAAAGCTGTTCCCGGTTGGAACATCAGCATCAACTTCCACCATGGGAGCTGGTGGGGAAAGTCCAGAGGGGGAGCTGCCCTAGCTTTCCTCACCCGGCTCTAGTGACGACGTCAAGCATGCCTTGCAGAGGGGACCGCCTCGGTTTTGGAAGCAGTTGCGGCTTGCCCCCGGTTTTGTTAAGGAGCTCCAGCAGTTGCCAGCCTGTTAAAGACCGATGTCCTTGGAAAGATTTGATTGGAGATGGTCAGCCTCTTGAAGACTACTGGTGAAGCACTTTTGACGGCTTCATTAGCCCTTTCGGGAATCACAGGATTCTTTGCGGGCCCGCTTGAGCTTTGGCTCAGCCTGTTAAAGACTGAGACCCCTTTTTTGGACTGCTCGTTGAGAGGAGCCGTTGCGGTCGTCAGTCGGTGGAAGGCCGACTTGTTGGGAATATCGGGTTGTGGTGTTGAGGCACCGACGCTCATTGGTGTGATCATGGTCCCGAAAAACAGTCCAGTAGTGGCTTGCATAACCTGCCCCACCGGCATGGAGAAAATAGAGGCCGCGTTGGGCCCATAAGTCACTCCTCCAGTTGGGGCGGAGTGGGAGTTGCTGTTGCAAGTTGCGCAGTTGGAAGCCATTGATTTTCTTCTTCTTCTGTACAGGAGCAAGACACCAAATCTTAGTACCTTGAATCCAAGGGAAACCATAGCAAACCGTGATTTTGTTCGCGAACACGACACACGAAGTGTGGAATGGAAGGAAGAAAAGGTCCCGCCAGGCATGCCAGAATTTGTTCACCGCCGAAAGACGGACCGGGACATCTGGCCCTAATCCTGGGGGCATATACTATTTGGGTTTATCCTTCTACCTCTCTGAAGATGCCAAGTTGATTTATGGCACCGTATATTGGTGGTTTGGACGGATGCGGCCGTTGTAGCATATTTTATCAGATTCCTCCTTGTTTGTGAGGGGTTTTGGATTGTGGGGCCGCTCTTCTCTGCAGGCGCAAGCCCCTGCAGTTAATTACGTTACCGCATTGCGATAACCACTTTCTCCTGCTCCGTAAGTTCACTTCGTGTCGTGTGTGTTTTTGTTTGTTTAGGTTGCCCGTGGATTGTATATGGAGACTAGTTTATGTCGTCGCCCGTAGGGCGTGGATTGGTCCAAATCCGTATATTTTTAGATTTGGGTTTTGGTTGATTTAAGGATCTTTAATCTGGTTTGAGATTAAAATCAACTTAAACATATGAGCATTTGGGCTCGATTATTTTAGTTTAAGGACATCGAGGTCCATTATCGCCATGTTTGAGGCGAAATGTTAGTTTAAGGACGTTTCAGTCCTTTGTCGCCGTATTTGGGGGTGAATATTAGTTTAAGGACAATTTGGTCCAACATTCCCGTTTTGGGGACGAATGTTAGTTTAAGGACTTTTCGGTCCATTATCGCCATTTTGGAGGCGAATATTAGATTAAGGATATTTCGGTCCGTTGTTAGTTTAGGGACATCTCGGTCCATTATCGCCATTTTGGAGACGAATATTAGTTTAGGGACTTCTCGGTCCTTTATACATCTTGTGCACACGTGTATTTGTTACATGACGAAGCGAACAATGGTGATATGGAATGCATCCAATTTGGGGTACGATCCGATTTGATATGTGCACGTCAATTTGGAAATGCACCAAAGAGTTGTTGGTTGTCGGGACCCGCCACCTCTCTGAAGACGTTGAAGAATTACAATGACATATATATCAGAGGTGTGGAGATATGTACCCTTAAACCAAATCCCATATTTGAGGGAAAAAGGGAGGCTGCTGTAGACCTAAGAAATGTTAGTCATGTTTGAGATTAAAATTATCTTAGGAGATATAGGATGAATATCATTTGGGATATCATCAATGGAAGACCACTAGTCATTTTTGAGACTAAGATCAGTTTGGGAAAATACGAGCAATATGGGCTCTGTTGTTTTAGAATTAAAGAGGTTTAACCTCAGGAAACTTAGCCAATTTGGGCTGAGATTGGGTTTCCATAAATACCCAACAGTGCTAGGCACTGAGGAATACAGTGCTCACGTGCGTTTTACGTGGGCACTGGATTAGTGTTAAACACTAGAGTTTTGTGGTGCTCACGTGACACATGTGAGGCACCCAAATATGGGCACTGCCCATTGGGTTATATCTCCCCTCCTTTTTTATAGAAGTGCTAAGCACTTGGCTAACGTTCTCATGCAAAACACGTGACTGCCCTTTTTTTATACTGGGGTGCTTTAACACTCACGTGGGAAACACGTGAGGCAGTTTTAGTTGTTCTTTTTTTCGTTTGAAGCACTCACGTGGGAAACACGTGAGGCTTCAAAATAGTACTAAGCACTAACGATTCTAGTTTTGAAGATCTTGGATTATCATCACTGCTTTTTATGGAAGAACTAAGTTCTTTATATATAGGGTTAAACCCTAATTTTTGGAAGGAATAAATTCCTATATGTTCTCGTTCTTCTTCTCTCCTCTTTTTTTTATAACTTAATTCTTTTTCCCTAGGTTTTGAATCTGCAGAGCAAAATCTCCCCGATAAGAATTAAATTCTCAACTTGTAGGGAGATTTGCTTCTGCAAATCTCAACTGGGGAAAGAACTGAGTTCTTAAATGAAGGGTTAAACCCTTAGATAGGTAAAGGAGAGACAATGTGATCTCTATTTTTTTACCTCTGGTTTCAATGAGGAAAGTCTTCTTCTTTGAGAATTAAGTTCTCTCATTCTCTCAAGATCTCGCTGTACTCTTTTTTTGCAGAAGCTTGTGGGGAAAATTTTCTTTTTCCTTTTTTTCCTGTTTTCCCTTCTATTTATAAGATAAGAGAAGAGATCAATTTGTTAGGAAAATCTCGGATTAAGAGATCAGGATCAATCCAAAATGATCACTTGGTGAATTTTATTCACCATTGGATTTTTAATCCAAAGGCTCTCTGTTTAACAGAGAAGTTTTCTTATTTACTTAAAAGGATTAGGAAATATCTTTTCCTAAGATAGAATTTTTATTCTATCAGATGATCGGTGGGTGATTTTATAATCATCGTTGGATCTTTGATCCAAGGGTCCTCTGTTTAAAAGAGAAGATCTTTCTAGTTTGAGAAAGATAAAGGAAATATTTCCCACATAGAAAGTAATTCTATCCTGCCAAAGAGTGCAGCAGAAGAACTCAGTTGTTTAACACGTGACCCCTAGCATGGGTTTCAGTATGCTTTATTTTCAGCACTCATATGCATATAAATTCTCACGTGTTTAACACGTGAGGTTTATTTGGCTTGCCAATTATTTGATTGCAGCGCCTATATGCTTTATATATAAGCCCTCACGTGGTTAACACGTGTGGCTCTTTTAGCCTATTTGTTTTTAACTGCAGCGCCTATATACTTTGCGTATAGGTGCTCACGTGTTTAACACGTGAGACTTGAATAGTGGGGAATTTTCCCCATTCCCTTTCTTTTATAAAGGAATAAATGCCCCCAACGTTGCTCTCATGTGGCTAGAACGTGACCTTTAGCATGGGTTTCAGTATGTTTTATTTTCAGCGCATAAAAACTCTCACGTGTTTAACATGTGAGGCCTGTCCGGCTTGTCAATTATTTGATTGCAGCGCATATATGCAAAGCATATAGGCGCTCACGTGTTTGATGCGTGTGGCTCTTTTAGCCCATTTATTTTTAACTGCAGCACTTATATGCTTTTGCATATAGGTGCTCATGTGTTTAACACGTGAGACTTGAATAGTGGAGGATTTTCCCCCTTCCCCCTTTTTATAAGGGAACAAGGAGTCTCTTTATATGGATGCCTTCACCCCCCTCTCCTATTTATAGGAGAGGGGAATTGTTAGGCAAGTGAGAGAATCTCTCATATGAGATCTCTCAAATTGATTTTTAGATCATCCAGGATGTTTAAGTATTGTTGGATCTTCGATCCAAGTGCCTCTTTTAAACGAGTTAATATTTTTCTAGTTTTAGAAAATTATATAAAAGATTTATTGTTAACAAGATGAATCTTTCTGTTTATGAAAGATGTGGAAAATATTTTCCAAAACAGAACTTTAGTTCTATTTGAAGTGAGGGCTTCAAATTTTGGCGCCGGCGCCACGTGCCTTGCACGTAGTGCAGCGCCAGAGAGGGCATTGGCGCTACTTGTGTTGAGGTGCATTGGCGCCATGTGCTTTGCACATGGTGCAACGCCAAGAAGCTGTGGCGCTCCTTGCACCAGCACCAGCGTTTCGAGCTTAAGCTCCAGAGCTGGCTATTTTAGCTGTGAACAAATTCCCCCCACCATGGCGCTTACATGCATTGCATGTGGGGGCTATGGTGTCAGGATTTGGGCCATTAGATCCGTCCCAAGATTTATGGGAAGCCCAACTGACCCCACACCTCTATATATAGAGCTTAGGGGGGAATCCTTTGCACCTCCCCGATTTCTTTCTGTTTTCTAAGAACTTAAGTTCTCGTTTCATAGGGATTAAGCTCCGGTTTTGAAGCTTAAGCTTCGATTTTGAGAACATTCCATCAAGAATTTTCTTGACAGGTCACATCAAATTTTGGGGTAAGAACCCAAACCTTAGAGCTTAAGCTCAAGCATTTCTAGAACATTCCTTGTTTTAGGACTTCGGAGCTTAAGCTCTATAGGAAAAGTATTTTTATTTCTTATAGAGTACATACTCATGCTCCAATTATTTAATGGGTCTAAGTCAGACTTTGACCCGGTGGAGTCTCCTAGCTCTGAAGTTAGAGACTCCACATTTTTGACCTACGGTGCTTTCCCCTGTATTTTGAGCTGATGTTCTTTTGGCTTTCCTTTTCAGGCACAATGGCTGGTCGCCTATATTCTATCATGGAAATCGTCTCCTACGCCGATATTCATATTTACGGGCCATGCTATAATGCCGCTCAGTGCAACGCTGTTGTTTACCGTCGAAAATTGGACTGAGACGTGGAGACTTCTAGCATGAATACAAGGGCAGATGCTATTTGGAACATATCTGTCCACCTATCCGAAGATACCAAGTTGATTTATGGAAACGTATATAAGAGGTTTGGACATATGCGACCATTGTAGCGTGACTTTATCAGATTCGCCCTCTTTGAGGGGTTTTTTTAATTGTGGGGGACGCTCTTCTCTGCAGGCGCAAGCCCCTGTAGTTAATTATGTTATTGTATTGCGATAACCACTTTCACCTGCTCCGGTAGGTCACTTCGTATCGTGTTATATTTGGTTTATTTTGAGGCTGCTCGTGGATTGTATACGGAGACTAGTTTATGCCGTCGCCCATAGGGCACGGATTAGTCCAAATCCGTATATATATTTGGGTTTGAACTTAGGTTGTATGTTCCATCAGTTTAGAGGATATTTTGTTTTATTCAAGGACCGTTAATATGATTTTAGATTAAGATCAACTTAAATATATGAGCATATGAGCTTAATTTATTTTAACTAAGGATACATTAGTCTCATATAAGACTAAGATCAACTTAGAAATATAGTTTTGGATCATTAAATTTTATTAAGATCCATCAACAGAGCATATAGGCTCGGCTGTAATAAACAACATGGGTTCAAGGAAATTTCATAGACTTAGCCAATTTTGGGCTCACTCTTGGGCTTTTCTTCATCAAACAGTGCTAAGCACTTAGTCTTTTGAATATGGATATAATATCTAAATTTTGCTCTGGCGCCCACGTGAGTATCACGTGAAGTGCTCAGACCTGGGCGTTGCCCAATCAGTGCTAAGCACTTAAACACTTTGAATATATAGTGCTAAGCACTTTTATACAGCGCTCATGTGGGTATCACATGAGGCTCTCTAGCTTGCCAATTTTTAAACGCCCATGTGGGTTTGCCAGTGGCGATGAACACATCCAGCCGAAGTCAATAGCAATCAGCACTCTAGCCATGGTCTTAGAGGCAATGGCGACAATTGTGGAGGATAGGTTGGAAGGAGAACAAGAGTTGAAAGAAAAAACCTTTGAGGAAGCTCCGCTCTTATCTTTTTCACAATCACCGACTACGAAATTATTAGGAAGTTAGACATAAGGAGGAAGGGTCGGTTCCCAAAAGATCATTCGCTTCGCTCTCTTGCCTGAACCGGAACCCGAGGCCGGAGAAAACCATGATATTGATATTAAATGCATCATATAATGTTCATCGAAAATCGATGAATTTTGGTATTTTGAATTCAACAGCTAGCAAAAACACGAGCACTACTCAATTGCGGTCTCTTTTCCCGGAGTTCGAAGGGAAAGAGCTTGACGTCTCTTTTCACCGTTCCTGGTCATTCATTTATACATATGTAACGAAGTTTCCCTCTAAGGAATTGTTAGATTAAGAGGAAACCCTCACAGTAAGAGTGGATAGGCTTACACTGGTTGATTGAACACTTTCTTATTTTCGATGCAGCGGGAACGCTCACTCTAAAAACGGCACCAACAGATACTGTCACAGCTAATTGAAGTGCTTGTCCAGCAACTGCGATTTGAATAGAAACATTAAACTAAAAGCCCAGACAAAATGAGCACCTAAGAAAAAAAGACCATATGCAGATAATGAAGAACCATAAGACTGAATTACCTGCGATGCCTGTGCCCATAAGAAATCCCGGAGCCACCCATTAATAGTAAACTGCCATGGATGCTGTTTCGCCAGTTACTACTGAGACTGTTGTCTTTAGCCTATAGAAGTAAGAAGACCGAAAGTCAACTACAAAGGCTACGGTTTAGCGGGAATCTTCCGACTCCTCATTTCCCTCTTGATCCGATTCGTCGTTGAGGTACTTTCGCCAACTACCCGAGTCCGATAAAAAGATTCATTCTCCTCATAAAAAAGAGGAGGTGAACAAATAAAGATTTCTTTTTCGATTCATCTCTGGAGTTGAATGCCTCATTCAAGTATTTTTTTGATCCAACCTGTAGGAATCAATAGAAAAAGCAAATCTCCTATGATACACCAGATCCGGCTCGGTTATTGATAGAGTGAATAAATCTGCCATTTCTTGAAATCTCTCTTTTGATTCAAAATCGTGGTGTAACTTTTTTATATCACAAAACAGGGCTCTGAATTCTTTTTAAAGACCGAAAGTGGCCTTAAATCTTAACGATAACTTGTTTAAACTCTTCTCACGATAGATTCTCCATTTAGATAATTTACTCAAGTTTTGATTAAAAGAAGTTGGCCTATTACGACGTTTCGCTCGTAAAACTCGCTTCTCGAGAAATGTTCACTCTACGCTAGCTTCACTGACTAGATTGTTTAGTGCATAACTGCCGGTTGATCGACCTAACTCAAGTCGGGAAAGATGGACCAAAACAGATAATTCGCCCACAGGGCCGAGCACAGCGAGTTGAGTTAAAACTCGTCAAGTCAGTGATGCTAAGCGGAACGGCGATGCAAGTGAACGAAGTGAACGATAGGGTTTTAAGTCGAACGAGTGGAACGGCGCAAGGCCAGGAAACGCTCGGTTTCCATTTGGGTTGTAGGTGTAGCCAACTCGCTATTAAGGATATAGCAGAAAGAAATAATAAAAAAAGATCTCCAGGCTTCGGATCTTTACTGATGGGCGATCAGATATGAGTTACGTGCGGCGCTGAGTTTATAGGTGCTCATGCGTAAGGCACGTGCGGCGTTGAGTCTTTATTTATGGGCACTCACGTGTGAGGCACGTGAGGCGCTGGATGTTTGGAGATTTAACCTCTGTTTATTTTTTTTGAAAGAAGTTAAACTTCTGTTAATGTTGTTTTGGCCATTGAAGATCACCAAGATCTCTATTTTTGAAGATCTGAAATCAGGTTTTTGAGAACTAAGTTCTTCTGTTTCTTTTTTACGAGAACTAAGTTCTTTGAAGGGTTGAATCCTGTTTTAGTGGAAATAAAGTCCTGGAATATACATTCCATTTCTTTTCTTCATATATCTTTTCTCATATCTAGTTTTTCCCCTAGATCTTGAGTCTGAAGAACAAAATCTTCCCGATGAGAATTAAATTCTCAACTTATGTGAGATTTGTCTTGCGGATCTTACATCCAGAGAAAAACTAAGTTCTTTATAAAGCGTTAAACCTTGTATTTATGTACGATAAGTAAAGGAGATATTTAGATCTCTTTTTTTCTTTACCTAGGATTTGAGGTGAGCAAGAAGGAGCTTTTTCTTCAGCCAGAGAATTAAATTCTCAGTCTTAGCTTTTTTTATCACCTTATGGGGTTGATTCTCCTCCTGAGACTTGAAATCTCGGATCATTTATATAGGTGAGGAAAAATTATTGATCAGTTTAAAAGATTTTGATCTCTTCCTCATTCCCATCTCCGCCTCAGGATTTTTCTCTTTCATGAAGGTACACAGTGGGTAAGAGAGTATCATGATCTGCACCTTCCACTGATTGCTGACTGAGACGCTGCGTCTTGGCCTTTTCATATATGGCCATTTTGAGACCATGGCTGTCTCGGTTGGCTTGACAAGATTCTTTTATTATCTTGTCAATTTGCTCTTCGAGTGACGGACTTAAGTTTCTTCGAGAAAGATTTTTCCTTTGTTCGGCAGCATGGCTATTTGGAGAAACATTTTCTTCTCCATTAGAGCAATTTATGGCATGGTAGTTGTAGATTCGCTCCCACTTTTTGGATTAAACGTATCCCAGCCCAGTTGTTTTCATCCTCCCGTTGGGTTTTTTTTTGTTGAGTCCCGGGAATATCCCAAATCTTTTTGTAGAATTGGGCCGGTCCACAGGGATGTTGTGAATTTCCTAATCGCTCTTACGAGTTAATTCCGATGGGCGTCGGATTGATTTAATCTAAAAACTGAATTAATCTAGATCTAAATCTTGCTAGGGTTAGGTCTAGGTTAACTTTGGAAAGTCTATAAATCTCACCGCTTTCTATACCCATACTAAAATCTTATTAGGAGTTATGGTAATTATTAATAAAGGGGATTAGAATCATTTGGAAAGATATTTCTTCCTCTAGGTTCTTGTCCTTCCTTTATCAATCCTTACCCTGACCTCCATGGAAAACAATCACAACCGGGCTTTTATACTACGGTATCACCGCTACCTCGAGGGATAGGGTGCCGTAGGGAGCGGTATGTGCATGTATGCATAGAGTCCTATTAATTATATATGATGGGCAAGAAAGGGGTGATAGATCTTGATCTCTCAAACCTTCTCCAAATCTAACCCTAACAAGCGAGGAGACTACTCGCTCATTAGGGAATTGAAGAACATTTATCTAGGGCAGAGAATAAAAGATCTAACTAGGGCAAGGAATTAAATTTAACTAGGGCAAGAATAGAAATTTAACCTAGGGCAGAAAATAAAGAACTTACAAATTGATGCTCTCCAAAAGAAATCTGAATTTTATTAATGAAGGGAGGCATAACCTAATACAAGATTTAGAGTTCCTATTTATAGAGGATAGAAACCCTAGGTTACAATTGACTCGCACATCTCCTTTTACAAAAATACCCCCTAAGAAAAAGACCAAGTCAACGATCCGCGCACCGCCAGCACTTTGGTAAATTTTTCGCCACTACGGGCAGAGCCCGGCCGCGGAACCGCGGCCGTAAGCCAGGTTTGGCCGCGGTTCCGCGGTCAAACAGTGAGCTTGTCTTCTTAAAATTCCCGTGCTGGTTTTGGATGTATTAGGGTCCTTTTTTCTTCACTTTGTTCTTCAGGTTGGCTTCTAGTTCTCTTCCAGATTTCACAGTGAATAATTGTAGTGGACTTTTACCGTTGCTTCGTGACGAAGTCTTGAACCTTGCGCTGCCTTGTATTTTGTGAACTGATCTTCATGTAGGCTTTATCAAGATTCTCTGTTTGTTGGTCGAAGTCTCACTTTTGTATCATCTTTTGTCTTTTTCACTGTTTTTATTCCAAGAACCTGTAACCTACAACTAATTAGCAGACATGGGTCAAAAGCACCTGTTTATTTGTAAAATGACTAGGAATGGTGAATATAATAATGCAATATTATCATAGGAACAAATACCCCCAAACTTATCTTTTGCTCGTCCCCGAGCAAACCTAGTTTTATTCTCAACAAAAACCTAACCTCACTTTCGCAGGGAAACGCGATTACACTGAGCTCGTGCAACAAGTCGTTAAACCTCTAGGTGTCCCTAGTAGGAGGAGTGTTGTCTCCTGAGGGTTTTCAGCGGATACTACCCACAAAATCCTATCAATTTGGCTTATCAACTTTTATTTTTCAATTAGGTTTTCTAACAAGGAATTCTATTATCTTCGACTCGTAAATTATCCACCCATACTCTTCACACTTCCTCATCATTTAACTTAAGATTATATATGTTCTGCAGATCTACTTAGCTTTCGGCATTTCTTAAGTTTTCCTTCTAGGGTTCCATCTCCACTGAGGATTTTTTTTATCAACTCTATTAAAGATACAAGTTCTATTCTTCACTCCTTTCTCTCATCTAAACTCCAATCACATATCCCTACGTATGTATATATCACCCCTACACTCGGAAATTCAAATCAAGCAATCATACTCTTGTCCGTTGTCCAAAGCGTTTCTTAATTGGTGAATTTTTATGAATTTTGCTTACACATCCTTCATGCGACCGTTAATACTTCTTGAGGTACCAACGACCGATTACAAAATGCGTTTGCACTTTAAAGCGTACTTCCTAGTCTTGTAACACCTAAGGCTTTTTAGCAGTGACTCCCAAACCAGTTGGTCTAAGGCACTAGGTGATGAAGCACCCTCGCTAAATATTTTTCTATTTTTGCAGCCTTAAGTAATTACAAAAACTAGTGTTCATTTTTTTTCTTTATTCACACTTGTATATATTTTTTTCATCGTACTAAGGACTTTAGACAAGAGCATTTCAAGGTCTCTTCTACTATTCCAAGTTTCAAGGTGCGTGATTGTGCAATTTGTAGGGTATACATTTTCAGAATCTAGACTTAAGCTAGGAATTATTTTTCAAACTTATACTCTAATAAAAATATCAATACTTTTCCTTTGTTTCGACTTAGCCCAAGAAGTGAACTCAAAATTTGCCTATTTCTAAATAAACTACAAAGACATATACTTTCTACCGTTAAACTTTAAGGAAGGTTATTTTTAGGGTTTTTAATTTACTAAGTCTAAGATCTAGTTGTTCCTAGCTAGTTAACCTATTTGTCAAACTCAAGTCAAATACGGCCAAAATTGAATACATTAATTTTTATAATTTTTGAAAATTTTCAATTTTTATGGGTTTTAAAATAAGTATGCAAAAGCAAAAATATGTACATATGAATGCGAAGGAAGAAGGCTTACCGAGCATACCCCCAAACTTAAACTTGACAGTGTCCTCACTGTCATGCTATACCAAGAGGGTTGAGAATGTCGGCACTCCCCTGTTTATTTATTTGCAAATTTTTTTTTATTTTTTTTATTTATTTTTTGTTAAAAGAAAAAACAAAATATATATACAACAAGGTTCCCCCAAACTTAAGAAAGGCCTTAAACAAGCCAAATGTTAGAACCAACCATTCAAAAATTCTATCGTGATAATGGTAGAGTTGGTGAAAGAATGAGGTGTAGAGAAATGAGATGAGAAGCACACGAGACCGTGTCGAGATAGAAGCAATATACGGTCTCGGTGGAGGAGAAGAATGGCGGAAGGGGAAAAGAAATGGTAGTGGTTCTACTTCTTCAAATGGAGGTTGATTAATCACAAAATTCGTATCGTTTAAGAATGCGAGTTCGTCGGCGAAAATATCTTCGAAACTGTCATCGAAGGTCCAATTGAAAATTATCGAACTCAAAATATCGGATCGTGATTCATCAACACTCGGCATCATTAAAGAAAGACTGGTAGAACCAAAGAAGGTGGGAATACGAACTTGAGGGTGGGGGTGGAGTGTATAAATTAGCACAATTTGTAATGACCGATGTGTAAAAAACGATTGTGCTAATCTATCAACCCGCGGAAAATTGAGATTAAATCCCTCAAGATTCGGGAGCAAACATGGGTACGTCAAACTTGGTACTGGAGATGAAAGCGTAACAGTCTCTTGCAAGGTCGGAACGATAGGAAGGATGAAAGGGAGTGAATTAGGGATAGTCTCATTCTCACCTAAGTAATTTGTCTCGAACTCGAAGGATTCCATGAATGGTTCGAAATGACTGTAAGCAACCGAGTTTGATGGTTCAACTAACTCATCTGAAAATTCGAAGGACTCAAACTCGACCGGTGAGTCTTCAACATCGTCCGAAAAAGTGAAACACTCTTAAGTGTTATCGGCTGTGAGAACTGTGTCTGATTCAAAGGGAAATTTTTCACGCTCACAGTCTTCAAGCATGATCTTTTGCGTGGGCGGAACGATGGAAAGGAGGGAGGGTGATATACAGTTAAAGGTTCAGGAGGATGAATTGGAAAATCAGACACCTCAAACAAAAATGGTTCAACCTCAATACTCTCCTCAATACTATCCTCATAATTCTCCTCAAAATTTAGCATATCCATGCCATTATCATCAAAATCAAGACGCATATGACGTTCGGGAGAAACATTTAATGACCCGGGATGATGAATTGGACATAAAATTTCAGTCAAATCTATGGGTTCATCATCCAAAATATTCCCGGCGTCTATATCCCCAATCAAGTGAAAATCAATTTTTTCTGACACCTCATCAAAAGTATGGATATTTATCAATTTAGGTTCTAGAGTCGAGGTGTAAAGTTTGAAAGGATTAAGTGTGGTTTCACTCGAACGGGATTCCTCACAATCTGGCAAATCAAGCACTACAAAGTCACACAACTCGTTAGATGTTCTATTTTCAACTTGTGAATCATCTGGGACAATCGATGGAAAACCGGAGTTGTGGGCTTCAATTGGGTATGGGTAGGTTTGATTTAGAAAGGTGGAAAACTCACTCGCTCCTCGCAAATTCTCACTCTGTCCAACTGCCTTCTTATACATTGAAAAATTTGAAGCTAGTTGGAAACTAGCTACCGATTCATTAGGTTGTATAAGGGTGGAAATGGACGCATCCACATTCCTAATCATTTTGTTTGTTGCTGAAATATAACCTTCCAACGACTCTTCCAAACTAGACATGGGTTGTGAAGGGGTTTCGGTAAAAGATTCGAAATTGTTTGGATACGTGAAACTCCCAACTGGCTGTGGAGAAGCAATGTCTAGTGAAGGTGGGAAAGTCGGGTAGGACTGGTAGGAATTGGATGGTTGGACAGGAGTAGGGTCAACATTTGTATAAAAAGGTGAATAGACTTGTTGATCCCTAGAACTGGATGTGTGGAGAGGAATGAAAGATCGGCTACGAGATTGTGCAATAGCTCAGCAATAGACATCGGTTTAGGAGTTACAATAGGACTCGAAAAAGTGGTATCAACGTACGAAGGTGGTGAAGGTTGACATGGTTGACACAAAGTGGGTTGCAATGTCGAACTGTTTCTCCTAGACGTTTCCATTTGATCTTTCAAAGAAATTTTGGGCATGGAGGGATTGTCCTTAAATCGACCGAAACAATTGACGTACGAGGCAAAGATAGGTTCGGGATACCAAAGTTCGGCAAGGGATTTATGAGGTGGGGTACCCATGATGTAAGAAAGAGAAGAGAAAAGAAGGTAGGTGGTGCAAGGATTTCTTAGAGACAAAAGTTGTAAGTTTTTATAAAAGTTTTCCTTTTTCTTTATTTGTAACTTTTTGCAAAAAAGATTTTCGATAAAGGGCTTAGACACAAATGCAATCAACCAGAAATGCACAATCAGGCCTAGATTTAGGGTCACCTAGGTCAGCTAGACAGCTCCTAACTGTTCCAAAGGGCTAGAAATAGGACCTCAAACCGCCTCTTCACCGCCAATTGCGGCCAGGTAAGTGCCAGGTGAATGGGAGGCTCTCCGCTACAAGTAGCGGTCCTAATTAAGTAACCACTTGCCTTAGACACACTTGCCTAGACACCGCAAAGTCGTGTTAGGATTAACGGCCGATGCCTATAACTAGTCCTCTGTCCTATTGAACTCGAAATCCTTAGGGCTGAGTCTAGTATTTTTTTAATTAAAGATTGGTCAATGCAAATGCTTTATGTGATTTATGGGGTCCTGGGAAGGGTGATGAAATCCCCACCCAATCTGAATTGGTCAAAAGCCCCTTAAAGTTCGATTAAAGATATGCAAAACAGTAAATCACTTGCAATCAAATCTTTTTATTTTATGCGCGGCGCAAAGAATCCTGCACAAGATTTGTTATTGAGAAGGGGGAAGATTTTTAACGCAAAGAATCCTGCAGAAGATTTGACAGAAGATATATGGGGATTTGCAGAGGGGAGAAAAAGGAAACAAACCGAGAAAATTTTGTGCGCTGACGCCACGTGGGGACCGCGGATCCGCGGAAATGATAGGGCTACGGCGACGATTTAGCGGCGGAAACGGCGGCGCAGGTTTCTGAAAAAATTGTGTTGTTCTGTTGTTCCAATCCCTTTCTGTTCTGATATCCCTTTTTCTGTTTCGCACTCTGGATTTTTCCAGATCCGTCGATTCTGCAAAGATTCACAAAAAATACCCTTCAAACAATAAATGATAAAATTTTTATAATTTTTTTTCTTTCTGTTTTTATGATTTTTTTTAATTTAGATTAACCCGAAATTGCAAAAAGGAAATACTACGCCATCCTCGGCAACGGCGCCATTTGATTTTAAAGAGATTTTATAGATCAAAAATAATATGTTACCGCAATCAAGAACAGCGTCGCTTGGTAGCTAGCCGGTGAGTACGGGTCGGTCCACAGGGATGTTGTGAATTTCCTAATCATTCTTACGAGTTAATTCCGATGGGCGTCGGATTGATTTAATCTAAAAACTGAATTAATCTAGATCTAAATCTTGCTAGGGTTAGGTCTAGGTTAAGTTTGGAAAGTCTATAAATCTCACTGCTTTCCATACCCATATTAAGATCTTATTAGGAGTTATGGTAATTATTAATAAAGGGGATTAGAATCATTTGGAAAGATGTTTCTTCCTCTAGGTTCTTGTCCTTCCTTTATCAATCCTTACCCTGACCTCCATGGAAAACAATCACAACCGGTCCTTTATACTACGGTATCACCGCTATCTCGAGGGATAGGGTGCTGTAGGGAGCGGTATGTGCATGTATCCATAGAGTCCTATTAATTATATATGATGGGAAAGAAAGGGGTGATAGATCTTGATCTCTCAAACCTTCTCCAAATCTAACCCTAACAAGCGAGGAGACTACTCGCTCATTAGGAAATTGAAGAACATTTATCTAGGGCAGAGAATAAAAGATCTAACTAGGGCAAGGAATTAAATTTAACTAGGGCAAGAATAGAAATTTAACCTAGGGCAGAAAATAAAGAGCTTACAAATTGATGCTCTCCAAAAGAAATCTGAATTTTATTAATGAAGGGAGGCATAACCTAATACAAGATTTAGAGTTTATATTTATAGAGGATAGAAACCCTAGGTTACAATTGACTTGCACATCTGCTTTTACAAAAATACCCCCTAAGAAAAAGACCAAGTCAACGATCCGCGCACCGCCAGCAATTTGGTAAGTTTTCCGCCACTACGGGCAGAGCCCGGCCGCGGAACCGCAGCCGCAAGCCAGGTTTGGCCGCGGTTCCATGGTCAAACAGTGAGCTTGTCTTCTTAAAATTCCCGTGCTGGTTTTGGATGTATTAGGGTACTTTTTTCTTCACTTTGTTCTTCAGGTTGGCTTCTATTTCTCTTCCAGATTTCACAGTGAATAATTGTAGTGGACTTTTACCGTTGCTTCGTGACGAAGTCTTGAACCTTGCGCTGCCTTGTATTTTGTGAACTGATTTTCGTGTAGGCTTTATCAAGATTCTCTGTTTGTTGGTCGAAGTCTCACTTTTGTATCATCTTTTGTCCTTTTCACTGTTTTTATTCCAAGAACCTGTAACCTGCAACTAATTAGCAGACATGGGTCAAAAGTACCTGTTTATTTGTAAAATGACTAGGAATGGGGAATATAATAATGCAATATTATGATATGAACAGCAGCATGCCAAACTTCTTTCTCCACCTTAGTCTCCATAGATTTATAGAAGAGAATCTCCTTTTCATCTCTTCGTCTTGGAGGCACATAGAATGTTTCCAGTTCCTGCACGCTGTATGTATTGAGCCTGTTAAGTTCCCTGTAGTGTCGAGGCGGAGTCATAATAATGTATAGATTCTAATCCACTTCGGCAAGAGTTTGTGTTCATGGACGATTTTTAATCACCATTGGATTCAAATGGTGATTTTTAATCACCATTGGATTTTTTAATCAGAGGGTTCTCTGTTTAACAGAGTATATCTTTCTTATTTAGAAAGATCAGAGAAATATTTTCCCTAGTAGAATTTAATTCTACCCGCAGCAAAACTGCTTCAACTTGGGCGCTGACGCTCATGTGCTATGCACCTGGGTGTAGCAAAATAATTAAATTCTTACAGAAACAGGTACCGACATGCTTTGCACGCCGGCACTCATGTACCTAATACGTAAGGCTCTTCTCTTGGATTTAATCCTATCATTGGCAGGCGTCTATGTGTTTTGCACACCGGCGCTCACGTGCCCAAAACGTGAGGCGCTTCCTTATTTTTATAAGGGTTTCGTTTCATCTTCTTTCTATGCTTTTCTTGAGTCAACCTTTTCTTTTCCAACACCTTCTTTTAGTCAGAGCTTGGAAATAATTCCAACTGACACCATACACAACATTTTCTGTGCCGAGACTTGAATGCTTCTCTTTATAATCTGAAGCAATGTTCATCTTCTCCTTCACTTTCACAGAGAGAGAATCATGGCGTGTGATCGCCCATATGCTCCACGACAGCCATGGGAGGTGCCCTTTGGGACACTATTCCCCGTTTTGCTCCATGTTTGGCGAATCCCGCTCTTACAGATGCTCAATGCGATATGGTGAAGCATCAGCTCATGATTTGCAGGGGGTCTCCTCATTTTACCGGCTCTATTTGGCTCCGAATGATTTTCCTGGCCATCTTAGATGACATTCCCTCTCATCCGGCGGAGATGACTCTAGTGATGCTTGACGCATCAGAGGATAAGATCGACTGGGTTCATGAGGCATGCTTGATTATAAAGCCTCTGAAGGACCGTTCGATTCACATGGCTGAGTCAAATTCGGGCTCGGCGGGCTATCATATCTTCCTTTGCCGACGAGCATGGCGTTGACAGATAGGGAGGGTCTCTTCGTGAGAACCGCCATTACGACATGGTAGAGAGCGAGTTAGAGAACTTTGTATACTTTTTTGTTAACCCTTGTAGTTCTGATCCTATGTTTGGTGATCTCTTCCCTATAGCTTGAAATAAATATTTAAATGCATGTTTATTATTTGATGAATTTTTTACGTCAAACGAATGGCCCCATTACTTTGTTCACGGAGGTATATACGTGGGTAAAGTAGTGTACAGTAATACATAGCATACGGCTGATTTCGGGACGGCGTATCGTATATAACTTTTAGAATCTTAATCTAAGAAGATAGCGAGAGGGCACCGGTGCCGTCATTTACCATTGACTCAAACTACAATTCTTAATAATTGTAGTTCTAAACCCTGAAGCTCGTGAGTTGCACCTTTACCTTTTTGATGGCGGTATCATTTACCAATTTTGTCGAATGTGGCCGGTGCATAGTATACAAGTGTCAGTCTTGACCTCTTTACAGGGCAACAATGTCTTTGGAAACAAGTTGATATCCTCGTCGCCTTAAGACATTTCAACTTTATGATCCATAAGGGTCTCATAAAGATGTTTGTCCCTACGAGTCGAGGGGATCTCGCAGGTGTACCCTAACGTGAAATATAGATAACCCTTTTCGATACAGGAGTCCGTTAGGTTTGTGGTACTGGGTTAAGTCCATCGTACCATTGCGTTGGCTGATATATTCTCGACACGTAGTCCCTTAGGTTGCTGCTCGAGTAGCCACGCGTTTGTCGTGTCTCTGATCCCTTCTGAGTCTGGACAAGACGTCTTCAAGTAATCTTCTTAGGTGGCAATATCCGTATTACCTTCGGAAAATCAAGCGTTAGGAATTGCCGTGCCACTTTACTTGAGGTTATGCTTGATTTGAAGCCCCGATGAGTCATAACCGCACCCTTTTAGGGTGTGATGACATCCAATGGTGTTTAGGCTTGCCATCAAGACCCAAAACTAGGCACATGTCGTCACTTCGCTTTCGCTTTGATGTCGCACCGATTCTTCGCTGAAGTAAGGTAGAAATCCATTTGACCTCTATGTTGTATGTATCGCCATCGAGATCTAGAGCTAGGAATATGCTATTGCTCCGATTTTATTTGACAGTTGTGCCCACACCCTATTGGAATGAGGAGGAACGTCGAGATAGTCTCTAGGCTATAGATGTACCATCAAGACTTGTTACTTCTTTTGACGAAACATAGTGGGAAGATATGGTTCCCTTTCTTTCATTTATGCCAATGGATTGTGTACAAGAGTCGTTGTGGACCTACTTGCAGGGCAATTTTTTTTTATTATTATTTTTATATTTCCGCGATACTCTATCTTTTCAGCTTTTTATACCGCGAAAGTCGCGATTGCCCTTTCATTTCGGCTATTTTATTCGCGGCGCCCAATCATTTCAGCTATTTTTTTTACTCGCTGCTTTTTATTGCGAGTTGCCCTATCATTTCGGATATTTTTTGTTTTTACTTACTCATAAATTTTGCTATGAGTCGAACACTTGGAGTCTGATGCCAGCTTCAGCATCAGTATTGCTGCAACTGGAATATTTCCAGGAGCGACTCATCATATGCCTTTGCCGATTTCGGCCAAATGGTGGCTTAGGTAACAGGTTCAGATCCAATGCTGATTTCGAACAATATTTCTAGTTTTAGGTGGGACTTGGTTGAGAATATATTTTTTTACGCCCATGGATTGTATACAAGGGTCGATATTGGACCGTTTGTCGGGCATAAATTTATGGGGTTTTGGTGGCTTAAGAACAGGTTTAGATTCCTGTAACTTAAAACTTCTGAATTGTATAAGCCGTGAAGGTCTTATAGAGGATTTATTCTCCTTACATTTCGTGAGGATCTCGTAAGTGTATTTTCCCTTTAGGAATCGTATGGATTCCTAAGTGTGTTTCTCCTTTGTGAGTCGTAAGGATCTCATGCAGGTGTTTTTTCTTTACAAAGTCGTGAGGACTTTGCAAATGTATCTTTTCCTTTCTTTTAACGAGTTTTCGCCCTCTCGGGTTTTCACAAGCTCGCCGGTAGCCCTACCGTTTTTACTCACGGCGCCCTTTCGGGTTTTCATCTGTGCCCATTTCGGTTGTAGACGTACTTTTTTTTAGGTGGCCCGTAAGGTAACGCACTAACAGTTGTCGATCACGACATTCTTTGAAAGACCACATCATATGGGACCTGAGAAGGTTGTGGATTGTTTTATGCCCGTGGATTGTATACGGTACTCGATATGGAGAACTACCATAGAGCAATACATTATTTTAACGACATTACGGTCCACTATTAGTTTAGGAAAGTTTCGGTCCAACATTAGTTTAGGGGCGTTTCGGTCGAACATTCCCGCATTTAGGACGAATATTAGTTTAAGGACAGCTCGGTCCAATATTCCCATGTTTAGGACAAATATCATTTGGCACCACTTTCAGAGTTTTAACTTAGGAAGACAGCGAGCGGACACAAGTGTCGTCATCTATCATTGACCAAAGTCGTGACTCTTCAGGCGTAGTATATTTTGAGGAATCGACCGTTTATTGATCGGAACGGCCTTTCTCCTTGCACATCCATGAGCAGATAAGCTCCACCTTGGTAGATCGTATCTATGATGTATGGGCCTTCATAGTCTGGCTCAAACTTCCCCGGTTTGCACGATTGGGAATCATTGGTCTTTTGACAACCAACATGAATTCTCCTTGGCGGAATGTTCTCGGCCTGGTTAGTCTTTCGTATGACTATGTCATCCTTATCTTATAAGCCTCCAGGTTTTGCTGTGCTATAAGACGGGTTTCTTTGAGAGCATCGAGTTCCTCGAGCCTAAGATGAGCATTTTCTTCATCCGTTAGCTTGTATTGAACTGCTACTTGTAGTGATGGGAGCTGTATCTCCAGTGGGTGTACTGCTTCAGTGCCAGACACCAATGCATATGGTGTTGTATTTTTGGCCATCTTGAACGTTGTTCGGTACGCCCAAAAAGCTTCATGCAGCCTCTCGTGCTAGTTTTTTTTTGTTTTTGGACACCGTCTTTTTATAATCTTGGTCAAGGTCTTGTTGAACACTTCAGCTAGACCATTGGCCCGAGAATTATAGAATGAGGAATATCTACAGTCTATCTTGTGTTGCTGTGTGAAGAGACTTATTTTGTAGCTTCTATAGGCATGTCCAATATTCGAGATTATCCGTCGCGGAGTTCCAATCTGGTAGATGACATGGGTTTTGAAGAAGTAGAGCATATTCTCCTTCATTACTTCCCTTAGCGGCACTGCTTCTGCCCAGTTAGAGAAGTAGTCGGCTGTTGCCAGTATAAACCGATGTCCCCTGGATGACGCTGGTTCGATTGGGCCGATTATATCGGTTCCCCACATCTTGAACGGCCAGCTGACCACTGTCGGATGTAGCAGATTTGGATGTTGATGTATGAAGTCCCCGTGTATTTGGCACGATGACACTGCTTCGCTTATTCGAGGCAGTCTTGAATCATGGTAAGCCAGTAATTGCCCATCCTGTTTATCTTTAGCTTCATTTTTGGTCCCGCTTGATGTGATCCGTAAAGTCCATCATGTACTTCTTGGATGACTTTCTTTTTTTTTTTCGGCCCTAGACATCTTAACCATATGAAGTATTGTTGACGAAGGTGAATGATAGAGCTCGTTTCATGAGCTGATGTCTAGATGACGCATCTTCAAGAGTGCTTTGGGACTTAAAGTAGTCTATGAAGACTTCTCTCCAGTCCTTGACCACTTCTTCGTTCTCTGTTTAGAGAACTTCTCGTTCGGTCGTTTCTTTTTCCTCGGATAGTTCTATCAGATCTTTCGAAGGTATATTTGCTGGTGCCAGGATACTTCGGCTTTGAACAATGATCCTTACGTCATCGAGGTCTTCGTCGGTCAATTATTTAGCCAACTTGGCTAACACATCCTCCTTACTATTTTCCGCCCGTGGTACGCTTTGCAGGGTATAGGAAAGGATTTAGGTCAGCAGCTGCTGCACTCTTTCACTATACATTATTAGTTCTGACTTGTATGGCTTGTAGTCACCATTTATTTGACTGACAATCAGCTGAGAATCTCTATATATGAGGAGGTGTTTGATTACCAAATCGATAGAGATTTCAAGACTGGCTATCAAAGCTTCATATTCCGCTTCATTATTGGTCCTGGGTTCCATCAAAAAGAGGGCATAACGTAATATTCCTCCTTGCAGGTTCACGAAGATAAGACCTACCCCGGCTTTAATTATGGTAGTATTCCTCTTTCGCCGCTTCATGGAAGATGCTCCATCAAAATAGAGTTCCCACCGAGACTCATTTTCTTCTTTCTCCTCTTCGACTGCGTCGAACGCGTATTCATCCGGCAGCTCGCAGTTTAGGGGGGAATCAACTGGTATCGGATGTTCTGCAAGGAAGTCGTCGATTGCTTGTCCTTTACCGCTTTGAGGGGCCGATATGTTACCGAGAATTCCATCAACAGTAGGACCCATTTGGTAAGCTTTCCCGTTAGTATGGCCTTTGACATCAGATACTTAAGTGGATCCACTTTTGATATGAGATGGACCCATGCGCTAAGGTGTAGTGTCCGAGCTTCGTAATTTCGAAGATCAGCGCTAGGCAGTGCTTTTCTATAGGGGAGTAGATTCTTTCTGCCCCCAGAAGAACTCGGCTTAGATACTATAGAGCTCTTTCCTTTCCTTGATCGTTCTTGTATGCCCATAGCACACATAGTGAACCTTCAAAGACCGTTGTATACAGGATAAGGTGCTTTCCATTAACCAGAGCGGCCAATACCGGCAGATTTTGCAGGTATTGTTTGATTTCGTCCAATGCATTTTGGCATTTCTGATCTCAGATGAACGGGGTCCCTTTCTTCATCAGATGACTATAGGGACAACACTTTCCAGAGAGGTTAGTTATAAAACGCCGGATGTATGGGCTTTCCTTGAAGTGATCATAGTTTTTTGAGGGTTCTTGGCGATGACATTTCCATGATTTCCTCGATTTTTGAAGGATCAATTTGTATACCTCGGTGACGGATGATAAAACCTAGGAATTTGCCTGAGGAGACTCCAAGCGCGCACTTTAGAGAGTTCATCTTCAGATTATACTTCTAAAGACGCTCGAACACAACCTTTATATACTCCAAGTGTTCTTTATGAGATTTGCTTTTAACCACATGGTTGTCGATATAGCATTCGACGATCTAGTGTATGAAGTCATTGAATATCCTCATCATCGCTCTTTGGTATGTAGCTCCGGCGTTTTTCAAACCGAAGGGTATCACATTGTAGCAGAATACGCCTAATGGAGTCCAGAAGGCAGTATGCTTCTGGTCTTTGGGATCCATCTTTATTTGGTTGTATCCTGAAGATCCATCCATGAAGGATAAGGCTTCGTGGGTGGAGGTGTTATCGATCATCAGCTCGGTAATAGGTACTGGGAAGTCATCCTTCGGACATATTTTGTTGAGGTCCCGAAAGTCCACGCAAATGCGAACCATCCCATTTTTCTTCATCACTAGAATGATGGTAGTGATCCAGTCGGGATATTGAACTTCTTGGATGAAGCCGGAATCGATTAATTTCTTGACATCGGTGTTGATACTCATCTCAAGTTCGAGCCGCCTCCTTCTTGGCGTCTGCTTGACTGGATTTATGACTAGCGATATGGCAAACTTGTTTACTGCTACCTCTGGATCTAAACTCTGTATTTCGGGGCAGTTCCAAGCGAAGCAGTCTTTGTACTGCATAAGCAAATCTTTTAATGTGGCAACCTGTTTTTCGAACAGCAGTTCACTGACAAACGTCGGCCTCGGATCATCCTCCGTTCCCAAGTTGATTTTTCTTAGGTTGTCTGCCGTGGTGTGTATTCCATCTTCCAGCTCTTTTGGTGCCGGTGGAAATCTAAGTTCTTCTCGTCATCTTCTTCGTTTGCGAAGCAAACGAAAAGGTCAATCATATTCTCGTCCCTTCCCTCTTTTTGTTATCATATGATAGGTATGATTCCTCTTCCATTTTCGCGGTTGAGCTGGTCCCATCATGACGGTATAGGTCTTCTTTGGCTCGTTTCTTATGGCGGGTTTATCCTCCAGCTGTCGGATAACATAAACCGGCCTTGTTGATATTGGTCATCGACCCAGTTTTTGAATGTGAAGCAGTCTTCAAGGGGGTGACCTATTGCTTGATGATAGGAGCAATAATCCGTGAGATGAACTTCTTTTATCTGTTCGGGATATCGAGACTTCGGAAGCATCATAATTTGGTACTTTATGACAAGGCTGAAGATCTTTCCCGTCTTGTCTCGAGGAAATGAGTATTTTCGACCCATCTTCTTTATGAGGGACGAGCTAAGAGCGAACTCTCATTTAGAAGGCATCCTAGACTTGCTTTGTTGTCCTTGAATGCTGCTCGCGATTACTGCCTCATTCCTATCTCCGCTTCAGGATTTTCCTCTTTCATGGGGGTACATAGCGGGTTGAAGAGTATCATGATCTACACTTTCCACTGATTGCTGATTGAGACACTGCGTCTTGGACTTTTCATATATGGCCATTTCGCGACTGTGGTTGTCTAGGCTGGCTTGAAAAGATTCTTTTATTATCTTGTGAATTTTATCTTCGAGTGACGGACTTAAGTTTCTTCGAGCAAGACTTTTTCCTTGTTCGGCAGTATGGCAGTTTGGCGAAACATTTTCTTCTCCATTCGAGCAGTTTGTAGCGTGGCAGCTGTAGATTCACTCCTGCTTTTTGGACTAAATGTATCCCAGCCTAGTTGTCTCCATCCTTCCATTGGGCTTCCTTCGTTGAATCCCGGGAATATCCTAAATCTTTTTTATAGAATTGGGCCTGCCGAGCCGTTTGTTTGAGAGATACGCCTTAGTGTAGGGTGTTTTTCGTCACCCCATTGAGATAGGAATACGCGCGCGCTTGTCAGGTGTACTACAGATTCCCCCTGCCTAGGGTATGCCGGGGTTTAATGATTGTGGGGATCCGAATCTCCGGCAGCCGCGGACTAAGCTGCCATTAATTACCCCTCACTTTTGGGGCGAGGGAACCTCCGATTAACGGGTTAAACTGGTCATGCGAACTCAATGTGCAGTGTGCGTGTGTTGTGTTTTGAAAGGGGGGTTTTGGATATATTGGGAGCCACGCAAAGTTTTTACGGGGGTCCCGCTACCCGGATAGCGGGCTGGGGGTCAAGGGGGCTAGCAGCCCCCTTGCGGGGTGCGGGACAGCGCCCCGTTAGAAATTTGTTCTAACAGGGACAGTGTCATGGAGTTTGTGTGTATGTACATATGTATATATATATATATATATATATATATATATATATATATATATATAAAAGAAAGAGGGGGAAAAGGCATCCAAAGGATGCGTGGGGGCAGCACCTTGGGCGCTGTGCGCCTAGGTGCTGTGCGCTCAGGCGCTGGAGTGCTACGTGTCGGCACGTGGGCGCTCTGCGCTTAAGCGCAAGTGCGTCTCATGTCGGCACGGGGGCGACTTGCGCTTGAGTGCTTAAGCGCAAGTGCGCCACGTGTCGGCACGGGGGAGACTTGCGCCTGGGCGCAAGCGCGCCACGTGTCGGCACGGGGGAAACTTGCGCTCGAGCGCTTGCGCCTGGGCGCAAGCACGCTACGTGTCGGCACCGGGGCGACTTGCGCTCGGGCGCTTGCGCTTGAACGCAAGCGCGCCACGTGTCGGCACCGGGGCGACTTGCGCTCGGGCGCTTGCTCTCGGGAGCAAGCGCGCCACGTATCGGCACGTGGGCGACTTGCGCTCGGGCGCTTGCGCGTGAGCGCAAGAGCGCCACGTGTCGACATGCGGGTGCTCTGCGCTTGAGCGCCGGCGAGAAAAAGAGTCTTTTAGCCTAAGAAACAGAAGCTATGCTTCAGAAAGGAAATATTTATTATGTATATATGTATGGAGTTAAGCTCCTGGGATGTTTTGAAGCTGAAGAAGGGGGTTCTTCTTCTTCCTCCTGTTGTTTGGCCGGATCTTGAAGATCAAGAAGTAGGAGATTTTAAAAATCACTCCTTTTTGAGATCTGATAGGAGATCTGAGTTCCCCTTTATGGGTTTTATGGTGGAAAACTACTTAGTTTTGGAAAAGAAAGAGTAAAACTCTTGATTTAATTCAAAAGAAATGAGAAGGTTTAGAACCATGGAGAAGGAGCAGGAGGTACAAAGAACCCTAGTTTTTGGGGGAATGAAATGTGTTATTTTATTCATCATCATGTTGCCTTTTATAGGCTTACATATTTGCATATAGCCCCTTGGGCTTTGCAAAATGGCATTTTGGCCATCCCATGGCTCATGTGCCATTTCATTTTTGCACATAAGCCATGGGCTTACAAAATATTGGCTTTATGCCCATTTTGTTTACATTCATGCATAAACAATTACATAAAAATTATTTATTACATGATTTTGTTGTTGACATGGGGAGGCTGGCTGCGGGCTCGAATTGGGCATGGGCCCGCTTGACCTGGGCTTGGGCCTACCTGGCTTGTGGTTGACTTTGATTTTGACTTGGTCAACCGGGGTGTAAATTTTGACTTCAACACTTAGCACTTTAACAGCTTCTTTAATGCCTTCTCATAATATCTTGGCATACAGATAGGTTGGAACCTGTCAAGAGTGGGGTTGGCAGCATGCCGAATTTCTTCCTCCACCTTAGTCTCCATAAATTTATAGAAGAGAATTGCTTTTCATCTCTTCGTCTTGGAGGCACATAGAAAGTTTCCAGTTCCTGCACGCTGTATATATTGAGCGCCTCAAGTTCTCTGTAGTGTAAAAGTAGAGTCATTATAATGTGTAGACTCCGATCCGTTTTGGCAAGTGTTTGTGTTGATGGGCGAATGGAGAATACCGCGTTCGCCTCATCTTCCGAGTCGCTGCCAAACACCAGAATAGGGGTCGATGGTCTGAGCTTATTGTTTTCCCTCTGAGGTTGTCCTAAGTAGACTATTTGTTCGTCTTCCTCAGTATCACTTCCAAAGACCGGGATGGTGGCCACGGACTTTTGCTTATTCTCCGGCTTATGGCACCTTTCAGTGTCTTCAAAATCCGACTGAAAGTACTTTGCATCTTCATACTTTCGCACTTCGTTCACCGAGAAAGGATTGAGCTCTCCTGTGACGGTGTACTCCGAGCCATCTTTGAAATATTTCATACACTGATGTTGTGTAGAAGGGATGACGTTGTACTCGTGTAGCCAAGGCCTGCCTAGCAGAGCGTTATAACAAGTTTTGACCTCAATGACATGGAATTTGATATTAGTGATGAGCAGACCGAAGCAGAGCGTCAATATTACGAACCAAAGCATCCGTAATGACTATGAGTCAAACCCTGGGATGGTAATTTTGTCTTGGGTAAGGTGCTGAACATTCATACATATTTCCTTCAGCACTCTCACATTGAGAAGATTGACGGAGGATCCGTTGTTGACAAGGATTTTTCCTATCTTGATGTCATGGCAGTACCCGGTGACATAGAGCAGTCGATTATGTTCGCATGTACCGAGGAGTAGATCTTCATAACTGAATGTGATATCAGTCGTGTAGATCTCTGCCAGTACGTTTTTCATCTACTCTTCTGTGAGAAAAGTTTGAAACTGATCAGGCTCTTACAGGACTTTGATCAAAGTGTCTCGCACCTTTTTAAACAAGAGCAAAGCATCCAATATGCTCAATTGTGAGGGTATTTTCCTCAGCCATGTAAGGACATTATAATCTGCCTTAGTTTTCTTAGGCAGGTCTTTTGCGGCATGCTCTTTGGCCACCTCTTCATCAAGGGCAATCTCGTCGGGCATTTTCCCCTTCCCTTTATCCTTTTCATTCGAACCCTTGTTTGCAGGTCTGAGATTCTTTTCAAGTAGCGTAAGGTTACACAGCTAGATGTTTTAGCAATCCTTCTCCTCCACTTCTTTTTCCAAGGGAGAGTTTTCAAAGAGAGGGTTGAGAAGCATTTCATCCATGGAATCACTCCCGAACGTAAGAACTCGAGGTTTTTCCCCTTCTGAACTGGTACCAACCATATGACAGTTCCCAGTTGTTTCTGCCATTTCACTGTTCTCATCTCGATGAGTGCAAGCTTCATGATTCTCCTTCTTGAAGTGTTTTCTGTGGGTAAAATATCCTTGCTACCACTTCTTGAAGGCGTTGTATTCCTTAATGGGATGAGCGATCCTTCGGTGGTATGTGCAGTATTTTGGGCTTCCTTATCCACCATCGAAATATAGGACCCCAAGAGTGTACATCATGAGAAGTGGTAGCCTCATCCCCAGTGATAGGGCCTTGGCAAACCACTTCTCAGCTTTAGCCCTGCTCTTATTTGCTGCAGACACGCATTGATTTGGTTGGAGAGCTTTATGACTCATCCTCGCTTCAGCTTCTTTAGTCAAACACTGTCATTTGGCCTTCTCATATATGGCCTTCTCGCGTTCCTGGTCATCTTTACTCTTTTGGAAAGCTTCGTTTAGTAGCCTTTCAATCGGGTCTTCTTCCGGCAGTTTCGGGATTTAGCACCGATTATGCCCCCAGTTCATCTATGTCACTATCCGACGCCGGCGGAGCTTCTTCATCATATATGGACGAATGAGAGATCATGTAACAGCTTGATACACGTTCCTCCGCTTCGTCTAATGAGTCATTTTCCTCATCATTGTCACTGTTCTCGTCCTCAAGAATATACTTAAGGAATTCTTCTAATGTAACTGACGTTCGCGCTTTCTGATTGTATTCTTCTAGTGCATCTATATATTTATAGATGTTCGTGTGCTTGTCGATGTATTCAGTAGGCTGCACAGGCTTCTTGATCCTTTTCTTTTTCCTAGAAGACTTCGAAGGCTTGACTTGGGGACTTTTCCCCATTTCGGCAGTTTTCGGAGCGGGACGATGTTTCAACATCCCTTCTATAATCTCCGGTTCAAATGGGCTTTTCCACTTGATCGCCGGACATGCTTGTAAATTCATCAGCATTCTTTTAGTTTTTACTGAAAGAAATACTTCCCATAGAGTTGTAAGTCGATGTCACACACCCCAAAAGATTTGTGGAGAAGCGGAATTTACAAAAAACCGATTTTAAGACAAGTAACATCGGCTAAGCTTCCAAGATCATTCAGAAACCTTAACTAGCTAAACTAAAAGAGGTTCTAAACTACTATGATAGTGGTTTATACCTCTAAGATACAAGTCATGCGGGTCTTCTTCTCCTCTTCTTGAGCTCCTAGAAGGTACGGATCACGCTTGATCGTCGGCCTCCTCGTGTCAAAGATGATCCACCCGAGAGTCTATGGTTCAAACTCTAACCTTAAGAATGAGGTAACTAAAGTACCTAGTTTGCTAATCTAGGTAGCCGAGGAGATGTAGAGAGTTAATTGGACTATTTTATCTCAAAGAACCCTAGGATTCACTACACATGTAAGGGTTAGGGTTTGAGGAAGAAGGAGGAGAGCAATGGAGAGAATGAAAAGTGTAGAATGATGATAGAATAATGCAAGTGAAGAATGACTAAGCCTTTCTCAAAATCAAGCATGCAATATTTTGCAATAGAAAAATGTAATCATGCTTGAATAGCAAGGTCAAATGAATAAACTAAAGAATTAGCCATACTTCAAACCATGCCACATATATCTCCATTTTCCACCTCATTATCTATTTTACTAAAAATAGATATAACCAAAATGAGGTGTCTCCTTCTAGAAGTATATCTCGTAAAATTACAAGAATGCCCTCACCGTATATACATACCAGTATTCGTACTGCAAAAAATACGAATACAAAGAGATAAAGATAATCCAATAATATAATACTAGAATGCGGCTTAATCCTAAGCCCACTAGTATTATCCATCCGAACAACATCCATACTGCTAGTACACGTATGTGATCAGAACCCTGCACGTAAAACCATATGGCCTCTTCATCGTTTCACATGAACAAGGGAAACCCTCTGTGTGGGATTCTAAAGACTCGACAGTACGCTGGCAGTGGGTCTAACCACAAGTCCGTCAGTAGCACTAGTTGTACGTAACGGCTACCCAGGTACCTGTCGAAAAGAAGGCCGACGAGCAAACTCATCCGAACCCCTACTGAGCCTGTCCGTGACAATCTTCATACAGTCCGGTCTGTTCGTCTAAGAGTATCGCATGCCGGGTCTAGGGGGTGGATCACGTCAGATCCCTAATAACCTGACAAGTCATGTTGATGTGGTTCAAGACCATTGGAGAATCTACTGGTCTAACTACCAGTAATTCTCAATCCGCCCTGGACAGGGACTAATGGTGTTGGCCAACCGAATACAGCGCGGCATCGACTCCCTATACCGGGAGAGACGAATCCCCAACAATCTCTCACTGCCTCCATGTGGATCAGGGCTGTACCCAACTAAAACCTGTTTACACGACTCGGTAGAGCCGTGGTAGGGTAGTAAATAAAGCACCGTGGGAACTCACACGAGACAAATGACGACCTCAGGTTGACAGACTATCCGCACTCATGTCACCAGAGAACTGCTATCTGACGTTAGGTATAATACCATCTAGCTAGTTCTCAGTGAGTCAGTCCAGTGTACTCACCCCCAGTGAGCACCTGTATATAATCTTAGGTGAACCACACCAATGGTTGCGAGACTACCATCGCCCCTCGTCAGGGTCTAGATACGTATACACTAGTCTACTCTGGAGTATCAATGCCCAGTCTCGATACTCCTATGATTAGAGACATTTTAAGGATGTGATTATCAACTACCCAGCTCTCGCAAGTATGATTGCCATCACAACGCTGGTAGTCAAGCAAGGATCCTACGGTCTTTATAAACATGCATACGAGATATGAAATAACAAGTAAAACATATCACATGTTAAGATAAAGACAAACCAAATAGCATACTATCATATCGAGCAATATTGTCCTTAACATACATATCCCTATCATCCTATACAATGAAGGCCTCTAGGGCATACATATCCAACAATCTCCTACTTGCACTAAGGCCTATAATTGGCGTATTAAGTACCCAACGTCTACACTAGAGCCAGTTGCTGGCGTACCGCATACCCAACATCTCGAACAGTCTCTTGAACTGGACTTAAGGGATTGCTTTAGTGAATGGATCTGCCGTGTTGTTCTTTGTATCTTATCTCCGCACCTCGATCTTCTGGCAATCCACGATCTCCCTGATCAGGTGATACCACCTCAAGATATGTCTGGATTTCTGATGGGACCGTGGTTCCTTTGCCAAACCCATGGCTCCATTGTTATCGCAATACAAAGGTATTGGATTAGCAATGGATGGAACCACCTGAAGTTCAAAAACAAACTTCCTCATCCAGACTGCCTCTTTTGCGGTATCGTTAGCAGCAATGTACTCAGCCTCCATCGTCAAGTCTGCTACGGCGTCCTGTTTGGAACTCTTCCAATGGACCGCCCCTCTGCTGAGGGTAAACACATAACCCGAGATGTATTTAGAGCCATCCTTGTCACATTGGAAGCCAGAATCAGTAAAAGCCTCGATCTGGAGGTCCCCATTACCGTACACCAAGAACATCTCCTTAGTCCTTCTCAAGTACTTAAGAATGTTCTTTAGCTCTATCCAATGTTTCTCACCTGGGTTGGACTGATACCTGCTTACGGCGCTATGTGTGTAAGCTACATCTGGTCTGCTAAATAACATCGCATACATTATCGACCCTACCGCCGAAGCGTAGGGCACTATGCTCATGCGAGCCCTCTCCTCATCAGTCTTAAGAGACATCTTTTTGGAGAGGCTGATTCTGTAACAAGCGGGTAAGTTACCGCGTTTAGAATCTTCTATACTAAATCTCTTTAGTATGGTATCTATGTACCTCGACTGTGAAAGTCCCAACATTCTTTTAGATCTGTCACGATAGATCTTAATCCCCCGAATGTATGAGGCATCACCCAGGTATTTCATAGAGAATTTCTGTGACAAGAACAGCTTGGGCGATTGTAGCATAGGAATATCATTGTCTATCAGGAGAATGCCATCTATGTATAAAACAGGAATACTACAGTTCTCCCTACAATATTTTTATAAATACAAGATTCATCTACATTTTTGATAAAGTCAAATTCCTTGACCGTCTCATCAGAACAGATGTTCCAACTCCGCGATACTTGCTTTAATCCATAGATGGATTTAAGCAACTTGCACACCTTTTCGCTGCTCCCACTGTCTATGAAACCCTCTGGTTGATCCATGTAAACACACTTTTCTAAACTTCCATTTAGAAAAGCGGTTTTAACATCCATCTTCCAGAAGTCATAGACAAGGAAGGCAACAATGGTAAGTAGGATCCGAATGGATTTAACCATAGCCACTGGTGAAAAAGTTTCGTCATAATCCAATCCTGGTCTTTAACGAAAACCTTTAGCAACAAGTCTAGTTTTGTAGGTTTTCACCTGTCCATCTACACCAATCTTCTTTTTGAAGATCCATTTGCATCCTACGGGTTTTACCCAGTAGGAGCAAAATCCAAAGCCCGTATTTTGTTTGTGTACTTGGATTCCATCTCAGATCGCATAACATCCAGCCACTTCACCGAGTCTTTACTCGTGATGGCTTGCTGAAAACTAGTAGGCTCATCATCGTCAATGATGCAATCCTCTCGATCCCCGTCTAGGAGAAAACCGTAGTATCTCTTGGGCGGATGAGACTGCCTACTAGATCTGCAGAGTGGCATAGGTATGTCCGGTTCCATTGAAATCTCAGGTTCTACTAAGTTTTCGGTAATAATTTATGGTTCTGGAATTTCTTCCAGCTCTATTGCGCTCCCACTCATCTCTTTTTCAAGAAATTGAGTTTCCATGAAGCAGGCATGATGAGAAACAAAGACCTTTTGTTCCTCAGCGTAATAGAAATAATACCCCTTAGAGTTCTTGTGGTATCCCACAAACTTACACAATACTGAACGTGCATCGAGCTTGTCCGCATGAACCTTTTTGACAAAAGCAGGACAAACCCATATCTTAAGATACTTAAGACAGAGTTTCTTTCCACTCCACATTTCATATGGAGTGGTAGGCACAGACTTAGTTGGAACATTATTCAATAGGTATGCAGCAAATTCTAGTGCATAACCCCAAAAGGATGGCGACAACTCAGCATTACTCATCATAGAACACACCATATCTAGTAAGGTGTATTTCTGTCTTTCTGATACACTGTTGTGTTGTGGTGTGTATGGAGGAGTAAGCTGAGAGAGAATTCCATTCTCTTTTAGATATTCCAGGAATTCGGCACTTAAATATTCACCACCGCGATCAAATCGGAGCATCTTGATACTTTTGCCGGTTTGCTTTTCCGCTTCATTCTTATACTTCTGAAATTTCTCAAAGGCCTCAGATTTATGTTTCATCAAGAATACATGTCCATACCTTTAGAAATTATCGGTAAAAGTAATGAAGTAGGAATAGCCACTTCTTGCATGTGTAGATATTGGCTCACACACGTCGTTGTGTATGAGTCCCAGGAGTTTAGTAGCTCTTTCTTCGTGTCCAGTGAACGGAGTTTTTGTCATCTTTCCTTTGATACATGATTGACAAGTTGCATATGATTGATGCTCAAACGGATTTGAATATCCATCTTTATGTAAGTTAGTCAACCGTGTTTCATTGATATGACCAAGTCTACATGTTAGTTATATGTATGCCCTAGAGGCCATTACTGTACATAGGATGTATATTGTAGTGGATGCTGGGACATATATAGGGAGGACTTTCTTGCTCGACATGATAGTATGCTATCTGGTTGAACTTTACCTTAACGTGTACTCTGATTGTATCTCTGTTACATGTTGGTAAAGCCCTTAGGATGTGTACTTGACTACCTGGACTATGATGCGGATCATACTAGTGGGGACATGGTAGTCCATAAGTACATCCTTCAAAGTCCCTAGTCGTGGGTGTATCGAGACGGGGCATCGATATACCAGAGTAGACTAGCGTGTAGCTTCTCGACCCATACAGATGGGCGATGGATGATCCCATATCCATTGGTGTTTGACATCGGAGATGATATACGGGTGCTCAGTAGAGACTAGGTACACTGGACGGACTCGCCGAGAACTCCCAGATGGTATTATACCTCACGTCAGATGGCAGTTCTCTGGTGACACTGGTACAGAGTAGTCTGTTGACCCGAGATCGTCATAGAGTCTTGTGTGGTTCCCACTGTGCTTTGATTTCCATCTTACCACGTCCAAGAGGGCGTGCAAAACGGTGGTTTTTGGGTACAGTCCCAAGTCACATGGAGGCAATGAGCGATAGGAGGGGATTCGTCTCTCCCGGTATAGGGAGTTGATGTTGCGCTGTGTTCGATTGGCTATAACAGGAAATCCCTGGCCAGGGTTGTTGAGATTTACTGGTAAGTGTTACCAGTAGTTTCTCGAAGTGTTATAGACCTCATATCGACACGACTTATCGAGCTATTGGGGTCTGACGTTTACCACCCCTAGGCGAGATATGCGACATATCAGACGATCAGACCGGACTGTATGGTAGTGTTACTGGTCGGATTCACTGGAGTGTGAGCGGGCTTGCTCGTCGATCTTCAGATCGCTCAATACCCGGGTGGCCGTTATGTTTAGCAGACCGCTTGCGGCTTGTGGGTGTTTGATATGATCATCACCTGCTGCCGGCGTATTGACGAGTCTGTAGAGTCCTACACAGAGGTTTCCTGGCTCAAGCGAAACGAAATAGGAGCGCATATGAGATATGTGCGGGACCGAGAATAATACGAGTATGTGATACTGTATTCGATTCTCGCGATGTGACATTGATCGGTTATATGTGATATAGCCGGGTTATCGGATCAAGTGTTGATTCGATAAGTTGTTACTAATGATACTAGCCGGTTATATGCGATATGACCGGATCGTTAAATCAAGTGTTGATTTAATGATTTAATGCATAATTATATATTTGATATATTACTTTGCATTAACTAGTATCGGTTCACTTTAAATGGATTTTCTCACTCGGGTGTGCGCATTGCATATGCGATATGATTTTGTGCACTTGCTTGTATCATGTTTGATGATGCATGCCAAACTTGGTTAAGTGTAAAGAATGAACCATGGTAATGAATGGGTTAGGGTTTTGATTTTTATTTATTCATTTATCTTTCTTATTTATTCTTTTTGGAAAAAGGAAAAAGAAAGATAAATGGTGGCATATTTTGGATTTAGTTGAAGTTTCTTGAAACTTTGACTAAGTCTTCTTTCTTGTCCTATACTTAACCCTAACCATTTAAATTAACCTAAGTTAATTCTCTACACTTAACTAGAGTTAAAAGTATGATAAGTATTGTTTTATTTTCTACTTTTAATTCAAGACTTATCATAATATTCTTCTTCTTCTTCCATTCTTCAAGTGAAGAAAAAGTAAGCTCCATCAATGGTGATTGATGGAAACAAGTGAGAAATCCAAAACTAAAGCTTACCCACTTCCTATTTCTTCATCCTCTACCTCTTGCCAAGTAGTAGAGTGTGTTTACTTCACAAGTTTCTTGACTTGGTGAAGTCGGAGCTTGATTTAGCGATGCCTCGACGTAGATCATCTTCGGCATGGATATCGACAACCTAGCTTGCCCATTCTCCGACGAAGCCGACTCTAGAGCCCGGGATGGATTTTGGACAGCGAAGGCACTTCGTTGCGGAGCTATGGAGGTGGACAAATGGATCTACAAAGGTTGTAATTCCGTATTCTCATTAGTTAAGTGTTAACTAGTTTTGTTTCGCCTAGAAATCTAGCAAACGATCCGTACATTAGGGTTTCTCGGCACCGAATTTTTTAAATTGGCATGGTAGATGCCTTTAGAGACCTCACTAGAGTGCCTAGGAACCCTACACTACAATGCCCTAAGAAAGCTTGATTTGTTTCCGGAGTCTTTCTTTTTAGCGTGTTTTGGATGTTGAAAATTTGATATTGATTGAGAACGTATATTCCGTTATTAAGTGTACCCGACCCAATCATTTCATGATTTAGGTGAATATTTATGACATTGCTTTCAAGTCCAAAATTATATCCTACATTTGATAACAAAGATACAAATATAATATTACACATCATACTGGATAGACAAAAGCAGTTACGCAATAACAAAATATGTCCACTCGCCAATCCCAGGTGATATTCTCCTACCACAACAGCATCCACACTAGTTCCGTTGCCAACCCTGAGGGTCATATCACCTTTCCTCAAAACATTATGGCTTCTCAGCTCCTGCAATGAATTACAGATGTGAGATCTTGATCCGGTATTAAATACCCATGAAGTAGAGTTTATAGAGAAACATTTTTCAATCACGAACACACCTGAAGTTGAAGCCACAACTTGCTTCGTGTCCTGATTCTTGGCTTTTAAATCCCAGCATTCCTTCTTCCAATGTCCATTTTTTCGACAATAGATGAATTCTTCTTTTGTGGCTGCTCCCCTTTCCTTTTCCCTTCCCTTTCCCTGCACCTTTTGCACACCTCCCCTCGGTTTGGTGGGGGCCTTCGTCTTCTTTCCCTTGGCCTTAGCCTTGGATCTAGCAGAAGAAGATTCCTCAATAAACAGAGTGGGTGTTTCCTTGGATTTCTTCAAGGTGCCCTTTGCCACCCTCAATATGCTGAGGAGCTCACGAAGTGAAACTTCCATATTTTGCATATTGAAATGCAATATGAATTGGGCATAGGAGGAAGGAAGGGACTGTAGAATTAAGTCGGTGTACAACTCATTCTTAAACGTAGTTCTTAGGTCTGCAAGATCTTCAATGAGAGAAATCATCTTCAGGACGTGGTCCCAAACAGATGATCCGATAGCCAAGCTCGCTTGAAACAATTTCTTTGAGGTCCCGTATCTTGCGATACGAGATTGCTCTCCATATAAGTCTTTGGTATGAAGGAAAATGGAAGCAAGGTCTATTTTCTCGTGCCGACTCTGAAGTTCATTATCCATGGAGGCCAGCACGAGGCACTTGGTTTTCACGCAATCAAGATCCCATGTCTTACGGACCTCAATGTCCCCGACCGAGGATTCTGGACATGGAACAAGGGGGTTTTAGCCATGAGGACGTATGCAACCTTATCATAAGTAAGGGTCATATGGATGTTCCTCAGCCGGTCTTTATAATTAGCCCCAGCGAGTTTGTTTTTATCAAATTTTAGCTTAAGTCCTGTCATCGTCGCTGCAATTAGGAGAGAGAGAAAAGAAACACCCAGCATTTACTCTTGCAAGTTTAGATTGGTTATTAATTAATCTAAACAGGATGTCTCCCACCGTTTCCTCAAATTCTCCTTCAAACCCTAAAAGAAGAATTAGTTAGGATTAATCACACCCTACAAGTTCGCTTATCTTTCGTCCTGGCCAGTATTGGTACTTCGAAGGGAGGTGCCCCGTGCTTTTGCATGGACCTAATAAATAACCTCGTTTTCCCAGAGGCGTAGCCCCGTTAACACCTTTCTAGACACCTACTGGATTAGATAATTGCAAAGTGAAAAATTCTCCCGAAGAGTAGCGGATACTCACAGTAGGATCGGGACCCAACTATCATTGTGTGATAATTTTGAAGGAAGCCTACCAAAACTACCACACTCTAGAAGGTATGCAACACTAGCAAGTTTCCTGTATGTTCGAAACTCCCAATATGGTTTTTGCCCCCGAGTGCTTATAAGCTTGACAAAGGTCAAAACATTATAAGCCGCAAGTTAAGTTCAACTCGGCATTGTCCAGATTAATCTAGATCCATTCGTACAAGCCCTTGACGAAGGTCAAAACAGCTGTATGCCTGTCCTAAATTAATTCATCTATCTATGCTATAGATAAGCACCCACTAGCTACCAAACACTATGCCTTGGCGAAGATCAAAACACATAGCATGAATACTAGTAGCTACCTATCTGAAATGACGGAGGGTTACGACTGGTTTTGGCGAAAACCGTTAACGTAATGAACTTGATATGATCGAAGGAAACGAATAGCTTTTGAAAAAGAGTGGTTTAAGCTCCGCTTTTAAAAGTTGTTTTTGAAGAAAACCAAGTGGTTTTGCAATTGTTCCAACGATGTCAGATTTTAGGTTTATTTCTTTGCATTAAGTGAGATTAATGCGGTCCATCAATTAACCTTATCACAACACAAAAAGAACGAAAATAGAATGTACGTATATGCTACCCACATTCGCCATGGGGCCCCGTCATGCACCGTTAGGTTACTTAACTAATGGCAGAGCGGGGGCTGGACTAGCGCGAATGCAAAACATATACAACATTTATACATACATACATACATACATACATACATACATACATATATAAATACATACATATATATATATATATATACATATATATATACATACATACATACATATATATATATATATATATTCATCACAGGTATGATAAGCAACATCACAAAAAACTAATAAGCAACAAGAATAGCGGATAATTTTGGAGCCCCGAGTTTCATTTGAGCCATAAATGAAACTCGACGTTCCCTGTCGTGTGGATAGTATGTGCAATGAAGACCATAGACTCCTACGAGCGTGGCAAGCTACCCGCCAATTCCGAAAGCGAGGTAACCCCAATCAATAAAGTGAATAGGCCACCCAGCGCTTCACGGAATCCGGTAACTTATGCACCCCATCGTGGGTCATCCTATACCCCTTACGAGTGCGGTGAGTAGCCCGCCAATTCTAGAGTAAGGCACCTCGGTCTCAATGCCATGAGATGGAGTCCCATTGTCCTCTAGAATTTGGCTACTCGAGCACTCCTCCGTGGGGTAATCCTAGTACAGTAAAAGAAATATATATACAATGGTGACATCGACCTCAACCCGGCCATGCCTCGATAAAAGAATATGCAATTGAGCGGAAACGACGGTCCACAAGTCGGACGCTCGCCCCACAATAATGAATATACATATGAATCAACACTATACTACAACCGTTGCACAATATGCCATCCACCACGACAAATTATCCATAACAACAGCTCAACACAGAACATCAACGCGAATATCATTTTCGTAAACCCGTCTGATTGTACATATAGCAATCAGTCAGGTTATACCGCTCAATGATATTCATGATCGCAGAAACAAATACACAGATAAGCAAGAATTTAGAATTTCGATCGATTAAAACTTTCCGCATTTACCCTATGTACAAACCAGTACACAAAAAAATCTGGACAAAAAACAAATGTACTAAAAATCACATTTCCATGAACCTGAAACCCAGAAAAACTTTGGAGCACCTTAGCCACAATTAGGTCGCAGATCCGTGGCCAAATGACCTATTTGGCCACGGATTAGCTGTCTAATTAGGAGCTCATGTGCTCAAATTTTTTTCTTGGTTCTAAAAAAGCCTGCACATAATTTTAAGGTCACTGAAAATATTTTTTGAGCAACTTTAAAAATCGAACAGCAAGCTAGTAATGGATATGCAATTCGGATAATTTATGTCGATCGAAATTCTAAATACGTGCTAACTAGCTAGTTAAGCTTTATTGACCGGTTCTGATAACATGTAAGTCGATATCACACACCCCACAAGGTTTGTGGAGAGGTGGAATTTACAAAAAAATGATTTTAGGAAAGGTAACATCGACTAAGCTTCCAAGATCATTCAGAAACCTTAACTAGCTAAACTAAAAGAGGTTCTAAACTATTATGATAGTGATTTATACCTCCAAGATACAAGTCCTGCAGATCTTTTTCTCCTTTTCTTGAGCTCCTGGAAGGTACGGATCGCGCTTGATCGTCGGCCTCCTCGTGTTAAAGACGATCCATCCGAGAGTCTATAGTTCAAACTCTAACCTCAAAATGAGGTAACTAAAGTACCTAGTTTGCTAATCTAGGTAGCTTAGAAGATGCAGAGAGTTAATTGGACTATTTTATCTCAAATAACCCTAGGATTCACAACACATGTGAGGGTTAGGTTTTGAGGAAGGAGGAGAGCAATGGAGAGAGAATGCAAAGTGTAGAATGATGATAGAATAATGCAAGTGAAGAATGGCTAAGTCTTTCTCAAAATCAAGCATGCAATATTTTTCCTTAGAAAAATGTAACCATGCTTGAATAGTAAGGTCAAATGAATAAACTAAAGAATTAGCCGTGCTTCAAACCATGCCACAAATATCTCCATTTTCCACCTCATTATCTATTTTACCAAAAATAAATATAACCAAAATGAGGTGTCTCCTTCTAGAAGTATACCTCGTAAAATTACAAGAATGCCCTCACCGTATATATATACCCATATTCGTACTGCAAAAAATATGAATATAAAGAGATAAAGATAATCCAATAATATAATACTTGTAACGACCCTAGTATTACTATACCTTCGTGTTTTCTTTCTTTAGTAAAATATTGTATTTATTTATTCGTAGTATTTTTCCATAAATTTTGTTTTCTATTAAATATATTATTTTATTATTCTATTTATTTTTCTCAAACCCATTTCTTTAAACTAAATATTAAATTATTTTAAATTAAACGCAATACCTAACCCTACCCGTAACCCAAATCCAATCTCATTTTCATTTTCTTTTATAAAACTATGAGCCCAAAAAGCCCACTTTCTTTTTAAGCAACAACATATATTTAATTCTAATTAAATATATGCATGAACAACCTTGTAGCTCATTTGTTATGTCCTTGCATTGTTATTCCATAGGTCACATGTTGAAATCTCCATTCTTGCAATTATTTTTTTTTATCAATTTTTATTCTTCTCATAATACAAATGAGACCTTTCATTTCTTCTTCCTTTTAACTCCCAAAATAATTACAATGGTTATGAACCATAATTTATTATAATTATGGCGGCCATAAACCTTTTTTATATCTCATTTCTCTTTCTTTTCATCATCACACCTTTCTATCATTTCACATATCCCTCTTCATCTAGATTCCCCGGAGAAGAACATGAAGAAATTCTCAAGAATGTCTCGCTAGAAACGCGAGGCTATCGGTGAATAGACAAGCCCGGTGACAATACCGATTTGTGTATGTAAGCCCCTTCTCTCTTTCCATCCCTCCATCTCCTTCTCTCTATCTTTCTCTTGTCATATTTCCATGAAAAACTTCCCTCATCATATCATAGTCCCTAAAAAATTAATTAAATTGATATATATATATATAAATAATGGACACATACAAACATACACACATATATAATTTGTAAAGTCTTTTTCATTACTCTCAATCCATATGTTAAGATTTCATAGTGACCAATTAGGATTGCATCGTTTGTAAAAAAATAAAGTTACGAATAAATACCATGGTTTTTCTCATTTCTCACATATGACATATCAATACCTTTACTTTTAAAAATTAATTTTTACTTCTGAAAATTTCAGGAAATTTACATATGATAGAACATATTATTTTGTACATTCTGTAAAAATTTTAGATCGAATCGATTAACGGTTTAGGAATTATATCGTTTTTATTCACTGTTTGAAAATAGAAAACTGCAGTTATCGGTCAAGTTCTAGAATACATAACTTAGTATACCGATATCTAAATTGAGAAAACTCAAGTGTTTTGGATATCCAAATCGAATAATCTAGATTTTATTAGTTTTCAATTTTTACTGAAAACCGACGTAAAATATTGAAAACTACGTTACAATATTAAGCGATGAATCTGGACAGAATCTGTCCCGATTCGCACACTGTTTTTCAATCGGACATAACTCGAACACCCGATATCCGTTTATGACAAAATTTTGATGTATAGATGCACAATTGATAGAACTATCATTTTCTGTGTACTAGATTACTTATAAATGCATGAAACAGCCCGATATAAGCTTTGCAGCACAATATATAGTTGCTGTCTAGAAATCTGAATTTCTGTTTTAAACGCTGATGTTAAAACGATTATAACTAGAGCTTCAGAAATCCAAATCGCGCGAATATTGGTGTTTTGGATAAGTACATCGAAAGACCTACAATTTTGGAATCTTCGTAACCTGAAACCTGATGGAAATTGACCGAAACTATGTTTTAAAAATATATGACTGTGCTGAACAGATTCTGATCTGTTTTGCGCGACGATACGAAAACGGGTATATCTCCCAAACCGGTAGTCGTATTTAGGAGATATTGAAAATCACGTGTGGACAACACTTAGATCTATATTTTTTTATATTCCGAAATTTATTGACTTGATTGATTAGTCGTACACAATACTTATTTACAATATTGTTTTTGGACTTTACTTGTATTCTTATCTCATATCATGTTATTGCTTATTTGTTTTTATCTATATGACTTGTGATTAAACCATTACATACTGGAATTGACTTGATCTTGACATGACTCAATCATCAATACTTGAACTCAATATGTATACTTGAACCAACTTGACTCGAACCATGAATACAATTGGTATGGCTTGCACTTGACATGACTACATGAACTCAATCTTGAAAACGCATCATCATACATCACCTTTTGTATTCATGGATTCGATCAAGACTCACAACATTAATCATAGACTTATATACATGGGGTGTTGGGGTAGTTTGAGTATGAATCCAACGGAATCTCAGGAGTCCCATTACTAAAATAACGTTGCTGTGGTACCAGGCTGAAATGGTACAAATAACGTTGCTGTGGTACCGGGCTAAAACGGTACATCATGAATTCATGAATGAGGCCACGTGTTTCCAAGCTCCTGGATGATAGTCTGTTGGGTTTAGAATACTTCAATAACAATTGAAGTCCCGCTATTTTGGGCCCGTGATTCCTTGCCCCTGGACGATAGCCTTAGGTTCGAGAATACTCTTGAGATTGGTTGACATTCATACTTGAACTCACGTTAATTAATTTTACCCTTTTAGAGACCTTTTAGGACACTTACATTCATTTCATGTTCACTATACCTACACTCCATGGCCATGCTATACTTGTTTTCTATGCCCATGCTACATTTCCATGCTTTTATAATTGACATACACATTACCATGTACGCTATTATACTTGTTTACATGTTCATGATTTATATCCATGCTATACCATTTATCATATTACACCCTGCATTTCATTTATATACATCACACCATCCTTTTGGGGACTTATCGAGTAGCGTTAGTTCGCTGACGGGCATTTCACCCATCTTTCTTTCTTTCTTGGAATATTCGTCAGGTGGTATTGAGACAAAGGAGATAGAAGCGGTCGAAGAGGAGTACAACCAGTTCGCATCACAACCGGACGTATAGTTTTATTCAGCTTTTCATTTCATTTCACCTTATTTATGTATGCCTCCTATTAAGGCTTATCATGTTAAATATCTTGTATTCAGATATTTTGTCTACTATGAATCATGAATGTAATAAATCAGAGTTGAATTTCATTCTTTTGTTTGTTCTTTTTACTTTATGTTGCTTATAGACGCTTAGCGTATTTATTTCGAGAAACGAACTTCTTATAATCAATACGTCGTGGGCTTGCCATGTCACCGTTTCCATCTACTGGAAAGCGGGGCGTGACAATACTAGAATGAGGCTTAATCTTAAGACTACTAGTATTATCCGTCCAAACAACATTCGTGCAGCTAATACACGTATGTGATCAGAACCCTGCACGTAAAACCATACGGCCTCCACATCGTTTCGCCTGAACCAGGGAAACCCTCTGTGTGGGACTCTAAAGACTCTACAGTACGCTGGCAGTGGGTTTAACCAAAAGTCTGTCAGTGGCACTAGTCATACATAACGGCTACCCAGGTACCTGTAAAAAAGAAGACCGACAAGAAAACTCATCCGAACCCCAACCGAGTCTGTCCGTAACAATCTTCGTACAGTCTAGTCTGTTTGTCTAGAGTATCGCATGCCGGGTCTAGTAGGGTGGATCACGTTAGACCCCTAATAACCTGACAAGTCGTGCCGATGTGGTTCAAGATCATCCGAGAATCTACTGCTTTAACTACCAGTAATTCTCAATCCGTCATGGCCAGGGACTTATGGTTTTGGCCAACCAAACACAGTGCGATATCGACTCCCTATACCGGGAGAGACGAATCCCTAACAATCGCTCACTGCCATCATGTGGCTCGGGACTGTACCCAACTAAAACCAGTTTGCACGCCTCAGTAGATCCGTGGTAGGGTAGTAATCAAAGCATAGTGGGAACTCATACGAGACAAATGATAATCTCAGGTCGACAGACTATCCGCACTCATGTCAGCAGAGAACGGCTATCTGACGCTAGGTATAATACCATCTAGCTAGTTCTCGGCGAGTCCGTCCAGTGTACTCATCCCCGGTGAGCATCTGTATACAATTTTAGGTGTACCATACCAATGGCTGCGGGACCAACCATCGCCCTTCATCAGCGTCTAGATATGTATACACTAGTCTACACTGGAGTATCGATACCCAGTCTCGATACTCCCACGACTAGGAACATTTTAAGGATGTCCTTATCGACTACCCGGCGTCCACAAGTATTATTACCATCACAATGCTGGTAGTCAAGAAAGGATCTTATGGGCTTTATCAACATGCATACGAGTATGAAATAACAAGTAAAACATATCACATGTTAAGATAAAGATAAACTAAATAGCATACTATCATATCGAGCAAGATTGTCCTATACATACATATCCCTAGCATCCTATATAATGAAGGCTTCTAGGGCATACATATCCAATAGGAGTTTCTTCCACGAGCGAGCAGGATGCTCCCTGCGCATTCATTTTTTTCTGTAGTGTATTTTGCGGTGGATCTACCCTCCAGCTATCGGACAATACGAATTTCCTCTGTTGGTACTGGTCCTCAACCCAGTTTTTGTAGACGTAGGAGTCCTCGATTGGATGGCTCACTATCCTGTGATAGGAGCAGTAGTTGGGTTATTGATGTCGCCAGCTTGTACGGGTCGCCGCGGGTCTGGCAATGTGATCAGATTATTTCGCATCGCCAGCTCAAACAACCTCCTCGTCTTATCACGGGGGAACAAATAAGCACGTCCCATACTTTCTTCCAAGGACGGGCACGTATGAGTGTTTTTTTTAGCAGATAGGTGCTTTCGGACCGCCCGGTTGTTGCTGCGCGTTGGCAACAAAGGCTGCTTTTCCTTTTCTCTTATTGTTCCGGGGGTACTTGCTTGAGGTAGAAAGACCATGACCCATTTGATCCATTTGTGCTAACTTATCAATCAACGCCTGGAATATGGTGGGCTTAAAGAAGGTCATGAACTGGGACATGCTCGATTGAGGATCAATAGTCCCAATGAACATTCCCACAGTCGGAGACTCCTCAATGCGCTGTTCGCATTTGGACCACAAGTTCCACCATTGGATCGCATATTGCACCCATGTTTTTCTTAGCTTGACCCTAGCATTGATCAGCGCTGTGATCGGAGTGCATTGACTTGCACTGGCGAACCGTTGCGTGAATAGCAGCTCCATTTCAGAGAAGGTTTTCACGGAGTCATTTGGGAGCTCCGCGTACCATTCGAAAGCTGTCTCTGATAAGCTTCCGATGAATTAGCGAAGCAGAAGTTTGTCATCGCCATGGGTAATATCGTACAGAGCTCTGGATTGTATGACGTGCTAATGAGGATTACCCATTTCTTTATATACGTGAAACTTCGGGAACGTATATCCCGGCGGGTACCTTATTTGGTCGTATAAGACCGGATAGGGTCTCCCGGTTTTGACCAGCTGGTTTGCGGCTTCATTGGCCTGGTGAACTCTAATTTGCTGAGCAATGTAATCATCCAGGGTAGTTATTGAAAGCCCGCGGGGGCGCCCCGGCCGTCGATCCGACCCCGGAAACGCGGAAACAAAAACTTTGCAAAAACTTGCAACCGGCACCACCGCGGACTTTCCACCCGGATCGGGCCATTAACCTAGCTAACTAGCAAATAAGAAAGGAGTAGAAAAGTATACCAAGCGATCCGTGTCCTTCGGTCTTCGTCTCCACTCCGATCTCTCGCGGAATCTCCGTCCATCATCGTCTCGTCGGAAAGGGCACCACGTAGCCGGAATCTTTTACGGGCTCCCACCTCTTGACCGAGGCAACTCGGGCGCGAAGTTGGCTAGCCGACGCGTCCAAGACTGGCTATAGATATAGTGTAGAAGCTTGTCTCTTTTGGGGTTATGAGGTTGCCATGGTTGGAGGGATCTTGCACAAAGATATTCATGGAGACTTGAGGGAATAATGGAGCATCCAAAGCAAATGAGCTCGGCCAAGGCTTTTATTTGCTCACTGGAAAAATCATGAAGCCAACTCTCTCTCTTTTTCTCACTGGAAATGTGTGGGTGAAGTGTATATATTAATTCCATACATAAGGAATTCACTCCTCACCAAAAACAATCAGCACACTCACACAATGGGGGGGACCCACGAAATTCATGAATGAATTAATCCACACCGATTATTAAACCTCTCCACTCAAAATAAACACACCCTCCTCTCCCCAACAGTGGCCGGCCCATAATTAAAGTGGGTGGAAAAATGGAATAAATAAAGAGGAGAAAGGGAATGAATGAATGGAAAATTAGTCACACCAATTTCCAACTCAATCCATTCACAAACCATCACAATAAATGCAATGGATAGACAAGAAAAGAATATCATGATTATGAAGCCACACTCATGCAAAGAAACCCCTCACTAAATGTTAATTGCAAACTTGCAATTAACACCCTCCAACGAAAAGTCCGACCGGGAAGGAAAAAGAGAAAACCGGCCGGAACGGAATGCAAACTGGCAACCCCAGAAAACCGATCCCGTAATAAATTACAGGAAAACCCCTCTACTGCAAATACATGCCCGCATTTGTATTCCCACTGAACACAAATGCAAAGAGACAAAACTACACTATCAAATACTAGAATCCGGCTTAAGCCAAAGCCGGCTAGTAAAAACCGTCCGATCACGATCCGTGCAATACCGCACGTATCTGATCGAACCCTGCCATATCTCCATACGGACTCTACAGCGTTTCGCCTGAAACCTGAGTGACTGAGTGTGGTGGACTCTAAAGACTCGTCAATACTATGGCTGTGGATTTAACCACTAGCACGTCAGAGGTATAAGCCATACGTGACGGGCCACCAGCTATTGACCAAAAGGGACGTCGATGATCGAACTCATCCCGACACCCTACTGAGCCAGTCAGTGACAATATCCGTACAGTCCGGTCCGTTCGTCTATGAGCATCGCATGACGGGCCTAGGGGGTTGGTAAAAGTCAGACCCCCAAAAGCGGTACAAGTCGTGCCGGAGTGTAGCCCAGAACACCCTGAGATACTACTGGAATACCTACCAGCAAATCTCCTGCCTTGGCCAAGGACTTTTCATGTTCTGGCTCTCCTAGACACAGCGCGACCTCAACCCCAATACCGGGAGAGACGAACCCCTGCAGATCCGCTCACTGCCTCCATGTGGCTCGGGAATGTACCCAACTAAAATCTGTTTGCACGACTCCTTTGAGCCGTGGTAGGGTAGTAATCAAAGTACAGTGGGAACTCACACGAGACAAATGACGATCTCAGGTCGATGAACTAACCTGTACACATGTCACCAGGGAACTGCTATCTGACGTCAGGTATAAGACCAACTAGCATGTTCCCGGCGAGTCCTGTCCGGTGTACTCATAACCCAATGAGCACCTGTATACATCTTAGGTGAACCAACTGACACCAGTGGCTTGTGAGACCGGCCACCGCCCCTCGTCGGGGTCTCGACTGTATACACTAGTCTACTCTGGAGTATCGATGCCCTGTCTCGAAACTCCCACGACTAGGGACCATTTAAGGATGTGCTTATAGACTACCAGCTCCCACGTATATGATCGCCCTCATACTGCCAGTAGTCAAGCAAGAATCCTAGGGGCTCTATCAACGTGCAATAGTGACCTGTAAGGTCACCTAAAGCAGTACACGATGATAAAGGTAAACCAGATAGCATACTATCATCTCGAGTAAGACTGTCCTACCGGGATAGGTCCTCCCCTCAATCATTGCAATCACGTGCCTGTGATCCAATAATTGACTCTGAGGGAACTTTCTCCAACAATCTCCCACTTGCACTCAAGGCTAATTATTGCGATGTCGCATACTCACAGCCCGTGTGATACCGAAACACCCAACTCCTCTACTAGTCAGTCTCACAAAGCTCGTTTGCGAAACTATTGCGTTCGAGGAATAGCCTCAGTGAGTGGATCCGCTCTGGTGTTTCTTTCTATGTCTCTCTATATCTCAAGTTCGCGGAGAAAGCCATCTCCCGAAATGAGCAATACCTGTCTTAGAATGTCTGGATGTCTGATGGGACCTAGCTCATAAGTGAACTCCAAATCCAAACTTCTTAGACTGTATCGTCAACTGAACTTAATCAGTATCCTGCGCCATGCCTTCCCTCAGTTTCCACCTGGACCACCTGTCCAAAATACTGCCCCTCGTCAAAGGGAAAACTATAACTCTGATAGCCACTCTGCCATCCTGGTCACCTTGGAAGCCTGGAATGATAACCGTCTCCTAAAGGAGGCTGCCGTTATCAATTCCTTAGAACATCAACTTATGTTCTAAAACCGCTTCCGATTGTTTCTCCAGGATTGGATCAATATCAACTTATTGCACCTACTGCAAGAACAACATCTGGTGTGGTACTTGACATCTCATGATTGACTCAATTGCCTGAGCAAGTGATCTGCCAATCATACACATCCCTCTCCCCTTTAGTCTGTAAGACACCTTTAGAGAGGGTGACTCCATTCTAAATACTCATAGAATGCGGTCAAAGTACCCAGATTGGGAAACCACCCAAATCTAGATCTAAAACCATAGATCTAGTAACCAGAATGTCTGATATAATATCCAAGTCCTTTGTAGAGAAACCACTGTGTGACGACCAAAGTATAACCGATTGTAGTATAGGAATATCACTTCCTACTCTGTGTATGCCATCAAATACCAGGACATCACACCCTACTACCTTCTTAATAGATCAATCCCCTATTCTGATGAAGTCAAACCTATGACTGTCACATCAGAAATAAATGATCTATCTCCGCTATATCTGCTCTAGTCTATAAATAGACATAAGCCTGATGTCCACCAATGCTTCCGCTGCTCCCACTGACTACGACAACCCTCTGGCAGAGTCATATAGATGTGCACTTCTAAAGCCAGTTTAGAACGACACTATACTCATCCTCCTGCCGGGTCTCACAGTCTGGAACAACAGCAATGGCAAGTCTGGGTAAACAAGAACCTCCCTGCCACCGTCCTTGAGCATACCGAAGTACCTCTCGAGTGCCTGAGGTTACCCACCATATCTGCGGAGTGGCCAACGGAATGTCAAACCAGATTGAATCTTTAGGTTCTTATGAAATCTTCAGTAATCGTTTGTGGTTCTGGAATCACTTCCAGTTCTACCATACTCCCACTACTGTTTTCTGGAAAAAAAACATTTTTGATAAAACTGTGGCGAGTCAAGAACAATATCACTATTGATCTTCCAGATGGTAGAAAGTCAACCCTCGTCATAGCCCGGGTCAACCCACAAACAACCATTACTGAAACGTGCCTTGAGTTGTCCAGAGTCTGGTTTTAAGCATAAGCCGGACAACTCCCCGTATCTTAACAATGTCAAGATATGAACTGTTCTATATCCAAAAACAGAGGCACTGATTTAATTGAACCAGATTCAAATCATGCAGCTGTCTCCAGTGCATGTCAACTAAATGGAAAGAGGCCGATCAGCGTTACTCAACTTAGGAGTACTTCCAATTATGAGTAACCTGAAAGAGAAGCTAGTTCTCTTAATCATTACTATCAACTGAATACCATTCACAAGTATCTACTCTTCGATCACCTTGAAGAATCCCGATACTTGCAACACCTGGTTCTCTACTTTACTCTTATACCTATAACTCCTCAAAACTTAGACCCTGTGTTTCTACGAAACACATGTCTAAGAACTAGAGAAGTTAAAATTAAACAGAATATAGTACGAGGACCAACCCCTCTGTCCTAATGGACACAGGAAAATATACAATACTCTGTATAAGTCCCCTGAGTGTAGTGACTCATTCACTGTGTGTCGTAGTTTGAAAACTGTACTTTTGGTTAAGAAGAATTACACCGTTGTTCAATGCTCCTTACCTAACCATCCACTGGTATAGGTAAATGTCATAGACATAATTTCAAAAAGATATGTCTCACTCTATAAAAATAGACGTACAGATATATCAATTTGAAATTGGTGCACAACAACGGATATTCAAAACCAAATATTTGCCGACCGGCAAACAACCCAGGTGGCTTCCTCAAATATCACCAATTCCAACGAATCCCGATATAATGAGGATGGTCACCTAATTCCCAATAACTTACTCCTCTTCATCATCTGTAAAACCATACAGATGTGAGACTCATACCTGGTAAATACATACCCTGGAGTAAGTATCTAATCGGGAAATCAGTTTTCTTTTAACAGTAAACAGTGAAACTGAAACATTGAAATGTTTCGATGGGGTATCCTGGTATTCCTAGTAATGCCTCTTCCATTAACCAGATTCACGACTGTAACCGTATAATTCTTTGCCATCTTTCCAAATCCCTTTACATGTCTTTTGTCATTACCTTCTGTACACCCCTTTAGGCCAAATGGTTTTCTTCCTTCCCTACCGTTCGGCACCAGCCTATGGTTTGGAAGAAGACTATCCAATAAGCATAATGGGTGTACTGTCCTAATCCTAGGAGCACTCGCAATGCGAGAGAAGGTGAGGATAAAAGACAACCGAATGAACTTAATTCATAGGTGATTTAGGATTGGCGAAGAAATACTTGGCTTGGTCGTGAATAGCAGTCGCAATTTACTTTGCCCTCTTACTAATCCCTGGCTTTGTCTGAACTTAATACCTTCTGTACACCGTTTAGGCTAATTGGTTTTCTTCATTCCCTACCGGTCGGCACCAGCCTAAGGTCTGGAAGAAGACTATCCAATTTGCGTAATAGGTGTACTACTCCTAAACCAAGGAGTACTTGCAACCAGAGAGAAGGTAAAAGGAAAAGACAACTGAATAGTCCTATTCATTTTCTCCAGAACCGGAAACCATCCCCGAATTCCTTCGAGTTCATATATAACCATACGATGGTTTTGTCCAATGGAAGTGGACGTTCGTAGTAATACGGGGTGTCCTGGAGAAAAGGGTAAAAGTAGGAGTGGCAAAGAGGTCTGCAACTCTGACAATCCAAAAGCCAGTGTTAAGAAGGTTCGGTCAACTTGGTCACTGAGTCATAGTCTAGGGTCGGGTCAATGGTCGCTGCCAAAGAGAGAGAGAAAAGAAACACTCAGCGTGCACTCTTACCTAGATCAGAATGGTTATCACTTTATCTAATCTGGAAACCTCCCACTGTAATGTCAAATTCTTCCCCAAACCTGAAAGAAGAATTAGCCGGGATCACCCGAGGAGTAAACCAACTCATCAGTGGGAATCGGGATCCAACTATCATCGCATGATAATGTGACGGAATCCGCTCACGTTATCACACTCCAGAAGGTATGCACATATCTGGCAAGTTTCAGTTCTTTTGAAACTCCCGATGTGGATTTCTGCCCCATGCTCTTATGACCTTGACTTTGGCCAACATATCATAAGTCACATGTCAAGTTCTACCCGTCATTTTCCTGGTTAATTTGAACCCACCCGTACCTACCCTTGACGTTGGCCAAAATGGCAGTACGACTGTCCTAAACCAACGCATCTATCTATGCTACATATGAATACCCAACAGCTACCAAACACTGTGCCTTGACTTTGGCCAACATACACAGCTTGAATACTATTGACCATCCATATGAAACGACGGAGGGCTACGAATGGTTTCTGGCAAAAACCTTTAACGTAATGAACTTGATATCGTTGAAGGAACTGATAGCTTTTTAAAAATATAGTGACGAAAACCTTTGCTAAAGAGGTCACTCCCGGTGAAGGGATCTCGGCTCTTTCCCCGTAGAATGAGGTGCAGGATATTCCAACTGAATACCACGATGCAAAGCAAAAGTAAACGGCTATAGTGAAGTTACTGCCCTGACGCAAACTTTTGTCCAAGGGGTCACTCCCGGTGAAGGGATCTCGGCCCTTGCCTCGTCGACTGAGGAGCAGGATATTCCAACTGAATACCACTGTGCAAAACAAAAGAGAACGTCCTTGCAATAACAGCTTTTTGAAAAAGTGTTCCAACAACATCAGAATAGGTTTGTTTATCTTGCATTGATCCGAATCAACGCAGTCCCATCAATTAATCACACCACAAAGAACGAAAATATACTGACGTACGTATATGCCATCCGCATTCGCCACTGGGTCCCGTCATCACCCGTTAGGTTAGCTAACTAACGACAGAGCGGGGACTGGACTAGCGCGGATGAAAAACATATACAACATCTACTAATATATATACAATATATAATTTTCGCTCAAGGCGTGATAAAAATGCAGCAACACAGAAATGTATAGCAACACTGATCAAAACAGATATCTGGGATCCCCGGGTTTCATAGAGCCGCTGCTGAAACCCGACGTTCCCCTGGTCGTGTGGATAGCCTGCGCAATGAAATCCTAGACCCCTACGGGCGCGGCAAGTTACCCGCCAAAACCTGAAGCGAGGAAGCCCCCTTCAGCACCGTGAATGGACCACCCAGCACTTCACGGAATCCGGTAACTTGGGCACCCCTCCTGGGTCAACCCTATACCCCCTACGAGTGCGGCGAATAGCCCGCCAATCCTAGAGTGAAACCCCCTCCGTCTCAATGCCATGAGATGCGGGCTTGTTGCCCTCTAGAACCCGGCTATCCGTGCAGATCTTCCAACCTTTTCAGAAGCTCCGCGGAGTAATCCTAGTACAGAAAGTAAAATATACATACAACGGGTACATCGACCGCAACCAGGTCGTGCCCCAAAAGAATAATACAAACAGGCAGTGACGGCAGTCCACATGTCGGACGCTCGCCCCGCAATATCAAATGTACATAATAAAACAAAACGGTACTAACATTGCATCCAGGCTATCCCCACGACCGATCCGCAACAACACAGTACAATCACAGAACATCAACGTGAATGTCACGTTCGCAAATCCGTCTAACCGGGCTATAACAGTTAGACAGGATTTACCGATCAAGTGACATTCACGGTCGCAGATATAATGTAAAAACTGTGAACTGGCATGTTTAAAATATCCGATCGAACAAATTTTATCAAGTGGGCCCCAAAGTATTACTGTAGCACTTACAGAAAATCTGGGACCAAAAATAATATCCCAAAACCCCTATTTCTAAGTATAAGACCTACTGGGAAATTTTGGTGCAATGATCACACATTCCCACCGCGGAACCGCGGCCAAACCAGGGGTTTGGCCGCGTTTCCGCTGCCGTACTAAGAGATCAATGCATGAAAATTTACCAGAAGTCTTAGAATTCAATGCTTGTGTTTCTGCAGTGACCTAAAAAATTTTTGGAGCTTGAAAAAATTTCGACAGAAACATGAAGTATGAAAAATACGGTTTTTGGGAACTTTGTTCGATCGAGTTCTAAACGTGGTAGACCATGCTAGGCTAAGTTAATGGCGCGGCTCTGATACCAATGTAAGCCCGCGGGGGCGCCCCGGCCGTCGATCCGACGCCGGAAACGCGGAAACAAAAACTTTGCAAAAACTTGCAACCGGCACCACCGCGGACTTTCCACCCGGATCGGGCCATTAACCTAGCTAACTAGCAAATAAGAAAGGAGTAGAAAAGTATACCAAGCGATCCGTGTCCTTCGGTCTTCGTCTCCACTCCGATCTCTCGTGGAATCTCCGTCCATCATCGTCTCGTCGGAAAGGGCACCACGTAGCCGGAATCTTTTACGGGCTCCCACCTCTTGACCGAGGCAACTCGGGCGCGAAGTTGGCTAGCCGACGCGTCCAAGACTTGCTATAGATATAGTGTAGAAGCTTGTCTCTTTTAGGGTTATGAGGTTGCCATGGTTGGAGGGATCTTGCACAAAGATATTCATGGAGACTTGAGGGAATAATGGAGCATCCAAAGCAAATGAGCTCGGCCAAGGCTTTTATTTGCTCACTGGAAAAATCATGAAGCCAACTCTCTCTCTTTTTCTCACTGGAAATGTGTGGGTGAAGTGTATATATTAATTCCATACATAAGGAATTCACTCCTCACCAAAAACAATCAGCACACTCACACAATGGGGGGGACCCACGAAATTCATGAATGAATTAATCCACACCGATTATTAAACCTCTCCACTCAAAATAAACACACCCTCCTCTCCCCAACAGTGGCCGGCCCATAATTAAAGTGGGTGGAAAAATGGAATAAATAAAGAGGAGAAAGGGAATGAATGAATGGAAAATTAGTCACACCAATTTCCAACTCAATCCATTCACAAACCATCACAATAAATGCAATGGATAGACAAGAAAAGAATATCATGATTATGAAGCCACACTCATGCAAAGAAACCCCTCACTAAATGTTAATTGCAAACTTGCAATTAACACCCTCCAACGAAAAGTCCGACCGGGAAGGAAAAAGAGAAAACCGGCCGGAACGGAATGCAAACTGGCAACCCCAGAAAACCGATCCCGTAATAAATTACAGGAAAACCCCTCTACTGCAAATACATGCCCGCATTTGTATTCCCACTGAACACAAATGCAAAGAGACAAAACTACACTATCAAATACTAGAATCCGGCTTAAGCCAAAGCCGGCTAGTAAAAACCGTCCGATCACGATCCGTGCAATACCGCACGTATCTGATCGAACCCTGCCATATCTCCATACGGCCTCTACAGCGTTTCGCCCGAAACCTGAGTGACTGAGTGTGGTGGACTCTAAAGACTCGTCAATACTATGGCTGTGGATTTAACCACTAGCACGTCAGAGGTATAAGCCATACGTGACGGGCCACCAGCTATTGACCAAAAGGGACGTCGATGAGCGAACTCGTCCTGACACCCTACTGAGCCTGTCAGTGACAATATCCGTACAGTCCGGTCCGTTAGTCTATGAGCATCGCATGGCGGGCCTAGGGGGTTGGTAAAAGTCAGACCCCCAAAAGCGGTACAAGTCGTGTCGGAGTGTAGCCCAGAACACCGTGAGATACTACTGGAATACCTACCAGCAAATCTCCTGCCTTGGCCAAGGACTTTTCATGTTCTTGCTCTCCTAGACACAGCGCGACCTCACCCCCAATACCGGGAGAGACGAACCCCTGCAGATCCGCTCACTGCCTCCATGTGGCTCGGGACTATACCCAACTAAAACCTGTTTGCACGACTCCTTTGAGCCGTGGTAGGGTAGTAATCAAAGTACAGTGGGAACTCACACGAGACAAATGACGATCTCAGGTCGATGAACTAACCTGTACACATGTCACCAGGGAACTGCTATCTGACGTCAGGTATAAGACCAACTAGCATGTTCCCGGCGAGTCCTGTCCGGTGTACTCATAACCCAATGAGCACCTGTATACATCTTAGGTGAACCAACTGACACCAGTGGCTTGTGAGACCGGCCACCGCCCCTCGTCGGGGTCTCGACTGTATACACTAGTCTACTCTGGAGTATCGATGCCCTGTCTCGAAACTCCCACGACTAGGGACCATTTAAGGATGTGCTTATAGACTACCAGCTCTCACGTATATGATCGCCCTCATACTGCCGGTAGTCAAGCAAGAATCCTAGGGGCTCTATCAACGTGCAATAGTGACCTGTAAGGTCACCTAAAGCAGTACACGATGATAAAGGTAAACCAGATAGCATACTATCATCTCGAGTAAGACTGTCCTACCGGGATAGGTCCTCCCCTCAATCATTGCAATCACGTGCCTGTGATCCAATAATTGACTCTGAGGGCACTTTCTCCAACAGTTATATTTATTGCACATTTGTACGGTCATTTTCCCTATTATTATTAGTTAATAAAATGTGTTATTTGTAAATTAAGAACATATGTGGTTTTATTTGTAAAAAGATTATTGTCATATGTTTTTTAATTTATAATTAATATAATAGAGGGAATATATGCATATCATATTTAAATGAAATATCCATGTGATTCTTAATTATTAAAATATGCATATCATGTCATTTCAAATATTCTTAACCATTATTATTAAGATATCATATCTATTAAGTAATTTAAATAAAAATTGGTTGGAATATTATCTCAAATAAAAAAATGCTACTAACAATTTGATATGAGATATTATGCAGGTATTATAATAAATCAGTTCAGGTCTGAAATATAAGTAGGAGATTCACATCAAATCGACTTACTAAACCAAATCTGCCGAATGTTAGGAGCAAATTGAAGAATCTCACAACGGTAGAGAAAACAGAGATATTTTCAGAATATTTTTATCAGAAGGATCTCCAAATATCAAGAGATGAAGGCAAGAGAAATCCGGATACGCAAACCCGTCAGAAGGCGGCGGAACTGCGGACGTTAGGGGCAAGGGGCGGTGGAAGCACGGTCTAATAGTGGCCGTTGGATATGAAAATTCAGAGGCTTGATCGTATTTGCACACACTTTAATATGACGTCTAGGTTTCAAGTTCCAGAGTCAATAAAAGGACCGAGAGCAATATCATCGAACAATCTATCCACTGATCTACCGATCAAGCAATCTAGATCTCTCGAGAAAACTAGGGTTTGTAATTTAGTTTTCATCGAGCAACTTCTATAATGCCATTGTTTATTTAATAAAAGGTAGTTTGTTTTATCTTGTCTCATTACTTTCCGCACTTTATTTTCTGCATTTACTTTTCGCAATTTTAATTTTGTTATTTCTTATGGGTTCATTAATCTTTAATCTTTCCTTGTTTACTTCATTTATCCCCATGAGCGAGTAAATTCTCACTTGTTAGGGTTTGTAGGATAGGGTAGTATAATGGATGAATACAATCCATTAACTTCTTTTTAAATTTTAATTTTTATAAATTTTAGCAAAATGAATCTTAACCCTTTTATCGGGCGTGCTATCAATTCATGATAGTTACGACCACGATTTGAGATTCGTTAATACTCTCTTTGTTGAGGGCTTGAGATAAATAGAGATCAATGGAAGGACAAGGGTCAGTAAAGGGAAACCCTAATTCCCTCCAAGAACCCTAATCCACATTCATCGCTATTTCTCTAGTATTAAATAATTAAAAGATAAAATGAATTATTTTTAAAAACTCCATCCATTAACTATTAAATCCTATAAACCCTACAAAATTTTCAAATCTTCCTAGTATAAAACGATAAAAATCCCACATTTCTTTATTAACTCGTCTAAAACAAGATAAGTAACTCCCCATTTCCCTGTGGACGACCCGTACTCACTAATAGCTAGCTATTGCGACACCGTTATTGATTGCGGTATTTAGAACACATAAAACTCACTTTTTCATATCAATCAAATGGCCCTGTTGCTGGGAAAATGGTCGTAATATTTTTCTTATTATTCGGGTTGATTTCTAATATAAAACCAGAAAAATAAAAATAAAAAGAGAACAAAAAACCGCATTTTGTGTTTTTAACGATTCTTGTGCGAGTTTTGCATGAAATCTGGAGCAATTGGAGCGAACCAACAGAGATTCAGAGATTGTTAAATAGGACCAGAGGAGAATAGGAGTGCTGTGAAAATTTTTGGAGAAGAGACTCCATCAGAAGGCGGCGGAACCGCGGCTAATTGACGTGTTTGGCGGCTAAACCGCGGCCATCTTGGGGAGTTAAGCCCCCAAATCTTTCTGGTATTATTCTGTCGTATTCCTCTCTCCTCTAAAGCTCCAATAAACTATTTTTACCTGCAGAATTCTTTGCTAAAAGCGCCGCTAAAAAATCTTTTTGCGTGTTTTAGATTTTGGTTTGTTTTGCATATTTAAAACGGACATTAAGGGGCAAGAAACCCAAATTCAAATTAGGTGGGGATTTCTTCTCTCTTCATAGGCCCCACAAATCACAAACGAGTATACGCATCACCCTACATTAATAAAAAAATATTTAGACCAAGCCTCTAAGAACAATCACGCTCAAATAGTACAAAGGAGGGTCGTGGGTAATCTATTGCTTATCCGCATTTTTACTGTGGTGACTACGGCAAGTGTGACTAAGGAAAGCAATTTGCTTAATTAGGACTGCTATTTCGGTGATTCGTATAGCAGATACCTCCCACTTACATGATACTTACCTGGCTGCAAGATTGATAAGGAGGTGATAGAGGATTGATCCTACGTCTTGTCCTTTGGAAGTCTAGGAGCTGTCTAGTGATTTGACTTAGGTGGCCCTAGCTCTAGAGACGGTTTGTCATAACGATCTAATCCTAAAGGATTGGTTCAATTTTCATAATGGTTCCATGAACCTATCCTTTGGGAAGATGATATTTGAACTTAAAGTTTTCAGAGTAGGAAGTCAACCCTCCAAACCTTCTGCTCATATGATAGATATATGTTCCGTCCACGAAATATCTTCAGACAGTTGTGAATTTGAGAAGTTTTTGTTCTACGACAATGATCTCGATGCCATTAGTGCGTTATTATTTGATCTAGCCACTCCTGACACGAATAGGGAATACGAAAGGTTCACTTTCCTTGATGATCTTAATTCACGGGACCCTTCTGTTGACAAGTCAACCCCCGAGTTCGAATCCTCTGACTTCTCAAACAAGTCAGTTGAGCTATCTGAGTCAACTTCTTACGCGACCTATGAACCTCTCATAGAGTTTGAGTATCGTTACCTTACTCTACCTTCTATCGTCTCTCCGCTGACACTTGATCTCAAGACGCCGCCATCTCATCTTAAATATGCATATTTAGGTGAGAATGAGTCTTTGCCCATTATCATATCAGCTTCTCTAGCCTTAGAGAAAGAGAGAGCTCTTCTGTCTGTCTTGAGATCGAATTGGCAAGCTTTTGGTTGGACAATGGCAGACATCAAAGGGATTAACCCCTTGATTGTTGAACATCTTATACACATGATGAATGAGGCCAAACCAGCCGGTGACCCACAAAGGCGACTGAATCCCGTCATAAAAGAGGCGGTGAAGAAGGAAATCATCAAATGCTTAGATAATGATATAATTTACCCAATATCTGATAGCCAATGGGTAAGTCCTATTCATATTGTCCTTAAAAAGTCTGGTATCACGGTCGTAACTAATAAGGTAAATGAGTTGATTCAAACTTGCACCCAAAACCGGGTGGCGGGTATATATTGATTATAGAAAACTCAATGCCGTGACGAGGAAAGATCACTTCTCTCTACCCTTCATTGACCGGATGTTAGAATTCTTAGCCGGGCATGAGCTCTTCTGTTTCTTAGACGGTTACTCAGGCTATAACCAGATTCCCATCGCCGAAAAGGATCAAGATAATACAACTTTTACTTGTCCTTCGGCACTTTCACTTATAGATGCATGCTCTTTGGGTTATGCAAAGCTCCCGCTACATTTTAGCGGTGTATGATGTTAGTGATATATGCCCAAGAGGCTATTATTGTATCATACTGGATTGTGTATTACTTAATGGAAGCTTGGGATATACACGGATATAGTAACAGTCTTGCTCAAAATGGTAGTATGCTACCTGGTTTGTTTCTACCTCAATATGTGCATCTGTTTTCTTAGCATATCGCTTATACATATTGGTAGAGCCCTTAGTGTAGGGTTCCTAGGCACTCTTACAAGGGTCTACAAGGCATCAACCATGCCCGATTTAAAATTTAGACGTGCCGAACAACCCAAAGCTAGGATGTTTGCTAGATTATTAGGGTTAAACATACAAGTAAACATCTTTACAACTAAGAGAGAGGGATTACAACCTTTGTAGTCCGCTCCTTCGCTTCATAAGCTCCGAGTAGAAGTCCCTTCACCGCGATCCATGATCTCCCGGACTCATGAGAGGCTCCACAACCCGAATGATCCATGCTTTCTTGTAGTCTTCCTTTTCAAAGATGATCTACCTTGAAGTTTCTTTAACTCAAGCTCTCACTCACTAATGAGGTGAACACCCTAATCTAATTGGCTAAATTATATGAGGATGATGAAGTAGGATTTATGCTCTCTTTTATTATCAAATTCTCACACTCAGTCATCACAAAATAAAAACCTAGAAAGCTTTTGTGAGCTCAAGGAAGAAGAAGAAGAATGAATATCCTTTGTGATGAATAATGAAAATGTAATAATGATTACAAATGCAACCATGATCAAAGATGAAGAGGCTAACCATTGTAGAGAATTAACTAGGGTTAAGGGTGTGGGTTGGGTTAGGAAATATCTCACAAAATATCAACTCATAATATCTTTGCAAGAAACAAAAGAAAAGCTTCTAGAAGCTTCATGAATAAGCTAACCCAAATCAAACCCTAATCATGTTTAATCTCCACTAATCATGTTGCATTAGTGATCATAACTTGTGACAATATTACATATCACATATATAATATATTTTTGTAACAAAAGAAAATAATACAATTAACATATATCGCATATATATCAATGCGTTATCCGGTGAGAAAATGAATCAATAAAGCGAGCCAATATTAGATAATGTAATGCAATATATCATATATATAATTATACATTAAATTTTCGAATCAACACTTGATCCGACAATCTGGCTATATCAAATATAACCGACTAATATATCATGTACCGATTCATCGAATCAAAACTTGATCCGATGACCCGGCTCATATCAAAATATCGCGAGAATATAATACGGTATCTCATATCGCATTATCCTCAGTCATGCACATATCACATATGTGCTCCTACTCCGTTTTGCCTGAGTCAAAAAACCTCTGTGTAGGACTCTAAAGAATCGTCAATACGCCGGTAGCAAGTGATGATCATATCAAACACCCACAAACTGCAAGCGGTCAGCTAAACGTAAGAACCACTCATGTATTGAGCGATCAGAAGATCAACAAGCAAGCCTGTACATTCTCCTGTGAATCCAATCAGTAACACTCCCGTACAGTCCGGTCTCTTCGTCTGATATGCTGCATATCTAGTCTAAGGGTGGTATACGTCAGACTCTAGTAACTGATAAGTCGTGTCGATGTGAGGCCCATAACAGGTCGAGAAACTACTGGTAACACTTACCAGTAAATCTCTATATCAACCCTGGTCAGGGACTTCCAGTTATAGCCAATCGAACACAACACAACATCAACTCCCTATACCGGGAAAGACGAATCCCCTCCTATCGCTCATAGCCTCCATGTGATTCGGGACTGTACCCAAAAGCCACCGTTATAACGCCCTCTTGGACGTGGTAAGGTGGAAATCAAAGCACAGTGGGAATCACACAAGACTTTATGACGATCTCGGGTCTACAGACTATCCTGTACCAGTGTCACCGGAGAACTGCCATCTGACGTGAGGTATAATACCATCTGGGAGTTCTCGGTGAGTCCGTCCAGTGTACCCAGTCTCCACTGAGCACCTGTACACCATCCTTGATGTCAAACACCGATGGATATGGGATCATCCATCGCCCATCATATGGATCAAGATGCGTATACGCTAGTCTACTCTGGTGTATCGATACCCTGTCTCGATACACCCTCGACTAGGAATAGTTATAGGATGTACTCATCGACTAGTTTGGCCCCACTAGTATGATCTCATCATAGTCCCAGTAGTCAAGTACATATCCTAAGGGCTTTATCAACATGTGAGAGTAAGACAATAAACTAATATAAGTCAACATGTTAAGATAAAGAGAAACCAAATAGCATACTATCATGACGAGCAAGAAAGCCCTCTCTATATATATCCAAGTATCCATTATAATATACATCATATGTACAACAATGGCCTCTAGGGCATATATATAACTAACACTTAGGATCTTTGCTTGATTACCAGCGTTGTGATGGCAGTCACACTAGTGGAGGGTTGGCTAGTCTATAAGCACATCCTATACAGGTCCCTAGTCGTAGGATTATCGAGATGGGGCATCGATACTCCATAGTAGATAGTGTGTACGCTTCTCATCCCAGCAGGGGATATGGTCTGTCCCACATCCATCAGTACGTCGTACTGGAGATAGTATGCAGGTGCTCATTAGGTTATGAGTACACTGGACAGGACTCGTCGGGAACTGTTATTGGGTATTATACCTATCGTTGGATAGCAGTTCCCAGGTGACATAAGTACAGTTTAGTCCGTCGACTTGACACTGCTACTTTGCCTCGAGTGTGTTCCTACTGTACTTTGATTACTATCCTACCACGGCTTAAAGGAGTCGTGCAAACAGGTAGTAGTTGGGTGCAGTCCCGAAGCACTTGGAGGTAGTGGCAGTTAGATAGGATTTGTCTCTCCCGGTATTGGGGGTTGATATCGTGTTGTGTTCGGAAGGCCTTTACACAAAGTCCTTGGCCAAGGCAAGCGAGATTTACTGATAGGTACTCCAGTAGTTTCTCAGGGTGTTTTGGGCTACTCTCCGACACGACTTATTGCGCTATTAGGGATTTGATGATTACCGCCCCTAGGCCCGATATGCGATACTCTTAGACGAACAGACCGGACTGTACATATATTGTTACATTCAGGCTTAGTAGAAGTTCGGATGGGTTTGTTCATCGGCCTTCTTATCGACACATACCTGGGTAGCCGTTACGTGCAGCTAGTACCTCTTGCGGCTTGTTGTTAAACCCACCGCCAGCATAGTATCGAGTCTTTAGAGTCCCACATAGAAAGTATTCCTGCACCGGGCGAAAGGTGTAGAGGCTATGTGGTTTTACGGCAGGGCTTCGATCACTTACATGTACTTATGCACGTATGATGATCGGGCGGATAGTACTAGTAGGCTTTGGTTTAAACTGGATCCTAGTATTATATTGATGGATCGGTTTTGTCTCATTGTATCGTGTTTCTCGAAACACGGATACGGGTATGTATATACGGATGAGAGGGGCATTCTTTTAATTACTCAAGATTGTTTTTTAGATGGAGACACCTCATTAGGGTTTTGACCATTGACTTGATTAAAACAATTATGAGGTGGAGGAAATTATTTGTTATAAATGATAATTGTGTCATGGCTACTTTGTTTGACTATTTGACTTAAATATTTTGTGAGATATTTTGTTGCACTAGATATTTTGGGTGAGATATTTTTCTTTTCATGCTTATAGTCATATCAAGAAAGCCATCTCAATTATCAAAATGAAAAACATTTTCTCTTTCCTCAAGCCATCTCCTTCTTCTTCCTCTCAACCCTTAAGTATCATGAGTTGAGAAACCTAGGGTTCCAAGAGATAAAGCACTCATCTTCATTCTCTACATCACCTAGGCCATCTAGTTTAGCAATCTAGTTGCCCTAGTTACCTCGGATTTGAGGTTGGAGCTCGGACTATAGACTCTCGGGTGGATCGTCTTTGACTCGAGGAAGCCGACGAGGAAGCTTTGATCCATTTTGATCCTCGGAGCCTACTATGACAAGGAGGATAGCGAGAAGATCCGAAGGACACGATACTACGAGGTATAACATTCATCCGAGTAGTTAAACCTCAAGTAGTTTGCTAGCTATGGTTTATGTTCGATCCTTGGTTCTAGTCGGTGTTGCGAAGCACGTAAAAATCAATTTTTGCAATTTCCGCCTCCCCGCAAACATGTAGGGTGCACGCCATCGACTTACAGTGGTATCAGAGCCTCTCATAAACCTTACATAGCTTGTAGCGACGTTAGAAATCCGCCATTTTTTTCGCGCAAAACTGCCGATAAAAACAGTTTCCAAAAATAATGTTTTGAGTAGTTTGCACACACCGCGGGCTCACGGCTTGAACCGAGAAGTCGCGGGGTGAAGCGTGCACACCCTGGGGACCCCTCGGGGGGACCGAACAGCTGGGACCACTCTCCAAGACAACTATAAGGAGGTCTTGGCGGTGGGGACCCGAAACTGCCCCACCTTAGGCAGTTTCGAGTCTGCCTCACCCCCTGTCCACCTCGTGGTGGCCTCGAGGGTAGGGTACCCCTTCTAGGCACCCCAACTCGAAGTTAATTTCATGCTCTAACTCTCCTTTATGATTCGGGCAGGTTTCGAGTTCGTTTGGACTCCCGGATTGGCTTAAAACGATTGTTTTTGGAACTTTGGCTCACTGGATTTTCAACTTTTGGAAAATTGGTTAAGTTTTCTAATTGCGTGCGTAATTCTAATATCGCGATTACTTTACAAGCTTTATGATGTGTATATGTGTTTAGAAACGTCGACTAATTTCTATACGTCGATTAGTCGGGGTTGCACATATCTGTGATGTTGTTATGTTGGCTTGTGTATATGAACTTGTTGGATCGTCGTGGGTGAATAGCCGGGGATGTGAGATGAGAGTTTTCATTCTTTCATTCGATGTAAATTTGTAAAGTGGTGTAATATTATTTTTGCGGGGCACATCCGGGTTGAGGTTGTAGCCACCGTTGTATTATTTCTTTTATTGTTTTTGCTCCTAGGATAGACCCAAGGTGGGGTGCACAAACTACCGGGTACTTTGAAGTGCCGAGTAGCCTACTCATTTTGCTGAGGGAGGTTGCTTCACATCGGGTATTTGGCGGGTATTTTGCCGCACCCGTAGGTGTCCGGGTGGGGTTTGGCTATTCATCACGACCGTAGAATCTGTCTTTCGTTACAGGCTCAAACGAAACACGGAATTCCTAGTATATCCAATATGTTCATATGTGATCTGGAATGCCTATTATTGCGAGATACGAATGTATATATCTATATATGATATCTAGTAGACGTTGCTTATGTTTTGCATCTGCACTAATCCAGCCCCCGCTCTGTCGTTAGTTAAGTAACCTAACGGGTGATGACGGGGCCCAGTGGCGAATGCGGATGGCATAAGTGGACATGGTATTTTCGAATTTTTCTGTGATGATAGGTGTAAATGATAAGGCTGCATTATATTAAAGCAAAGCAAACCAACCAAAGCTGAATCGTTGGAACAAATTTTAAAACCACCCAGTTATTTTAAAACAGGAGATTTTTAAATGCGGAGCTTAAACCACTCCTTTTAAAAGCTATCAGGTTCATTCGATTATATCAAGTTCACTACGTTCACGGTTTCGCCAAAACCATTCGTTGCCCTCCATCATTTCAGTTGAATATTCAGTAGTATTCAACTATGTATTTTGACCGTCGCCAAGGCATAATATTTGGTAGCTGCTGGATATTCATCTGTAGCATAGATAAATGCGTTGGTTTGGAACAGTCGTACTACTATTTTGTCCTTCGTCAAGGTTATGTACGGGTGGGTTCAAATTAACCTGGACAATGATGGGTAGAACTTGACATGTGACTTATGATATGTTGGCCTTCGTCAAGGTCATAAGAGCATGGGGCAAAAATGCACATCGGGGGTTTCTAAAGAAACTGAAACTTGCTAGTGCTGCATACCATTTGGAGTGTGATAATGTTGGTAGGATTCCTTCAGGATTATCACACAATGATATTTGGATCCCGATCCTACTGTGAGTATCCGCTACTCCTCGGGAGATTCTTCACTTAACGATCAATGCTATAAACCAGGGAAAAGAGGTTTTTTAATTAAGGAACTTCGCGAAAGTGTCGTAAAACCTCTCTCGAAGTACCGACACTAGTCTGGCCGAACGGTTAAGCAAGTATTGTATGGTGAGATCAATCCTGACTAATTCTTCTTTTATGGTTTGAGGAAGGATTCGAGAAACAGTTGGAGCCATCCTGTTTAGATAAATTAAAAACTAATATAAACTTGCAAGAGCATCATGCTGAGTGTTTTCTTCTCTCTCTTCTAATTGCAGCGACCAGGTGACCAGATTAGGTTACGGATAGATAATAAAATGACTAAGTTATACTATAGTGACTGGCAAAGGTTTGTCCAGATATCCATTACCTATGACAAGCTGGACCTCCTCATTACTACTCATAGCCCCCGCCGTCCCAGGTCCAGTTTCCACCGTCGCGAAGGTTGATATCCGTAAGACAAGGGAAAAAGACTATTTGATTGCCAAGTGCCTCGTGTTGGCCTCAGTTGATAGTGTATACCAGAGGCAGCACGAGAAGATGGACTTAGTTTCTATCTTCCTCCATAACAAAGTTTTATATGGAGAGCAATTTCGTATCACAAGATATGATACCTCGAAAAAATTGCTTCAAGCGAGGTTGGCTGTCGGATCAACCGTAGAGGACCACGTCCCTACAATGATTAGCTATATTAAAAAGCTCACGGTTCTGGAGTCCATGTTGGAGAACGAGTCATATACTGACTTGATTCTACAGTTCCTACCTCCTATTTAAGCCCAGGGGAAAAAAGTTATACTTCCAGTTGAGGGCACCCTGAAGGAAACCAGGGTGACACCCGCTCTGCATATTGCGGAATCTTCCTCTTCTGGATCTAAGGCGGATGCCAAGGGTGAGAAGAAGAAGACCTCCACAAAGCTAATAGGCAGTGTCGGTAAGGTAGAAGAAAAGGGAAGGGCAAAAGTTTTGGGGTTAACTGTAGGGAAGGAGGGATGTTCCTATTGTTACAGGAAAGGGCATTGGAAGAAAGGATGCAGGGCTTGGAATGCCAGAATCCAGGATCCGAAGCACGTTGTGGCTTCGGCTTCGGGTGTGTTTGTGATTGAAAACAGTCTGTCAATTAACTCTACTTTCTAGGTACAAAATACCTGATCAGGATCTCATATCTGTAATTCATTACAGGCTTTGAGAAACCATAGAGTTATCAGGACAGGTGATATGACTCTCAGGGTTGCTAACGGAATGAGCGTGGACGCTGTATCCGTAGGGTATATCACCTAGAACTGACAACTGGGCAGATATTGATTCTACGTAACTGTTTGTGTGTACCAAGTATAATATGTAAGCGATGTAGTTCACATCCACCTAAATCAATGTATGATTGGGTCAGGTACACTAGAGGACAATATATATTGAATCAAGCTCAGGTTTTCAATGTCCAGAACACACTTAAAAGAAAGTCTCAAGAATTAAATAAAACTTTCTTATGGCATTGTAGACAAGGTCACATCAATGAAACACGGTTGACGAAGTTACATAGAGAGGGATATTTGGATCCGTTCGAATATCAGTCTTTATGCAATTTGTCAATCTTGTCTCAAAGGAAAGATGACAAAGTCTCCGTTCACTGGACAAGGAGTAAGAGCGAGCGAGCTCTTGGGACTCATACACAGCGACGCGTGTACTCTAATATCTACAGATGCACGAAGTGGTTATTCTAAATCCATTACTTTTACGGATAATTTCTCTAGGTTATGACATGTCTTCTTGTGAAAGCATAAATTCGAACCCTTTGAAAAAATCCCGGGAATATAAGAATGAAATGGAAAAACAAATAGGCAAAAGTATCAAGACACTGAGATCTGATCGATGTGGTGAATACTTAAATTGCCGAGTTCTTGGATTACCTAAAAGAGAATGGAATTCTCTCTCAGCTTACTCCTCCATACAGACCACAACACAACGGTGTATAGAAAAGGTGGTGTAAGTCCACGGTAGCGCCCCGACCGTCTAACAGACGCCAAATGCGGAACAAAAACTTTTTACAACAGGCACTATCGCGTACTATAACCCGGATATGCCATTAAAGCTAAACTAACGAACTACAAAGTGGGTAGAAATGTTATACCGAACGATCCGAGTCCTTCGGTCTTCAACCATCATCCCACGCTTTGTTGCGGCTGCTCCGATCTCCTGAATCTCTAGTCTTCTCGTCCAAGTGGCACCACGTCGACGGATCATAAAACGGGCTCCCGTCTCTGAACCGAGGCAACTCGATCATCAAGTTTGCTAAAAAAAGATGACCAAGATTGATGTAGAGAATGAGTAGAACACTTTGTCTCGTTACGTCCAAAGCCATGGACGAACAGTTAATGAAGTTGCCTTTTGGATCGATATGAAATGAGAAACTTTTTTATTCTAATTTCCATGAACCAAATAACTATCATAATTTTCCAAATGAAAATCCATCATCTCTCACTCATGAAGGGCCGGCCACTTTAAAGGGGAGGGAGGTGAGTGTAGGAATCAAGAGAGTGACCATTAGCACTAATACAAATGAATGAATCACAAAAACACCTCACTTAAAACATTAAAAGCAAGGGATGAATCATAAACCTAGTTACCCTTGCATTAAATGAATCATTAAATGCACTAATGAGTCACATAACACCTCACTAAACTAGTCACCTCCCAGAAGCTTCCACACTCATCTCAAGAAAAGATAAATCCGTCTTTAACTGAATGTTAAAGACGGGCGATAGAAAACTGGAAACTGGCAACTTCCAAAAGTGACCCCGAAACGAATTTCAGGATAACCCCGTAACAGTATAAACATACCCGCATTTGTATTACGACCGAATACAAATGCAACTGAGACAAAGATATTATATCTACACGGTATAATACTCGGATCCGGCTTAAACCAAAGCCTACCAGTATTATCTGTCCGAAATATGACATGTGCGTAAACGCACGTGCATTTTCCGAACCCTGCCATAAAACCATACGGCCTCTACAACGTTTCGCCCGAACTTGGGAAACGGTCTGTGGGGGACTCTAATGACTCATCAACACACTGGCACTGGGTATAACCTCTAGCACGTCAGAGGTACAAGCTGTACGTAACGGTTGCCTATGTATTGATTGGAAGGGAAGCTGACGAGCGAACTCATCCAGAAACCTTACTGAGCCTGACAGTGACAATATCCGTACAGTCTGGTCCGTTCGTCTAAAAAGTATCGCATATCGAGTCTAGGGGGGTGGATAAATTCAGACCCTTAATAACGCGATAAATCGTGTCGGCATGAAGCCCATCACCATCTGAGAAACTACTGATCCAAATCAGTAATTCTCCACTACCTCGGCCGAGGATTTCTAGTGATGGCCACCCGTGCACTGTGCGACATCAACCGCCAATACCGGGAGAGACGAATCCCCGACGATCCGCTCACTGCCTCTATGTGGCTCGGGACTGTACCCAAAAAATACCTGTTTGCACGTCTCCTTTGAGCGTGGTAGGGTAGAAATCAAAGCACAGTGGGAACTCACACGAGACAAATGACGATCTCAGGTCGACAAACTAACCTGTACACATGTCACCAGGGAACTGCTATCTGACGATATATATAGTACCAACTAGCATGTTCCCGGCGAGTCCTGTGCGGTGTACTCATAATGCAATGAGCACCTGTATACATCTTAGGTGAACCAACTGACACCAATGGCTTGTGAGACCGGCCATCACCCCTCGTCGGGGTCTCGACTGTATACACTAGTCTACTCTGGAGTATCGATGCCCTGTCTCGAAACTCCTATGACTAGGGACACTTTAAGGATGTGCTTACAGACCCCAGCTCCCACGTATATGATCGCCATCATACTGCTGGCAGTCAAGCAAAAATCCTATGGGCTCTATCAACATGCAATAGAGAACTAAAGCATGTATACTAAGATAAAAACAAACCAGATAGCATACTATCATCTCGAGTAAGACAGTCATGTCGGTATAGATCCTCCCTCAATCATTGCAATCACGTACCTGCGATCCAATAATTGACTTAGAGGGTACTATATCTAACAGGCGGAACAGAACCCTATTGGATATTGTTCGTTCTATGATGAGTACGTTGAGTTGTCGCGATCCTTCTGAAGTTATGCACTAGAATCAGCTGCATATCTTTTGAAAAAGATTCCTACCAAAACTGTGCCTACGACACCATATCAAATATGGAGTGGGAAGAAACCCTATCTTCAGTATCTGAAGATATAGGGATGTCCAGCTTTTGTTGAAAAGTAGTATGCATACAAGCTCGAGGCACACTCAGTACTGTATAGGTTTGTGGGATACCCAAAGAACTCCAGGAGGTATCTTTCCTATTACGTAGATGAACAAAAGGTTTTTGTTCCTCGTCATGCCCACTTTTTAGAAAATCAATTTTTTTGTAAAAGGAAATAGTGGGAGCGCAATAGAACTGGAGGAAATTCCAGAACCATAAACTATTACTGAAAGTATGGTAGAACCAGAGATTTCAAAAGAACCGGACATCCCAACTCCAATCCGCAGGACTAGTAGGCAGTCTCATTCTCCCGAGAGATACTACAGTTTTCTTGTAGACGGGGATGAGAGGATTGCATCATTGACACTGATGAGCCAACTAGCTTCTAATAAGCCATTCAGAGCGGCGACTCGGTAAAATGGCTGGATGCAATACGGACTGAAATGGAGTCCATGACACCAACAATGTATGCACTTTGAACATTGCTCCAGAAGGGGTAAAACCCGTAGGCTGCAAATGGATCTTCAGAAAAAAGATTAGTGTAGATGGATAGGTTGAAACCTATAAGGCTAGACTTGTTGCAAAAGGTTTTTTGTCAAAGACCTGGTTTGGACAATGATGAAACCTTTTCTCCGGTGATCATGCTCAAATCCATTCGGATCCTTCTTGCCATTGCTGCCTTCCAAGATTGTGAGATCTGACAGATGGACGTAAAAATGAATTTTCTAAATGGTTAATTGGAAGAGTGCGTCTATATGGATCTGCCAGAGGGTTTCAATCAGAGTGGGAGCAGCAGGATAGTGTGCAAGTTGCTTAAGTCCATTTATGGACTAAAGCAGGCATCGCGGAGTTCGAACATCTGTTTTTATTGAGACAGTCAAAGAATTCGACTTTATCAAAAATCCAGATGAACCATGCATTTATAGTAAGATTGTAGCAAGAACTGTGAAATTCCTCATTGAGTATGCGGATGACATTCTCTTGATAGGAAATGACATTCCTATGCTACAATCAGTCAAAGGATTCTTGTCACAAAGGTTCTCCATGAAAGACCTGGGTGATACCAACGACATTCTGGGGATCCAGATCTATCGTGATAGATCAAAGAGGATGGTGGGACTTTCACAGTCAAGGTAGAACAACACCATACTCAAAATATTTAGCATGGATGATTCTAAGCACGGTAGTCTACTTGCTTATCACGGAATCACCCTCTCCAATGAGATGTCTCTAAAGACTGATTTGGAAAGAGCTCGCATAATATCTATATCCTACGCTTCCGCGGTAGGCTCTATAATGTATGCGATGTTGTGTACCAGACCAGATGTTGCTTACGTACTTAGCGTGGTAAGCCGGTATCAGTCAAACCTAGGAGAGAAGCACTGGATAGCAGTAAAGAACATTCACAAGTACTTGAGAAGGACTAAGGAGATGTTCTTGGTGTATGGCAGAAAAGACCTCCAGATTGAGGCCTTTGCTGACTCCAACATCCAGAGTGATAAGGATGACTCCAAGTCCATGTCGGGTTATGTCTTTACCCTCAGTGGAGGGGCGGTCTGTTGGAAGAGCTCCAAGCAGGACACAGTTGCAAACTCAACGATGGAAACAGAGTAGTTCATTGCATGAAACGCTGCAAAAGAGACTGTCTGGATGAGGAAGTTCTTAATAAAACTTCAGGTGGTTCCTTCCATTTATTGGTCCAATACTTTAGTATTGTGACAACATATGGCACTATAGCTTTAGGGAAGGAACCCAGGTCCTATCAGAGATCTAGACATATCTTGAGGCGGTACCACCTGATCAGGGAGATCGTTGATCCCTAGGAGATCGAGGTTAGGAGAGTAGATATGGAGAACAACACTGCAGATCCACTCACAGAGGCCATCCCTCAGACAGTGTTCGAGAGGCTATTCGAGATCTTCGGTCTACGATATGCCAGTATATGTCCTTAGTGCAAGTGGGAGATTGTTCGTGATATATGCCCTAGAGGCCATTATTGTATCATACTGGATTGTATATTACTTAATGGAATCTTGGGATATACACAGATATAGTAGCAGTCTTGCTCAAAATGGTAGTATGCTATCTGGTTTGTTTCTACCTCAATATATGCATGTGTTTTCTTAGCATATCGCTTATACATATTGGTAGAGCCCTTAGGATCTTTGCTTGATTACCAGCGTTGTGATGACAGTCACACTAGTAAGGGATGGGTAGTCTATACGCAGATCCTATACAGATCCCTAGTCGTAGGATTATCGAGATGGGGCATCGATACTCCACAGTAGACTAGTGTATACGCTTCTCATCCCAGCAGGGGAGATGGTCTGTCCCACATCCATTAGTACGTCATACTGGAGATAGTATGCAGGTGCTCATTAGCTTATGAGTACACTGGACAGGACTCGTCGGGAACTGTTGGTGGGTATTATACCTATCGTCGGGTTGGAGTTCCCAGGTGACATGAGTACAGCTTAGTCCGTCGACTTGATACTGCTCCTTCTCCATGAGTGTGTTCCCACTGTACTTTGATTACTACCCTACCACGGCTCAAAGGAGTCATGCAAACAGGTAGTAGTTAGGTGCAGTCCTGAAGCACTTGGAGGCAGTGGCGGTTATATATGATTCGTCTCTCCCGGTATGGGGGGTTGATATCGCGCTGTGTTCGGAAGGCCATTACACAAAGTCCTTAGCAAAGGTAAGCAAGATTTATTGGTAAGTACTCCAGTAGTTTCTCAGGGTGTTTTGGGCTACTCTACTACACGACTTATTGCGCTATTAGGGGTGTGACGATTACCGCCCCCTAGGCCCGATATGCGATACTCTTAGATGAACAGACCGGACTGTACATAGATTGTCACATTCAGGCTCAGTAGGAGTTCGGATGGGTTTGCTCATCGGCCTTCTTATCAACACATACCTGGGTAGCCATTACATGCAGCTAGTACCACTTGCGGCTTGTGGTTAAACCCACTGCCAGCGTAGCGTCGAGTCTTTAGTGTCCCACATAGAGAGTTTTCCTGCACCGAGCAAAAGGTGTAGAGGCCGTATGGTTTTACGGCAGAGCTTCGATCACTTACTTATACTTGTCCACGTATGATGATCGGTTGGATAATACTAGTGGGCTTTGGTTTAAGCCGGATCCTAGTATTATATTGATGGATCAATTTCGTCTCATAGTATTCGTGTTTCTCGAAACACGGATACGGGTATGTATATACGGATGAGAGGGGCATTCTTGTAATTACTCAAGATTGTTTTTAGAAGGAGACACCTCATTAGGGTTTTGACCATTGACTTGATTAAAACAATTATGAGGTGGAGGAAATTATTTGTTATGAATGATAATTGTGCCATGGCTACTTGGTTTGACTATTTGACTTAGATATTTTGTGAGATATTTTGTGGCACTAGATATTTTGAATGAGATATTTTTCTTACCATGCTTATAGTCATATCAAAAAATCCATCTCAATTATCAAAATGAAAAACATTTTCTCTTTCCTCAAGCAATCTCCTTCTTCTTCCTCTCAACCCTTAAGTTTCATGAGTTGAGAAACCTAGGGTTCCAAGAGACAAAGCACTCATCTTCATTCTCTACATCATCTAGGCCATCTAGTTTAGCAAGCTAGTTGCCCTAGTTACCTCGGATTTGAGGTTGGAGCTTGGACTATAGACTCTAGGGTGGATCGTCTTTTGACTCGAGGAAGCCGACGAGGATGTTTTGATCCGTTTCGATCCTCGGAGCCTACGATGATGAGAAGGACAGCGAGAAGACCCAAAGTACATGATACTACAAGGTACAACATTCATCCGAGTAGTTAAATCTCAAGTAGTTTGCTTGCTATGGTTTATGTTCGATCCTTGGTTCTAGTCGGTGTTGCGAAGCCCGTAAAAATCATTTTTGCAATTGCCGCCTCCCCGTAAACACGTGGGGTGCGCAACATCGACTTAGATATGATAGGGATATTCTCTGACATGGTTGAGAATTTTCTGGAGATATTCATGGACGATTTCTCTATATTTGGGGATTTCTTTAAGGACGTCATCTTAACGCTGTTCTTACCCATAGTAAGGACAAGAATCTAACTTTGAATTAGGAAAAATGTCATTTCATGATTCAAGAAGGTATTGCCTTAGGGCATATCATTTCACGAAAGGGCATTGAGGCAGACAAAACTAAAATATATGTCATTTCCAACCTTTCTCCTCCCGAATGCGTCAAAAATATATGATCCTTTCTTTATCATGCCGGTTTTTATAGACGATTCATTAAGAACTTTAGCAAGATTGCTTGACCCTCAACTCTTCTCTTGGCCAAGGATACAACAGTACATTTCAACTCGGATTGCTGGGTGCTTTTGAATCGCTTAAACGTTCCATCACTACTGCTCTCGTTATATCATCTCCAGACTGGAATCACCCTTTTGAGCTTATGTGTGATACATCAGACTTTGCTATTGGTGCAGACTTTGGACAACACATTGATAAGATGCTACATGTGATTTATTATGCAAGTAGGACCTTGAACGATGCCCAAATGAACTATACAACCACCGAGAAAGAACTCTTGGCAACTTGCATTAGAAAAATTCAGGCCCTACCTAATTGGCTCTCCGGTCGTAATTTACACCAATCATACCACCTTAAGACATCTTTTATAGAAGAAGGATGCTAAATCCAGGCTAATACGTTGGATTCTCTTGTTGTAAGAATTTGACTTTGTCATAAGAGACAAAAGTGGATGTGAAAATATCGTAGCCGACCATCTTTCACGACTTCCTTCTTCACTAATGTTGACATTGCTAATAAACGATTCTTTTCCGGACGAACATCTTTTGACCCTATCCTGCGAATCTTGGTTCGCTCATATTGTGAATTATTTAGCAACGGGACTTCTACCCAGCGAATGGTCAAATCAAGACAATCACATATTTTAATCCCAAGTAAAACACTTTTACTGGGACGAACCCTATTTGTTCAAGTATTTTCCCGATCAGATCATTCGACGGTATGTCCCTAATAATGAGTTCAGGAGTGTGTTGTCCTTCTACCATGATCAAGCATATGGCGGTCACTTTTGTCCAAGAAAAACTGTGGAGAAACTTTTGCAAAGTGGCTTTTATTGGCCAGCGTTATTCAAAGATGCATATGATTATTGAAAAACCAGTTCACGGTGTCAGCATATGGTACGGATTTCACGGATAAATGAGATGCCGCTCCAACCAATCTTGGTTGTTGAGATATTTGATGTGTGTGGAATTGATTTCATGGGCCCGTTTCCCAACTCTTTTGGAAACTTATACATTCTCTTAGCAAATGATTATATCTCTAAATGGGTTAAAGCAATACCGAGCCGTAGTAACGACAACAAGGTTGCCGTTAAGTTCCTTAAAGAAAATATCTTTTCTTGGTTCGGGCACCCTCATGCTATCATTAGCGATAATGTGACGTATTTCTGCAATCGGTCTTTCGAGACTTTGATGCGGAAATAATCAATCAACCACAAGGTTTCTACACCCTATCATCTCCAAACGAGCGGGCAAGCTGAAGTCTATAATAGACAGATCAAGCAAATTTTGGAGAAAACGGTTTCTAAGAACCGTAAAGATTGGTTCTCTAAACTAACTGATGCTCTTTAGGCATTTCGTACTGCATATAAGAATGATTTTGGTATGTGTCTTTATCGGCTAGTGTTTGGGAAGGCTTGCCACTTCCCTATCGAGATCGAACATAGGGCTATGTCGGCAATTAAAGAGGTTAACTTTGATTTTGACCAAGCAGGCAGCTATCAGAAGCTGCAATTAAATGAGCCGAGCGAGCTTCGTGATGAGGTCTATGATAATGCGGTTATAGTAAAGAATCGGACAAAGGTGTTGTTCCCCGCTGAAAACACGGAGACGCGACCGCATAGGTCCGTCTTGCCTGAATTTCGGGGCAGATGCTAATTGGTGCTATCCGTCCACCTCTCTGAAGATGCCAAGTTGATTTATGGCACCATGTATCGAAGATTTAAATGGATGCGGCCGATGTAGCAGACTTCGTCAGATTCCCCCTCGTCGAGGGGTTTTTTGATTGTGGGGACGCTCTTCCCTGCAGGCGCAAGCCCCTGCAGTTAATTACGCTACCATATCGCGGTAACCACTTTCTCCTTCTCCAGATGGTTACTTCGTGTCATGCGTGTTTGTTTTGTTTGTGGTTGCCCGTGGATTGTATACGGAGACTAATTTATGTTGTCGCCCGTAGGGCGTGGACTAGTCCAAATCCGTATCTTTCATAGATTTAGGTTTAGGGGTTGGGTTTAAGGATACGTTAGCCTCATTTGATACTAAGATCAACTTAAACGTTAGTTAAGGATACGTTAGTCTAATTTTAGACTAAGATCGACTTAACGGGATCATTTAGATCCAACAAAAGAGCAATTAGACTCTATTGTTTAGCTTAAGGACATTGCGGTCGATTAGTTTAAGGACATTACCGTCCATCGTTAGTTTAAAGACATCACGGTCGATTGTTAGTTTAAAGACATCACGGTCAAGGTTAAGGACATCATAGTCCATGAGTTTAAGGACCCCGCAGTCCAATGTTAGTTTAAAGACATCACAGTCGAGGTTAAGGACATCATAGTCCGTGAGTTTAAAGACCTCACAGTCAAGGTTAAGGACATTATAGTCCGTGAGTTTAAAGACCTCACAGTCAAGGTTAAGGACATCATAGTTCGTGAAATGTATGGTTGTCGGGACACGTCACCTCTCTGAAGACGTTGAAGAATTACAACGACAAATATCAGAGGAGTGAAGAGATGTATCCTCGGACCAAAGTGGATTAAGCGATCTGTAGTCCAATTTGGAACTAAGATCAATTAATTAGATTATGAGCACATTGGCTCAGTTAAGTCTGAATTGAGGACTTATGGCCAACTTGGGCTAAGTCCAATTAGATTAGAAATGTTGTCCTTTTGTTGGACCATTAAATATCTGTTTGAGTTCAACCCCCCATTATTTGGCACTGCTAAATATGGGTTTTGATAACATTTTATCTTTTGTTGAGTGCTGAGCACTCATATGCCATATAGGATGTTCAATTTTGAGTAAAGAAAAGAAGTCTTGCCTCAGAAGGACTTAGCCAGTTTAGGCTAGGATTGATTTGAATATAGTGTTAAACACTAATATATATTTTATGGTCACGTGTTCCCACGTGATGCGCTGAAAGATGGTGTTAAACACCAAGAACAAAACGCTCAAAAGTAGTGTTAAACACTGGAATGGGATTGGTCATGTGGGGCCATGTAAGGTCTCTGAATGTAAGGACCAGTCCTCCTTTGTTTTATTCTCAAATCTGCAAATAAGTGTTAAACACTTTTAGTTTTCTGGCCATCACGTGTTGGCACGTGATGGATATCTGTGCATTGATTATTCAGACGTTTATTAGGGTTCACGTGGTAACACGTGAGAGCGCCCAAATTAGATTTTGCCTTTTTCTTTATTCTCTTTGTTTTGGAGGTCACATGGGAGCACGTGAGGCATTGCCTCTAAGCTTTTACTTCTCCTTTTTAGGGGATCTATTTAGGGGTCACGCGGGGACACGTGACCTAGTTTTTTGTATGCATGGAGATATTTCAAGTCTCTTCATTTTTAAGAATTAAATTCTCCGTAGGGTTAAACCTTGATTCTGTTTTTAGAGAATTAAATTACTATGTATGTGGAAGAATTAAATTTTTATGTAGGGTTAAACCCTAATTTTATTTAGAAGAATTGACTTCTTTTATGAACTTGGGAGAATTGAATTCTCATATAGGGTTAAACCCTAGCTTTGTCTGCCTTGGAAGAATTAAATTCCTATGAATTTGAGAGAATTAAATTCTCGTATAGGGTTAAACCCTAATTTTGTCTGGGAGGAATTAAATTCCTGTGAATTTGGGAGAATTAAATTCTCATATAGGATTAAACCCTAGTTTTATTTTGGGAGGAATTAAATTCCTATAAATTGGGAGAATTAAATTCTCATATAGGGTTAAAACCTAGTTTTAAGTTTGGGAGAATTAAATTCTCTAAACTCAATTCTCCCTCTGAATGGCAAAATCTCCCTGATGAGAATTAAATTCTCAACCTGTGGGGAGATTTGCTTCTGCAGATCTTCAACCAAAGGAAGACCTAAGTTCTTTTGTAGAAGAGTTAAACTGTTAGATTGAGAATTAAATTCTCTTTTTTTGTTTTATGAAAACTTTGATCCCTTCCCCCTTTCTCACCTAGGGTTTCTTCTCTTGAGAATTAAATTCTCCTTTCTTTTCTCTCTGCTATTTGCCTTTGGAAAATTTCAAGATCCCAAAATTCTATCTCTTTCTTCTCTTCTTAGCTCCTATTTATAGGAGAAGGGAAAGAATCAATTTGTTTAGTAAATCTTTTATTGAAAGATTTTGTTTGTTTTTCATAACTAATATGATCTTTTAGATCACTCGGTGAATTTTATTCACCGTTGGATTTTTAATCCAAAAGATATTCTGTTTGTTATTCTTGGTAAATTCTAGGGAAATCTTTCCTTGTATATAAATCTTTCCATAAATTGGTGATTTTTAATCACCATTGGATTTTTAATCCAACGGTGCTCCACTTTATAGAGCATAATTCTCTTTTGTTCGGAAAAATTCAAAGAAATACTTTTCCAGTTAGGATCTTTGATTTCCCTTAATTAGAATTTAATTCTATTAACTTATAAGGCTTTCAAAGCCCATCACGTGTTGGCACTTGACCCTCCTTTATTCAGAATTAAATTCTGTCTTTTAACTGGGCTAAAGAACCATCACGTGACCCTTGGTCACGTGTGAGCACGTGACGCCCCATTGGAGTCTTTCCTTAGCCGTTTGTTTACACTTTTGTTTGATTTTAGAGTTTTATTCAATAAAGTGGAGGTCATAAGAAACTATCATGTGTCAACACGTGACCCCTGGTCACGTGTGAGCATGTGATACCTCATTGAGGTAATTCCTGATTTTTAATCAGGGAACAAATGCCCCCACAGCGTTGCTCTCACGTGTCTGCACATGAGTGCAACACTGTCACCTTTATGACCGTTGGATCTTTCTAGGGAATAGAGGAGATGAAACGTTTCCCATCACATCCTATAATTGCCAGCGTCCCTTCAGAAGCGCCTCCACTTTGCTCATCTTCTTCCTTGCTTACTTTTTCCCTTTGAGAATTTAATTCCCTTTTCTCAGAGCTTAGTTCTCTGTCTCGAAAATTTTCAGAGTTTAACTCTGTCAAAAGATTCTCTTTTCTCGGGTAATGATCTTGAACGGCTGAAGAACTATGCAGAAATCTTCATTGGATTTTAAATCCACATCAAGGGTTTTTCCCTTTAACAAGAACCAATTTTTTAAAGTTCTTTAAAAAGAAAACCATTCAATCCTTAAACAATAGACCTCGCTAGGGTTTCTCTGGTCTTCAGGGGTTAATGGTGGTGTTTGTCTTTTCCATGAAATTTAATTCCATCTCAAAGAGCTTTGGCTCTGAAAAAATATTTCTAGGAATTTAATTCCCCTTTTTCAAAAGGAATTTAATTCCTATGAAGAACTTAGTTCTTCCCAGAGAACTTCTTGGGGTTTTCTTGCCCTGAGTTGTTTCTTTGCAACCAAGAAGAAGAGATTTGCAGTGGTGTTTTCTGGGAATTTAATTCCCTTGCTTTTTTTGATTTGTTGCGGAGTCCAAGATGGATTTCATGTTGGGGAATGTGTAGGGTCATTTGAAATCCACTGTTCATTTATTGAGAATCTTCTTTTTGTCTCATAGTAATTGCCTTGCCTCATCATTAGCAAGCCGCCATCTTGATTTGTTAGGACCCATGTGTTTTGTAACCAATGGTCCCATAAAATGAGTCCTATGTTGCTTTCTTCCGCTGTCTTTTTATATATGCATTTATAAACACACACACACACACACACACACACACACACGTGTTGGCTTCGCTTAACAGTTTCCCCTTCTTTTATTTCAGGCACAACGACTTCTGTTCCGTACTTCCCTTTCACTCGCTCAGAGGCTGCTTTTCCTCGGTCACCGTCTGACGAGAAAGTGATGGCAATGATCAAGGCTCATGACCTGAATCGCACCAATTTACTATTATGGGGGACCTGGTATGGTCATATCATCCGCGGTCGCCGAAGTTTCCTTTGCGAGATACCGACGGAGCCTACCTATCCATTCCTGCCGATGGGTCCTCCACAGACTGCCTTTGCTGTGGAGATGCCGCATTAGACCCCTATAGGACGGCTTGAGCCTTCAACAACTGGTATTCCGAACCATCCGGTGCTGGCTATAGATATTTTGGGGCGCCGTATTTGCCAGGGTGAAGCCCAGTCATGGGGACAAATTTATAAGATAGGGCTTACCCCTCGACACCCCACGGGTTACCTTATCTGGGCTCATTACATCCTATCCGCCCATCGCGCGCGACTGCAGAGGGTTGGACTTTATCAGGCGATATATGCATCCCTTTTCCACTACCAATCTCCCCATGTCTGGTGGGTTAAGGCCTTCTTGAACCAAAGGAATCTGCCCACCAACACTTTTCTTCTAGGGGACTGCGAAGTTTCAATTTCCCTGGAAGAATTTCGCGAGATTTCAGGGTTACCGGTCAGGGGGACACTTTATGAAGAATTGCTGCCTCCCGATGAGTATATCTTCAAAACCGAGCCTGCCGTGCTTGACGGCCTGTCGACTGAGAATGCCGTCCGCCACAAGCGCCCCAGTTTGATCAAGACCCTAAGCATTTTTGACAAACTATTCACAGAGTCAGAGGAGCAGGGCATCACTTTTAAAAGTTTTATCGCTTTCTTCCTTCGCGCGGATGTCCTATCGAAGACGGCTCCGAAGTTCGCGAACATTAACGACCCCTTTGGGTTTGGTTTAGACAGGCGGCCGACTAAAGAAGAGGACTTGCCGCAGTATTACATTCACATCATGTCGGCGGTATCATTCGAGTCGATTGCAGCTCCTAGTATGGATGAGGAAACTTTCTTCGTGGGCTTCATCAGCGTTTGGCTCAGCTGGTTCGTCATTCCCATGCATCGCCGTTTCATGAGGGCCTCGGTTATTTACCCTGCTCACCGCATTGCTGAAGGAACACGACTAGCTATGGGCATTCCAGCGCTAGAGCATCTTTGTCATGGGTTAGGCGCCGCGGCTAATACCTTGACTCCAGGTGTGGATGTGGTAAATTTCTCTCTTCATTATTTCACGTCCTGGATCGAGATGCATGTATTGGGGGCTTTTGCTGCGCACCAAAGACCCAAGTTTTATGATGCCTACACTTTTCCGCGACTCATGCGGGTGGTGGACACTTCTGCTCCTGACCCGACTCAGTCTGGGGTTATTCGTGTGTTGATCGCTCCCTATGCTAGTACGGGCGGAATGGTATTCACTGATTGGGCCCTATCTGCTCCCTCAGGACCGATTCAACAGCTCTGCGACTTGTCAAAAGAGGGGGTACCTTCTCTGAGGCCCAGGGAGGCCATGCACCTATACGCGATCAGACCAGGTTATCCGGTATTTCGTCAGAACAGTGCGGCCCTTTTTATGCGGTACAACCCACACCGCTTCGCCCGGCAATTTGGATATGATCTGGGCATCCCCTTCGAGGCATTTACAGTGGCGCCTAGCCCATCGCCTGAAACTGTTCGTGATGCTGCTCATCACTTTGTGAGCCTGAACACTGGTTCCCGCTTCATGATTCCTGAAGCCGACCATATTCCTCGATGTGTGGGGTCTTTCACGGGCTAGTACCTTCATCGGGTCAGTCTAGTTTTTGTTGTAGAGAAGAGGGTGCTTCTTGGATACAGTGCTCCCATTCCGACTCAAGCCAAGGGAGTTCCGCCGCCACCGCGTGCAACGGTTCGCTTTCCCCTGCGGGACACCAGTGTCACGCTTATTCCGGAGGCGGCGGAAGTGGACTTAACTCCCACAGCTGGTATGCCACTGCGTACTCAGGCTCAATCAAGGGCTAATAGGGCACCGGTAGCAGTGTCATCGTCCGCGGCGTCAATAATGGCCGTGTCGTCCTCGGTAGCACCGCCAAGCGAGGGCATTGAAGGTGAAGTGGGTCAGCGCCGTAGCAAAGCTCCACGGGGGAGGAAATGATCGTCTTCGGCGGTCGGTTCTGGGTCCAAGAGGAGGAGGAAGACGGCCACCAATCTGCTCAACGCTTTAATAGAGTCTGAGCCTATTCTTCAGGATGAACCGCTAGCTATGCAAGAATCGGATGGCGGCCTACTTTTCCCGAGCTTATCTGCCGAGGAAGCCGCACAATTGGCTGAGGCTATAAGACGTTCGCAAGATGAATTTGAGAACGTAAGGATTCCGAAGAAGCCCTATCCTGCCGTCATCTTTTACGAAGACCCCCCGTGGATATAGCGATGATTCATAGGCCCTTTGGAAGAATGGGGTGAAAGGGCCCTTAAACAAGTCGTTTCGGCGGACGCTGAGGACACGCTTTCACTGTGGACCGGTGGCCACGAGTCTACCCTTAGACCTCGGTGAGCACATCTCCTCAGGAAAGAGCGTCGGCTCGAACAAGCCATATTGGAGGCTCCCTTGCACGTCGGTATGTTCATATGTCTCTTTTGTAATATTTTGTATTGCTTGCATACATATATATGTATCCTGATCCTCGTGCAAAACTTTGCATGGACTTCGGCGGCGGCGGAGGCTCTGAGCCGCGATTTAATTGTAGATCCTGTTGATATCCCCAGTGAAACACCAATCAGTGTGGAGGGGGTCGATGCAACCGTCGCTCTTGTGACGGAGTCTTCCTCGGTGGTTTCCGCTCCCCAAGCGCTTGCTCCCTCGGAGGAGGCATCTTCGTCGGTCGCCGCTCCAATGGATATTTCTGGGGGCGGCTCAGAGACTAGGGTACAGGTAGTCGAGGCTACCGTCCTTTCGTTGGAGCCTGCAGTGGCAGCCGCTGCTCCTCGCTCAGAAGCCGCTACACTAGTCCGCGTCCCCGATGATGTGCCTGAAGTCACGGAGGAGGCCGCTGAAGCTGCTATCCCTCCAACTCAAAATGGGAGGAGCGTCGAAGGTAGCCTTCTATACTTTAAATTAGTAATCTTTCCATTATCTAAACCCTTCTGCCTTTTCAGAATTGCGTGGATTGGCGGCATTTATTGCTGATCTGTCTCCCAGGCAGTCTTTTTAGCGCCTGTTGGAGATGGCTGCTCCGCAAGCGATATCTCCTCAGCGCATCGTCCTCTCTTCTGGGCAAGGTTAGTGTTGTTCACCCTCTTTTTACAGCATTATCATTACTTCATAAAATGACACCGGCGTCTTTTACAGTTCTGGAGGCCGACGACGAGGTTGAGGTTCTTGATGGACCTGGGGAGCCTTCAGATCCCTCTTGCATGACTGTGGGTAAGTAAAGTCTTAATGTCGTTCCATTTGTTCTCTGCTTACAGGTTTCACTGACTGTTTATAAATCTGAACAGCCCTGCCAGTTCTTACCGCACTGAAGTCACGCATCGCCATGCCACCCGGCCCCTACGCTCTGCAAGCCTCGGAACGGATGGCCAAGTTAAGCCTTGACTCCCTTTCATCCCTAATTGAGGAACTTCGTGCTGGCAGTCTAATCACGGCCGAAGCGTTTTCTGTTGAAGCTAACGGCGCTCTTCCCTTTCTTGCCACCCATCATAGTGAAACAGTGGTGCAAGTCTGGGTTGAGTTTTGTCGGCAGGTGGAGGCTTGCTTGCATGTGCTTGAATGTACACGCCTTTCTTCGGAGGCTGTGGCTGCAAAGGAGAGCTTACGAGGTCTAATTGAGCGGTGTGCAGCGAATATGATATCATGTGAGAAGAGGCTTGGCCGCAAGTTTTCAGAGAGGGAGCTGGCTTCTAAAGCGCTGAGGGAGCTTCAAGCCAACCTTACGGCCAAGGCCGCTAAAGCATATGAACTTTGGCGAGTGCTCCAAGAGGCCATCAAGGAAGTGGTAGCCATTGATAAGGCCGCCGTGTTCACTCGTGAAATGGTTGAGGCCCATAAGGTTACCGAAAAAGAGCTTGAAGGCCAGCTTGCCTCATATCTGGCCCAACAGGCTCAAGCGGAGGCCCGTCTCTTGACGATACTGAATCACGAAAGCAAGGCCCAGTGAAAGAGGGACGAACTGGCCAATCTACTAAATCGCCCGCCGACTTGAAGACTTGTATATATTTTTTTTTATATTCTTCCTTTGTACATACTCCTGAATAAGAGTATATTTTTTGTTCTTTCACGAATTGTACTTTGTCTTCATTTTGATTCATGAATAAAAGACATTTTTTTTCTTCACGATGGTGTGTCCCTTTTATTAAATGTATTCTGTGGATAGTCTATCTCGATTTATTTGCAGGATAACGATGGCTTAGGATTCAGGGTTAAGATCTGCCTCCTAAGACTTTTTAACTTTATATGCCGTGAGGGTCTCATAAAGAATTTTCTCCCTACCGGTTGAGAGGATCCCGTAGGTGTAATTTCTCCTTAAGAATCATGAGGATTCTTAAGTGTGTTTTCTCTTGCAAGTCGTAAGGATCCCACAAGAGAATTTGCTCCCTTACGAGTCATGAGGACCTGCAAGTGATGGGTGAGGTTACCCTTATCTGCATTTCACGGAATCAGGAGTTGCTCCGGATGCTTCCCATGGGGTCATAGCCGTGTTCTGCGAGGACCAGGCTCCGCTCTAGACGTTTCCCACGGGGTCAGGATTGACATAACCCGCATTCCACGTGACCAGGAATTTGCTCTGGATGCTTCCCACGGGGTCATTGTCGTATTCTACGAGGACCAGGCTTCGCTCTGGATGCTTCACACGGGGTCATTGCCGTGCTCTGCGAGGACCAGGCTCCGCTCTGGATGTTTCCCACGGGGTCAGGATTGACTTAGGCCGCGTTCCACGTAACCAGGAATTTTGCTCTGGATGCTTCCCACGTGGTCATTGCCGTGTTCTGCGAGGACCAGGATCCGCTCTGGATGCTTCCCACGTGGTCATTGCCGTGTTCTGCGAGGGCCGGGCTCCGCTCTGGATGCTTCACATGGGGTCATTGCCATGCTCTACGAGGACCAGGATCCGCTCTGGACGTTTCCCATGGGGTCAGGATTGACATAAGCCGCGTTCCACGTAACCAGGAATTTTGCTCTGGATGCTTCCCACGGGGTCATTGCCGTGTTCTGCGAGGACCAGACTCCGCTCTGGATGCTTCACATGGGGTCATTATCGTGCTCTGCGAGGACTAGGATCCGCTCTGGACGTTTCCCTCGGGGTCAGGATTGACATAAGCCGCGTTCCACATAACCAGGAATTTTGCTCTGGATTCTTCCCACGGTGTCATTGCCGTGTTCTGCGAGGACCAGGCTCCACTCTGGATGCTTCACACAGGGTCATTGCCGTGCTCTATGAGGACCAGGATCCCTCTGGACGTTTCCCATGGGGTCAGGATTGATATAAGCCGCGTTCCACGTAACCAGGAAGGGTTGACTTTATCCGCATTTCACGGAGTCGGGGTTTGACTCTAGGTCATTCGTGCACCGCCGAGTCATGAAACTGGGAGTTGTCGCGGTTCCGCTTTGCTTGATGTTGTGTTTGTTGTAATGAGACGGATGTTGAGATGATCTCCAGGCTATCTGTGAACCGTTGAGATTTGGCTTCTTCTTCTGATGAAACCTGGGAAGGAAAGGTGTGATTCCTTATTTGTTTGCGTCCCTGGATTGTATACAGGGATTGACATGATATCACCCGTAGGGCAAAAACTTCATTCATATTTTTTTTATTTTATTTCTTCCCGCGATGCTATATCATTTCAGCTTTTATATTGCGAAAGTTGCGATTGCCCAATCATTTCGGCTATTTTTCGCGGTGCCCAATCATTTCGGCTATTCATTTTATTTTTACTCGCTGCTTTTTATTGCGAGTTGCCCAATCATTTCGGCTATTTTGCATGCATATATTTTTACTTGCTGCTTTTTATTTGCAAGTTGCCCCATCATTTCGGCTATTTCGTATGCATGTGTGGCTTGCCAGCTTTTTGCTGCAAGCTTAGAATTAGACACCGATTTCGGCATCAGCACCGCTACAACTGGGACATTGCCAGGAGCGAATCATCATTTACCTTCGTCGATGTCGAACAAAGGTGGCTTAGCGAATAGGGTTAAGATCCTGTCGACTATGGCTTTTGACTTCATGAGCCGTAAGGGTCTCATAAAGGTATTTCTCCTTACAAGTCGTGAGGATCTTGTAGGTGCGTTTTCTCCTTAGGAATCGTGAGGACTCATAAGTGTATGGCTTCTCGTAAGTCGTAAGGATCTTACAAGAGTGTTTTCTCCTTATAAGTCAAGAGGACTTACAAAGGCTGTTCACCGGGTAGACATATCCCTAGTCACTGATGGGACTTTGTTAGGGAAATATTTATTCGCGCCCGTGGATTGTATACAAGGGTCAGCATTGAGCCGCTTGTAGGGTGGCATCGGAGGTTGTGGTGGCTGCTTAAGAACAGGTTTAGATCCCTGTAGCTTAAGACTTTTGAATCTTATGAGCCGTGAGGGTCTCATAAGAGGGCTCTCCTTACGAGTCGTGAGGATCTCGCAAGTGTAATTTCTCCTTAGGAATCGTGGGGATCCGTAAGTGTGTTGCTCTCTTGTGAGTCGTAAGGATCTCACACAGGTGGTTTCTCCTCACAAGGTCGAGAGGACCCTGCAAGTGTCTTTTAACGAGGTTGCGCCCTTTCGGATTTTCACAAACACTCGCCGGTAGCCCTGCTGTTTTTACTTACGGAGCCCTCTCGGGTTTTCATCCGTGCCCATTTTACTTATGGACATACCGTTTTCTTTTTCTTCTTTTCTCTTCTTTTTTTTATTCTTCTTTTTTTTGTCAGCCTTGGAATGCTGCAGTCTACGGTAGTTTATCGATGTCTCGGTCAACGGCTAGTTTTAGGACATAGTGGTTCATCATTAGTATAAGGAAGTTTCGGTTCGTCGTTAGTTTAAGAACATTTCGGTCTATGGTCCGGCTACTACTTATAGAATTTGGGCTTAGGAAGATAGCGAGCGGACATAGTCGTCGTCATCTATCGTTAACCTAGGCCGTGACTCGACAGGCATAGTATTTCTTCAGGAAGCGATCGTTTATTGGCCTGAAAGGTCTTTCACCATGCATGTCCATGAGTAGATAGGCTCCACCCTGGTAGACTTTGTCTATGATATACGGGCCTTCATAGTTTGGCTCGAATTTTTCCCGCTTGGCACTGTTGGGGATCATAGGTCTTTTGACCACTAGCACGAGTTCGCCTTGGCGGAATGTTCTCGGCCTAGTCAATTTCCCATATGAACGCGTCATCTTTGCTTTATAAGCCTCCAGATTTTGTTGCGCCATGAGCCGGGTTTCATCAAAGGCGTCGAGCTCTTCAAGCCGAAGGTATGCATTTTCTTCGTCCGTTAGCTCGTAATGAACTGCCACTCGTAGAGAGGGTAGCTCTATCTCGAGGGGGAGTACTGCCTCTGTACCGAATACCAATGCGTACAGCGTTGTGTTCATGGCCGTTTTGAACGTAGTTCGATATGCCCAGAGAGCTTCATGCAATCTCTCATGCCAGTCCTTCTTATTTCGAGACACCTTCTTTTTCACGATCTTCGTCAAGGTCTTTTTGAAAGCCTCAGCTAGACCGTTAGCTCGGGGATTATAGACTGATGAATATCTCCAGTCTATGTTATGCTGCTGTGCGAAGCGACTGATCTTGTGGCTTCTGTAGGCTGGCCCGTTATCGGAGATGATCCGTCGCGGAGTTCCAAACCGATAAATGACGCGTATCTTGAAGAAATGGAGGATATTCTCCGTCTTCACTTCCCTCAGTGGTACTGCTTCTGCCCATTTGGAGAAGTAATCAGTTGTTGCCAAAATGAATCGATATCCTCTGGACGATGTTGGTTCGATAAGGCCGATTATGTCAGTCCCCCACATTTCAAATGGCCAGCTAGCCACTGTCGGGTGTATTGGATTTGGATGCTGGTATATAAAGTCCCCATGGATCTGGCACGAGTGGCATTGCTTCGCATATTCAGGGCAATCCTGAATCATCGTGGGCCAATAGTACCCCATCCTTTTGATCTTCAACTTCATCTTCGGGCCAGCTTGGTGAGAACCGCAGAGTCCGTCGTGAGTTTCTTGGACGACTCTTTTTGCTTCTTCAGGTCCCAGGCATCTTAACCATAGAGAATCAAATGACCTCTTGTACAGAGTATCATTGACAAAGGCAAAAGATAAGGCTCGCTTCATGAGCTGATGTTTTGAGGACGCATCTTCAGGTGTTCGACGAGATTTAAAGTAATCTATAAATACCTCCCTCCAATCCTCAACCTTTTCTTAGTCTTTTATTTGCAGAGTCATTTGCTCGGTCGTTCCCTTCTCTTCGGACGATTCCGGAGATATTTCTGCCGGTGCAAGAACCCGACGGCTTTGTACAATGATCCTCACGTCATCGAGGTTCTCGTCAGCCAGTTCCTTAGCGAGTTTGGCTAATGCATCTGCCTTGCTATTTTACGCACGCGGTATGCTTTCCAAGGTGTAGGAAGGAATTTGAGTTAGCAGCTGCTGTACTCTCTCGCCGTACTTTACCAACTCTGGCTTGCACGTTTAGTAGTCGCCGTTTACTTGACTAACGACCAGTTGGGAGTCTCCGTATATGAGCAGGTTTTCAATTCCCATGTCGATGGTGATCTCGAGATCTGCTATCAAAGCTTCATACTCGGCTTCATTATTTGTCCTCGACTCTGTTAAGGAGAAGGCAAAGCCCATTATCCCTCCTTGTGGAGTTACGAAGATGAGGCCTACCCCTGATTTGATTATGGGCGTGCTTTGTTTGCGCTTCTTCATAGAAGATGTCCCATCAAAGTAAAGTTCCCACCGGGTATAACCCCCATCGATCATGTCAAACGCATGGTCGTCTGGTAATTCGCAATTCAGAGGAGAATCGGCAAGTATCGGAGGCTCGGCGAGGAAGTCGGTGATAGCCTGGCCTTTCACTGCCTTAAGAGGCCGATAAGTTATCGAGAATTCCATCAAGAGTAGGGCCCATTTAGCGAGACGCCCCGTTAATAAGGCTTTTGACATTAAGTACTTAAGAGGATCCACTTTTGATATGAGATGGACCTCATGGGCCAACGCATAGTGTCTGAGCTTCGTTATTGCGAAGATCAACGCCAGGCAGTGTTTTTCGATGGGAGAATAATTGCTTTCTGCCCCCAGTAGAACCGACTCAGATAGTAGAGAGCTCTTTCTTTCCCTTGGTCGTTCTCTTGTGCCCACAACGCGCCTAAAGAACCTTCGAGAGCGGTTGTATACAGAATGAGAGGCTTTCCCTTGATGGGAGCGGTCAGCACCGGCGGATTCTATAGATATTGCTTAATTTCGTCTAGTGCACCATGGCATTTGTGATCCCAAATGAAAGGGGTCCCTTTCTTCATTAGGTGACTATAAGGACGGCACTTGCCGGAGAGATTGGCTATGAATCGCCGGATATACGTGAGCTTTCCTTGGAGAGATCGCAACTGCTTGAGAGTCTTTGGCGGAGGCATTTCCATAATCTCCTTGATCTTTGACGGATCTATCTCGATGCCTCGGTGTCGGATGATGAATCCGAGGAAACTCCGAACGCGCATTTGAGAGGGTTCATTTTCAGGTGGTATTTCCGAAAGCGTTGAAATACGACCCTTAGATGCTCCAGATGTTCCTCGTATGATTTGCTTTTAACTACGAGGTCGTCGATATAGCATTCGACGATTTCATGTATGAGGTCATCGAAAATCTTCGTCATGTCCCTCTGATAGGTGGCGTCGGCGTTCTTTAGACCGAAGGGTATCACCTTGTAGCAGAATATGCCCAAAGGGGTCCGGAAAGCGGAGTGCTTCTGGTCTTCTAGATGCATCTTTATCTGATTGTATCTTGATGATCCATCCATGAAGGAGAAGACTTCGTGAGTGGACGTGTTATCTATCATCAGCTCAGTGACTAGTACTGGAAAGTCGTCATTTGAACAGGCTTTGTTGAGATCCCGAAAATCCACACATATGCGCACCGTCTTATTTTTCTTCATCACCGGGACGATGTTGGCGATCCAGTCAGGATACTGAACCTCTTGGATGAAGCCAGAGTCGATTAGCTTCTTTACCTCGGCGTTGATGCTCAACTCAAGCTCAAGCCGCATTCTCCTCGGTACTTGTTTGATCGGTTTGACGTCCGGCGATATTGCCAATTTGTGTACAGCGATCTCTGGATCTAGTCTTGGCATCTCGGAATAGTTCCATGCGAAGCAATCTCTATGTTTCATAAGCATGTCCTTTAGCGCAGCCACGCTTTCTTCAGACAACAGCTCACTCACGAATGTCGGTCGCGGGTTACTTGCTGTCCCCAAATCAATTTTCTTGAGGTTATCGGCAGTAGTATGTATTCTATCTTCCAGCTCTTTCGGTGCCGGTGGAAACTATGAGATCACCTCGTCATCATTGTTTTCGAAGCACCAGGAGAGGTCATCCATATTCTCGGGCTCTTCTTTTGACTGCGTTATCGCGTGACAGGTACGAGATCGTTTCCAAGATCGATGTTGATCTGGTTCTACTCTCGCTATACACGTCGCTTTCGGTTCATGCTTCTGTGGCGGGCTTACCCTCCAACTGCTAGATAGAGCGAACCTGCCTTGTTGATACTGGTCTTCTACCAAGTCTTTGAATGTGAAGCAGTCTTCGAGAGGATGTCATATTGCCCTGTGATAGGAGCAATAGTCCGAGTGAGAGACTTCGCCTGCTTGCTCGGGGTACTTGGACTCCAGAAGTGTCATGATTTGATGCTTTATGGCAAGATCAAGTATCTTCAGTGTTTTTTCCTGGGGAAAAGAGTATGCTCGACCCATCTTCTTTATAAGAGATGAATCCGGATTGCTCGATTCCCGATCGCGTGGCTTCTTGGTCCCGCTTTGTCGCTGTCGAACGCCTTTCCCGCTCTTTGATTTATTTTTGCCTCTGCGTCGGGCCTTTTGTATGACGGGTTGACAAGGAGGAGCATTTTCATTTCTCACAGCCTGTTGAAGGAGGCGTTGCGTCCTGGCTTTCTCGTAGATGGCCATTTCGCGATTATGGTCGTCTCGAACCTTTTGACCTGCTTCCCTTATAAGCTTGTCCATTTGTTCTTCGAACGACGGACTGGGCATTTTCACGACGGGAGCTCTTTCTTGTTTAGGGTTAGAATCTTGCGACAGAGCATCTCCTTCTTCATCAAAGTCATGTATGACGTAGCAGTTGTGGAGTAGCTCCCGTTTCTTGGATTGAACATACCCAAGCCCGGTCGTTTCCATTCTTCCGTTGGGCAACTTTCGCTGAGTTCCAGGGACGTTCCAGATCCTGTTGTAGAACTGAGCTTGTCATGGGGTCTGCTTGAAGAGTACACCTTGGCACCTCAATAGCCTTTTTAATCCTTCTGTATAGTATCTGGGCAGACGGATGGGCTGGAACCTATCAAGTGAGAAATCGGCACCAAGCCAGACATCTTTCTCCAGGTGCGACTTCGGGATTTGCCTTAGACGATGGATTAGAGAGTGGTGCCGCCTGAGCAAACATCTCCTGCAGCTTTTCACGTTGCAGTTGAACTTTTGTTAAGGACCGAGTTTGAGGTCGGTGACTAGTATAAGCTCGAACTTCGTCTTTGGAATTTACCATATAGACTATGTGAACTACCATACCCCCAGGCTTGGGGTGTTTGGAGTTTTGGCCTTTGGAGTTTGTTTCGGGCACTTGAGCTTTATTAGGCCTCTTTTTTTGTGAAAAGCCGCTTTGGTTTTGGGAGGAACCGCTATATCAGGATCCGTCCTGGGGTGAGTCCCTTTCTCCTGCTTCCACACCTTATATATAGATGAGGAAAGTTGTCTCATGGAGCGAACTAGTTTCTGCTATCATGGGATCTCCATGGGCTGCGGAGACTTCTTCAATATTGTGGTAGGAGAGCTTTGTCTGACCCTTCACAACAATTTGAAGCTGTTCCCAGTTGGAACCACAACATTCACCGCTGGGGTTGAAACAGGACCATACGGAGAAGTGCCCCCAGCTCATTTCGTATGATTCCGATATGGACGTCGACCATTTCTTACGGCCGGGATTTGATTAGCCTCATGATTTTTCCGATCCTGCCCCCTATTTCCTTTGAGAGCTTGAATATTCTGCCCCCTGCATCGACCTTGGTCCTTGGCATGTGCCAGTTGTTTGATGACTGATTCCATTGGCAAAGCTACAGTTTGGGGAACCGGCCTGTAGAAGACAGACTTCTTCTGGGCTTCCTCCTTCGACGTTGAGGCACCGAGGGTGGGAGGTGGGAGTATAGAACCAAAAAGAAGCCCGTTGATTTCTTGAAGAGCCCGATTGCGGATGTTTGAGGCTGCAAGTGACCCATACTTGACTCCACCGGATATGACAGAGCCTGAGTTGCTAGGGTGGGAGCAAACACTATTCTTCATAGAGACGAAATGCCGGCTTCAGTATCCACTCCCCTAAGGGCAACCAAAAACATACACACCGCGATTATCTGATAGCGGAAAAAAACACGACACACGAAGTGTGGAGTGGAAAGAGGAAAAGGTCCCACTGGACGTGCCAGAATCTGTTCCCCGCCGAAAACAAGGAGACGCGACCGTGTAGGTCCTTCTTGCCTGAATTTCGGGGCAGATACTAATTGGTGCTATCCGTCCACCTCTCCGAAGATTCCAAGTTGATTTATGGCACCATGTATCGAAGGTTTAAACGGATGCGGCCGATGTAGCAGACTTCGTCAGATCCCCCCTCGTCGAGGGGATTTTTGATTGTGGGGACGCTCTTTCCTGCAGACGGAAGCCCCTGCAGTTAATTACGCTACCGCATCGCGGTAACCACTTTCTCCTTCTCCAGATGGTCACTTCGTGTCGTGGGTGTTTGTTTTGTTTGTGGTTGCCCGTGGATTGTATACGGAAACTAATTTATGTTGTCGCCCGTAGGGCGTAGACTAGCCCAAATCCGTATCTTTCTTAGATTTGGGTTTGGGGGTTGGGTTTAAGGATACGTTAGCCTCATTTGAGACTATGATCAACTTAAACATTAGTTAAGGGTACGTTAGTCTAGTTTTAGACTAAGATCAACTTAACGGGATCATTTAGATCCAACAAAAAAGCAATTAGACTCTATTGTTTAGTTTAGGGACATTGCGGTCGATTAGTTTAAGGACATTACGGTCCATCGTTAGTTTAAAGTCATCACTGTCGATTGTTAATTTAAAGACATCACGGTCAAGGTTAAGGACATCATAGTCCATGAGTTTAAGGACCCCACAGTCCAATGTTAGTTTAAAGACATCACAGTCGAGGTTAAGGACATCATAGTCCGTGAGTTTAAAGACCTCACAGTCAAGGTTAAGGACATCATAGTCCGTGAGTTTAAAGACCTCACAGGCAAGGTTAAGGACATCATAGTCCGTGAAATGTATGGTTGTCGGGACCCGTCACCTCTCTGAAGATGTTGAAGAATTACAACGACAAATATCAGAGGAGTGAAGAGATGTACCCTCGGACCAAAGTGGATTAAGCGATCTGTAGTCCAATTTGGAACTAAGATCAATTAATTAGATTATGAGCACATTGGCTCAGTTAAGTCTGAATTGAGGACTTATGGCCAACTTGGGCTAAGTCTAATTAGATTAGAAATGTTGTCTTTTTGTTGGACCATTAAATATCTGTTTGAGTTCAACCCCCTATTATTTGTAACTGCTAAACATGGGTTTTGATAACATTTTATCTTTTGTTGAGTGCTGAGCACTCATATGACATATAGGATGTTCAATTTTGAGTAAAGAAAAGAAGTCTTGCCTCAGAAGGACTTAGCCAGTTTAGGCTAGGATTTATTTGAATATAGTGTTAAACACTAATATATATTTTATGGTCACGTGTTCCTACGTGATGCGCTGAAAGATGGTGTTAAACACCAAGAACAAAACGCTCAAAAGTAGTGTTAAACACTGGAATGGGATTGGTCATGTGGGGCCATGTAAGGTCTCTGAAGGTAGGGACCAGTCCTCCTTTGTTTTATTCTCAAATCTGCAAATAAGTGTTAAACACTTTTAGTTTTCTGGCCATCACGTGTTGGCACATGATGGATATCTGTACATTGATTATTGCGGCATTTATTAGGGGTCGCGTGGTAACACGTGAGAGCGCCCAAATTAGATTTTGCCTTTTTCTTTATTCTCTTTGTTTTGGAGGTCACGCGGGAGCACGTGAGGCATTGCCTCTAAGCTTTTACTTCTCCTTTTTGGGGGATCTGTTTAGGGGTCATGTGGGGACACGTGATCTAGTTTTTTGTATGCATGGAGATCTTTCAAGTCTCTTCATTTTTAGGAATTAAATTCTCCGTAGGGTTAAACCCTGATTCTGTTTTTAGTGGAATTAAATTCCTATGTATGTGGAAGAATTAAATTCTTATGTAGGGTTAAACCCTAATTTTATTTAGAAGAATTGACTTCTTTTATGAACTTGGGAGAATTGAATTCTCATATAGGGTTAAACCCTAGCTTTGTCTGTCTTGGAAGAATTAAGTTCCTATGAATTTGAGAGAATCGAATTCTCATAGGGTTAAGCCCTAATTTTGTCTGGGAGGAATTAAATTCCTGTGAATTTAGGAGAATTAAATTCTCATATAGGGTTAAACCCTAGTTTTATTTTGGGAGGAATTAAATTCCTGTAAATTGGGAGAATTAAATTCTCATATAGGGTTAAACCCTAGTTTTCTCTTTGGGAGAATTAAATTCTCTAAACTCAATTCTCCCTCTGAGTTTTGGATCTGCATGGCAAAATCTCCCCGATGAGAATTAAATTCTCCATCTGTGGGGTGATTTGCTTCTGCAGATCTTCAACCAGAGGAAGATTAAGTTTTTTTGCAGAAGAGTTAAACTCTTAGATTGAAAATTAAATTCTCTTTTTTTGTTTTATGAATGTTTTGGTCCCTTTCCCGTTTCTCACCTAGGGTTTCTTTTCTTGAGAATTAAATTCTCCTTTCTTTTCTCTCTGCTATTTGACTTTGGAAAATTTCAAGATCCCAAAATTCTATCTCTTTCTTCTCTTCCTAGCTCATATTTATAGGAGAAGGGAAAGAATCAATTTGTTTAGTAAATCTTTTATTGAAAGATTTTGTTTGATTTTCATAACTAATATGATCTTTTAGATCACTCGGTGAATTTTATTCACCATTGGATTTTTAATCCAAAAGATATTCTGTTTGTTATTCTTGGTAAATTCTAGGGAAATCTTTCCTTGTATAAAAATCTTTCCATAAATTGGTGATTTTTAATCACCATTGGATTTTTCGTCCAACGGTGCTCCACTTTATAGAACATAATTCTCTTTTGTTTGGAAAGATTTAAAGAAATAATTTCCCAGTTAAGATCTTTGATTTCCCTTAATTAGAATTTAATTCTATTAACTTATAAGGCTTTCAACGCCCATCACGTGTTGGCACGTGACCCTCCTTTATTCAGAATTAAATTCTGTCTTTTAACTGGGCTAAAGAACCATCACGTGTCAGCACGTGACCCTTAGTCATGTGTGAGCACGTGACGCCCCATTGGGGTCTTTCCTTAGCCGTTTGTTTACACTTTTGTTTGATTTTAGAGTTCTATTCTATAAAGTGGAGGTCATAAGAGCACGTGATACCTCATTGAGGTAATTCCTGATTTTTAATCATGGAACAGGTGTTCCATAACAAAAACCTTTTGAGAAAAAACATTCACACCGGGACAACAAGTCCTTTACTATTCCCGTCTCCATCTTCATCCGGGTAAGCTGAGATCTCATTTGAAAGTACCTTTAATGGTCCAGTATGTATACCCGCACGGTGCAGTGGATGTAGAAAATACTAAAGACGGTTATATTTTCAAAGTAAATGGGCACAGATTAAAACCGTATTTTTCCGCTGAACCATCGGAGTAGCTCTTGTTCTCGCAGTAGTCGTTTTATCACGACTAACTTTCCTCCATCTCACCTCCATGTTTCAGTTTTTCAGCCATAAACAGTGGCAACACTGTTTCATCTAAGAATGGAGGTGTGTATATTAGTAGATCTAAAAAATAAATATGTAAAAATATATGTGCGTGCTAAAAAGCAACTTTAGGGAAGGCTTTCCATTTGACTAACTTTTGACCCTATTATTCTCTACCCAAGTCTACAGGCTTTTGTCCATGAACAACAACATCAGTGAGGACGCTGCTGCAAACATGTTTGGGGGAGCTTTGTGTTTATTTACGTATCGTTTGGTGGCACTATAAAAAAAATTTATTTTGAAAATAAAAGTTAGAAAGTGAAAAATACATATGAAAGAAAGGAAGAGATTTAAGAAATGCAAGAAAATTAAATGTTTTAAAACAAAGCTTGTAATACGTAGTCGTAAGCTATTGTCCTCAGGGTTAGTAAGATGACGAAATTACTAATCTGCAGATAGAAATAAGTCTGAAAAATAGTCCCTATTCTTGAGTCTAAACTTCTGAACGTTGATACCCTACTATACGCACTTGTACATATCTTGAAACTTCAGATAGTAGAGAATACCTTGAAATACTCTTGCCTAGAAGCCTTAGTATGAAGGAAAAATATAAATTATCAAAATATAAATGATGCGGAAAAATGAACACTAGCTATGTAATTACTTAAGGCAGCATAAAAAAATACAGTGAGAGTGCCTTATCACCTAGTGCCTTAGACTAACTGGTTTGAGATTCACTGCTAAGCCTTAGGTGTTGCAAGATTAGGATATTGCTAAGTATGCCTTAATAAATGAGCATATTCGGTAATTGGTTGGTTAGTACCTCAAGAAATATTAACGGTCGTATGAAGAATGTGTGAGCAAATCCATATAAAACATCACCGACTAAAAAGTACTACGGAATATGGACAAAGGGTATGATAACCTGAATTGAATTCTCCAAGTGTAGGGATGACTTTTACACACACGTAGGAGTATATGATTGATGTTTGGAGGAGAGGTAGGGAGGAAGACTAAAAACGATGTTTTATTGAGAGATGATGTGATTTCTAACATCTTTTCAAGACCATTAAGATAGGGCTCATAACAACTAAAAATCTAGTGTAGTTTGAAACACTTATTTTCAAGTTTTTTTCTTTTATATGTTCTTTATCTTTGCATGTAATTTTTGCCTTCTTTCTTTTTTTGGGGATTTTGTGGGTGTAATCCACTGAAAACCCTCAGGAGACAACACTCCTACTACCAGGGATACATAGAGGTTTAAAGACTTATTGCACGAGATAAGTGCAATCGTGTTGCCTACGAAAGTGTGCTAGGTTTTTTTTCTTTGGGGGTATAGTCATATTTATTGCATATTTGTATGGTCATTTTCCCTATTATTATTAGTTACTAAAATATATTATTTGTAAATTAAGAACATATGTGAGTTTATTTGTAAAAAGATTATTGTCATATGTTTCTTAACTTATAATTAATATAACGGGGGGAATATATGCATATCATATTTAAATGAAATATCCATGTGATTCTTAATTATTAAAATATCCATATCATGTTATATCAAATATTCTTAACCATTATTATTAAGATATCATATCCATTAAGTAATTTAAATAAAAATTGGTTGGAAAATTATCTCAAATAAAACAAATGCTACTAACAATTTGATTTGAGATATTATGAAGGTTTTATAATAAATCAGTTCAGGTCTGAAATATAAGTAGGAGATCCACATCAAATCCACTTACTAAACCAAATCTGCCGAATGTTTGGAGAAAATTGAAGAATCTCGTAACAACAGAGAAAAAAGAGATATTTTTAGAATATTTTTATCAGAAGGATCTCCAAATATCAAGAGAGGAAGGCACAGGAAATCCAGAGACGCAAACCCATCAGAAGGCGGCGGAACCGCAGCAGTTAGGGGCAAGGGGCGACGGAAGCGCAGTCTAATCGTGGCCGTTGGATATGAAAATTCATGGGCTTGATCGTCTTTGCACACACTTTAATATGAAGTCTAGGGTTTTAAGTTCCAGAGCTTATAAAAGGACCGAGAGCAATATCATCGAACAATCTATCCACTGATTTACCGATCAAGCAATCTAGATCTCTCGAGAAAACTAGGGTTTGTAATTTAGTTTTCAGCGAGCAACTTCTGTAATGCAATTGTTTATTTAATGAAAATTAGTTTTTTTTTATCTTGTCTCATTACTTTCCACACTTTATTTTCTGCATTTACTTTCCGCAATTTTAATTTTGTTATTTCTTATGGGTTCATTAATCTTTAATCTTTCCTTGTTTACTATGTTTATGCCCATGAGCGAGTAAATTCTCGCTTGTAAGGGTTTGTAGGATAGGGTAGTATAATGGATGAACAAAATCCCTTAACTTCTTTTCAAGTTTTAATTTTTATAAACTTTAGCTATATGAGTCTTAACCCTCTTATCGGGCGTGCTATCAATTTATGATAGTTACGACCACGATTTGAGATTCGTTAATACTCGCTTTGTTGAGGGCTTGAGATAAATAGGGATCAATGGAAGGACAAGGGTCGGTAGACGGAAACTTTAATTCCCTCCAAGAACCCTAATCCATATTCATCGCTATTTCTTTAGTATTAAATAATTAAAAGATAAAAAGAATTACTTTTAAAAACTCCATCCATTAACTACTAAATCCCATAAACCCTACAAACCCTTCTCTTATAAAATTTTCAAATCTTCCTAGTATAAAATGATAAAAAAAACCCACCTTTCTTTATTAACTCGTCTAAAACAAGATGAGTAATTCACCATTTCCCTGTGGCCGACTCATACTCACTATTGGCTAGCCATTGCGACACCGTTATTGATTGCGGTATTTAGGACACATAAAGACTCACTTTTTCACATCAATCACAGGGTTGCCTTGGAGATCGTCTCCTCCTTGGTCATTGATAGGGCCTGGGGAGGATTCGATGTTTCTTCTCTATCATCTTCGATAATCACCGGAGGATTTTCAGCTGGTGATTTTGGTTGGATCATCATCCCGACCATATCATGGAACAGAAGAGCTATCTGCTTTATGTTAGCAGCCTGCTCCGTAACTTCCTTATCTTTATTCTCCGGTACACGTCACAGAAACTCCGTATCAGTTTCTTGCTCCTGGCGCTGCTCGGTTTCTTTGTCCGGACTTTCTTTGGGTCCGGTGAGTGTTGCCATCTTGGAAAGCATATCTTGAAGCTTCTTTTGTTGCTCCTAAGCTTCCGTCAATGACTGGGTATGCTGTTTGTGACTCACATAATCACGGCTCTCCTCTTTACCATTGGTCATATAGACCGTATGTATAGTTATGCTCCTAGACTTGGGGCATTTGGAGCCTTTGCCTTTGGGTTTTGCTGCAGGCGATGAAATTTTCTCCGACCTCACTCTTATATGAGAGGTTGGAGCAGGATGAGCCGCTATGATTGGCACCTCTTTACGAGAAGCTCCCCGTTGTATAGTGGAGGAGCAATCGTTGTCTTGTCAGACCTTGGATTTTTTCGGTCGACGAGCATAACTTTAATCGAGAACCGAGTCTTGGACTTTCCACCAGAATCTGTGTATTTGCGAGGAGAGTCGTTGATAAGGCTGCTCTGGCTTTGCCTGCACTTTAGCTTCTGCAGGCGGTTGTGATCTCTTTAGTACCGTCGTTGGGGATTTTTTGCGCACTTTCCTGAGCGGCTCGAAGCTGTTCTTAGTTGGAACAGCAGCATCAACATCTACTATAGGAGCTAGTGGGGTAATCCCGGAGGGAGAGTTACCCTCAGCCTGTCTCACTCGGCGCCAGTGGCGACGTTGAGCATGTCGTGCAGTAGGAACTGCCTCAGTATTAGAGGTGTCTTCATCATGCCCCCGACGTTGCTGGGGAGCTTCGCTTGGTGTCAACTTATTGAAGACGGACGCTCATGGCGGAGCTGGAGTAGAGTTGGCCAATCTGTCGAAGACCGACCATCTTAATGGTGAAGCACTATTGACGGCTTCGTGCATAGCAGGAGCAGGAAGGCCTAGCAGTTTTAGGGAAACCTCCATGGGCTTCTTTATGATCCCGTTTGAGCTTTCTTTCAGCCTGTTAATGACTGAACCTCCAGAGTTGGACGGCTTGCTGATAGGAGTCGTTAAGTAGCTAGTCGATCAAAGACCGACCTTTGAGGAGCTTCTTCTTGAGGTGTTGAGATGCCGAACCTCATGGGCGGGAGCATAGTCCTGAAGAATCCAGTAGTGGCTTGAGTGACCTACCCTACTAGCATTGAGAAAATGGAGGGCCCATACGTCACTCCTCCGGCTGGGATGGAATGGGATTTGCTTTTGCAGGAAGTGCAGTGAGAGGCCATTGATTCTACAAAGAAGCGAAGCGCCAAGTTTTAGAATCTCACATCCAAGGGAAACCATGGATATAACGAACCATGATTTTGTTCGTGAAACAAGACACACGAAGTGTGGAGTGGAAAGAGGAAGAGGTCCTACCGGACGTGCTAGAATCTGTGTACCGCCAAAGACTGGACTGATACGCGGAGACGTCTAGCCTGAATATAGGGGCAGATTCTATTTGGAACATATCCGTCCACCTCTCCGAAGATTCCAAGTTGATTTATGGTAACGTATATCGGAAGTTTAGACAGATGCGATCGTTTTAGCGTGACTTTATCATATTCCCCTTATTTGAGTGGTTTTTTGATTGTGGGGACGCACTTCTCTGCAGGCGCAAGCCCCTGCAGTTAATTATGTTACCGCGATGCGATAACCACTTTCACCTACTCCGGCAGGTCACTTTGTATCGTGTTATATTTGGTTTATTCTGGGGTTACCCGTTGATTGATACGGAGACTAGTTTATGTCGTCACATGTAGGGTATGGATTAGTCCAAATCCGTATATATATATATATATGTATATATATATATATATATATTTGGGTATGAACCTAGGATGTATGTTCCATCAGTTCAGGAGATATTTTGTTTTATTCAAGGACCGTTAATCTGATTTTAGGTTAAGATCAACTTAAATATATGAGCTTATGAGCTCAATTTATTTTAACTAAGGATACGTAAGTTTTATATAAGACTAAGATCAACTTAGAAATATAGTTAGGGATCAATATTAAGACACATCAACAGAGCGTATGAGCTCGGTTACAATGAACAACATGGGTTCAAGGAAATTTCAGAGACTTGGCCAATTTTGGGCTTACTCTTAGGCTTTTCATCATTTAACAGTGTTAAGCACTTAGACTTTTGACTATGGATATAATATCCAAATTTTGTTCTGGCGCTCACATGAGTATCACGTGAGGCACTCAGACTTGCGCGTTGCCCAATCAGTGCTAAGCACTTAAACACTTTGAATATATGTGCTAAGCACATTTATATAGCGCTCACGTAGGTATCACGTGAGGCGCTCCAGGTTGCCATTTTTTAAACGCTCAAGTGGGTTTCACGTGAGGCGCCAGATCTTTACTGATGGGAGCTCACATGTGAGTCACGTGTAGCACTGAGTTTATGGGTGCTCACGCGTAAGGCACATGCAGTGCTGAGTCTTTATTTATGGGCGCTCACGTGTGAGGCACGTAAGGCACTGGATCTTTAGAGATTTAACCTCTGTTTATTATTTTGTTTTGAAAGAAGTTAAACTTCTATTAATGGTGTTTTGGCTATTGACGATCACCAAGATCTTTATTTTTGAAGATCTGGAATCGGGTTTCTAAGAACTATGTTCTTCTGTTCCTTTTTTACGAGAACTAAGTTCTTTGAAGGTTTGAACCCTATTTTAGAGGAATTAAATTCCTGGAATATGCATTCCATTTCTTTTCTTCATATTTATTTTCTCATATCTAGTTATTCCCCTAAATCTTGAGTTTGATGAATAAAATCTTCCCGATGAGAATTAAATTCTCGGCTTATGAGAGATTTGTCCTGCGGATCTCAGATCCAGAGAAAAAACTAAGTTCTTTATAAGCCTTTGTATTTATGTACAATAGGTCAAGGAAATATTTTGATCTCTTCTGTTTTCCTTACCTAGGGTTTGAGGGGAACAAGAAGGAGCTTTTTGTTCAGCCAGAGAATTAAATTCTTAGTTGTAGCTTTTTTTTTATCTCTTTATGGGTTGGATCTCCTCCTGAGAGTTGAAGTCTTGGGTCCTTTATATAGGTGAGGAAAAATGTTGATTAGTTTAAAAGATCTCTTATTTGAGAGATCTCAATCTGATTTCATAATCAGGTGGTGATTTTAATCACCGTTGGATCTAAGATCCAAGGGTTTCTGTTTAACAGATTAAATTTTTCTTGTTTTTAACAAGATTAGGGAAATATTTTTCCATATATAGAATTTAATTCTATCTTTTAATTCAAACAATGATTTTTAATTTCCATTAGATTTTTTAATCCGAAGGTTTTTTGTTTAACAGATCATATCTTTCTTGTTTAAAAAGATCAGGGAGATATTTTCTCTAATAGAATTTAATTCTACCATTGGATCTTCTCTCTGTTTAATAGAGAATATCTTTCTTGTTTAGCAAAATATTTTTCCATGTTGAATTTAATTCTACTGATTGAGAGGTCTTTTGCGTGCATTTTTAAAATCAAAGAATAGAATACCGCAATCAATAACGGTGTCGCTTGGTAGCTAGCCGATTAAGTACGGGTCGATCCATAGGAAAAACGTGTTCTTTTCTAATTATTCTAACGAGTTAATTCCTATTTTTGGTAGGTTTTGAATTTTATAAAAACTAAGATTGAATTTAATTTGGATTAAAATATTGCTAGGGTTAGGATTAGGTTAGTTTGAAAAGTTAATTCTACTCACTGCTTCCTTTGCCCTAATTAAGAACATAGGTGTTAGGGTAATAATTAACAAAGGGGATTAGCACGACTAGAAAGAAACATAGTTTCTTCATTTTGGTCTTTGTCCGTCCTTTCTTAACTCTTAGCCCTAACCTCTATGCAAATCAACCACAATCGGTCTAACTAGGGAATCACCGCTATCTCGTGGGATAGGGTGCCGTAGTGAGCGGTGTGTGTTTGATTAACATAGAGTCCTAATTTAAAGTATTATACGGGCAAGAAAGGAGTGAGAGATTTCCATCTCTCAAACCCACCCCAGTCCTAACACTAACAAGTGAGGAACTACTCACTCATTAGGGTATTAACAATGGAATTTATTTTTATGTTTTATTTTAAAAACTATCTAAGTTGCAAATAATAAAAGACAAAATAAAATAGCAGATATTAAAAGAACAGATAAGAATGCGAGAATTAAATTCAGATAAAAAATTCTTACTTTATTGATGCATACTTGACGATTACAAAGGAATTGAAATTTAATCTAGAATTAAAAAGAGGCATGCCCCAAAAGAGCCTGTAGGCTTTCCTATTTATAGATAGGAGAAACCATAGGGTTTACATCTGATCCACATCTGAAATTACAAGACTACACTAAGAAAACCGGGTCAAAGCACCGACACGTGCACCGACACGTGCATAGCACGGCCGCGGACCCGCAGCGGAATGCCTTGTTTGGCCCCGGATCCGCGGCTGTTTGGTGGGCTCTTAGTTTCAATTCTTCTGTGATGCTTCAAGTTGCTTTTTCCTTATTTTTTCTTCACTTGGTTCCTCAGAATATTTTCTACTTTCTTCCAGATTTCCAACAGTGCAGAATTTGTGGACTTTTACCGTTAGCTTCGCGTTGAAGTCTTGAATCTTGTGATGCCCTTGTATTTTGTGCAATCGAACTGTTTGCTGATTTTTGTTTGTTCCTCAGACTGGTCGCACCCTACGGGTGACGACATAAAATAGTCTCCATATACAATCCATGGGAAACCATAATAAACAAAATACAACATGACACGAAGTGAACTACCGGAGCAGGAGAAAGTTGTTATCGCAACATGATAACGTAATTAACTGTAAGGGCTTGCGCCTGCAGGGAAGAGCGTTCCTACAATCAAAAACCCTTCATAAACGAGGGGGAAACTGATAAAATCTGCTACATCCATCGCATCTATCCAAACCTCCGATATACGGTGCCATAAATTAACTTGGTATCTTCGGAGAAGTGGGTAGATATGTCCAAATAGCAACTGCCCCCAAATTCATGCTAGACGTTCCAAATTCAGGCTAGAATTTGTTTACCGCCAAAAACCGGACTGAGACATTGGGATGTCTAGCCTGAATTTAGGGGCAGATACTATTTGGACATATCCACCCACTTTTCCGAAGATACCAAGTTAATTTATGGTACTGTATATCGGAGGTTTGGGTAGATGTGGCCCATGTAGAAGACTTTATCAGATTACCCCTCGTTTATGAGGGGGGTTTTATTGTAGGGACGCTCTTCCCTGCAGTTAATTATGTTATCACGTTGCGATAACAACTTTCTCCTGCTTCGGTAGTTCACTTCGTGGCATGTTGTCTTTTGTTTATTATGGTTGCCCATGGATTATATACGTAGACTATTTTATGTCGTCGTCCGTAGAGCGCGGATTATTCCAAATCCGTATATTTAGAATTTGGGTTTTGAACTTGGGTTGTATGTTCCACCAATTCAAAAAATATTTTATTTTATTCAAGGAACGTTAATCTCGTCTGAGATTAATATCAACTTAAATATATATATGTGAGCATTTGGGCTCAATTTATTTTAACTAAGGATACGTTAGTCTTGTTTGAGACTAAGATCTACTTAGCAATGGGCTCGGTTGTGAGGAAATTTCAGAGACTTAGCCAATTTGGGCCGAGTCTTGGACTTTTATCCCTCATCAGAAATGCTAAGCGCGTAGTCTTTTGACTATGAATATGATATCCAATTACTGCTCTGGCATTCATGTGCATATCATGTGGGACGCTCAGAATTGGGCATTGCCCAATCAGTGCTAAGAACTTAGTCATTTTGACTATAGAGTGCTAAGCACTTTCTTTTTTTTACAGCGCTCAAGCTAGATATTTATTCATGGGTGCTTATGTGTGAAGCACATAAGGTGCTGAGTTTTCTTTTTGAACGCTCACGTGTGTTTCACGTGAGGCGCTCACGTGCGTTTCACGTAAGATACTGAGTTTTGAGCGCTCACATGCGTTTCACGTAAGCCGCTGCAATAGTGCTAAGTATTAATCTGTTTTGCTTTCTATCACTCACGTGCTATCACATGAGGCGCTAAATTTTCTCTTTTGGGCGCTCACATGTGAAACACATGAGGCACTGAGCCCTTTAGAGATTTACTCTTTGTTTATCTTTTGAAAAGAAGTTAAACTTCTGCTAATGGAGTTTTGGTCATTGATGATAATCAAGATCTCTGTTTTGAAGATCTGGGATCAAGTTTTGAGAACTAAAATCTTATGCTCTTTATTATAAGAACTAAGTTCTTTATAGGGTTAAACCCTGTTTTTAGAGAAATTAAATTTCTGGAATGTAATTTCCATCTTTTCTTTCTTCTTCTTCTTTTTATTTCTTTTCTCAGACCTAGTTTTTTCCTCAAGATGTTAAGTTCTGAAGAACAAAATCTTCCCGATGAGAATTAAATTCTCAACTTATGGGAGATTTGTCTTGTAGATCTCAGATCTAGAGAAAGAACTAAGTTCATTTTGAAGGGTTAAACCCTTGTATTTTACATGTACTAGGCAAAGAAAATATTTTTAATCACTTATTTTTCTTTACCTAGGATTTGAAAAGAGAACGGGGATTTCTTCAGCGAGAGAATTAAATTCTCAGTTGTAGCTTCTATCTTTTTGTTTGCAGAAACTTATGGGGGGTTCTCTTTCTATGAGACTTGAAGTCTCGGGTCCTTTATATAGGTAAGGTAAACTGTTGATCGGTTTGAGAATATCTCTTATTTGAGAGATACCAATTGATTTAATTGGTCTCAAAGATTATTCGGGGAATTTTACCCACCATTGGATCTTTAATCCAGTGATTTCTGTTTTACAGAATATATTTTCTTGTTTTTAAAAATATTAGGGAAATATTTTCCCATATATAGAATTTTATTCTATCTCTTGATTCAAAAGGTGATTTTTAACCACCATTGGATTTTTAATCCAAGCGTTCTCTGTTCAACAGAGTATATCTTTCTTGTTTAGAAAGATTAGGAAAATATTTTCGCATATAAAATTTAATTCTATCTTTTACTAATTATTAAAAGAACCATTAGATTTTTGATCCAATGGCTCTCTGTTTAACAGAGAATATTGTTCTTATTTGATTTGATTAGGGAGATTTTTTCCTTAATAGAATTTAATTATATCATTCTAATAGAATTTAATTCTATCATTTGATAATTTTTAATCACCTTTGGAATTTTGATCCAACGGGTCTGTTTAACAGAGAATATCTCCAGATTTTAGGGAATACTTCCCATGTAGAATTTAATTCTACCCAAGCAGGCCTATTTTAAATTGGGTGCTGATGTTCATGCGCTATGCATGTGAACGCGGCTTAAGAATTTAATTCTTATTGCAATTGGCACCCACGTGCTTTGCACGTCGGCGCTCACGTGCATTGCACTGGAGGCACTGCCTTAAAATTTAATCCTATTCAAGACTGGCGATGGCGCTCACGTGCCTTTCACTTGAGACGCCGCCTTAGGATTTCAATCCCAATAGAGACAAGCGTCCACGTGCTTTGCACGCCGGGCTCACGTGATTTTCACGTGAGGCGTTGGCATACGATTTAATCCTACTAAAAACTGGCACCGGCGCTCATGTGTTTCACATGAGGTGCTAATAATTTTATAGAAGGGAACAAATGCCCCCACCGTTGTTCTTACATGGCTTGCACGTGAGTGCAACGGTGTCCATCTTCGAGCCATCTGATCCGTCTTGGGATTCGGGGAATCTAAACCGACTCCCATCACTTTAAATAGGGCTTCAAGCCCTGGACGACAGCTGCGCCTCCATCTTTTTTCTTCCTTGAGAATTTTATTCTCCATTAGAGCTTAGCTCTATTTTTTTGAAGCTTAGTTCTTCATTCTTTTCACATATCTATATTGTAGACTCACTCTGCCAAAATTTCTTGGTAAGAGTTTTCTTTAGCAGAGCTTAGCTCTTGCCTTAAGAACATTTTTCCCTAAAAGAAATTTTAAAATTGGCTCCACTTTTAGTCACAGAGCTTAGCTCTAGAAATTTTCTTGAAGTCTTTCGACCTGAGATCATCATTTGTCTCGTGTGAGTTCCCACTGTGTTTTGATTACTACCCTACCACGGCTCAAAGGAGTCGTGCAAACAGGTTTTAGTTGGGTACAGTCCCGAGCCACATGGAGGCAGTGAGCGGATCGTCAGGGATTCGTCTCTCTCGGTATTGGGGGTTGATGTCGCGCTGTGCACGGGTGGCCATCACCAGAAATCCTTAGACAAGGTGGACGAAAATTACTGATTTGGATCAGTAGTTTCTCAATGGGTGATGGGCTTCACACCGACACGAAATATCGCGTTATTAGGGGTCTGACTTTATCCACCCCCTAAACCCGATATGCGATACTCTTAGACGAATAGACCGGAATGCGCAGAGATTGTCACAGATAGGCTCAGAAAGTATCCGGATGAGTTTTCTCGTCGGCCTTTCTTTTGAACAGGCACCCAGGTAGTCGTTACGTATAACTAGTGCTGCTGACGTGTTTGTTGTTATGGATTTATCCAGTAACGCACTGCTGATGTACTGTCGAGTCTTTAGAGTCCCACACAGAGCGTTTCCCTGACTCAGGCGAAATGATATAGTAGCCGTATTTTGATACGTGCAGGATTCCCATTGAATGATTGTACTAGTTACCCGGAATTTCGATCGGACGGTTGATAATACTAGCCGGCTTAAGATTAAGCTGGATTATTAAATCAGGTATTGATTTAATAATTTACGTATATATATTTCGATATGTATATTCTAGTATTATGTTTTTTGTGTTATTCTATCTCTTCGGGTATTCATATTTTGATACGAATACGGGTACGTATATACTGTTGAGTGTATTCTGTATTTATATGGAAAAACATTTTAGAAGGTGGACACCTCATTTTAGTTTATCCAATTATTAATTTAAATGGAAAATAAGGTGTAAAGATAGTGAGGTGAGAATGATGAAAACCATGCTTGAATAGTGTTGACAAATGAATTGTAAATTCATTTGCGCAAACTATTCAAGTACGGTTGCTATATGTTTATTGGAAAAAATGTTTATTCAAAACCATGCTTCATGATTTTCTATCATTTTGTTGGTTGGTTGGATGAAATCATTCTCACCATTTTTTGCTCATCTCTCCTCACTAGCCTTTCTTGAGCTCCTCCTCCTTCTTCTTGATCTTCCACCCTACCATCTCATGTGTTGAGAATCAAGGGTGGATGAGGGATAGAAATATATTAAGAACAACTCACTACATCACTAGACACTCTAGATTAGAAATCTAAAGTCCCTAATCGTTCCTCTAGATTTTTTGTATGCAGCTAGAACCATGAACCACATCCCTCGGATGGATCATCTTCGACGGAGGAAAACCGGTGGCCAAGCTCGATCAAGAAGACCTCAAGGAGCTAAGGAAGAGGGTAGAAGGCCGAAGGACACGGATTTTTTGGTAAAACACTCTATCAAAGTAGATAACCTTTTTGTAGCTTGCTAGTTTCATATTTGGTTTCAATTCTAGGTAGTTGTTTCTAGCGCCAAAGTTTTTAAACCCAAAATTTTTCGTTCCGCAACGGCCGCGGTCAACGGCCAGGGCGCTAGGAACCCCAACATGGTATCAAAGACACCCAAACATTAGAAACTAGTACTAAACGATGCATTAGTTTCAAAACCGAAAAATTCTGATTTCAAAACCCACTCCCTGTTCTGGAAATTTTTTGGTCTCTGAAGTTTTTTTAAACAAGTGTAGAGACTTACTCTAGACATGTATGTGACATACGATGAAAAAGAGGGTATTCTAACTTACTTTGGCCGACCAAAACCACAGAATCCCCGATTCTTGTGGTTCACAGTTCACCAATGTACCTCATTTTCATCCAGTCTCTGGGGTTTTGTGAATTGGTATTTTTGGTCTTGTTTGATTTGCACCAGATTTCACTTAATGTTGTCTTTTCTTTAGGGGCAACTTGGAAAGTTTCAAAACTTGAAATTTTGCATCGTTGATATCTGTGATCTGGTGTATGTGTTTTTCAAACGTCGTCTATTTGCTATATTTCATTTAGACGGGGTTGCACATACTTGCTTATACTGCTGTGATGTTGATATTTATGATGGCACGTTCGGATTGTCGTGTTGGATAGCCTCAAGTGCAATAGTAGTTGTACAGTTTAGATTCATATGTATATTCATTATTGTGGGGTGAGCGTCTGACATGTGGACAGCCGTTTCCGCCAGTTTGTATATTCTTTTATTGGGGCACGACCGGGTTGAGGTCGATGTCACCTTTGTATATATGTTTTTCTTTTCTGTACTAGAATTACCCCACGGTGGAGTGCTCGAGTGTAACACGTTAGAACACGATTAGAGTTAACTAAGCTATATTATGCAGTTTTTTAATAAATTTAACCAATAATTGTTTTCACATATTTTATTATAATTAATTAATATTTTATTAAATTATTTTTATGCTTACACATACATGTTCATGCTAATCTAGGGTTAAGGATGTATTAACCATGCTTTGTTAGCCATGGCACCTTAGCATATTATATTATGTCATCTTATATATATGTATACATATTTATTTTAAGTATAAGTTTTATTTTAAAAATGAAGAAAGAGAAAAGAAAAGGGATGACAAAGCATGGGAGCATAGGGGGACAAAGCATGGGAGGCATTTAATGAAGAGAGAGAAAGAGAGATCATGGCCCTCAAAAATCCATGTCTCGTCTCACTCTCACCCTCTCATTTATTCACAAACCCTCACTCTCTCTCTCTTTCTTTTCCTTCTTCTTCTTCACAAAAGAAAATTCATCACCTGAAAACCTTTTCCCCACAATCCTTAAGCCTAAACTAACATCAAACCCCACTAAACCCTTCACTAAGCTTACTTAAGCCCTCTTATGATGACTTGGAGCTTGATGGCTAGGGTTTCATCCAAGTCTTAGTGAGATATTGATGTTAAACCCTTGTTTAGGCTCTAAGGAAGGTTTTGTATTAATTAGTTTCAGATTTACACCATGTTGTTTTAATATTAGTGTCGATTGTAAGTCCACGTTGCCAACCCCGGTTCTTGTGGGGAGGCGGAAACGGTATAAAAGACAAATTTTTAGCGCATTAGGCAACATGGACTAACAAAAGTCGGGATCTTTTCCAAACTAAACTAGCTACCAAGCTAAAGAGAGTTAGCTACTCGGAAAAGATGTTATACCTAACTTGAACTCCTTCTTCTTAAAACCTTTGTAGAGCTTGGATGGTGCTTTCCTCTTCGCCTTCTTCCGTCAAAGATGGATCCACCTGAGGGTTCAACCTTCGGGCTCCTTTCTCGAACTTTGAGAGAACTAGGGTCTTTGGCTTGCTAGAACTCTAACCCTAGAGTGAGTAGAGAGTGGTTTTGGGGTGTTTTTATCTCAAGGAGGGGTTTCTTAACACATGAGAGTGAGTCTCCTTGAACTAGAGGAGGAGGAAGAAGAAGAGAGGAGAGAGAAGTGTTATGATAGAATGAAAATGGTTTTTACAACCATAACATAATATGAAAAGAATTATCAAATTAATAATAATAATCTAAATGAAATAGTTGATGGATGGTTTGGAATGACAATTATCATTACACACATTAAATGGTTTTGCTAGAATCAAAGAGCATCTTTGATATGTAATGATAATAGTCAAAGTTTCAACCATGGTCAACAAGTCAACCTTGGTCAACAAGTCAACAAACCCAACCATGACACAATTTCATTTAATTAATATTATTAATTGATATATCATAAATTCATTAGGGTTTGGAAAAAGACGACTGTCAACTGTGCATACACACCCGTTCCGAAACCCTAATGAAAATCCTCTTCCTCCGCCTCAATCAACTGTGCATACACACCCGCATTCTTGTTCCGAGGAACATGAATACAATGAGATAAAACTAACCCCAAAACATATACTAGTATCTGGCTCAAACCAGAGCCCGCTAGTAATATCCGTCCGGACTCCAAACATGCACAAGTGCGCAGATGAGAACGAACCATGTCGCAAAACCATGCGACCTCTACCCTGTTTTGTCCAAAGGAGAATAGCCCTCTGTGTGGGACTCTAAAGACTCGACACTACGCTGGCAGTGGGTTTAACCACAGACCGCAAGCGGCACTAGCTGTATGTAACGGTCCCCAGGTAGATGCCGATAAGAAGACTGACGAGGTGAACCCCATCTGAACTCCTACTGAGCCTGAATGTGACAGTCTCCGTACAGTCCGGTCTGTTCGTCTGATATATCGCATGGCGGGCCTAGGGGGGCGGTAAACATCAGTCCCCTAATAGCGGTACAAGTCATGTCGGAGTGAAGCCCAGAACACCCTGAGATAACACTGGAAACCTACCAGCATATCTCGCTTGCCCTGGCCTGGGACTACTCGTGTAATGGCTCTCCTAGACACAGCGCGATGTCAACCCCCAATACCGGGAGAGACGAATCCTGTCTAACCGTCACTGCCTCCAAGTGCTTCGGGACTGCACCCAACCACTACCTGTTTGCACGACTCCTTTGAGCCGTGGTAGGGTAGTGATCAAAGCGCAGTGGGAACACACTCGAGGCGAAGTGACAGTGTCAAGTCAGCGGACTAAGCTGTACTCATGTCACCTGGGAACTGATAACTGACGATAGGTATAATACCAACCAACAGTTCCCGACGAGTCCTGTCCAGTGTACTCGTAACCTAACGAGCACCCGCATACTATCTCAAGTACGACGTACTGACGGCTGTGGGACAGACCGTCTCCCACGCTGGGATGAGAAGCGCATACGCTAGTCTACTCCGGAGTATCGATTCCCTGTCTCGATAGTCCAACGACTAGGAACTTGTATAAGGATGTGCTTATGGATTACCCTGCTCCCACGAGTGCGAGCGCCATCACAACGCTGGTAATCAAGCAAAGATCCTAAGGGCTCTACTAATATGTATATCAGCGATATGCTAAAAGAAACACATGCACATATTGAAGTAGAGGCAAACCAAGTAGCATACTACCATTTCGAGCAAGATTGTATATAAAACTGTGAATATCCCAAGCTTCCATCAAGTAATATACATACTAGTATGATACAGTAATGGCCTCTAGGGCATATACACTAACATCGATATCGTGTTTTTGATGAAGTTGGGTTCTCTGTTGTATCTGCTATCTGTATGTGGATTGTAACAACTCCAATTTTTGTATACCTAAATTTGAATTAAATTTGAAGTATACTTGGAGTATTGATGTTGCTGAAAACACTTTAAGTATCTATTTCCCTACAATAATTACAAGAAGGAGCTTGTAGCTCATTGGTAATACCTTGCACTGCTGAATCAAGCCACCAGAGTTCGAATCCCATGCCCCACATAATTTTTATATCATTTTTGTTTTAATTTTTTTGGGAAGTCAAACGGTCAAACAGCCATAACTCATAATTTATTGCAATTTATAAAAAATAAAGTATACCAAAGTTTCCCCCAGAAGATTCCCCACCCAACGAGACCCGACTCGGCCCTGACTCGGCCGAGTCGGCCAGCAACTCGGCCGGACTCGGCCGGTCGGCCAAGTCGTCAACACGAAAAATCTTCGTGTTGACTTGGTCAACCCCCCTGTGTACTTTATTTTCCCAGTACTGTTACACAATTTCCATTAAACCTTCTTTAAGTCCAAATTTAATGAAATTTTAATGATTTTTATATTTTTTTAATATTTTTTTAATCCTAACCCTAACCCTAGCCTAGCCCTATATAAAGACCCCTACCCTCTACCATTTCACCTCAAAACCGTAGTCCACTCTCCCAAATTCTCTAGAACTTGGTACGAAGAGCGAGAAGCGAAGCGCTGCCGAAACCGACGACGAATTCCGGCGACCGGACTAGAACCTTCGTGACGTTTTCGACGCATCGACAACCACCACCTTCCTTAGCCTCCTTAGCTTGTCCAAACCCGTAAGTCCCATCTCTTCTATCTCTCTTCTTTTTAATATAAAAATACGACTTTTTGGAACCCGACGAAAATCGGAACAAAACGATTTCCGATTCGGTTTTTCTGCAAATTTCCACTTGTCACCAAATACATAATACCTACCTATATTCATGTTGACTATTAATCACCCATAAACCAATTTAAACAAACTTTCTCACATGAAATGATAGCTTTTTTACAATATCGTATTCTTTTCATAAAAATACCATGAAGTTCATTTTTTTTCGTTTAATCAATTCCCTCACTCCTAAATAAGTTTATTTTGATCACTAAACTTGTAGAAATCAAATTGAATGAATTTTCACACATGAAATGATAACGTTTTCAAATACCGTATTCTTGCGCTTTAATACCTTCAACTTTAACATGTCATGTTTTACCTCTAAACGTCATCAAAACTTAAAACAAGTCACGAGGTAATGACCTACCTCTCCACACACACAAATATAACCCTAACTGAAAAATATCAAAACATAGAATACGACATTACAGGACTTTTCACTAAAATACCATATTCTTTATAACCTTTACTTGAAAGCTTTAAGTTGTATAAAATTTTAAATAAAATGAAAGCACGATAGGTCATGGACATCGATCGTTTATCTAAACTGTCTTGTGGTGTCTAGGCAAGTGTGTCTAGGCTAGTGGTTTTTAATTAGGTCCACGACTGTGGTTCCTTACCACTTACCTGGCATTTACCTGGCCGCAATTGACGGTGAAGAGGCGATTTGAGGCTTCTAATGACTTATCGTTTAGACCTTAGAAATAGGCTAGTTGGCTTAGGAAACCCTAGAAAATAAAATACGGAAATCTATACCCTTTTACAAATAAATACCTTTTATTTATAAAACCGTTTTCCTAAATGAATAGTATTTGTTAAACCTAAGCAAAGCGCCACTACAACCCACTTTTGGGGAACCCGTTAGGGATAGTATGGTTCATCGTGCACCCGCGGGCTAGTAGTGCGAGATTCAGACCTCCGCAAGGAGCATTCGGTCTCGAAAGGTTTAAAATACAGCATTTAAGAATAATGTGATTTTGGAAATTAAAATATTTATTTAAAAGTATTCTTGTATTAATATATATTTAAATACCATTTAGACACCAATTTTATCATAATATAAAGTTCCCACTTTTTCCTAAAATTCCAAGATTAAAAGTTACATAAAAATACCATGAAATTCTAATAAAACAATTAATACTTTTATTAGGATATATTCACTATAATAACACAAATAAAATTCACATTCATTATAATTATAAAGACGAATAATAAATACTTGAGGTGTATTTTGAAAACTATACAAAAGTACTTTTTACATAAAACCCCCTCAAGTTTTACAAATTACAATAAGGCCCCTAACTAATATTGAACTTCAAATTACCTTCTTTTACTCTGACTCGGGTTAGAGTCTGACTATTTCTGACTTGAATATGATTCAAGTCAATCTATATTCTTTTATATTCCAACACAATTTGAATACATGAATCCCTGAATCTAGTTAACAATATATTCATTTTGACTGAATCAAACCATGAATATTCATCCATTATCCTGATATTCCATTTACCTGATTATACAGTTACAACATGTTTACTGATATCATGGTTTTGGTCAGTCACCCAACTTACATATTCCAATACTACAATACTGTTAAAACATTACGGGGTTTAAGGGGTAGATTGGTACGGAAGGTGTTAAAGGTGGCACGAGATGGTCAGATTAAGACACCTAATCTGAATCCTATTTCTGTTGTACCGTGGCATAACGGTTCCTTGTACTTCCTTTTGCCCTGATCTCTAGCATATAGAGATCCCCCTCGTATACACTGGCATCCTTCTGTACCAAGCTACAAACAACAGCGTTAACTCAATATTCCATCATATTCAACAATGTAATACTTTAGAAAATAATTTTACACTGTCATTCTAATTCTTCCTTATCTTTGGGACTTACCGAGCGACCTGTTCGCTGACGACATTCTATTTCTTTCTTTTCTGAATGTCGTCAGGTGCGTTGGACCAAGCTGAGATCGAGTCCACCGGTGAAGATTTGGAGCAGTTCCAAGAAGATCCCGAGCTTTAGATATTGTACCTTGTTCTTTCCAGTATTTTCATTTTCTGTTATGCCTCTGTTTAGGCATTGCTTTTCATTTCAGTTGTATTTTCCTTTCATGCATTGTACAAAGAATGTTATTAATAAAAGTTGCTGTTATTTCTATATCTTTCGTCTCTTGTGATTTATTTTATATTGCTTAGCTACGCTTAGCGTATGTACTTCTGAGTACATACGTAGCGGGCCTTGTCGCGTCCACTTCGCCGTACACTGGGAAGCGGGGCGTGACAATGTGGATCTATAAATAAATCTAACAATACAGTAGCATCATGTTAGAGCCTTGAGTATACCCTAGAAATCCGGACCCAACCCTCCACCTTTGGCCCCGCGAGATTCCCCATTTTGCCGGCGCCGCCGGTTCGTCTATAGAATTGGGTGTTAGGTTTTTGTGGGTACCTCTCTGTGGGTCATGTAGGATATTTGGTATACTTTGTTTTTCCTATATTATCTGTAGAGAAAATCCGGGACCGTTTAGCTAATTCTTGCATTTCGATATCGTGCGATACGGATTTATCCGACTTTGGTTTAAGTGTTTCGCGCGTATAGCAGCCATAGGAGTGGTCTAGGATATCGCTGCACGCGTTTAGCCCGCTAAGCTAACACTTGGTAGCTTGTGGGAGTCGATTCGTTAATTTGGCGTTGTGTCCGTGTTTGATTTAAAAGTTTAGTAATTTCATAAGTATTGGTTTTATATGATATTAGGATCACAGGCGGGGACTTCGGGCGGTGCTAGGAAGGGGAAAGAGGTGATCGGATTCACCTAGCTCGAGATCGTCGGCGTTAAGCGCCGAGGGCTAGATTCGGTGATATAACCATATACTTATATGTATGTATGTATGTATGTATGTATGTATGTATTGATTGTGCATGAGTACCATTTGCACATCCTATTACCTGTTGTACATTGACAAAGTATTATAGGACACTGCACCATTACTAATGGTTCATGTTGCACGAGCACCGAATTGTTTGCCACACACACAGACACACACCGTTGGTAATTGCCATGACACGCTCACTATAGATATTGCCATGATACGCACACTATAGAAATTGCCATGAATAAATATAGTGTACCGCTTTCATTATTATTAACAGTTAGACATTGTTTCGTGTTCTATTGCGCATCATGAATTGCATCATACATACATGCATACATTCATACATTGCTATAGTAATACACACACACGCGCACACACACACACACACACTCATATGATGTTTTATTTCGATTTCGTGGATTTGGGAAACCGTAAAATACATTTTGAAAACTGGAAATATTTAAAAAGTGTGGTTTTCCCTTGATATGATATTTCGTGTCCACCATGAGTTTTCTCGGTTCTGAGCTAGTTTTCGAGACCCGATTCGAGGAGTTGGATGAGCCATCTGCGGGTACATGGTGGACCCGGTAAGGTACCCTGGGGCAATAAGCTCGAGATGTAGACGATGAGCCTGACAGGGGCAGCACTACCTACCGGTGACTGTATGGAAACTCATCGGATATCCGAAGGATACCGTTCGGAGTTATGAGATGAGATGGATATGAGAGTCGATCAGAGGGACGGCGCTAGAGATATTGGGATTTGGGGTGTCGTTGATGGACACCGGATTTCTATGATGAGGATTCATTGATGAGGATTTTGTTTTATCCCACACTCGGGATTTATTATGACATACACGGTTTCACGCAGTTGTTGTACCCTAATGGTGTACCTTGATCATGATTTTGTTGCATATCCATACTGCTATACTTATGCCATCAGATTGCATATTTCGGATTTTCTTTTTCGTGCATGCTTGAGATTATCTGTACGATGTTATTTATTATAAAAGAGTTGGCAACTCACCCCCATTATGCCACAGTGTTTTGCAGGTTTGACCCTCAGTGTAGTCGCGGCAGGGCTCCTTATTGCATCATTGTCAGTGGATACTGCCATTGTTGGGTGTGAGACCTTTTGTAGGTGGGTTTTGGTGTGGGTATCCTATATGACTCCGTTGTATATCTTTTTGAATCTAGTACTCTCCATCTACCACTTATATGTATTTGACTTAGAAACGAGACTGAGAGATTCGGTATTAGTATATTATTTGTGCTTCTGGTTGTTGTGCGCGTGTGAGCCGGCTTTTATTTCATGCTGTGATGCTGTTTTACCTTTTATTATGTTGTTTTTACTTCTTATTTTCTTATTTCTTCGCTACAGCGTCGTATATATACCAGTTGTGGTTGTGTTCCGCCTTTATGCCTGAGTTGCTCCCGTTTGGGATGCCTTTTATATATTTTATGTTTCGTACCCGTTGAGGCTAGTTTTTACAAAGAAGATGCTGCCGAAATTTTAAAGAAAATAAATTTAAGTTTTAAGATTTTTAACTTGAGATTTTAAATGTTTTTAACTAATGTTTTATCACTCTATCATTTATTGTTTAGATTTCTTGGTTTTCGGCTTACTTGAATTACGTTATGCCTTTAGACATTGCGTGATTTAAGTGCCGGTCGTGTTCCTAATTTGAGTCATTGCAAAATTGGTATCAAAGCGCTAGGTTTTACCTTTCGGGGTGTAGGATGACCCTTGGTATGATGGAGTAGGTAGCTTAGCAAAGTAACGTAGCGTGTGTATGTTCCACGGCATACTTACGACACGGTACTCCGCCTAAGTGACCTTAGGACGTATTTTCTTTTAATTCCTTCCTTGATTCCATATATCCTTATGATTCAATTTCTATGTTCTTATCGAATCCTGTTTCCTTATTCCTTGATTCCATATATCCTCATAAGGGCACAAAGAGCTGCCGCTAGAGCCGAGGTCAGGGCAGACTCGTTTGAGACGAGGACTGATCACGGCGGTATGCTTATTCTTCAGGAACAGATTGATCCACCTTCTCCAGATCGTATTGCTAGGCTAGAGGCCAGTGTTCAGGACATACGCCAGATGGTTGGATCCTTGATAAGGATTAGTCGAGCACAGAGATCAGATGTTGCTCCACCTACTACGGTTATTCCGAGACTAAAGCGGTTCTGTACTGATGTATTAGCTCAGAGGCAGTATCACAGAGGCCGCGGCGGATTCTTTATCGGGCAGTTATATCGATCTTACCCACAGGGTCAGCAACCGTCGTTAGGATGTTATTGGTGTGGGAGTTGATATCACCACATCAGGGATTGTACCGTGAGGCGCCAGGACGAGGCAGCAATTACATGTGTTACCTTACCACCTTCTCCACCTCAGATAGCATTGCATCTTACGCCCGTTATTGCTTCACTCCAGACCTATGCTCAGAGAGGTCGTGGTCGTAGCGGTCTTTTTCAGAGAGGATGAGGTGGCAGTGGCGGAGGACAGCCGGTTGCTGGTAGAGGAAAGGCTCGAGTTTTTGCTTCGACCCCTCAGGATGCGCAAGCGTCGAATGGAGTCGTGACAGGTACTCTTTTAGCATTTTCTTTCGATGCGTGCTTTTTTTTGACCCGGTATCTGCGCATTCATTTGTTTCCACACACACTTCATACCAAGGTTTGGCCGAGGTTCGTCATTGTTAGAAGAGTCACTTGTCGTGATTACTCCCTTGGAGAGTCTTTTGTTACGCGACATGTGTTTCAGTCATGTACCATTCGTTTTGGAGATAGAGATTCGTCCGTTGCCTTGATCCTTCTTGATATGTTGGACTTTTACGTTCTCCTCGGCATGGACTGGTTAGCTACTTTCTTTGCGTCCGTGGACTGCCGTGAGAAGGCAGTTAGGTTATGTTTTCCGGGAGAGTCGGTTCTTGTTGTGCAGGGGGGCCGTAGTGCCGCCCCTCACGGTTTGATTTCTGCCCTTTGCGCTAGTCGGCTCTTGAGGAAAGGATGTCGGGGATTCTTAACCTATATTCGTGATACTGGAGCCACAGCAGATCTGTTGGACCAGGTTCCTATTGTGAGAGAGTTTCCCGACATAACTCCTGATGAGTTACATGGATTGCCGCCAGAGTGCGATATCGAGTTTTGTATCGAATTGATTCCCGGCACGGGGCCTATTTCTATACCGCCTTATCGCATGGCCCCGACCGAGCTTAAAGAGCTTAAGGATCAATTGCAAGAGTTGCTTGACAGGAGACTTATTCGTTCGAGTGTTTCGGCTTGGGGAGCTCCTGTCCTGTTCGTTAAAAAGAAGGACGGCAGTATGAGATTGTTCTTTGATTATCGTCAATTGAATCGAGTTACGGTGCGGAATAGGTATCCATTATCTCGCATTGACAATTTTTTTGATCAGCTCCATGGTGCAGGACATTTTTCCAAGAATGATTTGACGTCAGGTTATCATCAGTTGCGGGCCCGGAATGATGACATTCTGAAGACTGCTTTTCGTACGTGCTACGAGCATTATGTGTTCTTGGTGATGTCGTTCAGGCTCACCAATTCCCCAGCAGCGTTCATGGAATTGATGAACCGGATTTTCAGGACGTTCCTCGACCAGTTAATTATTGTGTTTATTAATGACATTCTGGTTTACTCCAGAAGTTGAGAACATCATGAGCAGCACTTAAGGATCACTTTGCAGACATTAAGAGAGCGCCAGTTGTTTGCTAAATTCTCAAAGTGTGTCTTCTGGCTTGATAGTGTTGACTTCTTGGGTCATGTGGTTACGGGAGTCAGTATCCGAGTGGACCCGAAGAAGATCGAGGCCGTACAGCTTTGGCCCAGACCTGTATCAGTGACAGAGGTCCACAGCTTCTTGGGCTTAGCCGGTTATTATCATCGTTTCGTACAGGATTTCTCAAGTATCGCTGCACTGCTGACCGGACTGACCCGGAAGGGTGTTCCTTTTCTTTGTATTGAGCCATGTAAGCTGAGTTTCTAACAGTTGAAGTCTCGTTTGACGACTGCACCAGTTCTATCTTTGTCTTCAGGATCAGGCGGCTTTGTCGTTTATTGTGATACTTCTAGAGTGGGGTTGGGTTGTGTGTTGATGCAGCATGATAGAGTTATCGCTTATACTTCTCGGCAACTGAAGAAGCATGAGCAGAACTACCCCATTCATGATCTAGAGATGGCCGCGGTGGTCTTTGCGCACAAGATTTGGAGACACTACTTGTACGGAGAGTCGTGTCAGATCTTCACGGACTACAAGAGCCTGAAATACATCTTCCAGCAGCGGGATCTGAATTTGAGGCAACGCCGTTGGATGGAGTTTATGAAGGATTATGATTGTGAAATCCTTTATCACCCGGGCAAGGCGAATGTGGTAGCCGATGCTTTCAGTCATAGGCCCGGAGTTAGATTGTTCTATTTGAGCGCAGTTCAGAGACAGACTTCTGCAGATTGGCAGATCTTGTGCGATAGTAGATTACAGTTCGATTTCACTTCCGCTGGAGGGCAGCTTGCTAATGTCCGCACCCGTCCACTTCTACTTGATTGTATCCGTAAGGCGCAGTCCGACGATGCTCGCTTGTCCAAGATTTTGGAGCATGTTCGGCAGGGTAGAGATTCGAAGTTTGTGATTGATGACCAGGGCATGCTATGTTTTGGGACTCGTTTGTGTGTGCCAGATTCTGAGGGGCTGAGACTCAAGTTCCTAGAGAAGGCACATCAGTCAGCATTCAGTGTTCATCCAGGTTCCATCAAGATGTATCGTGATTTGAGAGATATCTACTGGTGGGAAGGGATGAAGAGAGATATTTCGGACTTCGTTTCGAGGTGCCTGACTTGCCAGCAAGTCAAGGCTGAGCATCAGAGACCGGCAAGAGAGTTGCGGTCTTTTCCTATTCCGGAGTGGAAATGGGAGCAGATCTTCATGGATTCGCTGTGGGTCTACCCTGGTCCAGTCGAGGGTATGACTCCATTTGGGTGATAGTTGACCGGTTGACGAAAGTGGCTCACTTCCTTCCAGTGAAGACCACTTTCGGATATGCTCAGTTGTACATTGATGAGACTGCCCGTTTGCACGGCATTCTTACAAGAATTATATCCGACAGAAGCACCCAGTTTACCAGCCGTCTTTGGCAGAAACTTCAAGAAGCTTTGGGTACCCGATTGAGTTTTAGGACCGCTTTCCATCCGCAGACCGATGGTCAGTCAGAGCGGACTATACAGACTCTCAAGAATATTCTTCAAGCATGCATGCTTGATTTTGGTGGCAGTTGGGATCGCCACTTACCGTTGATAATTTCTCCTACAATAACAGTTTCCAGGAGACGATTTAGATGGAACCTTTTGAGGCTTTGTATGGGAGAAGTTTCGATCACCAATTTGTTGGACCAAACTCAGCGAGAGCAAGATTTTGGGACCACGGCTAGTCTATGAGACTACGAAGAAGATCCAGTTGATTCAGGATAGGAAGAGAGCAGCTCGGTGCAGAAAGAAGTCGTATGTCGACCGTCGTCATCGTATACTTGAGTTCGTAGTGGGTGACCATGTATTCCTATGGATTTCTCCGATGAAAGGTGTGATGAGATTTGGGAAGAAAGGGAAGCTTAGTCCCAGGGTTGTGGGTCATTTCGAGATCCTTGAGCGAGTTGGTACCGTTGCCTATCATTTGGGACTTTCGACCAGTTTTCCGGATGTACATCCCGTATTTCATGTATCGATGCTTCGCAAGTACCTTCATGACCCTTCTCATGTGATTCAGCACCAGACCATCCAGCTGGAGCGCGATCTTTCTTTCACTGAGCAGTCGGTAGTTATTTTGGATCGGCAGGTGAAGAAACTTCGGTCAATGGTCTTGCCATCATTGAAGGTTCTATGGCGTGGCCCGAACAGCGAAGAGGTCACATGGGAAGCCGAGAGCAAGATACGGAAAAAGTTTCCCCATCTCTTCGAAAGTACGCATAGTAAGATTTTTAAATTTGAGGATCGAATTTCTTTAAGGGGGAAGATTATAACACGTTAGAACGCGATTAGAGTTAACTAAGTGATATTATGCGGGTTTTTAATAAATTTAACCAATAGTTGTTTTCACATATTTTATTATAATTAATTAATATTTTATTAAATTATTTTTATGCTTGCACACACATGTGTATGCTAATCTAGGGTTAAGGATGTATTAACCATGCTTTGTTAGCCATGGCACCTTAGCATATTATGTTATCTTATCTTATCTTATATATATGTATACATATTTATTTTAAGTATAAGTTATATTTTATAAATGAAGAAAGAGAAAAGAAAAGGGATGATGAGGCTTGGGAGCATGGGGGGACAAAGCATGGGAGGTATTTAATGAAGAGAGAGAGAGAGAGAGAGAGAGAGAGAGAGAGCGCATGGCTCTCAAAAAGCCATGTCTCATCTCACTCTCACCCTCTCATTTCTTCACAAACCCTCACTCTCTCTCTCTTTTCTTTCTTCTTCTTCTTCACAAAAGAAAATTCTTCACCTGAAAACCTTTTCCCCACAATCCTTAAGCCTAAACCAACATCAAACCCCACTAAACCCTTCACTAAGCTTGCTTAAGCCCTCTTATGATGTCTTGGAGCTTGATGGCTAGGGTTTCATCCAAGTCTTGGTGAGGTATTGATGCTAAACCCTTGTTTAGGCTCTAAGGAAGGTTTTGTGTTAATTAGTTTCAGATGTATATCATGTTGTTTTAATATTAGTGTCGATATCGTGTTTTTGGTCAAGTTGGGTTCTCTGTTGTATCTACTATCTGTATGTGGATCAATAATTAAATCTAGCAATACAGTAGTATCATGTTAGAGCCTTGAGTATATCCTAGAAATCCGGACCCAACCCTCCACCTTTGGCCCCGCGAGATTCCCCATTTTGTCGGCGCCGCCGGTTCGTTTGTAGAATTGGGTGTTAGGTTTTTGTGGGTACCTCTCTGTGGGTCATGTAGGATATTTGGTATACTTTGTTTTTCCTATATTATCTGTAGAGAAAATCCGGGACCGTTTAGCTAATTCTTGCATTTCGATATCGTGCGATACGAATTTATCAGACTTTGGTTTAAGTGTTTTGTGCGTATAGCAGCCATAGGAGTGGTCTAGGATATCGCTGCACGCGTTTAGCCCGCTAAGCTAACACTTGGTAGCTTGTGGGAGTCGATTCGTTAATTTGGCGTTGTGTCCGTGTTTGATTTAAAAGTTTAGTAATTTCATAAGTATTGGTTTTATATGATATTAGGATCACAGGCGGGGACTTCGGGCGGTGCTAGGAAGGGGAAAGAGGTGATCGGATTCACCTAGCTCGAGATCGTCCGGTGAGTAGATTTAACATCTACGGAGGAATCGCCTGTATGACATTAAGCTCCGAGGGCTAGATTTAGTTATATAACCATATGCTTATATGTATATGTATATATATATATATATATTGATTGTGCATGAGTACCATTTTGCACATCCTATTACCTGTTGTACATTGACATAGTATTATTGGACACTGCACCATTACTAATGGTTCATGTTGCACGAGCACCGAATTGTATGCCCCACACACGCACACCGTTGGTAATTGCCATGACACGCTCACTATAGAAATTGCCATGACACGCACACTATAGAAATTTCCATGAACAAATATATTGTACCGCTTTCATTAGTATTAACAGTTAGACATTGTTTCATGTTCTATTGCGCATCATGAATTGCATCATACATACATTGCAATAGTAATATATATATATATATATATACACTCTCATATGATGTTTTATTTCGATTTCGTGGATTTAGGAAACCACAAAGTACATTTTGAAAACTTGAAATATTTAAAAAGTGAGGTTTTCCCTTGATATGATATTTCGTGTCCACCATGAGTTTTCTTGGTTCTGAGCTTGTTTTCGAGACCCGATTCGAGGAGTTGGATGAGCCGTCTGCGGGTACATGGTGGACCCGGTAAGGTACCCCGGGGCAATAAGCCCGAGATATAGACGATGAGCCTGACAGGAGGAGCATTACCTACCGGTGATTGTCTGGAAACTCGACAGATATCCGGAGGATACCGTTCGGAGTTATGAGATAAGATGGATATGAGAGTCGATCAGAGTGGCGTCTCCTACGATATTGGGATTTGGGGTGTCGTTGATGGACACCGAATTTCTATGATGATGATTCATTGATGAAGATTTTGTTTTATCCCACACTCAGGATTTATTATGACATGCACAGTTTCATGGAGTTGTTGTACCCTAGTGGTGTACCTTGATCATGATTTTTTTGCATCCATACTGCTATACTTATGCAATCAGATTGAATATTTTGGATTATCGCTTTTTCGTGCATGCTTGCGATTATCTGTACGATATTATTTACTATTCACGAATTGGAAACTCACCCCCGTTGTGCCACAGTGTTTTGCAGGTTTAACCATCTGTGTAGTCGCGGCAGGGCTTCTTATTGCACCATTGTCAGTGGATACCACCACTGTTGGGTGTGAGACCTTTTGTAGGTGGGTTTTGGTGTGGGTATCCATATATGACTCCGTTGTATATCTTATTGTATCTAGTACTCTCCATCTACCACTTATATGTATTTGACTTAGAAACGAAACTGAGAGATTCAGTATTAGTATATTATTTGTGCTTTTGGTTGTCGTGCTCGTATGAGCCATCTTTTATTTCATGCTGCGATATTGTTTTACCTCTTATTATGTTGTTTTCACTTCTTACTTGCTTATTTCTTCGCTACGGTGTCGTATATATACATGTTGTGGTTGTGTTCCGCCTTTAGGTATGAGTTTCTCCCATTTGGGGATGTATTTTATATATTCTATGTTTTGTACCCGTTGGGGTTAATTTTTACAAAGGAGATACTGCCGAAATTTTTAAGAAAATAAATTTAAGTCTTAAGACTTTTAACTTAAGATTTTAAATGTTTTTAACCAATGTTTTGTCACTCTCTCTTTTATAATTTAGATTTCTGGGTTTTCGGCTTACTTAAATTACGTTACGCCTTTAGACGTTGCATGATTTAAGTGACGGTCACGTTCCTAATTTGGGTCGTGACATCGAGTAGCCGGGTTTTAGAGGGCACCGGGCCCTCATCTCATGACGTTCAAAATGAGGAGGCCTTACTCTAGAATTGGAGAGCTATTCGCCGCACTCGTAGGGCATATAGGATGACCCACGGATGGGTGCTCAAGTTACTGGATTCCGTGAAGTGCTGGGTGGCCCATTCACTTCGTTGATTGGGGTTGCCTCACTTCTTGGATTGGCAGGTAACTTGCCGCACTCATAGGGCTCTTAGTTCATCATTGCACGGGCTATCCACAAGACCGGGGAACGTCGGGTTTCATTTGCGGCTCAAATGAAACCCGAGGCTCCTATATTATCTGTTATTCTGTTTTGCATATCGTTTTTCTGTGATATTGCTTATATCATGTCTGGGACGAATGATTATATATTTATTTATATACTAGTAGATATTATATATGTTTTGCACCAGCGCTAGTCCAGCCCCCGCTCTGCCGTTAGTTAAGTAACCTAACGGTGCATGATGGGGCCCCATGGCGAATGCGGATGGCATATACGTACATTGTATTTTCGTTCTTTTCTGGTATGATAGGGATTAATTGATGGGACCGTATTAATTTTGATTAATGCAAGGAAATAGACCTAAAAGATGTTGTCGGAACAAATTTTGAAAAACTATAGTTGTATTCTTTTGTTTTGCATCGTGGTATTCAGTTAGGAATATCATGCGCCTCATTCGATGAGGAAAGAGCCTAGATCCCTTCACAGGGAGTGACCTCTTTGGCAAAAGTTTACGTGACTATAAATTACTCGGTTTTTTCTTTAAAATCATTGGTTTTCTACAAAACCACTCATTTAAAAAATGCAGAGCCTAAACCACTCCTTTTTTTTCAAAACTGCTCGGGTTCTTTCAACGATATCAAGTTCATTACGTTAAAGGTTTTTCGCCAAAAACCAGTCGTAGCCCTCCATCATTTCTTACGAGTACTGCTCAGTATTCGTGCTACGTATATTGGCATTGTCAAGACGTAGTGTGCAGTAGATGAGTATTACTTGTTTGTAGCATTAAATGTGATTGGTTAGGAAAGTCGTACAGTCATGTTGGCATTGTCAAGGATACATACAGGTGGGTTTGACGCAACCAAGATAATGACGGGTTGAACTTGACTAAGACCCTTTGATATGTTGGCATTGTCAAGGTTACTGGGGTCCTATGGGTAAAAACCATATCGAGAGTTTCAAATATAAAGAAAACTTGTCAGGCATGCGCATACATTCTGGAGTGTGGTGACTTGAGTGGTTTCCATCAGGTTATCACGCGGTGATAGTTGGATCCCAATTCCAAATGATGAGTAGGTGTTACTCGGGTGATTTTCAGATGATCCTGACTAATTCTTCTTTTAGGGTTTGAAGGAGAATTCGAGGAAACAGTGGGAGCCATCCTGATTAAATAAAGTGATTAACTAATCTAATTTAGGTTAGAGTGCACGCTGAGTGTTTCTTCTCTCTCTCTCTCTCTCTCTCTCTCTCTCTTTGGTAGCGACCATGACCTGACCTTAAACTAAAACTCATGAACCAAGTTAACTGAACCTTCTTACACACTTTGGTTTTGGACTGTCATGATTCACGAAAAATTCACATATATCCCTGCCGCTCTTATATCCCCTTTGCATTTCTCCAGAACACTCTGTATCACTACGAAGATCCATATTACTTGGGTATTCCATCATATAGTTACATACGAACTCAAAGAAACTTGTTTCAATTCAAGGATGGTTTCCGGTTCTGGAAAAATTGAATAGGATTATTCGGTTGTTTTCTCTTTACCTTCTCTCAGGTTGCGAAAGTTCCTAGTAGTAGGAGAGTACACCTATTACGTTTATTGGATAGTCTTCTTCGAAACCTTAGGCAGGTCCCTAAAGGTAGGGAAAGTAAAAAACCAATTAGCCTAAGTGTGGTGTACAGAAGGTAAGAAATAGAGACATATAAAGCGATAAGCGTGAGGGTAAAAGAAATTGTGACTGCCGTCATGATTCACGACGAAGCGCATATATCCCTGCCACTCATACTTCCCCTTTTGCATTTCTCCAGAACACTCCGTATCACTATGAAAATCCATATTGGTTAGGTATGCCATCATATAGTTACATACAAACTCGAAGAAACTTGTTTCTGTTCGAGGATGGATTCTGGTTCTGGAGAAATTGAATAAATTATTCGGTTGTCTTTTCTCTTTACCTTCTCTCAGGTTGCGATGGCTCCTAGTATTAGGAGAGTACACCATTAAGCTTATTGGATAGTCTTCTTCCAAACCTTAGGCATGTGTCAAAAGATAGGGAAGGAAGAAAACCAATTAGCCTAAGTATGGTGTACAGAAGGTAAGAAGTAAAGACATATAAAAGGATTGCAGTGAGGGTAAAGAAAATTGCGATTACTGTCATGAATATGGATAGTGGAAGAGGCATTAGTAGGAATACCCGGCCACCCCTACGAAACTTTTTCATGTTTCGGTCTTATTGTGCGGTGTTAATTGAAAACTGCTTTCCCAATTAGATTCTGACTCCAGGGTATGTATTACCAGACTTTATTCTCACATATATATGGCATTACAGATGTTGAGTGGGAGTAGAACATTGAGAATTGGGTGATTAGATACTCAATATCAAAATTCTTTGTAATTGGTGATATTTCAGGAAATCGCTTGGGTTTTGCCTAATGGCAAATATTTGATTTTGAATTTCTATTGTTATGCACCAATTTCAAACTGATATATTTGTATATTTATTTTATAAAATGAGATATAACTTTTTGAAATTATGTTTATCACATTTATCTATATCAGTTGATGGCTAGGTAAGGTGCACTCAATAACGGTGCAGTTCTTCTTAACCATAACATAGTTTTCAACTTACGACACATAGGGTTTGAGTTATTAAACTCAGAGGACTTATACAGAGTATTGTATGTTGTCCGATGTCCATTAGGACAAGGGGTTGTTGCTCGTACTATATTCCGTTTACTTGTGACTTCTCTGGTTTTAGACATGTATTTCGTTGAAATACAAGGTCCAAATTTTGAGAAGTTATAGGTATAAGAATAAAGTAGAGAACCATACGTTGCAAGTATCATAATTCTTCATGGTGATCGAAGGTGTAGATCATCACGATAGGTATTCCGTCGTAAGTAATATATTTGAGAACTTGCTTCTCTCTCAGGTTACTCATCCGTGGGTACGCTCCTTGATGAGTAATACTGCTTAGCCCTTTTCCATTTAGTCGATAGCATTGGAAACAGCTGCATGTATTTTGAATCTGGTTCAAATTAAATTAGTGCCTTTATTTCTATATTGGATATAGAATGGATTCATATCTTAACGCTGTTAAGGTATATGGAGTAGTCCGGGTTATACTTAAAACCAGAATCTGGAAAAACTCAAGGCACATTTCAGTAAAGGAAATTTATGGGTTATCCCGGGCTTTGACGAGAGTTAACATTCTACCATTTAGAGGATCAATAGTTATATTGTTCTTGACTTGCCACCTCTTTAGTAAAATGAATTCTTTTAAGAAAACACAAGTGGGAGTATGGTAGAACTGGAAGTGATTCCAGAACCACAAACGATTACTGAAAATTTAGTAGAATCTAAATATTCAATTGGATTCTACAATCCATTAGCCACTCCGCAGATATAATGGGTAACCTCAGCCACCCGAGAGGTACTTTGGTATCCTCAAAGACGGTGACAGGGAGGTTTTAATGACCCAAGCTTGCCACTACTGCTGTCCTAGACTATGAGATCTGGTAGTGGATAAATATAACGTCGTTCTAAATTAGCTTTAGAAGTGCACGTGTATATGACTCTGCCAGAGGGTTCTTGTAGTCAGTGGGAGCAGCGGAAGCGTGGTAGGCCAGTAGCTTAGGTCTATTTATAGACTAAAGCATGTATAGCGCAGATAGATCGTCTATTTTTGATGTAACGGTCATAGAGTTTGATTTCATCAGAACAATAGATGGACCTGGTAAGAAGATAGTAGGGAGTGATGTCCTGGTATTCGGATGATGTACTCCTGATAGGAAGTGATATTCCTATACTACGATCGGTTATACTGTGGTTATCACAAGGTGTTTCTCTATATATGATCTGGACAAGATATCAGGGATTCTGGTCACTGGATCTATGGTTTTAGATCTAGATTTGGGAAGTGTCCCAATTTGGGTACTTTGACACTATTCTAAAGTGTTTTAGAATGGATGACTCCTGGCGTGGTGATGTACCCATAAGTGATAGAGTCACCCTCTCTAAAGAGATGTCTTCTAGACTTATGAGGAGAGGGATTTGCATGATTGACATATCACTTGCTTAAGCAATTGAGTCAATTATTAGATGTCAAGTACCACACCAGATATTTATTTTTGCACTAGATGCAATAAGCATATATTGATCCAATCCTGGAGAAACATTAGGAAGCAATTGTGAACATAAGTGGATGTTCTTGGTATATGGTAACGGCGGCTTCCTTCCTGAATGACAAAGTAGCTGTCAGAGTTAATAGTTTTCCCTCTTTTGAGGGGAAGTATGTTGGAAAGGTGGTTCAAGCAGATACTGAGGAAGGCATGGCACAGAATACTGATTAAATTCAGTGGAAGATACGGTCTAAGAAGTTTGTTGGATTTGGAGTTCATTTGTGAACTTGGGCCCATCAGATATCCAGACAAATTCTAAGACATGTATCGCTCATTTTGGGAGATAGTCTTTCTCTGCGAAGTTGATATTTAGAGAGATAAACATAGAAACATTGGAGCGGATCCACTCACTGAGGCTATTTCTCGAACGCGATAGTTTCACAAACATGCTTTATGAGACTGATTAGTAGAGAAGTTGGGTGTTCGGTATCACACGGGCTGTGAGTATGCGACACCGCAATAATTAGCCATAAGTACAAGTAGGAGATTATTGGATATAGTACCCTCAAGTCAATTATTGTAATCACAGGCAGGCGATTGTGATGATTGAAGGAGGACCTATACGGGTAGAACAGTCTTACTCGAGACGATAGTATGATATCTGGTTTGTCTTTATCATCATGTACATACATTATGTGGTATTACGGATAACTATTACATGTTGATAAAGCCCGTAGGATTATTGCTTCACTACCAGCGTTATAATGGCGGTCATACATATGGGGGATGGGTAGTCCATAAGCACATCCTTAAATGTCCCTAGTCATTGGAGTATCGAGACTGGGCATCGTTATTCCGGAGTAGACTAGTGTATACATTTCTAGACCCTGATGATGGGCGATGATTGGTCCCACGGCCATTGGTCTTTCGCACCTAAGATCGTATACAGCTGCTCACTAGCGATGAGTGCACTAGACGGACTCGCCGAGAACATGCTAGTTGGTATTATATCTATTGTCGGATAGCAGTTCTCAGGTGACATGAATACAGGATAGTCCTTCGACCTGAGATTGTCATTTGTCTCGTGTAAGTTCCCACTGTGCTTTGATTACTACCCTACCACGGCTCAAAAGAGTCGTGCAAACAGGTTTTATTTGGGTATAGTCCCGAGTGAAATGGAGGCAGTGAGCAGATCGTCGAGGATTCATCTCTCCCTGTATTAGGGGTTGATGTCATGCTGTGCACGGGTGGCCATCACCAGAAATCTTTGGCCAAGATGGACAAGAATTATTGATTTGGATCAGTAGTTTCTCAGTGGGTGATGGGCTTCACACCGACACGAAATATCCGTTATTAGGGGTCTGACTTTATCCACCCCCCTAGACCCGATATGCGATACTCTTAGACGAATAGACCGGACTGTACGGAGATTGTCACAGATAGGCTCGGTAGGGATCCGGATGAGTTTTTTCATCGGCCTTCCATTTCGACAGGTACCCGGGTAGCCATTACGTATAGCTAGTGCCGCTGACGTACTTGTGGTTATGGATTTATCCAGTAACTCGCTGCCTGCGTACTGTCGAGTCTTTAAACTCCCACACAGAGGGTTTCCCTAGTTCAGGCGAAATAATGTAGTAGCCGTATTTTGATACGTGTAGGGTTCCGATCGAATGATTGTGCTAGTTACCCGGACTTTCGATCGGATGGTTGATAATACTAGCCGGCTTAGGATTGAGCCGGATTATTAAATCAGGTATTGATTTAATAATTTACGTATATATATTTCGATATGTATATTCTAGTATTATGTTCTTTGTGTTATTCTATCTCTTTGGGTATTCGTATTTTGATACGAATACGGGTACGTATATACAGTTGAGTGTATTCCGTATTTATACGGAAAAATATTCTAGAAGGTGGACACCTCATTTTAGTTTATCCATTTATTAATTTAAATGGAAAATGAGGTGTAAAGGTAGTGAGGTGAGAATGGAGAGAACCATGCTTGAATAGTGTTGACAAATGAATTGTAAATTCATTTGTGCAAACTACTCAAGTATGGTTGCTATATGTTTATTGGAAAAAAGGTTTATTCAAAACCATGCTTCTTAGTCTTCTCTCATTTTGTTGGTTGGTTGGATGAAATAATTCTCACCATTTTTTGCTCATCTCTCCTCACTAGCCTTTCTTGAGCTCCTCCTCCTTCTTCTTGATCTTCCACCCTACCATCTCATGTGTTGACAATTAAGGGTGGATGAGAGATAGAAATACACTAAGAACAACTCACTATATCACTAGAAACTCTAGATTAGCAACCTAAAGTCGCTAGTTGCTCTACTAGATTTTTTGTGTGGAGCTAGAACCATGAACCACATCTCTCGGGTGGATCATCTTCGACGGAGGAAGATCGGCGGCCAAGCTCGATCAAGGAGACCTCAAGGAGCTAAGGAAGTGGGTAAAAGACCGAAGGACAAGGATCTTTTGGTAAACACTCTATCATAATAGATAACCTCTTTGTAGCTTACTAGTTTCATGTTTGGTTTCGATTCTAAGTAGTTGGTTCTAGCGCCAAACTTTTTAAACCCAAAAATTTTCGTTCTGCAACGGCCGCGGTCGACGGCCAGGGTGCTAGGAACCCTAACAATGCGATGAGGTGATGCGTCACTTCAATGATTACAACGGTCAATTGCTCCCCTGCCACTCTGCCCTTTTGAAGATTGTTGTTGGATCGATCTGGGAAGCTCTACCTGAGCTTGCTGAGGTCATGCCTCTCCAGGCACTCGAAGATGCTGAAGACAAGGTGCATTCAGTATATCTGATGGGTATGATTTTGAAGAAATGGAGAGATGATCTCGTCATTATCTTGCATCGCGTCTTCCAACAGAAAGCGATAATATCCTCATACCGGAGGATAGAAAACATCAATGGTGATCCTGAAGCTTGCATCCGGGAGAAGATGCACAAAAAGATGGTCAATGAAGCTAGAAGTGCTTTACTCAAACTTGCCTTTAAGTTTGAGAATCCATGTCCCGAATTTAGCATTCTGCCACTATAGATCCTAAATGATGTAGTAGCACTTGCTTTTAATTTTGTCCTTTGTTTCCTCTGTAATCATCCTTAGCTGGCAGTATATAGTTCCTATTTTTTGAAGTATAAATGAAAAGCATTTTTTTATTTGCACCTCTCTATTTCTTATTTGTCCTGAGCTGGCATGAACTAGTTTATTTACACATTTCAGAGTTTCTAGTTTATTCACTCATTTTGGAGTTTATAGTTTATTCACTCATTTCGGAGTGTTTTTAGTTTACATCCATTAGGTTTATAAAAAAACTCGCCCTAACATTGGATGTAGATAACCCCCACTCTTTTATGACAGGGGGTCCGTTAGGTTTGTGGTACTAGGTTTAAGTCCATCGTACTGTCGCGTTGGCTGATATATTTCTCGATATGCAGTCCCTTAGGTTGCTGCTCGAGTAGCCCCACATATATCGTGTCTCTGATGCCTTCTGAGGCTGGACAAGATGTCTTCAAATAATCTTCTTATATTGCAATATCCGTATTACCGTCAAAAGATCAAGCGTTAGGTAGTGTCGTGGAGCTTTTTACTTGAGATTAAGCTTAATTTGAAACCCCGATGACTCTTAACCGCACCCTTCTGAGGTGGGATGACATCCAATGGTCTTTAGGCTTTATATGTATTGCCATCAAGACCCGAAGGTAGGAATATGCCGTCACTTCAATTTTGCGTTGGCGTCACACCGTTTCATGCTAAAGTAAGGTAGACATCCGAATGACCTCTATGTTGTATATATTGAAATCAAGATCTGGAGCTAGGATTTTTCCATCACTCCACTTTTATTTGGCCGTTACGTCCACACCCTACTGGAATGAGGAAGAACGTCAAGATAATCTGTAGGCTGTAGATGTTGCTATCGAGATCTGGAGTTAGGAATATGCCGTCACTCCCCTTTTATTTGGCTGTTGCGTCTGCACCCTGCTGGAATGTGGAAGAACGTCGAGATGATCTTTAGGCTGTAGATGTTGCCATCGAGATCTGGAGCTAGGATTTTTCCATCACTCCACTTTTATTTAGTCGTTGGGTCCTTGTTGACGTCGCATCTGCACCGAGAAGGAACGTCGTGATGATCTCTAGGCTGTAGATGTTCCCATCGAGATCTAGAACTTCTTTTGACAAAGCATAGTGGGAATATATGGTTCCCTTTCTTTCATTTATGCCCATGGATTGTGTACCAAAGTCAGTATGGACCTACTTGCAGGGCAGAAAAATTTTATTTTATTATTTATTTATTTCCGCGATGCTCTATTTTTTCAGCTTTTCATATCGCGAAAGTCGCGGTTGCCCAATCATTTCGGCTATTTTTCATAGTGCCCAATCATTTCGGTTATGTCAATTTTTTGTTTTTTACTCGCTACTTTTTTTTGTGAGTTGAGCATTTAGAACCTGATACCAATTTTGGCATCAATATCGCTACAACTGGAATGTTGTCAAAAGCGAATTATCATTTTCCTTTGTTGATTTGAACAAAGGAGGCTTAGCAAACAGGGTTAGGAGCCTGTCGACCAAGGCTTTCAACTTTACGAGCCATAAGGATCTCATAAAGATATTTCTCCCTATGAGTCGTGAGGATCTCATAGGTGTGTTTTTTCCTTAGAAATCGTGAAGCTCCTAAGTTGTATTTTCTCTTGCAAATCGTAAAGATTCACAGGTGCCATTCACCTTGTCGAGCAATATTTCTCGATTTCAGTAGGTCTTGTTTAGAAATAGATTTATTTACGCCCGTGGATTGTATACAAGAGTCAATATTGGACCGCATGTAGGGCATAAATTTATGGTATTATGATGGCTTAAGAATGGATTTGGATCCCTGTAACTTAAGGCTTTTGAATTCTATAAGCCGTGAGGGTCTTATAGAGAGTATATTCTCCTTACGAGTCGAGAGGTCTCGCAAGTGCATTTTCTCCTTATGAATCGTATGGATTCCTAAGTGTGTTGCTCCTTGGTGAGTCGTAAGAATCTCACGCAGGTTTTTTCTCCTTACAAATTCATGAAGGATTTGCAAGTGAATTTTTTTAGCAAGCTCGCGCCCTTTCTGGTTTTCACAAACTCGTCGGTATCCTACTGTTTTTACTCACAGCGCCCTTTTGGGTTTAATTCGTGCCCATTTTGCTTGTGGATGATTGATTCAAATAAGTGTGTCTATGTTGTGTTGTAAATACCGCAATCAATAACGGTGTCGTAATAGCTAGCTGATAGTGAGTACGGGTCATCCACAGGGAAATGGTGAATTACTTATCTTGTTTAAAACGAGTTGACAAAGAAAGGAGGAATTTTGATCGTTTATTACTAAGTAGGTTTGAAAAGTTTATAAGAGAAGGGCTTGTATGGTTTATAGGATTTAGTAGTTAATGGATGGGGTTGTAAAAATAAATATTTTTATCTTTTAATTATTTAATACTAGAGAAATAACGATGGATGTGGATTAAGGTTCTTGGAGGGAATTAGGGTTTTCCTCTACTGACCCTTGTCCTTCCATTGATCCCTATTCGTCTCAAGCCCTTAACAAAACGATTATTAACGAATCTTAAATTATGGTCGTGACTATCAAGAATTGATAGCATACCCGATAAGAGGGTTAATATTCATTTTACTAAAGTTTATAAAAATTAAAAATTTAAAAAGAATTTAAGAGATATTGTTCATCCATTATTCTACCCTATCCTTCAAACCCTAACAAGCGAGAATTTACTCGCTCTTTAGGATAAACGAAGTAAAAGAAATGTGGAAGAAAACGGAACCCATAATTAAAATTAAAAATGCAGAATGTAATTGCAGAAAGTAAATGCAGAAAGTATTTGCGGAAAGTAAATGCGACAAAATTAAAAGAAAGAACCACCTTTTATTGAATAAATATTGCATTACAAAAGTTGCTCGCTGAAAAACCAAATTATAAAACCCTAGTTTTCTCCAGATTGCTTGATCGGTAGATATTCTTCGATGGATAGATAGATAGATGATAGATGCTCTCGGTCCTTTTATAGGCTCTGGAACTAGAAACCGTAAACGTCATACTGAAGTGTGTGCAAAAACGATCAAGATCCTGAAGTTTCATATCCTACGGCCACCAAACGACCGCGCAACAGCCTCCTATTACCCTGTTAGACCGCGGTTTATCCGCCCTCTGGTGAGTTTTCATCTCCAGATTTCTCGTGCCTTCCTCTATCGACATTTGGAGATCTTTCTGATAAAAATATTCTGAAAATATATCTCTTAGTCCCTACCGTTGTGAGATTCTTCAATTTGCTCCTAACATTCGGCAGATTTGGTTTGGTGAATCGATTTGCTGTGGGTCTCCTACTTATTTTTCAGACCTGAGCTGATCTATTATAATTCATGCACAATATCTCAAATCAAATTGTTAGTAGCATTTGTTTTATTTGAGATATTATTTCGGCCAATTAATTGATATGATATCTTAGGAATATTGGTTAAAAATATTTGATATGATATGCATATTTTAATAATAAAAAACCTCATGAATATTTTATTTAAATATGATATGCATATATTCTCCAATTATATTAATTATAAATTAAGAAACATATGACAATAATCTTTTTACAAATAAACCCACATATATTTTTAATTTACAAATAACACCTTTTAGTAACTAATAATAATAGGGAAAATGTCCATACAAACATGCGGTAAATTTTACTGATCAAATACCCCCAAACTTATCTTTGATCGTCCCGAGCAAACTATTTTATTATCAAAAGAAAAAGAAAAACGTAGCACACTTTCGTAGGCAACACGATTGCACTTAACTCGTGCAACAAGCTGTTAAATCTCTAGGTGTCCCTAGTAGGAGGAGTGTTGTCTTCTAATGGTTTTCAGCGAATTACACCCACAAAATCCCAGAAATTTAGAAATTAAAGGAAAGAAGACGAAAATTACATGCAAAGATAAGGAAAATATAAAAGAAAAAACTTGAAAATAAGAGTTTCAAACTAAACTAGCCTTTTAGTTGTCATGAACCCTATCTTAATGGTCTTGAAAAGATTTCAGAAATCACATCACCCCTCAATAAAACATCGTCTTTAGTCTTCCTCGTTACCTTTCCTCCAAACATCGATTATATACCCCTATGTGTGTGTAAAAGACATCCCTACACTTGGACAATTCAATTCAAGCTGTCATACCCTTTGGCCACATTCCTTAGTACTTTTTAGTCGGTGATGTTTTAGATGGATTTGCTCAGACATTCTTCATGCGACCTTTAATATTTCTTGAGGTACTAACCAACCGATTACCGAATGTGCTCATTTATTAAGACGTAATTAGAAATATCCTAGTTTTACAATACCTAAGGCTTAGCAGTGACTCCCAAACCAGTTGGTCTAAGGAACTAAGTGATAAGGCAACCTTGCTATATTTTTTTTATGCTGTAGTCAGATAAGGATCGGTTTGATTTGAAATGGTGTAAGGCTCTCTTTCACACCCATGATTGGGCAAGTCAAACATGTTATTCTTGGGCACCTCATCAATTAGATTATTAAGCGATTGATCATTAAATACATTTGGTTAGGGTTCAGAATGGAAGGTGTTGAGATCAAAAGAATTGGTTTTAATTTGACTTTGAGGGATCCCAGGTTCTTTCTAACTACTCAATTCCAACTCTACTACAAGACTAGACATGGTTTGTGAAGAAGTTTCAATGAAGGATTCTCTTTGAACCGTGGAACTTCCTAATTGATATTCAGAAGCACTGTCTAGATAAGGTGCAAGAGTTGAGTATGGTTGGAATGTGTTTAATTGTTGGCTACATGCGAGTTCAATGTGTTCCACAATAAAAATGGGTTAACGAATCGCCACATTAGCCTCAAGAGAAGTATCAATGTGAGAGGGTATGAAAATTTGGTAATGTTGATAAGAGTTAGAAGGGTGTATCTAATTTTCATAAATAGGATTAGGATCAACATTGTGATATGAAGAAGATTGAGATTGGTAGAATTGTTGGCGAATGGCTTTTGCAATTTGCTCAGCAATGGTCATGGGTGTAAAAGTTGTCATATTCACCTCAAAAGGAGTATCAACATTTTCATATGGAAATGTTTGTAATTGTTGTTCTAACTGTTTTGGAGCAGTGAAAGGTATGAAACTTTGGCTACGGGCTTTCGCAATATGCTCAGCAATGGACATGGATTTAAAAGTTTCCTCACTAGCCTCAAAAGGGTTATCAACATAAGAAGGTGTTGAATTTTTACACGGTTGACAGGAATTTGAGTGAGGTGTCCAACTGTTATTTCTAGAGCCTTATATTCTATCCCTTAAAGAAATGGTGGAGTCGGATGTTTTACCAAAGCAATAACGTAGTTATGTGTAGCAAAGCTCGCCAAGAGTTGGTCGGTGTGGGTTACCCATCATAAGAGAGTGAAAAGAATTGGAAGGTGAAATGGGAATGATTTTTTTAAGCTTTTTTTTTTAATTTTTTGAAGTTGTTTTGCTTGGAAAGAGGGACTCTACTCAACCAATCACAAACGTGCACAAACAATCACTAGAGCTAGGGTCATCTAAGTCAAATCACTAGACCGCTCCTATACTTCCAAAGGACAAGACGTGGGATAAATCCTCTATTACCTCCTTATCAATCTTGCAGCCAGGTAAGTGTCATGTAAGTGGGAGGTATCCGCTATACAAATCACCGAAATAACGAGCCTAATTAAGTAAACTACTTTTCTTAGTCACACTTATCTTAGACACCACAAGAAAAATGCGGATAAGTAATAGATTATCCACGACCCTTCTTTGTCCTAATTGAGCGCGATTGTCCTTAGAAGCTTGGTCAAGATATTTTTTATTAATGTAGGGTGATAGTATGCATGTTTGTGATTTGTGGGGCCTAGGAAGGGTGATGAAATCCCCGCCTAATCTAAATTTGGGTTTCTTTCCCCTTAATGTCCGTTTTAAATATGAAAAACAAACCATAATCTAAAACACGCAAAAAGATTTTTTTTTTTTTGCGGCGTTGTTTGTAAAGAATTCTGCAGATAAAAACAGTTTATTGGAGCTTTAGAAGAGAGAGTAAGGTGATAGGATAATACCAGAAAACTTTAAGGGCTTAACTCCCCAAGGTGGCCGCGCTTCCGCTGCCAAAAGCTCCTTTAGGCCCTGGTTCCGCCACCATATGATGGAGTCTCGTCTCTAAACTTCTTCACAGTACTCCAATGCTCCTCTGGTCCACTTTAAAAGTCTCTCAATCTCTATTGGTTTGCTCCAATTACTCCAGATTTTCTTGCAAAACTCGCACAAGAATCGTTAAAAACACAAGATGTGGTTTTGGTTCTCTTTTTATTTTAATTTTTTCTGGTTTTTTATAAGAAATCAATCCGAATAACAAGAAAAATATTACGACTGTTTCCCCGGCAACGGCGCCATTTGATTGATTCAAATAAGTGTGTATATGTTGTGTTGTAAATACCGTAATCAATAACGGTGTCGCAATAGCTAGACGATAGTGAGTACGGGTCATCCACAAAGAAATAGTGAACTACTTATCTTATTTTAGACAAGTTGGCAAAGAAAGATGGAATTTTGATCGTTTATTACTAGGAAGGTTTGAAAAGTTTATAAGAGAAGGGCTTGTAGGGTTTATAGGATTTAATAGTTAATGGATGGAGTTTTAAAAATAATTATTTTTATCTTTTAATTATTTAATACTAGAGAAATAGCGATGGATGTGGATTAAGATTCTTGGAGGGAATTAGGGTTTCCCTCTACTGACCCTGTCCTTCCATTGATCCCTATTCGTCTCAAGCTCTTAACAAAATGATTATTAATGAATCTCAAATCGTGGTCGTGACTGTCATGAATTGATAGCATGCCCGATAAGAGGGTTAATATTCATTTTACTAAAGTTTATAAAAATTAAAACGTTAAAAAGAATTTAAGAGATATTGTTCATCCATTATTCTACCTTATACTACAAACCATAACAAGCGAGAATTTACTCGCTCATTAGAATAAACGAAGTAAAAGAAAGGTGAAAGAAAACGGAATCCAGAATTAAAATTAAAAATGCGGAAAGTAAATGCAGAATGTAATTGCGGAAAGTAAATGCAGAGAGTAATTGCGGAAAGTAAATGCGACAAAATTAAAAGAAAGAACTATTTTTATTGAATAACTATTACATTACAAAAGTTGCTCGCTGAAAAACCAAATTACAAAATTCTAGTTTTTTCTAGATTGCTTGATCGGTAGATCGGTCGATTCATCAATGGATAGATAGATAGATGATAGATGCTCTCGGTCCTTTTATTGGCTCTGAAACTTGAAACCGTAGACGTCATATTGAAGTGTGTGCAAAAACGATCAAGGCCCTGAAGTTTCATATCCTACGGCCACCAAACGACCGCGCAACCGCCGCCTATTACCCTCTTTGACCGCGGTTTATCCACCCTCTGGTGAGTTTGCGTCTCCAGATTTCTCGTGCCTTTTTCTATCGATATTTGGAGATCCTTCTGATAAAAATATTCTGAAAATATATCTCTTAGTCTCTGTCGTTGCGAGATTCTTCAATTTACTCTTAACATTTGGCAGATTTGGTTTGGTGAATCGATTTGTTTTGGGTCTCCTACTTATTTTTCAGACTTGAGCTGATCTATTATAATACCTACATAATATCTCAAATCAAATTGTTAGTAGCATTTGTTTTATTTGAGATATTATTCCAACCAATTAATTGATATGATATCTTAAGAATATTGGTTAAAAATATTTGATATGATATACATATTTGAATAATAAATAATCTCATGAATATTTTATTTAAATATGATATGCATATATTCCCCAATTATACTAATTATAAATTAAGAAACATATGAAAATAATCTTTTTACAAATAAACCCACATATATTCTTAATTTACAAATAACGCCTTTTAGTAACTAATAATAATAGGGAAAATGTTCATACAAATGTGCAGTAAATTTAACTGATCAGTGGACGTACCATTTTTTTAGGCGGCACGTAAGGTAATGCACCATTAGCTGTAGGCTCCGATCTTTTTCGAAGGACCGCATCATATAGACCTATAAGAGGTATGAATGTTTATGCCCATGGATTGTATACGCTGATCAATACAGGGATCCACCGTAGGTCTAAACATGTTAGTTTAGGGACTTTTCGGTCCGTTTTTAGTTTAGGAACGTTTCGATCCATAACCAGTTGAAGGACGTAGTGGTCTAATATTAATTTAAGGACTACTTTCAAAGTTTTGACTCAAGAAAATAGCGAGCGGACACAAGCGTCGTCATCTACCATTTACCTAAGTCATGACTCTTCAGGCGTAGTACTTTTTGAAGAATCGATCGTTTATCGGCCGGAATGGCCTTTCGCCATGTATGTCCATGAGAAGATAAGCTCCACTTTGGTAGACCTTATCTATAATGTACGGGCCTTCATAGTTCGGCATGAACTTTCCCCGTTTTGCATGATTGGGAATCATCTGTCTTTTGACAACCAGCACGAGTTCATCTTGGCGAAATGTTCTCGGCCTGGTCAGTATTTCATATGACCGTGTCATCCTTGCCTTATAAGTCTCCAGGTTTTGCTGTGCTATAAAGCGGATTTCATCAAGAGCATCGAGCTCCTCAAGCCTGAGATGAGCATTTTCTTCATTTGTTAGCTCGTATTGAACCGCTACTCGTAATGAGGGGAGTTCTATCTCCAGTGGGAGCACTGCTTCAGTGCCAAACACCAATGCATATGATGTTGTATTTGTGGCCGTCTTGAACGTTGTTTGGCACGCCCAAAGAGCTTCATGTAGCCTTTCGTGCTAGTCCTTTTTGTTTCTAGACGCCGTATTTTTTATAATCTTGGTCAAGGCCTTGTTAAATGCTTCAGCTAGACCATTGATCCAAGAATTATAGACTGAGAAGTATCTCTAGTCTATCTTGTGCTGCTGTGCGAAACAACTTATTTTATGGCTTCTATAAGCAGGTCCGTTATCCGAGTTTATCCGTCGTGGAGTCCCGAACCGGTAAATAACATAGGTTTTGAAGAAGTGGAGGATATTCTCCGTCTTCACTTTTTGTAACAGCACTGCCCAATTAGAAAAGTAGTCGGTTGTTGCCAGTATAAACCGGTGTCCTTTGGAAGATGCCGGATCAATAGGGCCAATTATATCAGTTCCCCACATTTTGAACGGCCGGCTGGCCACTGTCGGGTGCAGCGGGTTTGGGTGCTGATGTATAAAGTCCCCGTGAATTTGGCACAAGTGACACTGCTTCACATATTCGAGACGGTCCTGAATCATTGTGGGCCAATAGTAGCCTATTCTTTTTCTCTTCAGCTTCATCTTTTACCCAGCTTGATGGGAACTGCAAAGTCTGTCATGTATTTGTTGGACGAATTTCTTTGCTTCTTTCGGACCTAGGCACCTTAACCATAAAAAGTCGAATGATCTCTTATATAGAGTATCATTAATGAAGGCGAATGACAAAGCTCGTTTCATAAGCTGATGTCTAGACGACGCATCTTCGGGCATTCGTTGGGACCTGAAGTAGTCTATGAAGACTTCCCTCCAGTCTTTGGCCTTTTCTTCATCCTCTATTTGAAGGACTACTTGTTCGATCGTTTCTTTTCCTTCAGATGGCTCTATCAGGTCTTCCGAAGATGTATCTGCTGGCGCAAGGACCCTGCGGCTTTGTACAATGACCCTTACATCATTGAGATCTTCGTCGGCCAATTCTTTAGCCAACTTGGCTAACGCATCTGCCTTGTTGTTTTCTGCTCGCGGTAAGCTTTCCAGGGTATAAGAAGAGATTTGGTTCAGCAACCGCTGCACTCTTTCGCTATACCTTATCAGTTCTGACTTGCATGTCTGATGGTTACCATTTACATGACTAACGATCGGCTGAGAGTCTCCATTATATGAGGAGGTTCTTGATTCCCATGTAGATAGTGATCTCAGACCGGCTATCAAAACTTCATATTCTGCTTCATTATTAGTTCTGGGTTCCGTCAAGGAGAGGACGTAACACATTATTCCTCTTTGCGGGGTCACGAAGATAAGACCCACCCCGACTTTAATTATGAGAGTGTTTTTATTTCGCCTCTTCATTGAAGATACTCCATCGAAGTAGAGTTCCCATTGGGAATCATTTTCTTCTTTCTCATCTTTGATTGTGTCAAGCGCGTATTCATCTGGCAACTCGCAATTTAGGGGAGAGTATGCTTGTATCGTATGCTGCACAAGAAAGTGAACAATGGATTGTCCTTTCACCGCTTTGAGGGGTCGATACGTTATCAAAAATTCCATCAGAAGGAGAGCCTATTTGGCAAGCCTTCCCGTCGGTATGGCTTTCGACATCAGATGTTTGATAGGATCCACATTTCATATGAGATGGACCTCATGCGCCAAGTCTTAGTATCTGAGCTTCGTTATTGTGAAGATCAGCGCCAACCAGTGCTTTTCGATGGACGAGTAGTTGCTTTCTACCCCGAGGAGAACTCGGCTTAGATAGTAGAGAGCTCTCTCCTTTGCTTGATCATTCTCTTGTGCCCATAACGCGCCTAGAGCACCTTCGAGGGCCGTCATGTACAAGATAAGAGGTTTTCCCTAAACTGGGGCGGCTAATACCGGCGGATTTTGCAGGTATTGTTTGATTTCGTCTAGTGTGTTTTGGCACTTCTGATCCCAGACAAACGGGGTCCCTTTCTTCATCAGATGGCTATAGGGACGACATTTTCCAGAAAAGTTGGCTATGAACCGCCAGATATACACGAGCTTTCCTTGGAGAGGCCGCAATTGTTTGAGGGTTCTTGGCAAAGGTATTTCTATAATCGTCTTGATTTTTGAGAGATCGATTTCGATGCCTCGGTGACGAAAAATGAATCCCAAGAATTTGCCTGAGGAGACTCCAAACACGCATTTTAAAGGGCTCGTCTTCAAATTATACTTCCGAAGATGTTGGAACACTATTTTTAGATGTTCCCAATCCTCCTCATAAGATTTACTTTTAATGGCGAGGTCATAGATATAGCACACGACGATCTTGTGTTTGAGGTCATTGAAGATCTTTATTATGGCCCTCTGGTAAGTGGCTCCGGCCTTTTTTCAAACTGAAGGGCATTACCTTGTAGCAAAATACGCCTAACGGAGTCCAGAAGGCGGTATGCTTCTGGTCCTCAGGATCCATTTTTATTTGGTTGTATCCTGAAAATCCATCCATGAAGGAGAAGACCTTATGGGTGGATGTGTTATCGATCATCAGCTCGGTAATAGGAACTGTGAAGTCATCTTTCAGGCATGTTTGTTAAGGTCCCGAAAGTCCACGTAGATGCGAACCGTCCCATTTTTCTTCATCGTCGAGATGATATTAGTGATCCAGTAGGGATATTGAACCTCTTGGATGAAGCCAGAGTCGATTAATTTCTTGACTTCAGCGTTGATACTCATCTAAAGTTCAAGCCGCATTCTTCTTAGCGCCTGTTTGACTGGCTTTATGCCTGGCGATATGGCCAGTTTATGTACCGCTACTTCTGAATTTAGACCCGGCATTTCAGAATAGTTCTATGCAAAGCAGTTTTGTACTGCATGAGCACGTATTTTAACATGATTACCTGTTTTTCTGATAGTATCACACCGAAAAACGTCGGCCTTAGATCATTCTCCGTTCCTAAGTCAATTTTCCTTAGGTTGTCTGTCGTCGTGTGTATTCTATCTTCCAGCTCTTTTAGTGCTGGTGGAAATTCTGAGATCTCTTTATCATTGTCTTCATTTGCGAAGCATCCAAAGAGTTCAATCATATTCTCATGTTCTATCTCTTTTGAGAGAGTTACCATATGATAGGTATGAGTCCGCTTCTATTTTTGTGGTCGAGCTGGTCCTAACCTGACAGTGTAGGTCTTTTTTGGCTTGTACTTTTGCGGTGGGCTTATCTTCTAGCCGTCAGATAGGATAAACCTGCCCTGTTGATATTGGTCATCCACCCAATTCTTGAACGTGAAGCATTCCTCAAGAGGATGTCTAATCGCTCGGTGATAGGAGCAATAATTCGGGTGATAGACCAGATTTATTCGTTTGGGATGCTGAGACTCTGGAAGCGTCATCATTTGGTGCTTCATAATAAGGTTGAATATTTTTCTTGTCTTGTCTCGAGAGAAAAAATATTTTTGTCCCGTCTTCTTTATAAATGACGGGCTCCAACCGAGATTTTCTTGATTGAACAGCGTTTTGGACCTGTTTTGTCGTCCTTGAATGTTGTTTGCGTTCCTCGTCCTATTTTTATTTTTGCTTCGGGATTTTCCTCCTTCGCGAGAACATATAGCGGGCTGTGGATGAAGAGCATGACGGTCCACTTCTTCCAAGATTGCTTGCTGAGACACTGCGTCTTGGCATTTTCATAAATGGCCATTCCGCGGCTGTGATTGTCTCTGCTCACCTGACAAGCTTCTTTTATTAGCTTGTCGATTTGCTCTTCGAGAGACGGATTTAACGTTTTTAGAGTGGGATCTCGCTTCGATTCGATGCTATGGCTACTTTGAAGAGTGTTTTCTTCTTCACTCAAGCTGTTTATGACGTGGCAGCTGTAAATTTGTTCCCGTTTCTTGGACCAAAAATATCCCAGCCAAATTGTTTCTATCTTCCCGTTGGGCTTCTTTTGTTGAGTCTCGAAAATATCCCAAATCTTTTTGTAGAATTGGGTCGGCCGAACCGTCTATTCGAGAAGTACACCTTGGCGTTTTAACAGTTTCTTTAATCCCTCCGCATACTATCTTGGCATACGGGTGGACTGGAACTTGTCAAGAGTGGGGTTGACACCCTGCCAGACTTCTTTTTCCACCTTGGTCTCCATAAATTTGTATAAGAGGATCGTCTTTTCACCCCTTCGCCTAAGAGGCACGTAGAAAGTTTTCAGTTCTTGTACGCTGTATGTATCAAGAACATCAAGTTCCTTATAATGTCGAGGCGGAGCCATCGTAATTTGTAGACTCTGATCCATTTCGGTAATAGCCTGTGTCGACGGGCAGATAGAGAACACTATATTGGTCTCGTCCTCAGAATCGCTACCAAAGACTAGGATAGGAGTAGATGGTCTGAGCTTGTAGTTTTCCTTTTGGGGTTGCCCCGAGTAGACTATTTGTTCGTCTTCCTCGGTGTCGCTCCTAAAGATCAGAATGGTGTCCACGGATTTTTGTTTATTCTCCGACTTGTGGCACTTTTCAATATCCTTGAAGTCCGGAAGAAAGTATTTCGCATCTTCAAACTTTCGCACTTCATTCACCGAAAACGGATTTAGTTCTCCCATGACGGTGTACTCCGAAACATTTTTGAAATACTTCATACACTGATGTTGTGTAGAAAGGACGATGTTCTACTCATGTAACCAAGTCCTGCCAAGTAGTTTGTTATAGCAAGTTTTGGCGTCAATGACATGGAATTTGATGTCGGTGATGAGCAGTCTGAAACGTAGCGTTAGTATTACGGACCCAAGTGTCTGTGATGACTGTGAGTCAAACCCAGAGATGGTGATCTTATCTTGGGCAAGGTGCTGAACATTTATGCATATTTCCTTCAGGACTCTCACGTTGAGCAGATTGACGGAGGATCCATTGTCGACAAGGATTTTCCCTATCTTGACGTCGTGGCAGTACCCAGTGACGTATAGCAGTCGATTGTGTTCGCACGTATGAGAAGTAGATCTTCATCGCTAAATATAATATCATCCGCGTGCATCTCTGCTAGTTCACCTTTCATCTTCACTTCTACGAGAAAAGCTTGGAACTGATCTGGCTCTTGTAAGGCCTTGATCAGGAAATCCCGTGCCTCTTTGGACAGGAGGAGAGAGTCCAGTATGCTCAATTGTGAGGGTATTTTTCTCAAACATGCAAGGAAATTATAGTCCACCTTATTTTTCTTAGACGGATCCTTCACGGTGAGTACTTTGACTGCTTCTTCATCAAGGGCGATTTCCTCGGGCATCTTCCCTTTCCCTTTATCTTTTTTGTTTGAACCTTTGTTTGCAGGTCTAAGATTCTTCTCAGATAGCATACGGTTACACACCTGAATGTTCAAGCAATCCTTCCTATCTTCTTGTTTCTTCAAGGGAGAGTTTTCAAAGAAAGAGTCGAGGGGTATTTCATCCTCGGAATCTCTCCTGAACATGAGAACTTGATGCTTTTCCCCTTCTAAACTGGTACCAACCATATGACGATTGCCAGTTGTTTCTGCCGTTTCACCGTTCTCATCTTGACGAGCGCGATCTTCACGCTTCTCCTTTTTGAAGTGTTTTCGATGGACAACATATCATTGCCATCACTTCTTGAAGCAATTGCACTCCTCAATGGGGTGAGCAATCTTTCGGTGATATACACGGTATTTTGGGTGTCCCTCTCCACTGTCGAAGTATGGGACCCCGGGAGTGTACATCAGGAATGGTGGTAGTTTCATCCACAAAGGCAGGGCTTTGGAGAACCGCTTCTCAGCTTTAGTCTTGCTCTTATTTGTCGCATGCGTGCTTTGATTTGTCCGAAGAACTTCATGACCCGTCCTCGTCGCAGCTTCTTTGCTTAGACGCTGCTACTTGGCCTTTTTGTATATGGTCGTTTCGCATTCTCGGTCATCTTTGCTTTTTTGAAAGGCTTCGTTTAGCAGCTTCTCAATCGGGTCATCTTCTGGCAGCTTCGGGGATTTTCACGCTGATTCTGCCCCCGGTTCTTCCCTATCGCTTTCTGACGCTGGTGAAACTTCTTCATCATATAACGATGAATGAGAGACCATATGGCAGCTTGCTACATGGTCTTTTGTTTCTTCTGATGAGTCATTTTTCTCATCATCGTCACTGACCACGTTCTCAAGAATATGCTTGAGGAATTCTTCAAGCGTGACCGGTGTTCGGGACTTCTGGTTATATTCTTCCATCACATATATATTTTTTGGAGGTCTGTGCATTTTTCGTCATACTCGGCAGGCTACACAGGTTTCTTAGTCTACTTCTTTTTCTTACAAAACTTTGAAGGTTTGACTTGGAGGTTTTTCCCTTTATCAACGGCTTTCAGTGCGGGATGTGATTTCAGCATCCCATCTATTATTTCGGGTTCAAGCAGACTCTTCCACTTGATCGCAGGACATGCTTGCAGATCCTTCAACATTCTTCTAGTTTTCGCTGAAAGAACTACTTCTCATGGAGCTTCTTCCACGAGTGACCATGATGCCCCCTGTGCATCCACTTTTTTCGGAGCGTGTTTTTGGGGCGGATCTACCCTCCAGTTATCGGATAGTGCGAACTTCCCTTGTTGGTACTGGTTCTCGACCCAATTTTTGAAGATATAGCAATCTTCAATTGGGTGACTCACCATATTGTGATAGGAGCAGTAGTTGGGGTTGTTGATGTCGTCGGCTTGTGCGTGTAGGGTGTTTTTCATCACCCCATTGAGATGGGAATGCACACGCTTGTCAGGCATATACAGATTCCCCTTGCCTAGGGCAGGCCAGGGTTTATTGATTATGGGGATCCGATTCTTCGGCAGCCGCGGACTAAGCTGCCGTTAATCACCCTTCGCTTTTGAAGCGAGAGAACCTCCGATTGACGGGTCAAACTGGTCATGCGAACTTAATATGTCGTGTTCGTGTGTTGTGTTTTGAAGGTTATTTAGGCGTATCGGGGACCTCGCAGAGTTTACGGGGGGCCGCTACTCGGATAGCGGGCTGGGGATCAAGGGGGCGAGCAGCCCCCTTGCGAGGTGCTGGGCAGCGCCCCGTTAGAAAAAAATTTCCAACGAAAGAAGTATTTTTAGTGGGAATTGTATGGGAAAAAAAGAAGGGTGAGTAGCGTCCTAAGGACGCGTGGGTGATGGGCGCCAGGCGCCAGCACCTCACGCACCCGGCACATAGGCGCCCGTGGGCCACATGCAAGGCGCATGGACGCTGGGCGCCTACAGAAAAAGGGGCTTACCCCCGGGATCTGAAGTTAAACTCCCAAAAGGATTTTTATATTTTTATTGTGGAGTTCAACTCCAAAAGAATTTTTATTATAAATTTAAACTCCAAAAGATATTAAATGGAGTAAAACTCCTAAAAGGATTTTATTTGCGGAGTTAGACTCCAAAAGATTTTGAATGAAGTTAAACTCCAAAAGACTCCGAAAAAGTTTACCAAATGGAGTTGAACTCCCAAAAATCTTTATAGGTGATCAAAGAGGACCCCTTTCTTCTCCCCTTTATCCCTGGATCTTCTTTTGAGCCTTGGATCTTCCCAAAGTGTGATTTTTGGAGATGGGTCTCCTTCTTCCTCCTCTCTGTTGGCTGGATCTTAGAGAAAAAGAGGATGAAACTTAAAAATCTCCCCTTTTAAAGATTTAATAGAAGATCCGAGTTCCCATTCAAGGGTTTTATGGTGAAAAACTATTTCTTTTTAGAAAAAGAAGAGTTAAACCCTGAATTTAATTCAGAAAAGAGAAGAAGGTTTAGAACCTTGAGGAAGGAGAAGGAGGCACATAACCCTAACTTTTGAACAGAATGAAAAGTTGTTGATTTTTTTCATCATGTTTGTCTTTATAGGCTACACACTTTACATATAGCCCATTGGGCTTTACCAAATGGCACTTATGCCACTCCACGCCTTATGTGCTTATTTTTTTTTGCACATAAGCCATAGGGTTTACAAAATTTTGGTTTTCTACCCATTTTCCATATATTTATTTCTAAAAATTGCATTGAACTAATTTATTGCTTCATTCTTGGTATGGAGCCGGTCCCTTCCATTCTTGGCCTTGACTTGGGCTTAGGCCCACTTCGCTTGAGCTTGGCTGACTTTGACTTGGTCAACCAGGGTGTCATTTTTTACCCTAACAGTGCGGGTCGCCGCGGGTCTGACAATGTGATGAGATTATTTCGCATCATCGGCTCGAACAATCCCTTCGTTTTATCGCGAGGAAAAGAGTATGCATGTCCCAGCCTTTCTTCAAAGGACGGGCGCGTACGAGGGTTATTTTGGCGAGCAATTGGTTTTAGAAACGAAGGTTGCCTTTCCTTTTCCCTTGTTATTTCGAGGGTCCTTATTTGAGGAGGAAGGGCCATGACCCATCTGATCCATTTGGGCCAACTTGTCTATCAGCTCCTAGAAGCTTGTAGGTTTGAAGAAGGTCATGAACTGGGACACAGTCGACTAAGGATCAAGGGTCCCGATGAACATGCCCATAGTTGGAGGCTCTTCAATGCATTGCTCGCATTTAGACCACTAGTTTCGCTACCGGACCGCGTATTGGACCTAAGTTTCTCCCGAATTTTCCTTAGCATTGATCAGGGCCATGATCAGAGTGCATTCACTCGTGCTGGAGCACCGTTGCATGAATAATAACTCCATTTCAGAGAATGTTTTCATAGAGTCGTTCGGGAGCTCCGAGTACTATTCAAAAACTGTTTCTGATAAGCTTCTGACGAATTGGTGAATCAAAAATTTGTCGCCGCCTCCAGTATTGCCGCACAAAACTCTTAATTGTGTGACGTGCTGGTAGGGATTATCCGTTCCTTTGTAAACGTGGAACTTCGGGATCGTATATCCCGGTGGATATTTTATTTTTTCATACCAGGCAGGATATGGTCGTCCGGTTTTGACAAGTTGGTTAGCGGCTTCATTGGCCTGATGAGCTCTAATTTGCTTAGCAATGTAGTTGTCCGATAGCGTCTTGGAAATTGTTTCCTCCTTGGCCGCTGATAAGGCCTGGGAAGGATTTGATGTTTCTCCTCTGTCATTTTTGATAATCATCGGAGGATTTTCAGCCGGCGATTCTGGTTGGATCATCATCCCAACCATATCTTGAAATAACAGAGCCATCTGCTTTATGTTGGCCGCCTGCTCTGTAGCTTCTTTGTCTTTTTTCTCCAGCACTCGTCGCAAGAACTTTATATCGGTTTCTTGCTCTTGACGATGTTCAGCTTCTTTGTTCATACTTTCTTTTGTTCCGGTGAGTGCTGCCATTTTGGTCAGCATCTCCTAAAACTTTTGCTGTTGCTCCTGAGCTTTTGTGAGCGACCGAGTATGCGGCCTATGACTCACCGAAGTACGTCTATCTTCTTTTCCATTGGCCATGTAGACCGTATGTATGGTTATGCCCCAAACTTGGGGCGTTTAGATCCATCGCATTTGGATTTTTCCTCTAGTGGTAGAGTTTTCTCCGGCCTCATTCTTTTAATAAAGGTTAGAGCTGATGGAGCCGCTATGACAGGCACCTGTTTAGGAGAACTCCCCCATTGTATGGCGGAGGAGCTATCTTTTTCTTATCGGCCTTTAGACTTCTTGGGTCGACGGGAGTAGCTTTCTTCAAGCATGGAGTCTTGGACTTTTCACCAGACTCTATGTATCTGCGAGGAGAGTCGTCGGTGAGGCTATTCCGGCTGCTTCTGTACTAGGGCATCTACCGGTGAAGGTGATTTTTTCAGTACCGCCGTGGGGGAGTTCTTACGCACCCTCCTAAGCAGGTCGAAACTGTTCCCAGTTGGAACAGTAGCATCGATATCCACCACAGGAGATGGTGAGGTGAGCCCAGAGGAGGAGTTGCCCCCAGCTTCTCTCACTTGGTGTCAGTGGCAATGTCAAGCATGCCTTGAAGCAGGAACTTCCTCCGTATTAGAGGCGATTTCATCATACCCCCGGTGTTGCTGAGGAGCTTCACTTTGCGTCAGCCTGTTAAAGACCAACGTCTTTGTTGGAGTTTAATTGATCAAAAAATATTTATAACCACAACCAAGAACGGCGTCGCTTGGTAGTTAGCCGGTGAGTATGGGTCGGTCCACAGGGATTTTTTGTATTTCCTAATTGTTCTGACGAGTTAATTCCGATTGTTGTCGGATTGATTAAATCTAAAAACTAAGGTTGATCTAGACTAGGATCTTGCTAGGGTTAGGTTTAGGTTAAATTTGGAAACTCAATATTCATCACCGCTTTCTATGCCCTGTTTAAGATCTATGAGGTGTTATGGTAATAATTAATAAAGTGGATTAGTACCATCGGGAAGAAATGATGTTTCTTCCTCTAGGTTCTTGTCCTTCCTTTCTTAATCCTTACCCTAACCTCCATGGAAAACATTCACAACCGGTCGTTTATACTACGGTATCACCGCTGCCTCGTGGGATAGGGTGCCGTAGGGAGCGGTGTGTGTATGTATGCATGGAGTCCTATGAAAACGTGTGATGGGCAAGAAAGGGGTGAGAGATCTTCATCTCTCAAGCCTTCCCCAAATCTAACCCTAACAAGCGAGGAAACTACTCACTCATTAGGGAATTGATTAACATGTTCTAACTATCTAACTAGGGCAGAGAATAAAATCTAAATTAGGGTAGAAAGGAAAATTATACTAGGGCAGATAAGAAATTACCTAGGGCATGGAAATAAAAAAAAATACTTACTTTATTTGATGCTCTCTTCATACATTGCAGAAATTTACAGATCTGAATTTTGATAAAATGAAATGAGGCACAAGAAGAGGCATGCCCCAAAAAGAGGCATTAGGGTTTTTATTTATAGAATATAGAAACCCTAGGGTTACAATCGACTCACGTGTGCATTTACAATTTTACCCCCTAAGAAAAGACTAGTCAACGCGCCGCAAGCTTCCAAAAAGATTTTGTACCGACACGGGCGACACGTGGCCGCGGATCCGCGGCCAAGAGCATAGTTTGGCCCCGGTTCCGCGGCCAAGTAGTAGGCTTGTGGGCTCTGTTTTTCCTGGTTGCTTCAGGTTACATCCTGCTTCTGTTTTCTTTACTTTGTTCTTCAAAATATCTTCTGGTTCTCTTCCAGATTTCCACAGTGAATAATGTAGTAGACTTTACCGTTCGCTTCGTGTCGAAGTCTTGAACCTTGCACTGCCTTTGTTCTTTGTGAAATCATCCATTAATTTTCGTTTAGTCTTCAAACTGTAGGCATGATCAAGATCTTTCCATTTGTTGGCCGTAGTCTCACTTTTGTATCGTCTTTTCATCTTCTTCACTGTTTTTGTTCTGAGAACCTGTAACGTGCAACTATGTAGCAGACATGGGTCAAAAGCACCTGTTTATTTGTAAACTGAATAACAATGGGGAATAAAATAATGAAAAATTACGGTATGAACAAATACCCCCAAACTTATCTTTTGCTCGTTCTCGAGCAATTCTAGTTTTATTCTCAACAAAAGACCTAACCTCACTTTCTCAGGGAAACATGATTGCACTGAGCTCGTGCAATAAGATGTTAAACCTCTAGGTGTCCCTAGTAGGAGGAGTGTTGTCTCCTGAGGATTTTCAGCGGATACTACCCACAAAATCCTATCAACTCGGCCTATTGACTTTTATTCTCCAATTAGGTTTTCTAACAAGAAATTCTATTATCTTCGACTCAGAAATTATCCACCCGTATTTTTCATGCTTTCTTATCATTTAACTTAAGATTATATATATTCTTGTGAATTTACTTAGCTTTTGGCATCTTTTAAGTTTTCCTTCTAGGGTCCTATCTCAACTTAGGAATTTTTATCATCTCTACTAAAGATAAAGTCATATTCTTCATTCCTATCTCTTATCTAAACCCTAATCGCATACCCCTACGTGTGTGTATATATCACCCCTATACTTGGAAATTCAAATCAAGCTATCATACTCTTGTCCGTCGTCCAAAGTACTTCTTAATTGGTGAATTTTTAGATGAAATTGCTCACACATTCTTCATGCGACCATTAATACTTCTTGAGGTACCAACGATTGATTACAAAATGTGTTTGCACATTAAAGCGTAATTCCAAGTCTTGTAACACCTAAGGCTTTTAGCAGTGACTCCCAAACCAGTTGGTCAAATGCACTAGGTGATAAAGCACCCTCGCTAAATATTTTTTCTATTTATGCAGCCTTAAATAATTACAAAAACCAGTGTTCATTTTTTTATCTCTTTATTCACACTTGTATTTTTATTTTATTTCCCTTTGTACTAAGGACTTTAGACAAGAGCATTTCAAGGTCTCTTCTACTATTCCAAGTTTCAAGGTTCGTGTTTGTGCAATTTGTAAGGTATATATTTTCAGAATTTAGACTTAAACTTAGAAATTATTTTTCAAACTTATACTTTAATAAAAATATCAATACTTTTCCCTTGTTTTAAGTTAGTCCAAGAAGTGAACTCAAAATTTGCTTATTTCTAAATAAACTACAAAGACATATACTTTCTATCGTTAAATTTTAAGAAAGGTTATTTTTAGGGGTTTTAATTTACTAAGTATAAGATCTAGTTGTTCCTAGCTAGTTAACCTTTTTGTCAAACTCAAGACAATTATGGCCAAAATTGAATACTTTAATTATTATAATTTTTGAAATTTTTCAATTTTTATGGGTTTTAAAATAAGTATGCAAATGCAAAAATATACACATGAATGCGAAGGAAGAAGGCATACCGAGCACACCCCCAAACTTAAACTTGACAGTGTCCTTACTGTCAGGCTACACCAAGAGGGTCAAAAATGTCAGCACTCCCCTGTTTATTTATTTATAATTTTTTTTATTTTTTATTGTTAAAAGAAAAAACAAAAAATATATATACAACAAGGTTCCCCCCAAACTTAAGTGAGACAGTGTTTCCACTGTTTTAAGCGTTAAAGTTCAGAGTTAGGGAGGAGAAAAATCAAATTATACAGGGCCTTACACAGACCAAAGGTTAGCACCAACCATTCAAAAATTCTATCGTGATAATAGTAGGGTTGGTGGAAGAATGGAGTGTAGAGAAAGGAGTTGAAAAACACACGAGACCGTGTGGAGATAGAAGCGGTATACGGTCTCGATGGAGGAGGAGAATGGCGGAAAAGAGAAAGAAGTGTAGCACGAACTTGAGGGTGTAAATTGAGTGAATAAATTAGCACAATTTGTGATGACCGATGTGTTAAAAGAAATTGTGCTAATCTATCAACTCGTCGAGAAATGAGGTCAAATCCCTCAAGATTCGCGAGAAAACATGGGTACGTTGAACTTGATAAACCATCCATTGAAAATGGAAGCACGACGGATTCTTGCGCGGTCGAAACGATAGAAAGGACGAAAGGGAGTGATTTAGGGATAGTCTTAATCTTACCTAAGTAATCTGTCTCGAACTCGAAGGATTCCATGAATGGTTCGAAATGACTGTAAGCAACCGAGTTTGATGGTTCAACTAACTCATCTGAAAATTCAAAGAACTCAAACTCGGGCGGTGAGTCTTCAAAATCGTCCGAAAAAGTGAAGCACTCGTAATCGTTATCGGCTGTGAGAACTGTGTCATATTCAAAGAGGTACGCACTAGTGGCGTCAAAACTGCTGTGATCAAACAAAAAATTTTCAAGCTCACAGTCCTCCTGCATGATCTTTTGTGTGGTCGGAACGATGGAAAGGAGGGGGTGATTTAGGAAGTATAGCAGTTAAAAGTTCAGGAGGATGAATTGGAAAATCCGACACATCAAACAAAAATGGTTCATCCTCAATACTCTCCTCAATACTATCCTCATAATTCTCCTCAAAAGTTATCTCATCCATACAATTATCATCAAAATCAAGACGCATATGAAGTTCGGGAGAAACATTTAATGACTCGGGATGATGAATTGGAGATAAAATTTCAATCAAATCTACGGGTTCATCATCCAAAATATTCCCGGCGTTAATATCCTCAATCAAGTGAAAATCAATTTTTTCAGACACCTCATCAAAAGCATGGAGATTTATCAATTCAGGTTCTAGATTGGAGGTGTAGAGTTCAAAAGGATTAGGTGTGGTTTCACTCGAAAGGGACTCTTCACAATCTGGCAAATCAAGCACTACAAAGTCGCACAACTCATTAAATGTTTTATTCTCAACTGATGAATCATTTGGGACACTTGTTTGAAAACAGGAGTTGTGGAATTCAATTGGGTATGGGTAGGTTTGATTTGGAAGTGTGTAGAACTCACTCTCACCACTCAAATTCTCACTTTGTCCAACTGCCCCATCATACATCGGAAGATTTGGAACTAGTTGGAAACTAGCTACCGGTTCACTAGGTTGCATAAGGGCGGCAATGGACGCATCCAAATTCCTCATCTGTTTGTTTGTCGCTTCAATATAAGCTTCCAACGACTGTTCCAAACTAGACATGGGTTGTGAAGGGGTTTCGGTAAAAGATTCAAAATTGTTTGGATACGTGAAACTCCCAAATGGCTGTGTAGAAGCAATATCTAGGGAAGGTGCGGAAGTCGGGTAGGACTGGTAGGAATTGAATGGGTGGACATGATTAGGATCAACATTTGGATAAAACGGTGAATGGAACTGTTGATCCCTAGAACTGGATGTGTTGAGAGGAGTGAAAGATCGGCTACGAGATAGTTCAATATGCTCAGCAATAGACATGGGTTTCGGAGTTACAATAGGACTCGAAAAAGGAGTATCAACGTAAGAAGGTGGTGAAGGTTGACACGGTTGATACAAAGTGGATTGCGGAGTCCAACTGTTTCTCCTAGATACTTCTATTCGATCTTTCAAAGAAATTTTGGGCATGGAGGGGTCGTCCGTAATTCGACCGAAACAATTCGCGTATGAAGCAAATTTTGGTTCATGGTACCAAAGTTCGGCAAGAGATTTGTGAGGTGGGGTACCCATGACGTAAGAAAGGAGAAGAAAAAGAATATGAGTGTAAGTGTGGTGCAATGGATTTCTTGGCGACAAGTCTTTTTTTTTTGTAAAATTTTTTTCCTTTTTGTGTTTTTTTTATTTTATGGAGCTTTTTGCAAAAAAGATTTTCGATAAAAGGCTTAGACACACGTTCAATCATAAATGCACAATCAGGGCTAGATCTAGGGTCACTTAGGTCAGCTAGACAACTCCTAACTGTTCCAAAGGGCAAGAAGCAGGACCTCAAACCGCCTCTTCACCGCCAATTGTGGCCAGGTAACCACAAGTAAAGAAAGGAGGGATCCGCTCACGAATCACCGTGAGACGGGCCTTTTAAAGTTACTTCTCCCTACTTTTCTAGCCTAGGCACCACAAAGTCAGGTTAGGATCAACGGTCGATGCCTACAACTATTCCTTTGTCCTATTGAGCGCGAAGTCTTTAGGGCTGAGTCTAATCTTTTTTAATTAATTTATGGTCAATGCAATATGCCTTATGTGATTTCTGGGGTCCTGGGAAGGGTAATGAAATCCCCGCCCAATCTGGATTGGTGTTCAAGCCCCTTAAAGTCAAGTTAAAATCATTCAAAGCAATAAACACAATCAAACACTTGCAAACAATTTTTTTTAACACGGCGCAAAGAATCTTACACAAGATCAATTATTGAGAAGGGGAGAAATTTTTTTTAGCGCAAAGAATCCTGCAGGTAAATTTACAGAGGAGATATCAGTGGGTTTAGAGGAGGAGAAGGGAAGCTCATAGAAGAAATTTGGAAAGATGACGTCACCACAGCACCGCGCTTCCGCGGCCGAAGTAGGGTTCCCGCGGCGGTTCCGCGTCTTTCTAGGAGGTTCGATTCCTGAAAATTTTTCTGGTCTGCTGATGACGTCAGCAGACCGCGGATGCGCGGCCAAATGGTCCCTCCAGCGGCGGAAACGTGGTCGTGTTGACGGTTCGGTTCTCGAGATTTTTTCTGTTCCTCTGTTTTGATTTTCCTCTGTTGCTCAGATCTAGGGTTTTCTGTTTTGATCTCTGAATTTTTCCAGATCCGAACTTGTTCGTCAATCCTGCAAAATTCACACGAAAATACCCTTCACAAAATAAAAAGATGATAAATTTTTATATTTTTTTTTATTTTTTATGATTTTTCAATTTTTATATTAACCCGAAATTACAAAAAGAAAATAACAACGCCATCCCCGGCAACGGCGCCATTTGATTGATCAAAAAATATTTATAACCGCAATCAAGAACGGCGTCGCTTGGTAGCTAGCCGGTGAGTACGGGTCGGTCCACAGGGATTTTGTGTATTTCCTAATTGTTCTGGCGAGTTAATTCCGATTGTTGTCGGATTGATTAAACCTAAAAACTAAGGTTGATCTAGACTAGGATCTTGCTAGGGTTAGGTTTAGATTAAATTTGGAAACTCAATATTCCTCACCGCTTTCTATGCACTGTTTAAGATCTATGAGGTGTTATGGTAATAATTAATAAAGTGGATTAGTACCATCGGGAAGAAATGATATTTCTTCCTCTAGGTTCTTGTCCTTCCTTTCTTAATCTTTACCCTAACCTCCATGGAAAACATTCACAACCGGTCGTTTATACTACGGTATCACCGCTACCTCGTGGGATAGGGTGCCGTAGGGAGCGGTGTGTGTATGTATACATGGAGTCCTATGAAAACGTGTGATGGGCAAGAAAGGGGTGAGAGATCTTCATCTCTCAAGCCTTCCCCAAATCTAACACAAACAAGCGAGGAGACTACTCACTCATTAGGGAATTGATTAACATGTTCTAACTATCTAACTAGGGCAGAGAATAAAATCTAAACTATGGCAGAAAGGAAAATTATACTAGGGCAGATAAGAAATTACCTAGGGCATGGAAATAAAAAAAACTACTTACTTTATTTGATACTCTCTTCATACATTGCAGAAATTTACAGATCTGAATTTTGATAAAATGAAATGAGGCACAAGAAGAGGCATGCCCCAAAAAGAGGCATTAGGGTTTCTATTTATAGAACATAGAAACCATAGGGTTACAATCGACTCACGTCTGCATTTACAATTTTACCCTCTAAGAAAAGACTAGACAACGCGCCGCAAGCTTCCAAAAAGATTTTGCACCGACACGGGCGACACGTGGCCGCGGATCCGCAGCCAAAAGCATGGTTTAGCCGCGGTTCCGCGGCTAAGTAGTGGACTTGTGGGCTCTGTTTTTCCTGGTTGCTTCAGGTTACATTCTGCTTCTGTTTTCTTTACTTCGTTCTTCAGAATATCTTCTGGTTCTCTTCCAGATTTCTACAGTGAATAATGTAGTGGACTTTACCGTTCGCTTCGTGTCGAAGTCTTGAACCTTGCACTGCCTTTGTTCTTTATGAAATCGTCCATTAATCTTCGTTCAGTCTTCAAACTATAGACATGATCAAGATCTTTCCATTTGTTGGTCGTAGTCTCACTTTTGTATCGTCTTTTCATCTTCTTCGCTGTTTTTTCCGAGAACCTGTAATCTGCAACTATGTAGCAGACATGGGTCAAAAGCACCTGTTTATTTGTAAACTGTATAAGAATAGGGAATAAAATAATGCAAAATTATGGTATGGACAGAGTTAGAGCAGAGTTGGCCTATCTTTCGAAGACCGGCCGTCTTGGAGGGGAATCACTTTTACCGGATTCACCCGTAGCAGGAGTGGGGAGAGCTAGTCGTTTGAGGGCAGCTCCCTCTGGTATCATAGGCTTCTTTACGGGCCCGCTCGAGTTCTTCTCCATCCTATTGAAAACCGGGACTCTAGAGTTGGACGGCTTGCTGATAAGAGCCGTGACAGTAGTCAGCCGATCAAAGGTTGACTTCTGTGAGCTTCTTCTTGTAGTGTTGAGGCGCTAAAGCTCACAAGCGGGGGCATGGTCCTGAAAAAAAAAACCAATAGTGGATTAAGTAATCTGCCCCACCGGTATTGAGAAGATGGAAGCCGCGTTAGGCCCGTAAGCTACCCCTCCAGTTGGGGTGGAGAGGGAGTTGTTGTTGCAGGAAGTGCAGCGAAAAGCCATTGATTCTGCACAGAAGCGAGACACCAAGTTTTAGTACCTCGAACCCAAGGGCAACCAACATATAGCATACCATGATTTTGTTCGCGAAACATGACACACGAAGTATGAAGTGGAAAGAGGAAGATGTCCCACCAGGCATGCCAGAATCTGTTTATCGCCGAAGACTGGACTGAGACGTTGGGACGTCTAGCCTGAATTTGGGGACAGATACTATTTGGACATATCCACCCACCTCTCCGAAAATGCCAAGTTCATTTATGGCACTGTATATCGGAGATTTGGATAGATGCGACCGATATAGCAAACTTTATCAGATTCCCCCTCGTTTATGAGGGGTTGTGATTGCGGGGATGCTCTTCCCTGCAGGCGCAAACCCATGAAATTAATTACGTTATCGCGTTGTGATAACAACTTTCTCCTGCTCCAGTAGTCCACTTCGTGTTATGTTGTATTTTGTTTATTATGGTTGCCCATGGATTGTATACGGAGACTATTTTATGTCGTAGCCCGTAGGGCATGGATTAGTCCAAATCCGTATATTTATGAATTTGGGTTTTGAACTTAGGTTGTATGTTTCATCATTTCAAAGAATATTTTATTTTATTTAAGAACCGTTAATCTGGTTTGAGATTAAGATCAACTTAAATATATATGTGAGTATTTGAGCTCAATTTATTTTAACTAAGGATACGTTAGTCTTGTATAAGACTAAAATCAACTTAGCAATAAGCTCGGTTGTGAGGAAATTTTAGAGACTTAGCCAATTTGGGCTGAGTCTTAGGTTTTTTTCCCTCGTCGGAAGTGCTAAGCACTTAGTCTTTTGACCATGGATATGATATCTAATTACTGCTCTGGCGTTCACGTGCGTATCACGTGAGGCGCTAAGAATTAGGCATTGCCCTATCAGTGCTAAGCATTTAGTCATTTTGACTATAGAGTGCTAAGCACTTTCTTTTTATTACAGCGCTCACGTGTGGAACACGTGAGGCGCCAGATCTTTATTCATAGGTGCTCACGTATGAAGCACATGAGGCGCTGAGTTTTCTTTTTGAACGCTCACATGTGTTTCATGTGAGACGTTGAGTTTTAGGCGCTCACGTGCATTTCACATGAGGCGCTGGGTTTTGAGCGCTCACATGCGTTTTACGTGAGGCGCTGCAATAGTGCTAAGCACTAATCTGTTTTACTTTCTAGCGCTCACGTGCAATTACGTGAGGCACTAAATTTTCTCTTTTGGGTTCTCACATGTGAAATACGTGAGGCGTTGAGCCCTTTAGAGATTTACTCTCTGTTTATTTTTTGAAAAGAAGTTAAATTTCTGTTAATGGCATTTTGGCCCGGCCCGTGATTTACTAACAATTCCAGTGTCCACAGTAGCGTCGGAAAGTGCTTTTAGTATAGGTGGAAGGATATTAAGCGAGAAGAGATGCAGTTTGGCATATGACACCATGGAGTGTATGATTTGCTCGCAAGATTAGGAAGCAGCGGCTGTTAAGAAACAAAATGCAATCACTTTGTGCTCGGATTATCTACCTGAGGAGCTTACAGGATCAGACGAGACCAACACAGAAGGACGAATCACAATCGGCTACAAGTAGTGAGTAGGAACTGTAATAGTAGAAAAAGAACTACGTAGATCTGATTCCCTCTCATTGAGATCAATGTTTGGGAGGGATATGTAGGCAAACATACTGGGTTCGGTTTCTAATGTAAAAAAATAAATTATATTATTTAATTGTAATTTGATTTATTTTTTATAATGATTCTGATAAAAATTTCGTTCAAGGTAATCTCTTTTAATAGATGGGAAAGAATCTCACAAAATAGGAAAGAGATCAGGACAAAGGTATTTCGAAAATTCGCAACTGTCATATTTTGAGCCGGTTCAAGCAGGAGGCCGAGCCGTCTCAAAAAAACAGAGAAGAATAAACTTTCCAAGCATATTTTGAGCCGACTTAAAACGACTGAGTTATCCTATGAAAGGGTTTGAACCCTCTCAAGAAAGGGTTGAAGGCTATAAAAACCAGAGTCAAGCAAGTCGGCGCGCCTGACTCGGGTGAGTCGCTTCGCTTCGCCTCACGATTTACTTATGTAAAGCGGCAAGGCAAGCAGGGTCAGGCTCCATTACTGTTGAACTCGCTTCGCCGGCTAAACAAGGCGAGCTCAACTCGACTCAACTTATAAGAGAGCCAGGCGATTCGCGAAGCGAATCGTCCTGGCTTGCTTCATTTGCCATGCCTACATCTTCTACACAGAAAAATACACCTTTTTTTAGTTATACACTTTTCCTAATTTCAAACAGAAACTATGTCAAACTGCCCCGCAACTTTCAAAAATGATTTGAACTTGCCCTGCATTGATATTATTCACACACTACGATAATCTTGTTCTTGTAACTCATGATTTTCTTATGTATATGAAATACATGTTCTCACATGTTAATGATATGATCGTGTATAAATATTGTCTTGCATTCTTACTTGAGATAATTATATAATGGTTATTCGTGGCAAGAAATGAAATGATACATGTCATGGATTCGATATCATGTTAAAAGATATCACGGTGCACAGTCAAGTCATATATCATGTTATTGCTTGCCATAGATTATGATCGTTGTATACACGTATAGTAAAACGTGGGATTGGGGTAGTCTAATGAAAGTAATGAGTCGGATTTCGGAAGTCACCTATCACAGTTGTCGATCTCATGCGTATGAGATGTTAACAATCACAGTTGAACAGTTGCTCGTCCCAGGCATATGGGATACAAACAATCCCAGACATAGTGGTCCCCCGAAATCGACATGCATTACTCTCGTTAGGCTTGACGTATATTGATATGTGAATGTTATTGCCATGCTTATTTTAGAACTTTATATCTTTTATTCTTGTATTTTTGCTTCATGTTTATCATATGCTTCAAGCTCTATTACTGTTTATATTAAAATGTAACCCTGAGAGACAAACCCGGGCCAAGCTCGTTGATGGATGTTCCTTTTGAATTGTGCATCGGATCTAGAGAAAGATCATGTAGCTACTGCCAAACAGGAACCCTCAGAGGCCGACTTCTCATACTTCTCAGCTCAGCCCGGATTCTAGTTTCCTTTATTTTGTTATTTCAGTATTTGACTCTTTGTATACCTTATTGTTTCTAAGGCTTGGATGTTATTATTATTATATCTTGAACTTCATACTCCTGTTGAACTCTTATTTTGTAATAATGTGATGTTGGATTTGATTTTATGGGTTTTCGTGTTATAATTATATAGCTTGCCAGACGCTTGGCGTAGTCATATTAAGGAGGTGTGCTCCTTAGTATAATTATGTCGTGGGCCTTGTCTTGTTCCCGTCATAGTCTTTTGGGAAGTGGGGCATGACAAGCCTAAATGAAATACAACCCAGAGTTTTTGCATAAATATTTTGAACAGTAGGCCATTCCGAACAATTTCGAAAATTACAAGGGTTTTTAGATTAGTTCCGAGTGGGCCGGGGGCTTTTTCACGATTTACCCTTTGACGTGCATCGGATCACGTCAAGATGTTGCCTTCCGTTGATCTACTGTTGGCGATGATGGATGGCTGGGATTGGAGTTGGAGGATGGCTCCTGAAGCGTGTGGATCTCAATGGATTTGAGGTTGTTTGGGCCGAGCTACCTTCAAAGAAGTCCCGGGATGGTTATACCACCGAGGACCCTCCGACGGTCAAGTTAGAGAGGAAATCCGAGCAGAGTAGCGGTTGAGTGAGTGGAAAAAGACTTACTTGAACCGTCTGAAGGAGGGGTTTAAATAGTGGTGGCAATAGGCAGGCAGGCACGAGAATCACGCCGGCCGTTACGCTCCCGACGTCACGCCCGCGTGATGGGCAGGATCTCCCATTAATGGCGAGACAAGCTCGTTAATGGGGGATCGTGATGGCGTGGAACGCGGGACGTGGCCGGCGGATATCTCGTGCATGGCGAGATTTGTGGGAATGAGGCGGTTGCGCATGTGAGTGGTGCCGTTGGTCGGTCGATGTGACCGAGGAAGATGAGCTCGGCGGGAGAGCTCGTGGACAAGAGGGAGGCCGAGCTATCTTAGTTCTGCTAGATCCCGGAGGTGAGCTGAGAGGACCGAGGAGGCCAGTTGTGCAGGAGGCTCGGAGACGGGCCAAAGGTTGTCTGTAGGACGGGCAAAGGAGCGGTCTGGTCGGCCACTGTGGGTCTTTTCTTGTAAGCTTTGGGACACGTCATCTGCCACGTGTCATGATCTGGGAGATCATCGATATCGAGCATCATCATTAGCCCCCCACTCTCGTCCCGACCGGCTCACGGTTCGGGTCGAGAGTGGTTTGCCGGGTTACCCGAGGTGAACTCCTTTTCGTAGATATTGTTAGGGCGTGTCCCTGTCACAGCCCAAAGTTTGGCCCATGACCGGCACTTAACCACGTAACGTCTACAGGCGTAAGCGACTAAGTGAACCGAAAACCCAGAAATCAAACCAGTAAAAGTATAGAGTGTTATAAGTTTTAAATGAAAGCACTTACTAACATGTTATGAAATCTAAGTAAACAATCACCATGATAGCAATATACGACGCCATAGCGAAGATCAAGATCCATAAGTGGGAACATCACAGATAGAATAAACTGCAAGTACAGTCGGCTCACAACGAGCTCGACACCAGAATACAAATAATATACATCATCGTCCTCACACTGTCTCTAGGTCAAATACATACATGGTAGATGGAGAATACTAGATACAACAATGTACATAACTGAAAGATAAACAGATACCGCACAAAACCCACCTATCAGCAAAAGAGCTAGTACACCAACTATGGGGGTATCTGTGTCAAAAGATGCAAAACGCAGCCTGCCGCGACTACTCCGAAGGGCAACCTGCAAACACTGTGGCACAACGGGGGTGAGTTGCCAACTCATGAATAGAGATAACATATAAAGGTAATCGCGAGCATGCACGTACTGCGCTACTCTATCATATGCCAACAGATGATATCAATATGTGATAAGCAGTATGTGCAATAATCATGCAAGTGCTCTATCAGGTAATATAACTACAGGATGAGGTACAATAATAATTGCTGAGCATGGGCAATAAAACATCTACACGGAATGTCAACGTGGAATATATAATCGGTGTCCATCAATGCACCCAGATCCCCCAAATAGCTCAGGCGCCGGCACTCTCATCGGCCCTATAATCCTGTAAATCCCTGAGAATCACGAGTGCCCAACATCGGCACCCAAATATCATAAATACTCGTGTCCAGCAGCGACACACAAATCCTCATCCATCGAGCCCCGTCAGTCCGGGTCAACCCACGGGCTCCGTCTGCGGTATCGGCCCTCGGCCCCGGCAGTACGGATCACCCCGCATCCATCTATCGACTCTGAACAGTATCCTCCGGATAACTGTCAGGTCCAACCAATCACCGGTAGGTAGTAGTCCCTCTGCCAGGCTCACCGTCTACTACACAGCGAAACCGTTCTCGCCTCGGGGTACCATACCGGGTCCACCATATACCCGTAATCGGCTTCAACCAGCTCCTCGATTCGGGTTCACATATATCACTCTAGCACCGAGGAAACACATGGTGGACGCACCGAAATATCATATCAAGGGAACCGGGTTTTTTAAATGATTACATATTTGAAATAGCCACGGTTCCCAAATCCAGAAATCACATGTAATCTAAACCAATATGCAAGTCAATGATCCGATCTGATATGTGCATCAAGTATGAATATCATGTCAAGTCATATAAAGATGAGCTACAACATAACGATCTGATGTGATATATGCATCAAGTATGAATATCATGTCAAGTCACATAAAGATGAGCTACAACATAATGATCCAAAGGAAATTCTACAGTGTGAGTGTCATGGCAATTACTAACGGTGTGTGTGTAACATGCAGGATAGTGCTCGTGCAACATGGACCGTTAGTAATGGTGCGGTGTTCTATCAATTCTAGTTTATATCCATATAGCAGGGAATGCAGTATGCATTAAATAGTAGCCATGAACAGTCAATTTATGTAAATGTAGCTATAAGGTCCTATCAGCCCTGACGTAGAACGCCATGCGGGCGATATCCCCGTAGATGTTAAATCTACTCACCGTAGTCTCTCTATAGGTATAGCCAACAACTTGTTTTCCCTTCTGCACGGCGTCCGCCGTACTCGCCTGCGAACCTAGAATTACACAATATATCATACATAAGCTCAAAGTCACAAAAACACGGCAATAAAGCCGAACTAGTAACTCGTGTCGTGAACCAAGCGCGCGTGTGCGCGATACGCTAAAACGTGTGATTACACGCCTGAAGCCACTCCGACGCGTCGCGATACGCAGAAACCCAAAACCCATACACATGTATCACGCGTGTCGCGAAAATTAAAATACGGGAAAATAGGTATTCACCTACAGATTTTGATACAGAAATGATATTGTAAAACTATATATACCAAAATAACCCACATAGCAGCAGACTCCAGTGGCCCAAACCCCAAATCCCAACTCACCCATCTGGCCACAAATTGCGGCCAGAATGAATATTCCAGCGGCCTGGGTAGGGGGGTGGGCTCCCAGGTTTGGTGTGTGCACTCTATACCCCCATACATACTACAGTAACATCTAGTTTTGCTCTGGAACATCTCGGGAAGTAGCAGATCCTACAGAGCCTTAAATCAAGTTAAAATCCACACTTTTTGCACTAAAATGGAACCTTATGGTATTTCTGTACAAACTGAAACAAAACCTGGCCAAAAATAGCTCTAATAACATATAATAGAGCTAACTCAACTAACAAAACCCTAATCTAACATGTGAATCACAAATATCCTTTAATATCACTAAAAATGCACAAAAATGAGATTTTTGCTAAATAATACTACAAGTTTAAGAAAAAGGAGTGCTGACATGAGTTAATACCTTCTAAAAACCTTATAAAACACCAAAAGTCTCAGCTCTTCCCTCAAGTGTGCAGATTTGCCTTCAAACACCCCTAAAAAGCCCCTTTTTCCATGGTTTTGTGAAGGAAAAGTGTTGATTTGTGTAGGGTTTTGTTTGGGAATCAAGGAGAAGTGAAAAAGAGAGGAAAAGATGAAGGAAAGGTAGGATTTTCTGCTAAAATCTCCAGAATTTTCTGAAGTGAGGAGAAGGGAGAGAGAAGAGAAGGAAATGGGGTCAAAAAGTCAACCTCTTATCTAACACCATGCTCTCAATTGTTTAATTGGATTTTGAATTATAAAAAGGGTTTTGTTTTGATTAAAGGGTGGGGAATTAAAATGAACCATGCAACAACAGAATGGTTAACATGTTATACCAAAAACCCTAAGTCACAAAAATGGCTAAGTGTGCAAGTGTATACTACAAAGGAAAATTTTCCAATTTGCTAACACGACTAAATATAACTAATAATCCTGTGTACACATATATAATAACACGTACAATTACTAATTATCACGAAAAACATTCTAACGGAAATTCAAAGTGTTACAGTCCCCGGGCAATCAGCTGTATTTCTTGGATGACGCCAGCGAATCAGGGATGAGATCTTTACATTAAAGGGGATGCGTCGAATCATGCGTACGTTTGCTGAAGCGACGGCCTACGTGTCTGGCGCCGGTTGGTTGATGTGACGGGCGAGGTTCCCTGCAAACGATGGGGCGCGACCAATGCGTGTGTGACAGGTGGAGCGATGGTGGTCGTCGAATGCGATGGGTCATTTTGGCGAGAGGTGACTGTCGCCGTTGGATGTGTACGTCGGCTGCTATAAGTAGAGGTGGGGTCCGCTTCAGGGCCCATTCCTCTTCATAATTTCCTCGTCCAGAGTCTCGTTAGCTCGGCGCTCTCTTTTTTAGGTCAGATCTCAGTGTTTTCTCATCCGAGGACTCCTCTCCATCAGGTTAGATGTCTTCTTCTGAAGAGTTTGTAGAAATAGATCGGGTAGGGTCTAGGGATCCCCCTGTAGATTCTTCCTCTTCTTCCTCTGCTTCTTCTTCCACTGAGTCGGAGTCTTCCCGGGAAGTTAGGGTCAGATCCTCTTCTCGGGATCGCGAGATGGGGGCGGTCCCCAGAGCTAATGTCGCGGCTGCACTTGGCGTGTCATCCACGGTGAGGTACGAGGATGAGCTTGCCACCGTTCGGACTCATATCCACATTCCTTCCGGCTACACGCTGCGTTTGGACGAGGAAGGGGAGAGGATAGATCAAGTATGAGGCAAGAAGATTGCCCTGTACCTGGAAGCCTTTTGGGCCAGAATGTGCCTGCCCTTCTCTCCCGAGGTTGTTAGAGCGCTAAATTACTTTAGGCTAGCCTCGGGCCAGCTAGTGCCGAACTCCTGGAGGATTCTCCTTGGGTTCCTGGTCCGTTTGAAGTTGCAGTTGATCCCTTTCAGTATGTCCACCATTGCGTCCTCTCTCATTTACAAAGGTCACCCCGACGCTCGCGCGGGCGAGCCGAAGTGGGTTTACATCTCCTTTAGGAAACAATGGGGAAGCGCTACCGGGTCGGGAGTCGTCGTCGTACCTTCTTCCATCCACGATTGGAAGAAGAAGTTTTTCTTTGTTGGGACGCCAGAGGGTGAGGACTGGCTCGTGCCCACCCAGTGGTCTAGGGATAGGTGCTGGCGGGAGAGTCGGTTTAACGATCCCGACGTGGTGAAAGTGGCGGAGTGGGGGCCTATTCCCCGGGCCGACGTGCTGCTTTCTGAGCGGGTTCTTAGTTAGGCTGGGCTCAGCCTCGCCCAGTTCGCCGGTAAGATAGGAGTTTACAGGTGATCTGTTAGACTTGCGTTTTATTTTTATTTCTACTTGCGTTGCTGACTCCATTGTACCTTGTCTTGTGCGGAACCCATGGACCTGAGCAAACTTCGATCGGCAATGCACGCGCCGAATAAGGGATCGAGGGCTGGAGGTGCCAGCTCCTCCCGTCCGATGTCGGCCCTGGCTCCCCCGGCAGCTGCTCCACCAAGGCGTCGAGTGCGGCCCGTGCCGCGGAACCCAACCAGGCGCCGAGCTGAAAGCGGATTCAAGAACAAGAGGCTCGGGCTTCGGAGGTAGAGACTGGCTCCCCTGTGTCGTCTCTCAAGAGGTTCCACCGGACGGTCCCGCGTACCCCGGCTTCCCCGATCTTAGTGGACGAGGGGGACCTCCGCTTTGAGGTGCCCTCGGGGCTCTCCGTCGTTGACAGCTTGCTAGCAGACATAGAGAGGTTGGCCGGGGGGAAGATCCCTCGGGGGACTCTCAGGGCGCAAATGGCGGCCATCGCCCAAGAGGCCGTGCAGATTAGTGCTCACACCTCACTTGATTTTTCACTCAGCGTCCTATCATTCACGAGATTTGGTGCCCCCCTTTTCTTTCTGACCCCCCTCTGATTTCTTCAGGTCCTCCAGCACGTCGCCCTCGTCATCCATATGGAGGACGAGAAAATTGCCCCGGCGATGCGAGCCGCGGGCGAGTTCTCCTCGCTGGAGGAGAGCTCAAAGTTGGAGCTGGAGGCGGCGGTAGTGAGGGTCGTTGCCCTGGAGGATGAGGTGGCGACCGGGAAGCAGGAGGTTTCCAGGAACCGTGAGGCTGCCCAGGCCGCCGAGGCCAAGCTTCAAGACTCCAGGTTGCTCGTCGGCACCCTGAAGAAGTCATCGAGCACCCTCCAGAAGGAGCTGGGGGCGGCGATAGAGGAGACGAAGCGAGCCGAGCTCAGGGCGGCGAAAGCGGTGGAGAAATATAAGAAGTCGGACCATTTTTACGCCAACCTAGCCGCAGCCACTACCCTCATCTGCACGACGCCCTCGACGCCGTTAAGGCTCGGATGCCGGGGTTCCCTGACACAGAGCTCCAAGCTGAATATCCTCGCGGGGATGATGAGCAGGGGAACGTCTCCGGGAGAACGGCCAGGGAAGGGACTCCAGGCGAGGGAAACGCCGAGGCTCCTGTGATGGGCGCTGATCCTCCAGACGCAGCCCCAGCCCCAGTCGTGGTCGACATCGAGCTCCCCGGGGTTGCGCCTGGCCCCGAGGCCTGAAATCCCTCATCTTCTCGTTTCTTTTCTTTTGTTGCATCGGAATTTCGTAGGCCTCCAGGTATTTTTGTTAGGTTGGGGAGCCCATAATACCTTTGTAGAGACTTTGTGAATAAATTCTTTTTGCAGTAGTATTTGCGCGCATATTTTCCTTTGTCGGTGAACACTTGTATTTGCACAGTATTGCCTTCATGTTAGGCCTGTTTTTTGTCTAGAGATCACACGTCGAGTTGAATTTGATCATTTTTCAAGTGTGCAAACACCGGTGGAGGGACGATATCTCTATGGCCCCGAAGTCGAGGTGGAGATCACTCAGACGTAGATAGGCTGGGTGCCTCTTGGTGAGGTCATGTTCCTTAACGTGGAAGACTCGGAGAGTCATGCTAAGGATGGACCGAGCAAGGTAGCTTCTCGGTCGCCTCTAGGCGAGGGCTTCGATCCCTGGCGTTGTGGGGTAGGGAACTACCAGCCAGAGATAGCCGAGCAGAGTAACAGCTGGGCTGCCTCTTAGTGAGGGCTTAGATCCTTAGCACGGGAAGGGCCGTACAAGGCCAGCTAAGGATGGACCGAGCAGTGAAACTGCTCAGTTGCCTCTTGGCGAGGGCTTAGATCCCTGGCGTCGTGGGGTAGAGAACTACCAGCCAGGGATAACCGAGCAAGGGCACGCCCGGTTGCCTCTTGGTGAGGGTTTTGATCCTTAGCGCGGTAAGGGCCATAAGAGGCCTACTAAGGACGGGCCGAGCAGGGTTACTGCCCGGTGCCTCTTGGCGAGGGCTTTGATCCTTAAGGATGGTCCGAGCAGGGTTGCTGCTCAGTGCCTCTTGGTGAGGACTTTGATCCCTGGCGTTGTGGGGCAGGGAACTGCCAGCCAGGGATAACCGAGCAAGGGCGGGCCCGGTGGCCTCTTGGTGAGGGCTTTGATCCTGAGCGTGGGAGGGGCCGTAAGGGGCCTACTAAGGACGGGTCGAGCAGGGTTACTGGCCGTGCCTCTTGGCGAGGGCTTTGATCCTTAAGGATGGGCCGAGCAAGGTTGCTGCCCGGTGCCTCTTGGCGAGGGCTTTGATCCCTGGCGTTGTGGGGGTAAAGAACCACCAATCAGGGATAGCCGAGCAGGGTAGCTACTGGGGTGCCTCTTAGTGAGGGCTTAGATCCCTGGCGTCGTGGGGTGGTGAACTACCAGCCAGGGATAACCGAGCAAGGGCTAGCCCGGTTGCCTCCTGGTGAGGGCTTTGATCCCTGGCGTTGTGGGGTAGGGAACTACCAGCCAGAGATAGCCGAGCATGGTAGCTGCTGGGCTGGCTCTTAGTGAGGGCTTAGATCCCTGGTGTCGTGGGGTAGGGAACTACCAGCCAGGGATAACCGAGCAAAGGCGAGCCCGGTTGCCTCTTGGTGAGGACTTTGATCCTTAGCGCGGGAGGGGCCGTAAGAGGCCTACTAAGGACGGGCCGAGCAGGGTTACTGTTCGGTGCCTCTTGGCGAGGGATTTGATCCTTAAGGATGGGCCGAGCGGGGTTGCTGCCCGGTGCCTCTTAGCGAGGGCTTTGATCCCTGGAATTGTGGGGGTAGGGAACCACCAACCAGGGATAGCCGAGCCGGGTAGCTGCTGGGCTGCCTCTTAGTGAGGGCTTAGATACTTGGCGTCGTAGGGTAGTGAACTACCAGCCAGGGATAACCGAGCAAGGGCGGGCCCAGTTGCCTCCTGATGAGGGCTTTGATCCCTGGCGTTGTAGGGTAGGGAACTACCAGCCAGAGATAGCCGAGCAGGGTAGCTGCTGGGTTGCCTCTTAGTGAGGGCTTAGATTCCTGGCGTCGTGGGGTAGTGAACTACAAGCCAGGGATAACCGAGCAAGGGCGTGCCCGGTTGCCTCTTGGTGAGGGCTTTGATCCCTGGCGTTGTAGGGTAGGGAACTACCAGCCAGAGATAGCCGAGTAGGGTAGCTGCTGGGCTGCCTCTTAGTGAGGGCTTAGATCCCTGGCGTTGCAAGGTAGGGAACTACCAGCCAAGGATAACCGAGCAAGTGCGGGCCCGGTTGATTCGTGAGGTTCTGTCTGACCTTCTCGGTGTGAGCATCGGGAAGAGGGACAGCCGCGGGTGGCACGTGTCACGAACGTGTGGGGGAGACGAAGCGCCGAAGCCGCGTCTTTTCGATTTTGCCGGGAAATGCTCAACGTATGCCGCATGGTGATACGGTTGAGACAAGCGACTGTTGGCCTCTGGGGGCGTCGTGTGCTATAAAACGGAGGGAGTGTTGATCACCCCTTCCTTCACATCCAAAACGCAAGAATGGAGGACTTCCTCTTTACCATCCCGGACATTGTGAGCTTTGAGGTCGTGTACCTCTACGATCAGCACTGCACTGAGGACACGATGCAGTTAGTGATAGGCTGCATCGTGGATCACTTCGGCCGACTGCTACCTCGGCGCTCCCTCTGCTCCAGCTGTTGATGTACTCCATTTGAAGGTTGTCGCCGGGGCTCTACAACCCCTTGTCCGAGCAGCTGAGGGACGAGGCGATTGGTAAGCTAAGGTCACTGAGACGCTTCGGCCTGATTTCCGCGGTCGGCGGGATCGCTCGATGGCGCTCATCCTTGAGAGCTACCGATTGAGGCACGATGCCGACGTTTGAATGCGGCGTCAGGGGCAGAGGTCTGAGGCCGCGAGGGCTCGGCTGGTGGAGATATCCTCGGAGTACCACGAGCAATGTTCTCTGCACCCCCTTCGCCCGCTACTGTAATTTTTATTTTTCGATGTACAGCTGATGAGCCTATAGTACCCTTTTGAATAAACAAAACTCTTCTTTTTGCAATGTTTCATTGATCCTTTTTATTATATAAACAAAAGATCTTGAGAAAAGTTTACATTGCCGTAGTAAAAAGAAGTACACGCTAGTATATGTTCTTTTTATTGGTGCAGCTTGAGCTCCTCAGATGTCGTTGGCCTCCACGACCGGCATGGGATGCTGAGCCTCGTAGGTACCCAACGTATCCTCCACTGACACGACCATGATTTTGCCGATTGTCAACTCGCCGGGATGGGGACGCTGCTCCTGCTCACGGCCAGCTTGCCGCTTGTCCCGCAAGTACGCTGCGAGGTGTCCCGAACTGATGAGCTCCTCGATGTAGTCTCGGATCTTCTTACAGCTCTCCATGGAGTGGCCTAGCGACCTGTGGAAACCACATTAGAGGCCCTGGGTTCACTTTGAGGCCATTCGCGAGATCAGGGGGAGCTTGAAGAACCCCTCGCCCTTAGCCTCCTCTAGTAGTACCGTCTAGGAGACGTTGAGCGGGGTGTACTCCTGGAACTTCTGGGAGTAAGGTTTTGGCCGCTCAGGTCCCCTTTTCTCTTCCCTCGCCTTTTTCTTCTGGTCGGCTTGATCTGCCCGGGGGAGATTCGCCTTCACCTCGGATTCGAGCTGGACCTCACGCTCGGTCCAGGCCTTTACCTCGGCCATGGTCTTAGGTTGCGCTAATGCAATGGAGCGTAACCACTCCTTTTGCCTAAGACCAGACCTAAGTGCTGTGATGACCGTCTCGTCCCGATGTTCTGGGACCTCGAGAAAGGCGTTGTAGAAGCGGGTGACATACCCTTTGAACGTCTCTTTGTCCCCGCTCTTGATTGTGAAGAGATGGTCGACTGTCCGTTTCTGCCGCATGTTCCCGATGAAGTGGCCGAGGAATTGGGTGGCCAGCTCGTCGAAAGTTGAGATCGAGCGTGGCGTGAGTCCTCATAACTAATCACGACTGGAGCGGATGAGAGTGGCCGGGAAAGCCCAGCATTGGACGGCGTCGGAGTTATCTTGGAAGCTCATTCCTGAGGTGAATGCACCCAAGTGGTCCTTTGGGTTAGACTTTCCGTCGAAGAGAGAGACTTTCGGGGGCTTGTTCCTGGAAGAGACATGGACGGCGATCAGCTCCTCGGTGAAGGGTTTTGTGGGCAAGTCGGTGGCATACTTAGCCCCTTCGCTCGAATGATGACCTTCCCGATGCATGCCCTCGATCTTCTTTTCGAGGGCGTTGAGTCGGTCGAGGTATCCTGACGATTTGGCACATTCTGATCTTTGGCCTCTGCCGTTGGAGATCTGTGTCTGGCCGCGGCCCCGGTTCCTTTCGATGACGTTCCTTAGGTCGCCTGGCGAGGTATTCTATGAGTGCCGTGACAAGTCCCGTCCGCGCGACCCCGTCGAGGGAGGGGGTGTTGGTCATGCCTGGGAGCAGGCGAGCTGACCGATATCTCCTCGGGAGGGACAGGTGCGCGAGGGGGCTCAGGGCGAGACGCTCTAGCGATGGACCTCGGCGTTGAACTGTGGGGCACCCAGCGGGTCGCAGAATATATTGGCCCAAGAGATTTGCGGCCGTGGGAGGTAGTGAGGCGGTGGTCAGCAGTGCCGACGCGAGCAAAGTCTTCTCTCCCTCTGTAGGGGTCCCGGTCCCGAGGTAGGAGAGCGGCGACCTGGGGAGCTTGCCCCGCCGTTTGGACACGGACGAGCGTGTCCACGACGGAGGCGAGTCGATCTATCCGAGCGGCGAGGGCGATGATGTTGTTCGGAGGAGGAGATCCGTCCGCGCCTCCGTTGTGGGGGCGGCGGTAGCTAGTGCTTGGATCGTCGAGGTGATCGCTCGTCATTGGGTTGAGATCGGAAGACGAACTTTTGTTTTAGTGGAATCAAGATGTTCCCACAGACGGTGCCAGCTGACGTGCGTCGGATCACGTCAAGATGTTGCCTTCCGTTGATGTGTTGTTGGCGATGATGGACGGATGGGATTGAAGTTGGAGGATGGCTCCTGAAACTTGTGGATCTCAGTGGGTTTGAGGTTGTTTGGGCCGAGCTACTTGCAAGGAAGTCCCGGGGTGGTTATACCACCGAGAACCCTCCGACGGTCAAGTTAGAGAGGAAATCCGAGCAGAGTAACGGCTTAGTGAGTGGAAAAAGATTTACTTGAACCGTCTGAAGGAGGGGTTTAAATAGTGGTGGCAGTAGGCAGGCAGGCGCGAGAATCACGTCAGCTGTTACGCTCCCGACGTCACACCCGCGTGATGGGCGGGATCTCCCATTAATGGCGAGACAGGCTCATTAATGGGGGATCGTGATGGCGTGGAATGCGGGACGTGGCCGGCGGATATCTCGCGCATGGCGAGATTCGCGGGAGTGAGACGGTTGCGCCTGCGAGTGGTGCCGTTGGTCGGTTGATGTGACCGAGGAAGATGAGCTCGGCGGGAGAGCTCGGGGACGAGCGGGAGGCCGAGCTATCTTGGTTCTGCTAGAGCCCAGAGGCGAGCTGAGAGAGCCGAGGAGGCCAGTTGTGCAAGAGGCTCGGAGACGAGCCAAAGGTTGTCTGTAGGACGGGCATAGGAGCAGTCTGGTCGGCCACTGTGGGTCTTTTCTTGCAAGCTTTGGGACACGTCATCTGCCACGTGTCATGATCTGGGAGATCACCGATATCGAGCATCGTCACCCTTAGTTTTTCATGTTATTCAACTGATACAGGAGAAAATATTGGCCACTTATCAAGAGAGTCAATACAACCATCTGTCTTCTCTTCGGAAGTTCAGCAAGAACATATGTACTAGCCCTACGATCACAGCGGTACATCCACGCTTTCACACTAAGAGAATTCTATCAAGCAAATCTTGAGAATGAGAACCGGAAGAGAATGGAATTAGCATTATATATTTAGAGAGAACTTTTCCGTCTCTTTTATATGTGTTGATATACGCACGGTTGATTTTAACTGGTTAACAAAATTAGTTTTTCATACTCCTCCGAGCCGATCATCTGCGTCCAATGACCCAATTCCAATTATAGCCGTGGTTCGGACTTGAAGAATGCATGTCACTTTGAGGCAAAAAAATTAAAAAGAGAGAGAGAAAGAAGGGAACAAAGAAGAGAATTGAGGATAATTGCTTGTGACTCGAAGCTGTCAGAAATGTGCGCATATCAAATCCATGATATATAAATGTTGCATTAATAATAAATATATATTTTTTTTGGTACAAGTTTGACGACAAAGTGACGATAAGCTCGAGTCCCATTCCTACAAATCCGAGGTGGGTTGTGATTTGAGCTCGACGAGACCCACCAAATACAAATAGTAAATTATCCCACACAAATATGCGAGCCCAACCAACAACAATTTATTTTTGTGTATAGCTTCTTCATTTCTTCACATATAAAATCCGGAGTAGCGTGAGGACTCATCTATATTTCTCTTTCTCCACTATTTCTTGCATTAGATGAGCACTCATCTATATTTCTCTTTTTGTTCCCTCAAGCAGCTTTCGAATTTTCTGTATTGTACATATTTGCTTTTAATATATATATCTTGAGCAGGGTTTCTCATCCTGCTTTTATCGTCAAAAAAATTCCGGGGAGAGAGAGTTGACACCAAAATTTATTTATTTATATCTCTAAATGAACTTGTTTGATCTAGAGTGTAGTTATGTAACCGTGGTCGACCGCAACTAGGGCTATTAAAAAAAGCTCAAAACTGGGACGTCCGGCTCAGATCGGATCGATAAAAACTCACTCAATTCGTTTGATAGTTAAACATGTCAAGCTTCAACATAAATTGAACTTTGACAAAAATACATAAACATAGCATGTTCAAGTTCGGCTCGTTTAGGGCTCGAATCCTTTATGGCTTCTTTATTATTTGTTAGTAATAATGAAATAGCTATTTATTCTCAAATTCAGATCATATTTTTAGTAACTCCTCAATATTAACATGAAACTCAATTGATAATAATTATTTAATCAAATATTGGTATATTAAAATACCGAGAATCTAGATATCGACTGAGTTTTAAACAAGCACTAGCTCGTTCATCTAATAATAACAACATTATTTATCACTGATCGGTCTATCAAAAATAATGTTGGATATTATTATATGCTTGTTCATATATATTTGTATATTTGTAATTAATTGTAGCTATTTTCTAGGTTTTAGAAAGGTCGGGTAAAACTCGAGCCTCAGTGGGGATTGGTGAAAGGTAGCTTGGGCTTGTTCCACATATGAACGAGCCAAATCTGAACAAATTCTTAAACTCGTTTAAATAATCGAACCAATCTGAACAACCTAAATATCAGCCCGTTTAACAACCCTAACCGCAACAAACAACAGTGTAACACATGGGATGAGTTTTCCTGAGGATTGAGTGGGTACGATCCATCCTCCACAGTCGGCCACCGCAACTTTTTTTGAAATTTATTATACATCATTCTCCTGGCCTTATTTGAAATGACCATATGATGGATATAAATTTGGGTTCCGATGCTCCGCGCATGATATAGAGAAAGTCGCAAAAGAATATTTGTGTCTAGTCCAAACATGCAGAAAAAGGCCCCGGAATTTAATGTCAAGTTTTGGAGCTTATACATTTTGATCCGGCCACCAGAGTCCTAATTTTATACGTTGTTTTAATTATGTTCATATTAGGATTTTTATTTTGTATTTTTGCTGGTTTATTAGGATTTACCTATTTAAAGAAGCTGTACCTTTCTTTTGTCGCGGCTATCCGTATCTTAATAATAAAATTGGGAGATTTTTTTCGTTCCCTATTTCAATAGCATGAAAGCTTATATTTCCCAGGCATGTAGAGTGATATCTATCCACCTTGATGCCAACATCAATTTAAAACAATTTGCACAAATCCAACAATCTATCGCTTTGTTCTAGTATATATCGAAGGGCTGGCGTCAATCGAGGATCTTGTACAATAATTTTATCAGTGGAAAGAATCTCGATTCTACATATATATGCCATGTATAAATTTAAACCATTGACTTAGAAAGTGGGCAGTCTTTTTAATATTCTATACAATTCTACATTTGAATTTCCATTTTATTTCTTAGTCTCATTTTTTGTATCATGATTATAGTGATCATTCTTCTGATACTGGAATAAAACCGTATGGGAAATACATTGATAAGAAAGTAACAGACTCGCTGGATTTTATTAGAAAATAAATCATCTCAATTTATATAATCATCTCATAATATAACTAATTGAAAACTAACAATCCTAACAATTTAACACATTAATTATAATCTCAACAACATAAATCAGAACTTATCTGATTTATGATATCCATAATATCTAATACGGTTATATTCATATATCTCATAATCTAACAGGCTCATTCAAACTCATGATGGATAACCGAGAGTTTGATAATATTTTGAATCAAAATATGCAACTTGTAGAACGACGGAGAAGAACGACGGATCTAAAGCATCAAGCATGGCGGACTAATACCCTTTTGGTTTCTTTTGCGGATTGCAAGGTGAACCGAATAAGCTGCAGTCTCTTTCGTTGGAAATGCTGAAGGAGGAAGTTCATGTTGCTGGAAGACGTCATAAGAAAAGAATAACTGCTTGGATGGAAGAAAATCATACTGTTAGAAGACATCATAAAAAAAGAATAACCAGACGAGAAAACTGCTTATGATCAAACCGAGAGAACTCATTTCTATATTAAATATTATTAACGCAACTTTATTTATTTTAGAATAATAAACTAAAAATATAAATGGAGATAAATTTTAGATCGAGCTATTGGTTGTGATACCATGATAAGAAAGTAATAAACTCAATCTATTTTATTAAGAGATAAGTCATCTTAATTTATACACCTCATAACATAACTAACCGACAACTATAATAATCATAACAATGTAACACACTAATTATAATCTCAACAAGGTAAATCAGAATTTACCAGATTTACAATATATATCTGGAATTTATTGAGATATCTTATAACTCAACATACATACGTGTTCCAATTGAAACTGCTTGATAACCTACCAAGCGTGCAACCAGATTCCGAACAACAAAACAAACAAACCAAAAAGAAAAACCAATAAAAAAATTCTCATCGAAGTACACCTGTCTACACTAGCTCAACCTAGTTCAAGACATCATGCAAGTACTTTAAACAAGTGTTAACCTCACTTATCTCATCGCATCACATCACCCAACAAAAATAAATACAAACAGCTTGCTTCACTATTCCTCCCCCATCAACTCTCCCCTCCACCACCACCACCACCACAACCACCATCTCATCATCAAAAAAATCGAATTCCAAAATGGAAGTGGTAGAACCCCCACCCCCACCTCCATCTCCACCTCTTGATGGCATTGCAGCAGTTGTGGGCTACCATGTCCTCTATGGCAAAGATAAGAACAATGAACTCATGATCAGTGAAGAGAAGAAGGAAGAAGACAATGAGAAGAAGAGCAATTATAGGGGAGTGAGGAAGAGGCCATGGGGGAGGTGGTCAGCAGAGATAAGGGACAGGATTGGGAAGTGCAGGCATTGGCTTGGGACATTTGATAGCGCTGAGGAGGCTGCTAGGGCTTATGATGCAGCTGCAAGGAGGCTTAGGGGAGCCAAGGCAAGGACCAACTTTGCCTTGCCCGACTCTTGTTACATCCCAAGGCCACCACCAAGCTCCTCTTGTGCTTCTTCTTCATCTTCTTCTTGTTGCACTACTAACTCTAGAATCAATGGTGGTTTGAGGAAGAGGAGAGCAAGGGGAGGGGGTGAGAGCAAGAACATGAGTAGGAAAGTTGTTACTTCCTTTGATCAATTGGTAGGCTCAACTTCTTCTTCTTCTACTTCTTCTTCTTGTGATCACTTGGGCAAGTTGCATGTAAATTTGGTTTGAGTTTTAGGGTTTTTGGCTAAGTAATTAATTAAGGGGAAGATGCAAGTTGTTTTGGAGGTTTCATTTTGTTTCTTTTCCCCTTCTTTTGCAGTTATGATATATAAATGAATGATATCATGAAATGTATGAATGTGTTTTTTTCTTTCCTGCGTACTTCTTTTGGCCATTTTTTTGGGGCAAAATTATGTTGTTTGTAGGCGAAAAAATATCTTATAAAACGGTCAATCATGCATAAGTCACATGTGTACTCATAAAATAAGTTGATATAATATAAGCAGTGTTAAAAATAACAATAGCGTAAAATACAGCATTCCGTCTCTGGAAAGGACGAGGAGTGCAAACAGTGTTACAAGGATTATTAATAATTAAATTAATTCATACTAAATTATAAATTTAAATGAATGAGTTTTAAAATTAAAAAATTGATTTACATTCATTTTAGAAAATTAAGCAAAACTTGCTATAACTAAGATAGAAAATTCCTAATTTTTAATCAACAGGTTTACATTCTTATTCATATATACTAAGGTAGTATTCAGCTAAAATTAGTTTCTTTTTATTTTTGTGCATGGAGAACTGAAAGTTGGAGAATATATACAAGATTTTCTTGATCTATTGAAGTTGAAATCCAGTTTAATAACAAAATTTCGTATGTAAGTAGCATATATAGGCTACTCAATTTGTAGAGTAAGCTATCTTGTAGAAATATAGGATAGAGAGTTCAGGTTAGTTATGGAACCAATCAGATTGGCATGGCTTGCATGCAAGGTGCAACTTCAATTTACCTCTTTTCCGTTTGAACATTTACAGTCCAATAATTAACCTATACCGGTAAAATGCAACTTATCCGTTTGAACATTTACAGTCCCATTAACCTATACCGGTAAAATGCAACTTATCCGTTTGAACATTTACAGTCCCATTAACCTATACCGGTAAAATGCAACTTATACTAGAAGAAAGTAGTATTTTCTTGTACTTCAAAAAAATTGCTCGCTTACGCTAGGAAAATGTGATGATATGTTTGTTTCATTTTTGTTCAGGTGTTATACAGAAATAAGTACTAATTAAACGTACGAAAATCATGAGGAAAATTTACTTGCAGAGATGATAGAAGATAAATAAACATCAAATATTGATTAATTATTAATTTAAAGCTTAGAGAAATGTGCATATTATTTTGATGGATAGATTTGATGGAGCTATGAACAATCACATGCATCATGCTCCGAAAACCCAACTTGTGATGATGTTTCCGTGATTTCTGATTTAATTCAGTATTGATAAGACCTCTAGATACCAGGGGTTACATGAAATGTATATAGATTAAAAACATAAATATAAATACAATAGAAAATAGCTCAAATTGTGAAGTACATTGTAGATTCTAGTCATATCATAATTAATCATAGATATTTGATAGTAAAATGAAGAGCAAAGTTGCCCAAGATCATCTTCTCGTCTCATATTAAGTTTATAAGTTATTGTTAATTAGGTCGACAATTTATATTAAAATGAGCATGTATTGATTTTAATTTAATTGCATTTAAAATTAAGGCCATCGAATTACATAAATTAATCAAAATCAATATAGTTAGATGATAATCCTACTAAAATTTTGAAAATGATATAGAGGTTTTAACGCAGTATATAAAACCAGTAAATCTAGCTTTATTCGAGATAAACATGAATATAAAGCTAGAATGCAGAGTAAAATATTTTTTAAGAAAAATTAGAATTTTATCTCTATCAAACTCACCTTGTTTATAAGAATTTTTACCCTCTTGTTTTTAAATCACGTGTGCTTGGTAATAAAGCGGATATAGCGTGTCTCCTTATCTTGTATGAACTGAAGACTATATAGACATATATTGCCATCTTCACCAATTTTTGCTTAAGCGCATATTTTCCAGTCATAATATAGGTTATCTAATGCGAGGATTCAAATAGTCCCATATTGAAAAAACTATGATGGGTACATATGTATAAAATATAAAATGGGTCAAATCTCAACAAGACTTAAATATTATTGTTCAAACCCACTTATAATAAAAGCACGTATACACACACAAAAATTGAATAAATATATATAAAAATCTCAGTATTGAAGAGTACAGGAGAATTCCCACCTTTTTTCCTCAAAAAAAAAAGTACAAGAGAACTAAAGAAAAACCCTTATGCCTCTCTACTCAAAACCTCTTTTTACCTTATGATTTTAATACTATACAAAGAGTACAAGAGAACTAAAGAAGAACCTTATGCCTCTCTACTCAAAACCTCTTTTTACCTTGTGATTTTAATACTATACAAATCTCAATGAAAGCATTTGTACAAGAGAACTAATGAAAAACCCTTATGTTTCTCTACTCAAAACCTCTTTTTACCTTATGATTTTAATACTATACAAATCTCAATGAAAGCATTTGTATTTATAGTCTAGAATTATGATAACCAATAATTTAAATAAGGATCCTTTTATTCTTATCGAAACATAAGATATTTAATTTCATTTAAATTTGATATCTTTGTTTATGCTTTATGTATGTATGTATATATATATATATGAGAATAATGGAGAAAAGAGGCCATAGAAGGGATTTCATCCTATGGCGTGGAAAAAATACAACCTCCACCAATTTTTTCGACGATCGGCCCCCATCATCTTCATCGTTATCATTTAAGATGTGGGTACACCAAATTTCATTTGATTCTACAACTTTTTCACCGTTGATTTAGCAATATAAAAAGTTCTATTGTCGGTAAACCATTAATTTTGAACACACTAAATCAACGGTGAAAAAGTTGTGGAATCACATGAAATTTGGTGTACGCACATCTTAGATGATAACGATGATGATGATGGGTGCCGATGAAAAAATGGTGGAGGTTGTATTTTTTCCACGCCATAGGAGAAAATCCCCTCCTATGGCCTCTTTCCTCCATTAATCTCTCTCTCTGTGTGTGTGTATAATATGAGAATAACGGAGAAAAGAGGCCATAGGAGGAAATTTCCTTATATGGCGTGGAAAAAATACAACCTCCACCAATTTTTTCGACGATCGGCCCCCATCATCTTCATCGTTATCATCTAAGATGTGGGTACACCAAATTTCATGTGATTCTACAACTTTTTCACCGTTGATTTAGCAATGTAAAAAGTTCTATTGTCGGTAAACCGTTAATTTTGAACCCACTAAATCAACGGTGAAAAAGTTGTGGAATCACATGAAATTTGGTGTACGCACATCTTAGACGATAACGATGATGATGATGGGTGCCGATCGTCGGAAAAAACGGTGGAGATTGTATTTTTTTCTACGCCATAGGAGGAAATCAGCCTCTTTCCTCCATTAATCTCATAATATATATAGAGAGAGAGAGAATAATGGAGAAAAGAGGCCATAGGAGGAAATTTCCTCCTATGGCGTGGAAAAAATACAACATTCACCAATTTTTTCGACGATCGGCCCCTATCATCTTCATCGTTATCATCTAAGATGTGGGTAAACCAAATTTCATGTGATTCTACAACTTTTTCACCGTTGATTTAGCAATGTAAAAAGTTCTATTGTCGGTAAACCATTAATTTTGAACACACTAAATCAACGGTGAAAAAGTTGTGGAATCACATGAAATTTGGTGTACGCGCATCTTAGATAATAACGATGATGATGATGGGTGCCGATGATCGGAAAAAATGGTGGAGGTTGTATTTTTTCCACGCCATAGGAGAAAATCCCCTCCTATGGCCTCTTTCCTCAATTAATCTCTCTCTCTCTCTGTGTGTGTATATATATATATAATATGAGAATAACGGAGAAAAAAGGCCATAGGAGGAAATTGGCGTGGAAAAAATATAACCTCCACCAATTTTTTCGACGATCGGCCCCCATCATCTTCATCGTTATCATCTAAGTTGTGGGTACACCAAATTTCATATGATTCTACAACATTTTCACCGTTGATTTAGCAATGTAAAAAGTTCTATTGTCGGTAAACCGTTAATTTTGAACCCGCTAAATCAACGGTGAAAAAGTTGTGAAATCACATGAAATTTGGTGTACGCACATCTTAGATGATAACGATGATGATGATGGGTGCCGATCGTCGGAAAAAATGGTGGAGATTGTATTTTTTCTACGCCATAGGAGGAAATCAGCCTCTTTCCTCCATTAATCTCATAATATATATATAGAGAGAGAGAGAATAATGGAGAAAAAAGGCCATAGGACCTATGGCGTGGAAAAAATACAACCTTCACCAATTTTTTCGACGATCGGCCCCTATCATCTTCATCGTTATCATCTAAGATGTGGGCAAACCAAATTTCATGTGATTCTACAACTTTTTCACCGTTGATTTAGCAATGTAAAAAGTTCTATTGTCGGTAAACCATTAATTTTGAACACATTAAATCAACGGTGAAAAAGTTGTGGAATCACATGAAATTTGGTGTATACGCATCTTAGATGATAACGATGATTATGATGGGTGCTGATCGTCGGAAAAAATGGTGGAGGTTGTATTTTTTCCACGCCATAGGAGAAAATCCCCTCCTATGGCCTCTTTCCTCCATTAATCTGTGTGTGTGTATAATATGAGAATAACGGAGAAAAGAGGCCATAGGAGGAAATTTCCTCCTATGGCGTGGAAAAAATACAACCTCCACCAATTTTTTTGACGATCGGCCCCCATCATCATCATCGTTATCATCTAAGATGTGGGTACACCAAATTTCATGTGATTCTACAACTTTTTCACCGTTGATTTAGCAATGTAAAAAGTTCTATTGTCGGTAAACCGTTAATTTTGAACCCATTAAATCAACGGTGAAAAAGTTATGGAATCACATGAAATTTGGTGTACGCAAATCTTAGATGATAACGATGATGATGATGGGTGCCGATCGTCGGAAAAAATGGTGGAGGTTGTATTTTTTCCACGCCATAGGAGGAAATCTTCCTATGGCCTCTTTCCTCTATTAATCTCATAATATATATATAGAGAGAGAGAATAACGGAGAAAAGAGGCCATAGGAGGAAATTTTCTCCTATAGCGTGGAAAAAATACAACCTCCACCAATTTTTTCGACGATCGACCCCTATCATCTTCATCGTTATCATCTAAGATGCGGGTACACCAAATTTCATGTGATTCTACAACTTTTTCACCGTTGATTTAGGAATGTAAAAAGTTCTATTATCGGTAAACCGTTAATTTTGAACCCACTAAATCAACGGTGAAAAAGTTGTGAAATCACATGAAATTTGGTGTACGCACATCTTAGATGATAACGATGATGATGATGGGTGCCGATCGTCGGAAAAATGTTGGAGGTTGTATTTTTTCCACGCCATAGGAGGAAATCCCCTCCTATGGCCTCTTTCCTCCATTAATCTCATATATATATATATTTAAACAAAAAATCCTAACATACTATTCTTGTGCTAGTCGTCCTCTGAATTAGGTATGTTGACCATGCACTGTTTCAGTCAACCTTAACGAGTTTCCATGCAAAAATCTACGAGGCCATGAAATCATTTTATATATGTATCTACCCTAGATTCCATAAAATCTTTTGTTGTTTTACATGCAACTCATCTCACGCATCGAGCCTTTTTTTGCCAGTACCATCTACTACTTTTAAGGAGTTTATATATAATGTTGGACGTCGGTACCTTTTTTAATACACACATATGCGCTGACATAGGCGTACACCAAGTGATTCTTCATCTAGATCAAGGGAAGACCGGTTGAACTAGTTAATTGATTGCTAATCCTTATACATATCAAATCCAGAAAAGATGGAACGAGTGAGGTCAAGTCAAGAATAGCGAAAAATATGGAGAAGGCGATTTAGTTGATCGATGAAGAGATGAACACTCGACCGATTGTCATTGCTTGTAGTGGAAAACATTAGCATTTTACCGGTTTTAGGAGAAAAATCGAATTATGTCGCAAAATTCAAATATACAACGTTGTCCTAATTTGCAATTTAATTCATTTTCCATGTCTATAATAATATGTATAAATGCATGAAATAATATTTATAAATCGGTACGCGGTGTACCTCCCAAAACTCCGAAGTTTTCATGATTATGGGTAAATATTAGACATGTCTTGGTGGTTGAACGCCTTACTTATTTAAAGGTTAAATCAACGATTCCAGCAGAGATTTTAATTCAGGCTGCGGCAATCAAGGGATTTAACAGGTGGGCAATTACAAATCAATCAAGGAATCTTATCTCTAATTGAAAGTTATCTCTAACAGATACACAAAGCCTATATACAGTGAGAATAATGGAGGAATGATGAACGATGAGGATTTTTCGGTGAAAAGTGGTAACATCACATGAAATTTGGTGTATCAACATTTTAGATGATTAAGATGAAGATGATAGGTGACGATCGTCGAATAAAACGATGGGATGAAATTTTTTGACGCCACCTGACCAAAAAGCCTCGTAGGGTCTCTTTCCTCCGTTATTCTAATATATAATATTAATTATATGTAGAGAATAATGGAGGAAAGATGCCATAAGAGGGGATTTCCTCCGATGGCGTCGAAAAAATACAATCTCCATCGTGTTTCCCGACGATCGGCAACCCATCATCTTCATCGTTATCATTTAAGATATGGGTACACCAAATTTCATTTGATTCAACAATTTTTTCACCGTTGAATTAGTGGGTGCAAAATTAACGGTTTACCGACAATAGAACTTTTTACATTCTTAATTCAACGGTGAAAAAGTTATAGAATCAAATAAAATTTAGCGTACCCACATCTTAAGATGATAACGATGAAGATGATGGATTCCGATCGTCGAAAAACACGATGAAAGACGTATTTTTTCGATGTCATAAAAGGGAATTCCCTCATATGGCCTCTTTTCTCTGTTATTCTATTATATGTAAGTTGTTTTCTCGGTTGTATGATAATTAATCCATCAGAGAATTAATTGACAGGCTTGCGGCCAAGCTTCAAAGAGCCATGAAAATCCACCAGAGCCTTAAATAAGGCTACGGCAGCCGCAATTAAATTCAGATGGTAGATTTTTTTGTAGGCAGCGGCTAATCGGCCGGGTGAGATAGGTCATTGTATTGAGATGGCATTTACCACTGAGACGTTGGGACGTCTAGACTGAATTTGGGGGCAGATACTATTTGGGTATATTCATCTATCTCTCCGAAAATACCAAGTTGATTTATGACATCGTATATTGGAGATTTGGATAGATACGACCATTATAGCAGACTTCATCAGATCCCCCTCATATGTGAGCGGTTTTTGATTATGGAAACGCTCTTTTCTGCAGGCGTAAATCCCTGCAGTTAATTACGTTATCGTGTTGCGATAACAACTTTCTTCTGCTCCAGTAGTTCACTTCATGTCATGTGTTATTTTGTTTGTTAAGATTGCCCGTGGATTGTATACGGAGACTAGTTTATGTCGTCGCCCGTAGGGCGCAGATTAGTCTCAATCCGTATATTTATGAATTTGGGTTTTGAACTTAGCTTATATATTTCTTTAATTCAAAATATTTTTATTTTATTTAAGGACCGTTAATCTAGTTTGAGATTAAGATCAATTTAAATAAATGAGTATTTGGGCTCAATTTATTTTAACTAAGGATACGTTAATCCTATTTGAGACTAAGATCAACTTAGCAATATTTTCAGGATCATTAAATTTTATTAAGATCCAAACAACAGAGCATTTTGGCTCAACCGCAAGAGACTTCAGAGAGATTTTTAGTCAATTTGGGCTTGGTCTGCTCAGTCCTTTTTTATTTAGAAGTGCTAAGCACTTATTTATGATTCTGTTTTCTTAGCCCTTTTTCTTTTTAACAGAAATGATAAGCACTTGTTTGGAGCTCTGGCGTTCACATGTGTATCGTGTGAAGCACTCAGACATGGGCGCTGCCTAATCAGTGCTAAGCACTTGAGTCATTTTGACTGAATATATAGTGCTAAATACTTTTATATGGTGCTCACGTGTGTATCACGTGAGGCGCTGCCCAATCAATGCTAAGCACTTAGTCATTTTGACTGAATATGGAGTGCTAAGCACTTGGTATGTCGCTCACGTGAGGAGCACGTGAGGCATTGAGACATGGGTGCTGTCCAATCAGTGCTAAGCATTTAGTCATTTTAACCGAATATGGAGTGCTAAGAACTTGGTATGGCGCTCACGTGAGGAGCACGTGAGGCATTGAGACATGGGCGCTGCCCAATCAGTACTAAGCACTTAGTCATTTTGACCGAATATGGAGTGCTAAGCACTTGGTATAGCGCTCACGTGAGGAGCACGTACGGCGCTAGGACATGGGCGTTGCCCAATCAGTGTTAAGCACTTAGTCATTTTGACTGAATATTAAGTTTTAAGCACTTTTACTCAGCGATCATATGTATTTCCCGTGAGGCGCTGGCCTTCTGTTTTGAGCACCCATATGGAAAGCACGCGAGACGTTGAGTCCTTTGTTTTGGGCGCTCATGTAGGAAGCACGTGAGACGTTGTGTCCTTTGTTTTGGGAATCTTTTGGGCGCTCACGTGTGTTTCACGTGAGACGCTGAATTCCTTTTCTTTTTAGAGATTGAATCTCTGTTAACGGCATTTTGGCCATTAATGTCTCCAAGATCTTTGTTTTTGAAGATCCTGGGTCTTTTTTTTATTGGAGAACTAGATTTCTTTTATACTAAGTTCATATATGTAGAATTAAATCCTGTTTGCAGAGAAATTAAATTCCTAGAATCATAAGTTCTCCTTTCTTTTACTTTTAATCATTTTTTTTTAGATTTTGAGTTTGAAGAACAAAATCACACCACTGAGAATTAAATTCTCAACTTGTGGGAAGATTTGCTTTGCAAATTTCAGATCAGAGGAGAACTGAGTTCTTTTTTTGAAAAGTTGAACCCTTATTTTCTTTTTGCTAAGCAAAAGAGATACATTTTATTTTTACTTTTTCTTTATCTAGGGTTTGAAAGAACAGGTAGATCTTCTTTGAAAGAAAATTGAATTCTCAGCTGCAGTTTCTATCTTTTTGCTTGCAGTACTTTATGTGGGTTCTCCTTTTTTTTAAATCTCTCATCCTTTATATAGGAGAGTCAAATTTGTTGACTAATTTGAGAAAATCTCTCATTTAAAAGATACCAATTGATTTAATCGGTCTTAAAAATTGTTCGGATGATTTTATCCACCGTTGGATATTTGATCCAGTAGATTTCTGTTTTACAGAATATGTTTTCTTGTTTTTAATAAGATTAAGAAAATATTTTTCCATAAAAGAATTTAATTCTATCAAACAGTGATTTTTAATCACCATTGGATTTTAATCCATGGGCTCTCTGTTTAACAGAGAACAATTTTCTTTGTTAGAAATTGTTAGAAAAATTGGAGAAATATATTTCCAAAAATGGAATTTAATTTTATCATTGTATTTTTTATCCAACCAAGAATATCTTTCTCATTTAGAAAGATTAGGAAGATATTTTCTCCTAATAGAATTTAATTCTATCATTTGATAATTTATCATCATCATTAGATTTTTGATCCAACGGCTCTGTTTAACAGAGAATATCCCAAGTTTTAGGAAAATAATTTCTATGTAGGATTTAATTCTACCTGCTCTTAATTTGGGCGCTGCCGCTTACGTATTATGCACGTGGACGCCACTTAAGAATTAAATTCTTATATATAACAGGCGCTTCTGTGTTTTGCACATTGGCGCTCACGTGAACTTTACGTACGACGCCACTATAAGATTTAATCCTATAAGAGGTCGGCGCTGGCGCTCACGTGGAGAGCACGTAAGGCACTGCCTTATTGCATTTAACAGAGCTTAACTCTTATTATTGGTTTAATTAATAAGGGAACAAATGCTTCCCACCGTTGTTCTCACGTGGCTTACACGTGAATGCAACGATATCACTTTTACCGCCGTTGGATCACCTAGGAAGTTGAACCGTCCCCTTACGTCTTATAAATAGGGCTTTTAGCCCTTGAGATGACTGTTGTCTCATCATCTTCTTCCTTGGGCCTTATTTTTCTTTTGAGAATTTAATTCTCATTTCAGAGCTTAGATCTCTGTTCTCAAGAACTCCTTTGAACAGAGTAGGCTCTGCCAAATTTCTTGGTGAGGACTATGAACAGAGTTTAGCTCTTAATCCCTTTTGAGCATATATATATTTTTTATTTTTGGATTTTAAATCCATTATCAGATTCGACAGAGCTTAGCTCTTTCTTTTTTTTGAATCGATCTCTTGGAGATCTTTAAAAAACCCTTTTTATATAGATCGTGGATCTTGATGTCCATTTCCAAGACTTGAGTCAACATACGTTCTTGAGAATTTTTTATTCTCCTCTTTAGAGTTTTACCATATTGTCAATCTTGATATTTTTCTAGAACTTGATTCCATCAATTAACTCCTGAGTTTTTCTAACATGGGGATCTCTGGTTTTTAATCCCACTGTTTTGGGGAATTTTATTTTATTTTTTTATAGAGCTTAGCTCTGATTTGAATCTTAGGAACTTTGGGAATTTATTCCCTTTACCGTTCTTGAATGTTTTTCCTTTTCTAGAATCTTTGTGGTTTTAATCCCTTCTTTTTTTTTTCCATAGATTTGAATCTGTTGTTTGCTTCAAAGAACCCGTCTTTCGAGGAATATTGGGAGTTTTTAACTCCACTGTTCATTTAATGAGCACTATTCATTTAATGCAAGACCCTTTTGAATTCTCACAATGTTGATGTGCCACCATCTTGATTCTGTGATGCTAGCGTTTTGTTTTTATTGCTAACTTTCCACCGGGTTTCTTTTCAGGTACCATGAATGGTCATCTATACGATATTGAGAAAATTGTCTTCTATGAAGAAATCCACATATAAATTCGCTTTCAAGGCCAGAAATACATTGATGCCCAATGCGATGAGATGATGCGTCGCTTTGATAATCACAACGGCCGATTGCTCCTTCGCCGTTCTGCTCTTTTGAAGATTATTGTTGGATCGATCTGAAAACCGTTTCCTAAGCTTGATGAGGCTATGTCATTCAAGGCACTTGATGACGCTGAAGCCAAGGTGCATTCAGTATATATGATGGGTCTGATCTCAAAGAAGCGGTGAGATGATCTCGTCGTTGTTTTGCATCGTGTCTTCCAACAGAAAGAGATACTATCCGCATACCAGAGGATGGAAGATATCAGCGGGGATCCTAAAGTTTGTATTCAGGTGAGGATACATAAGAAGATGATCAAAGAAGTTAGAAGCGCTTTACTCAAACTTGCCTTTAAGTTCGAGAATCCATGTCCGGAATTTAGTGTTTTTCCATTGTAGATTTTTGATGATGTTTGTTTCTTTCCCTTTTTGTCATCATCCTCATTACCAATGTATAAATTTTTTTAAAGTATGAATGAAAAAGCTTTTTTTCTTTTACGCCAACGCTCACATGTGCTTCACGTGAGGCACAGTTATAGGATTTAATCCTATAAAAAAAACTAGCGTCAGCGCTCACACGTTATGCACGTGAGGCGCTGCTATAGGTTTTAATCCTAAAGAAAAACCAGTGCCGACGCTCACGTGAGGCGCTGCCTTATTATACGTGAGAATCGTTTTACCTTCTTGCTCTGTTTTTCCTGAGTCAAATCTTTCTTTTCCAATGCCTTCTTTTTGTCAGAGCTTGGAAATAGTTCCACCTTGCATAATATTTTCTGTGCCTAGACTTAAATACTTCTCTTTATAACCTGAAGCAATGTTCTTCTTCTCTTTCAAAAGGAAAGAACCAATTTAACAGATCAAGAGTCATGGTTTGCAATCGTCTACATGCTCATCGGCAGCCATGGGAGGTGCCCATCGAGGGAATTGTTCCTCGTTTTGCTGCTCGCTTGGTGAATCCCGTTCTCACGGATGAACAATGCATCACGGTGATGTATGAGCTCCTGACTCGTAGAGGATCTCCTCTTCTCATCGGCTCCATTTGGCTCCGGATGATCTTCCTGTCCGTGCTCGCTGACATTCCCTCTCATCCAGCGGAGATGACTCCGGCGCTGCTCGATACAGCGGAGAATAAGATCGAGTGCTTTCATGAGGCACGTTTGATTACCAAGTATCTGAGGGATCGCTTTGTTCAGTTGCTAAGCCAGATACGGGCTCAGCAGGCCATCATGTCTGCTTTCACCGATGAGAACGACACTGACCGAAGGGAAGCGACTCCTCGCGAAAATCGCCGCTTCGATATGGTGGAGAAGGCTGAGAGGGTTTTAGAAAACTTTATTATATTTTTGTAAACCCTTGTACTTTTTATCCCGTATTTGGTGATTTCTTTCCTGTATAATAAGATGTTTATTTAAATGCATTCTTTTTATTGTTGACTACCGAGTGCTTCATTTCTAACACATGTTCTTCCTCTGATTATATTGTTTAAACATACGTGCAACATGTATGTGCGCACGTGCACTTCACCCTTAGGGTAATTTTAAGTGCAAACGCCACTGAATGCACGTATCATGCACTAGCCCTCCACATGCGTATATAAATCGGCATGCTTTCAATGCTGTTTCCATTCAAGTACGTATGTATCTGTAAGTGAGCACTTAAACAGGTGTGAATCAAATGCTCTCCCTACTGCTTTACATAGCATACGGCTGGTTTCGGGCTGGCATGTCATACGTAGCTTTTAGAATTTGGATCCGAGAAGATAGGGAGCGGTCACAAGTTTCGTCATCTATTGTTAACTCAGATCTCAATTCTTAAGAAATGTAATTCTAAGCCTTGGGGCCCATGAGTTGCGCCTTTCTGTTTCTTGATGTCTTGATCTGGCGTGAAGTAGTTTATATACTCATTTCGGAGTTTATAGTTTATTCACTCGTTTCGGAGTCTCTAGTTTACGTACTCATTTCAGAGTTTATAGTTTATTCACTCAATCTGGAGTCTATAGTTTATTCACTCATTCCGGAGTCTCTAGTTTATGTATTCATTTCGGAGTCTCTAGTTTATGTACTCATTTTGGAGTGTTTTTAGTTTACATCCCTTGGGTTTATAGGCAAACTTGTCCTAACGTTGTATGTAGATAACCCACATTCTTTTATGACATAGGTACGTTAGGTTTGTGGTACTAGGATTTTAGTCTGTGGTACTTTCGCGTTGGCTGATGTATTTCTCGATATGCAGTCTTTAAGCCGCTGTTTGAGTAGTCCCGCGATTGTCGTGTCTTTGATCCCTTCTGAGGCTGGACAAGACGTCTTCAAGTAATCTTCTTAGGTTTGAGTATTTGTATTACTGTTGGAAGAACAAGCGTTAGGTATTTACCGTGTCGCTTTTTACTTGAGATTAGGCTCAATTTGGAGCCTCGATGAGTCATAACCACACCCTTCTGGGTGTGATAATGTCCAACGGTCTTTAGGATTTGTATACACTGCCATCAAGACCCGAAGTTAAGAATATGTCGTCACTTCATTTTTGCTTTGACGATATCACGCCGATTCTTTGCTGAAGTAGGGTAGACACCTGTAGGACCTCTATGCTGTATGTATTGCAATTGAAGTCCAGAGTTAGGAATATGTCATTGCTCCAATTTTATTTGATAGTTGCATCCGCATCCTGCTGAAATGAGGGGAACGCCGGGATAGTCTCTAAGTTGTATATTTACCGTCAAGACTTGGAGCAAGGATTTTGCTATTACTCCATTTTTGCTTTGACCCTATTTTTTTATTATGATGACGTTGCGTCTGCATTCTACCGGAATGAGAAGGAATGCCGAGATAGTCTCTAAGTTGTATATGAACCGTCAAGACTTGAAGCTACGATTTTGCCATTACTCCATTTTTGCTTTGACCCTTAGGTCTTTCTTTTTTGATGATGATGTTACATCCTGTTGGAATGAGAAGGAACACCGGGATAGTCTCTAGGTTGTATATGAACCGCCAAAACTTGAAACTAGGATTTTGACATTACTTCATTTTTTCTTTGACCCTTGGGTCTTTCTTTTTTGATGATGACATTATGTCTGTATCCTGCTAGAATGAGAAGGAACACCGGGATAGTCTCTAGATTGTATATGAACCGTCAAGACTTACAGCTAGGATTTTTCCATTACTCCATTTTTGCTTTGACCCTTGGGTCTTTCTTTTTTGATGATGACGTTGCGTCTGCATCCTGCTGGAATGAGAAAGAACGCCGGGATAGTCTCTAGGTTGTATATGTACCGTCAAGACCCGGTTCTTCTTTTGACGAAGCGTGGTAGGAAAATTTGGTTCCTTTTCTCTCATTTGTACCCATGGATCATATACAAGAGTCAATATGGACCTACTTGCAGGGCAGAAAAGTTTCATTTTCATTTTTTTAAATTTTTTAATTTCTTTCCGCGATACTCTATCTTTTCAACTTTTATGTCGCAAAAGTTGGGATTGCCCAATCATTTGGCTATTTATCGCGGTGCCCAATCATTTCGGTTATTTTTGTTTTTACTCGCTGCTTTTTTTATGAGTTGCCCTACTATTTCGGCCCTTTTTTGAGTTGGGGATTTGAAATTTGATACCGATTTTGGTATCAGCATCGCTTCTACTGGAATATTTCCAGAAGCGAATTATCATTTGCCGTGAGAGAACTTGAAATTTGATACCTATTTAGATATCAGTATCGCTACAACTGGGATATTTCCAGAAGAGAATCATCATTTGCCTTTATTAGTTTGGACAAAGGTGGCTTAGCAAACAGGGTTAGAATCCTGTCGACTAAGGCTTTCTGGTTTTATAAGCCGTAAGGGTCTCATAAATATATTTTTCCCTACCAGTCGAGAGGATCTCGTATATGTATTTTCTTCTTAGGAGTCGTAAGGATTCCTAAGTTTGTTTTTCTCTTATAAGTCGTAAGGATCTTACAAGAGTATTTTCTCCTTGTAAGTCGAGAGGACTTACAAGTGTCGCTCACCATATAGGGACATTTCTCGCCATTGGTGGAACTTGGTGGGAGAATATTTATTTATGCCCGTGGATTGTATACAAGGGTCAATATTGGACCGCCTGTAGGGAAAGAAAGTTTTGTAGGGTTTTGATGGCTTAAGAACAGGTTTAGATCCCTGTATCTTAAGGCTTTTGAATCCAATGAGCCGTGAGGGTCTCATAGGGAGTATGTTCTTCTTACAAGTCGTGAGGATCTCGTAAGTGTATTTTCTTCTTAGGAATCGTATGGATTCCCAAGTGTGTTACTCCTTTATGAGTTGTAAGGATCTCGTACAGGTGCTTTCTCCTTACAAAGTCATGAGGGCTTTGTAAGTGCAAATTTTTTTAACGAGTTCGTGCCCTTTCAAGTTTTCACTAGCTCGCTAGCAGTCCTGCTGTTTTTACTCATGGTGCCCTTTCGGATTTTCATCCATGCCCATTTCGCTTGTGGACATACCTTTTTTTAACGAGTTCGCGCCCTTTTGGGTTTTCACTACCTCGCTGGCAGTCCTGCTGTTTTTACTCACGGTGCCCTTTCGGGTTTTCATCCGTGTCCATTTCTCTTGTGGACATACCTTTTTTCTTTAACGAGGCCTGCAAGGTAATGCACCATTAGCTGTAGGCCCCGATCTTTTTCTAAGGGCTACATCATGTGAGACCTAGGAGATTTATGAATCGTTTATGTCCATGGATTGTATACGGTAATCAGGGTGAGGATTCATCATAGGGTTAAACGTGTTAGTTTAAGGCCATGAAGGACCATTATCGCCGTATTTTAGAGCGAAATGCTAGTTTAAGGACGTTCTGGTCCAATATTCTCGTTTTGGGGGCGAATGTTAGTTTAAGAACATTTCGGTCTAACATTCCCATATTTGGGGCGAATATTAGTTTAAGAACATTTTGGTCCAATATTCCGATATTTGGGACGAATATTAGTTTAAGGACGTTTCGGTCCAGTATTGTTTTAAGGACGTTTCGGTTCATTATTCCTGTATTTTGGAGAACGCATTAGTTTAGGGACGTTTCGGTCTAATATCGCCGTGTTTTGTGGCTACAGAGATTTTTGGATACTACTCTCAAAGTTCTGACTCAGGAAGATAGCGAGCGGACACAAACATCGTCATCTATCATTGACCTAAATTATGACTCGTCAAGCGTAATATTTTTTTAGGAATCGACCGTTTATTGGCCGAAAGGGTCTTTCGCCATGCATATCCATGAGCAGGTAGGCTACACCTTGGTAGACTTTGTTTATGATGTACGGGCATTCATAGTTTGGTTCGAACTTCCCCCACTTTGCATGATTGGGGATCATTGGTTTTTTGACAACCAGGATGAGTTCGCCTTGGCGGAATGTTCTCAGCCTGATCAATCTTTCATATGATCATGTCATTCTTGCCTTATAAGCCTTCAGATTTTGTTATGCTATAAGGCGGGTTTCGTCAAGGGCATCGAGCTCCTCAAGCCTAAGATGAGCATTTTCTTCATCTGTCAGCTCATATCGAACTACTACTTATAGAGAGGGGAGTTCTATTTCCAATGGGATCACTGCTTCCGTGCCGAACACCAATGCGTATGGTGTTGTATTCATGGCTGTCTTGAACGTTATTCGGTATGCCCAGAGAGCCTCATGCAGCCTTTCGTGCCAGTCCTTTTTGTTTCTGGACTCCGTCTTTTTTATAATCTTTGTCAAGATCAGTATTCAGGACTTAGCCAGATGATTGGATCCTTGATAGAAATCAGTCGAGCATAGAGATCAGATGTTGCTCCACCTATTACGGTTGTTCCGGGACCGAAGTGGATTCGCACCGGTGTAACAGATCAGAGGTAGCTAGGTAGACGCCGCGACAGATTCTTTCCAGGTGATGGTGGTAGCAGAGGCTTGAGACGAGGCCAGTTGTATGGCTCTTACCCATAGGGTCAGCAGCCGTCGCCGGGATGTTTCTGGTGTGGGAGTCTGTATCACCGAATCAGGTTTTATACCGTGAGGCGCCAGGACGAAGCAACAGTTCCATATGTTACTTTACCACTTTCACCCCCTTCCCCGAAAGCTTCACCTCTTACTCCCGTTATTGCTTCACGCCATACCTATGCTCAGAGATGCCATGGTTGTGGCGGTTGTATTCCAAGAGAACGAGGTGGCAGAGGCGGAGGACAACCGAATGCCGGTAGAGGACAAGCCCGAGTTTTTGTGTTGACTCCTCAGGATATGCAGGCGTCGAATACAGTAGTGACAGATACTCTTCCAGTGTGTTCTTTCGATGTGCGCATATTGTTCGACCCAGGATCTACGCACTCGTATGTTTCCACTCACTTCATACTGAGGTTGGGCCGAGAGTCGTCCTTGTTAGATCAGCCGCTTATCATGATTACTCCCGTTGGTGAGTCTTTTGTTGCGCGACATGTGTTTCGGTCTTGTGCCATTCGTATTAGAGATAGAGATTCGTCCGTCGATTTGATCCTTCTTGATGTGTTGGACTTTGACGTTCTTCTTAGCATGGACCGGTTAGCTACTTTCTATGCGTCTGTGGACTACTGTGAGAAGGCAGTTAGATTTTGTTTTCCGGGCGAGTTGGTTCTTATTGTGCAGGGGGACCATAGTGCCGCCCCTCACAGTTTAATTTCTGTCATTTGCGCTAGTCGGCTCTTAAGGAAAGGATGTTGGGGATTCTTAGACTTTATTCGTGATACTGGATCCACAGCAGATCCATTGGACCAGATTCCTATTGTGAGAGAATATCCCGACGTATTTCCCGATAGTTACCTGGATTGCCGCCAGAGCACGATATCGAGTTTTGCATCGATTTGATTCCCGGCACGGGGCTTATTTCTATACCGCCTTATCAGATGTTCCTGACGGAGCTTAAAGAGCGTAAGGGTCAGTTGCAAGAGTTGCTTGACAGGGGACTTATTCGTCTGAGTGTTTCGCCTTGGGGAGATCATATTCTATTCGTCAAGAAGAAGGACGGAAGTATGGGGTTGTGCATTGATTATCGTCAATTGAACCGAGTTACGGTGCCAAATAGGTATCCTTTACCTCGCATTGACGAATTATTTAATCAGCTCTAGGGTGTGGGACTTTTTTCGAAGATTGATTTGAGGTCGGGTTATCATCAGTTGCGGGTCCGGAATGATGACATTCCGAAGACTACTTTTCATACGCGCTACGGGAATTATGAGTTTTTGGTGATGTCGTTCGGACTCACCAATACCCCAACAGCGTTCATGGATTTGATGAACCGGATTTTCAGGCCGTTCCTCGACCGGTTCATTATTGTGTTTATTGGCGACATTCTGGTCTACTCCAGAACTCGAAAGGAGCATGAGCAGCACTTGGGGATCACTTTGCACACATTGAGAAAGCACCAGCTATTTGCTAAATTTTTGAAGTGCGCATTCTGGCTTGATAGTGTTGACTTCTTGGGTTATGTGGTTACGGGAGAAGGTATACAAGTTGAGCCGAAAAAGATCGAGACCGTACAGCTTTAGCCCAGACCTGTATCAGTGATAGAGGTCCGTAACTTCTTGGGGCTTAGTCGGATATGACCACCATTTCGTGCAGGATTTCTCAAGTATCGCTGCACCGCTGACTGGACTGACCTGGAAGAGAGTTCCTTCTCTTTAGACTGAGTCATGTGAGCAGATTTTTCAGCAGTTGAAGACTCGTTTGATGACTGCGCCAATTCTATCTTTACCTTCTAGATTAGGCGGCTATGTCGTTTATTGTGACGCTTCTCGAGTGGGGCTGGGTTGTGTGTTGATGCAGCATAACAGAGTTATCGCTTATGCTTCTAGGCAGTTGAAGAAGCACGAGCAGAACTATCCCACTCATGATCTTGAGATGGCCGCGGTGTTCTTTGCACTCAAGATCTAGAGACACTACTTGTACGGAGAGTCATGTCAGATCTTCACGGACCACAAGAGCTTGAAGTACATCTTTCAGCAGCGGGATTTAAATTTGAGGCAGCGCCGTTGGATGGAGCTTGTGAAGGATTATGATTGTGAAATCCTTTATCACCCGGACAAGGCGAATGTGGTAGCTGATACTTTGAGTCCTAGGCCCGGAAGTAGCTTATTCCATTTGAGTGCAGTTCAGAGACAGTCTTCTACAGATTGGCAGATCTTGTGCGATAGTAGAGTACAGTTTGAGTTCACTTCCGCTGGAGAGCGGCTTGCTCATGTCCGCGCCCGTCCACTTCTACTTGATCGTATCCATGAGGTGCAGCTCGACGATGCTCGTTTGTCTGAAATTTTAGAGCATGTTCGACAGGGAAGGGAGTCGGAGTTTGTGGTTGATGACCAGGGTGTGCTACGTTTCGGGATTCGTTTATGTGTACCAGATTCCGAGGGGCTGAAACGTGAGACCCTAGAGCAGGCACATCAGTCAGAATACAATGTTCATCTATGTTGCACCAAGATGTATCGTGATTTGAGAGATATCTACTGATGGGAAAGGATGAAAAGAAATATTTCGAACTTCGTTTCGATGTGCCTGACTTTCCAGTAGGTCAAGGCTGAGCATCAGAGACCGGCAGGAGAGTTGCAGCTTTTGCCCATTTCGAAGTGGAAATGGGAGCAGAACTCCATGGATTTCGTTGTGCTACCCAGGTCCAGTCGAGAGTATGACTCCATTTGGGTGATTGTTGACCGGTTGATGAAAGAGGCTCAATTCCTTCCAGTGAAGACCACTTTCGGATATGCTCAGTATGCTCAGTTGTACATTGATGAGATTATCCACTTGCACGGCGTTCCTACATGCATTGTATCCGACAGAGGCACCCAGTTTACCAGCCGTCTTTGGCAGAAACTGTAAGTCGATGTCACGCACCCCACGTGTTCGTGGGGAGGCGGAAATAGCAAAAAATGATTTTTACGGGCTTCGCAACACCGACTAGAACCAAGGATTGATCATAAACCATATCTAGCAAATTACTTGAGGTTTAAATACTCGGATGAATGTTATACCTCGTATCATGTCCTTCGGGTCTTCTCGCTGTCCTCCTCGTCATCGTAGGCTCCAAGGATCGAAACGGATCGATGCTTCCTCGTCGGCTTCCTCGAGTCAAAGACGATCCACCCGAGAGTCTATTGTTTGAGCTCCAACCTCAAATCCGAGATAACTAGGGCAACTAGCTTTCTAAACTAGATGGCCTAGGTGATGTAGAGAAAGAATATAGAGGGGTTTGTCTCTTAGAGTCCTAGGTTTCTCAACTCATGAGACTTAAGGGTTGAGAGGAAGAAGAAGGAGATGGCTTGAGGAAAGAGAAAATGTTTTTCATAATGATAATTGAGATGGCTACCATGATATGCCTACAAGCATGGCAAGAAAAATATCTCACCCAAAATATCTAGTGCCACAAAATATCTAAGTCAAATAGTCAAACCAAGTAGCCATGGCACAATTATCATTTATAAAAATAACAAATAATTTCCTCCACCTCATAATTGTTTTAATCAAGTTAATGGTCAAAAGCCTAATGAGGTGTCTCCTTTTAAAACCAATCTTGAGTAATTACAAGAATAGCCTCTCATCCATATATACATACCTGTATCCGTGTTTCGAGAAACACGAATACAATGAGATGAAACTGATACATCAATATAATACTAGGATCCGGCTTAAACCAAAGCCCACTAGTATTATCCCCCCAAACATCATACGCGCACAAGTGCACGTACGTGATCGAAGCCCTGCCGTAAAACTATACGGCCTCTACATCTTTCGCCCGATGCAAGGAAACTCTCTGTGTGGGACTCTAATGACTCGACAGTACGCTGGCAGTGGGTTTAACCATAAGCCGCAAGCGTTACTAGCTGTACGTAACGGCTACCCAGGTATCTATCGATAAGAAGGCCGATGAGCAAACCCATCTGAGCTACTACTGAGCCTGAATGTGACAATCTCCGTACAGTCTGGTCTGTTCGTCTAAGAGTATCGGATATCGGGCCTAGGAGGCGGTAATCATCAGACCCCTAATAGCGCAATAAGTCGTGCCAGAGTGTAGCCCAAAACACCCTGAGAAACTACTGGAATACCTACCAGTAAATCTCGCTTGCCCTAGCCAGGGACTTTGTGTAATGGCTCTCCGAACACAGCGCGATATCAACCTCCAATACTGGGAGAGACGAATCCTATCTAACTGCCACTGCCTCCAAGTGCTTCGGGACTGCACCCAACTACTACCTTTTTGCACGACTCCTTTGAGCTGTGGTAGGGTAGTAATCAAAATATAGTGGGAGCACACTCGAGGCGAAGTAGCAGTGTCAAGTCGACGGACTAAGCTGCACCCATGTCACCTGGGAACTGCTACCCGACGATAGGTAAAATACCCACCAGCAGTCCCTGACGGGTCCTCTCCAGTGTACTCATAACCTAATGAGCACCTGCATACTATCTCCAGTACGACGTACTAATGGCTGTGGGACAAACCATCTCCCCTGCTGGGATGAGAAGCATAAACACTAGTCTACTTTGGAGTATCGATGCCTCGTCTCGATAATCCTACGACTAGGGACCTGTATAAGGATGTGCTTATAGACTACCCAGCCCCCACTAGTGTGACTGCCATCACAACGCTGGTAATCAAGCAAAGATCCTAAGGGCTCTACCATTATGTATAAGCGATATGCTAAAAGGGACACATGCACATATTGAGGTAGAAACAAACCAAGTAGCATACTACCATTTTAAGCAAGACTGTCAATACAACTGTGAATATCCCAAGCTTCCATTAAGTAATATACAAACCAGTATGGTACAATAATGGCCTCTAGGGCATATATCACTAACAATCTCCCACTTGCACTAAGGCCATGTATTGGCATATCGCAGACCTATCATCTCAATTAGCCTCTCGAACTGTGTCTGAGGGATGGGCTTAGTGAGTGGATCTGCTGTGTTATTCTCCATATCTACTCTCCTCATCTCGATCTCCCGGCGATCAACGATCTCCCTGATCAGGTGGCAACGCCTCAAAATGTGTCTGGACTTTTAATGGGACCTGGGTTCCTTCACTAAGGCTATAGCGCTGTTGTTGTCGCAATACAGATGTATTGGATCTACAATGGACGGAACCACATGAAGTTCTGTTAGGAACTTCTTCATTCAGACTACTTCCTTCGCGGTGTCACAAGTAGCTATGTACTCCGCTTCAATCGTCGAGTCGGCAACGGTGTCCTGCTTGGAGCTCTTCCAACAGACCGCCCCTCCATTGAGGGTAAATACATAATCCGACATGGACTTGAAGTCATCCTTGTCACTCTGGAAGCTGGAGTCAGCAAAGGCGTCAATTTGGATGTCTTTTCCGCCATACACCAAGAACATCTCCTTAGTCCTTCTCAGGTACTTGAGAATATTCTTTACCGCTATCCAGTGCCTTTCCTCTGGGTTTGACTGATACCGGCTTACCACGCTTGGTGTGTAAGAAACATCTGGTCTAGTACACAACATCGCATACATTATAGAGCCTACCGCTGGAGCCTAGGGTATAAATGTCATGCGAGCCCTTTCCAAATCAGTCTTGGGAGACATCTCTTTGGAGAGGGTGATTCTGTGATAAGCCGGTAGATTATCGCGCTTTGAATCTTCCATACTAAATCTTTTCAGAATGGTGTCGATGTACCTGGACTGTGAAAGTCCTAACATCCTTTTAGATCTATCACAATAGATCTGGATCTCCAGAATGTAGGAGCCATCACCCAGGTCTTCCATGGAGAACCTCTGTGACAAGAATCCTTTGACTGATTGTAGCATAGGAATGTCATTTCCTATCAAGAGAATGTCATCCACGTACAAGACGAGGAATACCACAGTTCTTCCTACAATCTTACTATATATGGATGGTTCATTTGGATTTTTGATAAAGTCGAATTATTTGACCATCTCATCAAAACAGATGTTCCAACTCCGCAATGCCTGCTTTAGTCTCATCAAAACAGATGTTGCACACTTTCCCGCTGCTCCCACTTTGAATGAAACCCTCTGGCTGATCCATATAGACGCACTATTCCAAATTTCCATTTAGAAAAGCCATCTTTACATCCATCTGCCAGATTTCATAATCGTGGAAGGCAGCAATGGCAAGAAGGATCCAAATGGATTTGAGCATAGCCACTGAAGAAAATATTTCATCATAGTCCAAACCAGGTCTTTGACGAAAACCTTTTGCAACAAGTCTAGCCTTATAGGTTTCAACTTGTCCATCTACACCAATCTTCTTTCTGAAGATCCATTTGCATCCTACAGGTTTTACCCCTTCTGGAGCAATGTCCAAAGTCCATACTTTGTTGGTGTACATGGACTTCATCTCGGTCCGTATTGCATCTTGCCATTTTACCGAGTCGCCGCTCTGAATGGCTTGCTTGAAGATAGTAGGCTCATCATTGCCAATGATGCAATCCACTCGATCCCCTTCTATGAGAAAACTGTAGTATCTCTCAGGCGGATGAGATTGCCTGCTAGTTCTGTGGAGTGGCGTGGGGATGTCCGGTTCTTCTGAAACCTCTGGTTCTACCAAGCTTTCAGTAATAGCTTGTGGTTCTGGAATTTCTTCCAGTTCTATTGTTCTCCCACTAGTTTCTTTTTCTAAAAAGATGTTTCAAAAAGTGGGCATGACGAGAAACAAAAATCTTTTGTTCCTCTGCGTAATAGAAAAGATACCCCCTAAAGTTTTTTAGGTATCCTACAAACTTACACAGTACTGAGTGTGCCTCAAGTTTTTTTGCATGCTGCTTTTTAACAAAAGCTGGACATCCTCATATCTTCAGATACTGAAAATAGGGTTTCTTCCCACTCCACATATGATATGGTGTGGTAGGCACAGTCTTGGTAGGAACCTTGTTCAAAAGATATGCAGCTGATTCTAGTGCATAGCCCCAGAATGATCGCGGTAACTCAGCGTTACTCATCATGGAACGTACCATATCCAATAAGGTTCGGTTCCGTCTCTCCGATACACCGTTGTGTTGTGGTGTGTATGGAGGAGTAAGCTGAAAAAGAATTCTATTCTCTTTTAGGTAATCCAGAAATTCGGCACTCAAGTATTCACCTCCTCGATCAGATCTCAGTGTCTTGATACTTTTGTCAGTTTGTTTTTCCACTTAATTCTTATATTCTCGGAATTTCTCAAAGGCCTTGGATTTATGTTTCATCAAGAAGACATGTCCATACCTAGAGAAATCATCCGTAAAAGTAATGAAATAAGAATAACCACTTCTTGCATATGTAGACATTGGACCCCACACGTCGCTGTGTATGAGTCCCAAGAGCTCGCTCGCTCTTAATCCGTGTTCAATGAATGGAGTCTTTGTCATCTTTTCTTTGAGACAAGATTGACAAGTTGCATAAGACTGATATTCAAACAGATCCAAATATCCCTCTCTATGTAACTTCGTCAACCGTGTTTTTATGTGGCCCATTCTATAATGTCATAAGAAAGCCTGATTTAATTTCGGAGACTTTCTTTTAAGTGTGTTCTGGACACTGAAAACCTGAGCTTGATTTAATACGTATATTCCGTTATCTAATGTACCTGACCCAATCAAAGCTTGATTTAGGTGGATGTGGACCACATCGCTTACAAATGTAAAATCATATCCTTCCTTAGAAAGTAAGGATACAAATATGATATTACAAGCTAGACTAGGTATATACAAACAGTTACGTAGAATCAATATCTACCCACTTGTCAATCCTAAGTGATACTCCCCTACGGATTCAGCGTCCACGCTCATTCCATTCGTAACTCTGTGAGTCATATCACCTACCTTGATAATTTTACGGTTTCTCAAAACCTGTAATGAATTATAGATATAGGATCCTGATCTGGTATCTAGTACCCAAGAAGTAGAGTTAATTGACATACAGTTTTCAATTATAAACACACCCGAAGTCGAAACCACAACATGCTTCGGATCTTGGATTCTGGCTTTCAAAGCCCTGCAATCCCTTTGCCAATGCCCTTTTCCCGTGACAATAAGAACATCCATCCTTCCCCACTGTCAGCCCTGAAACTTTTGCTGTTCCCTGTCCCTCTACCTTACTGACACCGCATATCAGTTTTGTGGAGGTCTTCTTCTTCACACCCTTTGCTTTCGTCTTGGATACAGAAGAGGAAGATTTCCCAATAAGCAGAGCGAGTGTCTCCCTGATTTCCTTCAGGGTGTAAATAGAAGGTAGGGACTGCAAAATCAAGTCAGCATATGACTGGTTCTCCAATGTGGTCTCCAGGTCTGTGAGCTCATCAATATAGCTAGTCATTATAAGGACGTTGTCCCCTACAGATGACCCGACAGCCAACCTCGCTTGAAGCAATTCGTTTGAGGTCTCATATATTGCGATATGAGATTGCTCTCCATATAAATCTAGCAATCTCCATATAAATCTTTGTTATGGAGGAAGATGAAAGCTAAGTCCATCTTCTCGTGCGGCCTTTGGTTTTCACCATTACTGAAGCCAACACGAGGCACTTAGCATTCGCACTGTCCTTTTCCCTTGTCTTACGAATATCATCCGTGACGGTGGAAACTGGACCTGGGACGGCGGGGGCATGGGTAGTAATGAAGTGGTCCAGCTCGTCACAAGCAATGGACATCTGGACAAACCCTTGCCAGTTAATATAGTCTGGCCCAGTCAATTTATTAGCTAATTGTAACCTATGTGTGGTCAACTGGTCGCGGCAATTAGGAAAAAGAGAAGAAACACTTTAGCATGATGCTCTTGAAAGTTTAGATTGGTTTTTAATTTATCTAAACAGGATGGCTCCCACTATTTCTCGAATCCTTTCTCAAATCATAAAAGAAGAATTAGTCAGGATTAATCTCACCGTACAATACTTGCTTAACCGTTCGGCCAGGCTAGTGTCGGTACTTATAGGGAGGTTTTACGACGCTTTCACGAAGTTCCTTAATTAAATAACCTCTTTTCTCTGGAGGCGTAGCCCCGCTTACACTGTTCTAGACACCTACTTGGTTTATAGCATTGATCGTTAAGTAAAAAAATCTCCCGAGGAGTAGCATATACTCACAGTAGGATCGGGATCCAAATATCATCGTGTGATAAAGTTGAAGGAATCCTACCAAAATTATCATACTCCAAATGGTATGCAACACTAACAAGTTTCAGCTTCTTTAGAAACTCCCGATGTGGATTTTTGCCTCATGCTCTTATGACCATGACAAAGGCCAACATATCATAAGTCACATGTCAAGTTCTACCCGTCATTGTTCAGGTTAATTTGAACCCACCCGTACATACCCTTGATGAAGGCCAAAATAGCGGTACGACTGTCCAAAACCAACGCATCTATCTATGCTACATATGAATATTCAACAGCTACCAATCATAGCTTGAATACTACTGAATATCCAACTGAAATGACGGAGGGCCACGAATGGTTTTGGCGAAACCGTGAACGTAGTGAACTTGATATAATCGAAAGAATTTAATAGCTTTTAAAAGGAGTGGTTTAAGCTCTGCATTTTAAAAGTCTGCTGTTTTGAAAAATCCAAGTGGTTTTAAAATTTGTTCCAACGATTCAACTTTGATTTGTTTGCTTTGCATTAATGTAATGTAGTCCCATCATTTACACCTATCATTACAAAAAGAAACGAAAATATGACATACGCTTATACCATCCGCATTCGCCACGGGGCCCCGTCATCACCCGTTAGGTTACTTAACTAACGACAGAGCGGGGGCTAGACTAGCGCGGATGCAAAACATAAGCAATGCCTACTAGATAATATATATAATAATATCCATTCATCTCACGCAATAATAGGCATTCTAGATCACAGATGAATATATTGGATATACTAGAAATTCCGCGTTTCGTTTGAACCTGTAACGAAAGACGGATTCCACGGTCGTGATGAATAGCCAAACCCCACCCTAGACCCCTACGGGTGCAGCAAACTACCCGCCAAATTCCCGAAGTGAAGCAACCTCCCTCAGCAAAGTGAGTAGGTCACTCGGCACTTCAAGAACCCGATAGTTTGTGCACCCCACCTTGGGTCTTTCCTAAGAGCAGAAAACAGTAAAAGAAATAATACAACGGTGGCTACAATCTCAACCCGGATGTGCCCCGCAAAATAATATTACATCACTTTACAATTTACATCGAATGAAAGATAAAACACTCATCTCACATACCCGGCTATTCATCCACGACGATCCAACAAGTTCATATACACAAACCAACATAACATCATCACAGATATGTGCAGCCCCGACTAATCGACGTATAGCAATTAGTCGACGTTTTCAAACACATGTACACATCACAAAGCTTGTAAAGTAACTGTGACATTAGAATTCCGCACGCAATTAGCAAACTTAACCAATTTTTCCAAAACTTGAAAAATCCAGTAAGCTAAAGTTCCAAAACCGGTCGTTTTAAGCTAATCCGGGAGTCAAAACGAACTCGAAACCCACCCGAATCTTCGCGGAGGCAAAGATACAAAAACTTAACTATCTAATAGGGGGATCGAGGGAGGGTACCCACCCCCAGGGCCACCACGAAGTGTCCCTCCAGGGTAGGCAGACCCGGGAGCACCCAATAGGGGTGCTCTCGGGTCACCCACCCCCAAGGCTACCTTGTGGTGGTCTTGGGGTGTGGGTCCGGCCTATGGTTCCCCTCGGGGTGTCTCCGGGGTGCACACGCTCCACCCCGCGGCTTCTCGGTTCAAACCGTGAGCCCACGGGGTATGCAAATAACTCAAAACATCATTTTTAGAAACTGTTTTTGTCGGCAGTTTTTGCGTGACAAAAACGGTCGATTTTTAACGTCGCTACAAGCTATCTAAGGTATATGAGAGGCTCTGATACCACTGTAAGTCGATATCGCGCACCCCACGTGTTCGCGGGGAGGCAGAAATAGCAAAAAATGATTTTTACGGGCTTCGCAACACCGACTAGAACCAAGGATCGATCATAAACCCTAGCTAGCAAACTACTTGAGATTTAACTACTCGGATGAATGTTATACCTCGTAATATCATGTCCTTCGGGTCTTCTCATTGTCCTCCTCATCATCGTAGGCTCCAAGGATCAAAACGGATCGATACTTCCTCGTCGGCTTCCTCGAGTCAAAGACGATCCACCCGAGAGTCTATAGTCCGAGCTCCAACCTCAAATCCAAGGTAACTAGGGCAACTAGCTTGCCAAACTAGATGGCCTAGGTGATGTAGAGAAAGAAGATTGAGTGGTTTGTCTCTTAGAACCCTAGGTTTCTCAACTTATGAGACTTAAGGGTTGAGAGGAAGAAAAATGAGATGGCTTAAGAAAAGAGAAAATGTTTTTCATAATGATAATTGAGATGGCTACCATAATATGACTACAAGTATGGCAAGAAAAATATCTCACCCAAAATATCTAGTGCCACAAAATATCTCACAAAATATCTAAGTCAAATAGTCAAACCAAGTAGCCATAGCACAATTATCATTTATAAAAATAACAAATAATTTCCTCCACCTCATAATTGTTTTAATCAAATCAATGGTCAAAACCCTAATGAGGTGTCTCCTTCTAAAAACAATCTTGAGTAATTACAAGAATACCCCTTTCATTCGCATATACATACCCGTATCCGTGTTTCGAGAAACACGAATACAATGAGACGAAACTGATCCATCAATATAATACTAGGATCCGGTTTAAACCAAAGCCCACAAGTATTATCCGTCCGAACATAATACGCGCACAAGTGCACGTACGCGATCGAAGCCCTTCCGTAAAACCATACAACCGCTACATCTTTCGTCCGATGCAGGGAAACTCTCTGTGTGAGACTCTAAAGACTCGATAGTACGCTGGAAGTGGGTTTAACCACAAGCCGCAAGCGGTACTACCTGCACGTAACGGCTACCCAGGTATCTATCGATAAGAAGGCCGATGAGCAAACCCATCCGAACTCCTATTGAGCCTGAATGTGACAATCTCCGTACAGTCCGGTCTGTTCGTCTAAGAGTAATGCATATCGGGCTTAGGGGTGATAATCGTTAGACCCCTAAAAGCGCAATAAGTCATGACAGAGTGTAGCCCAAAACACCCTGAGAAACTACTGGAATACCTACCAGTGAATCTTGCTTGCCCTGGCCAGGGACATTGTATAATGGCTCTCCGAACACAACGCGATATCAACCCCCAATACCGGGAGAGACGAATCCTATCTAACCGCCACTGCCTCCAAGTGCTTCGGGACTGCACCCAACTACTACCTGTTTGCACGACTCCTTTGAGCCATGGTAGGGTAGTAATCAAAGTACAGTGGGAACACACTCGAGGCGAAGTAGCAGTGTCAAGTCGACGGACTAAGCTGAACTCATGTCACCTGGGAACGGCTACCCAACGATAGGTATAATACCCACCAGCAGTCCCCGATGAGTCCTGTCCAGTGTACTCATAACCTAATGAGCACCTGCATACTATCTCCAGTACGACGTACTAATGGGTTTGGGACAGACCATCTCCACTGCTGGGATGAGAAGCGTATACATTAGTCTACTCTGGAGTATCAATGCCTCGTCTCGATAATCCTACGACTAAGGACCTGTATAAGGATGTGCTTATAGACTACCCAGCCCCCACTAGTGTGACTGATATCACAACGCTGATAACTAAGCAAAGATCCAAAGGGCTCTACCAATATGTATAAGCGATATGCAAAAAGAGACATATGCACATATTGAGGTAAAAACAAACCAAGTAGTATACTACCATTTTGAGCAAGACTGTCAATACAACTGTGAATATCCCAAGTTTCCATTAAGTAATATACAAACCAGTATGATACAATAATAGCCTCTGTGGCATATATCACTAACAGAAACTCCAGGAAGCTTTGGGTACCCGATTGAGTTTTAGCACTGCTTTCCATCCGTAGACCGATGGTCAGTCAGAGTGGACTATACAGACTCTTGAGGATATGCTTCGGGCGTGCGTGCTTGATTTTGGTGGCAGTTGGGATCATTACTTGCCTTTGATAAAGTTTTCCTACAATAACAGTTTTCAGGAGACGATTCAGATGGCACCTTTTGAGGCCTTGTATGGAAGAAAGTGCCGATCGCCGATCTGTTGGACCAAACTCAGCGAGAGTAGGATTTTGGGACCACAGCTAGTTCAATAGACTAAGGAGAAGATCCAGTTGATCCAGGACAGAATGAGAGCAGCCCAGTGCAGGCAGAAGTCTTATGTCGACCGTCGTCGTCACAGACTTGAGTTCGCAGTAGGTGATTATGTATTCCTACGGATTTCTCCGATGAAAGGCGTGATGAGATTTGGGAAGAAAGGGAAGTTTAGTCCCATATTTGTGGGTCCTTTTGAGATCCTTAAACGAGTTGGTACCGTTGCCTATCGTTTGGCACTTCTTCCCAGTTTTCCGGATGTTCACCCCGTATTTCATGTATCGATACTTCGCAAGTACCTTCATGACCCTTCTCACATGATTCAGCACCAGACCATCCAGCTGGAACGCAACCTTCCGTTCACCGAGCAGCCGATAGTTATATTGGATCGGCAGGTGAAGAAATTTCGGTCAAAGGTCTTGCCGTCAGTGAAGGTTCTTTGGCGTGGCCCGAACAGCGAAGAGGTCACATGGGAAGACGAGAGCGAGATGCGGAAGAAATTTCCTTATCTTTTCAAAGGTACGCATAGTAAGATTTTTAAATTCGGGGACCGAATTTCTTTAACGGAGGAGATTGTAATACTTTAGAATGCGATTAGAGTTAATTAAGCGTTTTAATGCGGGTTTTTAATAAAATTTAACCAATAATTGTTTTCATATATTTTATTATTATTAATTAATATTTTATTTAATTATTTTTATACTTGCACACACATGTGCATGTTAATCTTAGGGTTAAGGAGGTGTTAACCATGTTTTACTAGCCATGGCACACGTAACCATTTTCATGCCATGCTATATATTTATATCTATTTTAATTATTAAAGGGTTTTGTTTTAAAAATAAATAGAAAGAGAGAAGAGTTGAATAAGTGAAGGCATGGAATGATGAGGCATGGGACAAAGCATGGGAGGCATTTATTGAGGAAAGAGAAAGAGTATGGCTCAATTCTTATCTCTCATCCTCACCCTCTCACTTTCTCTCATTTCCTCACAACTCACAACTCTCACTCATTTTCTTCTTCTTCTCCTCCTTCACAAAATTCTTTACTTGATCCTTTTTCCTCCACTAACCCTAAGCCTAAACCTACATCAAACCCCATTAAACCCTTCACTAAGCTTGCTAAAGCTCTCTTGTGATGTCTTGGAGCTAGATGGCTAGGGTTTCATCCAAGTCTTGGTGAGGTATTGTTTTAAACTCTTTGTTAGGCTCTAGGGAAGTTTGTTTTGCTAAATAGTTTCAGTTTAATACCTTAATGTTTTAAGATTAGTGCTATATATCATGTTTTGTTAAGTTTAGGGTTTCTGTTGAATCTGCTATCGACCCAGGTAATTGTTTAGAAAGTTGCCATCACTGAGAGATGTATTTGAGACCTAGAACCCACCTTAAAACCCTGAGACCATTCCCTCTAAAGATGGCCGCAAATTAATTGCTTCTGGCCGCAATTTGCGGTCAGACTGGGGAGTTAGGGTTCGTTGCTTCGTAGTGGGGTCTCTGGGGTTATTTATAGGCTCATGGTCTATACAACTTTCACTAATTCTTTGTGTAGCAAAATCTGGGACCGTTTAGCTAGAATTCAAGCGTTTCAGTAACGTGCGATACGGATTTATCCGACTTTGGTTTAAGTGTTTTGTGCGTTTAACAGCCGTAGGTTTGGTCTGGGACGTCGCTGCACGCGTTTAGCCCGCTAAGCTAACACTTGGTAGCTTGTGGGAGTCGATTCATTAGTTGCCGTTTGTGTTCATGTGTTATCGTTAGTTTACTAATTTCTTAAGTATTGGTTGTGTGATATTAGGATCGTTTGCGGGGACTTCGGACGCTGCTAAGAAGGGGAAAGAGGTGATCGGATTCACCTTACTCGAGATCGTCTGGTGAGTAGATTTAACATCTACGGGGGAATCGCCTGTATGGCGTTAAGCGTCGAGGGCTAGATTCAGTGATATAACCATATACTTATATGTATATATATTGATTGTGCATGAGAACCATTTTGCACATCCTTTTACCTGTTGTACATTGACATAGTATTATTGGACACTGCACCATTACTAACGGTTCATGTTGCACGAGCACCGAATTGTATGCCACACACAGACACCGTTGGTAATTGCCATAACACACACACTATAGAAATTGCCATGGATAAATATATTGTATCGCTTTCATTATTATTTAGGTTCATAAGAACTATGAAGCCCTAGTTTTTCAAGAAAAAACAGTTAGACATTTATTCTTGTTCTATTGCGCATTATGAATTACATCATATATACATACATACATACATACATGCATGCATGCATGCATGCATGCATACATTGCTATAGTAATATATATTCTCATATGGTGTTTTATTTATATTTCGTGGATTTGGGAAACCGCAAGATACCTTTTGAAACATGATATATTTAAAAAGTGCGGTTTTCCCTTGATATGCTCACATTACTGTTCTATGTTTGCATACATCGTACTTCATGGATATATGCATTGAGATACCATTTTCATACGATTTATGGATTTGAGAACCGCGGACATATTTCAAAGGAAATTATAAATTGTTTTAAAAACACGGTTTCTCGTGATGTGATTTCGAGGCGTCCACTATGAGTTTTCTCGGTTCCGAGCTTGTTTTCGAGACCCGATTCGAGGAGTTGGATGAACCGTCTGCGGGTACATGGTGGACCCGGTAAGGTACCCTGGGGCAAGAAAGGATTTGTAGGGATGACGATGAGCCTGGCAAGGGGAGCACTACCTACCGGTGATTGTATGGAAACTCGACGGATATCCGAAGGATACCGTTTCGGAATTATGAGATGAGATAGATATGAGGGCCGATCGGAGGATGCAGCGCCTGAGATATGAGGATTTATGTGTCGATGTTGGACACGGGTTTTATGATGTTTTGAGTGTCGATATTGGACACTCAGGTTTCATGATGTGATGGATATGAGGGCCGATCAGAGTGACGGCGCCTGAGATATTGGGATTTGGGGTGTCGTTGATGGACACCGGATTTCTATGATGAGGATTATGTTTTATTCTACACTAGGATTTATTTGACATGCACTGTTTCATGTAGTTGTTGTATCCTGGCGGTGTACCTTGATCATGATTTTGCTGCATATCCGTACTGTTATACTTATACCATCAGATTGCATATTTCGTATTATCGCTTTTAGTCCATACTTGTGATTATCTGTACGATGTTATTTACTATTCATGAGTTGGCAACTCACCCCCATTGTGCCACAATGTTTTGCAGGCTTGACCCTCAGTGTAGTCGCGGCAGGGCTCTATATTGCACCTACTTCTGCAGATACCGCTATTGTTGGTCGTGATTTTGGTGTAGGTGGGTGTAACAACTCTGTTTCAGTGTACAGAAAATTGTTTAAAAATTTATGTACAAATGGAGTATTTGCAATCCTGTGTATGCTATAAGTATTTAAATTGTTTTTGAACAACAAGAAAGCACTTGTAGCTCATTGGTAAATACTTGCACTACAGTGACGTAGCCCCTGTGTTCGAATCCCCCCAGCCACATATATTTTTTGTTGATTTTTCTGTTAAACTTTTAGAAGCTCAAAAGTTTACACGTGCAAAACACGTAAAATGAAAAGTCACAATAAAAAAACATGTGGAAAATGATATTTAGACAGGCATGGACACGTGGCATCAATCCCAACCCCAACCCACCCGATTGGACCGGTGAGATGAGAAGTTTGGTCGGTGCCGCCGGATTGGTAGGAAGGAAATGCTATAATTTTTTAACCCTAACACATGTTGGCCTACCCCATTAACCCGAGACTGTTTATTTTCTCTGCAATTATCCAGAGAATTAAAAATCGGTATTAAACCAAATTTTAATGCATTTTTAATTCTCTCTTCACTCACAAAACCCTAATCCTATCCTATAAATACAACCCCACACTTTGGCCTCTTCATTCTGAAAATTATCATAAAAACACTCTAAAATTTCCAAGTCCAAAGTTATACAAGAGGAGTTAGCCAAGGTCGAAGTTCTGGCGACGTTTCGGGACAAATACGGCGACGAAACGACTCTCCGACGATTCCAAAAGCTTCCTTCATCTCCCCTCTTTATTTTCAATCAGTAAGTCCCCTCTCTCCTTCTCAATCTCTAGTCTAAAACTTCCACTTTTTAAAACTCGTCGGAAGCAGAATTATTCCGACTTTCGATTCTCTTTTCTTTAAAAACTCAAATTTTTCTTAAACAACAAATTACCATCTCTTCTTATATTATTTAACAAACATAAAACAACATTCATAACAAGTTTCAATTCAAAATAATATGTATTGCAACTTCTATTTCATTTTTACGGTAAAATACCATCATGTTTACATACGACATTGCTTATTCATTTTACCTATATTACTTTTAGAAAACTCACGAGGTAATGACCTACCTCATCACAACACACATTTTTAACATAGCACGATGACTTTTGGAACACTAGTTTGTGGAATAAATACGAGTTTACATTTAAATACCTTAAACATTCAAAAATCGTTTTCTTTAAAAGTGTATTATTTAATTCCTTGCAAATGCGCCTCTACAACCCATTTTGGGGAACCCCGATCGGGATGGTGCGGGTTATCGCACATCCTCGGGCCTATTGGAGCGATATGCATACCTCCTCACGGAGCATTCGATCTCGATGGAATTTTTAATGCAATTTTTAAGAAAAATGTGATTTCCATTTAATAAATAGGTTCTATTTTTATAAATATATACATATATATAAATATTATCAAAATATCTACTTTAAGTATACAATATATATATATATATATATATATATATATTCCATGTTTTCTAAATCAAAGGAATCGCAAATTTCACGAAACTACCATTACAAATCAATACAATTCCAATATTACATTAAAATACCAGATACAATGTAAACTAGGTTCTATTCACTAGAAAACATTATATTTTAAAATATACATCCATGAAAACCCTAAAAACAATAAATAAATACTTAAGATTTATTTTGAAAATATATCAAAACTATTTTTCATAAAACCCCCTCAAGTTATATTAATTTATAATAAGGACCCTGGTAAACATAGGTTTAAGCGGGACCAGTTCTCTTGAGCCTCAGGGAGTCGGAGAATATGGGTGCTTGCCTCTAAGGTAGACAACCTAAAAACGGTGTTATCAATACGGTAATTGTCTTGGAAAAAGACACAAATCCTGCCGTCCATATGCAGCAGCTACTGATAACACCAAAACTAATTCATGACTTCAATTCGTTTTAAAGCGTCTGACTCAGACAGAGTCTCAGTCTAATATGAAATCAATATATTCTTGAATATGATTCAAGATAACTTCAATACAACATAAATCCATTTATACCAGATACAATCTATATCAACATGACTCGACTGAACCGAACCATAGATATACTCTGATTACATGACTATCCATTTATATCCATTCCGTTTACATGATATCATGGTTTCGACAAGTCTTCCATTTATAAAACAAAACAATACAATCAATACAAAAGACATTACGGGGTTTTAAAGGGTTAGACTGGTACGGAATGTGTTAGAAGTAGCACGAGACGGTCACTTTAATACACCTAACCTGAATATCCATTGTTGTTGTACCGTGGCTTAACGGTTCCTTGTGCTCCGTATACCTTAGTCTCCGGAATAGTGGGACTCCTCTCGTATACACTGGCATATTCTGTACTAAGCTACAAACAACCGTGTTAACATTACAAACTCACCAGTTATATTCTCATATCTATCTATTCATCTGTCTATTCTTACCTATTTTTGGGACTTACCGAGCGATTGTTCGCTGACGACATTCCTTTTCTTCTTTCTTTGGAATGTTGTCAGGTGGATCGGACTCTTTGGAGGTCGAGCCCAGTACTGAAGACTTGGAGCAGTTCGCCATTGACCCAGAACTCTAGATACTTGTATATATTTTCTTTTCAGTTCATGCCATTGTTTAGACATTGCTTTCCATTTCTGTATTTACATTTTCAGTTGTACTTGTAAGGAAATGTTTAATAAATAAAAGTTGCTGTTCATTTACATTCACGTCTCTTGTGCATATTTTACATTATATTGCTTAATTACGTTTAGCGTGATTACTTCTGAGTAAATACGTAGTGGGCCTCGTCACGTCTCCTTACCGTACACTGGGCGGCGGGGCGTGACGGTGAGTTTTGCGGGTATCCGTATGATTCCATTGTGTATCTTATTTTGTATCTAGTACTCTCCATCTACCACTTATATGTATTTGACTTGGAGACGAGATTGTGAGATTCGATATTGTATCTTATGTGACTCTGGGTGTTATGCTCGTGTGAGCCGGCTTTTATTTATGTTGCGATGTTGTTTTACCTCTTATTATTTTGTTTTCACTTCTTATTTTCTTATTTCTTCGCTTCGGCGTCATATATATATACCTGTTTTGGTTGTGTTCCGCCTTTAGGCGTGAGTTGTTCCCGTTTGGGTATGTTTTTTTATATATTCTATATTTGTACCCGTTTAGGATTAGTTTTTATAAAGGAGACGCTGCCGAAATTTTTAAGAAAATAAATTTAAGTTTGAGATTTTATAACTTGAGATTTTTAAATGTTTTTTACTAATGTTTTATCACTTTACTTCTTTTCTTGGTTTAGATTTCTGGGTTTTCGGCTTACTTGAATTGCGTTACGCTTTTTGATGTCGCGTGATTTAAGTGCCGGTCGCGTTCCTAAATTGGGTCGTGACAGGTCTAAAGACTAACATGTACTTATGTCACCTGAGAACTGTTATCTGACGACAGATATAATACTATCAAGAAGTTCTCGGCGAGTCCGTCCAGTGTACTCACCCTTAGTAAACACATGTATACGAGCTTAGGTGCCGCACACCAATGGCTGTGGGACCAACCATCATCTCTCATCGGGGTCTACAAATGTATACACCAGTCTACTCTGAAATATCGATTCCCAATCGTAATACTCTCACGATTATGGACATTTAAGGATGTGCTTATGGACTACTCAGCCCCCACATGTATGATCGCCATCATAACACTAGTAATCAAGCAATAATCATACGAGCTTTATCAACATGTATTGGTGATACGTAGTAACAAGTAAAACATATACACATGTTAAGATAAGACAAAACAAATAGCATATTATCATATCAAGCAAGATTGTCATTGTTTCCCCAATCAGAGCAAAGCTCTGTTCAAATTTTGAAATTTGAAATGAAGCAAAGCTTCATAGCAGCACCAGCGCTAAGAGTCAAAGTCTCTGATACAGCGCTCACGTGCAAAGCACGAGAGGGCTAGCGCTAGCAGCGCCAATGCTGAGAGTCAAAGACTCTGAGGCAGCGCTCACGTGCAAAGCACTTGAGCGCTAGCGCTTAGAGCGCTGCACTCTAAACAGCGCACCACGTGCAAAGCACGTGAGCGCTAGCGCTAAGAGCGATGCACTCTAAGCAGCGCACCACGTGCAAAGCACGTGAGTGCTAGCGCTAAGAGCATTGCACTCTAAGCAGCGCACCACGTGCAAAGCACGTGAGCGCTAGCGATAGAACAAAATGTTCTCGGCCCTTGGATCAAAGATTCAACGAACATGATTAAAAATCATCAATTGACCAGAATAAAATTCTGTTAAGGAAACATTCCTCAGAATCTTTCCAAACAGGAAGATTATGCTCTGAAAATCAGAGCACCATTGGATCAATGATCCAATGGTGATTAAAAATCACCAAAATACAGAATAAATTCTGTATGGGAAAAGATTTCCTAATCTTGTTGAAAACAAGAAGATTGCCTTATGTAAAACAGAAACCCTAGGATCAAAGATCCAACGGTGGGAAACATCCCCAAATCAATTAGAGAAAAGATCTCTTCAACTGATTCAACAAATTAGCCTACCCTATATAAAGGCCCCAAAACTTCAAGTCTGATAGAGAGGACCCCCCCTCCACAAACTTTGAGAAAGTTCAAAGAGAAGAGCAAGCTCTCGGCAGAAGAAGAATTTCTTCAAGGTAAAATAAAGAGATCAAAGTATCTCATCAGAAAAAGAACTTAGTTCTTATGCTAGATCATAGATCTATAAGGAAAATGCATTTCACAAAGAGATCATAACATCTCATTATAAAAGGGGGGAGAATAATTCAATTCTCTTAGGATCACAGATCCATAAAGGCAAAGCTTTTCACCAAAAACATAAGAGATTGAAATATCTCCTATAAAATAAGAACTTTGTTCTTAGATCCATGAGATAAAGTCTCTTATAAGAGAGAATTTAATTCTCAGAGAGAAGAGTTGCATAAAAAGAGTCTTAGCGCTTCAATTAAAAGAAGCGCTTCAGCGCTCCAAAATTTAGCGCACAGCGCTGCAGAGCTTTAGCGCTCCAATTAAAAGAAGCGCTTCAGCACTCCAATATTTAGCGCACAATGCTGCAGAGCCCTAGCACTCCAATTAAAAGAAGCCTTCAGCGCTCCAAAATCTAGCGCACAGCGCTGCAGAGTCTTAGCACTCCAAATTTAAAAAAGCATCTCAGCGCTCCAAGTCTGGCGCACAGCGCCAAGCGCGCCACGTGCTCCTCACGTATGCGCTATTTCACAAGAAGCGCTTTGCGCTCATTGACTGGAGCACAGCGCCAGGTGCGCCACGTGCTTCTCACGTGTGTGCTACTTAACAGAAGCACTTTTCGCTCATTGACTGGCGCTCAGCGCCAACCGCACCACGTGCTCCTCACGTGTGCACTGAGGGAACATAAACTGTTCTTTAAATAAAGCCCCAGAGCTATGATAAGTGCTCAGCACTCAATAAAAGACAAAAAGGCTGTCAGAACCCAAATCAACGCTCAGCATTGTTAAATGTTCGACATTTTAACTAAATGGGCCGAGCCCAAATTGGCCACAGAACCCTACCTCAGATTAATTAAGCCCACATGCTCATAAAACTTTGATCTTAGTCCCAAATTGGACTACAGATCTCCCAACCAACATTGGTTCAATGGTACATCTCTTCATACCTCTGATATATGTCGTTGTAATTCTTCAACGTCTTCATTAAGGTGACGGGTCCCAACAGCCAGACAGTCCACGGACTGTGGGGTCCTTAAACTCATGGACTATGATGTTCTTAAACTTTACAGACTATGATATCTCTAAACTACCACGGACTGTGGGGTCCTTAAACTCATGGACTATGATGTCCTTAAACTTTACAAACTGTGAGATCCTTAAACTAATAGACTATGATGTCTTTAAACTTTACAGACTATGACGTCTTTAAACTGTCATGGACTATGATGTTCTTGAACTTATGGACCGCAAAGTCCCTAAACTAAAACAATAGAGCCCAAATGCTCTTTTGTTGGATCTAAATGATCTTGTTAAGTAGATCTTAGTCTAAATTTAGACTAACGTATCCTTAACAAACTATTAAGTAGATCTTAGTCTAAAATTAGACTAACGTATCCTTAACAAACGTTTAAGTTGATCTTAGTCTCAAATGAGATTAACGATCCTTAAACCCAAACCAAAACCCAAATCTAAGAAAATACGGATTTGGACTAATCCACGCCCTACGGGCGACAACATAAATTAGTCTCTGTATGCAATCCATGGGCAACCAAAAAAATAAAACAAATACACACGACACGAAGTGACCATGTGGAGAAGGAGAAAGTTGTTACCGCGATGCGGTAGCGTAATTAACTGCAGAGGCTTGCGCCTCCGGGAAAGAGCATCCCCACAATAAAAAACCTCTCAAATGAGGGGGAATCTGATGAAGTCTGCTACAACGGCCGCATCCGTCTAAACCTCCGATACACGATGCCATAAATCAACTTGGCATCTTCGGAGAGGTGGACGGATAAAACCAAATAGCATCTGCCCCCAAATTCAGGCAAGACGTTTGTCTTCCCGGTCTTTCGACGGAGAACAGATTTTGGCACGCCCGGTGGGACCTTTTCCTCTTTCCACTCCACACTTCGTGTGTCGTGTTTCGCGAAAAAGTCACGGTTTGACATGGTTGCCTTTGGATGTGAAGTACTAAGATTTGGTATTTTGCTCCGTGCAAAAAAACAGAAGATCAATGGTTTCAAACTGCACTAATTGCAACAACTCCCACTCCGTCCTCGCCGGAGGAGTGACCTACGGGCCTCAAGCGGCCTCCCTTTTTACGATGCCGGTGGACCAGGTGACGCAAGCCACCACAGGGCTATTCTTTGGGACCATGCTCCCACCAATGAGCTTCAACGTCCCATTGCCGTCGTAAGAAGCTCAGAAGAAGTTGGTCTTTGATCGGCTTACAACTACCGCGGCCCCTCTCAACGAGTCCCCCAAGTCCAGTGCCTCAGTTTTCAACAGACTGGGCCAAAGCTCAAGTAGGCCCATGAAGAAGCCCGCGATACCTGAAGCGGCCATCCCAAAGCGGATAGTCATTCCTGTTCCTGAAGTCATCAGAGCGACTTCCCCTGCTAAGGAGTCGGTCTTTGCAAGACTGACCATTTCAGCTCCCGTTCCAGACGAAGTCATCAAAACTGCTCCCCCTGCACGAAATTCTACTTTCGATAGATTGGCCATCCCCACTCAACGGACGTCAGTTTTCAAGAGGCTGACGCCGGCAGCAACCCTCCGCCAGAAAGGGGGCATGACGAAGCCACCCCCATAACTGAGCCGGTCCCGTCAGCACGACATGCTCGCCCTCGTCACTGGCGCCAAGTAAGGAAGGCTGGGGGCAGCTCTCCTTCTGGACTGACTCCGCCAGCTCCGATGGTGGAAATTGATGCTGTTGTTCCAACTGGGAACAACTTTGAACCACTTAGGAGGGTACGCAAGAACTCTCCGAAGGCCATGCTAAAAAGATCTCCTCTATGTATGGAGAACGCTACAAAGGTGAAGCCAAAGCAGCCTCCTCAGCGGCTGTCCTCTAAAATTCATAAAGTTTGGCGATAGGTCCAAGACTCGGTGATCAACCAAGACTACTCCCGCCGACCGAAGAATATGAAAGTTCGGCAAGAGAAAGACCAACCTGTCAAGCCACAGAAGGTGTTGTCTACTTGGGTGCCCGCTACAATGGCCCCCTCAACTTCAATCATCCATAAAAAGAGGAGGACGGAGAAAGTCCCCGTGTCCGCGACAAAGCTTAAAGGCACTGAATCGAAACGTCCCAAGTCTTGGGCCATGATAGTGCATACTGTTTATATGGCTTCCGGAAAAAAGAAAAGTCGTGCTTCTACGGGTCACTGACCACTCACCCGATCCGTAACAAAGGCCTAGGAGCAACAACAGAAGCTCCAGGAAATGTTAACACAGATGGCCGCACTCACTGGGCCAAAAGAAAGCCCGGAAACGTCGTCAGAGCAGCATCATGAACAAGAAACCGATGCTGAATTCCTCCGCAGAATCCTCGAGAAGAAGGACAAAGAGGCAGCGGAACAAGCTGCCAACATAAAACAAATGGTGCTTTTATTTCAAGACATGGTCGAGATGATGTTACAACCGGATCCTCCAGCTGAAGACCCCCCGATTATCCTTGAAGACGACAGAGGGGAGACATCAAAGCCTCTTCCAGCTTGTTCAACAACCAAGGAGGAGACCATCTCCAAAGCCGCCCTGGATGACTATATCACTCAGCAGATATGAGCTCATCAGGTGAACGAAGCGGCCGGCCAAATTGTTAAGACTGGACAACCATATCCGGGTTGGTACGATCAAATAAAGTACTCGCCAGGATATACGATCCCTAAATTCCACGTATATAAGGGGACGGGAAATCCACACCAGCACGTTGCTCAATTCAGAACTTTGTGCGGTAATGCTGGGGGTGACGACAAACTGCTGCTTCGCCAGTTTCTTGGTAGCTTATCGGAGACATCTTTTGAATGGTACTCCGAGCTCCTGAATGACCCCGTTAAGACATTTTCAGAAATGGCGTTACTGTTTACGCAGAGATTCGCAAGCGCTAGCGAACGCACCCCAATCACGGTATTGATCAATGTCAGGGTGAAGCCGGGAGAAACATGGGTTCAGTACGCAATCCGGTGGAGGAACCTATGGTCGAAATGCGAACAACGCATCGAAGAAGCTCCTGCGGTAGGCATGTTCGTGGGTACTCTTGATCCGCAGGCGACCATATCCCAGTTCATGATATTCTTCAAGCTAACTACTTTCCAGGCCTTGATTGACAAGCTGGCCCAAATGGATCAGATGGGTCATAAACCATCTTCTTCAAAGTTGGAATCTCGAAACGAAAAAAGGAAAGGGAAAGCGACCTTCATCGCCAATGCTCAGCAGCAGCCCAGTGGTCCAAAACCAACTGATCGCCAAGATGATAGACGGCGATTCTTCAATGAGAAACTGAAGCGCCCTTATTTGTTTCCCCGGGATAAAACGAGGAGACTGTTCGAGCTAGCGGTGCGCAACAGGCTCTTCATCTTGCCGGATCCAAAATGTCCATTGCAACCTGGTGAGGCCAATAATCCCAATTATTGCCCCTATCACCAAGTGGTAGGCCATCCAATCGAAGATTGCTTCGTCTTCAAAGGCTAGATTGAGGACCAATACCAACAGGGAAAATTCGCACTGTCCGAGAATTGGAAAGTAAGCCCACCTCAGCCGCACGCTCTTAAAAAGGGGACACACCGGGGGCATCATACTCTTTTATAGAAGAAGCTCTATGGGAGGTCGCTCTTTCAGCCAAGACGAAAGAATGCTGAAGGATCTCCAAACATGCCCGGCAATCAGGTTGAAAAGTCCGCTGGAACCCGAGATCATTGAAGGAATGCTGAAGCCGCGCCTGACTCCAAGAATTTGTAGCAATAATCAAAACGCTCAGGCCCAGCTGTCAAAGTCTTCGAAGAAGAAGAAGAAGACCAAAAAGCTCGTGAAGCCTGATGACAAGCACACGGACCTGCAAAAATATATTGACGCGCTGGAGGAATATAACCAGAAGGCGCGAACCCCAGTCACACTCCAAGAGTTTCTCAACCACATCCTTGAAGATAGAGATGGCGATGAAGATGAGGGAGAAGACTCATTAGACAAACCTAAAGATTATGTGGCAAGCTGCCACATGATCTCTCACTCGTCAGTAGATGGTGAAGAAGCTCCTGATACAGAGAAACTGGGGGCAGATCCCGAACCGGAACTCCTAGGAATGTCAGACGAGATGATTGATGTATTCCTGAACGAAGCACTTCTAAAAAGCAAAGCTGATCAGGAGCGTGAAATCGCCGTACACGAAAAAGCCAAACGTCGGCGACTGAACAAAAGGATTGAAATACCCCAACCGGATAGGAGCACTTCGGCCTCCAGCAAAAGCAAGTTCAAGACAAGGAAAAGGTTCGCCAAAGCCATATCGATGGGAATGAAACTGCCACCCTCCGAAGGAAACACTCCTGATAGGATACACCTTAACGAAGAGGATGCACATCCAAAGTACTGCTTATACCATCGGAGGATCACACACCCTACCGAGCAATGCAACGCCTTTAAAAATTGGTGGCAGGGATACGTTGCTCACCTGCAGCATTTCAAGCGGATGAAGCGCAAAACTCGTCGGGAACAAAGAAGAACGACAGATGAGCATAAAAGAACGGCCGGTGAATGTCACATGGTTAATTCCGGGGGGTCGCAAGTTCTCACCTTCGGGAGTGATTCTGATGAAGAAATAGCCCTCGACCCTCTCTTCAAGGAATCCATCTCTAAAACAGAAGAGATGAAGACCTGTGAGAATATTCAGCTGCGCAATCGCACGCTACCTGAAAAGAATCTCGGACCCGCAAACAAGGGAGCGAACAAAAAGGATAAGGGGAAAGAAAAGGTCCCTGAGGATATCACCCTCGATGACCGAGTCGTCGAAGAGCTGGCAGCCAAGGACCCGCCCAAGAAAAACAAGGTGGATTACAACATTCTGGCACACCTGAGGAAGATACCCTCGCAGCTAAGCATTCTCGACACCCTTCTGCTATCTAAAGAGGCGAGAGATTCTTTGATCAAGGCATTACAAAAACCTGACCAGTTTCAAACTTTCCTCGCCGAAGAAAAGATGAAGGACGAGTTGGAAGAAATTCATACAGCAGACATCACTTTCGGCGATGAAGATCTACTCCTCGGAACATGCGAGCACAACCGTCCCCTATATGTCTCCGGGTATTGCCATGTCATTAAGATAGGGAAGATCCTAGTTGACAATGGGTCCTCTGTCAATCTCCTAAATGTGAGGGTGCTAAAAGAAATCTGTATGAGGGTTCAACACCTCGCTCGGGATAAAATCACTATCTCCGGACTCGACTCCCAGTCGTCATGGACGCTCGAGTATATAATTCTGACGTTACGCTTTGGGCTACTTATCACCGACATCAAGTTTCACGTCATTGATGCCAAGACTTGCTACAACACATTGCTCGGCAAGCCTTGGTTACACGAGTACAACATCATCCCTTCTACACAATATCAGTGTATGAAGTATTTCAAGAATGGTCTCGAGTATACCGTGACAGGGGAGCTGAACCCATTCTCCGTGAATGAAGTCCGAAAGTACGAAGATGCAAAATACTTCTTGCCAGACTTCGAAGACACGAAAAGGTGCCATAAGCCGGAGAATAAGCAGAAAGCTATCACCACTATTCCGGTCTTTGGAAGCGATACCGAGGAGGAGGAAGAGATAGTCTATTCAGGACTGCCCCAATGCAACAAGCCGGGTCCATCTACCCCTATTCTGGTTTTTGGCAGTGACTCTGAAGACGAAGTAAACGCAGTATTCTCGGTCCGTCCATCGGTGCAAGCCTTCACTGGAAATAATCAGAGTTTGCAAATCGCCATGGTTCCGCAAAAATATTACAAAGACCTCGACGCACTTGATACCTATAGTGTGCAAGAACTGCAGACGTTCTACATCCCTCCCAGTAGAAGAGATGAAAAGGCGATCTTCTTTTATCGATCCACGGAAACCAAAGTGGAGAAAGAGATCTGGCATGGTGCCAATTCTACGCTTGAAAAGCTCCAGCCCATCCGTTTGCCCAGATACTACACAAAAAGATTAAAAAGGTTGTTGAGGCGCCAAGGCGAACAGACTACTCGACAAGCTCAGTTCTACAACAGGATCTGGAACGTCCCTAGAACTCAGCGAAAGTTGCCCAATGGGAGAATGGAAACAATCGGACTTGGATATGTTCAATCTAAGAAACGGGAGTGATTCCATGGCTGCTGTGTCATACATGACTTCGATGAAGAAGGAGATGCTCTGTTAGAATATGCTAATCCTGAACCAAAACGAGGTCCCGCCATGAAAGTGCCAAGTCCGTCGTTCGAAGAACAGATGAACAAAAGGTCCGGGATGACCATAGCCGCGAAATAGCCATTTACGAGAAAGCCAGGACACGGCACCTCCTTCAGCATGCTACGGAGAATGATGATGCCCTTCGTCTCCAGCCCGTCATACGGAAGACTCGACGCAGAGACAAAAATAAACTGAAGAACGGAAAAAATGTTCGACAGCAGCAAAGCGGGTCCAAGAAGCCACGCGATCGAGAATTGAGCAGCCAGGATCCGTCTCTTATAAAGAATATGGGTCGAGCATATTCTTTTCCCCAGGACAAGACAAGGAAGATATTCGATCTTGTCATGAAATATCAAATGATTACCCTCTCGGAGTCCAAGCACCCCAAACATGCAGACGAGGTCTCTCACCCGGATTATTGCTCCTATCACCGAGCGAAAGGACATCCTCTCGAAAACTGCTTCACATTCAAAAACTGGATCGAATACCAATATCAACTAGGCAGGTTCGCTCTATACAACAGTTGGAGAGTAGCCCCACCGCAAAAACATGTTCCAAAAGCAACATATGTGGTGAGAGTAGAACCAAATCAACATCGGTCTTGGAAGCGATCTAGCACCTGTCACGCGGTAACGTTGTCAGAAGAAGGAGTGCACGAGAACATGGATGACCTGTCCTGGTGCTTCGAAAACGATGAAGATGAGTTGATCTTAGAATTTCCACCGGCGCCAAAAGAACTGGAAGATAGAATACATACTACTGCAGATAACCTAAGGAAAATCGACTTGGGGACGGTAAACGACCCATAGCCAACGTTCGTTAGTGAGCAGTTGTCTGAAGAAAAGGTGGCTACGCTCAAAGACGTGCTCATGCAATATAAAGACTGCTTCGCATGGAACTACTCCAAGATGCCGGAATTAAATCCAGAAATCGCCGTGCACAAATTGGCGATATCTCCGGACGTCAAGCCGATCAAACAAGCGCCGAGAAGAATGCGGCTCGAACTTGAAATGAGCATCAATGCCGAGGTCAAGAAGCTAATCGACTCCAGCTTCATCCAAGAGGTACAGTACCCTAACTGAATCGCCAACATCATCCCGGTGATGAAGAAAAATGGGACGGTGCGCATTTGCGTGGACTTTCGGGACCTTAACAAAGCCTGTCCAAAGGATGACTTTCCTGTACCGGTCACCGAGCTGATGATAGACAATACGTCCACTCACGAAGTCTTCTCCTTCATGGACGGCTCATCAGGGTACAATCAAATAAAGATGCACCCCGAAAACTGAAAGCATACCGCTTTCCGAACCCCGCTAAGCATATTCTGCTATAAAGTGATGCCTTTCGGTCTGAAGAACGCTGGCGCTACTTATCAGAAGGCAATGACGAAGATTTTTTACGACCTTATACATGAATCATCGAATGCTATATTGATGAGCTCGTGGTGAAAAGCAAATCGCACGAGGAGTATTGGAAGCATCTGAAAATAGTATTCCAACATCTTCGGAAATACAATCTGAAGACGAACCCGCTCAAATGCGCGTTTGGAGTTTCCTCGGCAAATTTCTAGGATTCATCGTACGATATCGAGGCATCGAAATAGATCCTTCAAAGATCAAGGCGATTATGGAAATGCCTCCGCCGAGAACTCTCAAGCAACCGCGGTCTCTCCAAGGGAAGCTCGCATATATCTGGCGGTTCATAACTAATCTCTCCGGAAAATGCCGTCCTTACAGTCATCTAATGAAGAAAGGGACTCCGTTTGTCTGGGATCGCAAATGCCAAAGTGCACTGGACAAAATCAAGCAATACCTGCAGAATCCGCCGGTACTGACCGCTCCAGTCAAAGGAAATCATCCACAGACAGTTGTGAATTACCCATCATAGCACATACATTTTCGAATTTGGTGATAAAAATGTATGAGTCTTCAGACTCGAGCCCGTGAAATTTGGGTAAAAGTTTGATGAAATGAGGTTTAATTTCGAAATTGTCCCCATTGGCTGGTGGTATAGAAAGACAGGTGGGAAGGGGAACACGTGTAGGATAGCATCTCTCTTGGAGAGAAATGCGAGGAGGATTCTGCACACCTGTGGGCGGTGGCAGAGTGGTGTTAAAGTGTGATGGAAATCCTTCCATCACGGTCGTGGTGGGTGGTGGGAAAGAAGACGAAGAATTACCGACTCTGGGGTCGATAAAAGAAACGCGGACAAAACGGAAAATAGAATCCCGTATCCAGCCTAACATGTGCTAAACGGTTGTAGCACAAGTGGCAGCGTTGGTGATAATTAGAGGAAAAGTTGGTTGGTGTTTGTTTTGAAAAAATACGGGTTTTGAAAAATCAAATCACAAAAAATGCACACACCACTCTAGATCTAATGGTCACCTAGGTCAAGTCACTAGACCGCTCCTAGACTTCCAGAAGACAAATTGCAGGATAAATTCTCTACTGCCTCTTTACCCCTTCTGTGGCCAGGTAAGTGCCAAGTAAGTGGGAGGTTCTCCACTACGTAAGTAGTGGGTCGAATTAAGTAACCACTTGCCTTAGACACCACAAAATAAATGCGGATAAACAGTAGATTACCCACAACCTTCTTTTGTCATAATTGAGCGCGACGGTCCTTAGAGTCTTGTCTAGATATTTTTTAATTAATGAGGGTGATGCGGATGCTAGTTTTGTGATTTTGGGGCTTAGGAAGGGTAATGAAATCCCCATCTAATCTGAATTTGGTCTTTGCCCCTTAATTTCCATATTAAAATATGCAAACATCTAAGATCAAAACACGCAACAAATTTTTCTTTTAGCGGCGCTGCGAATTTTGCAAAGAATCCTGCAGAAAATGGTTATTGGAGAATATTAGAGAGGAGATAAGAAAGTCAGAGACATACCTGAGAAATTTAGAACACTGAAGCCCCTAAACGGCGGCGGAACCGCCGCAAAAACCTACCATTGGCCGCGGATCTGCGGTGGGAAGGAGGAGTTAGGGTTTCAAAATTTTCCTGTAGCTTCTAGTACTCCTCTGGAATTTGCAGAACTTCTCTGAATCTTGATCGCACTACTAAAATGATTCCAGATTCCCTCGCAAAAATTCAAACACTAATCGTTAAGCACTTGATGCGAATTTGATCTAAAAATTCTGATGGAATAATAATTTTTCAACTCAAATAACAAAAACGAACAAAATAGCACGCATCCCCGGCAACGAAGCCATTTGATTGATCATCTTCATGTGAATTTGGAAAAGTTTTAATCACAACCAAAGAAATTTATACCGCAATCAATTAACGGTTTCGATGTAGCGCGTTAATGAATACGGATCGTCCACTGAGATGTGTGTTTTGATCGATCTTGTTTTAGATGAGTCGAAATGAAAAGATAAAAGAAAATGCAAGAAAATTGATTCAAGATTTGTGAATTTTAATTTCAAGAAACATAAAGAAACTAAAGATCTAGAATCAAGAATCAAGAAATGTCCCAATCAATTTAGTTATCAAGATTTGTAAAATAGCTTGTAGGAATCGATCGAATTGGTAGCAATGATGATTCTAATAATGACTAATCTTATATATTGATCATTTGTAGCTAGATTGATGGTGATGAATGAAGATTAGGGATCTATTGAAGAAACTAGGGTTTCTCCTTCTTTATCCCTTGTCTTTTCATTGATCATCATTCGGATCTAGCCTCTAGCAAAGAGAATCATCAATAGTTTGATCCCTAATTTGCAACGAAATAATCAAGAACATTGATCTCGCTCCAAATTAAGTTATTGACGATTCCTTTTCCTAGAGTTTACAATTCTCATAAGACTTAAAACTAGTAAAAGGATTTCATCATCGTTAGATCTACCTATTCTCTCGATTCCTCCACAAGCGGAGATTTCACTCACATATCATGAAAATAAAAGATTCAAGATCTAGAAATTTCATAGTGCAAGAATATAAAGAAAGCAAGAATTACAATTATCATCTTTATTCAATCGAAGACTAATTACACATTCCCTTAATTCGAGGTTACAAGATGTTGCTCTCGATCGCTCCTTTTGAAGAGATAACTAGATCCATAGAATTTCGCTCCGCTCGATCTCCGTGAGACTTGGATCGTCGTGGATCCCGCGCTCTTGATGAAGATTGGCTTCGCGAATAATGGATCGATGATGGCTCGCTTGATTTGCTTCTCAAAATGATCTTGATTTGGCTTTGGAATTGAATTTGGGTTAGGGTTTAGATCAAGTTGTGTTACTCAACTTGTGCAAATTTGGCTCAATATTCAACAACTAATTGTGTAACCCCCTAACAGCCGCAAAATTGTAGATCTAGATCCCTTTTTATAATTTCAAAAAAAATCTTCCCTCCAAAACTAGGTTGTTAGAGAGAGCCTTCTAGAATGAGGTAGGTTGTTAGGGAGATTCTTCTAGAATGAGGTTGTTACAAGGAGCCTTCTAGAAGAAAGTTGTTACGCAGAGCCTTCCAGAAGAAGCCACGTGTAAATGAAATGTCTTGAGGAAGCTAGGAGGTTAGAATGAAGCTTCTGGAGAGATGATGTCATCGGCGCCCCCAAATCGGCCGCGGAACCGCGGCAACTCGGCCGACTCGGCCGCGGATCCGCGGCCATATGAAGAGTTCAATGTGTTATTTTTCTGGGGTGTTCTGATGTAGGCTTTTGGGTTTTCTTCTGATGTCTGGAATATTATAATCCTTTCTTGGATGCTGCCAGATTTGAATTCTTTGACTTGCTGTATTTTATCGGCACTTTTGCCATTCCGGTTCTTTTACCTGAAGAATTTTCTGCAGTCAATCTTGATAAAATATGTTGAGACATACAAAATCATGCATGTAGTAATAAACACACAATTTTCCTCAAAATGCCGGTTATAATGTATAACACATGTTATTTGATATTTTGCAGACGAATTGCTAATATGTGCTATATTTATACCAAACACCCTTAGATGATTAGAAAGAGTAGGGAAATTGATGTGTTAAGAATGCAATATTTTCGACTGAACACTTCACTTGCATCCATTATGTGAAGCTAGAGCTATAACTACATCTCTCGGGTGGATCATCTTCGATAGAGGGAGACCGGCGACCAAGCTTGATCAAGGAGCCTCTAGGAGTTTGGGAAGATGGTTGAAGACCGAAGGATACGGATCAACTTGGTATAACCATTCTAACTTCTTTATATTACTTGCTAGTATAGGGTTTAGGGTAGATCCGGGCATCGGGTCATGGTAGTGCTAGTTTAGAAAAAATTTGTTCCGTATTTGGCCACGGTTTGATGGCCGGGGCGGTGCCATAATCCAACATGGTATCAGAGCCAACCCGTAAACTCCTTACTAACAGTTTTAGACAATGTTAAAGTATCGAAACTGAAATAACTCTGAAACAACACCCCGATGTATTCTAGTTTCTGTCGATTTTTCAGAGTCTTCAAAAAAAAATTTAAGCAACTGCAGAACTAGAACACACACCAAATACGATCCCCTAACTCCTCTACTGGACCGGTGAGAATGGGAAAAATTCCGACGTGGCCAGTTTTTCTAGGGAACTGGGACTTGATTTTTGTGGTGTGGTCTAGTCTCTGGAATATTGATTTAGTGGTGCTGCTTGTTTTTCCCAGTTTGGATATTTTGTTATCTATTGTTCAGGAGCAATTCGGGGTGTTTCGAAGTCGATAATTTAACATTGTTTAAATGTTTATCAGTACATGCATTATTATTTGCGACCGTGAATGTCATTCGAGCGGTACAACTCGTCTAATTGCTATATGTTCTTTTAGACGAGTTTGCGAACATGACATTCATGTTGATGTTCTGTGTTGTGCTGTGTTGTGGTTGGATCGTCGTGGTGGATAGCTTGGGTGAAATATTAGTACAGTTTAGTTTCATTTGTACATTTGATATTGCGGGACGAGCGTCCGACATGTGGACTGTCATCACTGCCCGTTTGTATATTATTTGTTTGGGGCATGACCGGGTTGAGGTCGATGTCACCCTTGTACATATTATTTTCTTTTTTGTACTAGAATTACCCCGCAGTGGAGAGCACGAATAGCCGGGTTCTAGAGGGCAACGGGTCCGCATCTCATGGCGTTGAGATGGAGGGAACCTTACTCTAGAATTGGCAGGCTATTCACCGCACTCGTAGGGGGTATAGGTTGAAACACGGAGGGGTGCTCAAGTTACCGGATTCCGTGAAGTGCTGGGTGGCCCATTCACGTTGTTGATTGGGGTTGCCTCACTTCTGGGATTGGCGGGTAACTTGCCGCACTCGTAGGGGTCTAGGTTTTCATTGCACAAGCTATCCACACGACATGGAACGTTGGGTCTCATTTGTGGCTTAAGTGAAACCCAGGGTTCCAGGATTATCCACTACTCTATATTGCTTGGCTGAGATTCTGTGATGTTGCTTTATATCATGCATGGGACGAATGTTATATATATTTTTTATATATACTAGTAGATGTTGTATATGTTTTGCACCCGTGCTAGTCCAGCCTCCGCTCTGTCGTTAGTTAAGTAACCTAAAGGGTGATGACGGGGCCCAGTGGCGAATGCGGATGGCATATACGTACATCATATTTTCGCTCTTTTCTGGTGTGATTAATTGATGGGATTGTGTTGATACTGATCAATGCAAGGATAAAACAAACCTATATATGATGTTGTTGGAACCAAGTTTTTTAAAAACTGACATTACAGACGTTCTCTTTTTCTTTGCATAGTGGTATTCGGTTATGAATATCCTGCACCTCATTCGACGAGGCAAGGTCCGAGATCCCTTCATCGGGAGTGACCCCTTGAGTAAAAGTTTGCGTCAACGTAATAATTTCACTATAGTCGTTTCCTTTTGCTTTGCATCGTGGTATTCAGTTTGGAATATCCTGCACCTCATTCGACAAGGAAAGAGCCGAGATCCCTTCACCGGGAGTGACCTCTTTAGCAAAAGTTTTCGCCACTATATATTTGCAAAACCGCTTGGATTCCTTCAACGATATCAAGTTCATTACGTTAAAGGTTTTTCGCCAAAAACCAGCCGTAGCCCTCCGTCATTTCAGATTAGTATTGCTTAGTATTCATGCTACGTTTGTCATGCCTTGCCGAGGCGTAGTTTGCGGTAGCTCTGTAATACTTTTCTGTCGCATGGATATGTGGATTGGTTAGGACAGTCATTCGACCTTGTTGACCTTGTCAAGGGTTTGCGTGGGTGGGTCAATGCAATCAGGACAATGACGAGTTGAACTTGACTAGGACCCTTTGACTTGTTGACCTTGTCAAGGTCACTTGGATCTTAGAGGTAAAAAAAAACATCGGGAATTTCAAACATACAGGAAACTTTCCAGGTATGCGTATACCTTCTGGAGTGTGGTGACTTGAGTGGTTTCCATCAAGTTATCATGCGGTGATAGTTGGATCCCGATTTCCACTGATGAGTAGGATTACTCCTCGGATGATTTTAGATGATCCCGACTAATTCTTCTTTTGGGTTTGGAGGAGAATTCGAGGATACAGTGGGAGACATCCTGATTAGATAAAGTGACTAACCATTCTGATCTAGGTTAGAGTGCACGCTGAGTGTTTCTTTTCTCTCTCCCTCTCTCTGGCAGCGTCCATGGCCCGACCCTAAACTAAAACTCAAGAAAACCAAGTTAACCAAATCTTCTTAAAACACTTTGGCTTTTGGAATGTCACGGTGTCGCATATATCATTGCCACTTCTATATCACTTTCGCGTTTCTCCAGAACACCCCGTATCATTACGAAAATCCACATCTATTGGATAATCCATCGTATAGTTACATACGAACTCGAAGAAACTTGTTCCAGATTCGATGATGGATTCTGGTTCAGGAGAAATGGAATAGGATTATTCGGTTGTCTTTTCTCTTTACCTTCTCTCAGGTTGTGAAGGCTTCTAGGATTAGGAGAGGGTACACCTATTGAGCTTATTGGATAGTCTTCCTCCAGACCATAGGCAGGTGCCGAAAAGTGGGGAAGGAAGAAAACCAATTAGCCTAAAGGTGGTGTACATAATGTAATAAGTAAGGACATATAAAGAGATTAGAATAACGGTAAAGAAAATTGCGACTGCTATCATTCACGACAAAACCGTGTATACCCCTGCCACTCCCACATGCACTTTGGATTTCTCCAGAACACTTTGTATCACTACGAACGTCCATAATGCTTGGACATGCCATCGTATAGTTACATATGAACTCGAAGGAATTCGTTCCAGATTCGAGGATGGTTTCCGGTTCAGGAGAAATAGAATAGGATTATTCAGATGTCTTTTCCCATTACCTTCTCTCAGGTTGCGAGGGCTCCTGGCATAAGGAGTGTACACCTATTATGCTTATTGAATAGTCTTCTTCCAAACCTTAGGTTGGTGTCGAAGGGTGGGGAAGGAAGAAAACCAATTAGCCTAAAGAAGGTGTATAGAAGGTAATAAGTAAAGGCATAATAAAGGGATTAGAGTATGGGCATAGAAGTATACGGTTACAATCATGAATCAGGATAGTGGAAGAGGCATTACTAGGAATACCCGGTTACCCCTTTGAAACATTTTCATGTTTCAGCTTCACTGTGCGATGTTAAGTAAAACTGTTTTCCCAATTGGATTCTAACTCCAGGGTATATATTTACCAGATTCGTTTCTCACATCTGTATAGTGTTACAGATGGTGAGTGGGAGTAAGATATTAGGAATTGGGTGATTAGATCCTCAATATATCGGAATTCATTGTAATTGTTAATATTTGAGGAAATCATCTGGTTTTTGCCTATTGGAAAATTTTTGGTTTTGAATATCCGATTATTATGCACCAATTTCAAACTGATATATCTGTACGTTTATTTTATAAAGTAAGATATAACTATTTGAAATTATGTTTATGACATTTACCTATATCAGTTGATGATTAGGTAAGGTGCATTCAACAGCGGTGTAATTCTTCTTAACCATAGTACAGCTTTCAACTTACGACGCACAAGATTTGAGTTATTGAACTCAGGGGACTTGTACAAAATATTGTGTGTTGTCCAGTGTCCATTAGGAAAATGGGGTTGGTACTCGTACTATATTTTGTTTACTTATGACTTCTCCAGTTCTAGACAAGCATTTCGTTTAAATACAAGGCCCAGATTTTGAGAAGTTATAGGTATAAAAATAAAGAAGAGAACCATTTGTTGGAAGTATCAGGATTCTTTGAGGTAGTCGAAGATATAGATACTTGTATTTGGTATTCCGTTGATAGTAATGGTTTTGAGAACTTGCTTCCTTTCCAGGTTACTCATATATGGATACGCTCCTAGATGAGTAATGCTGATTGGCCTCTTTCCATTTGGTTGATATGCACTGGAGACAGCTGCATGATTTTGAATCTGGTTCCAATTAAATTAGTGCCTTTGTTTCTATATGGCGTATAGAATCAATTTATATCTTAACGATGTTAAGATATAGGAAGTTGTCCTGCTGATGCTTAAAATCAGAATCCGGATAAACTCAAGGCATGTTTCAGTAATGGAAGTTTGTGGGTTATCCCGGGTTTTGACGAGGGTTAACTTTCTGCCATCAAGAAGATCAATAGTGGTATTGTTCTTGACTCGCCACAGTTTTAGTAAAATGGATTTTTTTCAGAATACAGAAGTGGGAGTATGGTAGAACTGGAAGTGATTCCAGAACCACAAACGATTACTAAAAATTTAATAGAACCTAAGGATTCAATTGGATTTGATATTCCATTAGCCACTCCGCAGATATGGTGGGTAACCTCAGACACCCGAGAGATACTTCGGTCTGCTCAAAGACGGTGACAGGAAGGTTCTTGTTTATCCAGACTTGCCATTGTTGTTGTTCTAGACTATGAAACCCGGAAGGAGGATGAGTATAGCATCGTTCTAAACTAACTTTAGAAGTGCACATGTATATGACTCTCCAAAGGGTTGTTGTAGTCAGTGGGAGCAGCGGAAGTATAGAGGGCAAGTAGCTTATGTCTATTTATAAACTAAAGCAGGTATAGCGGAAATAGATCATCTATTTTTGATATGACAGTCATAGGTTTTGACTTCATCAGAATAGGAGATGGATCTGGTAAGAAGGTAGTAGGGAGTGATGTCCTGGTATTTGGATAACATACTCTTGATAGGAAGAGATCTTCCTATACTACGATCGGTTATACAGTGGTTATCACAAGGTGTTTCTCCACATAGGACATGGATATATATCAGGGTTTCTGGTTACTAGATCTATGGTTTTAGATCTAGATTTGGGAAGTGTCCCAATTTGGGTACTTGACACTATTCTAAAGTGTTTTAGAATGGACGACTCTTAGCATGGTGGTGTACCTGCAAGTGAAGGAGTCACCCTTGTAAGGTTTACCTAGCACCTCATGAAGGGTTTGCAAGCATCACATGTCTCAAAATTAAATTTTTAAGGTGCTAAGTGAACATGCAAAGAATCATCACTAGAATTTTAGGGTTTCTTAAACATAACCATTATCACAAGTAGATAAAGTTAGGGTTTTGAGAGTACAACCTTTGTAGCTCCCTACGCTAGACTCCTCGGCTACTTGGGGGTTGGAAAACGTCCGCTTGAGAACCTCTAGGTCCACGATGATCCACCCGGAGTCCTCTTTGTCCAAGCTTGCAACTTCACAAGATCAAGAAAAGAAGATGGAAGCTAACACTCTTCACAAGTGGGCAAGACTAGTGTAGAATGGTGTTATGGTTGGTTTTCTCACTTCAAAATCCTAACTTGGTGAATGTTTTGCTCACTTGAGAAATCTAGAGAGCAAGAAAGCAAGGAGGAAGAAGATGATGGCTTTTGAAATATCAAGAGAATGATAATTGTGTTGTGAAAAATAGAAAATATAAGTATATATATTTTCTATCTTTCATCTCAAACCATAGTTACAATATATGGATATTATTGTACTTGAGTTAAAACATAAAAGGAAGATTAACACATGGTTAAAAAGTAGGTGAGCATGGTTAGTTCAAAGAAGAGTGTAGAAGATAATCATGTATTAATCTTTTTCTTTTCTTTTGTTTTAAAACAAATACAATATATATCCATATATGTAATTATAAGGTGTGAGTTTTATATTGCCACCATCTCCTATATATATAACTATGATAACCTTTATGTATGCATGTATGTGTGCATGCACATCCTATGTGCATGAATGAGAATGAATGAGAATGAGTGAATACATGCATGCATAAAGACAAGAAAGGATTTTAAGTGAGAAGCTAATTGGTTAAATGATAAATCAACACTTGATTTATCAACCCGGTCATATCACATACGACCCGACCAAAAGCAAGCCGCCCGATTAATATACTGCATCTCATATGCGCATTTTAACCGGGCCCATGCACATATCGCATATGCGCACTACAACTTTTCGCCTGGACTAGGTAACTCCTTTGTGGGACTCTAAGACTCGTCAATACGCCGGCAGTGGGTGATGATCATATCAAGCACCCCCAAGCCGCAAGCGGTCAGCTAAACGTAACGGCCACCCGGGTATTGAGCGATCAGAAGAAAACAAGCGAACCTGTTACAACTCCCGTCGAGCCAACCGGCAACACTACCGTACAGTCCGGTCTCTTCGTCAGATATGCTGCATATCGAATCTAGGGATGGTAACGTCGATCCCAATAACTCAATAAGTCGTGCCGATGAAAGGTCTATAACAGATCGAGAAACTACTGATAACACTTATCAGCAAATCTCAACAGCCCTGGCCAGGGACTTATTGATATAGCCAGTCGAGCACAGCACAGCATCAACTCCCAATACCGGGAGAGACGAAACCCCTCCTATCGCTCATCGCCTTCGTGTGTCTTGGGACTGTACCCAACGGCCACCTGTTTGCACGACTCGGTAGAGCCGTGGTAGGGTGGTAATCAAAGTACAGTGGGAGAACACACAAGACTCTATGACGATCTCGGGTCTACAAACTAACCTGCACCAGTGTCACCTGAGAACTGCTATCCGACGATAGATATAATTCCATATAGGAGTTCTCGGCGAGTCCGTCCAGTGTACCCTGTCACCACTGAGCACCCGTATACGATCTTGATGTCAAACATCGATGAATGTGGAAACATACATCGCCTATCATATGGGTCTAGTGTCATATACGCTAGTCTACTCTGGTATATCGATGCCCCGTCTCGATACACCTACGACTAGGGACATTCTAGGATATGCTTATAAACTACTGATGTCCTACTAGTATGATCTCTATCATAATCACAGTAGTCAAATCAATATCCTCAGGGCTTTATCAACATGTATGAATGAATAAAAGCATGGTCAAATCAACATGTCAGATAAAGAATAACCAGATAGCATACTATCATGTCGAGCAAGAATGTACACTGAATATATATATATATATATATACATGTATAAATACATCCACTATCACATAATGGCCTCTAGGGCATACATATATCCAACAACCCTCTCTAAAGGTGTCTTACAAACTAAATGGGAGAGGGATTTTCATGATTGGCATATCATTTGCTTAGGCAATCGAGTCAATCATGTGATGTCAAGTACCACACCAGATGTTGTTTTTGCACTAGCTACAATAAACATATATTAATCCAATCCTGAAGAAATGTAGGAAAGCAGTTTATGAATATAAATGGATGTTCTAAGGATATGGTAACGACAGGTTCCTTCAGAAGACGGTTATCATTTCAGGCTTCCAAGGTGAATTGGATGACAGAGTGACTGACTGAGTTATAGTTTTCCCTCTTTTGAGGGATAGTATGTTGGACAGGTGGTCCAAACGGATACCGTGGAAGGCATGATGCAGGATACTGATTAAATTCAGTGGAAGATACAGTCTAAGAAGTTTGCTAGATTTGGAGTTCATTTGTAAACTGGGTCCCATCAGATATCCAGACATATTCTAAGACAAGTATTGCTCATTTCGGGAGATAGTTTTCTCCGCGAAGTTGAGATATAGAGAGATACAGAAAGAAACACTGGAGCGGATCCACTTACTGAGGCTATTTCTCGAACGCAATAGTTTCGTAGACGGGCTTTGCAAGACTGATTAGTAGAGAAGTTGAGTGTTCGGTATCACACGGACTGTAAGTATGCGACACCGCAATAATTAGCCTTAAGTGCAAGTGGGAGATTGTTGGCTATAGTGCCCTCAAGGCAATTATCATAGTCACAGGCAGGTGATTATGATGATTAAGGGAGGACCTATACCGGTAGAGCAGTCTTACTCAAAATGATAGTATGCTATCTGGTTTGTCTTTATCATCATGTATATGCTTCAGGTGGTATTACAAATCACTATTACATGTTGATAGAGCCCATATGATTCTTGCTTGACACCAGCATTACGATGGCGATCATATACGTGAGAGCTGGATGGTCTATAAGCACATCCTTAAATGTCCCTAGTCATGGGAGTTTCGAGACTGAGCATCGATACTCCAGAGTAGACTAGTGTATACTGATCGAGACCCCGACGAGGGGCGGTGGCCAGGTCTCACAAGCCATTGGTGTTAGTTTGTTCACCTAAGATAGTATACAGGTGCTCATTGGTTTATAAGTATATTGTACGGCCTCGCCGGGAACCTGCTAGAGGGTATTATACCTATTGTCAGATGGCAGTGTAAGTGTACGGCAGCGCCCTGGCCGTCTTTCAGACGCCAAATGCGGAACAAAAACTTTTATAACTGGCGCTATCGCATACTAAAACCGGATCTGCCATTAACGCTAAACTAACAAACTACAAAGAGGGTAGAAAGGTTATACCGAACGATCTGAGTCCTTCGTTCTTTAACCATCATCCCACGCTCCGTTGCGGCTGCTCCGATCTCGTCGATCTCCGATCTTCTCGTCCAGGTGGCACCACGTCATCGGATCTTTAAACGGGCTCCCGCCTCTGACTCGAGGAAACTCGGTCATCAAGTTTGCTAAAAGAGATGACCAAGATTGATGTAGAGAATGAGCAGAACACTTTGTCTCGCTTCGTCCAAAGCCATGGACGAACGGTTAATGAAGTTGCCATTTGAGTCGGGTGATGGAATGAAATGAGCTATGAAATTTCCATACACCGAAAACTATCATCTTTTTCAAACAACAACCATGATCTTCCACCAAGGGGTGGTCGGCCACTAAATAGGCAAGGGGGTGAGTGTAGGAGGAGGGATGGTGACCATAAAGATAAAGCTTATCAATGACTCACTTAAACACCTAGTATGAACACATTAATGTAAAGAATGACTCATTAACCTTAGTCACCCTTTCATTAATGCACCATTAATGAACAAATGAGTCACAAGCCACCTCATCATCCTAGTCACTATCTAGAAGCTTCCACACTCATCTCAAGAAAAGATAAATCCGCATTTAAACCGAATGTTTAATACGGGCGATAGAAAACTGGAAACTGACAACTTCCAAAAGTGATCCCGAAACGAATTTCAGGATAACCCCGTAACTGTATAAATATACCCGCATTTGTATTACGACCGAATACAAATGCAACTGAGACAAAGATATTATATCTACTAAGTATAATACATGGATCCGGCTTAAACCAAAGCCCACCAGTATTATCTGTCCGAAATATGACACGTGCGTAAACGCACGTGCATTTTCCGAACCCTGCCATAAAACCATACGGCCTCTACAACGTTTCGCCCGAACTTGGGAAACTATCTGTGGGGGACTCTAATGACTCGTCAGTACCCTGGCAGTGGGTTTAACCACAAGCCGTCAGCGGCACTAGCTGTGCGTAACGGCTGCCCATGTACTGACCTCAAGGGAGGACGATGAGCGAACTCATCCGGAAACCCTACTGAGCCTAACAGTGACAATGTATATACAGTCCGGTCCGTTCGTCTATGAGTATCGCATATCCTGCCTAGGGGGCTAGTAACGTCAGACCCCCAATAGCGGTATAAGTCGTGTCGGAGACAAGCCCTGAACACCCTGAGATACTACTGGAGTACCTACCAGTAAATCTCACCTGCCTTGGCCAAGGACTTAGTGTAATGGCTTTCCTAGACACAGCGCGACCTCCACCCCCAATACCGGGAGAGACGAATCCCCTGCCGATCCGCTCACGTGCCTCCATGTGGCTCGGGACTGTACCCAAAAACTACCTGTTTGCACGAATCCTTTAAGCCGTGGTAGGGTAGAAATCAAAGCACAGTGGGAACTCACATGAGACAAATGATGACCTCAGGTCGATGAACTAACCTGTACACATGTCACTAAGGAACTGCTATCTGACGATATGTATAATACCAACTAGCAGGTTCCCGGCGAGTCCTGTCCGGTGTACTCATAACCCAATGAGCACCTGTATACATCTTAGGTGATCCAACTGACACCAGTGGCTTGTGAGACCGGCCACCGCCCCTCGTCGGGATCTCGACTGTATACACTAGTCTACTCCGGAGTATCGATGCCCTGTCTCGAAACTCCCACGACTAGGGACCACTATTAATGATGTGCTTATGGACTACCCAACTCTCACGTATATGATCGCCCTCATACTGTTGGTAGTCAAGCAAGATCCTAAGGGCTCTATCAACGTGTAACATGTAATCAGTCACCTGAACATGTACACGACTGATAAAGGCAAACCAGATAGCATACTATTATCTCGAGTAAGACTGTCCTACCGGCATAGGTCCTCCTCAATCATTGCAATCACGTACCTGCGATCCAATAATTGACTTTGAGGGCACTATATCCAACAATCCCCCACTTGCACTTAAGGCTAATTATTGCGATGTCGCATACTCACAGCCCGTGTGATATCGAACATCCAACTCCTCTACTAATCAGTTTCACAAAGCCCGTTCGTAAAACTATTGTGTTCGAGAAATAGCCTCAGTGAGTGGATCCGCCCTGATGTTTCTTTCTATGTCTCTCTTAATCTCAAGTTCGCGGAGAAAGCCATCTCCCGAATCGAGTAATACCTGTCTTAGAATATGTCTGGATATCTGATGGGACCTAGTTCATAAATGAACTCCAAATCCAAACTTCTTAGACTGTATCGATAACTGAACCTAATCAGTATCCTGCACGATGCCTCCCACAGTATCATCTTGGACCACCTGTCCATAATACTGTCCCTCGTCAGAGGGAAAACTATAATTCTGACAATCACTCTGTCATCCATGTCACCTTTGAAGCCTGGAATGATAACCGTCTCCCGAAGGAGGCTGTCGTCATCAAATCCGTAGAACATGCACTTATGTTCTAAAACTGCTTCCTTATGTTTCTCCAGGATTAGATTAATACAAACTTATCGTATCTGGTGCAAAAACAACATCTGGTGTGGTACTTGACATCTCACGATTGACTCAATTGCCTAAGCAAGTGATCTGCCAATCATGTACATCCCTCTCCCCTTTAATCTGTAAGACACCTTTAGAGAGGGTGACTCCATCACCTGCAGGTACACCACCATGCCAGGAGTCATTTATTCTAAAAACCATTAGAATACTGTTAAAGTACCCACATTGGGAAACTACCCAAATCCAGATCTAAAACCATAGATCTAGAAACCAGAATGTCTGATATTATATCCATATCTTGTCTGGAGAAACAACTGTGTGACGACCACAGTACAACCGATCGTAGTATAGGAATTTTACTTCCTACTCTGTGTATGTCATCCAAATACCAGGACATCACACCCTACTACCTTCTTAACAGATCCATCCCCTATTCTGATGAAGTCAAACCTATGACTGTCAAATCAAAATTAGATGATCTATCTCCGCTATAACTGCTCTAGTCTATAAATAGACATAAGCAACTTGTCCACTATGCTTCCGCTGCTCCCACTGACCACAACAACCCTCTGGCAGAATAATATATACGTGCACTTCTAAAGCTAGTTTAGAATGACGCTATACTTATCCTCCTGCCGGGTCTCATAGCCTGGAACAACAGTAGTGTCAAGTTTGGGTAAGCAAAAACCTCCCTGTCACCGTCCTTGAGGCTACCGGAGTACCTCTCGGGTGTCTGAGGTTACCCACCATATCTGCGGAGTGGCTATTGGAATGTCAAACCTGATTGAATCTATAGGTCCTATTAAATTTTCTGTAATCGTTTGCGGTTCTGGAATAACTTCCAGTTCTACCATACTCCCACTACTGTTTTCTGAAAAAATCCATTTTACTAAAACTGTGGCGAGTCAAGAACAATATCACTATTGATCTTTCAGATGGTAGAAAGTCGACCCTCGTTATAGCCTGGGCTAACCCACAAACAGCCATTACAGAAACGTGCCATGAGTTATCCAGAGTCTGGTTTTAAGCATAAGCCGGACAACTCCCCGTACCTTAACATCGTTAAGATATGAACCATTCTATATCCAATATAGAAACTTTGGCACTTATTTAATTAGAACCAGATTCTAATCATGCAGTTGTCTCCAGTGCACATCAACTTAATGGAGAGAGGCTAATCAGCATTACTCAACTTAGGAATCCATCCAATTATGAGTAACCTGAAAGAGAAACAAGTTTCTCAAAACCATTACTATCATCTGAATACCAATCACAAGAATCTACAACTTCGATCACTTTGAAGAATCCCGGTACTTGCGACATCTGGTTCTCTACTTTATTCTTATACCCACAACTTCTCAAAACTTAGACCTTGTATTTCTATGAAACACTTGTCTAAAAACTAGAGAAGTCATAAGTAAACAGAACATAGTACGAGGACCTACCCCTTTGTCCTGATGGACACTGGACAACATACAATACTCTGTATAAGTCCGCTGAGTTTGAATAACTCAAAACCTGTGCGTCGTAGGTTGAAAACTGTACCCAGGCGATTTCCTCAAATATCACCAATTACAACGAATTCCGATATAATGAGGATGATCACCTAATTCCCAATAACTTCCTCCCACTCATCATCTGTAAAACCATACAGATGTGAGAATGAAACCTGGTAAATACATACCCTGGAGTAAGTATTTAATCGGGAAATCAGTTTTCCTTTAACAATGCACTGAAATATGAAAATGTTTCATAGGGGTATCCTGGTATTCATAGTAATGTCTTTTCCATAATCAAATTCATGACTTTAACCGTATATTTCTTTGCCATCTCTCCAAATCCCTTTATTTGTCTTTAGTCGTTACCTTATGTATACCATCGTTAGGCTAAATGGTTTTCTTCCTTCCCTACCGTTGTAACACCCGAGCCCAATGCTACTATTTCTGTTACTATTTGAACGTAGTGTGGCAATTATTTCAGTTACCTTGCTTGATTGTTACTTACTGTAAATTTTTACCCGGCAAATTCATTTCTGCGTATAACAATTTTTGGCATCTAAAACAAAATTAAAAATATTCATCTTGGCCTGCTTGACACCCCTAACCCCGTTGTAGCGTCCGTGCATCGTGTTCTCGTCCCGTTCAGTGAAACGGGCGAGTTTGGACGGCTACGTGCGCGTACGTTTGTCCATTTTGGGGGTATACTTTTTAATCATAAAACACTTCATTTTAATGTTTGGATCCCGCTTAAAATTCTATTATTTCAATTTTAAATTTTTGGACCCGACCTGGGCGCGATTTGGAAATGTTTTATTTTGCGCCAAAATCCCAAATTTTATTATACTTAAACCGTCGAATATATTTTCTTAACTTTAGTTTTACTGTTCACCAAATCTTTAAATCCTTTTAAAATAGTTTTCCTAACAAACTAATCCCTTCTCAACCTATCAGAATCTCTCATTTCCCGTGGGCCCCCATCTCTATTTCTCTCTCCTCTATTCCTCTCTCTCACGTATCTCTCTCACTCTCTCCTTCCCATAAATCTCTCTCTCTCTCTCATATATATATTCATTTTCTCCATCCTTCTTTTCTTTTCAACCGAAACCCTAACCCATTGCTGTGCTCAGCCGCCTTGTCCCCCGTCGCCGCCGCAACCCCATCGCCGGCACCAGCACCGCAGGGTTAGTCGTCTCTGCGCCCTCGTCGCAGCCAAGCCCCCTCTTCCTCCTTTCTCCCACGTTCCCGTGCACCCCTGCACCTTCACCGCGGCCTGTACGCGCCCCTGCACGCCGTTACACCGCTGTGCGTCGCCGCCGGTGACCCCGTCCTCGTGTCCCCGGCCTCGCGAGCCCCTCTCGGTAAGCTTGCTCTCCTCCTCTTTTCTTTTCTTCTTGCTTTCTCTGTAAACATTTTTCATGAACTGGAAACTTTTGTCGCTGTCGGGTAGGCCACCGCCGGAGTTTCTTCACGCCGTCGTCCTCACGACCCCTCTACAGACCACCGTAAGCATTCTTCTCCTCTTTCCTCCTTCCTTTCTTCTCTAGTTTCTTTCTCTTCTTGATTGCATATCTTGATCTTTACTGTTCATTCCTTGGCCGGAATCCAACGATACCGACGACGTGACCCGACGTTCCCGCGAGGTACCCCGACCCGTGTGGTTCCATTGTTCGTCGTTTGGATTCATTCCGTGAACCGTGCGCCCGTCGCGAGTTTCCCCGCCGACATTCTACGTTCCGTTTTTCCCGGTTCGCGACCCGTCGAGGCAAGTACCCCTTGCTACATGCTATACAATATTTACAGATATATTATGACACCCTAAACCTGTAAATTTAACTTTGGTACGATCATTTCTCATTTTCATATACAAAATGGTTATATATCATTTTATCTTTAAACTTGGAACCTACAGTTTGCAATTGAACCTAATAACTACATTTACCTGTTTAATCACATTTTTAATATTGACATAGCTTATGGAATTTATCTCTATAGTTTTGTTCCATTGGACACTCGTGTGCATGTTAACCTGTAATAACTGTATTGAACCTTTATATAAATCATTGTACCTATAAAGTTCTTAAACTTGTTAACATGATTAAAAGGCCATAATTATCTTACTGCATGCTTATATGGTTGAAAACACATCTGTGACACAATTGATAACGGTATTGCTAATTGAATGAAACTGCATGTTGCTTACTTCATTGCTTATCTCATATTGTTGATATCCATGCTTGATTATATAGCCAATTGTGAGTACACCTATGATATTGCTCGCTTCTTGAACTGTCTTGCTACCTACACATTGGTTGACCCGACATGGTACCGTATACTGTTTGACTTGACATGATGTACCATGACCTGATCCGTTACCTGATCTTGTGTCTAATGCCAACAAACCCGACATGTAGTCCTCATGGACCGTTCCTGTTGTCTATCCAGACAAACCTGTTTACCTGATCTTGTGTTGGCACTAGTTTCTTGATTTCGGGATACCTGACTTGACATATACATATAACTTGGGGGTATGGGGAAATCAAAGGTGAAACCTGACTTGTAACTCAACAGTTCACTACCTGTACTGATCAGTTTTAGAGGCCAGGCCCGCCTCGTGACGATGCTGCTGACATCGTTGGTCTTTATCCTTTCCCTGTTAGTGCCTAGCGGCACGTCTCGGTTTCAGCCCGAGAGTCTTAGACCGTGGTCCCGGGCATGCACGGGATACTATTGAGTTACATCGATGATTCATCAATTGATTTCAAAGACTTTAGAACAGAGAACCTGATAGCACAGTTTAGTTTACCCACTGCACACTACCCTGCACTGCTCTGATTCATATTATTGTTACCCTTGCTTTATTCATGTTTATACTCGCATTGCCTGTGTATTATGTTATTATTTGATGACTTGACGCTCTGACGTCTGGGTTTTACTTGGCCCGAATTCTGTACCGCTGTCGCAGTCCGAGCAGGAGTACTTCAGCCGACAGGCTGAGTTGTGAGTGTCTGTAGTAGTTAGCTTTTCTTTCCTGCATTTTATTCCTGATGTGAGCCCGCATTATGGGACATACATTCCAGTTATTTTGTATTGGATCTTTCGCTTCCGCATTTATTTATTATTGACTCATGTTATCTTGGATTATGGACATGTTTTAGATAGTTTTATTTTGTTCTGATATCTCTACAGCCGTAATGCGACTGTGGATGGATACTTCCTACCCACAGGTAGCATGGTTGGCTATGTCACGTGCCCATTTTAGCGTACTCTGGGAAGCGGGTCGTGACATGGTTCTTTTGGTATCAAAGCCATAGGTTAGTCGGGTTGATTTTTTGTAGTTGGGTATTGTACCCAATACACGAATCAGAATACCTGTGTTTAGGAAACATGTCCTGCCACCTTGCCGTTTAACCATTCTTGAATCACTTTCTCCCTGATTATATCTTTTACGATATGCAAACTTCCTTTACATATCGACTCGAAACCTGATTCCTTGTTACCTCTAAGACTTAGGCTACTTGAGTGGAGTTATGTGATTGTGGCTATGATACCGCGGCATAGTTACAATGCGACACTCTATTTAAGTATCTTGGGGTTCTAGCCTTGATCTATATATTGAATCTATCATCATGCTAATGTTGGGTGTTTTGATTTCAGGAATATGGCAGATAAGAATTTGAAGATGTACCAAAGGCGTGTGGACGAAGCCGCCATGCTTGGAGTGATAAGGGGAATGCTAGAGAATCAAAAGAGACAGACCGAGCTGATCCAGCAGCAAGCAGACTCGTTTCAGGAAGGTTTGCAGATCGTTCAGCAGTCTGTGAACAATGTTGGAGCTAAACCAGTTGACCGAGTAGGGACCGTAGCAGATTTCAGACATTTGGGTCCTTCTACATTTACTGGTTTGGAGGAGCCGTTGCCAGCAGAGCAGTGGCTAGTTGACACAGAGAACTTGCTTATTGCAGCACAGATTCCAGATGACAAAAGAGTGGATGTGGTACGCATTCAGTTAGTGGATTACGCCCGAGAATGGTGGATTGTTGAGGAGAACCGTTTGCCCAAGCCAATCAAGTGGGCGGATTTTTCAAAGAGTTTCCTGGAGAAGTTCTTTCCGCGGACTGCACGGGAGGAAATGGAAGAGAAATTCATCGGGCTAAAGCAGAATGGATCACCAGTGGATGTGCATGCAGCAGAATGGACAAGACTCAGCAGATTCGCTGGACCTTTAGTTGCCAACGATGCTGACAGGGCACGGAGGTTCATGCGCATCTTGGACGTGGACATCCAGAGGCAGATTGTCTCCCTGGGTTTGACCACTTTCTCACAAGTTCTTACGGCAGCTCGAGAACAGCAGAGCCTATCGAGAAAAACTGGGAGTTCACAGCAGACAGCAGTTGCGGTAAGGAAGCCAGCATTTGTACCAAACCGAGCTCATGGTCGCAGAGGTATTCCAGTGGACCGTCGAGGCGTAACACCGATGAAGAAGCCTACTGTCGTTGATCAGAGGAAGCGCGTGGTCTGTAGTTATTGCCACTTACCTGGACATTTGCAAAGGGAGTGTCACAGGATGCAAGGACTATGTTTAGTTTGTGGAGCGGCAGATCACACGATTAACTCGTGTCCGTCGAAGCTTCGTACAAGGGATGATATTCAGAAGCCTCCGCAGAAACCGTTTCAGGGACAGAAGCAGCTGACTCAAGAACCTAACCAGGCTAGAGCTTTTACCTTGACAGCAGAAGAAGCTAAGGCGTCAGGAGAAGTTGTTTCAGGTACTTTACTCGTTCATGGTTTTCCTGCATTGGCGTTATTTGATTCTAGTGCATCCCATTGCTTTATGTCATCCAAGTTTATAACTACACACTCGATTGACTACACGACCCTGTCTAGTTTCTAGGACATACATACTGGGAATGGGAAAATCATAGCTAGTAGGGAATGTAAAGATTGTACAGTTGTTGTGTGCGGACGGGAGCTTTTTGCAGATTTCTTGGTGATTGATACGGGCAGCTATGAAGTCGTCTTGTGAATGGATTTTCTTGGCACTTTCCACGCTCACATTGACTGTACGGCAAAGAAAGTAATTTTCCAGATTCCCGGACATCCCGAGTTTAGCTTCACTGGAGGAAGCAGATCTGTCGGGCCAGTCGAGTTTAGGGCTAGGCCGACAAACCATATTCTTGCAGCAATGGAAGTTGATGAAAGTAAAGAACCGGCTGTTGTTCGTGATTTTACGGACGTATTTGAAGATATATCGGGTTTACCGCCGAAGCGAGACGTGGAGTTCGCAATTGATCTTATTCCTGGTGCAGCGCCAGTATCCAAAGCGTATTATCCAATGACACCGGTAGAGTTGGAAGAAGTCAAGAAACAGGTTGCTGATTTGCTTGAGAAGGGTTGGATTCGAAGCAGTAACTCGCCTTGGGGAGCTCCAGTTCTTCTAGTAAAGAAGAAGGATGGCACAAGAAGGATGTGCATCGACTATCGAGAATTGAACCGTGTGACTATTAAGAACAAGTGCCATATCCCTCGCATTGGAGAACTTTTTGAGCAGCTTAGTGGCGCGAGGGTATTCTCGAAGCTAGATTTGCGATCCGGATATCATCAGGTCCGAGTGAAAGCAGAAGATATTTGCAAGACGGCGTTCCGAACTCGGTACGGACATTACGAGTACTTAGTGAGGCCCTTCGGAGTAACGAATGCGCCGGCAGTATTCATGGACTTGATGAACCGAATCTTTTCACCGTTCTTAGACCAGTTTATTGTGGTATTCATTGACGATATTCTGGTTTACTCGAAGAGTTTTGAGGAGCATGCTGAGCATTTGAAGATCGCACTACAGACATTGAGACAAGAGAAGTTATACACGAAGATGAGTAAGTGCGAGTTTTGGCTGGAGGAAGTGAAGTTTTTGGGGCATGTTGTGTCGGGCGATGGAATTTCCGTCGATCCCGAAAAGATTGCAGCAGTTCGAGATTGGCCGATTCCAAAGAATGTTGCGGAGATAAGAAGTTTTCTTGGACTCGCCGGATATTACAGGAGATTTGTGGAGAACTTTGCTCGTCTGGCAGAGCCGTTGACCAAGCTTACGCGCAAGGAGGTACCTTTCGTATGGACGGATAAGTGTGCGTTAGCTTTCGAGACGTTGAAGCAGAAATTGATAACCGCCCCTAATCTGACAGTGCCAGACAATTCCGGAGGATTGGTGATTCGCAGCGACGCATCTGGGAAAGGTTTGGGATGTGTTTTGATGCAACATGGAAAGGTTGTAGTGTACACATCAAGACAATTGAAGACCCATGAGAAGAATTACCCAACGCATGACTTGGAGCTTGCGGCTGTGATTTTCGCACTGAAGATTTGGAGACACTATCTTTTGGGCGAAAGGGTCGAAGTTTTTACTGATCATAAGAGCTTGAAGTATGTGTTCACACAGAAGGATCTTAATATGAGGCAGCGTAGATGGTTGGAGCTGATGGCTGACTACGATCTCGATCTTAAGTACCATCCGGGGAAGGTTAATGTCGTGCCGGATGCGCTTAATCGGTTACCAGCAATTCAGATGTTAACTACGCGGAAGGAGCTTATTGAAGATTTTCGAAGATTTGACTTGGAGGTTGTGCTACCGCGTTCTATGGGACAGTTGATGCAGCTACAAGTACAGTCATCGTTGATCGAGAATATTAAGGCAGCACAATCACAGGACCCTAAACTGCAAAAGTTTTGAGAACAGGTTGAAGCCGGACTACGAACAGATTTATTGATCCACGAAGACGGTTTGTTGAGGTATGGTAGCCGTTTGTGTGTGCCAAAGGGGGGTATTCGTGAAGAGCTTATGAAGGAGGCACACAGTTCAGCATATTCTGTACATCCAGCAGGCACAAAGATGTACCGAGATATTCGACAGCATTTCTGGTGGGAAGGCATGAAACGGGAGATTGCTCGCTTTGTGACTAAGTGCTTGGTGTGTCAGCAAGTTAAGGCTGAACACCAAAGGGTTGCTGGTTTATTGCAACCACTTCCGATTCCTCAGTGGAAGTGGGAACATATAACCATGGATTTCGTGACGGCTTTACCACGGAGTCCAAAGGGCAACAATGCCGTATGGGTGATTGTTGATCGATTTACCAAGGCAGCTCACTTCATTCCTTTCTGGGTTGGTCAATCAACAGAGGCTTTGGCAGAGTGGTACATGCAGGAGATTGTAAGATTGCATGGAGTACCGGTGAGTATCGTGTCCGATCGTGACACTCGGTTCTTATCACACTTCTGGAGGAGTTTACAGGAAAGTTTGGGGACTCGATTGAAGTTTAGCACATCTTATCATCCTCAAACTGATGGTCAGTCGGAAAGAACGATCCAAACTCTTGAGGATATGTTGAGAGCATGCATGTTGGACTTCAAGGGTTCTTGGGAGGATCATCTACATTTGGTGGAGTTTTCCTACAACAACAGTTTTCAGGAAACTATCCAGATGACTCCATTTGAAGCTTTGTATGGTCGTAAGTGCCGTTCACCTGTTTGTTGGGATGATGTTGGTGAACGAAGATTAGTGGGACCAGATTTGGTTGTGCAGAAAGTTGAGAAGGTTAACACTATCAGAAATCATATGAAGGCAACACAAGACAGACAGAAGAGTTGGGCAGATACGTCGAGAAGACCTCTAGAGTTCGCCGTGGGTGATTTGGTGTTCTTGAAGATATCACCGACTAGAGGGGTGATTCATTTTGGAAGTCAAGGAAAGCTTAGTCCTCGATTCGTTGGACCCTTTGAGATCTTGGGGCGTGTTGGTGAGGTAGCGTATCGTTTGGCGTTACCGCAATCCATGGCGAATGTGCACGATGTGTTTCACGTATCTCAACTATGAAGGTATGTTCGAGATGAAACGCACGTATTGGATCATTCGGAGCTAACTGTACGAGAAGACTTGACTTTTGAGGAACGACCGATTGAAATTGTGGATTGGAGGGAAAAGGATCTTAAGAACAAGGTGATCCCTCTTGTACTTGTTTCTTGGGGTAATCGCTCGTATGGAGAGTCAACTTGGGAACGAGAAGATGAGATCCGGCAGAAGTTTCCTCACCTTTTCTTGTAGTTTTCTATCTTTGTATTCTTGGAATTTCGAGGACGAAATTCTTTTGTAGTTGGGTATAATGTAACACCCGAGCCCAATGCTACTATTTCTGTTACCGTTTGAACGTAGTGTGGCAATTATTTCAGTTACCTTGCTTGATTGTTACTTACTGTAAATTTTTACCCGGCAAATTCATTTCTGCGTATAACAATTTTTGGCATCTAAAACAAAATTAAAAATATTCATCTTGACCTGCTTAACACCCCTAACCACGTTGTAGCGTCCGTGCATCGTGTTCTCGTCCCGTTCAGTGAAACGGGCGAGTTTGGACGGCTACGTGCGCGTACGTTTGTCCGTTTTGGGGGTATGCTTTTTAATCATAAAACACTTCATTTTAATGTTTGGATCCCGCTTAAAATTCTATTATTTCAATTTCAAATTTTTGGACCCGACCCGGGCGCGATTTGGAAATGTTTTATTTTGCGCCAAAATCCCAAATTTTATTATACTTAAACCGTCGAATATATTTTCTTAACTTTAGTTTTACTGTTCACCAAATCTTTAAATCCTTTTAAAATAGTTTTCCTAACAAACTAATCCCTTCTCAACCTATCAGAATCTCTCATTTCCCGTGGGCCCCTATCTCTATTTCTCTCTTCTCTATTCCTCTCTCTCACGTATCTCTCTCTCTCTCTCCTTCCAATAAATCTCTCTCTCTCTCATATATATATTCATTTTCTCCCTCCTTCTTTTCTTTTCAAACGAAACCCTAACCCATTGCTGTGCTCAGCCGCCTCGTCCCCCGTCGCCGCCGCAACCCCATCGCCGGCACCAGCACCGCCGGGTTAGTCGTCTCCGCGCCCTCGTCGCAGCCAAGCCCCCTCTTCCTCCTTTCTCCCACGTTCCCGTGCACCGCTGCACCTTCACCGCGGCCTGCGCGCGCCCCTGCACGCCGTTACACCGCTGTGCGTTGCCGCCGGTGACCCCGTCCTCGTGTCCCCGGCCTCGCGAGCCCCCCTAGGTAAGCTTGCTCTCCTCCTCTTTTCTTTTCTTCTTGCTTTCTCTGTAAACATTTTTCATGAACTGGAAACATTTGTCGCTGTCGGGTAGGCCACCGCCGGAGTTTCTTCACACCGTCGATCCTCACGACCCCTCTACAGACCACCGTAAGCATTCTTCTCCTCTTTCCTCCTTCCTTTCTTCTCTAGTTTCTTTCTCTTCTTGATTGCATATCTTGATCTTTACTGTTCATTCCTTGGCCGGAATCCGACGATGCCGACGACGTGACCCGACGTTCCAGCGAGGTACCCCAACCCGTGTGGTTCCATTGTTCGTCGTTTGGATTCATTCCGTGAACCGTGCGCCCGTCGCGAGTTTCCCCGCCGACATTCTACGTTCCGTTTTTCCCGGTTCGCGACCCGTCGAGGCAAGTACCCCTTGCTACATGCTATACAATATTTACAGATATATTATGACACCCTAAACCTGTAAATTTAACTTTGGTACGATCATTTCTCATTTTCATATACAAAATGGTTATTTATCATTTTATCTTTAAACTTGGAACCTACAGTTTGCAATTAAACCTAATAACTACATTTACCTGTTTAATCACATTTTTAATATTGACATAGCTTATGGGATTTATCTCTATAGTTTTGTTCCATTGGACACTCGTGTGCTTGTTAACCTGTAATAACTGTATTGAACCTTTATATAAATCATTGTACCTATAAAGTTCTTAAACTTGTTAACATGATTAAAAGGCTATAATTGTCTTATTGCATGCTTATATGGTTGAAAACACATCTGTGACACAATTGATAACGGTATTGCTAATTGAATGAAACTGCCTGTTGCTTACTTCATTGCTTATCTCATATTGTTGATATCCATGCTTGATTATATAGCCGATTGTGAGTACACCTTTGATATTGCTCGCTTCTTGAACTGTCTTGCTACCTACACATTGGTTGACCCGACATGGTACCGTATACTGTTTGACTTGACATGATGTACCATGACCTGATCCGTTACCTGATATTGTGTCTAATGCCAACAAACCTGACATGTAGTCCTCATGGACCGTTCCTGTTGTCTATCCAGACAAACTTGTTTACCTGATCCTGTGTTGGCATTAGTTTCTTGATTTCGGGATACCTGACTTGACATATACATATAACTTGGGGGTATGGGGAAATCAAAGGTGAAACCTGACTTGTAACTCAACAGTTCACTACCTGTACCGATCAGTTTTAGAGGCCAGGCCCGCCTCGTGACGATGCTGTTGACATCGTTGGTCTTTATCCTTTCCCTGTTAGTGCCTAGCGGCACGTCTCGGTTTCAGCCCGAGAGTCTTAGACCGTGGTCCCGGGCATGCACGGGATACTATTGAGTTACATCGATGATTCATCAATTGATTTCAAAGACTTTAGAACAGAGAACCTGATAGCACAGTTTAGTTTACCCACTGCACACTACCCTGCACTGCTCTGATTCATATTATTGTTGCCCTTGCTTTATTCAGGTTTATACTCGCATTGCCTGTGTATTATGTTATTATTTGATGACTTGACGCTCTGACGTCTGGGTTTTGCATAGCCCAGATTCTGTACCGCTGTCGCAGTCCGAGCAGGAGTACTTCAGCCGACAGGCTGAGCTGTGAGTGTCTGTAGTAGTTAGCTTTTCTTTCCTGCATTTTATTCCTGATGTGAGCCCGCATTATGGGACATACATTCCAGTTATTTTGTATTGGATCTTTCGCTTCCGCATTTATTTATTATTGACTCATGTTATCTTGGATTATGGAAATGTTTTAGATAGTTTTATTTTGTTCTGATATCTCTACAGCCGTAATGTGACTGTGGATGGATACTTCCTACCCACAGGTAGCATGGTTGGCTATGTCACGTGCCCATTTTAGCGTACTCTGGAAAGTGGGGCGTGACAACTGTTCGGCACCAGCCTATGGTTTGGAAGAAGACTATCCAGTAAGCATAATAGGTGTACCCTCCTAAACCAAGGAGTACTCATAACCTGAGAGAAGGTGATGATAAAAGACAACTGAATAATACCTTATTCTATTAAAGGTGAAATAGGAGTGGCGATGAAGTACGCGGTTTGGTCATGAATGATAACAGTCGCAATTTACTTTGCCCTCTTTCTAATCCCTATATTTGTCTTTACATATTACCTTCTGTACTCCCTACTTAGGCTATTTGGTTTTCTTCATTCCCTACCTTTCGGCACCTGCCTATGGTTTGGAAGAAGACTATCCAATAAGCGTAATAGGTGTACTCTCCTAAACCAAGGAGCCCTCGCAACCTGAGAGAAGGTGATAATAAAAGACAACTGAATAAACCAATTCTATTTCTCTTGAACCTGGATCTATCCTCGAAGAAGTCCCTTCGAGTTCGTATATAACCATACGATGGATCTATCCAATGGAAGTGGATGTCCGTAGTAATACGGGGTGTTCTGAGAAATTCAAAGGGTAAAAGAAGGAGTGGCAATGACTTATGCAACTCAGACTATCCAAAAGCCAGTATTTTAAGAAGGTTCGGTCAACTTGGTCACTGAGTCATAGTCTAGGGTCGGTCAAAGGTCGCTACCAAAGAGAGAGAGAAAAGAAACACGCTGCGTGCACTCTAACCTAGATCAGAATGGTTATCACTTTATCTAATCCGGAAACCTCCTACTGTACAGTCAAATTCTCCTCCAAACCTAAAAGAAGAATCAATCGGGATCACCCGAAGAGTAAACCAACTCATCAGTGGGAATCGGCATCCAACTCTCATCACATGATAACGTGACGGAATCCCCTCGCGTTATCACACTCCAGAAGGTATGCGCATGCCTGGCAAGTTTCAGTTTCTTTAGAAACTCCCGATGTGATTTTTACCCCATGTTCTTATGACCTTGATGAAAGCCAACAAATCATAAGTCACATGTCAAGTTTTGCCCGTCATTATCTTGTCAATTCGAACCCACCCTGTTTACCCCAATCAGAGCAAAGCTCTGTTCAAATTCCAAGGCGGGAGATGAAGCAACGCTTCGTCTTCCCCCAATCAGAGCAAAGCTCTACTTTGAAAATTTAAACTTTAATTTTGAAGCAACGCTTCAAATCCCGGGCGCAACGCGCCATGTGTCAGGCGCAGACACATCAGCGCAGCGCTCAAAGCAGCGCACCCAATCAGAGCAAAGCTCTATTTATAGCAAAATTAAAGGAAGCAACGCTTCAGTTGCGCAAGCACTGCGCTGCGCGACACGTGTCAGCGCAGATGCGCTAGCGCAGTTGTGCTGCGCTTTGCACGCGTCAGCGCAGTTGCGCTGCGCGACGCGTGTCAGCGCAGATGCGCTAGCGCAGTTGCGCTGCGCTGTGCGCTGCTTGACACGTGTCACGCGCTAGGGCATTTGCGCCAAACAGAATCAAGATTCTAAAGAAATCTTTCTGTTCTTGTTAAAACAAGAAGATTTTCTTCTGTAAAACAGAAGCCCTTGGATCGAAGATCCAACGGTGGGAAAAATTCCCCAAATCACTCAGAGAAAGATCTCTTTAACTAATTTATGAGCACTATAAAAAGAACCCTAGACCTCAATTCAAAGGCATGAACATTTTTGAGAAATCAAGAGCTTCAAACAAAGAGAACTCTGAAAAAGTTTCAAGAAAAAGGTAAAAGACCTTTTAATTAGAAGAAATTTCTTCTAATAGATCATTGATCTAAGAACAAGATCAATGATCTTCACATAATAAACAGTGCTTTGCACTTTTAATGAACCTCCGGTTCCTGAAATAAGAAAAGGCTTGTTTTTCTTTGATCTAAATTAGATCAAGAAATCAAATAGTGCTTTGCACTTCTTTTATGAACCATTGGTTCTTGAATCTAAAAGATTCTCAAATCATAGTACCTTGCACTTGCAAACTGCGTGTGGCGCTCTTGGATTGGCGCAAGCCACCAGAGCGCGCCACATGTTAGCAGCGCAGGCGCAGCGCATTAGCGCAGTGCACTGCGCTTGCGCGACACGTGTCCACACTACAAGTGCTTGCGCTCTCTGATTGGCGCAAAGCGCCTGATAAATGCAATGCATTTCCTAAAGGGCCAGGCCCAAATCAAAAGACCTAGCAGGCCTAATTAAATTGCAAAGCAATAAAAGGGTAGAGCCCAAACAGAATTGATGCTCTGCATCATTTATAAAAGGCAGAGCCCAAATAAAATAAGGAGAAAGTTGTTACCGCGATGCGGTAGCATAATTAACTGCAGGGGCTTGCGCCTGCAGGGAAGAGCGTCCCCACAATCAAAAACCCCTCAAGCGAGGCGGAATCTGACGAAGTCTGCTACATCGGTCGCATCCGTCAACAAAAAAAGGCGAAAGTGGAAAAAGAGAAAGACCGTCCGATCAAACAAGAAAAGATGACAGTCACCAGGGTGCCCAAAGCAACGGCCCCCTCAACTTCTATGGCCCGCAAAAGAAGAAGGCCGGAGAAAACCCCCGCGCCGGCGACAAATATCAAAGGCGGTGAACCCAAACGCCCTAAGTCAGGGGGCATTGTAGTTCATGCCGTCTATGTGGCGTCTGGTAAAGAGGACAGTCACATATCTACGGGTCATCGACCGCTTACGCGATCAGTGACCAAGGCGCAGGAGCAGCAACAGAAGCTCCAAGAGATGATGAACGCTATGGCCGCACTTACTGGGCCAAAAGAAAACCCCGAAACGTCCTCGAATGAACGCCAAGAGGAAGAAACCGACGCCGAATTCCTTCGTCGAATATTGGAGAAGAAGGACAAAGAGGCTGCTGAACAAGCAGCCAACATACAGCGTATGGGCCTCCTCTTCCAAGACATGGTAGGGATGATGATACAACAAGATCCTTCGGCCGAAGAACCCCCGATCGTCCTTGGAGACGATAGGGGAGAGACATCAAATCCTCCGCCAGCTCTGTCGACGGCTAAGGAGGATACAATCTCCAAAGCTGATTTGGACGAGTACATAGCCCAGCAAATACGGGTTCATCATGCGACTGAAGCAGCCGGCCAGGTCGTAAAAACGGGACGGCCATATCCAAGTTAGTACGACCAAATCAAGTACCCGCCGGGTTACACAATTCCCAAGTTCCATGTCTACAAGGGGACAGGCAATCCTCACCAGCATGTTGCCCAGTTCAGGGCACTCTGCGGCAACACCGGCGGTGACGACAAGCTGTTGCTTCGCCAGTTTGTTGGAAGTTTATCAGATACGGCGTTCGAGTGGTACTCTGAACTCCCGAACGACTCTATCAAGACCTTCGCAGAGATGGAGCTGTTGTTTATTCAGCGTTTTGCAAGCGTCAGTGAACGCACCCCGATGACGGCACTGATTAACGCCAGGGTAAAGCCAGGCGAGACATGGGTTCAATACGCTATACGATGGCGGAACTTATGGTCGAAGTTCGAGCAGCGCATTGAAGAAGCTCCTGCGGTGGGTATGTTTGTGGGAACCCTTGATCCGCAAGCAACCATCTCGCAATTTATGATATTTTTCAAGCCGACTACCTTCCAAGCCTTGATTGACAAGCTAGCGCAAATGGATCAGATGGGTCATAAACCCCCTCTTCCAAAGCCGGACTCCCGAAATGACAAAGGAAAGGGAAAAGCGATCGTCGTCGCTAATGCTCAACAACAACCGAGCGACTCGAAGCCGGTTGTTCGTCAAAATAATATGCGTCCGTACGTAGCCCTTGAGGAGAGGCTAGGACGTTCTTACTCTTTTCCCCACGATAAAACAAGAAGGTTATTCGAGCTGGCGTTGCGCAACCGACTCATAAATCTGCCAGATCCAAAACGCTCGCTGCAACCAAGTGATGTCAATGAGCCCAACTACTGTCCTTATCATCGAGTACTAGGCCATCCAATCGAAGATTGCTACGTTTTCAAAAACTGGCTTGAAAACCAGTACCGACAGGGCAAATTCGCGTTATCTGACAAATGGAAGGTGAATCCCCCGCAGCCCCACACATCTAAGGGGATGAACACGCCGGTGGAAACATGCTCCGTCGTTGAATAAGCTCCTTGGGAGTTTGTATTATCAGCCAAGACAAAGAGGATGCTAAACGATCTTCAAGTGTGCCCAGCGATCAAGTGGAAGAACCCGTTGGAACCGCAGGTCATTGAAGGGATGTTGAAGCCACGTCCAACTCCAAAGACCGATGGTGGTGGCTCAAGCACTCGCAATCAGCCGTCAAAATCTTTGAAGAAGAAGAAAAAGAAATCAAAGATGCCCGTGAAGCCTGGCGACAAGCGCACGGACTTGCAAAAACAAATTGACGCAATGGAGGAATACAACCAGAAGGCACGGACTCCCATTACATTCCAAGAGTTCCTCAATCATGTCTTTCAAGAGGAAGATGAGGGGGAAAGTTCATCTGATGAATCTGAAGAATATGTGGCAAGCTGTCATGTGATTTCCCATTCGTTCATGGACGATGAGGAGACTCCTTGCACTGAAACGCTGGGGGCAGATCCTGAACCAAAAATTCTGGGGCCATCAGATGAAGTAATTGACGCATTCCTTAATGAAGCTCGGTTGAAAAGTAAAGCTGATCGAGAACGTGAGGCGGTCATATTTGAAAGGGCCAAGCGCCAGCGACTTGATGAAAGAGCTGAGACAATCCCGCTGGAGCAAAATACCTCCGCTACCGACAAAAGCCAATTCAAGATGAGGAAAAGGTTTGCTAAGGCCATATCAATGGGTATGAAGCTACCATCCTCCGATGGAAAAATTACCGGTGAAATAGAAATGCACCCTTCCTATTGTTTATATCATCAGAAGGTTTCGCACCCCACTCAAGAGTGCAAAGCTTTTGATAGATGGTGGCAAGGATACATTGCTCATCGACAACGCTTTAAGCGGGAAAAGCGCAAAACTCGTCGGGAACGGAAGGATATGACCGAAGGGTTTAACAGAATTACCGGTGATTGTCGCATGGTTAACGCTGGGGGATCATAGGTGCCTACATTCGGGAGCGATTCTGATGAGGAGCTGGAACTTGCCCCTCTCTTTAAAGAGTCCACTTCGGGAAAAGAAGAAAAGCCAAAGGTCTGCGAAAATATCCGACTACGTAATCGCACGCTGCCCGAAAAGAATCTCGGACCCTCAAACAAAAAAGATAAAGGGAAAGAAAAGGTCTCTGAAGATATCGTCTTAGATGACCAAGTGGTGGAGGAGCTAAGTGCCAAAGACCCACCGAAGAGGAATAAGGTGGATTACAACGTCTTAGCGCATCTGAGTAAGCTACCGTCACAGCTCAGCATTCTTGACGCCCTTTTGCTATCAAAGGAGGCGAGAGATTCGTTAATCAAGGCATTACAAGATCCGGAACAATTCCAAGCTTTCCTGGCTGAAGAAAAGATGAAGGATGAATTGGAGGAAGTGCACACGGCCGACGTCGCTTTTGGTGATGAAGATCTTCTCCTTGGGACGTGCGAACACAATCGCCCCCTCTATGTCTTAGGATACTGCCACGATATAAAGATAGGAAAAATCCTGATCGACAATGGATCCTCCGTTAACCTCCTCAATGTGCGGGTGTTAAAAGAAATCTGCATGAGCGTCCAGCACCTTGCTCGGGACAAGATCACCATCTCCGGGTTTAACTCCCAGTCATCAAGAACTCTTGGGTCTGTGATACTGACGCTACGCTTTGGGCTACTCGTCACGGAAATTAAATTCCACGTCATAGACGCCAAAACATACTACAATGCTCTGCTCGGCCGACCGTGGTTACACGAATACAACATCATCCCTTCTACACAACATCAGTGTATAAAGTATGCTAAGGATGGTCTCGAGTATACCGTGGCGGGAGAACTGAATCCGTTTTCCATGAACGAAGTTCGCAAATATGAAGATGCCAAATACTTCTTACCGGATTTCGAAGACACGGAAAGGTGTCATAGGCCGGAAAACAAAGCTAACGCCACCATCCCTGTCTTCAGGAGTGATACCGAGGAGGAAGAAAAGATAGTGTATTCGGGTCCGCCCCAATACAACAAGCCAGGACCGTCCACTCCTACGTTGATCTTTGGTAGCGACTCGGAAGATGAGATCCATACTGTATTCTCTGCTCGACCTTCAATATGAACGTCCGCTGACGAAGAACAAAGTGTACAAGTCGCCATGGTGCCGCTTAAACATCGTAAAGAATTGGACGTACTTGATATCTACATTGCAGAAGAGCTGCGAACGTTCTATATCCGTCCCAGGCGAGAAAGCGAAAAAGCAATTCTGTTCTACCGCTCTTAAGAAACCAAAGTGGAGAAAGAAATCTGGCATGGCGCGGATCCTACGCTCGAAAGGCTTCAACCCATCCGTCTTCCCAGATATTATACGGAAGGTTTGAAAAAGCTGCTGAAACGCCAGGGGATATCCTTCAAGCAGACCGTTCGAAAAGCCAAGTTCTATGACAAAGTCTGGAACGTTCCCGGGACTCAACGCAAACTGCCTAATGGGAGAATGGAGACAAAAGGACTTGGATACATCCGGTCAAAGAAACGAGAGCTACTAAACAGCTGCTATGTCATGTATCACTTCGATGAAGAAGCGGATGCTCAATGGGAGGACGCTAATCCTGAGCCAGTGAAAGTTCCGGACGCAAAAGAACCTAGTTCGTCGTTCGAAGAACAAATGGACAAGCTTATAAGAGAAGCTGGTCAAAAGGTCCGAGACGGCATAACCTCGAAATGGTCATCTACGAGAAAGCCAAAATGAAACGCCTCCTCCAACAGGCCGTGAAAGATGAAAATGCCGCTCCTTGTCAACCTGTTATAAAGAAGGACCGACGCAGGGGCAGAAACAAGTCGAAACGCGAAAAAGACGCTCAATAGCAACGAAGCGGGGCTAAAAGGCCACGCAAGCGGGAACCAAGCGGTTCCGATCTATCCCTCATGAGAAAAATGGGTCGAGCATACTCTTTTCCTCGGGACAAGACGAAGAAAATACTTGACCTCGCTTTAAAACATCAGATGCTTACACTGCCGGAGTCTAAACACCCCGAACAAGCAGGCGAGGTCTCACACCCAAACTATTGCTTTTATCACCGAGTGGTAGGGCATCCTCTCGAAGACTGCTTCACCTTCAAAAATTGGGTTGAAGATCAGTACCATCTTGGCAAGTTCGCTCTGTCCGACAATTGGAGGGTAGCGCCACCACAAAAGCACGAACCCAAGGCCATGGAAGAAGAACCAGTTCCACATTGGGATTGGAAGCGAATTCGTACTTGCCACGTGATCACGATATCAAAAGAAGAGCCCGAGAACATGGATGACCTTCCCTGGTGCTTCGAAAACAGCAACGACGAGGTAATCTCAGAATTCCCACCAGCGCCAAAAGAGCTGGAAGATGGAATCCATACCACCGCAGAGAACCTCAAGAAAATTGAGTTGGGAACGGCGAACGATCCGCGACCGACATTCATTAGAGAGCTGCTGTCTGAAGAGAAGGTGGCTTCATTAAAAGATCTGCTTATGCAGCACAAAGATTGCTTCGCATGGAACTATTCCGAAATGCCGGGATTAGATCCAGAAATTGCTGTGCATAGGTTGGCAATATCCCCGGACGTCAAGCCGGTCAAACAGGCGCCGAGAAGAATGCGGCTCGAGATTGAGATGAGTATCAATGCCGAGGTCAAGAAGCTGATCGACTCTGGCTTCATCCAGGAAGTTCAATACCCTGAATGGATCGCCAACATCGTCCCGGTAATGAAGAAAAATGGGACAGTGCGCATATGCGTGGACTTCCGGGATCTCAATAAAGCTTGCCCGAAAGACGATTTCCCAGTGCCAGTCACCGAACTGATGATAGACAATACGTCCGCTCATGAAGTTTTCTCCTTCATGGACGGCTCGTCAGGGTATAATCAGATAAAGATGCATCCCGAAAACCAGAAGCACACCGCCTTCAGGACTCCTCTGGGAATATTCTGTTACAAGGTGATGCCCTTCGGTCTAAAGAATGCCGGTGCCACCTACCAAAGGGCCATGATGAAGATCTTCGATGACCTTATACACGAAATCGTCGAATGCTATATCGACGATCTCGTGGTTAAAAGCAAATCATACGAGGAACATCTCGAGCACCTGAAGACCGTATTTCAACGCCTTCAGCAATACAACTTGAAGATGAACCCTCTTAAGTGTGCGTTCGGGGTCTCCTCGGGTAAATTCCTGGGATTCATCGTCCGACACCGAGGTATCGAAATAGATCCGTCAAAGATCAAAGCGATCATGGAAATGCCTCCGCCGAGAACTCTCAAACAGTTGCGGTCTCTCCAAGGGAAGCTCGCATATATACGGCGATTTATAGACAACCTTTCAGGAAAGTGTCGTCCTTACAGCCACCTGATGAAGAAGGGAACCCCGTTCGTCTGGGACCAAAAATGCCAAAGCGCGCTGGACGAAATCAAACAATACCTGCAAAACCCGCCAGTGCTGGCTGCTCCGGTCAAGGGAAAGCCCTTCATTCTTTATACAACCGCTCTCGAAGGCTCCTTAGGCGCATTAGGGGCACAAGAGAACGATCAAGGGAAGGAAAGAACACTCTACTACTTAAGTCGAGTTCTGCTGGGGGCAGAAAGCAACTACTCCCCCATTGAAAAACACTGCCTGGCGTTAATCTTCGCGATAACAAAGCTCAGGCACTATGCGTTGGCGCATGAGGTCCGTCTCATTTCAAAGGTGGACTCCCTTAAATATTTGATGTCAAAGGCCATATTGACGGGACGACTCGCTAAATGGGCCCTGCTCTTGATGGAGTTCTCGGTAACGTACCAACCTCTCAAGGCAGTGAAAGGCCAGGCCATCGCCGACTTCCTCGCTGAGCATCCGATACCCGTCGATTCTCCTTTAAATTGTGATCTTCTAGACGAACATGCGTTTGATGCGATCGACGGTGGTGATACCCAATGGGAGTTTTATTTCGATGGAGCATCTTCCATGAAGAAGCGCAAACAAAGTACCCCTATAATCAAATCGGGGGTAGGCCTTATCTTCGTGACTCCACAAGGAGGGATAATGCGCTTTGCTTTCTCCTTGACAGAGCCGAGGACAAATAACGAAGCCGAATACGAAGCTTTGATAGCAGGCCTCGAGATCGCCATTGACATGGGAATTGAAAACCTCCTCATATACGGAGATTCTCAACTGGTCGTTGGTCAAGAAAACGGCGACTACCAAACGTGCAAGCCAGAATTGGTGAAGTACGGCGAAAAAGTGCAACAATTGTTGACCCAAATTCCCTCCAATACTTTGGAGAACATACCACGCGCGGAAAACAGCAAAGCAGATGCGTTGGCCAAACTTGCTAAAGAACTAGCCGACGAGAACCTCGATGACGTAAGATCATGGTACAAAGCCGTCGGGTGCTTGCCCCAGCAGAAATATCTCCGAAATCATCCGAAGAAAAAGGAGCGAGTGAGCAGACGACCCTGCAAATAAAAGATTGGGAAAATACCGAGGATTGGAGAGAAGTCTTCATAGACTACTTTAAGTCCCACCGAATGCCTGAAGAAGCGTCCTCAAGATATCAGCTCATGAAACGAGCTCTGTCTTTCGCCTTCGTCAATGATACTCTGTACAAGAGGTCATTTGATTCGCTGTACTGATTGATCTCAAAAACTATCTATTAACCGCAATCAAGAACGGCGTCGCTTGGTAGCTAGCCGGTGAGTACGGGTCGGTCCACAAGGATGTTGTGAATTTCCTAATCGCTCTAACGAGTTAATTCCGAAGGGTGTTCGGATTGATTATTAAATCTAAAAATCTAATTAACCTAGGGCAATTATCTAGATCTATTCTTGTTAGGGCTAGGTTTAGGGATGGTTTGGAAATGCAATTAAATCTCAACGCTTTCTATACCCGAATGAAGATCTATGAGGAGTTATGGTAATTATCAATAAAGGGGATTAGATCCATTCAGGAAGGTGTTCCTTCCTCTAGGTTCTTGTCCTTCCTTTAGAGATCCTTACCCTAACCTCTATGGAAAACGCGCGCAACCGGGCCTTTACACTACGGTGTCATCGTTACCTCGAGGGGTAGGATGCCGTAGGGCGCGGTATGTGCGTGTATGCATGGAGTCCTATTGTAAATATTTGGTGGGTAAGAAAGGGATGAGAGATCTCATCTCTCAATATCCTTTCCCAAAGCTAAACCCTAAACAAGTTCCTAGGGCATGAAATTAAATCTACCTAAGGCAAAGAATAGAAAATTAAACTAGGGCAAGAAATTAAATCTACTTACAGATGCATCCCTCCAATCATCAATGCAGGGTTGTCAGATCTGAATTTCTGAATGGAAAAGAAACACCGATGCTCTCCAAAAGAGTTCTGGAATTTATTATTAAAAGGAGGCATAAGAAATTACAATCTTTAGAGTTCCTATTTATAGAGAATAGGAAACCCTAGGTTACATTTGACCCGCATGTCTACAATTACATATTTGCCCTTATGAAGACCAGTCAACGTCGCCGACAAAATATGGAAAAATTTCCAACTGTTAAATGCTCAAGAATGCCGCGGAACCGCGGCCCGAGGCTTGGTTTGGCCGCGGTTCCGCGGCCCAATAATGGATATAGCTTCTGAAACTTTCTGGGCCGGCTTATATTGACTTGTTCTTACTGTTTCTATATGTTTTTTTCTCAATTGGGCTTTTAGGTTTCCTCCAGATCGCCAGTGAATAGTGTAATGGATTTTAACCGTTGTTTCGAGACGAAATCTTGGACCTTGCGTTGCCTTGTAGTTTGTGGACTGTTCTTTGATGTAGGCTTGATCAAGAGTCCTCTGTTTGTTGCTCAAAGTCCACTTTTGCATCATCTTTTTATCGTTTTCACTGTTTTAGATCCACGAACCTGTAACCTGTAACCTGTAGCAGACATGCGTCAAAAGCACCTGTTTATTTATAAAAAGAATAATAATGGGGAATATAATAATGCAATATTATGGTGTGAACAAATACCCCCAAACTTATCTTTTGCTCGTCCTTGAGCAAACTTATTTTTATTCACTAAAATCCTAACCACACTTTCGCAGGGAAACGCGATTGCACTGAGCACGTGCAACAAGCCGTTAAACCTCTAGGTGTCCCTAGTAGGAGGAGTGTTGTCTCCTGAGGGTTTTCAGCGGATACTACCCACAAAATCCTATCAATTTGGCTTTTTGACTTTTGTTCTCCAATTAGGTTTTCTAACTAAGAAATTCTATTATCGTTGACGCGCAAATTATCCACCCACATTCTTCACACTTCCTCATTATTTAACTTAAGATTATATATGTTATGTAGACTTACCTAGCTTTCGGCATCTCTTAAGTTTTCCTTTTAGGGTTTCATCTCCACTTAGGAATTTTTATCAACTCTATTAAAGATACAAGTTCTATTCTTCATTCCTTTCTCTCATCTAAACTCCAATCACATATCCCCATGTGTGTGTATAAATCACCCCTACACTTGGAAATTCAAATCAAGCAATCGTACTCTCGTCCATTGTCCAAAGCACTTATTAATTAGTGAATTTTTAAATGAAATTTTCTTACACATCCTTCATGCGACCGTTAATACTTCTTGAGGTACCAACGACCGATTACAAGATGCGTTTGCACTTTAAAGCGTAATTCCTAGTCTTGCAACACCCAAGGCTTTTAGCAGTGACTCCCAAACCAGTTGGTCTAAGGCACTAGGTGATGAAGCACCCTCGCTAAATATTTTTCTATTTTTGCAGCCTTAATTAATCACAAAAACCAGTGTCCATTTTTTTATTCTTTATTCACACTTTTATTTTCTTTTATTTTCTTCGTACTAAGGACTTTAGACAAGAGCATTTCAAGGTCTCTTCTACTATTCCAAGTTTCAAGGTGCGTGATTGTGCAAATTGTAGGGTATACGTTTTCAGAATCTAGACTTAAGCTAGAAACTATTTTTCAAACTTATACTCTAATAAAAGCTTTAATATTTTTCCTTCGTTTCGACCTAGCCCAAGAAGTGAACCCAAGATTTGCCTATTTCTAAATAAACTACAAGGAATATACTTTCTACCGTTAAACTTTAAGGAAAGTTATTTTTAGGGTTTTTAATTTACTAAATCTAAGATCTAGTTGTTCCTAGCCAGTTAACCTATTTGTCAAACTCAAGTCAATTAGGCCAAAATTGAATACATTAATTTTTATAATTTTAAAATTTTCAATTTTTATGGGTTTTCAAATAAGTATGCAAATGCAAAAATATGTACAAATGAATACGAAGGAAGAAGACGTACCGAGCATACCCCCAAACTTGAACTTGACAGTGTTCTCACTGTCATGCTAAACCAAGAGGGTCAAAATACCTGCACTCCCCTGTTTATTTATTTATAGTTTTTTTTATATATTTTTAATGTTTTGAACTTTTTGTTTTTTTTTATAGAAAAGAAAACAAAAAATATATACATATATACAAAGATTCCCCCCAAACTTAAGCTTGGCCTTACACAAGCCAAAGATTAGCACCAACCATTCAAAAATCTTATCATGGTAATGGTATAGTTGGTGCAAGAATGGGGTGGAAAGAAGAGAGATGAGAAGCACACGAGACCGAATGGAAAGAAGAATGGTAGAATACGGTCTCGGTGGGGGAGAAGAAGGGCGAAAAGGAGAAAGAAATGGAGTACGATCTTGAGGGTGTAAAGTGAGGGAATAAATTAGCGCAATTTGTGATGACCGATGTGTTAAAAGCGATTGCGCTAACCTATCAACTCGTCGAGAAATGGGATCAAATCCCTCAAGATTCGCAAGAAAACATGGGTACGCCGAACTTAGTATAGGAGATGAAAGCGTAACGGTCTTTTGTACGGTCGGAACAATAGGACTGACGAAAGGAAGTGAATTAGGGATAGTATCATTCTCACCATAGTAAACTGTCTCGAACTTGAAAGATTCCATTAATGGTTCGAAACTAGTGTAATCATCTGAGTCTGATGGTTCAACAAAATTATCTGAAAATGTAAAGGACTCAAACTCGGGCGGTGAGTCATCAATATCGTTCAAAAAAGTGAAACATTCCTAGGTGTTATCGTTTGTGAGAATTGTGTCAGATTCAAAGGAAAAGGTTTCAAGCTCACAGTCTTCAAGCGGGGTCGGAACGATGGGAAGGAGGGAGGGTGATATAACAGTCAAAGGTTCAGGAGGATGAATTGGAAAATCAGACACATCAAAAAAAATTGATTCAACCTCAATATTAACCTCAAGACTCTCCTCAATACTATCCTCAATATTTAACTCATCCATGCCATTATCATCAAAATTTAGACGCATATGAGATTCGGGAGAAACATTTAATAACTCAGGATGATGATTCGAACATAAATTTTCAATTAAATCGACAGGTTGATCATCCAAAATATTCCCGGCGTCTAAATCCCCAATCAAGTGAAAATCAATTTCTTTAGACACCTCATCAAAAGCATGGATATCTATCGATTTAGGTTCTAGATGGGAGGTGTAAAGATCGAAAGTATTAAGTGTGGTTTCACTCGAAAGGGGTTCTTCACAATTTGGTAAATCAAATACTACAAAATCACACAACTCATTTTTATTATCAACTGGTGAATCATGTAGGGCAATCGATGGAAAATAGGAGTTGTGGGCTTCAATTGGGTACGGGTAGGTTTGATTTGCAAATCCTCTCTCATTCTCACTCTGTCCAACCGCCTCCTTATACATTAAAAAATTTTGAGCTAGCGGGAAACTAGCTATCGCTTCAGTAGGTTGCATAAGGGCGGCCACGGACGCTTCCATATTCCTAGTCATTTTATTTGTTACAGCAATATAAGCTTCCAACGACTCTTCCAAACTAGACTTAGGTGGTGAGGGGGTTTCGGTGAAAGATTCGAAATTGGTTGGATATGTGAAACTCCCTAATGGCTGTGTCGAAACAGTGTCTAGTGAGGGTGGGAAGGTCGGGTAAGACTGGTAGGAAGTGGGTGGTAAGACAGGGGTAGGGTCAACATATGGATAAAAAGGTGCATAATCGTGCAGATCCCTAAAACTAGATGAGTGGAGAGGGGTGAAAGATCGACTGCGAGATTGAGCAATATGCTCAGCAATGGACATCGGCCTAGGAGTGACAGAAGGACTTGAAGAAGTGGTATCAATATATATAGGTGGTAAAGGTTGACTCGGTTGACACAAAGTGGGTTGAAAAGTCAAACTATTTCTCCTAGACGCCTCTATTTGATCTTTCAAAGATATTTTTGGCAAGGAGGGATCGTCTTTAAATTGACCGAACAGATTGACATACGATGCAAAATTAGGTTCGGGATACCAAAGTTCGGCTAATGATTTATTATGTGGGGTACCCATGTTAAAAGAAAGGGAAAAGAAAGAAAATGTGTGGTGCAAGGATTTATTTGTGGCCAAAAAAAAAACCTTGCAAGTTTCTACAAAATTTTCCTTATGCTTTTTTTTTTCTTTTTCTCTTTATTAGGAAAAATTTGTTGCAAAAAGATTTTCAACACAAGATATGCAACGGCAAAATATTACTTGCAATCTAATTTCATTTTAAGCAAGGCACAAAAATCCTGCACAAGATCGTTATTTGGAAGGGAATATATTTTTAAAGTGCACAAAATCCTGCAGGAATTTTCGGAAAAGATATTTCAAAATGTACAGAAAAGAGACAGTGGGGCTTACAGAAAAAAATTTCTCAGATGAAGCCTCGAGATAGCCGCGTTTCCGCGGCAAATTTGCTCTAACAACCCGGTTCCGCGGTCCCCTAAACTCTTTGGATCCCCAAAAAAATTTTGGTGCGACGATTCGACAAGAAGGTCGTGGTTCCGCGACCTAAGGTGGGTTTTGGCCGCGGAATCGCGGCGGTATGGGGGGTTCACTGCTCCAAAAATTTTGCACTGTTCTGTTGTTCAAAATCTCTTCTGTTCCGATATTTTGTTTCCTGTTTTGCTTTCTGAAAATCTCCAGATCCGAATTTGTATATCCTGCAAAAATTCAACCACAAAGTATCCCTTCCAAAAATAACAAATGATATATATTTTTATATTTTTTTCAGATTTTTTAATTTTAAGATTAACCCGAAATTGCGAAAAGGAAATTTCTACGCCATCCCCGGCAACGGCGCCATTTGATTGATCTCAAAAACTATCTATTAACCGCAATCAAGAACGGCGTCGCTTGGTAGCTAGCCGGTGAGTACGGGTCGGTCCACAGGGATGTTGTGAATTTCCTAATCGCTCTAACGAGTTAATTCCGAAGGGTGTTCAGATTGATTATTAAATCTAAAAATCTAATTAACCTAGGGCAATTATCTAGATCTATTCTTGCTAGGGCTAGGTTTAGGGATGGTTTGGAAATGCAATTAAATCTTAACGCTTTCTATACCCGAATGAAGATCTATGAGGAGTTATGGTAATTATCAATAAAGGGGATTAGATCCATTCGGGAAGGTGTTCCTTCCTCTAGGTTCTTGTCCTTCCTTTAGAGATCCTTATCCTAACCTCCATGGAAAACGCGCGCAACCGGGCCTTTACACTACAGTGTCATCGTTACCTCGAGGGGTAGGATGCCGTAGGGCGCAGTATGTGCATATATGCATGGAATCCTATTGTAAATATTTGGTGGGTAAGAAAGGGATGAGAGATCTCATCTCTCAATATCCTTCCCCAAAGCTAAACCCTAAACAAGTTCCTAGGGCATGAAATTAAATCTACCTAGGGCAAAGAATAGAAAATTAAACTAGGGCAAGAAATTAAATCTACTTACAGATGCATCCCTCCAATCATCAATGCAGGGTTGTCAGATCTGAATTTCTGAATGGAAAAGAAACACCGATGCTTTCCAAAAGAGTTCTGGAATTTATTATTAAAAAGAGGCATAAGAAATTACAATCTTTAGAGTTCCTATTTATAGAGAATAGGAAACGCTAGGTTACATTTGACCCGCATGTCTACAATTACATATTTGCCCTTATGAAGACCAGTCAACGTCGCCGACAAAATATGGAAAAATTTCCAACTGTTAAATGCTCAAGAATGCCGCGGAACCGCGGCCCGAGGCCTGGTTTGGCCGCGGTTCCGCGGCCCAATAATGGATATAGCTTCTGAAACTTTCTGGGCCGGCTTATATTGACTTGTTCTTACTGTTTCTATATGTTTTTTTCTCAATTGGGCTTTTAGGTTTCCTCCAGATCGCCAGTGAATAGTGTAATGGATTTTAACCGTTGTTTCGAGACGAAATCTTGGACCTTGCGTTGCCTTGTAGTTTGTGGACTGTTCTTTGATGTAGGCTTGATCAAGAGTCCTCTGTTTGTTGGTCAAAGTCCACTTTTGCATCATCTTTTTATCGTTTTCACTGTTTTAGATCCACGAACATGTAACATGTAGCATGTAGCAGACATGCGTCAAAAGCACCTGTTTATTTATAAAAAGAATAAGAATGGGGAATATAATAATGCAATATTATGGTGTGAATATGTGGCTGAGATGCCTAGGGCCTACAGAAGCAAAAAGAGTCGTTCAGGAAGTTCATGACGGACTCTGTGGTTCTCATCAAGCGGGCCCGAAGATGAAGTTGAAGATTAAACGGATGGGCTACTACTGGCCCACGATGATCCAAGACTGCCTTGAGTATGCGAAGCAGTGCCACTCGTGCCAAATTCATGGGGACTTCATCCACCAGCATCCAAATCCACTGCATCCAACGGTGGCTAGCTGGCCGTTCGAAATGTGGGGAACTGACATAGTCGGCCCCATCGAACCAGCATCGTCCAGGGGACATCGTTTCATCCTGGCGACGACTGACTACTTCTCCAAATGGGCAGAAGCAGTACCGTTGAGGAAAGTGAAAACGGAGAATATCCTCCATTTCTTCAAGACGCACGTCATATATCGGTTTGGAACTCCGCGCCGGATCATCTCCGATAACGGACCAGCCTACAGAAGCCACAAAATCAGTCGCTTCACGCAACAACATAATATAGACTGGAGATACTTCTCAGTTTATAATCCGCGAGCTAACGGTCTAGCCGAGGCCTTCAACAAGACCTTGACAAAGATCATGAAGAAAACGGTGTCACGAAATAAGAAAGACTGGCACGAGAGACTGCAAGAAGCTCTCTGGGCGTATCGAACTACGTTCAAGACGGCCACAAACACAACGCCGTACGCGTTGGTATTCGGTACGGAAGCAATACTCCCCCTCGAAATAGAGTTACCCTCTCTAAGAGTGGCAGTCCACTGTGAGCTAACAGATGAAGAAAATGCTAACCTTCGGCTTGAGGAGCTAGATGCCCTCGATGAGACCCGGCTCATAGCGCAACAAAATCTGGAAGCTTATAAAGCAAAAATGACGCGCTCATATGAAAGATTGACCCGACCGAGGACATTCCGCCAAGGCGAGCTCGTGCTAGTGGTCAAAAGGCTCATGATCCCCAATCGCGCCAAGCGGGGAAAATTCGAGCCAAACTATGAAGGTCCGTACATCATAGATAAGGTCTACCAGGGTGGGGCCTATCTACTCATGGACATGCACGGTGAAAGGCCTTTCAGGACAATAAACGGTCGCTTCCTAAAGAAATACTACGCTTAATGAGCCACAGCCTAGGTCAATGATAGATGACGACGACTATATCCGCTCGTTATCTTCCTCAGCTCAAGCTTTATAAGCAGTAGTCAGCTTTCTCAATGCCGGACCGAAACGTCCTTAAACTAATAGCAGACCGAAACGTCCTTAAACTACTACCGCAGCATTTTTAAGCTGACGAGAAGAATAAAAAATATATAAAATAAAAAATATATAAAAACGGTATGTCCATAAGCAAAATGGGCACGGATGAAAACCCGAAAGGGCTCCGTGAGTAAAAACAGCAGGGCTACCGGCGAGTGTTCGTGAAAACCCGAAAGGGCGCGACCTCGTAAAAATATATATATATATATATATATATATAAAGAAAATATAAAAACGGTATGTCCATAAGCAAAAGGGCACCGATGAAAACTCGAAAAGGCTCCGTGAGTAAAAACAGCAGGACTACCGGCGAGTGTTTGTGAAAACCTGAAAGGGCGCAACCTCGTTAAAGGACACTTACAGGGTCCCCTCGATCTTGTAAGGAGAAACCACCCGCGTAAGATCCTTACGACTCACAAGGGAGCAGCACACTTAGGGATCCCCACGATTCCTAAGGAGAAAATACACTTGCGAGATCCTCACGACTCGTAAGGAGAACTCTCTTATTGGACCCTCACGGCTAATAAGAGTTGAAAGTCTTAAGTTACAGAAACCTAAACCTGTGCTTAAGCAACCCCCACAACCTTCGATATTGCCCTACAAGTGGTTCAGTACTGACCCTTGTATACAATCCACGGGCGCAAATAAACATTTCCCTAACCAAGTTTCATCCGTGATTGGGGATATGTTTGCATGGTGAACAACCCTTGTAGGTCCTCTCGATTTACAAGGAGAAAACCCTCTTGTAGGATCCTTACGACTTACATAGGAACATACACTTAGGAATCCTCACGATTCCTAAGGAGAAAATACACCTATAAGATCCTCACGACTTGTAGTGAGAAATGCCTTTGTGAGACCCTTACGGCTCATGAAGTTAAAAGCCTTGGTCGACAGGACCTTAACCCTGTTCGCTCAGCCACCTTTGTTCAACATTGACAAAGGCAGATGATAATTCGCTCCTGGCAATATCCCAGTTGTAGCGGTGCTGATGCCGAAATCGGTGTCTAATTTCAGGTTTACGGTGGAAAGCCAGTAGGCCGCACATGCATGCGAAATAGCCGAAATGATGGGGCAACTTGCAATAAAAAGCAGCAAGTAAAATGTATGAATGCAAAATAGCCGAAATGATTGGGCAACTCGCAATAAAAACCAGCGAGTGAAAACAAAATAAACAGCCGAAATGATTGGGCACCGCGAGAAATAGCCGAAATGATTGGGCAATCGCAACCTTCGCGATATAAAAACTGAAATGATAGAGCATCGCGGAAATAAAACAAAAAAAATGATGATAAAACTTTGGCCCTACAGTTGAGATCACATCGATCCCTGTATACAATCCAAGGGCGCAAACGAAGAGGTAACCATACTTTCCCAACAGGCTCCGCCAGAAAACGAAGCCAGATCTCGACGATTCATCCCAACTCCGAAGAACTAGTGTCTTCGGCAAATACCTCAACTCAGGGAAACAAACAATCCTTGACGAGAGCCTCCTGATTCGCGTCGACTCGCAGAGCAACCAGTGCCTCCGTAGGAAATGCTCGACTCGTTTCAACACCAGGGAAACAAATAATCCTTGGCGCTAAGGAAACAAATAATCCTTAGCAAACACCTCAACTCAGGGAAACAAATAATCCTAGACAAGAGCCTCCTGATCCGCGTCGACTCGCAGAGCAACCAGTGCCTCCATGGGAAATTATCGACTCGTTTCAACACCAGGGAAACAAATAATTCTTGGCGCTAGGGAAACAAATAATCCTTAGCAAATACCTCAACTCAGGGAAACAAACAATCTTTGACGAGAGCTTCCTGATCCGCGTCGACTCGCAGAGCAACCAGTGCCTCCGTGGGAAATTCTCGACTCGTTTCAACACCAGGGAAACAAATAATCCTTGGCGCTAGGGAAACAAATAATCCTTAGCAAATACCTCAACTCAGGGAAACAAACAATCCTTGACGAGAGCCTCCTGATCCGCGTCGACTCGCAGAGCAGCCAGTGCCTCCGTGGGAAATTCTCTACTCGTTTCAACACCAGGGAAACAAATAATCCTTGGCGCTAGGGAAACAAATAATCCTTAGCAAATACCTCAACTCAGGGAAACAAACAATCCTTGATGAGAGCCTCCTGATCCGCGTCGACTCGCAGAGCAGCCAGTGCCTCCGTGGGAAATTCTCGATTCGTTTCAACGCCAGGGAAACAAATAATCCCTGGCAAATACCTCAACTCAGGGAAACAAACAATCCTTGACGAGAGCCTCCTGATTCGTGTCGGCTCGCAGAGAAACCAGTGTCTCCACGGGAAAATTCCCGATTCGTCTCAACTTGCAAGATGAAGCCTCAGGCAGCAGAGACTAAAAAACTTGCTTCCTGAACAATGGAACCCTGCAGGTCGATCTAAAACGGTCCCTTGCATACTATTCACGGGTCTCACTCTCCAAAGTCGAGTTTCGACAAGGAGGGAAACAACCGCTTACGGGTCCTCTAGACTCGTAGGAGGGAAAAATTCTCTTATAGGATCCTTACGACCTATAAGAGAAAACACACTTAGGAATCCTCATGACTCCTAAGGAGAAAAACCCACCTACGAGATCCTCTCGATCCGTAGGGAGAAAAATCTCTATGAGACCCTCACGGCTCATAGAGTTGAAAAGTCTTAGGCAGCAGATCTGAACCTGCGGCCTAAGCCATCGCTATTTCTTGAGGAAGTCAAGATGCTTGCTCTAATCATCTGTCAACCATGTTTACTAAGGTGGCATGCTGATAATAAAAGAAAGAATAAAGCGACAAAAAGGACATCCGATGTACATTTGAGACACATTCATTCATGCATGTGCAAAAGATTCAGAACAAGAAATAAGACAAACTTAAATGGAAATTTTCTAATCATATCATAAAAAGGGGTCCTTATAATCACGGAGAAATAGATAACAACATTATTAAAATGTTTACAAAGGTATAACCTAGAACCCAGGACATGGGTTGAGGAACTCGAAAGTGACCCTATCTATGACTTTCCAAGCCTCGCGGACCATCCTGGTGTGCTTTCTTTCGCGAGCACAAGCGTCAGGGTCCCCCCTGATGTCTTCCACCCTCCGATAAGCAGCGAGTATGGCAGACTGTTGAAAGACCTCGTCCAAGAGATCGACAAGATTGTCTCGCCGTCTCTTCGAGATAAAGTTCATCAGGTACACCGAGTGCACCTTATCCTCGGCGGCATCCAACGCCCTAAGCGGCACACCGGAACAGAATAGGGGAAGTGCTTCTCAGATGGCTCCCACGATAAGCTTAAGGAGAGAGGAACGTCGGGGAAGCAGTGGACCATTGTATGCGTCGAAGCGGCTCATGATTTCAACACACTACGCGTTTGTGAACTCTCGATTTTGAGAGCGGCCAAGTCGGCGGATGTCCCCGTAAGAGATCATCTCGTTAAGAGCATACATATGGGCGTCCATTGTTCCTGTAAAAGAAGATCAACAGAATTAGCAGACCGACTGATTAAGCGAATTCTTGTTAAAAAAATGAGCACAGAGAGTTAAACTCCTTGATAGCAACGCTCTGCAAACAGGAGTAACTGCCAAAATCCTAATAAAGGGAATTTAAAGAAATCCCCTGAGAACTCTGAGATCGTTACTATTAAAAGATGATATGATCCATTAAATACAAAACTCCATTTTTTAATTTTCATTATCCATATTAAAACTCTTAAGAGTTCATCTTTTTTTTAGATCAAAGAGATCTATGTTTTGCCAAAGATGCAAAGTTCTGTTCATGGGCTAAGAAACCCTGAAACAGATTCTTGAGAGCAAAGCTCTGCTGGTGAAACCCCGAAGGGATTTTCTTTAGATCAGAAAATCTATGAGAGCAGAGCTCTGTTGGTTAAGATTAATTAAAATCAATTTAATCTAAGAATCGATTTTACCTAAAGTTTTTCTAAACTTTGGAAAGGAGAGCAAAGCTCTGGAGTTCTTGAAGGCAAGAGCAAAGCTCTGAAGTTTTTTGAAAATAAAAATCTTAAAGATGGTGAGCATCTGTGGGGGACCAAAGGTCCTATTTATAGGCATCAAGTGCCTCTTCAACTTCCAAAAGTTGCCGCAGCGGTTGGAATTCTGCCACTGTTGCGCTCGCGATTGGGGCTACGCAAGCGCAACGGTGGGGGGCATTTGTTTACCCCAATCAGAGCAAAGCTCTGTTCAAATTCCAAGGCGGGAGATGAAGCAACGCTTCGTCTTCCCCCAATCAGAGCAAAACTCTGTTCAAATTCCAAGGCGGGAGATGAAGCAACGCTTCGTCTTCCCCCAATCAGAGCAAAGCTCTACTTTGAAAATTTAAACTTTAATTTTGAAGCAACGCTTCAAATCCCGGGCACAACGCGCCACGTGTCAGGCGCAGACACATCAGCGCAGCGCCCAAAGCAGCGCGCCCAATCAGAGCAAAGCTCTATTTAAAGCAAAAGTAAAGGAAGCAACGCTTCAGTTGCGCAAGCACTGCGCTGCGCGACACGTGTCAGCGCAGTTGCGCTGCGCGACATGCGTCAGCGCAGATGCGCTAGCGCAGTTGCGCTGCGCTTTGCGCTGCGCGACGCGTGTCAGCGCAGTTGCGCTGCACTGTGCGCTGCTTGACACGTGTCATGCGCTAGGGCATTTGCGCCAAACAGAATCAAGATTCTAAAGAAATCTTTCTGTTCTTGTTAAAACAAGAAGATTTTCTTCTGTAAAACAGAAGCCCTTGGATCAAAGATCCAACGGTGGGAAAAATTTCCCAAATCACTCAGAGAAAGATCTCTTTAACTAATTTATGGGTACTATAAAAAGAACCCTAGACCTCAATTCAAAGGCATGAACATTTTTGAGAAATCAAGAGCTTCAAACAAAGAGAACTCTGAAAAAGTTTCAAGAAAAAGGTAAAAGACCTTTTAATTAGAAGAAATTTCTTCTAATAGATCATTGATCTAAGAACAAGATCAATGATCTTCACATAATAAACAGTGCTTTGCACTTTTAATGAACCTCTGGTTCCTGAAATAAGAAAAGGCTTGTTTTTCTTTGATCTAAATTAGATCAAGAAATCAAATAGTGCTTTGCACTTCTTTTATGAACCATTGGTTCTTGAATCTAAAAGATTCTCAAATCATAGTGCCTTGCACTTGCAAACTGCGTTGTTGCGCTCTTGGATTGGCGCAAGCTACCAGAGCGCGGCACGTGTCAGCAGCGCAGGCGCAGCGCATTAGCGCGGCGCACTGCGCTTGCGCGACACGTGTCCACACTACAAGTGCTTGCGCTCTCTGATTGGCGCAAAGCGCCTGATAAATGCAATGCATTTCCTAAAGGGCCAGGCCCAAATCAAAAGGCCAAGCAGGCCTAATTAAATTGTAACGTAATAAAAAGGGCAGAGCCCAAACAGAATTGATGCTCTGCATCATTTATAAATGGGTAGAGCCCAAACGAAATAATAAAAAATGCTATGCATTTTTAAAAAAGGGCAGAGCCCAAGCAAAGTAGATGCTTTGCATCATTTATAAATGGGCAGAGCCCAAAATAAATTGATGCTCTGCATCCTTTATGGGTAGAGCCTAAATAAAAATAAAAAGAAATGCAATGCAAAAGCAAATAAAATGTTGAACATTTTCAACTGGACTTAGCCCAATTCTGGCCGTAAGTCCTCAAATCAAATTGACTGAGCAAGATCGCTCTCTTAAATCAATTTATATCCGGTTCGAGGGTACATCTCCGAACTCCTCTGACACATGTCGTTGTAATCATTCAACGTCGTTAGAGAGGTGACGGGTCCCGACGACCACACACATACGTATATGGACTGCTGGGTCCTTAAACTCGTGGACCGAAACGTCCTTAAACTAATGTTGGACCGAAACGTCCTTAAACTAATGGTGGACCACCACGTCCCTAAACTGGAATATGGACCACTACGTCCCTAAACTGGCGATGGACCACCACGTCCCTAAACTGGAATATAGACCACCACGTCCCTAAACTGGCAATGGACCGCAATGTCCTTAAACTACCTATGGACCACTATGTTCCTAAACTGGAACAATAGAGCCCCCCCCCCAAATGCTCTTTTGTCGGATCCAAACGATCCCGTTAAGTTGATTTTAGTCTCAAATCAGACTAACGTATCCTTAACAAACGTTTAAGTCGATCTTATCCTAAATACGGCTAACGTATCCTTAAACCAAAACACCAAACCCAAATCTAAGTAAATACGGATTTGGACTAATCTACGTCCTACGGGCGACGATATCGCTCAGTCTCCGTATACAATCCACGGGAAACCACAAACAAAACAAACACACACGACACGAAGTGAAATTCTGGAGAAGGAGAAAGTTGTTACCGCGATGCGGTAGCGTAATTAACTGCAGGGGCTTTCGCCTGCAGGAAAGAGCGTCCCCACAATCAAAAAACCCTCAAGCGAGGGGGAATCTGACAAAGTCTGCTACATCGGTCGCATCCGTCTAAACCTCCGATACATGGTGCCATAAATCAACTTGGCATCTTCGGAGAGGTAGACGGATAAAACCAAATAGCATCTGCCCCGAATCTCAGGCAAGACGTCCTCGCGTCGTCGGCCGTCGTTCGGAGGGGAACACACTCGTACATACCCTTGACGAAAGCCAACAAGGTAATACGACTGTCCCAAACCAACTCATCTATCGATGCAACAAATGAATACCCCAGCAGCTACCAAACACTTTGCCTTGACGAAAGCCAACAAACACAGCTTGAATACTACTGACCATCCATAAGAAATGACGGAGGGCTACGGCTGGTTTTTGGCGAAAAACCTTTAACGTAATGAACTTGATCTCGTTGAAGAAACCTGATGGCTTTTTATAAAAAATATAGTGGCGAAAACCTTTGCTAAAGAGGTCATTCCCGGTGAAGGGATCTCGGCTCTTTCCTCGTGGAATGAGGTGCAGGATATTCCAACTGAATACCGCGATGCAAAGCAACATGTAATCGACTATAGTGAAGTTATTACCCTGACGCAAACTTCTGCCCAGGGGGTCACTCCCAGTGAAGGGATATCGGCCCTTGCCCCGTCGAATGAGGTGCAGGATATTCCAACCGAATACCACTATGCAAAACAAAAGGAAATATCTTTGTAATAACACTTTTTAAATTTGTTCCAACAACATCCAAACAGGTTTTTTTCCCTTGCATTGATAAGAATCAACGCAGTCCCATCAATCAATCACACCAGAAAAGAACGAAAATAAAATGTACGTATATGCCATCCGCATTCGTCACTAGGTTCCGTCATAACCCGTTAGGTTACTTAACTAACGACAGAGCGGGGACTGGACTAGCGCGGGTGCAAAACATATACAACATCTAATAGTATATATACCAATATACAATAATCGCTCCAGGCGTGATAATATGCAACATTACAGAAAAGTAATAAGCATCACAGAACAATACAGATAATCTGGGATCCCCGGGTTTCACAGAGCCACTGCTGAAACCCGACGTTCCCCTGGTCGTGTGGATAGCCTGTGCAATGAAACCTAGACCCCTACGGGTGCGGCAAGTTACCTGCCAAAACCTGAAGCGAGGCATCCCCTTTACAGCATAGTGAATGGACCACCCTGCACTTCACGAAATCCGGTAACTGAGCACCCCACCTTGGGTCAACCTGTACCCCCTACGAGTGCGGCGAATAGTCTGCCAATTCTAGAGTGAGGCCCCTCTGCCTCTCAAAGCCATGAGATGCAGACCCGTTGCCCCCCAGAACCCGGCTATCCGTGCACTCCGTCGCGGGGTAAAACCTAGTACAGAAATGAAAAATATGTACAACAGGTACATCGACCTCAACCCGGTCGTGCCCCAAAAGAATATTATACAAACAGGCAGTGATGGCAGTCCACATGTTGGACGCTCGTCCCGCAATATCAAATGTACAAATAAACTCAAACTGCACTACCATTGCACACTGCTATCCACCACGACAAATCCGCAACATCACAGCACAACACAGAACATCAACGCGAATGTCACGTTCGCAAATCCGTCTAAAAGGACTATAGCAATTAGACGCAATTTACCGCTCGAATGACATTCACGGTCGGAGATATAATGTAAGTACTGTAAACTAACACGTTTAAATTTCGATCGACAAAACTTCTCGAAGTGGGCCCCACGCACATCTGCTGTACAGTAACAAAATATGGGCCCAAAAGAAATATTCCAGAAACCACAATTTTCAATGTAAAACCTACTGTAGAAAAATGGTTCACTGTAGCTCTAAAACGGCCGCGGAACCGCGACAAAACTAGGGTTTGTGCGGCGGTTCCGAGGCGCTTTGGAGTCAACAGTTGACCAAATTTCACCAGTATTCTTAGAAAAGCCTGCACGATTTTCTGAGATGCTCAAAATAATTTTTAGACCTGTTTAAAAATTCGACAGAAACTTTTCACAGAAAATAGCGATTTTTGAAATTCCGTTCGATCGATGTTTTAAACGCGTTAGCACAAGTTAGTAAAGCTTAATGGCGAGGCTCTGATACCATGTAAGTGTACGGTAGCGCCCCGGCCGTCTTTCAGACGCCAAATGCGGAACAAAAACTTTTATAATTGGCGCTATCGCATACTAAAACCCGGATCTGCCATTAACGCTAAACTAACAAACTACAAAGAGGGTAGAAAGGTTATACCGAACGATCCGAGTCCTTCGTTCTTTAACCATCATCCCTAGCTCCGTTGCGGCTGCTCCGATCTCGTCGATCTCCGATCTTCTCGTCCAGGTGGCACCACGTCATCGGATCTTTAAACGGGCTCCCGCCTCTGACTCGAGGCAACTCGGTCATCAAGTTTGCTAAAAGAGATGACCAAGATTGATGTAGAGAATGAGTAGAACACTTTGTCTCGCTTCGTCCAAAGCCATGGACGAACGGTTAATGAAGTTGCCATTTGAGTCGGGTGATGGAATGAAATGAGCTATGAAATTTCCATACACCGAAAACTATCATCTTTTTCAAACAACAACCATGATCTTCCACCAAGGGGTGGCCGGCCACTAAATAGGCAAGGGGGGTGAGTGTAGGAGGAGGGATGGTGACCATAAAGATAAAGCTTATCAATGACTCACTTAAACACCTAGTATGAACACATTAATGTAAAGAATGAATCATTAACCTTAGTCACCCTTTCATTAATGCACCATTAATGAACAAATGAGTCACAAGCCGCCTCATCATCCTAGTCACCATCTAGAAGCTTCCACACTCATCTCAAGAAAAGATAAATCCGCATTTAAACCGAATGTTTAATACGGGTGATAGAAAACTGGAAACTGACAACTTCCAAAAGTGATCCCGAAACGAATTTCAGGATAACCCCGTAACTGTATAAATATACCCGCATTTGTATTACGACCGAATACAAATGCAACTGAGACAAAGATATTATATCTACTAAGTATAATACATGGATCCGGCTTAAACCAAAGCCCACCAGTATTATCTGCCCGAAATATGACACGTACGTAAACGCACGTGTATTTTCCGAACCCTGCCATAAAACCATACGGCCTCTACAACGTTTCGCCCGAACTTGGGAAACTATCTGTGGGGGACTCTAATGACTCGTCAGTACCCTGGCAGTGGGTTTAACCACAAGCCGTCAGCGGCACTAGCTGTGCGTAACGGCTGCCCATGTACTGACCTCAAGGGAAGCCGATGAGCGAACTCATCCGGAAACCCTACTGAGCCTAACAGTGACAATGTATATACAGTCAGGTCCGTTCGTCTATGAGTATCGCATATCCTGCCTAAGGGGCTAGTAACGTCAGACCCCCAATAGTGGTATAAGTCATGTCGGAGACAAGCCCTGAACACCCTGAGACACTACTGGAGTACCTACCAGTAAATCTCACCTGCCTTGGCCAAGGACTTGGTGTAATGGCTTTCCTAGACACAGCGCGACCTCTACCCCCAATACCGGGAGAGACGAATCCCCTGCCGATCCGCTCACGTGCCTCTATGTGGCTCGAGACTGTACCCAAAAACTACCTGTTTGCACAACTCCTTTGAGCCGTGGTAGGGTAGAAATCAAAGCACAGTGGGAACTCACACGAGACAAATGACGACCTCAGGTCGATGAACTAATCTGTACACATGTCACCAAGGAACTGCTATCTGACGATATGTATAATACCAACTAGCAGGTTCCCGGCGAGTCCTGTCCGGTGTACTCATAACCCAATGAGCACCTTTATATATCTTAGGTGATCCAACTGACACCAGTGGCTTGTGAGACCGGCCACCGCCCCTCGTCGGGGTCTCGACTGTATACACTAGTCTACTCCGGAGTATCGATGCCATGTCTCGAAACTCCCACGACTAGGGACCACTATTAAGGATGTGCTTATGGACTACCCAACTCTCACGTATATGATCGCCCTCATACTGTTGGTAGTGAAGCAAGATCCTAAGGGCTCTATCAACGTGTAACATGTAATCAGTCACCTGAATATATACACGACTGATAAAGGAAAACCAGATAGCATACTATTATCTCAAGTAAGACTGTCCTACCGGTATAGGTCCTCCTCAATCATTGCAATCACGTACCTGCGATCCAATAATTAACTTTGAGGGCACTATATCCAACAGGCAGTTCCCTGGTGACATGTGTACAGGTTAGTTTGTCGACCTAAGGTCGTCATTTGTCTCATGTGAGTTCCCACTATGCTTTGATTACTACCCTACCACGGCTCAAAGGAGTCATGCAAACAGGTTTTAGTTGGGTACAGTCCCGAGCCACATGGAGCAGTGAGCGGATCGTCGAGGATTCGTCTCTCCCGGTATTGGGGGTTGATGCCGCGTTGTGCACGGGTGGCCATCACCAGAAATTCTCAGCCGGGGTAGACGAGAATTACCGATCCAGGATCAATAGTTTCTCAAGTGGTGATGGGTTTCATACCGACAGTAAATGTCGCGTTATTAGGGGTCTGACTTTATCCACCCCCTAGACTCGATATGCGATACTCTTAGACGAACAGACCGGACTGTATGGATATTGTCACTGTCAGGCTCAGTAGGAGTTCACGATGAGTTTTCTCGTCGGCTTCATTTTCGCTCAATACCTGGGTAGCCGTTACGTACAACTAGTGTCGCTGACGTGCTTGTGGTTTGTAATACCTTAGGATGTGATTAGTGGCTAATTATATTTTTATATATGGTTTTTAATAAAAAGTTTACCAAATTGATTTTCAAATATTTTATCAAAATTAATAAATAATTTATTAGAATTTAATTAGCTTTGCACACACATGTGCATGTAAACTAGGGTTAAAATTGGGGTTAGACCATGATTAGCAACCATGGTGAACTAACCATTTTGTTAAGCCCATTTGAAATTCTTATTAAGCGTTTTGGGGTTAATTGGTTTTTTTCAAAAATGGGAATGGTTTGAATTTTGTTGACTTGGTGAGTGAGAGAGAGAGAGAGAGAATGGCATCATGGCCTTGCCCATGCCTACATTAATGAGGAGAGAGAGAGGGTTGACTCTCTTTGCTTGTTATCAAATCTATTATTTTTCCCCCACTCTTTTTCTCACATCATCATATCTCTCTCCCTCTCACTTTGACACACACACACACAACTACAACAACAACACAGCAGCAGCAGCTGAAGCAACAGCAGCAGCAGCAAGTAGGCGGCAGCTGCAGCAGCACACAGCAGCAGCTATAGCAAGCAGCAGCAGCACCAAGCAGCAGCGGCAACAACAAGCAGCAGCAGCAAGCACTTCTTCTCTTCTTTTCTTCGTGCATCCAAGCTCAAACATCCTTCATCGAAATCCATTTTCTTCACCAAATCCATTGCAAACACTTCCCTTTGGCAAGGTCTTCAGTTTGAGCCACCAATAACTCACTCGGAGGTATAAACTCTCTTCAACTTCCTTTTGCTAAACTTATAGTTTATTTAGCTTAATATCCCGTTTAAGTAGTGTTTTAAGGATAATTTTGTGTTTTGAGGTGAGTTTGGGTAAAATGGGATTATTATGGTTTAATTAACTTGATTATGTGTTATATGTGCTGTGGAAGCCTAGTTGTATCACTGGATTTTACTAAAACACCTTAAAAATTCCAATTTGAGTTTTAATACGGTTTTAACAAGTTTTGTGATACGAGTGACCTGCTATGTCTGTGAGCATGTTTTTGTGTGGCAAACACATACAGAATAGTGTACAGGGTATCTAGGGTGTTGGGTTGAAGTTCGAGCCCGTTCCACCACCAAAAATCCGGCAACCACCCTTGTTTTTCCGGCGTCACCGGCCCCCTATTGATTTGGGTGTTGTTGCTGATATGAGTGGTATCTGTAGGATTTTGTCTGTTGGTGAAATCTGGGATTATAATTTTAGTAAGCAAACTTATACACTATGCTAGAATTTATGCTAGGATCATAGTGTAGGAACCTGGGCCCATTCCACCGGTTTTGGGCCGGTATGACCCCCGCTTGCCGCCGGCCAAATTTTGAGAAAATATGTTGGATTTTAGCAGGTAGCTGTCTGTAGGTATTGTGAACGGTTTGGTCTTATTTGATTTTCTTGTTTTTGCTCCAGATTAAATCTGGGACCGTTTACCTATTTTTAGCGTAGCGGGACTTGCGCGACACGTACGATGCGTGTTGAGTTGGTTTGCTGTGTATCACAGCATGTCGCTATGTGCCACAGCGTGTCGCGTTGGGTTTTGGCGTATGCACACACGTTACGTATACACGCGCGTTTAGTTCGCGACGCGAGTTTCTCGTTTGAGTTCGATATCGTGTTTTCGCGAGATATTTGCTTATATGATTCCTTGTATGAATTCTAGGTTCACAGGCGGATACGTCGGACGCCACAAGAAAGGGGAAGCAGATAGTCGGCTACGCTTAGCTCGAGACCAGGTGAGTAGATTTAACATCTACGGGGAAATCGCCCGTATGGCGTTAAGCGTCATAGCGTGATAGGATGTCTAGTCGTAGATGTTTATATATATTCATATTTTTGCATACCTTTATTTATATCATCATACTTGCGCACATGCACACTGTATATCCATACCAGTGCACACACATATTGATATCATCATACTTGCGCACATGCACACTGTATATCCATACCAGTGCACACACATATTGATATCATCATACTTGCGCACATGCACACTGTATATCCATACCAACCAGTGCACACACATATTGATATCATCATACTTGCGCACATGCACACTGTATATCCATACCAGTGCACACGCATATTGATATCATCATACTTGCGCACATGCACACTGTATATCCATACCAGTGCACACGCATATTGATATCATCATACTTGCACACATGCACACTGTATATCCATACCAGCACACACGCATATTGATATCATCATACTTGCGCACATGCACACTGTATATTCATAGTAGTGCTACACTCATATTCGCGTATATATCCATTTGCACATCCATACCTACATACATACATATGTTACATACATGGATGATATTGATACGATTTCAAGAAAATAGGGACCGCATGAGATATTTTCAAAAAAACTGTATTCTTTTAAAGGAGCGGTTTTCCCTTTCTACTCTTAGTGTCATACGACACCTTACATGGATTTAAGCATTGAGTTTTGGATTCATATGATTTCTGGATTTGAGAACCGAGGTAATTCTTTTAAGAAAATACACACTGTTTTAAAAACCCGGTTCCTCTTGATATGATATTTCAGTGCGTCCACCATGAGTTTTCTCGATTCCAGAGAGCCTGTGTAAGTATACCCGATTCGAGAAGTGGTAGGCACCGATTGCGGGTACATGGTGGACCCGGTATGGTACCCCGGGGCAAGAAGACTCATATTGTTAGACGGTGAGCCCGGCGGAGGGACTACTACCTACCGGTAATTGGTTAGATCTGGCGGTTATCCAGAGGATACTGACCAGAGTCGATAGATGGATACGGGACGACACGTACTGCCGGGGCCGAGGGCCGATGCCGCAGACGGAGCCCGATACTTGAGGATTTGCGTGTCGATGCTTGACACGATGATTTGTGATATTTTCGAGTGTCAATACTAGGCATTCATGATTCCATGAGCTGTACAGGATTTGAGGGCCGATCAGAGTGACGGCGCCTGAGTTTTATTGGGATTTGGGTGCATTGATAGACACCGATTATTCTTCCACGTTGACATTCCGTGTAGATGATATTTATTCCCATGCTAGCATTCATTATTTTGTATCTCATCCTAAAGCTATAGTACCTGATAGAGTACTTTTGCATGATTATTGCATACCCTGCTCATCATATATATATATGCTATTAGATTTCACCTGTCATGCACGATTATTGCATACCTTGCTTATCATATAGAGATGTTATTAGATCGCACTTGTTGCATGATTATTGCTCATATAGCTCATCATATAGATGTTATCTGTTGGCATAGGTTAGAGTATCGCAGCACGTGCATACTCGCGATTACCTTTATATGTTATCTACTATTCACGAGTTGGCAACTCACCCCCGTTGTGCCACAGTGTTTGCAGGTTGCCCCTCGTAGTAGTCGCGGAAGGCTGCTTTCTTGCATCTTTTGATACATATACCACTGCAGTTGGCGTGTTAGCCCTTTTGCTGATATGTGGGTTTTTGTGCGGTATCTGTTTATTTTCCAGTTGTATACACTGTTGTATCTAGTACTCTCCATCTACTTTTCATGTATTGACTTAGAGACCGGTTGTGAGGACGATGTATATTATTTTGTACTCTGGTGTCGAACTCGTTGTGAGCCGACTTTATTATGCAGCTTTGTCTTTCATAATATTTGTTTTCACTTATACTGCTCATTTCTTCGTTTCGGCGTCGTATATTATCATTGTGGTGATCGTTCCGCCGTTGGGCGTGATTGCTCCCGTTTGGGATGCCTTATTCTTATTGTATATTATTTTACTCATATTTTGCCTTGTACCCGATTTCGGGGCTAGTTTTTACAAAGGAAATGCTGCCAAAAATTTTAAGATAATATCTTGAACTTTAAAGAATTTTTCTGAATTACTTAAGGTTTTCTAAACGTTTTAACAAATGTTTCTATTAAATGTTTTAAACACTCAATACTTTTACTGGTTTTGATTTCTGGGTTTCGGCTTACTTAGTCGCATTACGCCTGTAGACGTTACGTGGTTAAGTGCCGGTCATGGGCCAAACTTTGGATCGTGATAAAGTTGGTATCAGAGCGTAGGTTTTACCTTCGGAGTATAGAATGACCCTGGTATGATGGAGTAGGTAGCTGAAGCAGAGTGGCGTAGCGTGCGTATGTTCCGCGGCATACTCACGACACGGTACTCCGCCTAAGCAACTTTAGGACTTATTGATTGGAGTTCCTTCATGATCGTATACATCCTTGTGGTTCGATTTTCATATCCTCATCGAATCCTACTTTCTTTCCAGCCATTATGCCGCCAAAGACTACGAGGGCACAGAGAGCGGCCGCGAGAGCCGAGATTCGAGTTGACTCGTCCGAGACGAGGACTGGCCCGGGTAGTACCCCCGTTGTACCAGAGCAGATTGTTCCTCCCCCGACAGACCAGATCGCTAGGCTTGTGGCAGAGATGCGGGACTTGCGCCAGACGATGAGTTCATTGGTTGAGACCGTTCGAGCGCAGCGACAGGAGGCTGTCACCCATGTTACCCAGTTGTTCCTTACGATCAGCATGCAGCATTCCGTCACCTACATAGCACCAGTAGATGCAGCCCCAGTTTATGAGACACGTCTTCCAGAGACTTTGAGAGTTCCGGAACAGTGGAGGAATCGTACTGGTGTACCAACCCAGAGACAAAGGCTTAGTCGTCAAGACAGATTTCGTGACTATCGTGGGAGTAGCAGAGGCTCAGGACGAGGACAGTCGTTCAGTTCTCATCCCCATGAGGGTCAGCAGTCAGCGCATGGATGTTTTCGATGCGGAAGCCTTCAATACTTCGTCAGACATTGTTCCTTAGCGCCATGTCAAGGTCATATTCTGAGACGTCGTGGACGCGGAGGGTTCGCTCAGAGGGGTCAGTCTAGCAGAGGAGGAGTTCGTCCTATTGCGGGAAGAGGGAAGACACGAGAGTTTGCTTCTACTCATCGGGACGCGAGGGCGTCCAATGCAGAGTTTTCAGGTATCCTTAATTCGTATGTTCTTTTGATGTATTTGTTTGTTTTTTCACACTTGTGCCGTGGTTGGGACGAGAGTCGTGTTTGGTAGATCAGTCGTTTGTTGTGTTAACTTCTGTCAGCGATTCTTTTGTTGCGCGACACGTAATTCGGTCGTGTGCCAATCGGATAGGAGATAGAGATTCGTCTGTCGTTTTGATCTTTCTAGAGATGTTGGATTTGGCGTTCTCCTGGGAACGGACTGGTTAGCTACGTAATAGGCATTTTTGGAGTACCGTGAGGAAACAGTCAGGTTTTGTTTTCCCCGGCGAGTCAGTTCTTGTTGTGCAGGTGGATAGTTGTGCCGCCTCTCACAGCTTGAATTCAGCCTTTTTCGCTAGTCGGCTTTTGAGGAGATGTCGTGGATTCTTGGCGTTCATTCATGATACTGTAGCCACAGTTGGTTTGTTGGACCGGTTTTCTTTCGTGCGAGAGTTTTCCGACGTTGTTCCAGATGAGCCGGCGAAGCTTAAGGAGCTTAAGGATCTGCTGCAGAGTTGTTTGTTGGGGGGAGTTTCGTGCGTCTAAGTGTTTCGCATTAGGAAGCTCCTATTTCTGTTCGTCAAGGAGAAAGACGAAAGATTGAGGTTGTGTATTGATGGATCGTCAATTGAACCGGCTTACGGTGCGGATAGGTATCACTTACCTCGCATTGACGATTTCTTCGATCAGCTCCAGAGTGCGAGACATTTTCTAAGTTTGTTTGGGGATCAGGTCATCATTGTTACGGGTTCGGAGTGATGACATTCCGAAGACTGCCTTGTGCGTGCTACGGGCTTTGTGTGTATTGGTGTGTCATTGGATTCACCAATGCCCTAGCAGCATTCGTAGATGTGATGAGCCGGATTTCTTCAGTCTATTCCTCGACCAGTTATTGTTGTGTTATGTACGACATTCTGGTCTATTTAAAGTGTCTTGAGGGACAGGAGTAGCGCTTGAGGATTTGTTTTGCAGATACTGGGAGAGCCCCAGCGGTTTGCTAGATTCTCATAGTGTTCCTTCAGGCTTGTTTGTGTTGACTCCTAGGTCTTGTAGTTACGGGAGACGGTTTTGTATGGTTCCGAGGAAGATCGTGGCCGTACAGTTTAGGCCCAGACTTGTGAGCAGGATGGAGGTCCGCAGATTTTTGGGCTTAGCAGGTATTTTTACCTCCGTTTCGTGCAGGATTGGTAGAGTAGCGCCGCACCGTTAACTGAATTGACCGGAATGGAGGTGTCTTTTCTTTGTACTGAGGCATGTGTGCGGAGTTTCGGCAGTTGAAGACTCGGTTAACAACTGCCTCGGTTCTTTCTTTGCCTTCTGGTTCGGGCGACTTTGTTGTTTAACTGTGATGTTTCGTCAGTGGGGCTCGATTGTGTACTGATGTAGCACTATAGAGTTATCGCTTTTGCTTCCCTACATTTGGAGGAAGTACTAGCAGGATATTCCACTCATGATCTGAAGATGGCCGCGGTGGTTTTGCGTTGGAGCTTTGGAGACACTACTTGTTCGAGAGTCGTGTCATATTTTCACGGACCATCAGAGCTTAATGTACATCTTCCTGCAGCGGATTTTGATTGTTGTGATAGTCCTCTGCAGATTTACAGTTCTTGTGCGATCGTTGAGTACAGCTTAAGTTCGTTTCTACTGAGGGGACAGTTTGCTCTTGTCCGCACCCGACCACTTTTCTTTAATCGCTTTCGCGAGACACTGCCCGCCGACGCTCGTTCGTCAAAGATACTTGAGCCTATTCGGCTGGGTAATGATTCGGAGTCCTTGATTTGTGACAAGGGTGTGCTAAGTTTAGGGACGCATTTGTGTACCTGATATTATTGGGTAGAGACGTGAAATCCTAGGGCAGGCACATCGGTCAACTCTCTGTACTCATTCAAGTTCCACCAACATTTAACGTGACTTGTGAGATAGTTACGGGTGGGCGGGGATGTAAAGAGAAGTCTCGGGTTTCGTTTCAAGGTATCTGTCTTGTTGTGTGCTTGGGTTGAGCAACTGAGACCGGCTGGAGAGTTGCAACCTTCAACCGTTCCGAAGTGGAAATGGGAGCAGGTCTCCACGAATTTCGTTATGGTGTCTACCCAGGTTTATTCAGGGTGTGACTCCATTTGGATGCTTGTCGTCCGGTTATACTCAGTTGCTCAGTTGTTCTTTATTAAGTTTGTGCGTACGTATTAATTGTTGTCGGCAGTTGGGGATCGTCACTCGCCGTTAGGGTTCTCCTTCGATAGCTGTTATCAGGAGACACTCCAATTGGCAATCTTTAGGTTTAGGGGTTAAGTCGTGTCGATCACCGGTCTGTTTTTCTGACTCTGCGTAAGTATGATTTTTGTACCCCAGCTAGTCTAGAGACTTCGGAGATAATCCAGTTGTTTTAGGTCAGGATGAGAATTGTCCATTTCGGACAGAGGTCATATGCCGACCGAGATGGTCGCAGATTCGAGTTCGCAGTGGCAGATCATGTATTCCTACGGATTTTTCCGATAAATGACGTGTTGAGTTTTGGGAAGATTATCCCAGGATTGTAGGTCCTTTTAAGATCCTTAAAGCAAGTTAGTTTCGTTGCCTTTAATTTGGCACTTCCGCCCAGATTATGGAGTATTCCCCCGTATTTTTTGTGTCGATACTCTGCAATTAGCTTCATGACCTTTCTCACATGATTCGGCACTAGACCATTTAGCTCGAGCGCGATCTTTCGTTCACCGAGCTGCCAGTCGTGATATTGGACCGGCAAGTGAAGAAGCTTCGATCGAAGGTATTGCCGTCAGTGAAGGTGCTTTGGCGCAGCCCGAATGGTGAAAGAGATCACTTGGGAGGCCGAGGGAGAGATGCGGAAGAAATTCCCTCATCTCTGTTCCCACCAAAAAATTTCTGCGCAAAAGAGTCCAAGGTATCAAATGGCAGCGATACGCTTATGGAAATACGAACCAATATCTTCCGTCCTGTTTTTTGACAAACTCCCGAAGGAGGAACGGATAAATTCTGATTGTATTGAAAGCGTCTCGAAAAACCCTTCGATTTGATATATTATGGGCTTCATAATTCATCCGGGATCAAAAGTTATGAGGCATTATGTGTTCACACGTGATGGGCTTTTAAGAATCCGCTGGAGGAGTTAGAAGATATAATAAAAACTTAGAAAAGACCCCAACGGGGCATCACGTGCTCACACGTGACCATGGGCCACGTGCACACACGTGATGGGCTCTTAAGGCATCTAAAATAATGAATAGAATTAAATTCTAAAATATGTTCCCTGATTAAAAATCAGAAGTTATCTCAATGAAATATCGCGTGCTCACACGTGACCAATGGTCACGTGTTGACACGTAATGGTTAAAACAACAATATGAACAAGCGACTGTTAAAGGAACCAATTTCGGGGTTACGTGCTCACACGTGACCAAGGGTCACGTGCCAGCACGTGACAGGCTTTGAAAACCTTACAGATTAGCAGAATTAAAATTCTAAATTTCTCTAAAAATCTTTCGAAATAGAATTAAAATTCTAAAAGCTTCTAAATCTTTCCAAATGGAAAAGGATTATGGGAACCGTTGGATTAAAGATCCAAAGATGATTAAAAATCATCAATTTATGGAAAAATCTTGGACAAGGAAATATTTCCCTGAAAATCTCACCAGAATAACAAATAGAATATCTTTTGGATTTAAAATCCACGGTGAATAAAATTCACTGAATGATCTAAAGGCCCAGATTAATGATAAATATAAATCAAATCTCTTAACGATCAAATCAAATCTTTCAATGAGAGATTTGCTAAACAAATTGATTATTTTCCTTCTCCTATAAATAGGAGCCAAGAAGAGAAGAGATGGCATCAACATTTCTTGAAAAAAAAATCAAGAGCTTCAAACAGAGAGAACTCTGAGAAAAATTTAAAGAAGAAGGTAAAAACCTTCACGAGAGAAAAGAAATCTCTTTTGATAAATCATTGATCAATGATCTTCACATAATGAATAGTGCTTTGCACTCGTATGAACCACTGGTTCTTTAAAACAAAAAAGAAAATAAAAATAAATAAAAATAGTGTTTTGCACTCATATGAACCACTGATTCTTTAAAACAAAAAAAATAATAAATAAAATAAAAAAATAGTGCTTTGCACTTTTATGAACCTCTGGTTCTTGAAATAAAGAGAAAAACTCATTTTTCTTTGATCCTAATTAGATAAAAGAAAACAAATAGTGCTTTGCACTTCTGTTCTGGAATCTACAAAGATTCTTAGTGCTTTGCACTTCCAAACTGCGCTGTAGCGCTCCTGAGAGAACGCCACGTGTTAGCTGCAGAACAACTTGCGCTACGCGCCTTGAAATAGAGCTTTGATCTCTGGAACTGGCGCAACTCACCAGAGCGCGCCACGTATCAGCTGCAGAACAATTTGCGCTACGCGACTTGAAATAGAGCTTTGCTCTCTGGAACTGGCGCAACTCACCAGAGCGCGCCACGTGTCAGCTGCAGAACAACTTGCGCTACGCGCCTTGAAATAGAGCTTCGCTCTCTGGAACGGGCGCAACTCACCAGAGCGCGCCACGTGTCAGCAACACAACAGCACAGCGCACTAGCGCAGCACACTGCGCTGTTGCGCTTGCGCTCACCAGAGCATGACACGTGTCCTCACCACAAGCGCTTGCGCTCAGTGATTGGCGCAAAGCGCCTGACAAATGCAATGCATTTTACTGAAGGGCCAGGCCCAAATCAGAGGGGCCTAGTAGGCCAAATTAAATTGCAATACAATAAAAAGGGGCAGAGCCCAAAACAAATTGATGCTTTGCATCCTTTCTGGGCAAAACCTAAATAAAAATAAAAAGAAATGCAATGCAAAAGCAAATAAAATGTTGGACATTTTCAACTGGACTTAGCCCAATCGTGGCCATAAGTCCTTAAATTAAATTGACTGAGCAAAATGGCTCTCCTAAATCAATCTACATCCGGTTCGAGGGTACATCTCCGAACTCCTTTGACATCCATCGTTGTAATTCCTCAACGACGTCAAAGAGGTGACGGGTCCCAACGACCACACATCCATATGGACTGCGGGGTCCTTAAACTCGTGGACCGGAACGTCCCTAAACTAATAATGGACCGAAACGTCCCTAAACTAATATCGGACCGAGACGTCCCTAAACTAATAGTGGACCGAAACGTCCCTAAACTAATATTGGACCACCACGTCCCTAAACTGGCGAACGGACCACTATGTCCCTAAACTGGAACAATAGAGCCTCCGAACGCTCTGTTGCCGGATCTTAACGGTCCCGTTTAAGTCGATCTTAGCCCCAAATACGGCTAATGTATCCTTAGACATCCAAATGGATTATAAAACTCCCAATCAACTCTGGTTCGAAGGTACATCTCCGAGCTCCTCTGACATCTGTCGTTGTAATCCTTCAACGACGTCAGAGAGGTGACGAGTCCCGATGGCCATACATTAAATTAATCACTACGTTAAGTTGATCTTAGTCTAAAACAGGACTAACGTATCCTTAACGAATGTTTAAGTTGATCTTAACCGCAACGCGGCTAATGCATCCTTAAACTAAAAACACCAAACCCAAATCTAACTAAATACGGATTTGGACTAATCCACGTCCTACGGGTGACGGCATCACTCAGTCTCCGTATACAATCCACGGGCAACCACAAACAAAACAAACACACACGATACGAAGTGAAATTCTGGAGAAGGAGAAAGTTGTTACCGCGATGCGGTAGCGTAATTAACTGCAGGGGCTTGCTCCTGCAGGGAAGAGCGTCCCCACAATCAAAAACCCCTCAAGCGAGGGGGAATCTGACGAAGTCTGCTACATCGGCCGCATCCGTCTAAACCTCCGATACACGATGCCATAAATCAACTTGGCATCTTCGGAGAGGTGGACGGATAAAACCAAATAGCATCTGCCCCGAATCCCAGCGCCAGGCCAACGCGGTCCTGCGCGCCGCCGTTCGGAGGGGAACAGATTCTGGCACGCCCGGTGGGACCTCTTCCTCTTTCCACTCCACACTTCGTGTGTCCTGTTCGCGAACAAATCGCGGTTTGCTGTGATTGCCTGTGGATTCAAGGTACTAAGATTTGGTGTCTTGCTCCGTGCAGAAAACAGAAGATCAATGGCTTCGAACTGTATCACCTGCAGCAACAACTCTCGCTCCGTCATTGCTGGAGGAGTGACTTATGGGCCCCAAGCGGCCTCCCTTTTCAAAATGCCGGTGGAGCAGGTGGCTCAAGCCACGACTGGACTATTTTTTGGGACTATGCTCCCACCAATGAGCTTCGACGCCCCAATGACATTGCAAGAAGCTCCAAAGAAGTCGGTCTTCTATCGACTTACTACTACCGCGACCCCTCTCAACGGGTCGTCCAACTCCACTGCTTCAGTTTTTAACGGACTAGGCCAGAGCTCTAACAGGCTCATGAAGAAGCCTACCATACCAGAAGGCGTTATCCCGAAACGGATAGCCATTCCAACTCCTGTTCCTGGTAAAATCACCAAGGTTGCTTCCTATGTTCAGAAGTCCGCTTCTAACAAGTTGGCCGTCCCCGTTCAACGGACGTCGATCTTTAAAAAGCTGGTACCGGTATATTCTGACCAACACAGGGGGCATGAGGAGGTCACCCCTATAGCTGAAACAACTCCATCAGCACGACATGCCCGACGTCGCTACTGGCGCCGAGTGAAGAAGGCTAGGGGCAACTCCCCCTCTGAACTTACTCCTCCAACTCCGATGGTGAGGATCGATGCTGCTGTTCCAACCATGAACAGCTTTGAGTTGCTGAACTCGGTGCGCAGAAACTCTCCTACTGCGGTGCTAAAGCGAACTCATTCATCTGTGAAGAATATTCCAGAGAAGAAGCTAGAGCAGCCCCTTCAACGGCTGTCCTCTAAAATTTACAAAGTCTGGTGACAGGTTCAAGAGTCGGCGATCGATCAAGACTGCCTCCGACGACAGAAAAAGATGAAGGTTCGGCAGGGGAAGGATTACTCTGTCAAACCACAAGAAGCAAAAGCTACTTGGGTGCCCACTACAACGGCTCTCTTAACTCCAATCACTCAAAAAAGGAGGCCGCAAAAAACCCCTGTGTCTTCGGCAAATCGCAAAGACACCGAACACAAACGCCCCAAGTCTGGGGGCATGGTGGTGCATACTGTTTATATGGCTTCTGGAAAGGAGGAAAGCCGCACTTCTACGGGCCACCGACCGCTCACCCGATCCGTGACGAAAGCCCAGGAGCAACAACAAAAGCTTCAGGAAATGATGACTACAATGGCTGCACTCACTGAGCCAAAAGAAAGCTCTGAAACGTCTTCGGATGAGCGTCAAGAACAAGAAACCGACGCTGACTTTTTACGCAGAGTCCTCGAAAAGAGGGACAAAGAAGCTGCAGAGCAGGCGGCTAACATAAAGCAGATGGCGCTCCTCTTCAAAGATATGGTAGGGATGATGTTACAGCCGGACCCTCCTGCTGAAGATCCTCCGATCGTCCTTGAAGACGACAGGGGAGAAACGTCAAATCCTCCGCCGGCTCTATCAACAGCCAAGGAGGAGGCAATCTCCAAAGTCGACCTAGACGAATATATAGCTCAGCAGATCCGGGTTCATCAGGCGAATGAAGCGGCTGGGCAAATTGTTAGAACCGGAAGACCGTATCCGAGCTGGTATGACCAAATCAATTACCCGCCAGGATATACGATCCCTAAATTCCACGTATATAAAGGGACAGGGAATCCGCATCAGCATGTCGCTCAATTCAGGGCCTTATGCGGCAATACTGGAGGCGATGACAAATTGTTGCTACGTCAATTCGTCGGCAGCTTAGCAGAAACAGCCTTTGAATGGTATTCGGAGCTACCTAACGACTCTGTCAAAACATTTGCAGAGATGGAACTGCTGTTTACACAAAGATTCGCAAGTGCTAGTGAACGCACCCCGATTACAGCACTGATAAATGCCAGGATAAGGCCGAGCGAAACGTGGGTCCAATACGCAACACGATGGCGGAACCTATGGTCGAAATGCGAACAACGCATAGAAGAGGCACCTGCGGTAGGCATGTTTGTGGGCACTCTCGATCCGCAGGCGACCATCTCGCAATTCATGATGTTCTTCAGGCCGACCACCTTCCAGGCCTTGATCGACAAATTAGCCCAAATGGACCAGATGGGCCATAGACCGTCTCCTCCAAGACCCGATCCCCGAAATGAGAAAGGAAAAGCGATCATCGTCGCCAACGCTCAGCAACAGTCGAGCAACTTAAAGCCGGTCGTTCGCCAAGACAACGTGCGTCCACGCCCATCCCTCGAAGAGAGGCTAGGACGTCCTTACTCGTTTCCTCAGAATAAAACGAAAAGACTGTTCGAGCTGGCAGTGCGTAATAGGCTCATCAATCTGCCAAGTCCAAAGCGGCTGTCGCAGCCAGACGATCTTAATAATCCCAATTATTGCACTTACCACCAAACGGTAAGTCACCCGATTGAGGATTGTTTCGTCTTTAAGGGATGGATCGAGGATTAGTACCTACAAGGCAATTTCGCGCTGTCGGAAAACTGGAAGGTAATCCCTCCACAGCCGCACCCTCTAAAGAAGACGGACACGCCGGGGGCAACTTGTTCTTTTATCGAGGACGAAAACGATGGAGAAAATTCATCAGATGAATCCAAAGACTACATAACGACTTGTCATGTGATCTCTCATTCACTGACGGACGATGAGGAAGCTCCTTGCGCTGAGAAATCAATGGCGAACCCTGAGCTGGAGATTCTACAGCCATCAGACGAGTTGATTGATGTCTTCCTAAATGAAATTCATCTGAAAGCAAAAGCCAATCAAGAGCGTGAAATGACCATACTGGAAAAAGCCAAGGCATTCCCGTCGAATCAAAAGCCATCCACTGCGGATAAAAACAAATTCAAGACGAGGAAAAGGTTCGCCAAAGCTTTATCAGTAGGAATGAAGCTACCGCCCTCTGAAGAAAATACTCTCGCTGAGGTAGAGATGCACCATAACTTCTGTTTATATCATCAGAAGATCATACATCCTACCGAAGACTGCGAATCCTTTAACTGTTGGTGGCAAGGGTATGTCGCTCAAAAGCAACACTTCGACAGGATAAAGTGTGAAGCTTGTGGACATCGGAAAAATACGATATATGAGAGCAAAAGAGCCGCCGCCGACTGTCATATAGCCGACTTCAAGGGATCACAAATTATCACCTTTGGAAGCGACTCTGACGAAGAAGCTATCCCCAACTCTTCCCTCGGGGAATCTATTTCAAAAATAAAGGAATTGAGGAGCTGCGAGAACGTTCAGCCATGCAATCGCATGCTACTCGAAAAAAATCTCGGCCCCGCAAACAACGGAGCGAACAAAAAGGATAAAGGAAAGGGAAAAACAACTTTCATCGCCAACACTCAACAACAATCGAATTGCCCTAGACCGGTTGTTCGTCAAAACAATATGCGTCCACGCATATCCCTAGAGGAGAGACTAGGACGTCCTTACTCGTTCCCTCAAAATAAAACAAGGAGACTGTTTGAGCTGACAGTGCGCGACAGACTTATCAATCTGCCGAGTCCAAAACGTCCATTGCGGCCAGGCGATGTTAACGATCTCAATTATTGCCCTTACCACCAAACGGTAAGTCACATGATCGAGGATTGCTACGTCTTCAAAAACTGGGTTGAAGACCAATACCAACAGGGCAAGTTCGCGTTATCCGAAATTTGGAAGGTGAACCCGCCACAACCGCATGCTCCGAAAAATATGGACACGCCGGGGACATCATGCTCATTCATAGAGAAAGCCTAACGGACCACTACGTCCTAAAACTGGATAACGGACCGAAACGTCCTTAAACTAACAACGGACCGAAACGTCCTTAAACTAACGACGGACCGCAATGTCCTAAAACTTGCAAATGACTGAAATGTCGTTAAACTACTCCCAACCCGCAGCATCTTCAGGCTGACGTGTATAAAAAAATAAAAAATAAATAAAAAAACGGTACGTTCACAAGCAAAATGGGCACGGATGAAAACCCGAAAGGGCTCCGTGAGTAAAAACAGCAGGGCTACCGACGAGTGTTCGTGAAAACCCGAAAGGGCGCGACCTCGTAAAAATAAAAAATAAAAATAAAAATAAAAAGAATAAAAAAAACGGTATGTCCATAAGCAAAATGGGCACGGATGAAAACTCGAAAGGGCTCCGTGAGTAAAAACAGCAGGACTACCGGCGAGTGTTTGTGAAAACCCGAAAGGGCGCAACCTCGTTGAGAAACACTTATAGGGTCCTCTCGACCCTGTAAGGAGAAACCACCTGCGTGAGATCCTTATGACTCACAAAGGAACAACACACTTAGGGATCCCCACGATTCCTAAGGAGAAAATACACTTGCGAGATCCTCACGACTCGTAAGGAGAACTCTCTTGTGGGACCCTTACGGCTCATAAGATTTGAAAGTCTTAAGTTACAGAGGCCTAAATCTGTGCTTAAGCAACCCCCACAACTTTCGACATTGCCCTACAAGTGGTCCGATATTGGCCCTTGTATACAATCCACGGGCGCGAATAAACATTTCCCTAACCAAGTCCCATCCGTGACTGGGGATATGTCCACACGGTGAACAACCCTTGTGAGTCCTCTCGACTCATAAGGGGATAACATTCTTGTAAGATCCTTACGACTTATAAGAGAACATACAGGAATCCTCACGATTCCCAAGGAGAAAACACACCTACAAGATCCTCACGACTTGTAGGTAGAAATACCTTTGTGAGACCCTTACGGCCCATGAAGTCAAAAGCCTTAGCCGACAGGACCCTTAATCCTGTTTACTAAGCCACCTTTGTTCGACATCGACGGAGGCAAATGATGATTCGCTCCTGGCAATATCCCAGTTGCAGCGATGCTGATGCCTAAACCGGTATCAAATTCCAAGTCCTTTCACGGCAAATGATGATTCGCTCCTGGCAATATCCCAGTTGCAGCAATGCTGATGCCTAAACCGATATCAAATTCCAAGTCCTTTCACGGCAAATGATGATTCGCTCCTGGCAATATCCCAGTCGCAGCGATGCTGAGGCCAAGATTGGTATCAGATCCCAAATCCCCTACTCGCGGAAAAAAAAAATGCATACGAAATAGCCGAAATGATTGGGCAACTCGCAATAAAAAAACAGCGAGTAAAAATAAAATAAACAGCCGAAATGATTGGGCAACTCGCAATAAAAAGCAGCGAGTAAAAATAAAGTAAACAGCCGAAATGATTGGGCACCGCGAAAAATAGCCGAAATGATTGGGCAATCACGACCTTCGCGATATAAAAGCTGAAATGATAGAGCATCGCGGAAAGAATAAAAAAAAATGAAAATGAATGAAACTTTTGCCCTACAGGTGAAATTACATCGATCCTTGTATACAATCCAGGGGCACAGATAAAGAGGGAACCATACCTTTCCAACAGGCTCCATCAGAAAGCGAAGCCAAATCTCGATGGTTCATAGACAACCTAGAGACAATCTCGACATTTGTCGCAATATTACAGACACGATGTCAACAAATGAAGCAAACGAAGATCCCGAGCTTCAGGGTCTCGACGTCAACATCGACAACTTAGAGATCACCAACGGCGTTTCTCCTCACTCCAACTAGATGCAGACATGACATCGACAAAAGACCTCACAGTCGAAACAAAGCGGAGCGATGGCAAAATCCCAGCTTCACCTCAGCATTCGTCTCGATACAGTAGACGCAATGTCAACAACAGCGTTCCTCCGCAGTCCAGCTGGAGGCAGATGCAACGTTAACAAAAGACCCCATGGTCGAAACAAAGCGGAGTGATGGCAAAATCCCAGCTCCACCTCAGCATTTGTCTCAATACACCAGACACAGTGTGAGCGAATGAAGCGAAGGCCAAATTCCTAGCTTCAAGATCTTTACGGTAACTCACATAAAACCGGAAAGACAATCGGAGATCATCTCGCACCAGCACAGAGTGGTCACCACCTTGACGTTCGTCTCGATACAGTAGACGAAATGTCAACCTCAGCGTTCTTCCTCCAGCAGGGATTCAGACATGACAAAGCAAATGAAGCGAAGGCCACATTCCTAGCTTCAACGTCTTTACGGTAACTTACATAAAACCGGAAAGACAATCGGAGATCATCTCGCATCAGCACAGAGTGGTCACCACCTTGACGTTCGTCTCGATACAGCAGACGAAATGTCAACCCCAGCGTTCTTCCTCCAACAGGATTTGGACACACCAAAACAAACGAAGCGAAGGCCACATTCCTAACTTCGACGTCTTGACGGTAACTCACATAAAACCGGAAAGACAATCGGAGACCATCTCACATGAAGTGGTCACCTTCATGACGTTCGTCTCGATACAGTAGATGAAATATCAACCCCAGCGTTCGTCCTCCAACAGAATTTGGACACACCAAAGCAAACGAAGCGAAGGCCACATTCCTAGCTTCGACGTCTTAACGGTAACTCATATAAAATCGGAAAGACAACCGGAGATCATCTCGCACCAGCACGGAATGGTCACAACCTCGACGTCCGTCTCGATACAGCAGACGAGATGTCACCCCAACGTTCGTCTCGACACAGCAGACGCAACGTCATCAAACAAACGGAGCCACGGCAAAATCCCTAGTTCCAAACCTCGGCGGTTCACCAGTAACCTAGAGACAACCACGACATTCGTCTCGATACAGAGGACGCAATGTCAGCAAACGAAGCGAAGGCTAAATTCTTAGCTTCAGGGTCTTAACGGCAAGTCATATAAAACCGGAAAGACAATCGGAGATCATCTCGCACCAGTGTGGAGTGGTCACCACTTCGACGTCCGTCTCGATACAGCAGACGAGATGTCGCCCCAACGTTCGTCTCGACACAGCAGACGTAACGTCATCAAACAAACGGAGCTACGGCAAAATCCCTAGTTCCCACCGCGACATTCGTCTCGATACAGAGGACGCAATGCCAGCAAACGAAGCGAAGGCTAAATTCCTAGCTTCAGGGTCTTAACGGCAAGTCATATAAAACCGGAAAGACAATCGGAGATCATCTCGCACCAGTGTGGAGTGGTCACCACTACGACGCCCGTCTCGATACAGCAGACGAGATGTCACCCCAACGTTCGTCTCGACACAGCGGACGTAACGTCATCAAACAAATGGAGCCACGGCAAAATCCCTAGTTCCCACCGCAACATTCGTCTCGATACAGCAGACGCAATGCCAGCAAACGAAGCAAAGGCCAAATTCCTAGCTTCAGGGTCTTAACGGCAACTCATATAAAGCCCGAAAGACTATCGGAGATCATCCCCACACCAGCGCGGAGTGGTTATGACTCATCGGGGCTCTCCAAAATGAGCCTAACCTCAAGTAAAAAGCGGCATGGCAAATTCCTAGCGCTTGCTCTTCTGACGGTCAAACTGCCAAGGAGGATTGCTTGAAGACGTCTTGTCCAGCCCCCGAAGGGATCAGAGACACGGCAGTCGCAGGGCTACTCGAACAGCACGATTGCCTATCGAGGACTATATCAGCTTATGCGACGGTACGATGGCCAAAACCCTAAGTACCACCAACCTTAACGGGCTTCTGTCGTAAAGAGCAGAGGTTAAATACGACGTTAAGATGTTCTTGCGAGATCTGCTCGATCCGTTTCGACTCGTGAGGAAATTGATGTCTTTGCGAGATTTTCTCGATGCGTCTCGACTCGTGAGATAAAGCCTTAGGCAGTAGGGATTAAAAAACCTGTTCCCTAAGCACTGGGACCCTGCAAGTCGGCCCAAAACGGTCTCTTGCATACTATCCACGGGTCACACTCTCCAAAGTCAAATCTCGATAAGGAGGGAAACAACCCTTACGGGTCCTCTCGACTCGTAAGAGGGAAAACTCTCTTATATGATCCTTACGACTTATAAGAGAAACCACACTTAGGAATCCTCACGATTCCCAAGGAGAAAATACACCTACGAGATCCTCACGACTCGTAGGGAGAAAAGTCTTTATGAGACGCTCACGGCTCGTAAAGTTGAAAAGCCTTAGGTGGCAGATCCTACCCCTGTCTCATAAGCCATCACTGCCCTGCAAAGAAGTCAAGATGGGCCGACCATCTATAGGCCACACTTGCCAAAGCTACATGCCACTGAAATGGAGAACTTACTCATAAGCGTATGAACTACTCCACGCCAGAGTGAGACAAAAAAAAAGAAATAGAAGGATGCGGCTCATGGAGTTAAGGGTTGGAACTATATCCCTTAAGAGTTGAGATTTGAGTCAATGATAAATGACGACGCTTGTGTCCGCTCGTTATCTTCTCAGATCAAGATTCTGAAAGTGATACATCAACCCAAAACTGGTCATACGCCATGCATAACTCTGCATAACTCTGCACTACTTCACCCACGTACATACTTACGTGGGCAAAGTAGTGGGGGGCATTTGTTCCCACCAAAAAATTTCTGCGCAAAAGAGTCCAAGGTATCAAATGGCAGCGATACGCTTAAGGAAATACGAACCAGTATCTTCCGGGCTGTTTTTTGACAAACTCCCGAAGGAGAAACGGATAAATTCTGATTGTATTGAAAGCGTCTCGAAAAACCCTTCGATTTGATATATTATGGGCTTCATAATTCATCCGGGATCAAAAGTTATGAGGCATTATGTGTTCACACGTAATGGGCTTTTAAGAATCCGCTGGAGGAGTTAGAAGATATAATAAAAACTTAGAAAAGACCCCAACGGGGCATCACGTGCTCACATGTGACCATGGGCCACGTGCAGACACGTGATGGGCTCTTAAGGCCTCTAAAATAATGAATAGAATTAAATTCTAAAATCTGTTCCCTGATTAAAAATCAGAAGTTATCTCAATGAAATATCACGTGCTCACACGTGACCAATGGTCACGTGTTGACACGTAATGGTTAAAACAACAATATGAACAAGCGACTGTTAAAGGAACCAATTTCAGGGTTACGTGCTCACACGTGACCAAGGGTCACGTGCCAGCACGTGACAGGCTTTGAAAACCTTACAGATTAGTAGAATTAAAATTCTAAATTTCTCTAAAAATCTTTCGAAATAGAATTAAAATTCTAAAAGCTTCTAAATCTTTCCAAATAGAAAAGGATTATGGGAACCGTTGGATTAAAAATCCAAAGATGATTAAAAATCATCAATTTATGGAAAAATCTTGGACAAGGAAAGATTTCCTTGAAAATCTCACCAGAATAACAAATAGAATATCTTTTGGATTTAAAATCCACGGTGAATAAAATTCACTGAATGATCTAAAGGCCCAGATTAATGATAAATATAAATCAAATCTCTTAACGATCAAATCAAATCTTTCAATGAGAGATTTGCTAAACAAATTGATTATTTTCCTTCTCCTATAAATAGGAGCCAAGAAAAGAAGAGATGGCATCAACATTTCTTGAAAAAAAAATCAAGAGCTTCAAACAGAGAGAACTCTGAGAAAAATTTAAAGAAGAAGGTAAAAACCTTCACGAGAGAAAAGAAATCTCTTTTGATAAATCATTGATCAATGATCTTCACATAATGAATAGTGCTTTGCACTCGTATGAACCACTGGTTCTTTAAAACAAAAAAGAAAATAAAAATAAATAAAAATAGTGTTTTGCACTCATATGAACCACTGGTTCTTTAAAACAAAAAAAATAATAAATAAAATAAAAAAATAGTGCTTTGCACTTTTATGAACCTCTGGTTCTTGAAATAAAGAGAAAAACTCATTTTTCTTTGATCCTAATTAGATCAAAGAAAACAAATAGTGCTTTGCACTTCTGTTCTGGAATCTACAAAGATTCTTAGTGCTTTGCACTTCCAAACTGCGCTGTAGCGCTCCTGAGAGAACGCCACGTGTTAGCTGCAGAACAACTTGCGCTACGCGCCTTGAAATAGAGCTTTGCTCTCTGGAACTGGCGCAACTCACCAGAGCGCGCCACGTGTCAGCTGCAGAACAACTTGCGCTACGCGTCTTGAAATAGAGCTTTGCTCTCTGGAACTGGCGCAACTCACCAGAGCGCGCCACGTGTCAGCTGCAGAACAACTTGCGCTACGCGCCTTGAAATAGAGCTTCGCTCTCCGGAACGGGCGCAACTCACCAGAGCGCGCCACGTGTCAGCAACACAACAGCACAGCGTACTAGCGCAGCGCACTGCGCTGTTGCGCTTGCGCTCACCAGAGCATGACACGTGTCCTCACCACAAGCGCTTGCGCTCAGTGATTGGCGCAAAGCGCCTGACAAATGCAATGCATTTTACTGAAGGGCCAGGCCCAAATCAGAGGGGCCTAGTAGGCCAAATTAAATTGCAATACAATAAAAAGGGGCAGAGCCCAAAACAAATTGATGCTTTGCATCCTTTCTGGGCAAAGCCCAAATAAAAATAAAAAGAAATGCAATGCAAAAGCAAATAAAATGTTGGACATTTTCAACTGGACTTAGCCCAATCGTGGCCATAAGTCCTTAAATTAAATTGACTGAGCAAAATGGCTCTCCTAAATCAATCTACATCCGGTTCGAGGGTACATCTCCGAACTCCTTTGACATCCATCGTTGTAATTCCTCAACGACGTCAAAGAGGTGACGGGTCCCAACGACCACACATCCATATGGACTGCGGGGTCCTTAAACTCGTGGACCGAAACGTCCCTAAACTAATAATGGACCGAAATGTCCCTAAACTAATATCGGACCGAGACGTCCCTAAACTAATATTGGACCGAAACGTCCCTAAACTAATAATGGACCGAAACGTCCCTAAACTAATATCGGACCGAAACGTCCCTAAACTAATATTGGACCACCACGTCCCTAAACTGGCGAACGGACCACTATGTCCCTAAACTGGAACAATAGAGCCTCCGAACGCTCTGTTGCCGGATCTAAACGGTCTCGTTTAAGTCGATCTTAGCCCCAAATACGGCTAATGTATCCTTAGACATCCAAATGGATTATAAAACTCCCAATCAACTCTGGTTCGAAGGTACATCTCCGAGCTCCTCTGACATCTGTCGTTGTAATCCTTCAACGACGTCAGAGAGGTGACGAGTCCCGATGGCCATACATTAAATTAATCACTACGTTAAGTTGATCTTAGTCTAAAACAGGACTAACGTATCCTTAACGAATGTTTAAGTTGATCTTAGCCGCAACGCGGCTAATGCATCCTTAAACTAAAAACACCAAACCCAAATCTAACTAAATACGGATTTGGACTAATCCAAGTCCTACGGGTGACGGCATCACTCAGTCTCCGTATACAATCCACGGGCAACCACAAACAAAACAAACACACACGATACGAAGTGAAATTCTGGAGAAGGAGAAAGTTGTTACCGCGATGCGGTAGCGTAATTAACTGCAGAGGCTTGCGCCTGCAGGGAAGAGCGTCCCCACAATCAAAAACCCCTCAAGCGAGGGGGAATCTGACGAAGTCTGCTACATCGGCCGCATCCGTCTAAACCTCCGATACACGGTGCCATAAATCAACTTGGCATCTTCGGAGAGGTGGACGGATAAAACCAAATAGCATCTGCCCCGAATCCCAGCGCCAGGCCAACGCGGTCCTGCGCGCCGCCGTTCGGAGGGGAACAATCTCTTTGAAGGTATGTGTAGCTTTATATTTTTAAATTCGGGGACGAATTTCTTTAAGGGGGGAAGATTGTAACACCTTAGGATGTGATTAGTGGCTAATTATATTTTTATATATGGTTTTTAATAAAAAGTTTACCAAATTGATTTTCAAATATTTTATCAAAATTAATAAATATTTTATTAGAATGTAATTAGCCTTGCATACACATGTGCATGTAAATTAGGGTTAAAATTGGGGTTAGACCATAATGAGCAATCATGGTGAACTAACCATTTTGTTAAGCCCATTTGAAATTCTTATTAAGTGTTTTGGGGTTAATTGTTTTTTTTTAAAATGGGAATGGTTTGAATTTTGTTGACTTGGTGAGTGAGAGAGAGAGAGAGACTGGCATCATGGCCTTGCCCATGCCTACATTAATGAGGAGAGAGAGAGGGTTGACTCTCTTTGCTTGTTATCAAATCTATTATTTTCCCCCACTCTTTTTCTCACATCATCATATCTCTTTCCCTCTCACTTTGACACACACACACACACAACTACAACAACAACACAGCAGCAGCAAGTAGGCAGCAGCTGCAGCAGCACACAGCAGCAGTTGTAGCAAGCAGCAGCAGCACCAAGCAGCAGCGGCAACAACAAGCAGCAGCGGCAACAACAAGCACTTCTTCTTCTCTTCTTTTCTTCGTGCATCCAAGCTCAAACATCCTTCACCGAAATCCATTTTCTTCACCAAATCCCTTGCAAACACTTCCCTTTGGCAAGGTCTTCAGTTTGAGCCACCAATAACTCACTCGGAGGTATAAACTCACTTCAACTTCCTTTTGCTAAACTTATAGTTTATTTAGCTTAATATCCCGTTTAAGTAGTGTTTTAAGGATAACTTTGTGTTTTGAGGGGAGTTTTGGGTAAAATGGGGTTATTATGGTTTAATTAACTTGATTAGGTGTTATATGTGCCGTGGAAGCCTAGTTATATCACTGGATTTTACTAAAACACCTTAAAAAATCCAATTTGAGTTTTAATACGGTTTTAACAAGTTTTGTGATACGAGTGACCTGCTATGTCTGTGAGCATGTTTTTGTGTGGCAAACACATACAGAATAGTGTACAGGGTAGTTAGGGTGTTGGGTTGAAGTTCGAGCCCGTTCCACCACCAAAAATCCGGCGACCACCCTTGTTTCTTCGGCGTCGCCGGCCCCCTATTGATTTGGGTGTTGTTGCTAATATGAGTGGTATCTGTAGGATTTTGTCTGTTGGTGAAATCTGGAATTATAATTTTAGTAAGCAAACTTATACACTAGGCTAGAATTTGTGCTAGGATCATAGTGTAGGAACCTAGGCCCATTCCACCGGTTTTGGGCCGGTATGACCCCCTCTTGCCGCCGGCCAAATTTTGAGAAAATGTGTTGGATTTTGGCAGGTAGCTGTCTGTAGGTATTGTGAAGGGTTTGGTCTTGTTTGATTTTCTTGTTTTTGCTCCAGATTAAATCTGGGACCGTTTACCTATTTTTAGCGTAGCGGGACTTGCGCGACACGTACGATGCGTGTTGAGTTGGTTTGCAGTGTGCCACAGCGTGTTGCTTTGGGTTTTGGCGTATGCACACAAGTTATGTATACACGCGCGTTTAGTCCGCGACGCGAGTTTCTCGTTTGAGTTCGATATCGTTTTTTCACGAGATATTTGCTTATATGATTCCTTGTGTGAATTCTAGGTTCGCAGGCGGGTACGTCGGACGCCACAAGGAAGGGGAAGCAGATAGTCGGCTGCGCTTATCTCGAGACCAGGTGAGTAAATTTAACATCTACGGGGAAATTTTCCGTATGGCGTTAAGCGTCATGGCGTGATAGGATGTCTAGTCGTAGATGTTTATATATATTCAAATTTGTGCATACCTTTATTGATATCATCATACTTGCGCACATGCACACTGTATATTCATACCAGTGCACACATATATTGATATCATCATACTTGCGCATCCATACCAGTGCACACATATATTGATATCATCACACTGTATATTCATACCAGTGCACACATATATTGATATCATCATACTTGCGCACATGCACACTGTATATCCATACCAGTGCACACATATATTGATATCATCATACTTGCGCACATGCACACTGTATATTCATACCAGCACACACGCATATTGATATCATCATACTTGCGCACATGCACACTGTATATTCATAGTAGTGCTACACTCATATTCGCGTATATATCCATTTGCACATCCATACCTACATACATACACATGTTACATACATGGATGATATTGATTCGATTTCAAGAAAATAGGGACCGCATGAGATATTTTCAAAAAACTGTATTCTTTTAAAGGAGCGGTTTTTCATTTTTACTCTTAGTGTCATACGACACCTTACATGGATTTACGCATTGAGTTTTGGATTCATATGATTTCTGGATTTGAGAACCGAGGTAATTCTTTTAAGAAAATACACACTGTTTTAAAAACCCGGTTCCTCTTGATATGATATTTCAGTGCGTCCACCATGAGTTTTCTCGATTCCAGAGAGCTTGTGTAAGTATACCCGATTCGAGAAGTGGTAGGCACCGATTGCGGGTACATGGTGGACCCGGTATGGTACCCCGGGGCAAGAAGACTCATATTGTTAGACGGTGAGCCCGGCGGAGGGACTACTACCTACCGGTGATTGGTTAGATCTGGTGGTTATCCAGAGGATACTGACCAGAGTCGATAGATGGATACGGGACGACACGTACTGCCGGGGCCGAGGGCCGATGCCGCAGATGGAGCCCGATACTTGAGGATTTGCGTGTCGATGCTTGACACGATGATTTGTGATATTTTCGAGTGCCGATACTAGGCATTCATGATTCCATGAGCTGTACAGGATTTGAGGGCCGATCAGAGTGACGGCGCCTGAGTTTTATTGGGATTTGGGTGCATTGATAGACACCGGTTATTCTTCCACGTTGACATTCTGTGTAGATGATATTTATTCCCATGCTAGCATTCATTATTTTGCATCTCATCCTGTAGCTATAGTACCTGATAGAGTACTTTTGCATGATTATTGCATACCCTGCTCATCATATATATATGCTATTAGATTTCACCTGTCATGCACGATTATTGCATACCTTGCTTATCATATAGAGATGTTATTAGATCGCACTTGTTGCATGATTATTGCTCATATAGCTCATCATATAGATGTTATCTACATAGCACCAGTAGATGCAGCCCCAGTTTATGAGACACGTCTTCCAGAGACTTTGAGAGTTCCGGAACAGTGGAGGAATCGTACTGGTGTACCAACCCAGAGACAAAGGCTTAGTCGTCAAGACAGATTTCGTGACTATCGTGGGAGTAGCAGAGGCTCAGGACGAGGACAGTCGTTCAGTTCTCATCCCCATGAGGGTCAGCAGTCAGCGCATGGATGTTTTCGATGCGGAAGCCTTCAATACTTCATCAGACATTGTTCCTTAGCGCCATGTCAAGGTCATATTCTGAGACGTCGTGGACGCGGAGGGTTCGCTCAGAGGGGTCAGTCTAGCAGAGGAGGAGCTCGTCCTATTGCGGGTAGAGGGAAGACACGAGAGTTTGCTTCTACTCATCGGGACGCGAGGGCGTCCAATGCAGAGTTTTCAGGTATCCTTAATTCGTATGTTCTTTTGATGTATTTGTTTGTTTTTTCACACTTGTGCCGTGGTTGGGACGAGAGTCATGTTAGGTAGATCAGCCGTTTGTTGTGTTAACTTCTGTTAGCGATTCTTTTGTTGCGCGACACGTAATTCGGTCGTGTGCCAATCGGATAGGAGATAGAGATTCGTCTGTCGTTTTGATCTTTCTAGAGATGTTGGATTTGGCGTTCTCCTAGGAACGGACTGGTTAGCTACGTGCTAGGCGTTTTTGGAGTACCGTGAGGAAACAGTCAGGTTTTGTTTTCCCCGGCGAGTCAGTTCTTGTTGTGCAGGTGGATAGTTGTGCCGCCTCTCACAGCTTGAATTCAGCTTTTTTCGCTAGTCGGCTTTTGAGGAGATGTCGTGGATTCTTGGCGTTCATTCATGATACTGTAGCCACAGTTAGTTTGTTGGACCGGTTTTCTTTCGTGCGAGAGTTTTCCGACGTTGTTCCAGATGCTTAAGGATCTGCTGCAGAGTTGTTTGTTGGGGGGAGTTTCGTGCGTCTAAGTGTTTCGCATTAGGAAGCTCCTATTTCTGTTCGTCAAGGAGAAAGATGAAAGATTGAGGTTGTGTATTGATGGATCGTCAATTGAACCGGCTTACGGTGCGGATAGGTATCACTTACCTCGCATTGACGATTTCTTCGATCAGCTCCAGAGTGCGAGACATTTTCTAAGTTTGTTTGGGGATCAGGTCATCATTGTTGCGGGTTCGGAGTGATGACATTCCGAAGACTGCCTTGTGCGTGCTACGGGCTTTGTGTGTATTGGTGTGTCATTGGATTCACCAATGCCCTAACAGCATTCGTAGATGTGATGAGCCGGATTTCTTCAGTCCATTCCTCGACCAGTTATTGTTGTGTTATGTACGACATTCTGGTCTATTTAAAGTGTCTTGAGGGACAGGAGTAGCGCTTGAGGATTTGTTTTGCAGATACTGGGAGAGCCCCAGCGGTTTGCTAGATTCTCATAGTGTTCCTTCAGGCTTGTTTGTGTTGACTCCTAGGTCTTGTAGTTACGGGAGACGGTTTTGTATGGTTCCGAGGAAGATCGTGGCCGTACAGTTTAGGCCCAGACTTGTGAGCAGGATGGAGGTCCGCGGATTTTTGGGCTTAGCAGGTATTTTTACCTCCGTTTCGTGCAGGATTGCTAGAGTAGCGCTGCACCGTTAACTGAATTGACCGGAATGGAGGTGTCTTTTCTTTGTACTGAGGCATGTGTGCGGAGTTTCGGCAGTTGAAGACTCGGTTAACAACTGCCTCGGTTCTTTCTTTGCCTTCTGGTTCGGGCGACTTTGTTGTTTAACTGTGATGTTTCGTCAGTGGGGCTCGATTGTGTACTGATGTAGCACTATAGAGTTATCGCTTTTGCTTCCCTACATTTGGAGAAAGTACTAGCAGGATATTCCACTCATGATCTGAAGATGGCCGCGGTGGTTTTGCGTTGGAGATTTGGAGACACTACTTGTTCGAGAGTCGTGTCAGATTTTCACGGACCATCAGAGCTTAATGTACATCTTCCTGCAGCGGATTTTGATTGTTGTGATAGTCCTCTGCAGATTTACAGTTCTTGTGCGATCGTTGAGTACAGCTTAAGTTCGTCTCTACTGAGGGGACAGTTTGCTCTTGTCCGCGCCCGACCACTTTTCTTTAATCGCTTTCGCGAGACACTGCCCGCCGACGCTCGTTCGTCAGAGATACTTGAGCCTATTCGGCTGGGTAGTGATTCGGAGTCCTTGATTTGTGACAAGGGTGTGCTAAGTTTAGGGACGTATTTGTGTACCTGATATTATTGGGTAGAGACGTGAAATCCTAGGGCAGGCACATCGGTCAACTCTCTGTACTCATTCAAGTTCCACCAACATTTAACGTGACTTGTGAGATACTTACGGGTGGGCAGGGATGTAAAGAGAAGTCTCGGGTTTCGTTTCAAGGTGTCTATCTTGTTGTGTGCTTGGGTTGAGCAACTGAGACCAGCTGGAGAGTTGCAACCTTCAACCGTTCCGAAGTGGAAATGGGAGCAGGTCTCCACGAATTTCGTTATGGTGTCTACCCAGGTTTATTCAGGGTGTGACTCCATTTGGATGCTTGTCGTCCGGTTATACTCAGTTGCTCAGTTGTTCTTTATTAAGTTTGTGCGTACGTATTAATTGTTGTCGGCAGTTGGGGATCGTCACTCGCCGTTAGGGTTCTCCTTCGATAGCTGTTATCAGGAGACACTCCAATTGGCAACCTTTAGGTTTAGGGGTTAGGTCGTGTCGATCACCGGTCTGTTTTTCTGACTCTGCGTAAGTATGATTTTTGTACCCCAGCTAGTCTAGAGAATTCAGAGATGATCCGGTTGTTTTAGGTCAGGATGAGAATTGTCCATTTCGGACAGAGGTCATATGCCGACCGAGATGGTCGCAGATTCGAGTTCGCAGTGGCAGATCATGTATTCCTACGGATTTTTCCGATAAATGACGTGTTGAGTTTTGGGAAGATTATCCCAGGATTGTAGGTCCTTTTAAGATCCTTAAAGCAAGTTAGTTTCGTTGCCTTTAATTTGGCACTTCCGCCCAGATTATGGAGTATTCCCCCGTATTTTTTGTGTCGATACTCTGCAATTAGCTTCATGACCTTTCTCACATGATTCGGCACTAGACCATTTAGCTCGAGCGCGATCTTTCGTTCACCGAGCTGCCAGTCGTGATATTGGACCGGCAAGTGAAGAAGCTTCGATCGAAGGTATTGCCGTCAATGAAGGTGCTTTGGCGCAGCCCGAATGGTGAAAGAGATCACTTGGGAGGCCGAGGGAGAGATGCGGAAGAAATTCCTTCATCTCTTTGAAGATATGTGTAGCTTTATATTTTTAAATTCGGGGACGAATTTCTTTAAAGGGGGAAGATTGTAACACCTTAGGATGTGATTAGTGGCTAATTATATTTTTATATATGGTTTTTAATAAAAAGTTTACCAAATTGATTTTCAAATATTTTATCAAAATTAATAAATATTTTATTAGAATGTAATTAGCCTTGCATACACATGTGCATGTAAATTAGGGTTAAAATTGGGGTTAGACCATGATGAGCAATCATGGTGAACTAACCATTTTGTTAAGCCCATTTGAAATTCTTATTAAGTGTTTTGGGGTTAATTGTTTTTTTTTTAAATGGGAATGGTTTGAATTTTGTTGACTTGGTGAGTGAGAGAGAGAGAGAGACTGGCATCATGGCCTTGCCCATGCCTACATTAATGAGGAGAGAGAGAGGGTTGAATCTCTTTGCTTGTTATCAAATCTATTATTTTTCCCCCACTCTTTTTCTCACATCATCATATCTCTTTCCCTCTCACTTTGACACACACACACACACAACTACAACAACAACACAGCAGCAGCTGAAGCAACAGCAGCAGCAGCAAGTAGGCAGCAGCTGCAGCAGCACAAGCAGCAGCAGCACCAAGCAGCAGCGGCAACAACAAGCAGCAGCGGCAACAACAAGCACTTCTTCTTCTCTTCTTTTCTTCGTGCATCCAAGCTTAAACATCCTTCACCGAAATCCATTTTCTTCACCAAATCCCTTGCAAACACTTCCCTTTGGCAAGGTCTTCAGTTTGAGCCACCAATAACTCACTCGGAGGTATAAACTCACTTCAACTTCCTTTTGCTAAACTTATAGTTTATTTAGCTTAATATCCCGTTTAAGTAGTGTTTTATGGATAACTTTGTGTTTTGAGGGGAGTTTTGTGTAAAATGGGGTTATTATGGTTTAATTAACTTGATTAGGTGTTATATGTGCCGTGGAAGCCTAGTTATATCACTGGATTTTACTAAAACACCTTAAAAAATCCAATTTGAGTTTTAATACGGTTTTAACAAGTTTTGTGATACGAGTGACCTGCTATGTCTGTGAGCATGTTTTTGTGTGGCAAACACATACAGAATAGTGTACAGGGTAGTTAAGGTGTTGGGTTGAAGTTCGAGCCCGTTCCACCACCAAAAATCCGGCGACCACCCTTGTTTCTTCGGCGTCGCCGGCCCCCTATTGATTTGGGTGTTGTTGCTAATATGAGTGGTATCTGTAGGATTTTGTCTGTTGGTGAAATCTGGAATTATAATTTTAGTAAGCAAACTTATACACTAGGCTAGAATTTGTGCTAGGATCATAGTGTAGGAACCTGGGCCCATTCCACCGGTTTTGGGCCGGTATGACCCCCTCTTGCCGCCGGCCAAATTTTGAGAAAATGTGTTGGATTTTGGCAGGTAGCTGTCTGTAGGTATTGTGAAGGGTTTGGTCTTGTTTGATTTTCTTGTTTTTGCTTCAGATTAAATCTGGGACCGTTTACCTATTTTTAGCGTAGCGGGACTTGCGCGACACGTACGATGCGTGTTGAGTTGGTTTGCTGTGTGCCACAGCGTGTCGCTTTGGGTTTTGGCGTATGCACACACGTTACGTATACCCGCGCGTTTAGTTCGCGACGCGAGTTTCTCGTTTGAGTTCGATATCGTTTTTTCACGAGATATTTGCTTATATGATTCCTTGTGTGAATTCTAGGTTCGCAGGCGGGTACGTCGGACGCCACAAAGAAGGGGAAGCAGATAGTCGGCTGCGCTTAGCTCGAGACCAGTTGAGTAGATTTAACATCTACGGGGAAATTGTCCGTATGGCGTTAAGCGTCATGGCGTGATAGGATGTCTAGTCGTAGATGTTTATATATATTCATATTTGTGCATACCTTTATTGATATCATCATACTTGCGCACATGCACACTGTATATTCATACCAGTGCACACATATATTGATATCATCATACTTGCGCATCCATACCAGTGCACACATATATTGATATCATCACACTGTATATTCATACCAGTGCACACATATATTGATATCATCATACTTGCGCACATGCACACTGTATATTCATACCAGTGCACACATATATTGATATCATCATACTTGCGCACATGCACACTGTATATTCATACCAGTGCACACATATATTGATATCTTCATACTTGCGCACATGCACACTGCATATTCATAGTAGTGCTACACTCATATTCGCGTATATATCCATTTGCACATCCATACCTACATACATACATATGTTACATACATGGATGATATTGATTTGATTTCAAGAAAATAGGGACCGCATGAGATATTTTCAAAAAACTGTATTCTTTTAAAGGAGCGGTTTTCCCTTTTTAGTCTTAGTGTCATACGACACCTTACATGGATTTACGCATTGAGTTTTGGATTCATATGATTTCTGGATTTTAGAACCGAGGTAATTCTTTTAAGAAAATACGCACTGTTTTAAAAACCCGGTTCCTCTTGATATGATATTTCAGTGCGTCCACCATGAGTTTTCTTGGTTCCAAAGAGCTTGTGTGAGTATACCCGATTCGAGAAGTGGTAGGCACCGATTGCGGGTACATGGTGGACCCGGTATGGTACCCCGGGGCAAGAAGACTCGTATTGTTAGACGGTGAGCCCGGCGGAGGGACTACTACCTACCGGTGATTGGTTAGATCTGGCAGTTATCCGTAAGATACTGACCAGAGTCGATAGATGGATACAGGACGACACGTACTGCCGGGGCCGAGGGCCGATGCCGCAGACGGAGCCCGATACTTGAGGACTTGCGTGTCGATGCTTCACACGATGATTTGTGATATTTTCGAATGCCGATGCTAGGCATTCACGATTCCATGAGCTGTACAGGATTTGAGGGCCGATCAGAGTGACGGCGCCTGAGTTTTATTGGGATTTGGGTGCATTGATAGACACCGGTTATTCTTCCACGTTGACATTCCGTGTAGATGATATTTATTCCCATGCTAGCATTCATTATTTTGCATCTCATCCTGTAACTATAGTACCTAATAGAGTACTTTTGCATGATTATTGCATATCCTGCTCATCATATATAGATGCTATTAGATTTCACCTGTCATGCACGATTATTGCATACCCTGCTTATCATATAGAGATGTTATTAGATCGCACTTGTTGCATGATTATTGCTCATATAGCTCATCATATAGATGTTATCTGTTGGCATAGGTTAGAGTATCGCAGCACGTGCATACTCGCGATTACCTTTATATGTTATCTACTATTCACGAGTTGGCAACTCACCCCCGTTGTGCCACAGTGTTTGCAGGTTGCCCCTCTGAGTAGTCGCGGCAGGCTGCTTTCTTGCATCTTTTGATACAGATACCACTGCAGTTGGCGTGTTAGCCCTTTTGCTGATAGGTGGGTTTTTGTGCGGTATCTGTTTATTTTCCAGTTGTATACACTGTTGTATCTAGTACTCCCCATCTACTTTTCATGTATTGACTTAGAGACCAGTTGTGAGGACGATATATATTATTTTGTACTCTGGTGTCGAACTTGTTGTGAGCCGACTTTATTATGCAGCTTTGTCTCTCATAATATTTGTTTTCACTTATACTGCTCATTTCTTCGCTTCGGCGTCGTATATTATCATTGTGGTGATCGTTCCGCCGTTGGGCGTGATTGCTCCCGTTTGGGATGCCTTATTCTTATTGTATATTATTTTACTCATATTTTGCCTTGTACCCGATTTCGGGGCTAGTTTTTACAAAGAAAATGCTGCCAAAAATTTAAGATGATAACTTGAACTTTAAAGAATTTTTCTAAATTACTTAAGGTTTTCTAAACGTTTTAACAAATGTTTCTATTAAATGTTTTAAACACTCAATACTTTTACTGGTTTTGATTTCTGGGTTTCGGTTTACTTAGTCGCGTTACGCCTGTAGACGTTACGTGGTTAAGTACCGGTCACGGGCCAAACTTTGGGTCATGACATCATTAAACCCACTGCCAGCGTATTGATGAGTCTTTAGAGTCCCACACAGAGGGTTTCCCTGGTTCTGGCGAAATGATGTAGTAGCCGTATTGGATACGTGCAGGGTTCCGATCGATTGATGTACTTTGTACCCGGTCTTTCGATCGAACAGTTGATAATACTAGCCGGCTCGGGTCTGAGCCGGATTATTAAATCAGGTATTAATTTAATAATTTACGTATATGTATTTCGATACGTATATTCTAGTATTATGTTCTTTGTGTTATTCTATCTCTTAGGGTATCCGTATTTCGGTACGAATGCAGGTATGTATATACAGTAGAATGTAATCCGTATTTTATCTGGAAAACATTTTAGAAGGTGGCCACCTCATTTTTGGATTTGACCATTTTTTAGAAAATGGTAAATAAGGTGGAAATTGGAAAATGGGGAGTATAGTGATGACCATGCTTGAATAGTGTGCACAAATGAATTAATAATTCATTTGTGCATACTATTCAAGTATGGGTTGTTTTTTAAAATAAAAGATATTGTTTTACAAAACCTAGCATGCTTGATTTTCTCTCTCATGAGAGCTTCATTATTTTTTATGGTTGGTTTTCTCTTGAGCATGCTTTGTTCTCTTCACCATTTTGTGCTTCACTCATCTCTTGATTTTCCATGGTTGCCTCCACCTTCATTCTCCACCTCCTCTCAACCCTCTCATGAGTTGAGAAACATGAGAGTATGTGAGATGAGATAGACCTACACTTAGTTCACACACTACATCCTAGACTTTCTAGATTAGCATCCTAGAAACCTTAGTTGCTTCACTTGCATCCATTATGTGAAGCTAGAGCTATAACTACATCTCTCGGGTGGATCATCTTCGATGGAGGGAGACCAGCGACCAAGCTTGATCAAGGAGCCTCTAGGAGCTTGGGAAGATGGTTGAAGACCGAAGGACACGGATCAACTCGGTATAACCATTATAACTTCTTTATATTGCTTGCTAGTATAGGGTTTAGGGTAGATCCGAGCATCGGGTCATGGTAGTGCCAGTTTAAAAAAAATTGTTCCGCATTTAGCCACGGTTTGATGGCCGGGACGCTGCCGTAACCCAACAATTTGCTCTCTAGATTTCTTTATGTGTTTCAATTATTTGTAAATGACATGATCTTGGTTAGGAATTAGTGTTATGCCTTGTAAAATTTTTATTTGATGCTTCCCCCGGGTCCGCAAGTGTTGTGACTCTAGTGCCTATTCCTAACAAGTGCAAGGGACTTCAATTAAAGTGGTGTCAAAGTGTGTGAGGAGATTTCAATTAAGGCGGAGTTACATGATTCTCGGAGACAAGATGGGGCACTGATACATCTACAAAGCCAGAGGATGTTTTGTTGGACCGGGAACCCAAGGCAGATGATCAATACCAAACCCATGAAACCTAAGCAAAGGATATAGTACGTCGATGATCACAGATGTCATGTTGTACGGACGTGGAGATCGATGGAGATACCATAAAGGATGAGAGCTGTGAATTGCTTATGGGTATTTCGAAAGAAAGGTTGTGGGCAAATGCTGTTCAAGCTAATGGCCAAGAGATATGTCCAAAATAGGGGGATGGGTAAAATGATATTTTTTTCCCTCATGTAATCAAGGATACTTTCATCATGGTGATACTGATGAAGAGTATGCTACATATCAGATAACTAGGTCATCGATTCATATTAGAGTTCGACATGAACGATTTTGATGTTACAGAAAATCCTCATGATAGTGCGGGACGTAGAACATGGCAACTTAGGCTATCATGAAGGATGTACATCGAGATGATTCTGAATCTGAAGCGATTCGGAATGGAGAAGTTGGTTGATGATTACCCCTATCGTCGACTGTTTCAACTCTCTTCAACAGTGTGTCTATCTAACAAGGAAAAGAGAGATGTCCCGAATATCATATGTAGAAGTGGTGGGATCACACGTTTATAATATGGTTTGAACCAAATCAGATGATTATTTTTTATAGGCTTGATGGATCGAAAGATGTTTAATTAATTCAAGAGAAGTCCATTAAATGCACTACAATTTTGATCGAGCATATGGATGAGACTATGCACGTATTCGTGATGGTCAAAGGATCGAATACAAGACGTATACTCATTGGATGGTTGAGTCAATTAGTTGGAGAAACGTTGCGGGATATTGTGACATTGACTACAATAAAGGTTGAGTGTATAGTAGCGATCAAAGCATCAAGAAAAGCTCAAGATTTGTATAGTGATTCAGGGTGAAGTGTATACTCATGGTGATAGGTGAAAGATTACTTTCAGACATGGCGCATTGCAAATACCTTTTTCATGTGTTTCTGGATAAAGGGTTCCAATGTTTTGAGCCAAGGTGGAGTACGGTATAGTGGTCATGAATGCTCGGGGATAGAGTACGACGTAATGATTATGAGTACTCGGAAGTAATAATTTTATCGTATGCTTAAGATGGAAACAATGAAGATGGTACAAGAGTTCCAAGAAGGAGCAAGGTGTACGTGCGAGGTCTGCGAAGGAGGATAATGAGAACAGCAATGAATCTCAAGTTATTTAGCTCAACGAATTCGAGTCAAAGTGGAGGTTGTTGGAGTTATATCTTATATCCAGTTGATCACCTATACACAGTTTGTGGATCGCGGAGATTCCGAATTGGACTCGGATGGTTTGGCCAAAGTAATCTGTTGGTGTGGGCTGCTAATGGATAAGAAGATGAAAGCACACTTAAAGGTTTTATTTAAATTTAAACAAGATGGAAATGGTTGAGATTAGTTTAATTTTAAATAGTTAGTTGTTATTATAGATATGTCTTTTATTCCAAAATAGATTTAGATAAGAGAAAATATTCTATTAGATAAGGATAAAAGATATTTATGTTGATCCTAATCTAAGTAGGAGAATGTTTTCTCTATGATATAAATAGAGAGATACTTTCATAAAAGAGAATTGGCAGAGGCAAAAGGGCACAACAAGGCAAAGCCTCGACGGGTAAAAGGTGAAAAGGATAATAAGGTCAAGACGTACAAAGGCTAAAGCAAGAGAGATGTAGTCTCTAAGTTTATGAGGGTTGTAACTCTCCTCTTTTGAGATGAGATCAAGAGAGGAGATGATGTAAGAAAGAGTAGAGATGTGTGAGATCTCATAAACTTTATTTTCATTGAGAGATTAGGGTTCTAATCTAAATTTGAGATATGCTATTAAATTAGATGATCAAATCAAAAAGAAAATAAGGTGTCGGGTGTAACTCTCTCTCTCTCTCTCTCTCTCTCTCTCTTATATCAATAGAACCCTCATGTTTGCCTCGTGGATTAGGTCGATCGGTCGAACCACATTAAAAATTCTCTATAATGTTTACTTTTTCTTATGGATTATTAAGTTTGCGTGCTCGAACATCAAAGACGGGATTTTCCCCCAAACGATAGGTTTCAGAGAGGAAAATTCCTAACATCAAAGACAGGATTTTCCCCCAACGATAGGTTTTGGAGAGGAAAATTCCTAACATTTATACCATTGGGGAAGGAAGAGTGTTAAATATCCAATTGTGCTTAAAATTTTAATAAAATGTTTTATATGGACAAGGTAATGTAACCGTACCCTTGTTTCTTACAAAACCTTATCAATATTTCTTAAAATAATAAAAAGGAAAAAGGAAAGTTTCATGCAAAGCAGAAAAATATGATTTAATTTTCATGGAAATATTACCCTAATATTTGGTCTTTAAATTTAAAAATTTCTTGTGGGGCCTACAAGTCTGTCATTCCAATTGTTCCTTCAATTTGAATGATGAGATGAGGCCTTAGTGATTGGAATGATATGATAGATATGAATGAATAGATATATGATGGGATGGTCTTTTATTATCTCCCACATGCTGCCTTGCACCCCATTTTCTTAATTTCTCTCACCTCTATATATATACACACGCATTTTTAATTTTCCTTCTCTTTATTATTTTTTATTAAATAAAAACAAATACATTTCTTGTTGAGATGCTATTGCTCTCCACATCTGATGTCAGTGTCACGTGGGAACCTCATTCATGAGTGAGGATGTACCAACACGAAAAATTGTGCTAGGATTGGACATTTTGATGTATATTTAATTTATTAGGGTTAATTTCAAAACTACACTGAGATTTCACGGTTTTGCAATAAATTTTCCTTTACTTGATTTCACGGTTTTGCAATAAATTTTCCTTTACTTGATTTCACGGTTTTGCAATAAATTTTCCTTTACTTGCTTTATTAGTCATGACTATCCTAAACTTTTTCAACTTCACATAAAATTTAATAAACTTCAATAACCTCTAGAAATTTGGGAAGAGAGTAAAAATTAGATAACCCTTGATATTAAGTAACATGAGATAAAATAAATCTAAAAAACTACTTAGAATCATGCGATAATTGAAAAATTATTAGGAGTATCTTGGTCATATGCAAGTGTGTGTTTTGCACGTACTGGTTATCTTTAATGAAAAATTAATAGCGGGGAGTATTTTGGGAAAATATGGGAAAAGATAGGGTACTTATGAGTAATAAAACAAGTTAAGCATGGTTTGCATGAAAACATCAAAAGTTCAGGGTAGTTTAGTGAAATTTACCCTATTTATTATTTAAAAAGGTGGAGTACATAATGTAAGGAAAAATAATACACGGCAAAGAACTATGGTGGTGGTCAAAAATCAACTCTCTATTTTTTGTAACAAACGAACATCGTACATACTAATCTTCATCATCTAAGATGTATGCACACCAAATTTCATGTAATTCTAACATATTTTAACCATCGGTTTAGTGGGTATAACATTGAAGGTTTATCCAAAAATAGAACATAATTACATCACTAAATCAACGGTAAAAGTGTATCACAAATTACATGAAATTTAGTTCCTTTACCTATTAAGATGGAAAATACCCATAGTTGATAAAATTAGTGGATTTAACCCTAGCATAAGAGGAATTCCCATCCATGATCTTTATTCTCCAACATGAGAGCCAAGCGAGTGTGCTCATCTGCATAAGCAATGTGACCGTGGATGTGTGCCGGAAATGAGTAAAATGGGCGAGTGGACCCCACACGGTCCCATTTTAGTTTATACATAGTAGGCAAGTGCACAGACGCATATATGTCGATAAGAGAAGATGAAAAATTTATTGTGTGATCTAGTCAATAAAAAAGCAAAAGCAAAACCTAATCGGATATGTTTATCTTGATCAATATAGTTTAAACGTAATTATAACATAAATTCTAAATAATTTATTTACTATCTTTATGGTTTTCTTTTTACTTTTTTGCCTTTGGGTTCGCAGTTGCAAAATTAACTATTTTTTAACGGTCAAACATTTGTATGGCTAAATCAATAGACAAAACCATATGAAAAATCATTTGAAAAGAAATCACGTGGTTATTTTAAACCATGACAATTAAGATGGTCTATTTTATAGGAAAAATAAAAGAAGAGTTGACAACCAATGCAATGCAGGTAAATTATATATGTATAAATGAAAACAGAACATGATCTTACGATTATAATCAGAATTTAAGGTATGCTAGCTGAGGTTTTGTCATTTTTAAGAAGAAATTCACATGGATATTTTAAATATTTTTACATGTTTCACTAAATACTAAAAGTTTCCATATTATCCTTCCCATCCCAAAGAAGACACCATGCATGATGCACCCTGGAACTTGAAATGAAAAATTATATATAGCATCCTTAATATTATTGAACTTATACATATTTTCTTTTATTGCTATCCTCTCAACTTCCAACTGCATAGCACATGCACAAATTCTAGAGATATAAATCTCATCTAAAATAATAAAACCTTCATAACCCAGTTCAAATGCAGCATGTATTTTCAAGTCTGAAAATAATTTAATTATGTTTAAGAGGTAAGAACCATATTTATCTGTAAATATTTAAAAGGCCTGGACCAAAAGAATTGGCCTAATAAATGGGCCTTTTATTAGATAGAAAGCTAATATAAGACCCAATTGGGACCAAAAGGCCTGCTTTAGATTCACAAGCCCAATATCAAAATTTAATCAGCAATTTGTTCGTTTATTATATTGGTGGTATAGACTGATGCTAGATTAAAGTCCTTGACAATTAATTATACCAATTATCAACCACATAGATCCAAATTATTCATATCATTATTTCCATGTTCTAAGCGGTCCCAAATTCAAGATAACCACTTGCCAACATAACAGGCTTATATAGCTGGGGTCGACCGCAACAACTTCGTTGCGAGAACAGTGTAAACCAGGAGGGCTGGGTCGCCACAACCGCAATAGTCACAGCGACATTAAAATCTCAACATAAATGCTCTATCAAAGTTGAGCATATCAAACAGATTAGAGAAAGGGTATAATAGTGCTTGTGCACAGCACAACAATCTCTGAAAAAGTATATGTATAATCACTAGTAAAAACACAATTAGATTTGGATTCACAATATATCACTTAATATATACAACCAAACAAGTATAATCTAATTGATGGGTAAGAAGTTAGAACATACTCTTGGCTTTCATAATCTTATGATAATTCAAATTGAACATTCCACATGGTTGCAGTGCCAACTAAATCCACATCAATTTTCACCTGTGTTGCTGCATTTCACAAATATATTAAAATAAGTCCCTTGAATTATCATAAAATACATATAAATTTAAGGTATTTTAGTGGGAAAAAGTCCCTTGAAAAACCTGTTTAAGATATTATCCTGTAATAGAAAAACTTAAAGGTACTTTAGTTAAAAACCATAATAATTAATTGTATTTTAGTGTAATTAACCCTTTTGCTTAAAAAAAATTATTCGGTAAAAGAAAAGATGATATTAGCATATATACCACCTTTTACGCTTGCTCTTAAGAACATTGGATGATGACGGATTGCTATGCCAGTTTCTTTTCCTCTGGTTAATGAACCAGTTGTTGATTTGTTTCAGCTGCAATCCTGTTTCTTGAACTAATCTCGCCTTGTCGTCCTCCTACATGAACCGGAAAATAAGTTTTAAGAAAAATAAAGATGCAAGGAATTACATATATACGTGTTTTTCTTTTTACATCAATCCTACATGTATCTCGATATTATTCCTCGAAATCTTACTATTTTCTATCGTATCTGTTGAATCATTTAAATTAGTTCATATAGTTCGGTAGAATCTTCAACACGATCCTTTTAAAAAAAAAAAATAAGTATAGACATATTTCTACATAATCTGAAGCTGAAATTTTTCTTATTATGTTTCAAAAATCAATAAATTATTTCAAATTAGTTCTATAGTTCTATTATGATGACAATGTTTCTTTAAACCTGACTGACTAGCATAATTTGAACAAAAAATTTCTCATCTTCAGATAGAGATCATAATCAATCTTAATTCAGACTCTATATTCCCTATCTATTTAAGACTTTTTTCATGAAACTCACCAAAACTTGAATTTTCTTTCGATACTTGAGTTTTCCCCTCAGCTTTAGGTTTTAAGAACTAAGATTTTTATGCTTTCTTTAACCTAACCCTAAGACTATAATTTCACCAAAATTGATGGCCGGTAAAAATATTAAGATTTTATGTAATACCGAAATATGTACATACCGTAGGGTAAGGCCACTTAGAGTGAGCCTGCCACCAAGCTTTTAGAAGCGAAGTAGTATCTCCAGGAAGTTTCCCAGCTCGTCGCTTACGCAAAATTTCTTCCCTAATGTCCACAAGCTTCTCTTTGTAACCCTACATATAATGAAAACATAATTAGCAAGAGTCTTAACAAAATGCAACTCTTAATAAATAGAGTTCTCATATTTTCACCTGTTTAAGTTCATGCTTGAGCTCTTGCCTAACGCGCTCCATCAAAGAACGCTCGCTTTCTGTTGGCAGGCCGAAGCCCATGCCGTCTGCTGTGTCCATGCTCGCGTCGTAGAAGTTGGTTTCGCTGTCTGCTTGGTCATCTTCATCGTCTGACATCGTTGCGCCCGTGCCTTCGCCAGGAGAAACACCTTCATCATATTCACATCAAGAGATGATGATAACAAGCAAGTATAGTAAGCATAGATACAGCATAAAATTTCACTAAAATACCTTTGACCATCATAGATAATGCTCAAATTCTTGTTTTAATGACGAACTTATATTAGGAAAATCTAAAATAACAACACGAAAATTAGTTACCTGTGAGGCTTTGTAAAGATTGCTCAAGCTCCCAGCAAGCCATGACTGCTTCCATTGCATGGACTCGAACATGTTGCTGTAGTTGCTCTTTGAATGAACAAAGCAACAGAACATAGTGGGTCTGAAGCAAAAGAAAAGATTGGATCAGATATCAGAACATCACATAACCAAATACAAGCAATATAAGAGCATCGATAGAAGACATATCTGCTTCAATTAATGCACTTACTCGGTACCGATCGATTACTTCTTTAAAGCATATAATAAAACAAAAACCAAGCAATGTCCCACAACTCCTTTCGAATCCAAATCTTTAGAAATTTTCAAGATGTGATGCGACAAACCGATCATCAACGGACCTTAGATTCTCTACGTATTAAATCCGGTTCTCTCAACTCATCGAAGCGAAGTTGAGGTTTTAGTTCTTCTCAATGTTTAGGTACTTAAACTAAACCTAAGCCTCATCGATCTTCTTCATGCAAATACTAAAAAGAGGCCCAGTTTTTAGGAGGGACGCTGTCATTGTTTTTTTTTGGGTGGGAATTGCAAGAGAAAAGCATTAAAAAGATAACTAGAAAGTAAAATATCAACTGCACTCCATCATTTGAGATTTACTGGAAAAAGTTTTGTTGAGAAAGTCCTCTAGTCTGTTGCAATCTTATGATTGCTCACATGTTCAAGTCAGTCTCCTTTTCACCCAAAAGCAGTTATCAATCAATTATCTCTCTTTCTCCTTTCTAAAATCTATACATGGACTTGTCTACATCTCTCTAAGCTTGAAATATATACCTTCATTAGTCAAAATTGACAAAACAAAAGTGGGTTAACTATAATAATCACATGATCAGTTCATTTCTATGATCTTATTTCTTAAGCTAGTATAAAATGCCCAATGAATGCTTCAATTCAAGCCTCTTCAAGATCATTTAGATCAAAGAATCATAATTTGATGCAACCACCATTGCATTTTGAGTTTAGAGTTAGGTTTCAACCATTGTGAAAGCTTTCATCTCATCTGCTAATTTCCAATACTTCCTTTTTATCTTATTATAATGCCCTTTTCTCTCTCATGTTGCCAACTGTCCGTCGATGTGAGGGTAAACCAAAGGAACTTGCATGAACTTTAAAACACAAATCAAAGGGAAAAAATCGGCATAAATAGCATAAGAATCTAATATCATGGATGTTTTCTCTACAATATTCAAAAATATTTGAATAAAATAGTTGGATTGATAGTGAGTGACACAAAAGCAATTGATGGTTCAACAAATACTAAAGCTACATCTAAGTGAACATGCACGGAGATAATTAAATAAAAAAAACAAACAGATACATGCGCAGTTAATTTAATCTATGAGATGATCTTTTATCATGAAAGAGAAATTATATACTGCACTTAGATGATACCAAAGTGAGTGAGTTGAGCAGGTGTGAATAGTAATACTCAAATTTAAACCTATTTTTATCTTTCATCCCTTCTTTCCTTCCTCACAAGCTCCAAGGTTATAATTCTATCCCGGCCCATACTTAATATTGTAAAACCTTAGCCCCCTAATTAGCCTTAATTAATGATATGATGCCCTAATCCTTCCTTCCCCAATATTTCAAACCCCAGCCCACTTTAAAAAGAATCCAATAGTACCTAGCGACCACGAATTTAGTTGATAACAATGATCAACTCACTCATCCTAATGATTGACTCACACATGTTTCGAGACTAATCATTTTCCCGAAAAAAAATATCTCATCATCATCATCATCATCATCATATTAATCAGTTCCTAAAGAATAATTAATAAAAAAAATATCTGACAAAGTTAATAGAGAATTAATTAATTACCATGAATTGGTCGAGCTCCTTGTCATCGGAGAGGAGCATCTGGCCCTGGTCGCCGCCGCCGGCGAGAACGGAGTATTTCGAGACGACCGACTCGGACCTGGAAAGCTGGGCGTCGATCCTCGGCAGCTGATCCACCGGCGTGGCGATCCTCAGGCAGGCCACGTGGGCCGCCAGCAGCTGCTCGTAGAGGGGGTGGGAGAGGATCTCCGCCTTGTACCTAGCGTTCTGCCACGTGCCGTCCTCGTGCACGGGCGGCGGAGGCCCCACGTGGTGGTGGTCGGAGGAGGTGGCGGCGTCCTGGAGGTCGTGGGGGCCCCAGGCGGAGGCGGAGGAGTCGGCGGGCTGCTGGTGGAGGCGGAGGAAGTTGTGCTGGATGCTGTTGCTGCTTCTCAGTGTGTGGTGCTCCGCCGCCGACGAGGCGGCCGCGTACATGTCGCTTGGGATTTGGTTCGGGAACGACATTTTTAATTATCCTTTTTTTAGGTGGAGGGCCGGTGACCACAGCACAGCCCCCACTCTTTTTTTTTTCTTTTTGAGAGAGAGAGAGAGAAGAGAGAGAGAGGGGAGGAGACTAGTGGAGGGTGACCGGTTGTTAAAGGGTGTTTTTTGTGAATTCTTAGACAAGTAAACCTTGTTTAAGCACAATTCATGGTGTAATACGGCCGATGCCTACTAGCACCTGTATTGAACACAGTTCGACTGGGATCCTGTCAGAACTACACTTTTTCACCATTAGATTAATTTTTGGATATGTGCGCTAACAGCTATGAATAAAAGTTTTCATTTATTACCAAACATAACATAATTGGATACACGCATCCCAAATTTAATAGAATGGTGAAAAAGTATGAATTATTTGTTTTCAAATCCTTCCGATAGGATCCTAGTCAAACTCCAAAGAACGATGGGGAAAAAGAGCAGGAGCGTTTGTCTCGAAATTAAAAAATAGATGGGAGGGAAATAAGTATACCAATATTTTTCCATTCCAAATAACTCTTTTGTTTATGTTTAGTTCAACTTCTTTATCCCGAAGTAACAAATTGAGAGCGATTGAAATAGATGTTCTGGCTATAGTTTCTGATGCTTTCCCTCCCATTTCATAAAGTATTCAATCTGGTTTAACAACGGATACCCAATATACATGGGATCCTTTTCCTGAACCCATACGCATTTCCGTAGGTCTTACTGTAACGGTTTGGGAGGGAAATATGTATACCGATATTTTTCCACCATTGCTTTTCGTCCAACCTAGGACATGCATAATTGCTCTTGGTATTTTTTTTTTTTAAATAGCCTTAACTGTAGCACATTCAAGACTATTAAAAAGAAAAAGAAAACATTTCTGAGAAGAGTAATTTAATAAATCAGAAGCTCAAGGAAAGTAGCTGCATATTTTTTTCGATATAGATGGTTGTTAATAGGAATGTTTCAAAGGAGTGGGATGCAATTTCTTATTTTACTGTTACCTAATTTAGCTAAGCCATCATACTTAAGGGGGGTTGGTTAACAAATGTTTCTGAAATTGTGAAAGTGTTAAAATAATGCAAATGAAAACTTGTAGAGGGGTTGGTATGTAAATACGTCAAGGAGCGCAATCAGAGCAGCAGCTCGAAAGAAGGCGATCGAAGAACCTCGATTCTGCCAGCAATCCGACAGCGACAGGCAGGACACGCGTCGGCCACAGGAGCCCAGGACCACAACCTAGGGGGGGCTATTCGAGCACGCCTAGGCATCCATCCAATGGGAGTCCGACACGTGTCCGCATCGGAATATACGACCCTGACAAGGGGTGGGCCCCACCTCTGCGTTGCCAGGGCGCCGCCGGCTGGTCCCCTACCTATGATATAATATCTCTCTCCCTCTCCCTCTCTAGGTTGCGCAGTCGTGGTGCCCACACCCTAGGTGTGGGGCCCACCCCAGTGGAGGTATGAGATGCCATTGCGAGGGTGCTCGTATTCTTTCTTTAATGGTAGGGTTTCATTACTTTATATTATTATTATTATTATTATTATTAGATACTAGATTTGTGCATGTGCTTTGGCCTGTAGATTAAAATTTGATTTTTGGAAAAAAAAGAGAGATCTCTAGATTAATTGCAGATTTCTTTGATGATAATTAAAAAATTAATTTTTTTTTTTTTGAGAAAAGAGAGAGATACGAATGTTTTTAGATTATGTGGAAGTATTTTTGATGATGTAGAGAGTTGGAAATGTAAAAATTTTCTCCTTTTTTCCTTATAAGAAAGAAGAAAGGATCTTTCAACCAAAACGTTGCATATATAAAGAGATGATATTATATAATAATATTATTATCAAAATATGGTTTGATTTGGTCAGTGTCATGATTCATTGCCTTCTTAATTATTGTTGTTAGGAGCAATAATTAGACGCGGTCTGATTAAATTGTTATTATTATTTTTCAAAAGAAAACAAGTTCAATCTCCGGTCGAACGTCTCATTTTGGAGGAAAAAGTTTCACCGCTAATCTACAACCCTTTGTTTTTGTGTTAGCTGTGACGGTTGCCGTTCTTTATAAAACTCTACTTTAGACCAACATGATTGTAAGTAATGCTTACTTGTAAAGAAAAAATAATTGTAATAGATACAGGATTTATTATCAGTGACGGATCCCGGAATTGAAGTCAGGCAGGATAAAAAAATAGTAATAAAATGTTGTAAGAAAGCATAAAAACTGAAGAAAATCTATAGTGCATATAAAAAAAATTAAAAAAACAATGACCAAGTTCATTATTGTTTAATTTTTAAAATTTATTTGCCTAAATAACTTGTTTTAGCTTTAAATAAATTTAAAGAAAAAAATCATCAAAGAGAAGCAAAACCCAAACATTAGCCATCATATTAGCCATATTGCTTTTACTTTTGGACAAATATAATGATAATTAAACAGAAAAAATCGATTAACTCGTTCTTCTTATGCTATTAGAAAATCTAAGTTTGAAATATATTAGGTTACGAACATATGTTAACAGATGCCTTGATGGATAGGCACGGTACAATTTTTGAATGTACAAAAAAACATTACAAAAGATTAGAGAAGCCTTACAGATTAATATAAAATGAAGATTTGAATTAAATTGTATAATAAAATTTACATTAAAACAAAACAAAATTGCTTACTTTTATCTTACAAGTTGCATGGCGTTTTTCAAAAGAAATTTAGATGCAAAAACTCGCCGTCGGCTGTTAATTCTTATTACATTAATGGTGGCGGCTCATACTGCTTAGGTCCAACATAGAAAAAAAATAAAAATGGTGATGGGATTTGATCATGTATTCTTTTAACGCAGAAAGCTTATGCATCTACCATTAAAGCCTACTTACAAAGTCATTTATATTGGCTTCATATAATATATTATAGTACTCCCCGAGTATATACATATGTACTTCGAAACTCACGGTTCAGGATAGACGACCGTCACACATCAACTATCCATGGATCCGTCCCTGTTTGTTACCGCCAAAAGCAACAGAATGTCCTCAACGTTTATCTTAGCAACCATTTGATACGGATAAATTAAACATTGAGTTGCACAAACTAAAATATTGTACTATCCAAGATTTCTATCAAGCATGAAACGAGAAGAGTCAAATAATAGCAGGAACAAACCGAAACTGATAAGACACATATTTAATATATATGAAGTCCTGATCTCATAGGGATTTTGATTTTACAATTTCTTCGAATCCTCAAGATTCTAATGTAATTTACAATGCGTTCATCACCTGTGACAAAGATATAAGTAGTTTATAATAACAAGTAAAGTAAATGGCTAATATTAATAATTGGGGGAATATGGAAAGCATTGGATCTTGAGTATTGAAAACGTCTCTAAATAACAAAAGGACACCAAACAATCCACATGTTTGCTAGTATTTGGGTCTACATATATAGAAAATGATAATGATAAGCCAAGCTCAATCATAATGTTGCATCAACAAAATTCAAATAGATAAGGGGACACGTGAAGAGCTTTGTTTGAGGTTTCAGCTCATGAAACGATATAAAAAATTAAATTTATGCTAAAAGTTGTTGTTAGGTTTAATGATAGTGACTCATGGGGTGAGAAAGCATGATTCATTGCTTAAGATGTGACCCAAAATATTTCTTTTTGGGCATTAGGTGGTGTTTTTAACTTTATTTAAGTGAGATTTTGTCAAATGCTATGCCATTAGGGGCTATTTTTTCATAAAACCTATAGCCTAAATTGAAAGAAATCTCCTCCTCCTTGTCCCGTCAGCAAGAAACCGTCTTCTGTTTTTAAAATCCATCTTTTAGGGCCCGTTTGTTTACAAGATTATGAAATTTGGATTCCAAAATAGTACGGTTGAAAATTCTAAATTTGGTAATTTGTTGTTTGGTTGGTTTTGGATTTCTAGTATTGAATTTGTAGATTGTTGATGAAAATAAAGTGGGATTTGGATTTGAGGATTTTAGAGAGAGATATATAGAGAGAGAATTATTAAATAAATAAAATACACGGGTCCCATCTAAAAGTACAATGAACAGTGCCAAATACTTGAAAATCCTTAAAAAAATTTAGGATTCAGGAATCCATGTTTTGTGGTGGCCTCCCATGAAAAACAAAGCAATACTAAAATCCAAATCCCCAAACCAAATACAAAATTATGAAATCCTAGGATTCCACGGTCCAAATCCAAATAAATCCTGCAATCAGACGCCCTTACCTTAATGTTTTAACCGCGGTTAACCTTTCTCATTCTGAAAATATACCTCACTTAAACTATTAATTAAAACTAGTTAATTGAATAACGACAAAAAAATTGAATGAAAGGGTTAAAAAGATATTTTGAGAATAGTGAATGAAAATGACAACACTACTAGGGTCTAAAGACAAAACTGCCTGAACACATTCTATGCATACCTAAAGCTGATCAGGGTCTAAAGACAAAACTGCCTGAACACATTCTATGCATATCTAAAGCTGATCTTGTGTGCGAAGAGAAGTTCCATGGATATGATTCGAAAGACCTCAAGCAATTTTATTGAAGCGCGCAGATGTCAAATACGTTTACCCAAGAACATCTAAAAATTGGGATTGAAAAAGGGAAGAAATCCACGAACCAAACAAATTTTAAATTAAGAGCGATAGCAGTACGGGCAAATGTACGTTTGATACATCCTGACACCTGTGCATAAGACAGACTCATTTTGAGTCCAACTCTACCATCAAAACAGAAAAAGAAATAAAAGGATAGTAAAAATAATAAATAGATATTATTCATCTACAATATCTACAACATGCAGAAAGTGACTTGAATCTATGGATATTTCGCATCATTTCAAGAATGCAAAAATAATACTATGTCTCAATCAGAGCATTCTCACGTACAAGCCCCCCTTTCTTATCCCACAAACATCACTACAAATAGTTCTCCTGGCTCCATAATACATTAAATTCTCTACAAAAACCTCATGCATAATATCTGCCTTCATCCCAAGAGATCAAATTAGGCAAGCAGCATAACAACACTTCCCTTGTAGTAGAGTGGGGTTGCAAACAAATGAAAATCTTCGCCGGTCTTTTCAATTTTAAACGTGGCGGTTACATTTTTAAGAAGCTAAGACATCCCAATGACACGAACATGAAACGGGGAGCCGCGGCAGAAGATAGGGCCCTCAAGGGAATCGGTTCGGGCACGGGCACGTAGGACATCGGTAGCATCATCTATGACGGCTGCAGCCAACAGCGTGTACTCTCCTGGAACCAGAAAGTAGAGAGAGAAGGAATGTACAGCCTCTTGGAGCGGCAGAACCTCCAAGTTAATTCCACTAAGAATTCCTGTTTATAAAATAAACAGAGTTAGAAGAGGAGAAAATGGTGAAAGAAGTTGTGAACTTATACAAAGGAAAGGAAAAGGGAAAAAATTGTATATGGTAAATTACACTAAACTATCCTCAACTATCAATATTTTTAGCTCAACTGCCTTAATATTTTTGATACAGTAAACTCGCTTAGACCTTGGATTTAACAGAGTTATTTCACTACAATACCCTTAAATGTAGCACTTTAAGGGAGCTGGCTGTTAGGAAAAAAAGAAGAAGCTTTAAGGGCAGTTCATTAAAAAAGGTGATGGTTAAGGGTAGTTTAGTGTGAGTTAACCTAAAATATAAGTAGACCTTTCATGGATGCAAAAGTAGGGTTAGCTCAACTTCACATTGGGAAAAGGGTGAATTGCACATATACTCTACGCTATGGAGAAAGTATCCGATGCCTCTAACTTCTGCTCTCTCCGCCCCTTTTTACTTGTCATTTTGGAGAGAGAAAAGTTTCCCATTTTACTTGACGTTTTTGGAATAACGGGAAAATCATTAATGATAAAGATATCAATATATGATACAATACCAAAAATAGCCTAGAAAATTAATTGTTGATACTAAAAAAGTGATAATATTTTACTTAATAATTGAGGGCAGAAATGGTATAATTTTTTAGTGGTGATCTGGCAGTAGATTAATTGCTGATATTAAGAAAGTGATAATATCCTTAATCGGTATGCATTCCTCTAAAATGACAAGTAAAAATAGACGGAGATAGTATTAGAAAGTAGGTAAATAGTTGAAAAAAACCCGGCCCCTTTAAAACTCGTGAAAAAATCTCTAGGCCTTCCCACCTAATAGAAAAACCCCTAGGCCCATGAACAATTCCCTGAGACACTAAAGGCTTTTTGCATTTTGGTATATCCCATAAATGTCCCTACCTTACCCATATGCGCAAGTACACTTGACAGCTGCCATTTCATGGCAATGAAGCAGCATTTAAGTTGCATGTAATATCTGCGGGGTTGCCTGTAACATCTATCATGTGTTGATTTTTGCTTAAAAGACTAAACATTAAATGTTCCTACCAATCATTTTTCCCTCCAAATTCACTACTTTTCCCACCAAAAACCCAATTACCACCAAAATTTGAATTATCTCTTTCATTTTCTCCATTTTTCAGCATCTTGTCTCATTTACACCACTCAGATGTTACATACAACTTTTTTAGATGTTACAGACAACTGCTTTGATGTTGCAGGCAATTTTGTAGATATTACAGGAAAGTGGTTAGATATTACAGCCAATTAGTTAGATATTACAAGCAACTGTTTAGATGTTGCAGACAACTGGTTAGATGTTACATGCAACTTTATAGATTTTACAAGCAAATGGTTAGATATTATATACAGCTTTTTTAGATGTTACAGACAAGCAATTAGATATTATAGGAAACTATTTAGATGTTGCAGGTAACTGTTTAGATATTACCGGCAACTTTTTTAGATGTTGCAGGTAGGTGGTTAGATGTTACAGATGACTGTTTAGATGTAAGCAACTGCTTAGATGTTACAGATGACTGTTTAGATGTAAGCAACTGCTTAGATGTTACTGGCAACTTTATAGATGTAAGCAACTGCTTAGATGTTACTGGCAACTTTATAGATATTATAGGCAAACGGTTAGATATTGCATGCAACTTTTTTTGATGTTACAGGCAACTGCTTAAATGTTACAGGTAACTTTGTAGATATTACAGGCAAATGGTCAGACGTTACATGCAACATTTTTAGATATTACAGGAAACTATTTAGATATTACAAGTAGCTCTTAAGATATTGTAGGCAAGTGGTTAGATATTGCATGCAGTGTTTTTAAATGTTACAGGCAAGTGGTTAGATATTGCAGGCAACTTTTTAGATGTTACAGGCAAATTGTTAGATTTTATAGACAAATGTTTAGATGTTACAAGAAACTTTGTAGATACTACATATAAGTGGTTAGATATTACAAGCAAGTGATTAAATGTTACAGACAAAGATCTACAATAATAATCATGAATAACATAATTCACACTATCGGCCAATATCGGCGAAATAAAAATATATCAATACATCTCCAAATAAAGTAACAAAATGCTTACACTTAAAAAAGTCTAATTGAGAGAAGACGCATTTAAAGTAAAATTATCAAAAGAATATGATTGAGACAAAATCAAACACTTTGTGGGTTGAGAATTGTTACCTTAGACCTCAACTTTCTTTGAAACGAGAAAGAAACCATTATAGGTGCAAATTATCAAGGGAGATAAAATGAAGGAAAAAGAAAGCTCAAATATTTAAGTGTACAATAAAGAACTTCATTTATCTTCTTGATATTTTATTTTCTCGAATCCAAAGCAAATGAAAAGAGAAGGCGACCATTGGGCGGGGGGCGGGGGCCATGGGGCAATTTAGCAGAAGTTCGCTCTTTTCAGCGGCAATAGGGCAATGGCGATCAAGATGGACGAGAATGCGGCGATGATTTAGCGGAAGTTTTCCACTCTTTTTTAGGGTGGGGCAACCATGGGGCAGCTTGATGGGTCAGCGGCGATCAAGGAGAGAGGCGGCGAGGATCGTCGACGGTAGATGCGGCGGCGAGGATCGTCGACAATGCTAAGGTTAGGGTTTGGGCCGACGACTTGGAGCGGTGAGGATAGTCGACGATGATGACAATGACAACGACGATGACGGCAATAGCAATGGTGATTTCTAAGAGAGAAAGGAAGAGAAATTTGAACGGGGAGATTTTTGAAGAGGGCTATTTTGATCACTCCACAAATTAAATCAACACACGCCTTTCAAGTAATGGGCCAAGGGTGTTTTGACAAAGATTTGGAATAGCCTCTTCCTATTTCGAAAATACGAGGGACTCAAACTTTTTTGGGTTGGGCAGGGATTTGTTCAATAATTTACCCTAGTAAGTATTAGAAAAGGGCCATGTGCCAACCACAAACAAAACAAAGAAATTCACCCTAACCCCCATTTATTTATTAGGTTCAAATTTCAGGAAAATATCAGGGTTATATTAAGGATCCCCCAAAAAAATTACAAATTAAATAATATAAATGTAATAGTAATATTAATCGGTGCAGGTTGAATATAAATATTGAAATTGGAGATTTGAAGTATTGACAAAAGATAGCGCCCTCAAATTTATAGTGCATGTCATTTGAATTTATAATAATGGTTGTGTGCATTTGCATCGGGCATCTACAAACAAGTTATCAAACGTGACATCTAATAAACAAACATCAAGCAGAAATTTGCGAATAAACATATCGGGTGCATGTACAAAGGATAACAAATTATGTAAAAATACTCGGAATGAGATGCACTCTAATACTTGCACGCAGTTAAAGGAACAACAGAATAAAAAGTAACATACCAGCCCACAGGACAGTTGCATTGGTTCCTTCGATGCAATTCTCGCCTGCTACATCTCTGCATGTTACACTTAAGCTCATTCGAATCCTTTCCTTGGTGTTATTTCGGATGTAAACATCCATATTAGTCATTTCATGAGCTGATATAGAACCATTATAGCTTTCATCACCACCATTATCAATACTCTCAGCTTTATGTCCAGGTTTTGCTAGCCTGAATTCGTAAGTTAACGGGTCGGGCAGTAAAATATCCATTACCGACGTTTGCAGTGCAGCTTGAGTAGCATCTTTGATATTCAACTCGCCCAAGCTATTTCGCCCGGATTGCCATCGTACTTTAATTTTCGATATTAAGTTGTTGATAGAACCATTAAGCTCTGCTTTAGTGTTCCACTCAGCCACAGTCGAAACTTTACTGCCTAAACTGTCCTTTGAAAACATGGAGCCATCAAGAACAGGTAGCTTAAAGTGCTCCAGTGGTATTAATACACGTGCAGAATAATCTCGATCAATTATAGTTTTAGGGTGATCTTCCTTATTCGACGTATTATTTACTTGGACTGATACATTAACTTCAAAGACAACATCGGTTGGATTGGATAATTCAAGTTCGAGAAGATGCAAACCCCAGCTTCCTTTGGAGGGATCAAACTTAACCAATCTATCTGTACCATTATGAGTAGTGAGCTCTTCAGGGGTATTTTCAGTAACGGAAATGGGTTTTGGAAGGGTTTTGCCAACGTGTGCAGGAATTTCCATTGAGAGTAAGCGTGCTTTAACAAATCGCAAGCCTTGTAAAACAGATACATGTAATGGAACAGTTAAGCGCCGTCCTGGAGGAACAGGAAATTCTGCAGTCGAGGATTCTTCGGGATGTGATAATGGTCCTGGATAAAACAAAAGGATATATACTAATTGAATAATCTCATTTATGTAATAAACAAATAAAACTGTCTGTTTGGGGTGTAAGAAGACCAAAGTAGACTACAAAGTCTCATAGTAAATGATCAACTAGTTGAAGAAAGAAACAAAATTGTTCCATGGATATGTCGAAAACATGTTATTTATTGAAGACCTTGCTCGAACAAAAATGAGTAACAGTTGGCCTCACGCACTAAGGTGTATCTCCAACTTCCTTTCCTAAATTTGTTTATAAATTACATTTAACTACATGATTATCCATTTTCACAAATAAAAACAATATTTATATTGTACATGCAACAAAAGGCACAAGCTTTTAGATCAGCGGCAAAAAATGGAAAAATTGTTATTTTTCTTCTAATAGATTCGCATGGTGGCTACCATATTGCCAATAGATTGTATTGCAATGTTCATTCGCCAAAATGGAAGTTATATATGCTCTTATGGAATAGGATTAGGCACTTGTATTTAAGTGATGCAGACAACATGGAAGTGCAAGCTACCATGAGGCTGTAAAATTTGTGATGGTCCAGGGTATTATTGCTAATTGACAGAAAATAAAGGACAACATGGAAGTGCAAGACCATGAGGCTGTAATATTTGTGAGCAACAAATAAGTAAAAGGATGGAAGAAAAGCTACCAGCATAGTGAATAATCAACAATGGACTAGTTCCTTCCTTTGATATCCTCCTTGAATTTCCAGAAGTGCTCCTGCTAGCATCCTTGTCCAAGTCAGCCAAGCATAGTTGCCATGCTTTTATGGTAACCGCAATTGTCACTTCTGCCCCCGGCTTCAGAGGAAGCGCCGATCTTAATGTTTCATGAGAAATTGAAATAACGGAATCTTGATTTTTCCCAGTTAGCGATATATGTGCCTGCTCAACCGACACAGTTCCAGCATTTGTAAGATTTATCCAAATATCTCGAATTTCACCTTCATACAAAATGGCAGCGCCATCACCACCAACAACACGAGGTAGTAGAAGGGGAAGGGATGGTACAACATTAATATTAGAGGTCGGCACACTTTTATGTTTTGTTGAGCCACAACATCTGAAAGGATCGGAAAGAACAAGACCCTGTGCTGCTCCAAGGAGCAAGTTATCAACTTCCTGGAAAAGGTGTTCTGTGATAACACCAAAACAGTGCACAATGCATCCGGGAATTGAAACTGGACCAACTTTAGTTGGAATTCCTGAGAGCAAGATAACCTTGGAAGTGTTAGGTGGAAGGCTCACACTTACAGGAAAAGCATCTAAATTCCCGGAATGGACTGAGAGATAAATGCTTTCAACTAGTAAGTTGAAGCCACAGGGATTTGCTAATTCAACCAAAACTTGAACCGGCTCCCCAACAATCCATGTTAACTGTTGCTTACCGTTGTCAGTTGTAACACCCTTGCTAAAAGGAGTATAAATAAAAGGACCAGAAGGAGCTGAACCTGTCCACCACTCTTTCTTTCCTGGATTCCTCTTTATGATATCTACTTGAGAGGGATGGAGCGGAAATGAATGTAACCTGAAGAGAATGGGCCAACAGCAAGTATGCACCAAGTGAGAACACTTAATGCTTTATTATCTTAAATATTCCCCAGTTCAGGTTAAGTCAGAGTTTGTATTAAACCCTAGGAGAGAAAAGGAAGTTTTTTTTCAAGGGTCGGTACCTTTGTTTTAACAAAATGAACTAGAGCCTTTGTTTAACAAGTATGGATTGGAAAGGTCAATCTACTACCACAATAAGGTCACAGATGAGGCAATAAGATAGAGTGAGCATGTCAATCCACAGAATCACATGCATTTTCACTGCATCAATTACTACAGGCATTTTTCTCAAACATGACACAATGAAAGAAACATGATCACCTGACTGAAAGAAGGAACTATAACCACATAATCATAAACAGTTTAAACCATGAAGCAGTGACTTTCTATCTTGAAAAACTATAAATTCAATATATATGTTCTTTTCGGCACACCAAGGGTGAAATTATTTCTGCCAGTCAACTATAAAGTACTGAGTTGAATTATCCACCACCTTTCACAATATAGTTATGTAAGCATCAGATCAGATGGACTACAAGAGTATGGACCATAAACTAATTAGTCCATTTAATTTAAATAGTTTACCATCAACACTCAAGACTTATCTAGCCATTTAGATATATGCTCGACAAAGGAAACACGACTTTATCTTCATAAACAGTATTTACAGAAGGGGAAAAAATGACCGCTATAAAGACCAAGACTGAAAGATTTGAATAACAATAAGGGAGAAAAGCTCTTCCTTGGATAATAATTTCAGAGTGAAAGAGTTGTGAAACGGACAAGAAGATACCTGACAAAAGGAAGGGCAGGATCAGCACAGCGTGTGCCAGGTGGAAGCCTTTCAGAAGAGTTGTTAAGCGAACTTGCCAGACCACTCTGCCCTGCAGGTGTGATGAGTGGATAAAATGATCTGAGTAGACGTGCTGCTGCACTCCATGCTGCGAGAGGATCCCCAGCTCGAACTGAGGACATCAATATTTCCCTCAGAACAACCATTTGTAGGGTACTCCATTGAGACTCAAACAAGGATATTATTGACTGGGGATGCACCTTTCCACCCTCTATATGACTAGATCCATGTTCCTACAGTAAAAATAAAAAGAGAGAACAAACAGTTCAGGTCACAGAAAAATATAAAATAGAAAAGAAAGCTGGCAGTCAAGAGATCAAAGTGCATAACATATTATTTCTCAGAGTCGCTTTACACATCAAATAATGACCGCATGACAGATTGCAGTAGCCTAGAGTATATGTTTGTTTTTCAATCATGATACAAATTGACAATGTCAAATCATTGGTCGACTTTGTTAAGTTTTATTACTTTATTGAGTATAATTTGCTCTAAGAAAAAGAATTTTTCATTTTATCCCCTAATCTAGGTGAGGTTTGAGGCACTAAAGTGGTGCTTACTCCAACTGAAATCACTATGGAAAGTGGTGGATCTTTGCTTCCAGACAGTTTAACAGTGTGCTGGGACATTTTTAACTTTAGCCCCCACCCCACCCCGTGCGTTTTTTTTTGGGGGGGGGGGGGGGGAGGGACTCCATGGTTAGCCAGGAAAGCTTGATATGTTGTACCATCAATCAAACTAAACAAATGGGACAACAGTCATCATGCAAATGACAAGATAATGAGAGAGTTCAGGATGGTGCTTACAAGTGGTGATGCACAAAGTTTTGGATTGGCCCCTCTACTTTGAACATGGTATGCCTTTGAGGTTAGGGACAAAACCTGCATAGCGCTTATAGCTGCACATGTATTATCTTGTTGCAAATACAGCTGAGAAACTTGCCGAGAAAAGAACGCTGCTTTTCGCTGATAACCAAGACTTCCAAATAATCTTGCAATTTCAACATATAATATCAGGCGATCATTGGCATCAATCAGGGACTTAGCTCCATCAGCAGCACCCATCAACAGATCTACAACCTCCTTAGCAAGCTCACGCCTGTCAATTGAAGATTAATACCACCAAAATTACATTCAAGCATTTTTAAGGCCACTGATAAGTAAATTTAAAGGCTTTTCCTTTAGAAGATGACCTTTATTTCTATGGAATGGTTTCAGAAAAAATAATAGGGCAGAAAGGTAAAACACTTCAATGGAACAACCTAAACAAAACTTCAGAATTTTATGGTGCATAATTACAACACACCAAATTACAATGTCGTGCCATTACAAAAGTGGTAACAATGACAATTCTGGTCATGTGTATACACACACACACACATGCAACATGCGCGGTCGTAGATGATTCGGCTTCCAACTCGTACAATAATTTGAATTTTGACAAAAATCAACATCAACGACTCCATGATTACAAGTCTCTTGAAATTAGATAGTGGCGAATCCATGAGAATTACAAATAGCCCAATAACAGTAAACAACTAGACACAAATATAGCTACCGTGAGAGACTCTGCACAGATAGCATTAAGTCATGGCATTAACTAAAGTCGCCCTTATAATCAACTAATGTCTCTTGCGGTTAATAGATACAAACCAACTTTTAATTGCTAAGTAGAGGGCCTGAGTTTAGCAGCTTCAAGCAAAAAAGGGTGATAAACATATTCTAACACCATATTGACAATTTTCTGAAAAATAAGCAATTCACATAGCTTAATGAAGAAACAGTTTGGCAATCAGAAAGATCCTTGCCAGCTAATAATAATCCTAGGAGCAGATCCATGATTTCACTCATTGAAAGAGATCTACTCACTATTTAAGACCCTTCAGTTATGTAGCATAAAACAACTCATCAGACATACTGAAAATTGATGATATTCTTTAGCATAAAGGCATATTTGGATAACTACAGTCTGCATCTCACGATTTAAAAGCAACAATCCCAGTGTAAGAAAAGGATAGACAAACTATGCAGTCTCACCTACAGAGGTATCTAGCCAATTTCAATGCAGCCTCAAGTTCAAAGCTGACCGTTGAGACTCTATAAAATACAAACAAATTTTTGATACAATAATGTTAGTAGAAGGAGAAATCGAAAATAAATCATCTACATGTAGCAGTGCATAGAAGAAAAAAAACTTGGAAGCATAGAATAAGCTGAATAAAAAGAGTGTGTTAATATAAGCAAGAGGAAGGAGCTATCTTGGTTTTGCAATAATATCATGATGAATGTAAACAAATAGTTGCATTGTATTTTCTCAAAATTATTTGCCGAAATACCCCTTTAAAAAACAAGCATAGGCTAAAGTGTATTTGTGATTTCCAATTATATAATGATAAAGTGGATACAGTACTTTATCAAGTACATATGGTGTCTGTGAATTGACGTTTTCATTTGGTCTGCTTGCTCCTAAATGTTTGACCAATGTTGTCAGGAATGTTGACTTTATGTGAGGTGTAAAATTCCCTCTACAATTGTCAATTAATTGAGATCGAATGGAATCCCTGAACCATGGATCTGAGAACACTGTCTACGCTACAATGCCAACCACAACTTAGCCCCTATCTGACTCAAATTATGAATATAGAGAAAGCTTCGAATAGAAGGTAAACCAGCAAGTAGGTAAGATTATATATAGAGCTGTAAAGATGGACTGAGATAAATTGGATAGGTCTACAGTGGGATACTAGTTGGAGACCACTTATATAGCTTATTTACAGCTAATAAATAATTAGAAATATAGAGTACATTTTTCAAATGAAAACACAGAACTTTTGGTTCTTTATTTGACTATATGTTTTGTTGTTTCATTTTATTATGAAATTTCCATCTCTTAGGCAGGGTTAGTCAATTGGCACAACAATCTAGAACTAGAACTTATCTGGAAAATAAAATTTCATCAATTAGAATTGGAACCAGAAGTTCATATTTTGGTGTTACTCATGACTGCAGCTGGAACTAAATCTAAAAGAAAAAATATTCTACTAAATTTTTTTCTGTATATAAAAAAAGTAGTTCCATAACTAAAAATTACCCCATCACTCGGATGGAACAAAATTGAAAAAATTAGAGCTACCAAACCTCTCTCTCTCTCTCTCTAAAATCCAATCTAATCAACACAAAGTCTCTCGATGACTCGATCCCTCATCAAATCCAATATGATAAATACAAAGTCTCGATCCCTCATCACAATCTAACTGAATCAAAATAATAACAAAGCCTAATGCAATCACAAAATGCAATATTCTCCATAATATTTAAACCCACATTTAGGCCTAATATAATAATGCAATTAAAAGGAAGACAAACATTTAATTATGTATTATTAATATGAAGAGACCTCATTTACCACAATTAAACATGCAAAATGTTCTTTAATCTTCCAATCCATTTAAAAACAAATCTCATTTTTCATTTAATCAATCCAAATCCTTACTCATATTAATATATTTATAAAAATCTTATTAATACCATTATTTGTATTTGATGGAATAACAATAACAATTTGTAATCATTATTAGCTATTATTCATGAACATGATTAATTTATTTTGGTATTTATAAATCCACTTATTCTCTCGATATGTTAAATTTCAAAATTAACAAATCCGCTTATTCTCTCAATTTTTTTAATATAATCATGTGCATTTTCTCGATATAATCATGTTCATCGCACGTTCTCGATATAATCACGTGCATTTTCTAAACAGAAAAAAAAATAGAACCGATCCGGCAGCAAACTACAATCGTTTATATTAAGGATACCTAATGTTCTAAATTCTGTATGCCGATGTCGTGTCGGCCAAAAAATTTCAATATTGGATATCAAATATTATGAAATGTTAGGTGGTATGATCAAATATCAGGTTGTACATTTTTGTAATGTAAACGTCATTTATATAACTTATAACTTATTTTCTGAAAAAATATTAATTTATTCAGATTTTTTGTTTTATTCAATTTATATCTTCCTCAATAGTTCAGTGATAGTGCGGTCATCTATTAAGCGAATGGTCGTAAGTTCGAATCCTACATGAAACGAGGCCTTGAGGAGAGAAGATGAAATGAGATTCCTGAAAATTAAGTTGATCCAAATGGACAGGGTTACAATGCCCAAAAAAGAAAATTATCCTCGAAATTTTTCCCTCATAACTATAAATGTTGACCTAAACGCTGAGATGTTGATCGGTATTTACCGAGGACCGTTACCTGAATTTTTTGCATGTCCATATTGTTTTCTCCACAAAACCGATAATTCAGCGATGTCGGCTGACATTTAGAACACCGGGAAAACCCTTCATATCCTCATGAGGGGAACCGTGTTCCAAGACTGGATGCGAACGAGGGGAAAGATTGAGATCAGAAGATGAAGTTGCACACGAAACCTTAGGTTCTGTCATTGTTCGAATCGGTTAGGATTTGATTGTCATCGTTTTGTAGTTTCCTAGTAGCGAGAGAGATAAGATGTGAGAAAGGGAGAAGATAGTAATTTCTAATTAATTTTTTGAATTTTTATTTTTTCCCTCAGATTATTCAATGAGGGTAGAATTGTCTTTTAATCTCTGTGTTAACGGTGCTATAATAAATAGAACCAAAGGATTCTAAATGGATACTTACCGGCAATCAGACTATTGCGGCAAAAAAACTGGCTAGGATTTTGAGAGTGCAAGAGAGATTGAAAAAAAAGAAGGATGAGGGTTTATATAGAGTTAGACGTGTCAAGATAATTGATAAGACTTATTTTGCTCCTTTTTTAATTTAGTTGTAATAATATATTTTAAGAGTTTGATATGGACACGTGGCAGAATTTTGTGGCACCGAACATGAGAAAAGATTTAATAAGGATTCATTTTGCCGCTCGTTTGATTTATCTGCAATAATTAAGAATGATTATCTAAAGTTAATTTGATCTCTTTCTTATTTAATTGTAAAAAGGATGGAGTAATCAATTTCTCAAATTGATTGCTGAGGTGGTATCTTCTATTTTTAGTAAAATCAGAACAAAAAATTAAAAGATCCCACATTGAAAATTAGTTCTCTCAGTCCATTTTTCTTTTCCATTAACTTCTCTTTGTAATAGTTTCATTTTGAAATAAAACTGGCTATGAAGTTTAATTTCCTTCATACAATTTTGCCCTTGATCATGTAATTACACACCTGCCAACTGTCCTTCCAATTAAAACTGCTTTCAGATCATGGGTTAAAACCTCTTTTACTAAACTAATAGATATAGTGATTTGAACCAAATTAAAAAAGAAAAAGATAGACAACGTGAAAGAAGGATATGTGATTCAGCAAAAAAAATGGCTCCTTACCTTTTCGATCGAGATAGAGAATGAAGAGTTTTTTCTCTTAAGAGATTTCTTTTATTTATTTTAAAGTTTTTATGTTCAAATGATAATTTTGATCAAAATTCTAATCTTCTTCCTTTTCTTTTTCATAGTAGTTTTGTTTAAGGAATTATGATAAAAGAATCGTAAGACGGTGATCGCATATATACCATGAAGATTAATTTATATCATATTTGTTCTCTTTTAATTTCTTTTCGAGTATTTTTATTTATGAATTGTACTTTAGTATGTAGAAACATTTTGTGCCAATGGCTCTTGGATTTGTAAATCAAATAGCTCTGATTCCAATTCTAATTTTCTTTTTTATATAGTACTATCATTTGAATAATCATGATAACAGAATCAAAAGATGGTGATCGTATATATTCTTGAAGATTGATTTATATTTATAAGGTTTGTTTTCATCCATTTTCGTTTCTGGTATTTTTATTTGTGAATTGGATTTTATTCTATACAAACATTTTATGTCAATGGCTCTTGGGTTTTTAAATCAAATAATAATGTAATAATCTCTCAGCGTAATTATCAAACCATTTGTCTTAATTTCAAGTTATGTTATTTAAAATTTGATGGATGCATATTTTCTCTATACAATTATATCAAATACACACGTGTATCGCATGCAAGATACTAGAACTAAGAATTGTTAATACTGATTTATTACTAATAAATATAGATAATTGCCATTTTTATTGCAAGTCCTTAAAATAGATAAATAAAATATGAAAAATGAACCGATTAATTAAATTTCTTTCCTCCTACTCCTATGTTTAAGGTCCACTTTCTCTCTATCAAAAGATAACCAAATCTCACAAAATACCAAAAGATAGTGAGTGTGGACCCACCTGTCTTTCTCTTACATTTATAATGTTTAAACAATATGCTCAACCCAAAACAATGGAATTTTTATACAAGAAAATTAAAATGGTATTTGCGCCAGTAGGTTCAAAGGAAATATAGGTAGAAAAGCACCATGTCAATTCCTTACTATTTGCTGCTACATACAAAATTTGGAATGATAAATTGTTTAGCTTAATATTTCTATAAGCAAAAAGTCAACTTAATGAAGGGATTATCTTTTGCCATGGGGAATAAACAATAGGATTAATGCTAATGGTATGCCAACCATTGAAGTGACCAAGTCGCAAACTCTTTAATGTTTATGTTTGGACTTTGATGGTGTCCTTATTAACCCTATTAAATATTTCAAATAGTATACAAATACGAGGATGCTGATCATGAGGTTAGTGTCCTACAGTATCCATTATGGAAATTGAAATTAATTTAATATGTAGGGCCTCAATAAATAATATACTAGCTTTCTATTTCTAATTATAATTCAATATCAATAAAAGTATGCATCAAATTTAGCTATTACTCACTGCCGCCATAGTTTGACGCCGGTGAGTTTACATTTAGAAACCTCCGGTTCTACTTATTTCTGCCTAGTGCTTTCTAAAGAAACTATTATCTGTGCTACTAATTGAACATAAATGTTTAATTTGGGCTAGACTGATAAGTCAATAGATAAAAAGAACATTCCAGTATAATTTCAATTCTTAGTTCTAGTAGTTTTAAAATCCCATTAGGAAAAGTCCCAGTCCCACAAAAGTTTTACCAAAATGTTCTATTTCTATCTAAAACTTGTTTACATAAAGAGCTGTCAAGATGAAGTAACGAAGTACAAATTATTTGTCAAGACTTTATTTATTTTAGTGGGCGCATTTATCAGAGAGATGAAACTTAGATCAAAATGCAGCTCCAAGTAATGAAGTACAAATTATTTGTTAAGACTTATTATTTTGGTATTTACTGTTGATACATAATGATATATTATAACAAAGTGGCCCTTGTAATATAGTTTTCTACAAACAAACCCAAAAAGAGGAAATAACATAAAAAATTTGCAATAGAATGTATGATCACTACCTACCTTTGTGCGTTATCTTGTAAAAATGATCTCCGATAAAGCTGAATAACATTGGAATAGCGGTACCTCACTTCTTCCTCTAATTCAGGATCTTTCTGACCCATTCGGTCCATCTGTACCCAATGGAAAGCCATGCATGCAATTAGAATCTCCTAAAGTACTGAAGAGAAGTAATAAATTTGAAGTCCAAGAGTACTGACAGATCGTATTTAGTTCAATGTATCATGAGAACTTATTTATATCATCAAAAGGAATGAAAGATATTTGCTTTCTCCTATCCTTATCAAAAAAAAAATATTTCCAGTGATTGGCATGCAGCTTAACAAAGTAGAAAATTCCAATATAGTAAGCTCAAAGATGGTACCCACCAGCAAGGCACATACACTACCCTCAAGTGCACCAGCATGCCAAAAAACATCGTTAGTTAACCTAGCAAGCTCTATTGCTGTAGAATAATGGGCATTTGCATCAACAGGTGATCCCGCCAACAAGCAATAGTCCCCTATTGTTTTCTGAGCACGACCAAGCCTTCTTTTCTTCGCTTTAATCACCTGGATATTCGCAAGGTAAGAAATTTGTTGGCAATTCATACATGATGCAGAAGCCGAGAAGAAGAAATGTTAAATCCTCAGAACACCTAAAGAATAAAACCTCCTCAGAGCCGAGACTAGCTTGGGAATCTAAGGGCGTCTTCAATATAGTCCCTGTAGATTCTGCACGAAACACCCATTTCTCAAATTCCATTAACAGTGTAGCAGCGAGATCTTGCACCATTGTGAGCATGTGAAGTTCTTGTGCTTGTTGATCAGAAGGAGGAAACAATATAATATCATTTTCCTTCTTACGGCCCTCCTCTAACTATCGCCGTTAATAAAATATATATTAATAAAGCAGTCGCAGAAAAATGAAGAAAAGAGCTTCTTAATAAATCTATAGATAACCAAAAGTGTAATAAATGGCAGTAAGAAGAATAGTATGAAATCAAATGGTTACGATTCAAACATTATAGGCTGAATGCTAACATCAAATAGCCCATGCACTTAACTATTTCATGCAAAGAAAATTGCAGGATTGCTTCTTTATTCTGGTACTTCTAATATTGAATGAGTACAAAGAATATCGAGTTACTTGTACATGTATACTTATTTTTAGAACAGATACACGTCATCTACCTACGTCATAGTCTGGGTTTCAAATGTCTCACACAGTGCAACCAAACTTTTCCTTAAGAGAGAGTTCACTGGAATGCCAATTGAGAAAACGAATACGCTCTAATTATTCAATATCAGTTAACATCGGCTTATATGAGCTTCTGTAGTCTAAATTACCCAGTCTAAATTACCCAAAAGTCCGAGTAAATTAAAGTTTATCTTCGATTTTTGGAAGGTCCATATACATGAAGATACTACTCCAACTCAATTATAAAATCAGAGTTAGATAAAGCAATGGTTTTGTCTATATTATTTTTTCTGGTATAGGAGAATTCAGAGGAAGTAGATTGGTATTAAGGATTATGGCAAGTCTCTCTCAAGTTGTATTTGTTATGAGAGCTTTGTGTCATGTTGATATTGGATTGCAAAATTGTGTCATATCTTTCATGGTGCATTATGCTCCATTAAGTATTAGCCGCTGAGGGCCTGGGGCACAAGGCAAAAACACTAGTGGCAATCACCAATGCAGTACTCTTACATGCATTCATCAAAAACTGACAACTTTTCCCAAATTTTTAGTTGTTAAAACAATAATACCTGTTTAGCAATCATTTTGGAGTTGATATAACTGCAGTTATCCTAGCTCTATATCCAGACAGGGCCTGAATTTCACAGCCTCAGTCAAAATCTCAAATTTCGGCTTAAAATCTTCCAAAATCCTAGTTTTACTCAATTACAGTGACATCGCGATCGAAATCAAGCGCCGATTACAACTAATTGAGTGATCGGGGATTTCACCTGCGAATCGCTAGGGCAAAACGCGAAGCACCTCGTGGCGAGCGCCGATCCGTAGCCCTTGCAGGCGTTCCCGAACTGCTCGACGACGAGATCGAGGTCAGGCGAGGTAGGGCAGTGGCATATCCCGACGACGGCGAGGATCTTGCGGTTGGACTGGAAGTCCTCCCAGGGGCTCGCCGGCGCCCCGCCGATCATGTACTTGAACTTTAGGGTTCCTGTGTCCCACGGCTGATGCGCGAACGGCGACTTCTGGTGCTCGGAGTAGAAGGAGCTGATCGACGAAAGCTCAACGCGGGTGTGGCGCGTGAGCATCGCGATGTAGCTGCGGATCGCCGGCGAAGGGATCGCGCCGCCGGTGGGGACCACGGCGACGCGGATCATGGATCCGCTCTCCATGCTCACGTCCGGCTCCATTATAGAGAAAGCGAGCGAGAGAGAGATCTTGAAGAGAGAGAAAATGAGAGAACAGAGAGAGAGGAGGACCACTGTGAGATAGGTTGGAGATGCAAATTTACATATGACCCCCAGGCTTAGGTACTGTCATATATCAAACCTCCAATTTTGAGATGTTTGGATTGTGTTTTATATCCATTTGAGCACCTGGGTGCGATAGAAAAGAAAAGCGTGAAAAACTAATAGGCAAAGATATGGATAGATTGAGACTAAAATAATTGAAAATACTCCATTTTGTTTTTGAATCATGGATGTACTTCAAATTTGGTCTTGCCATGCAGATTTTAATTGGATCGTGTTCCACACTATATGGTTTGAACGCTGAAAAAGAAAGTATTCTAATACTTGACAAAAATAATCTTGTTTATCTCAATTCCAGCTAAAGTTATAAGTGTTTTTTAAGTGCAGAGTAGATAAAAATATTCTCATTGAATGTATTGGGTTTTAGGGCTTTCATATAAGAATATATAATAAACGAAAAGAATGGTTGTGTGGAAATGTTGGAAGTGAAGCATATGGCATGATAACTAAAGAAATTGGTGTGTGTGTGTGGGGGGGGGGGGGGGGTGGGGGGGGAGGAATTTCACATAGTGATGATGCTCAATATTGGCGATCTCCAAGATCAGGATACGTGGCAGATGACGTGTCCTGGAACTCAGAAGGAAGGGCCCACGGGGGCCGACCCGATCATCCCCGTACCCGACCTGCAAGCACAAGCTGGCTCACCTCAGAGCCCCTGAAAATTGGCCTCCTCGGCCTCTCAGCTCGCCCCGAGCTACCACAGGACCAAGACTCCTCGGCCCTCTCGTTCGCCCCCGAGCTCCCCAGCCGAGGCCATCTTCCTCGGTCCTCCGACCGACCAACTCCACTACTCACAGGCGTAACCGTCGCTCCGTAAATCTCGTCATGCGTGGATTCTCCGCCAGCAACGTCCCACGTTCCACGCCATCACGATCCTTATTAATGGGCGATCCGCCCTTTACGCGGGCGTGACGTCGGGAGCGTAACTGCCGGCAAGATTCTCGCGCCTACTGCTGCGTGCTGCCGCCACTATATAACCTCCATCACAGAGGGATCAAGTAAACCATTTTTTACTCCACTTAGCCGTTACTCTGCTCGGATCTCGTACTAACTTGATCGTCGGAAGGTCCTCAATGGTACCAACCCATCCCGGGACTTCCTTGCAGGTACTCGGCGCTAAACTCCTCAAAACCACCAATCTCCTCAAAACCCATCGAGACACACACGCAACAGGAGATCACCTCCAAAATCCACCGGAAGATATGTTGCGCCACGGCAGCGCCCCGGCCTCTTGCTCGAGGCCAAAATGCGGAACAAAAAATTTTTCCTTACTCGGAAACCGGCGCTACCGCGGACAAAGAAAACCCGGATCGTAACCATTAACCTAATCTAGCTAACAAGAGATGGGGTGAGAGATATACCAAGCGATCCGTGTCCTTCGGTCTTCGTCTCCACTCCGATCTCCCGCGGAATCTTCGTCACCTCCTCGCTCGTCGGAAAGGGCACCACGTAGCCGGAATCTTTTACGGGCTCCCGCCTCTTGACCAAGGCAACTCGGGCGCGAAGTTGGCTAGCCGACGCGTCCAAGGCTTGCTATAGAATAGTGTAGTGAACTTGTCTCTTTAGGGTTCTTAGAAGTTGCCATGGATGTTTGGAGGAAACAAGGATTAAAAAAATGGTGCTTGCATTTTTCTAGCAAGTAAAATGAGATCAAGAAAGAAACTATGAAGCTCTCTTTCTTTTTCTTCTCTCTTTCTTTTTCTTCTCTCTTTTTCTTTTTCTATCAAGTGAGAAGAATGAATCATGGTGGAGGAATGAGAATAGCAACCATAAGAAGGGAGGTGAGTGTAGGAGCAAAAGAAAGGTGACCATATCCAAACCTCACATCCCTCTCATCACAAATCCACTCAAAAGATAAGAAATGGAAATGACCAAAATAGAATATCATCATGAGGCAAGTCTCATCAAAATGCAACATATGCAAGAAAGCCCTCCACTAGTAAGTTAATTGCAAACATGCAATTAACACCCTCCATCAAGAAAGTCCGACCGAGAAGGAATGAAGGAAAACCGGCCGGAACGGAATGCAAGCTGGCAACTTCAGAAAAACTGATCCCGTAATAAAATACGGGAAAACCCTACTACTGCAAATACATGCCCGCATTTGTATTCCCACTGAACACAAATGCAAAGAGACAAAACTACACTATCAAATACTAGGATCCGGCTTAAGCCAAAGCCGGCTAGTAAAAACCGTCCGATCATGATCCGTGCAATACCGCACGTATCTGATCGAACCCTGCCATATCTCCATACGGCCTCTACAGCGTTTCGCCCGAAACTTGAGTAGCTGAAAGTGTGGTGGACTCTAAAGACTCGTCAATACCTTGGCTGTGGATTTAACCACTAGCACGTCAGAGGTATAAGCCAATACGTGACGGGCCACCAGGTATTGACCAAATGGGACGTCGATGAGGAAGCTCACCCCGACACCCAACTGAGCCTGTCAGTGACAATATCCGTACAGTCCGGTCCGTTCGTCTATGAGTATCGCATGGCGGGCTTAGGGGGTTGGTGAAAGTCAGACCCCCAAAAGCGGTACAAGTCGTGTCGGAGCGAAGCCCAGAACACCCTGAGATACTACTGGAATACCTACCAGTAAATCTCCTTGCCTCGGCCGAGGGCTTTGTGTAATGGCTCTCCTAGACACAGCGCGACCTCACCCCCAATACCGGGAGAGACGAACCCCTGAAGATCCGCTCACTGCCTCCATGTGGCTCGGGACTGTACCCAACTAAAACCTGTTTGCACGACTCCTTTGAGCCGTGGTAGGGTAGTAATCAAAGCACAGTGGGAACTCACACAAGACAAATGACGATCCTCAGGTCGATGAACTAACCTGTACACATGTCACCAGGGAACTGCTATCTGACATCTGGTATATGACCAACTAGCAGGTTCCCGGCGAGTCCTGTCCGGTGTACTCATAACCCAATGAGCACCTGTATACATCTTAGGTGAACCAACTGACACCAGTGGCTTGTGAGACCGGCCACCGCCCCTCGTCGGGGTCTCGACTGTATACACTAGTCTACTAATGGAGTATCGATGCCCTGTCTCGAAACTCCTACGACTAGGGACCTTTTAAGGATGTGCTTATAGACTACCAGCTCCCACGTATATGATCGCCATCATACTGCTGGCAGTCAAGCAAGAATCCTAGGGGCTCTATCAACGTGTAATAGCGACATGTCAGGTCACCTAAAGCAGTACACGATGATAAAGATAAACCAGATAGCATACTATCATCTCGAGTAAGACTGTCCTACCGGGATAGGTCCTCCCTCAATCATTGCAATCACGTGCCTGTGATCCAATAATTGACTCTGAGGGCACTATCTCCAACAATCTCCCACTTGCACTCAAGGCTAATTATTGCGATGCCGCATACTCACAGCCCGTGTGATACCGAACACCCAACTCCTCTACTAGTCAGTCTCACAAAGCTCGTTTGTGAGACTATTGCGTTCGAGGAATAGCCTCAGTGAGTGGATCCGCTGTGATGTTTCTTTCTATGTCTCTCTATATCTCAAGTTCGCGGAGAAAACCATCTCCCGAAATGAGCAATACCTGTCTTAGAATGTCTGGATGTCTGATGGGACCTAGCTCATAAAAGAACTTCAAATCCAAACTTCTTAGACTGTATCGAAAACTGAACTTAATCAGTATCCTGCGCCAGGCCACCCTCAGTATTGCCTTGGACCACCTGTCCAAAATACTGCCCCTCGTCAGAAGGAAAACTATAACTCTGACAACCTCCTTGTCATCCATGTCACCTTGGAAGCCTGGAATGATAACTGTCTCCTAAAGGAGGCTGCCGTTATCATATCCCTAGAACATTCACTTATGTTCTAAAACTGCTTCCGACTGTTTCTCCAGGATTGGATCAATATCAACTTATTGCATCTAGTGCAAGAACAACATCTGGTGTGGTACTTGACATCTCATGATTGACTCAATTGTCCAAGCAAGTGATCTGCCAATCATGAGTATCCCTCTCCCCTTTAGTCTATAAGACACCTTTAGAGAGGGTGACTCCATCAACTGCAGGTACACTACCATGCCAGGAGTCGTCCATTCTAAATACTCATAGAATGCTGTCAAGGTACCCAGATTGGGAAACCACCCAAATCTAGATCTAAAACCATAGATCTAGTAACCAATATGTCTGATATAATATCCAAATCCTATGTGGAGAAAACACTGTGTGACGACCAAAGTATAACCGATCGTAGTACAGGGATATCACTTCCTATTACCTTCTCAACAGATCCACCCCCTTATTCTGATGACGTCAAAACTATGACTGTCACATCAGAAATAGATGATCTATCTCCGCTACATCTGCTTTGGTCTATAAATAGACATAAGCCTGATGTCCACCAATGCTTCCGCTGCTCCCACTGACTACGACAACCCTCTGGCAGAGTCATATAGACGTGCACTTCTAAAGCTAGTTTAGAACGACGCTATACTCATCCTCCTGCCGGGTCTCGCAGCCTGGAACAACAACAATGGCAAGTGTGGGTAAACAAGAACTTCCCTGTCACCGTCCTTGAGGCTACCGGAGTACCTCTCGGGTGCCTGAAGTTACCCACCTTATCTGCGGAGTGGCCAATGGAATGTCAAACCAGATTGAATCTTTAGGTTCCTTATCAAATCTTCAGTAATCGTTTGTGGTTCTGGAATTACTTCCAGTTCTACCATACTCCCACTACTGTTTTCTGAAAAATCCATTCCTTTTAACATTGTGGCGAGTCTAGAACAATATTGCTATTGTTCATCCAGATGGTAGAAAGTCAACCCTCGTCATAGCCTGGGTCAACCCACAAACAGCCATTACAGAAACGTGCCTTGAGTTGTTCAGTGTCTGGTTTTAAGCATAAGCCGGACAACTCCCCGTACCTTAACATCGTTAAGATACGAACTGTTCTATATCCAATATAGAAACAGAGGCACTGATTTAATTTAACCAGATTCAAATCATGCAGCTGTCACCAGTGCATGTCAACTAAATGGAAGGAGGCCGATCAGCGTTACTCAACTTAGGAATGCTTCCAATTATGAGTAACCTGAAAGAGAAGCAATATCTCTTTATCATTACTATCAACTGAATACCATACGCAAGTATCTACATCTTCGATTACTTTGAAGAATCCCGATTCTTGCTATACCTGGTTCTCTACTCTATTCAAATACCTATAACTCCTCAAAATTTAGACCCTTGTGTTTCCACGAAACACATGTCTAAGAACTAGAGAAGTTAAAAGTAAACAGAATATAGTATGAGGACCAACCCCTCTGTCCCAATGGACACAGGACAACATACAATACTCTGTATAAGTCCGCTGAGTCTCACAATTCTTTCACTGTGTGTCGTAGGTTGAAAACTGTACTTATGGTTAAGAAGAATTACACCGCTGTTTAATGCTCCTTACCTAACCATCCACTGATATAGGTAAATGTCGTCGACATAACTTCAAAAGGTATATCTCACTCTATAAAAATAGACGTACAGATATATCAATTTGAAATTGGTGCACAACAGCGGATATTCAAAACCAAATATTTGCCGACCGGCAAACAGCCCAGATGATCTCCTCAAATATCACCAATTGCAACGAATCCTGATACAATGAGGATGGTCACCTAATTCCCAATAACTTACTCCCACTCAGCATCTGTAAAACCATACAGATGTGAGAATCCAACCTGGTAAATACATACCCTGGAGCAAGTGTCTAATCGGGAAATCAGTTTTCCATTAACAGTACACAGTGAAACTGAAACATTGAAATGTTTCGTTGGGGTATCCTGGTATTCCTAGTAATGCCTCTACCATTATCCAGATTCACAACTGTAACCGTATAATTCTTTGCCACCTCTCCAAATCCCTTTCTATGTCTTTAGTCATTACCTTCTGTACACCCCTTTAGGCCAAATGGTTTTCTTCCTTCCCTACCGTTCGGCACCAGCCTATGGTTTGGAAGAAGACTATCCAAAAAGCATAAAGGGTGTACTGTCCCAATGCTAGGAACACTCGCAATGCGAGAGAAGGTGAAGATAAAAGACACCTGAATGTACTTTATTCCTATTTCTCCTGAACCAGGATCCATCCCCGAACTGGAACAAGTTCCTTTCGAGTTCGTATATAACCATACGATGGATTATCCAATAGACTGGGATCTTCGTAGCAATACGGAGTGTCCTGGAGAAATACAAAGGTGATTTAGGATTGGCGAAGAAATACTTGGTTTGGTCGTGAATATCAGTCGCAATTTACTTTGCCCTCCTACTAATCCCTTGCTTTGTCTTAACTTAATACCTTCTGCACACCATCGTTATGCTAATTGGTTTTCTTCATTCCCTACCGGTCGGCACCAGCCTAAGGTTTGGAAGAAGACTATCCAATTTGCGTAATAGGTGTACTACTCCTAAACCAAGGAGTACTCGCAACCTGAGAGAAGGTGAAAAGAAAAGACAACTGAATAGTCCTATCCGTTTTCTCCAGAACCAGAAACCATCCTCGAAGTCCTTCGAGTTCGTATCTAACCATACGATGGTTTTGTCCAATGGAAGTGGACGTTCGTAGCAATACGGGGTGTCCTGGAGAAAAGGGTAAAAGTAGGAGTGGCAAAGAGGTCTGCAACTCTGACAATCCAAAAGCCAGTGTTAAGAAGGTTCGGTCAACTTGGTCACTGAGTCAAAGTCTAGGGTCGGGTCAATGGTCGCTGCCAAAGAGAGAGAGAAAAGAAACACTCAGCGTGCACTCTAACCTAGATCAGAATGGTTATCACTTTGTCTAATCTGGAAACCTCCCACTGTACCTCAAATTCTCCTCCAAACCTGATAGAAGAACTAGTCGGGGTCACCCGAGGAGTAAACTAACTCATCAGTGGGAATCGGGATCCAACTATCATCGCATGATAACGTGACGGAATCCACTCACGTCACCACACTCCAGAAGGTATGCGCATGCCTGGCAAGTTTCAGTTCTTTTGAAACTCCCGATGTGATTTTTACCCCTAGGACCCAAGTGACCTTGACGAATAATCAACAAATCAAAAGGTCCTAGTCAAGTTCAACCCGTCATTATCTTGATTGCGTTAAACCCACCCGCACGACCCTTGACGAATAATCAACAAAGTCGCACGACTGTCCTAACCAATCCACTTATCCATGCGACAGAAAGCATTACAGAGCTACCGCACACTACGCCTCGGCGAATAGCAACGACAAACGTAGCGCGAATACTATGCAATACTAATCCGAAATGACGGAGGGCTACGGCTGGTTTTTGGCGAAAAATCTTTAACGTAATGAACTTGATATTGTTGAAGGAACTGGATAACTTTTTAGAAAAATATAGTGACGAAAACCTTTACTAAAGAGGTCACTCCCGGTGAAGGGATCTCGGCTCTTTCCCCGTAGAATGAGGTGCAGGATATTCCAACTGAATACCACGATGCAAAGCAAAAATAATCGGCTATAGTGAAGTTAATGCCCTGACGCAAACTTCTGTCCAAGGGGTCACTCCCGGTGAAGGGATCTCGGCCCTTGCCTCGTCGACTGAGGAGCAGGATATTCCAAATGAATACCACGATGCAAAACAAAAGTGAACGTCCTTGCAATAACAGCTTTTTGAAAAATGTTCCAACAACATCAGATTAGGTTTGTTTATCTTGCATTGATCCGAATCAACGCAGTCCCATCAATTAATCACACCACAAAGAACGAAAATATACTGATGTACGTATATGCCATCCGCATTCGCCACTGGGTCCCGTCATCACTCGTTAGGTTAGCTTACTAACGACAGAGCGGGGACTGGACTAGCGCGGATGTAAAACATATACAACATCTACTAATATATATACCAATATATTATATTTCGCTCAAGGCGTGATAAAACAACATCACAGAAATATACAGCATCACAGAACAATACAGATATCTGGAAGCCCCGGGTTTCACAGAGCCGCTGCTGAAACCCGACGTTCCCCTGGTCGTGTGGATAGCCTGTGCAATGAAATCCTAGACCCCTACGGGCGCGGCAAGTCACCCGCCAAAACCTGAAGCGAGGCAGCCCCCTTCAGCTCCGTGAATGGACCACCCAGCACTTCACGGAATCCGGCAACTTGGGCACCCCTCCTGGGTCAACCTATACTCCCTACGAGTGCGGCGAATAGCCCGCCATTCCTAGAGTGAGGCCCCCCCCGTCTCAATGCCATGAGATGCGGGCCCGTTGCCCTCTAGAACCCGGCTATCCGTGCACCCCTCCGCGGGGTAATCCTAGTACAGAAAGTAAAATATACAAATACCGGGTACATCGACCGCAACCAGGTCGTGCCCCAAAAGAATAATACAAACAGGCAGCGACGGCAGTCCACATGTCGGACGCTCGCCCCGCAATATCAAATGTACATAATACACCAAAACTGTACTAGCATTGCATCCAGGCTATCCCCCACGACCAATCCGCAACAACACAGCATAAACAAAGAACATCAACGTGAAAGTCACGTTCGCAAATCCGTCTAACCGGGCTATAGCAGTTAGACCGGATTTACCGATCGAGTGACATTCACGGTCGCAGATATAATGTAAATACTGTGAAAAATGTGTTTAAAATATCCGATCGATCAAAAATTAACAAGTGGGCCCCCAAACAAAAACTGTAGCACTCACAGAAATAATTGGCCCAATTTTAATATTCCAGAAACCACATTTTCAACACAGGAACACACTGAAAAAATTTGGGGGGGTGAACAGTAAATTCCGCGGCGGAAGGGCCGCACGAGGTGGGGTTTCGCGGCGCTTGCGCGGCGGAATAGTGAGATCATGGTGCCAAATTTTTACAGTATGCTTCTATTTCCCTGCACATCATTCTGAGACAACCAGAAAAATTTTTGGACTCAAAAAAAAATTCGACAGAAACTGATGTGCATGAAATACGTGTTTTCGGGATTTTGTTCGATCGGAAACGTAAAACACATTACACAAAAGCTAGACGAAGTTAATGGCGAGGCTCTGATACCATGTTGCGCCACGGCAGCGCCCCGGCCTCTTGCTCGAGGCCAAAATGCGGAACAAAAAATTTTTCCTTACTCGGAAACCGGCGCTACCGCGGACAAAGAAAACCCGGATCGTAACCATTAACCTAATCTAGCTAACAAGAGATGGGGTGAGAGATATACCAAGCGATCCGTGTCCTTCGGTCTTCGTCTCCACTCCGATCTCCCGCGGAATCTTCGTCACCTCCTCGCTCGTCGGAAAGGGCACCACGTAGCCGGAATCTTTTACGGGCTCCCGCCTCTTGACCAAGGCAACTCGGGCGCGAAGTTGGCTAGCCGACGCGTCCAAGGCTTGCTATAGAATAGTGTAGTGAACTTGTCTCTTTAGGGTTCTTAGAAGTTGCCATGGATGTTTGGAGGAAACAAGGATTAAAAAAATGGTGCTTGCATTTTTCTAGCAAGTAAAATGAGATCAAGAAAGAAACTATGAAGCTCTCTTTCTTTTTCTTCTCTCTTTCTTTTTCTTCTCTCTTTTTCTTTTTCTATCAAGTGAGAAGAATGAATCATGGTGGAGGAATGAGAATAGCAACCATAAGAAGGGAGGTGAGTGTAGGAGCAAAAGAAAGGTGACCATATCCAAACCTCACATCCCTCTCATCACAAATCCACTCAAAAGATAAGAAATGGAAATGACCAAAATAGAATATCATCATGAGGCAAGTCTCATCAAAATGCAACATATGCAAGAAAGCCCTCCACTAGTAAGTTAATTGCAAACATGCAATTAACACCCTCCATCAAGAAAGTCCGACCGAGAAGGAATGAAGGAAAACCGGCCGGAACGGAATGCAAGCTGGCAACTTCAGAAAAACTGATCCCGTAATAAAATACGGGAAAACCCTACTACTGCAAATACATGCCCGCATTTGTATTCCCACTGAACACAAATGCAAAGAGACAAAACTACACTATCAAATACTAGGATCCGGCTTAAGCCAAAGCCGGCTAGTAAAAACCGTCCGATCATGATCCGTGCAATACCGCACGTATCTGATCGAACCCTGCCATATCTCCATACGGCCTCTACAGCGTTTCGCCCGAAACTTGAGTAGCTGAAAGTGTGGTGGACTCTAAAGACTCGTCAATACCTTGGCTGTGGATTTAACCACTAGCACGTCAGAGGTATAAGCCAATACGTGACGGGCCACCAGGTATTGACCAAATGGGACGTCGATGAGGAAGCTCACCCCGACACCCAACTGAGCCTGTCAGTGACAATATCCGTACAGTCCGGTCCGTTCGTCTATGAGTATCGCATGGCGGGCTTAGGGGGTTGGTGAAAGTCAGACCCCCAAAAGCGGTACAAGTCGTGTCGGAGCGAAGCCCAGAACACCCTGAGATACTACTGGAATACCTACCAGTAAATCTCCTTGCCTCGGCCGAGGGCTTTGTGTAATGGCTCTCCTAGACACAGCGCGACCTCACCCCCAATACCGGGAGAGACGAACCCCTGAAGATCCGCTCACTGCCTCCATGTGGCTCGGGACTGTACCCAACTAAAACCTGTTTGCACGACTCCTTTGAGCCGTGGTAGGGTAGTAATCAAAGCACAGTGGGAACTCACACAAGACAAATGACGATCCTCAGGTCGATGAACTAACCTGTACACATGTCACCAGGGAACTGCTATCTGACATCTGGTATATGACCAACTAGCAGGTTCCCGGCGAGTCCTGTCCGGTGTACTCATAACCCAATGAGCACCTGTATACATCTTAGGTGAACCAACTGACACCAGTGGCTTGTGAGACCGGCCACCGCCCCTCGTCGGGGTCTCGACTGTATACACTAGTCTACTAATGGAGTATCGATGCCCTGTCTCGAAACTCCTACGACTAGGGACCTTTTAAGGATGTGCTTATAGACTACCAGCTCCCACGTATATGATCGCCATCATACTGCTGGCAGTCAAGCAAGAATCCTAGGGGCTCTATCAACGTGTAATAGCGACATGTCAGGTCACCTAAAGCAGTACACGATGATAAAGATAAACCAGATAGCATACTATCATCTCGAGTAAGACTGTCCTACCGGGATAGGTCCTCCCTCAATCATTGCAATCACGTGCCTGTGATCCAATAATTGACTCTGAGGGCACTATCTCCAACAAGATAAACGAAAGACAACATCTGACGGAGACCCGAAAAGGACCTCCATCACATAGGTTGTATTTTGTATAGCTTCATATTTCAACATCTAACACAAATAATAAGATGCACATTCGACCAAAAAAAAACCTCCAAATTAATCGCCAACAAAGATATATTACATTTATAGATCAATTTAATGATATTTTAAAAAGAAAAATGTTTCGAGATATAAAGGCACATCCGTATATCAAATTCAGAAATAGATAAATAAAAAAAATGGAGAATGATAGAGATGCTATCAAGTGGCATGTTCGAGCATGTTCGACGAGAATGTTTTGATGGTTTGAGAGAAGACCGATGTGACCCAGAAAGATTCTCTTTGTGGGTCGATATGTAATGTATTGCTTACGGAAGATATGTTGATAATAATTAATGATAATAAAGCAAAGAATACGACGTGCTTAATTTACGCTTTCTTCTATTTTTTGGCTGATTCAAATCTGAGAAAATGCGTAGAACGAATATACACTTTTTTCATAGACTACAACAACTGTTCTCTTTATCTTTCTCTTTCCTCACTTCCTCCGTGTCGGATGTATCTCGACCATCGACCATGGACGTGGTTTGTTCTAGTTTGGATCTTAGTGTTCCATTCATATATAGAGCCGCTTCACACATAGGGAGCCTTTAGAGTTTAGATTTTCTTGTCGAGCCTGATATACAAACCCACAGCATAGGACACTGCTTGCAACATGATCACCATGAGATAGGGTTTTGTCTTTTTATAAGAACATGTATGTTAGAATATAAAATAACAACCATCATGCTTATAACCTCATAATCGCACTATGAACAAATCTTTATTCACGTCATCTTTCATACTCATACAATTGAGCCAAATTTTTTTTCTTTATGTTTGTTAAAAGGAAAATCCAGTTGTTTGTCTTTTTATCTTCCAGTTGGAAACGAAAAAGAATAGAAATACAAACTTTCCTACTATTTATCTCCATCATGTACAGTAAGTAATTAAAACTAATCAATATCTAAAAATTTTAATACCTTGTATGATTCGCAAATCAGGGTTCTTTTGAGTTTAAGCTTAGTACCCGAGCCCCCGATACAGATCCATTGCACGCAACTTCTGCACCAACAAAGATAACATTATCGATCGATTAGAACTTTAAACAAGATAAAGATTAGAAATGCATACTTTGATGTTATCCAGGCTCTGAATTTTTCCTACTTTTCTTGGATCTTCTCCTTTTGCTCGAACTTCTCTGTTTCGGAACCTCTTGTTGAGGCCAGGCGCATGACTCTTGAAAGGGAAAGTTATCGACATATTGAAGCAAGAAATTGACAAGAAATTAATCACAGAGAAGAATGTATGAAAAGAATTAATCACATGAGTAGCTATAAATAGTCTAATCCATAGCTATGTTATTTCCAAATAATAGTAGGACTGCTAGGTTAAGATATAGAAACAGTTATTAGATAAGTTTGATTCTATGACAATTTATTATTTACTTAAGTGTAAAATTTCAATGATAACTATATTGTTTACATATATTATTTGGACTTCTATATATCATAATTTTAGTTACACTACTTATTATTTATTAAACATGTTTTCTATAATTGATAAGATATACTCATATCTTCAAACACATCCAAAAAATCTAGATAGATTATATATCTAATTAAGATATCATTTTATTTTTTAAAAAAATATTTAAATTTAAAAATATCTACTAGTTAAGTTCAAATTTATCCTGGCTTGTGTTCGAACCTTATTTTTAAAATAAATTTATACCTCATAGATTTCGGTAATATTTGGCCAAAATAAATATTTGTTTCTTAGGATTTTTAACAGCACTCGATCACTATTTTGCTAACATAATTACACGCAGCACAGGTGCCAAAAAGGCAGGCCAGCGGGATATATGATTTCAGTTTTGTGTGTAGTGTGCACAATTGTAGCATGGATATATATATTTATGCTTGTAAGTGATTGTGAATTTTGATCGTCAAACTATAATTGAGAATTAAAAATATCACAGACGAGGTCAAAAGCATCATATATTAATTAATATTTAAGAAAAAACAGTACCACTGCCATAGAGTATGGCTTTGGTCACGGTTAAAACCGTGACACATCCGTCGTCTAAAATCCTGTCATGAGAAACCTAGTCACGTCCTTAATCGTGACCATATTTTTTTTAGTCACTGTTAGGACCGTGACCATATACGCGGCATTACCAAAGACGGTTCAAACAACTAAATGAAATCTGTATGGGATTCATATATATGGCTCCGGTTATAACCATGACCAATTTATGGCCACTGTTTAATACCATTAACTTTTGTAGCTTTGTCGCTAAAATACCTTTAATTATTGTTGCATTTCACAAAACTGCCATAATCCTAACCCTAACACAAACCATATCCATAAACCCTAACCGTAACCTTAACCGGCCTAACCTAACCTTAACCTTATCCGACGACAGTAGCAACAGCAACAAAGCCAAGTTAACAATCTATTTCAAAGATTTTAACCAAATTAAACAACAATCAACGATACTTGTAAATATTGAAATTAACAAAATTTTAAATTGAATACTAACCTTTTAACGAAATCCATGAATAACTGAAGGGCTGGGTGGCGGCGGAGGCTTCGAACGGTGGCAGCGGCATGGGCTTCGAGCGGCGGAGCTGATCTCAAGCAGCGGCGATGCGAGGGGAGGCAATCGGCGACGAGAGGTGACGAGAGGGGAGGAGATCAACGACGTGAGGGAACACGATCGGCGACCGAAGGGGACTTCGAGTGGTTGGGAACAGTGAGGAGAGGGAAGGCGCGATCGACAACGAAGGGGGACTTCGAGTGGTGGGGAACGACGATGAGGGGGCTTCGAGCGGGAGCGGCGAGGAGGCGGAGGCGGGAGAGAATTTGGGGCGAAAATTTTTTGTTGGATGGAATCGAGAGCTCGGGAAAAATTTGGGGTTTTATCACCAACGGGTTGTGAGGCTTGCCACATTATGCAATCGGTCACGGTTCAAGCCATGATCAATTATTCTACGACCGTTACGTTAAAATGGTCACGGTTTGAACCGTGACGAAAATCCCGTTACCTTTGAGCACTTTTGCAACAGTGTACACAAATTTCACCTATTTTATCCAAGATTTGCACTGGTGACTTTAATTTATACTTGTGTCAAAAGGTTTAAATTTCATACTAAATTGCCAAGAGATGAAATCATGGCTATAAATTTTTAGGCCAATTTATATTGTTTACTGTTACTAGTATATTTTGGAAAAGAGATGTGAAGATATTAAATATTTATGTTTGGAGAAATTATTTCGAGATCTCGCGCCTCAACTAATTGTCGTTGACATTTATTGTACTATCTAGTCGCTGAAAAAATAAAACGCATGTTTGGAAAACCTTATATGCGTTTGGCCTACCACTATTTTCTTTAAATTTTAAAACCTAGTCTTTTATTTTCCGCTTTGTAAATATTTCTAGTGTCAATATTTTTTTTGAGCAGGGTTTTCTCCTATTTTTTTTTCTCAAGAAAAAAATATATACCAGTTTTTAAAATTTAATCGACAATTTACTATATACGGGTTCTATTTTGCAAGACATGCACGGTTCAGACTAACTCAGGGCTTGTTTGGTTGGGCTGTTGAAAAAAGAGATTTTAGCAAAAGTATCGTTGCAGAAAAATCTTTAGGCAAAAATGTTGTTGTAAAATATGCTTTTTAATTTGAAAATTTGTTTGGTTCAAAAAGCTGTTAGGAATTGCAGAAATACTGTTGACTGTTTAAATGACCATAAAAGGGTATCATTTTTTTAATAGTTGAGAGAAATCAGCGGAAAAAAACATTATTTTTTTAATTTACAATTTATTTTTAAAAGATTCACACAAAGATTAAAAGATCTGCACAAAAATATCTGAGATCTATCCTCTCGATCTATGAATTTTTCGTCGAAGTTGAGTCTTTCGATCACCTGATGCATTAAGCTCAAAACTTGGATCTCGTCGACCAACCTCTAGATGATCGCATCGAGCACGGGGCCTCGATCGTCTAGGGTTCTTCGTCATCATCATCTTTTAGGATTTCGATCTAGGAGCATCAATTGCTTTGGAGGCTTCGGTCGCCTCAATCACCTAGGGCTTCAAACTGGGTAGATGATGAGGAGAGAAATCAAGTGCAAAGATGGGACCGGACCGGGCTGATGAAGATGATGGGAATAAAAAAAAATTAGCAAGAGCTTTTTCCCCAAAAAAATTTCAGCCTACGAAAGAAAAAAGATTTTCTATTTTTCTTAAGCTCCAAAAGAACTTTTGTGCATAGGGCCGGTTTGGTATTTTTTTCCCCTTCAAAAATGATTTTTTAGCTCCAAAACAGTCTTTGGGAGCTCAAAACGTCCAACCAAACGGGCCCTTAATCTACTAGCCGTGTACAATTAGGTGCATTAAAATATTATCATGTTTTTTAATTTCTTTTTTCTTTTACACATGTCAAATTTCTATTGGCTGGGTATACCAACACCACAAGTCATGTTGATATGGCTGGAACATGGAATATTTACTCCTCTCGTAGCAAAGTAAAATAAATCTAAAAGAAGAAACGTGTTGATTGGTTTTGTACTTATTTGCAACAACTATTTTCGTTTTTTTGCCTCTACATTTTCGTTTTTTTGCCTGTTGTCATAGGTTTAATCCTGTGTTATAGGATACATGGTTGTCAATATGCAACAACTATTTCTTGAAACTGTAAAGATTTTCTCATACGTATGCAGGGGGTCCATGCAAAGATTTCCTCATACTTATGCAGGTCCATGCTATAGGTTTTGTAGATTATTGTTTTCGTTTTTTTTTACAGTAAGAATTGTTAGGAATATGTATGCCTTATAGGCCATTATTGTATGATATAATGGATGCTTGGACATATATATAGATGACTTTCTTGCTCGACATGATAGTACTATCTGGTTGCTCTTTATCTTAACATGTACACTTATATTATTATACCGTCTCTCTAATACATGTTGATAAAACCCTTAGGATGTTTGCTTGACTACCAGGACTATGATGCGGATCATACTAGTGAGGCATAGATAGTCTACAAGCATATCCTTTAACTGTTCCTAATCGAAAGAGTATCGAGACAAGGGATCGATATTCCAGAGTAGACTAGCGTGTACGATTCTTGACCCTATAGGGGGCGATGGTTGATCCCATAACTATTGGTGTTTGACATCAAAGATTGTACACAGTTGCTCATTAGAGAATGGTACACCGAACAGGACTCGTCGAGAACTCCTAAATGGTTCTATACCTATCGTCAGATAGCAGTTCTCTGGTGACACTGGTACAAACTAGTCTGTAGATCCGAGATCGTCATAGTGTCTTATGTGGTTCCCACTGTGCTTTGATTTTCTCCCTACCACGGCTCAAAGGAGTCGTGCAAACATGTGGATTTTGGGTACAGTCCCGAGTCACATGGAGGCGGTGAGCGATAGAAGGGGTTTCGTCTCTCCCGGTATAGGGAGTTGATATTGCGCTATGCTCGATTGGCTATAACAGTAAGTCCCTGACCAGGGCTGATGAGATTTACTGGTAACTGTCCCTAAACTCGATATGCGACATATCAGACGAAGAGACCAGACTGTATGGTAAGCGTTACTTATAGGCTACATGGGAGTTTGGACAAGCTTGTTTGTTGATCTTCTAATTGCTCAATACCTGAATAGTCGTTATGTCCAGCTAGTACTGCTGACGGCTTGTGGGTAACTAACGTGATCATTACCTACTGCTGGCGTGTTGACGAGTCTTTAGAGTACCACACAGAGATTTCATAATTCAAGCGAAACGAAGTAGGGCACATATGCTGATATGTGCGGGAGTCTGATTAAATACGAGTATGTGATACCATATTCTAATCTGGCAATACTTGATACCGGTTAGGTTATATGTGATATAACCGGATTATTGAATCAAGTGTTGATTTAATAATATGATATACAAATAAATGATATTAGTTGATTATATATGATATAACCGGATTATTAAATTAAGTGTTGATTTAATAATTTGATATATATTTATATTTGATATATTTATATATTAACTAATATTAATACTCACTAAAGATTTTATTATCTTCTAATACATTTAATATATATGTGATATATATTAATATATGTATTAGGATTTTCTATTTTGAGAAAATAAAATTAAAGAGATGGAAAATGAGAGATATTTTAGGCATGGTGTGAAGCATGAGTTTTTCATTTATTTATTCATTTGGCTACACTATTGAAGCATGGTTGAATAAAATACTGGAGATTTTTCCATACTTCAATAAGTGAAGTCTCATGAGCCATTTATTCACACACTTGCAACCCTAGCTCATTTTGATGAGTTTCTGAGCTCTCTCCATTTTTCCTTTTCATCTTTCTTCAAGCCTTAACACTCACATGAGTTGTGAACTCTAGGGTTTGTTAGAAAATTCTAAATGAGCTTACATCTACTTCATCATTCTAGTCTAGATTGACACTTTAGATTATGTTGTTTCATTCACTAATAGTAGATTAGTGAAGAGCTAGTTTGACCTAGAGAATTTTTGGATGGATCATTTTCGACACGAAGATCGCGACGCAAGTTCGATCTTTGTTCAAGTGGAGCTACGAGAAATTGTAGGGACTACTGCCCGGAGGTTTATAAGTGAATGACTTGGTTTACAAAGGTTGTAAACTCTTTTGTATAAAACTTCTTATATCATATATTAAATCCTAATACTCTAGTTAAATTCTAGGTTAGCGTAGCTTATCATCCATGATTTTTTACAATTGCATGCTTGATGCCAGTAAAAACCTAGTGATGGTGCTAAGACACACTTTCAAATAGAACTCGAAATGGGTCCGTATCATAAACTTTATTAAAAAACCAAAAAAGAATAAGGAATAGCAGCAATTTAAAACAACAAAAGCAAGGCAACAGGCCTTCGAATATGTGCACACATGCATCAAAGAAGAGCGAAAAAAGAAAGAAGAAGAAGAAAAAAAAGAGAGAAGAGAGGCCAGGGACAATAAGAGCAGATCACATACAGAGATAAAAGATAGATATTGCATCAGCTAACCAAATAACATAAAAAACTAGTGTAACTGGCAACTATGAAGGTCTCGCACAACATGAAATTGGGATGTTATATTACAAAAGCTCCAATAGAGTTACATTACATTTATAATTATATATTTCAGATAGTTTAAGAAGAAACCGATAACACAATACAATCCAATTTATATGGGCATATACTCTACATCAAATTCACAGAAAATGGGAAAAATAAAAAAATGGCAGCTTCAAGTATTACAAAAAATTCAAGCCTTATTGTTGTATTGCTTGTGGCCACCATGCTCTTTGATCGAAGGGCTTTTGCCGGCGATGGCGGCCAAGGCGCTGACGGCGGAGCCTAAAGAAGAAAGCAATGGAGAGATCACTGCATCATTAATGAGGTGGTGGAGGGGGTTCCCTCCTTGTATCTCTCCTTTTGTAAGAAGATGTATGATAACTCCAAGAACATGCATCCTACTGCAACCCTTACCCCCTATAGATGAACAATATGTTGCCGATACCATTAAGATTGATCACTAGTTCTCTGAGATGTTTAATTAATAAAGTGAAGATTTATAAGAAATAAGACGTCGTCTTAAAATTTGATTATTTATCTATTTTGTGAATGATTGGTCCTTGTTCATTTTGTTTTCCATGGTCTAAAACATCGATACCCACGGTTTCATGCGATTTCGACCATTGATATTGCTTCGCCAAATGTTCTCTGAGTCCTAACTTCAGATGATTTTATTGATATTATTCAGATTCAAAATGACAGCGTTAACAATACAATTGATAGTGTTGGGATTTTCAAACATCCACGAAAAACTCGAAATTACAATATCTTTCGCGGAATAATGTGCTATCAAATTGGCAATTATTTATCCTATAACATAGGATGAAACCTGGTACAAAACTAATCGGCCATTTCATCTCTTAGATTAATTTTACTTCCCCTGATGATTATTTTAAGAAGTCTCAAAGGGACCTCGAAATAATTACTCCAAATATAAATATTCAAAATCTTCACACCTCTTTTCTGAAAGTAATACTTTCCCTGCCGGCTTGAATTTCTACCGCAACGTAACCAAGAAACAAAACGGTGGGACCCACAACACCTAGATACTAGTGCCAAACAAATATGCCCATGTCATTTGTTTCTTGGGTATACTGTAGTAGGATTTGAAGCCAGGTAGCTTAAGTATTTTTCTTTCTGAAATACTTGTAACAATTTGAATTGGCCTAAACTTATAGCCATGTTTCTATTTCTTGGCAATGTAGTATGAAATTAAAACCTTGACACAAGTATAAAATTAAAAATCACAAATGTGTCTTTTTTCCTTTTGGTATTGTGCACATCCTGGATAAAATAGGTGAAGATTGTGTACAATTATTTCTATTAAGAATGAACAAAAAAATCCTGAGATACATAATTGAAAAACAAAAACCAGAAAAAGGATACACATATTCTTAAATAGAAAACTCAAATCAGGAGAACACATAGACATCTACCTTTCTTTAGAGGTACAAAGTCTTCTAGGTGCTTGTAGACTGCTCTTTCCGAGGATTTGCACGCAACGCTTATAAAGCTAATCTCTCATAGGCATACTGTACTATCGATGCTTGTTGACAGTTCTCTCAGAGGTGCTGTTAACATGTGTTGTGATACCATGTTATTTTAAATCTTTAATATTTAAGTGTTAGGTTTTATATATGAGTGATGCACCGGCCTCCAACATAGATGAGGCCTAAATTTATAGCCATGATTCCATCTCTTGGCAATTTAGTATGAAATTAAAACCTTGACACAGGGATAAAATTACTAATGTTTCAATGTTATTACTATTAAGATTGATGACTGGTTTCTCTCACATGTTTAATTACTAAATTATAGTTTTATATGCTTTTGGAGTTTGATGTTGATTTAATCGATGGGATTCTGAGGAATGATGCTATGACACTACTACAAATATGGGCAACAGTAACGAGGATTTGGTAGCGGTTCCAACCGTTATTAATTTCTCGTAACGGTTACCATAGCATTGGTAGCGGCTTAAACCGCTACCAATGTCAATATTTGGCGGCCCCACAATCCTGGAACGATAAAACACCAAATCCTCCCCAAAATTTCCTTCGAGCCTTATGTCCCTCTCCCTAAATTTTTTTCATCCCCAATTCTCCCGCCTCCTCGTCTCCGGTGTGCGTCTCGTCTCTGTGGCCGTCTCGGCGCCACCGCCTCGAGCTCCTCACCTCCGTGCCACCGCCTCGAGCTCACCTCCGTGGCCATCGCCTCGCTTGCCCGCCGCCTCGACCTCGTCTCGTCACCAAGGCCTCGCTTGCTGCTCGTTGGATTTGCAGCCGCTCGAGGTTAAGGTTTTTGTTAATTTTTTAATTTTAATTTTCCTAAATATTGTTGTTGAGTTGTTCAATTTTAGGATTTTAATTGTTAATTTTGTTGTTGCTGTTGGTTAGGGTTAGGGTTAGGGGTTATGACCGGGTTAGGGTTAATTAGGGTTAGTATTATGATTAGGGTTAGGGTTAATGGTTAGGGGGCTGGGTTAGGGTTAATGGTTAGGGGGCTGGGTTAAGGTTAGGGTTATGGTTAGGGATCAGGGTCGGGTTATGGTTAGGGTTAATGTTAGGGTTAGGTTTAGGGTTAAACTCATGGTTAGGGTTAAGTGTTAGGGTTCGGATAATTTAGCGATCTTTTTAGGTAGTTTAGTGAAAAGCAGCAACAGTTAAGTGTATTTTAGTGAAAAAGCTACAATAGCATAATCCGTTTTCTTGCTGCGAAAATAACTTCATTTTTGAGTGGTTTTTCACGAGTCAACAAGCAAGGGATGAGCGCAAACTAAGAAAGCCGTTGCTTGGTCTTATCGACCGAAGAAAAAATCTGCATCCGCCAGACATGAACTTGCAGCAGATAGTCCTGTCTCACATCCACACTCACGAAAGACAAGAGCGCCTACGCCTTGAACAGATCGAACCGCCGAATTGGAAAAATTGGATGTTATCATAGTATCAGCTAAGTTCACGGGCTGGAGATAAGCGGACTCGAACCACTGACATCCGCAAGCTCGGCTCGAAGACCGGAGAAAGGAGAGGAATCTCGAAAACCGGGAGAGGACATCAGAGTAAAGGAAGCTAGCTCGACCCTTTTCTTCCTTATTGGGGCCTTAAGGGTATTTTAGTGTAAAAATGTAAGATTGAGCAAAAGAAGTTTTTTAGTTAAAATTTTAGTGATGGTTTAGTGAAAAAACAAAAATAGTTAAGGGTGTTTTAGTGAAATTTACAGTAGTTTAGTTAATTTAAGAAGATGAATTGTTTAGTTAAATTTGTTGAGGTAGTTTAGTGAAAAACCAACAATAGTTAAGGGTATTTTTATGTAATTTAGTAAAATTGAAGAAATAGGCTGCGTAGGAAAATTTTTAAGGTAGTTTAGTGAAAAATAGCAATGGCTAAGGGTACTTTAGTGTAATTAGTAAAATTGAGCACATATTTTAAGGTATTGTGTCCTGTATCCGAATACATGCTACTTAGCATACACATACACCTAAACTAAATCATCATTTCAACTAAATTTTGCAAATTCGTCAACTGAACACTAACACTAAAACCATATATATACCCAAACTAAATAATTGATCATCTACTCTAGTTAGTAGTCCTTCAAAACCAATCCTATTATCTAATTGTTGGTTGTCCATGAGAGAGAGAGGAGAGAGAGAGATGATTATTTGAACAGCGGATGTAAGATACATATGTGAAAAGAAATTAACTAAGTGAATTGTTCAATGAGCAGGGTGTGTCTATTGGCGACAACGCTACCAAGTGGGACACGGTATCACAAATCCTTTTAAATATTTAAATTTCAACCGTCGCTATATATATATATATATATATATATATATATATATATATATATATATAATTTTGTAATTTCAGATCCGACGACATTACAGGTTCATCGGCGTTCCCGGCGAGGATGGTGCGCATGTGTCGTTCGATGCACATTGCATCCTTACCTGAGTCATAGATGATATGAAGAATATCAAGAGAAGACGCCGATAGTACTCTAAGCTTTATATTCTCCCTTAATACGTTAGTTATTGAGTTTGTTCTCTTTTCCCTATTGACCTATTCTTTTCTATGGGTTTATGTATAAATTGCAGTTATGCTCGATGTACCTGCTCCGTCTCCGTTGGTATGTTTTCTACTCTTTTAGATTATTTCCTTTCATTAAATCATTGCAGTAATGCTTCTCCTATATATCGTACAAATTATCTGAAATGTGTTTGCACTTACACATGCACATTCAACAATATCTGAAGATGAGAGATGGGAGTTGTATTGTTCAAACGATTTTTTTTAATTCTAAGGTCTTTCAGATAAAAGTTGCATGACCTCCATTACTCAAATTGCCCGGATCTTTAAAATTTCGTCTTATAGGTATTTTTTTTATTATACCTGAAATTAAAATAAAAATTTATCGATTTGTTCCTCATTTGCAGTGCCCCCGGCTTATTATGCACATCTTGCTGTGTTTAGGACTGTTGGTATTATGTTGAAGGGGACTTGATGCATGGGGGATCGGCGGGAGCTGGTAGTGGTACAAGGACCGGGAATGCAGTAGTTAAATCTCTCCCGACAATCAAAGACGAGGTCTCGAATGTGATTTTCTACTATTGATTGTAGGTTTCTATCAATGGTTTTTATTTTGGCTTTGACTTAGTGACGACAGTGAATCTACTTAGCCAAATCGTCAATTAAACCTAACACTAATGCTTTTTAGTATTCGTCTATGTTTGTGTTTGTGCACGTAAGTGTGCATATTTGCGTGTGAGTATGTGTGTGTGTGTTAGTAAACACACATACACTCATGATAAAGAATGCATGTCTAATTAGGGGTATGTTATAAAAAAAAGTTGTGAATTTGAATCCCAAGCTTGATGTGAAACCAAAACACCAACTTCAAACCAAAACCCTAATTTGCAATGAAATTTTTTTAAAAACATATGAATTGAATCTTGAACTTCAAAATGACACGAAAATCTTATACTAAGTGTATGAAACTTGATGATAACATGAAATTTAAATGTTGTCATCGAGGATCTTACATTCAAAAAACGAAACGTGCCTTAGACTTCGTCTATCAGTTATATACGCAATAGTTTCTATCATGACATAAAATTACGTGATGGTTGTCAAAATACCAAGCCCTAAGAGCAAATGTTATATATTAACATACAAATAAAAATATCCAGGAAAAAAACAAGGAAAAGCAAACTAGCTAATAGATCTCTTGGCACAAATAAACCAAGCAATCATCCCAGTCTCTCCCCTTCTATCCACTCATTTTTCACATCCAAAAGATGGATAGAGAGTGAGACACAAGGCACAACTGTCACGCCTCACTTCCCAAAATGCGCATACTACGACACGTGACAGAGCCAACCATGCTACATGTGGTTAGGAATCATTCCTCCACAGTTACATTACGGCTGTCTATCGGATATCAAAAACAGTAAAATATAAAATCTATCTAGTACATGTCCATTTGCCATAGTAAATAAATCAAGAAACTGCATAAGCGGAAACGAATCAAATCCAATAAACAACATCTGAAGCATGTCCCTATATGGGCTCATATCAAAGAAATAAAACTGCGGAAATAAACAAGCTAAATATCTCTAAATAACACATGTTCAATTCCTCACTGCTCGGCTTGATGGCTAAAGTACTCCTGTTTAGCCTGCGATAAAGGTAGAGGAACTGGGCCATGCAAAACCCAGACGTCAGTGCGTCATAGATATCAAAGTAACAGTAATAAACATGATGTAACGGTATAGGTAAATATGAATATAAATGAATAACACAGATATGAAACGGTGAGGTATGTGTATATATGTGATGTGCGATGTGTAACCTAAAATTGTGCTTCTAGGTTATCTATTCTAAAAGTCTTTGAAATCAATTAATGTAATCCTCATCGTAACCCAACAGAATATATCTCGTTCATTCCCCACGGGATCACGGTAACATGATTTATTCCGTAACGTCCGGAAAAACAACAAACATGTAATTATTCCGTAACGCACGGAAAAACGGCAAACATGTAATAATATCCTCTTGAATTACGTTTCAGTTACATTCTTGATTTCCACTTTACCCCCAGATTTGTGTTCAAGTCATGTATTACCAATATAGATCTAATGCCAACACAGGATCAAGCAGGTACAATTGTCGTCTATACAGACAACAAGTTATGTTCGTCAGGACAACACATCAAGATTGTTGGCATTAGCAACTAGATATAAGTAACGAGTCAGGTAGTATGTCATGAACATGTCATGTGATGCATACGTATCAAATAGATACCCAAATGTGAAACTGTAACGAATATCGAAACACAGTAACCAAACTGATATCAGGATGTATATGTATCTATCTGTAATAATCTTTTATACGTCCATGACTACGTATGATGTAAACTAGATAGCACGCTGTACTAGTATATAGTATAATGATATCATGATGTTCCGACATGCAATTAGATAAATTATTATCAGTACGGATACAGACGGATACTATAAAACTGTAAATCGGTAATATTTGCTGAATATTAAAACACATGCACTATTATTTATTAAATAGATATTGATATAATAATATTAACAGGGATAATATATTCAATCCGATTAATAACTATAAAAGTGGTATTAATTAACCATGTACAGGAAAGTTCTGTTCAGAAATTCAGCGTCGCCCAGATTTGTAAAATAGCTTAAAAATAACAAACGCCCTCCAAAAGGGACGTGTCATATACCAAACAAATCTAATTCAATAATATTTTCATTTTTATAAGTTAAAATATCTTACGTTGTTCCCACAAAAAGTTATGTACGTTCGAACTTGGAAGTTTGCTGCTGGAATTTCCCTGGACAACAGTTCAGAGGTACTTTCATTTGCAGTTTATGTTATTTAAACAATTTATTTTGCAAGTAAATATTTCACAGGGTTATAGTATTCTGAGTTAGTTTCGTAACGAACTAAATAACGTATTCTAATGATTTTTCTATGATTTATAATAAATTTTATAAGTTAAGGTATACAGTAAATTTCAGATTTGTCGTATCCGTTTTGCGACGACGTTTCATGTGTAAACTATAATATTTTCAAACTATATTTTGTATAACGTTATAAAATGCATATTATAAACTAATTAATGATGATAATAAGAAATATTACGACGATATATATATTTATAGATATAATTATAGTATGTTGCAAGTTGTAAACTTGCATACATTGTATATTATAAAACTGATTAACATTAAATAATTACGGTGTATTAATTATATAGATATACCTGTATGATGATGATAATAATAATAATAGTGTCACGCCCCGCTTCCCGGTGTACGGCGAAGTGGACGCGACGAGGTCCGCTACGTATATACTTAGAAGTACATACGCTAAGCGTATCTAAGCAATATAAAAGTAAATCATAAGAGACAAGAGATATAGAAATAACAGCAACTTTATTAATAACATTCTTTTGTACAATGCATGAAAAGTAAATACAACCGAAATGAAAAGCGATGCCTAAATAATGACATAACAGGAAATGAAAATACTGAATAGAAAAAGGTACAATATCTAGAGCTCGGGGTCTTCGTGAAACTGCTCCAAGTCTTCACCGGTGGGCTCGATCTCTGCTGGGTCCAAAGCACCTGACGACATTCAAAGAAGAAAGAAATAGAATGTCGTCAGCAAACAGGTCGCTCGGTAAGTCCCAAAGATAAAGAGGAATTAGAAAAGACAGAACAAGAGGTATTTTCTAAAGAGATTGTAAAATATTATAGAATATTGTGTTAACGCTGTTGTTTGTAGTTTGGTACAGAAGGATGCCAGTGTATACGAGAGGGGTCTCTATATGCTACAGACCAGCGCAAACGGAATGTACAAGGAACCGTTAAGCCACGGTACAACAACAACGGAATATAGGTTAGGTGTCTTAATCTGACCACCTCGTGCCACCTTTAACACCTTCCGTACCAATCTACCCCTTAAACCCCGTAGTGTTTTGATTGTATTGTTGTATTGTATTGTGTAAGTTGGATGACCGACCAAAACCATGATATCAGTAAACATATTGTAACTGCATAATCAGGTAAATGGAATAACGGAAAAATGGATGTATATCCATGGTTTGGTTCAGCCAAGTTGTATAGATTGTTAATTGGATTCTGGGATTCATGTGTTCATATTGAGTTGGAATATTAAAGGATGTAGATTGAATTGAATCATATTCAAGTCAGAAATAACCAGACTCAAACCCGAGTCAGACTAAAAAAAATGTAAGTCGAAGCTCTATATTTATTAAGGTCATTATTATAATTTATAAAACTTGAGGGGTTTTATGTAAAAATACTTTTATATAGTTTTCAAGATACACCTCAAGTATTTATTATTCGTCTTTATAGTTATAATGAGTGTGATTTTATTTTGTCTTATTTCTATTAAAATATCCTAATTACATAAATAAAGGTATTAATTTGTAATATTGATTTATTTGAAATTCATGGTATTTTAATGTAACTTTTAATCTTGTAATTTTTAAGAAAAGGTGGAAACTTTATCTTATAATAAAATAGGTGTCTAAATGATAAATATACATATGTTCATACAAGAATAATTTTTAATAATTATTTTATTTTCAAAAAATCTCCTTTTTCTTAAATGTCGTATTTTAAACCTTTCGAGACCGAATGCTCCTTGCGGAGGTCTGAATCTCGCACTACTAAGCCTGAGGGTGCACGATAAACCGTCTATCCCTAACGAGTTCCCCAAAGGTGGGTTGTAGTGGCGCTTTGCAAAGATTTAATAAATACTAATCATTTAGAAAACGGTTTTATAAAAATAAGGTATTTATCTGTAAAAGATGTAAATTTCCGTATTTTAGATTCTAGGGTTTCCTAAGCCAACTAGCCTATTTCTAAATGGTCTAAACGATAAGTCATTAGAAGGCTCAAATCGCCTCTTCACCGCCAATTGTGGCCAGGTAAGTACAAATGAGAAAAGGAGGGATCCGCTCACGAATCGTGAGACGGGCCTTTTAAAGTTACCTTTTCTCACTTGCCTAGCCTAAACACCACAAAGTCAGGTTTAGATAAACGATCGATGTCCATGACATATCGTATTTTCCTTTTAAAAGATATTGTTTTAAAATTGTATATAACTTAGGACTTTTAGAAAAGGTTTTATTAAGAAAATGGTATTTTAATGTAAAATCTTATTTTATCTTATTCTAAGTTTTCAAGATAGCGTGTTATGATTGCATATGAGTGTGTGTGGAGGTAGGTCATTACCTCGTGATCTATTTTAAGGTATAGCAATGTTAAAGGGTTAAATGTGATAAACTAAACATGGTGGTATTTAAGTGCAAAAATACGGTATATTGCAAAAGCTATCATTTCATGTGTGAAAACTTGTTCAAAATAATTTTTAAGTGATTAGTAGTCAACATGAAGATGTTTAAGCATTATGGAATTGGTGATAAGTGAGATTTTATAGAAAACCGAATCGGAAATCGGTTTGTTCCGATTTCCGTCGGGTTTATAAAGTCGTATTATTATGAATGAAAAGAAAGGTAGAAAAGGGGGACTTACGGGTTTGGACAACGCTAGAAAGTGAGAGGGAGATAGTGGGTTTGCCGGTGCGTCGAATCGTCGTTGAGAGGTCCTAGCACGATCGCCGGGATTCCGCCGTCGATTTCGTCAGCGCTTCGCCTTTCGCTCGTTTTCTCACGTACCAAGTTCTCTTGGAATTTTGGGAGAGTGGACTTAGAAAAAGTGATGAGAGGGTAGAGGGTATGGGGGGTTTATATAGGGTTAGGCTAGGGTTAGGGTTTTAATAAAAAAATATATAAAATTATATAAAAATTCATTAAAACTCATTAAACTTAGGAGTAAAAGAGATTTATTGGGCAATTTAAAACCGATCCGGGTATAATAAGTGTGCAGGAGGGTTGACCACTTCAAGACCCAACTTTTCTCTATTGGTGACTCGGCCGTCCGGCCAAGTCCGGCCGGCGGCGCCGGACCGAGTCGGCCGGTTCGCCGGCCGGCGGCGCCGAGTCAGGCCGAGTCACACCACTAGAGGCCGGGGAATCTTCAGGGGTATTTATTGGTATATTTACTTTTTCATGTCCAGTACAAATTTTGTGAGTTATGGCCTTTTGACTGTTGACTTCCAAAGAAAATAAAACAAAATAAATACAAAAATAATGTGGGGCATGGGATTGGAACGCTGGTGGCTTGGTTCAGCAGTGCAAGGTATTACCAATGAGCTACAAGCTCCTTCTTGTAATTATGTAGTGAAATAAATACTTAAAGAGATATCAGCTGCAATAAATACTCCAAGTATACATTGAATTTAAATCAATTCTTTGTACATTAAAAATGGAGTTGTTACGGTCTACCCTCCTTTCAAAAATTTCGTCCTCGAAATTTACAACTTTTATTTGAGAACTAGTTTACAAAGATGTGTGGATATTTAGTACGCATTTCATCCTCCCTTTCCCAAGTGGACTCTCCTGGAGTGTCTTTCCTCCACATCACTCAAACCAAATTAACTTTTTTGTTCCGAAGTGTCTTCACTTTCCTGTCCAGGATCTCCACGGGCTGTTGGTCACAAGACAAATCGGGCTGTATAGTGACCTCGGAATGATCGAGAACATGGCTGGGGTCACTCACATACTTTCTGAGTTGGGATATGTGGAACACATTATGCACTCTTTCCAATGAAGGTGGAAGCGCTAAACGGTATGCCACTTCACCGACTCGTTCGAGTATGTCGAACGGTCCAATGTATCTCGGACTTAGCTTACCCCGTCTTCCAAATCGGATCACTCCGCGGTTCGGAGATATCTTCAAGAATACGTGATCTCCTGGCTGGAACTCCAAGTGTCGTCTCTTTGCATCAGCCCAGTGCTTCTGTCGATCTTGGGCTATGCGCATCCTTTCCCTGATAGTACGAACCACATCAACAGTTGCTACTATCATTTCTGGTCCAAGAAGTTCCCTATCTCCGATGTCGTCCCAATTTAATGGCGAACGACACTTCCTTCCATACAGTGCTGCAAAATGTGCCATTCCTATGCTTGCTTGGTAGCTGTTGTTGTACGAAAACTCCACAAGATGTAGGTGATCTTCCCATGATCCTTTGAAGTCTAGCATACACGCTCTGAGCATATCCTCCAAGATCTGAATAGTTCGTTCCGACTGACCATCTGTTTGTGGATGATAAGCCGTGCTGAAGTTCAGACTTGTTCCCAAGCTTGCTTGCAGACTCTGCCAAAATTGCGATCGGAACTTGGTGTCACGATCGGAGACAATGCAGACTGGTACTCCATGTAGTCTCACAATTTCCTGTATGAGTTCATGGGTATCAGAGATAGTACATTATAAATAGTTTAAATCTTAATTAGATTATTACCTCCATGTACTTCTTTGCTAGTGTCTCAGTTGATTGGCCAACTCGAAATGGGATGAAGTGAGCCGACTTTGTGAGTCGATCAACAATGACCCATATGGCATCGTTACCCTTTGTGCTGCGAGGAAGAGCAGTCACAAAGTCCATCGTGATATGTTGCCACTTCCATTCTGGGATTGGTAACGGTTGAAGTAATCCAGCAGTCCTGTGATGTTCAGCCTTTACTTGCTGACACACCAAGCATTTTGCGACGCTTCTGGCTACTTCACGCTTCATTCCATGCCACCAATAATTCTGACGTATATCTTTGTACATTTTGGTACCTCCAGGGTGTACTGAATAGGGAGAGCTGTGAGCTTCTTTCATTAACTCTTCCCGAACAGGACCTTTTGGTACACACAATCTGCTGCCGTATCTTAAAGATCCGTCTTCATGGATGATGAAGTCTGTTCTGAATCCATTCTCCACTTGTTCTCTGATCTTTTGCAACTTAGCATCACTTGCTTGAGCTGCTTTGATCTGATTGATAATGGTTGATTGAACTTGCAAATTCATCAAACTTGAAGCATTACCTGGCATGATTACTTCAATCTCCATCTGATGCAAGTCTTGTTGAAGCTTCCACTGAGCGGTGAGATTCATTGCTAATGGTTGGCGACTAAGAGCATCAGGTACTACATTCACCTTCCCTGGGTGATATTGCAAGTTGATGTCAAAGTCCGCCATGAGTTCTAACCATCTTCTCTGCCGCATATTCAACTCCTTCTGAGTAAACACGTACTTTAGGCTCTTATGATCTGTGTAGATGTTCACTCGTTCACCAAGTAGGTAATGACGCCAAATCTTGAGAGTAAAGATGATGGCTGCCAACTCCAAATCATGCGTCGGATAATTGCGCTCGTGAATCTTCAGTTGTCTTGAAGCATAAGCCACAACCTTATCGTGCTGATGTAGAACACAGCCTAATCCCTTACCGGATGCATCGCAATGCACTTCGAATTCTCCAGATTGATCCGGTATGACGAGAATAGGCGTTGATGTCAACCTTGATTTGAGTTCTATGAAATCTTGTTCGCATGCTTCTGACCACACAAATTCTTCATCTTTACATATGAGCTTGGTCAGGGGCGTTGCTATCTTTGAAAAGCCTTCAATAAACCTTCTGTAATATCCAGCTAAATCCAAGAAACTTTGAATATCCTTCACTAACTTTGGTGTAGGCCATTCGCTAACTGCCGAAACTTTCGCTGGATCCACAGAGATTTCTTCTCCTGATACGATATGTCCAAGAAAACCAACTTGATTTAGCCAAAACTCGCACTTGCTGTACTTGGCATAAAGCTGATGTTGTCGAAGAGTTTCTAGGACAATTCGTAGATGTTCTGCATGTTCTTTCCGACTCTTAGAATACACCAGGATGTCGTCGATGAAGATGACAACAAACCTGTCTAAGTACTCCCGGAAAACTTGATTCATAAGGTTCATGAATATTGCGGGTGCGTTGGTCACTCCGAATGGCATTACTAGAAATTCGTAATGTCCATAGCGAGTTCTGAAAGCTGTTTTGTGAATATCAGCTTCCTTGACCTTCACTTGATGATAACCTGAACGAAGATCTAATTTAGAGAAAACACAAGATCCACTTAGCTGATCGAATAGGTCATCGATGCGCGGGAGTGGATACTTGTTCTTTATAGTGACTTCGTTTAAGGCTCTATAATCGATGCACATTCTGTATGAACCTTCCTTCTTCTTCACAAGTAATACAAGTGATCCCCAACTTGAAGTGCTGGGACGAATCCATCCTTTCGCCAGTAATTCGTCCAACTGTGTTCGGACTTCCTTCAAACCTTCCGGACTTAAACGATAGGGTGCTTTGATCACCGGTTGTGCTCCTGGTACTAAATCAATACTGAATTCAAGAGATCGATCGGGAGGCAAACCTGTTATATCGTCAGGAAATACATCGTCGAACTCTCGAACTACATCTGGTCTTGATTCTTCCTCCGCTTGAGCTGCTGCAACTACTGCTTCTCTTGGCTTCGCTTTGTAGGTACTTGGCTCCAGTGTACGGTCTCCGTTTTTGAAATAGAAGACTGGATGGTCTGGAATCTCGAATACTACCCTCCTTTGACGACAGTCGATGGTATCATAAAAAGTTCCAAGCCAATCCATTCCTAGAACCACATCGAAGTTCGGTATGTCCAGCACTTTGAAGTCAGCATAAAAATCTCGACTGCAGACGACGACTGGACACAAGCTGTATCCCATAGTTGCCTTTAGAACGCCATTTCCTGAACTGACATTCCAGCTGGATACAAGCGGTGAGACTGGAATTGCATGGGTTCGGACAAACCGTTGCGACATAAAACAGTGTGATGCTCCAGTATCAAATAGTGCAAGTGCAGGGATTGAGGATATTAAGATTGTACCTAAGGTATGTGGGATTTTTTTAAGGTATAGAAAATATGTAACTAAGTAGTAGAATAGAAAAGCAAAGTTTGAAAAGAAAAGTTTACCAGTGATGACTTGGCCAGTGGCCTCAGCTTCTTCCACGGACATCGTGAAAGCCTGGCGCCTTGGTACATTCCTCCTGGCCTGAGGAGCATTCCTCGGAACGTTCCTTTGAGCTTGGTGGAACTTACGAGGAGGTGGTGCAGCTTGTGGTCCTCTGGGTGGTGCAGGTGGTGCAGGTCTGGGAGCAGGTGCTTAAAGAGCTGGTCGCTGCGGATAGGCAATTGCTGGCCTGGGTGCAGCAACTGGGTTCTGTCTTTGGGGACAAGACCCAATATCGTGAGTAGCCGAGCCGCAGAATAAGCAAAGGCGGTTGGCTCGACGGCAGTCCTTCATCATATGTCCAGTTCTCTTGCAGTAGGTGCAAAAGGCTGGGCTGGGACGATGGTTCGGTACTCCGGGTCGCCTTGGCACGAAAGGTGGCCTGGACGAGGCTCCACCTGCCATCTGATTGGTAGGGCGCTTGACTCCTGCAGATTGAGGTCTGCCCCTTGCTTTTATCACTGCTTCATAACTGCGGGCAACTTCCAGAGTATCCTCATGAGTCAGAAATTTTCCCGTGGCTAGAGCAGCCTGAATCTCCATGTCCAGTCCTTGTTGAAAGCGACGGGCTCTGATCTCATCCGTCGGTATCAAGTGTGCCGCGAATCTGTTTAAAGATTGTGTTAGCTGTGTAGTATGTGATATTTAAAAATTGAACTGTTGTGACATATCTTACCGGCTTAGCATAGTGAATTCATCGTCGTACTCATCTACTGATTTGTCCCATATTGAACCCTGTTGTAGATGAATAAACTGCTGCTCCATTGCAAACCTGTCAGTCACAGGGAAGTATTTCGCGTCGAACTTCTCGCGAAAGGTCTTCCATTCAATCGGCTGTACCAGACGGCTTTCTTCCGCCTTCCACCAGTTGCGAGCATTATCCGTGAGTTGTAGTTTTGCCACACGGACCTAAGCGATGTCTGGCACTTGAGCTGCTGCCAGATCGTCTTCGATGCTTTGTGCTCATTCTTCCGCTTCAAGAGGGCTTCCTTTTCCAGAGAACTGCTTGGGGTGTAAAACCCTGAATTGCTTTGCTCCCGGTGCATCGGTCTCGGGACGGTTCAGAAGTTGTTGCTGTCCCTCAAGAAGGCTGCGAATCGCTTCAAGTAGCACTGTTTGCTCGGTGAGTGGTGCAGGAACAGCTGGTGCGAGAGGTAGTGCTGGAGGTGTGTTGTTGACATTGGTGCTGGTGTTGTTCGGGGAATCCATAATCTTGAAGAAAAATTTGGGTTATGATAGATTCAAATACATGAAATGATAAGATTCAAGGAATAGAAATTTGTAAGATTCAAGAAACATGAATTGTAAAGAATGTTTTAGTTGCTGGTTCTTGTGTTATATTGCTTAGGTTGTTCACGCAGACCAGAACTGCATGATAGGGATTCATACAGCTCTGACCTGCATGGGCCACCAACAAAACCTGTCACGCCCCGCTTTCCGGTGTACGGCGAAGTGGACGCGACGAGGTCCGCTACGTATATACTTATAAGTACATACGCTAAGCGTATCTAAGCAATATAAAAGTAAATCACAAGAGACAAGAGATATAGAAATAACAACAACTTTATTAATAACATTCTTTTGTACAATACATGAAAAGTAAATACAACTGAAATGAAAAGCGATGCCTAAACAGTGGCATAACCGGAAATGAAAATACTGAATAGAACAAGGTACAATATCTAGAGCTCGGGGTCTTCGTGAAACTGCTCCAAGTTTTCACCGGTGGGCTCGATCTCTGCTGGATCCAAAGCACCAGACGACATTCAAAGAAGAAAGAAATAGAATGTCGTCAGCAAACAGGTCGCTCGGTAAGTCCCAAAAATAAAGAGGAATTAGAAAAGACAAAATAAGAGGTATTTTCTAAAGAGATTGTAAAATATTGTAGAATATTGTGTTAACGCTGTTGTTTGTAGCTTGGTACAGAAGGATGCCAGTGTATACGAGAGGGGTCCCTATATACTAGAGACCAGGGCAAACGGAATGTACAAGGAACCGTTAAGCCACGGTACAACAGCAACGAAATATAGGTTAGGTGTCTTAATCTGACCACCTCGTGCCACCATTAACACTTTCCGTACCAATCTACTCCTTAAACCCCGTAGTGTTTTGATTGTATTGTTGTATTGTATTGTGTAAGTTGGATGACTGACCAAAACCATGATATCAGTAAACATATTGTAACTGCATAATCAGGTAAATGGAATAACGGAAAAATGGATGTATATCCATGGTTTGGTTCAGTCAAGTTGTATAGATTGTTAACTGGATTCTGGGATTCATGTGTTCATATTGAGTTGGAATATTAAAGGATGTAGATTGACTTGAATCATATTCAAGTCAGAAATAACTAGACTCAAATCCGAGTCAGACTAAAAAAAATGTAAGTCGAAGCTCTATATTTGTTAAGGTCATTATTGTAATTTATAAAACTTGAGGGGTTTTATGTAAAAATACTTTTATATAGTTTTCAAGATACACCTCAAGTATTTATTATTCGTCTTTATAGTTATAATGAGTGTGATTTTATTTTGTCTTATTTCTATTGAAAATATCCTAATTACATAAATAAAGGTATTAATTTGTAATATTGATTTATTTGAAATTCATGGTATTTTAATGTAACTTTTAATCTTGTAATTTTTAGGAAAAGGTGGAAACTTTATCTTATAATAAAATAGGTGTCTAAATGATAAATATACATATGTTTATACAAGAATAATTTTTAATAAATATTTTATTTTCAAAAAATCTCCTTTTTCTTAAATGTCGTATTTTAAACCTTTCGAGACCGAATGCTCCTTGCGGAGGTCTGAATCTCGCACTACTAAGCCCGAGGGTGCACGATAAACCGTCTATCCCTAACGAGTTCCCCAAAGATGGGTTGTAGTAGCACTTTGCAAAGATTTAATAAATACTAATCATTTAGAAAAAGGTTTTATAAAAATAAGGTATTTATCTGTAAAAGATATAAATTTCCGTATTTTAGATTCTAGGGTTTCCTAAACCAACTAGCCTATTTCTAAATGGTCTAAACGACAAGTCATTAGAAGGCTCAAATCGCCTCTTCACCGCCAATTGTGGCCAGGTAAATACAAATGAGAAAAGGAGGGATCCGCTCACGAATCGTGAGACGGGCTTTTTAAAGTTACCTTTTCTCACTTGCCTAGCCTAGACACCACAAAGTCAGGTTTAGATAAACGATCTATGTCTACGACATATCGTATTTTCCTTTTAAAAGATTTTGTTTTAAAATTATATATAACTTAGAACTTTTAGAAAAGATTTTATTAAGAAAATGGTATTTTAATGTAAAATCTTATTTTATCTTATTCTAAGTATTCAAGGTAGCGTGTTATGATTGCATATGAGTGTGTATGGAGGTAGGTCATTACCTCGTGATCTATTTTAAGGTATAGCAATGTTAAAGAGTTAAATGTGATAAACTAAACATGGTGGTATTTAAGTGCAAAAATACGGTATATTGCAAAATCTATCATTTCATGTGTGAAAACTTGTTCAAATTAATTTTAAGTGATTAGTAGTCAACATGAAGATGTTTAAGCATTATGGAATTGGTGATAAGTGAGATTTTATAGAAAACCGAATCGGAAATCGGTTTGTTCCGATTTCCGTCGGGTTTATAAAGTCGTATTATTATGAATGAAAAGAAAGGTAGAAAAGGGGGACTTACGGGTTTGGACAACGCTAGAAAGTGAGAGGGAGATAGTGGGTTTGCCGGTGCGTCGAATCGTCGTTGAGAGGTCCTAGCACGATCGCCGGGATTCCGCCGTCGATTTCGTCAGCGCTTCGCCTTTCGCTCGTTTTCTCACGTACCAAGTTCTCTTGGAATTTTGGGAGAGTGGACTTAGAAAAAGTGATGAGAGGGTAGAGGGTATGGGGGGTTTATATAGGGTTAGGCTAGGGTTAGGGTTTTAATAAAAAAATATATAAAATTATATAAAAATTCATTAAAACTCATTAAACTTAGGAGTAAAAGAGATTTATTGGGCAATTTAAAACCGATCCGGGTATAATAAGTGTGCAGGAGGGTTGACCACTTCAAGACCCAACTTTTCTCTATTGGTGACTAGGCCGTCCGGCCAAGTCCGGCCGGCGGCGCTGGACCGAGTCGGCCGGTTCGCCGGCCGGCGGCGCCGAGTCAGGCCGAGTCACACCACTAGAGGCCGGGGAATCTTCAGGGGTATTTATTGGTATATTTACTTTTTCATGTCCAGTACAAATTTTGTGAGTTATGGCCTTTTGACTGTTGACTTCCAAAGAAAATAAAACAAAATAAATACAAAAATAATATGGGGCATGGGATTTGAACTCTGGTGGCTTGGTTCAGCAGTGCAAGGTATTACCAATGAGCTACAAGCTCCTTCTTGTAATTATGGAGTGAAATAAATACTTAAAGAGATATCAGCTGCAATAAATACTCCAAGTATACATTGAATTTAAATCAATTCTTTGTACATTAAAAATGGAGTTGTTACAAATAGTACGACAACATATAAGTAAATTACATAAAGTATTGCATGTAGCAAGTTGTAAACTTGCCTCGAAACAAACGCGATGAGCGGAAGCAACATGACGCTATATAAATCAACACCAAGTTTTGATGGCTCGGTTAAGGTTCTAGGATACGCCTGGAGTTGCGTCGGTGAGAATGGGTGCGGGTTTGAAGAATGAAGAAGAAGAATATATAAATTGATGAGGGAGAGATATGTTATGTAGAGAGAGAGAGAGAGTAGGAAAATATAATTAGTTAATTAAATATATATTATAAACTGTTAGATTTTATATAAATATTATAATTTATTTTATATGTTTAAACAGCTAATATCAAAATACCCCGAAAAATAGCCGAGTCTCTTCTAAGAATCTAGTTTTAAAATATGGATAATATACGTACAAGCCAAAACCATAATGTGATGTCTGGTTAAATAAAATGCATACTCCCAAGAACGGATACACGTAAATACATGTAGCGATCCAAATGAGTCTGTTTTAACAGTCTAGACAGGAATACGATATCTGGATGCAAACATATGATATGGGGTATGATAAGATATTTAAAAATTATTATCTGGTTATAATTTGTATCGTTTAAACGATATGCAGATACTAAATAGATCATACATGTATATAGAATCTAGATGTGTGCGGATCCTCTATACTAATCAATATACGACGTAATCTAGAACCATAATGGGTTTCAAGCATGCGGGTCGGATACTAACTACAGATACCAAAAGCACCATCCGCATCCAAAAGCAATAATAAACAAGAAACTGTCGCAAGATTAGGAAAATACCCAAATAAAATATCGTATAAATGTACTAGGGTGTTTCATTATACCCAACTACAAAAGAATTTTGTGCTCTAAATTCCCGGAACAACAAAAGACAAGAAAACATGGATCTAAGAAAAGAGGTGTGGAAACTTCTGTCGGATCTCGTCTTCTCGTTCCCAAGTTGATTCTCCGTGCGAACGATTCCCCCATAAAACAAGTACTAGAGGGATAATCTTGTTCTTGAGGACTTTATCTCGTCGATCCACAATCACCATCGGTCTTTCTTTGTATGTTAAGTCCTCTCTCATTATCAGCTCCGAGTGATCTAGGATGCGCGTCTCATCTCGAACATACTTGTGGAGTTGAGATACATGAAACATGTCACGCCCCGCTTCCCGGTGTACGGGGATGGGACGCGGCGAGGTCCGTTACGTATTTACTCAGAAGTAAATACGCTAAGCATACCTAAGCAATATAAAATAAAATGTACACAAGAGATATGAATATAAATGAACATCAAATTTTATTTCAATATTTCTTTACAATACAACTGGAAATATAAATACAAGTCTAGAATGCAATGCCTAAACAATGACATGAACTGAATGGAAAGTAAGTACAAGTAAAGTCAATGATCAGGGTCTTTTGTGAACTACTCCAAGTGCTCCTGGCTGGTCTCGAACTCCTCAGAGTCGGGTCCTCATGACAACATTCCAAAGAAGAAGAGAAATAAGAATGTCGTCAGCGAACAATTGCTCGGTAAGTCCCAAAGAAAGAAAGAGAAGAATAAACAGAGAATAGAACAACTGAAGTAGATATGTTATATTTGTTATACTAATGTAGTTGTTGTAGCTTGGTGCAGAATATGCCAGTGTATACGAGAGGAGTCCAACTTACACCGTGGACTTTGGTAACCCGTAGTACAAGGCTCCGTCGATAATACCACGGAACAATGGTATGGATGTAATTACGTCTTTTAGTGACCATCTCGTGCCACCTTTAACATGTTCCGTACCAGTCTACCCCTTTATAAACCCCGTAATATTTATTGTATTGATTGTACTGATTGTATTGTATTGTCTTGTATTAAATGGAAGACTTACCGAAACCATGATATCAGTAAACGGAATGGATATAAATGGATAGTCATATGGTCAGAGTATATTCATGGTTCGGTCCAGTCATGTTCATGTTGATATAGATTGTATTCTAGTATTCGTATATTTTTGTTGTATTGCAGTTATACTTAAATTGAATTTAAGTCAGATTGATTTCAGATTTGACCATGACTCGAACTGAGTCAGATTTTTAAACAGAATTGAAGTCCTGATTGTTTTGGTGTTATCGGTAACAGCTGCACATGGACTGCAGGATTTGTGTCTTTTTCCAAGACAATTACCGTATTGATAACACTGTTTTTAGGTTGTCTACTTTAGATAGGCAAGCACCCATATTCTCCGGCTCTTTGAGGCTCAAGAGAACTGGTCTCGCTTTAACCTATGTTTACTAGGGTCCTTATTGTAAATTAATATAAATTGAGAGGGTTTTATGAAAAATAATTTTGATATATTTTCAAAATACACCTCAAGTATTTAATTATCGTCTTTAGGGTTTTCATAATTGTAATTTTTATAAAGTGAAATATTCTAGTGGATATAACCTGGGATTCCATTGTATATGGTACTTTAATGTAAACTTGGAATGGTATTGAATTGTAACGGTAGTTTCATAAAATTAGTGATTTCTTTGATTTGGAAAATATGGAATATATATATATAATATATTTAAAGTAGATATTTTGATAATATTTATATATATCTAATATTTATAAAAAAATTGAATTTATTTATTAAATAGAAATCACATTTTTCTTAAAAATTGCATTAAAAATTCCATCGAGATCGAATGCTCCTTGCGGAGGTCTGCATCTCGCTCTGCTAGGCCCGAGGATGTGCGATAACCCGCACCATCCCGATCGGGGTTCCCCAAAATGGGTTGTAGAGGCGTTTTTGTAAGGAATTAAATAACACACTTTTTAAAGAAAATGGTTTTTGAATGTTCATGGTATTTAAATGTAAACTCATATTTTCCCATAACTAATGTCCTAAGAGTTATCGTGCTATGTCAAAAATGTGTGTTGTGATGAGATAAGTCATTACCTCTTGAGTTTTCTAAAGGTAATACAAGAGAATATGTTGAATTGTGTTAAAAGTAAAGTATATGGTATTTAACCGTAAAAATGAGATAAAAGTTGCATAATAGGTTCTTTTGGGATGAGACTTATTCTAATGTGTTTGTTAATGATCACTAAACAATCTATTAAAAATTTGTAGGTTTGTTATTGAGAAAAAATTAGATTTTTAAAGAAAAGAGAATTGGAAACCGGAATAACTCCGCTTTCGACGAGTTTTGAAAAGGAGAAATTTTATAATAGCAAAAGGGGAGGAGAGAGGGAACTTACAGATAGTAAAATAAGAGAAGAGAGAGGTGAAGCTATTGGAACCGTCGGGGAGTCATTTCGTTGCCGGAATCTTCCCGAAACGTCGCCGGAACTTTGACCTTTGCTAACTCCACTTACACAACTTAGGACTTGGAAATTTTAGAGAGTTTTTGTAATGGAATTCTGAATGAGGAGGGGTGAAAAGTAGTGTGGTATTTATCGGGAAAATTAGGATTTAGGGTAATGAATTTAAGAATTAAAATGTGCATTAAAAATGGATTAAAGAGGTGAATTTAATCCCTCTGTAAATTTGCAGAGAAATCAAACAGAATAGGAGTAGTGGGGGGAGGCCAAGGGGTGTGGAGTAAAATTTTTGGGGCATTAGCAATGGGGGGCCCGGTGGCCCCGGCCCCTTGCTCATCTCGCCGGCCAAAAATCGGAGGTTTGGGTCTTGATCTTTGCCACGTGTCCCTGTCGCTTGGTATACCCCAGTGCATGTGTTTGATTATTTTGTGACTTTTCATTTTATGTATAGTGCACGTGTAAACCTTTAGGCTTCTAAAAGATTAAAACAAAAATCAATTAAAAATATATGTGGCTAGGGGGATTAGATCACAGGGGCTACGTCACAGCAGTACAAGGCTTTACCAATGAGCTACAAGTGCTTTCTTGCTGTTCAAAAGAAAATTAAATTTATAACTTGTGCTCAGACTTAGATGTTCCTTTCTGTATTTTTGAAAAAATTATGTACAGAAAGTTTAGGGTTGTTACAAAACACGTCATGAACACTCGCCAAGGATAGATCGATAAGCTACTTCTCCAATGCGCTTGATAATACCGAAAGGCCCCACGAATCGAGGACTAAGTTTGCCTCAACTACCAAATCGAATCACTCCTCTGGTCGGTGATATCTTCAAGAATACAAGATCACCAACTGCGAACTCCAGAGGTCTTCGTCCTGTATTGGCCCAACTTTTCTGTCGATCTTGTGCCGTCTTCATATGATTTCGGATCACGTTGACTTTCTCCACTGTTTGCACAATAAGATTCGGTCCCAATAATTTTCCTTCTCCAATATCGTCCCAACAAACGAGCGAGCGACACTTACAACCATATAATGCTTCGAATGGGGCCATCTGTATAGTTGCCTGAAAACTATTATTATACGAAAACTCCACCAAGTGCAAATGATCCTCCCATGAACCCTTGAAGTCTAACATGTACGCTCTCAACATATCTTCAAGAGTTTGGATCGTCCTTTCTGACTGGCCATCTTTCTGAGGATGATAGGCGGTGCTGAACTTCAATCTAGTCCCCAAACTTTCCTGTAAACTCTTCTAAAAGTGCGATAAAAATCGGGTATCACGATTGGAAACGATGCTCACAGGTACTCCATGTAATTTCACAATCTCCTGCATGTACCGCTCTGCTAAAGCCTCCGTCCACTGACCAACTCGAAATTGTATAAAATGAGCTGTCTTGGTTAATTGATCAAAAATCACCCAAACTGCATTATTTCCCCTTGGACTCCGCGGTAAAGCGGTTACAAAATCCAGGGTTATATGTTCCCACTTCCATTGAGGAATCGGAAGTGGTTGCAATAAACCAGTTATCCTTTGATGTTCAGTTTTGACTTGCTGACACACCAAACACTTCAATACGTAGCGAGCAATCTCTCTTTTCATGCCTTTCCACCAGAAATGTTGTCGTAGATCTCGGTACATCTTTGTGCCTCCTGGATGTACGGAATATACGGAACTATGAGACTCCTTCATAACTTCTTCATGAACATCTCCTTTCGGCACACACAAACGACTACTATCGTAACGAACCATCTTTATGAATTAACAAGTCCGTTCGAAGTCCCGCCTCTACCTGTTCTCGAAACTTCTACAACCTTGGATCGTGCGACTGCGCTGCTTTAATGTTATCGATCACGAATGACTATACTTACAACTGCATCAACTGTCTCGAAGAATTCGGTAGTATAATCTCCAATTCAAATCTCTGAATATCAGCTATGATCTCCTTCTGTGCAGTCAACATCCGTATTGCTGGCAACCAACTTAGAGCATCCAGCACTACATTAACTTTCCTCGGATGTTTTTTTAGATCAAGATCATAGTCAGCCATCATCTCCAACTATCTATGCTGCCTCATGTTGAGCTCTTTCTGTATGAACACATATTTTAGACTTTTGTGATCGGTAAATACTTCTACTCTTTCGCCTAATAAGTAGTGTCTCCAAATCTTCAAAGCAAAAATCACTGCTGCTAGCTCTAAGTCATGAGTTGGGTAGTTCTTCTCATGGGTCTTCAATTATCTCGACGCGTAGGCTATAACCTTCATATTCTGCATTAGAACACATCCCAAGCATTCCCCAGATGCGTCGCTGTGAATAACCAACCCTTCAGAACTGTCTGGCACTGTCAAGATAGGAGCAGTGGTCAATATTTACTTCAACGCTTCAAAAGCCGACGCACATTTATCCGTCCATACGAACGGTACCTCCTTTCGTGTTAGTTTGTTTAATGGTTCAGCTATTCGAGCAAAATTCTCCACGAACCTTCTATAATATCCGGCAAGCCAAAGAAAACTTCTGATCTCCGCTACGTTCTTTGGAATTGGCCAATCATGAACTGCTGTAATCTTTTCAGGATCAACGGCAATTACATCACCGGATACGACATGACCCAAAAACTTCACTTCTTCAAGCCAAAACTCACACTTGCTCATCTTAGCATATAACTTTTCTTGCCTCAACGTTTGCAGTGCGATCTTCAAGTGTTCTGCATGCTCTTCTTGGTTACTAGAATATACTAGAATGTCCTCAACAAACACCACCACAAACTGGTCTAAATATGGTGAAAAGATTCGGTTCATCAAGTCCATAAATATCGCTGGTGCGTTCGTTACTCCGAATGGCATCACTAAGTACTCATAATACCCATATCGAGTTCGGAATGCTGTCTTGCAAATATCTTCTGATTTCACTCGAACTTGATGATATCTGGATCGCAAATCCAGTTTCGAGAATACCCTAGCGCCACTGAGTTGATCAAATAATTCGCCGATGCGAGGGATTGGGTACTTGTTCTTAATAGCCACCCAATTTAATTCTCGATAGTTAATGCACATCCTCCGTGTGCCATCTTTCTTCTTGACTAGAAGAACTGAAGCTCCCCAGGGTGAATTGCTGCTGCGAATCCAACCCTTCTTCAATAATTCGGTGACCTGTTTTTTGAATTTTTCTAGCTCCACCGGTACCATCGGATAATACGCCTTTGAAATCGGCGCTGCTCTAGGAACAAGATGAATCGCGAACTCCACATCTCGTTTTTGCGGTAAACCCGGGATGTCTTCGAACACATCCATAAAATCTCGAACTACTGCCGGCGCTTTCTCCTTATCTACTTCCATCGACGAAAGAACGACACTTGTCGGCCTACCCTAAATTCGATTGGCCCGACATATCTGCTACCTCCTGAAAATATGAACTCTGGATGTCCGAGAATCTAGAAAATCACTTTCTTTGCCCTACAATCGATATGAGCGTGGAAAGTGCCAAGAAAGTCCATTCCCAAGACAACATCATAGCTGCCAGTATCAATCACCAAGAAATTTGTGAATAACTCTCGTCTACAGATAACAATCGAACAATCCTTGCACTTGTTACTAGATATAATTTTCCCATTCCTAGTGTGTATGTCCCAGCAGGTAGACATGGTCGCATGTGGAATTGAGTGTGCACTAATAAACTTGGACGATATAAAGCAATGGGATGCACCTGAATTAAATAATGCCAATGCGGGAAAATTATGAACGAGTAGGATACCTGAAACAACTTCTTCTGAAGTTTTGGCCTCTTCGGCCGTTAAAGTGAAGGCCCGTGCTTGATTAGGCCCATAAGTAATCTGCTTCTGTCCATGAATCTTCTTCAGCGGTGGCTTCTGAATATCGTCCCTCAATCGTAGCTTTGAAGGACAAGCATCGATGGTATGGTCAGCTGATCCGAAAATAAGACAGAGTCCAAGCTGTTGGGATCCGGCGCCCACACCGCGGAGGCCGCGGGCGATGCAGAAGCGGAAAAAAAACTTTTTGCGGGCACCGGACGCTCACACCCGGGGATTCGAACCAAACACCCTAAACTAGTAAGCTAAAACATGCAAGGTTGAGAAATACAACCTTTATCACGTGTCCACCCAATTGTGAAAGACCTCTCCAAGCTCGTAGCCGCTGGGAACGCACTTGAGCATCGATCACCCTTGCCGAAGACGATCCACCTGAGGGAATGCGGAGGAGGCTCAAACCGACGATCCAAAGTTGCTACGTTTGGTTGGTCGGTGATGTAGGAATACTCCACTATATTTTTCTCTCTAAGATCTTGCTAAAAAATGGAAGCAAGAAGAAGAAGGAGAAGGAGATGGAGAAGATGAAGCATGGAGTATGAGCCATGATTGAGGAGGTGAAGAAAAAATCTCATCAAGTCATGTAGTAGAAAAGAATGGCTACTAAAAATCAACCATGATCCAATAGTACTCACAAATGAATAAATCATTTTATATACAAAGCCATGCCTTTCTACAAGTCCACAACCATGCTCATGTCCTCCACATGCCACCTCATTTCCCATTTAATTTTCTAAAAAGGAAAATCAAATATGAGGTGTCTTTCTAGAAGTATTCCCGTACAAATACAGAATACTTCACCTGGTATATATATGGCTACATATACGCGTATCCGTATAAAAATACGGATAGCACCAAAGAGAGAAAATGAATAGTGAACAATAATACTAAAATATATGTATCAAAATACATATATAAATTATTAAATCAAAACCTGATTTAATAATCCGGCTTAATCCTAAGCCGGATAGTATTATCAACCGTCCGATTAAAGTTCGTGTATCGCATACACGTATTTAATCGGACCTCCTGCTCGTACCACCGTATGGCTCCTATATCTGTCGCCTGAATCAGGAAAATCCTCTGTGTGGGACTCTAAAGACTCGACAATACGTTAGCAGTGGGTTTAACCACAAGTACGTCAGCGACACTAGCTATACGTAATGGCTACCCAGGTACTTGTTGAAAGGGGGGTCGACAATCAAGTGCGTCCTTACCCTACTGATCCTGAATGTGACAATCTCTGTACAGTACGGTCTTTTCGTCAAAGAGTATCGTATATCGGGTCTAGGGGGTGGATAATGTCAGACCCGTAATAACTCGGTAAGTCGTGTCTGAGTCTAGCTCATCACCAACTGAGATACTACTGATCAACTATCAGTAAATCTCCTCCACCGTGGCTACGGATTTCTAGTGATAGCTAACTGAACACAACGTGATATCGACTCCTAATATCAGGAGAGACGAATCCTTGACAGTCGACCACTGCCTCCATGTGGCTCGGGACTGTACCCAACTAAAACCTGTTTGCACGACTCCTTTGAGCCGTGGTATGGTAGTAATCAAAGTACATTGGGAACTCACACAAGACAAATGACGACTTCAGGTCAAAGGAATAACCTGTACTTATGCCACCTAAGAACTTCTATCCGACGATAGGTATAATACCATCTAGAAGTTCTCGGCGAGTCCCTCCAGTGTACTCATCTCCAGTGAGCACCTGTATACTATCTTAGGTGACATAACATCAATGGCTTGTGAGACTGGCCACCGTCCCTTGTCAGGGCCTTGAAGTGTATACACTAGTCTACTCCGGAATATCGATTCCCAGTCTCGATACTCCCACGACTAGGGACATTTAAGTATGTGCTTATAGACCACCCAGCTCTCACGTATATGATTGCCATTATAATGCTGGTAGTTAAGTAAGAATCCTATGGGCTCTATCAACATGTAATAGTGATCTGCAATACCTCATAATGCATGTACATTATGATAAAGACAAACAAGATAGCGTACCATCATTTCGAGTAAGATTGTTCTACCTGTATAGGTTCTCCCTCAATTATCATAATCGCGTGCTTGCAATTACAATAATTGCCTTGAGGGCACTATATCCAACAATCTCCCACTTGCACTTAAGGTTAATTATTGCGGTATCGCATACCCACATCCTATCGAATACCCAACTTCTCTACTAATCAGTTTCTCAAATCTCTTTTGAGAAACATCCGTGTTCGAGAAATAGCCTCAGTGAGTGGATCTGCTATAATGTTCCAACTTTATCTCTCTATATTTCAACTTTACGGAGATGAAAAATCTCGCAATCTTAGCGATACCCTGCCTTAAGAATTTGTCTGGATACCTGATGGGACCAAGTTCATCAATGAACAACGTCTATCCAACAAACTTCTTGGGCTGTATCCTCTGTTGAGTTATAACCGGTATCCTGCATCATGATTATCTCAGTATCCTTATTGGAACACTATCCAATACACTGATCCTCAGAAGAGGCTAAACTCATAACTTGACAGTATCTTTGTCAACCAGGTCACCTTGGAAGCCATAACCGATAACCGCCTCCCGAAGGAGGCTGCCGTTACCAAATACCAAGAACATCCTGTTATGTTCTTTGCTGCTTCCTTTTGTTTCTCTAGGATTGGATTAATATCTGTTTGTTGCAACTAGTGAAATAGCAATATCTGGTGTTGTATAAGACTTTGCATTATTGACTCAATTTCCTAAGCAAATGATGTGTCATTCATGCCTGTCCCTCTCCCGTCCAAAAAGGCATCCTTTTAGAGAGGGCGACTCCATCACTTGCGGGTACACCACCACGCCAGGAGTCGTCTATTCTAAGATACTTTTAGAATGCTGTGCAAGTACCTGATTTGGGAAACTTCCCAAATCTACATCTAAAACCATAGATCTAGTCACCAGAACTCCTGATATACTATCTATATCCAACGTGGAGAAAACACTATGTGACAACCAAAATCTGACCGATTGTAATATAGGAACATCACTTCCTATCCGAAGCATGTCATCTAAATCATGGACATTACTCCCTACATCCTTATTACTAGGTTCACCTTTGTTTTGATGAAGTCAATCACCTTGACTGTCACATCAATAACATATGATCTGTCTTCGCTATCCTTGCTTTAGTCTACGAATAGATATAAGCATCTGCACACCTTTCGCTGCTCTCACTGACTATGATAACCCTTTGGCAGAGTCATATACACGTGAACTTCCAAAATCCCATTTAGAAAGACGTTATAGTCACCCACTTGCCAGATATCATAGCCATGAACTGCATCAGCGCCAAAACATATCCATATAGACTTCAGCATAGACACTAATGTAAAAGTCACATCACAATCCACAACGAGTATTTGATGAAAACGCTTTACAACAAGTCTAGCCTTATTAGGTAAGCACCTTTCCACCCGCACAAATCTTGAAAGATCTACTTGCTCTTAATGGGGTTTCCCCTTCAGGAGCACCCAACAAAGTCCAAAATCCATGATTTGCTGAAGTGCAAGAAGTCCATCTTGGGTATGAAATACCTGGTCACCTGGAAGTTACCACTTCCTATGACCTGCTGATAACAAGTAGGGGAATAGCGGTGTCAAGTCATATCCATATGGACTTCAGCTTAGTACCTTTCCACCTGCACAGATCTCGAAAGATCTACCTGTTCCTAATGGGTTTTACCTCTTAAGGAGCACCCATCAAAATCCAAAATCTATAATTTGCTGAAGTGCGTGGAGTCCATCTTGGATATGAAGTATCTGGTCACCTGGAAGTTTTCACTTCCTATGACTTACTGGTAACTAGTAGGACCATCATCTCCATGATGCTGACCCCCTGTCACCGTCTACGATAAAACCGAAGCATCTCACGGGTGTCTGAGGTTACCTACTAAAATCTGCGAAGTGGCTAACGGTTTGTCAAGTCTAATTGAATCCTTAGGTTCTACTAATTTTTCAGTAACCGTTTGTGGTCCTGGAATCACTTCCAATTCTACCATACTCCCACTAGTTTCTTTTGCAAAAAGATCCTTTTATAAAAATATGGCGAGTCAAGAACAATATAACTATTGATCTTGAAAATGGTAGAAACAAAATCCTAGCGAATGCTTGGGATAATCCACAAACTGTCATTACCGAAGCATGCCTCGAGTTTGTCCGGATTCTGCTTTTAGACAGAAATCGGATAACTCCATATCTTAACAACCTGAAGATATGTAACCATTCTATGTCCATATAGAATCAAGGCACTGATTTAGATGGAACCAAATTCAAAAGTCATGCAACTGTTTCCAGTGCATATCATCTAATGGAAAAAAGACCAATACAACATTACTTATCATGTAGCGCGTCCACGGATGAGTAACCTGTGAGAGAATCAAGTTCTCGATATTACTATAATGGAAAACCCAGCATAAGTATTTACATTTTTGATCACCTCGAATAATCCCGATACTTCCAACGTATGGTTCTCTACTTTATTCTTATACCTACAAACTTATCAAAATCTTTGACTTTGCATTACTACGAATGCACGTCTAAAACCAGAGAATTCATAGATAATCCCGAATGAAGTAAGAGTATCAATCCCTTATCCCGAAGGATACTGGACAACATACACTTTCATGTATAAGTCCTAAGAGTATACCAACTCAAATTCTGTGTTTTGTAAATTGAAAACTATATCTTGGTTATGAATGTCTTACACCGTTATTCAATGCACCTTACCTTATCCTCAACTGATAAAGGTAAATGTTTACAAAACAATTTTCAAAATGTATATCTCACTTTATAAAAATAAAGGTACAGATATTTCATTTTAAAATCCGGTGTATAACAACGGTTATTCGAAACCAAATATATGCCGTTAGGCAAAAACCAGGTGATTTAATCCAATATCACCAATTACAACGAATTCCGATATTGACGATCAAATTGCCCATTTTCCAATATTCTGCTCCTGCTCATCATCGGTAACACCGTACAGATGTGAGATCCAAAACTGATAAATACATACCCTGGAGTCAGAATTGATTAGGAAAACAGTTCTCTATTACACATACACAGAAAAACTGAAACATGAAATTGTTTCATAGGGGATGGTCAGGTATTCCTAGTAATATCTTTTCCATTATCCAGATTCATGACAATAGTCGTAATTTCCTTTTCCTTCACCTTCAATCCCTTTATATGTTTCTACATCTTACCTTCTACACACCGTTCCCGCGCTAACCGGTTTTCTTCCTCCCTACCTTTCGGTACCGGCCTAAGGTTTGGAAGAAGACTATCTGTTGGCTATAGTGCCCTCAAGGCAATTATTGTAATCGCAGGCAGGTGATTATGATGATTGAGGGAGGACCTATACGGATAGAACGGTCTTACTCAAGATGATAGTATGCTATCTGGTTTGTCCTTATCATCATGTACATACATTATGTGGTATTACAGATCACTATTACATGCTGATGATACCATAGGATTCTTGCTTGACCACCAGCATTATGATGTCGATCATATACGTAGGAGATGGGTGGTCTATAAGCACATCCTTAAATGTCCCTAGTCGAGAGAGTATCGAGACTGGGCATTGATACTCCGGAGTAGACTAGTGTGTACTTATCGAGACCCCGATGAGGAGTGGTGGCCGGTCTCACAAGCCATTGGTGTCAGTTTGTCACCTAAGATAGTATGCAGGTGCTTATTGGGTTATGAGTACACTGGATAGACTCACCGGGAACATTCTAGATGGTAGTATACCTATTGTCAGATAGCAGTTCCCAGGTGACATGTGTACAGGTTAGTCTGTCGACCTGAGATCGTCATTTGTATCGTGTGAGTTCCCACCGTGCTTTAATTACTACCCTACCACGACTCAAAGGAGTCGTTCAAACAGGTTTTAGTTGGGTACAATCTCGAGCCACATGGAGGCAGTGAGCGGATCGTCAGGGAATCTTCTCTCCCGGTATTGGGGGTTGATGTCGCGTAGTGCACGGGTGGCCATCACCAGAAATCCTTGGCTATGGTAGACGAGAATTACTGATTTGGATTAGTAGTTTCTCAGTTGGTGATGAGCTTCATACCGACACGAAATATCGCGTTATTAGGGGTCTAACTTTATCCACTTCCCTATACTCAATATGCGATACTCTTAGACGAACAGACTGGACTATACGGAGATTGTCACGGACAGGCTCAGTAGGGGTTCGGATGAATTTGCTCGTCGGCCTTCCTTTCGCTCAATACCTGCGTAGCCATTACGTACAGCTAGTGCCGCTGACATGCTTGTGGTTAAATCCACTGCCAGCATATTGACGAGTCTTTAGAGTCCCACACAGAGGGTTTCCCTGCTTCGGACGAAACGATGTAGAGGCCGTATGGTATTACGACAGGGTTCGATCATATACATGCACTTATGCATGTATCATGATTTGGACGGATAATACTAGTGGGCTTTGGTATAAGCCGTATCTTAGTATTATATTATTGGATTATTTTCATCACTTTGTATTCGTATTTTTCGGAATACGGATACGGGTATGTATATATGGATGAGGGGTATTCTTGTAATTTATTACAAGATGCTTCTAGAAGATATCACCTCATTTTAGTTTTAAGCATTTTGGTTAAATGGTTAAATGAGGTGGAGGGATGAGTTGTGTTGTGGCATTAAATGAAGCATGGCTCACTTGGTGACTCATGGTATGAATCACAGTTTACTATTGTGACATACTTGATATTTGTGAAGTGAATTATTGGTTTGCTTCAAGAGATTCTTCACACAAAAAAGACTTAGCCATTCTTGTGAGAATGATATGCTCTACACTCTCATCTCCTCAAGCTCTCTTCTTCTTTCTCAAACCCTTAATGTCTCATGTGTTGAGAAACCTAGAGTATTTTGAGACAAACTAATTCATCATTAGACTCTACATCCTCTAGGCTATCTAGTTTAGCGAACTAAGTACCCTAGTTACATCGGCTTTGAGGTTGGAGCTCGAATTACAAATCCTCAGGTGGATCCTCTTCGATGGAGGGAGACCGGAGGCCAAACCTGATCCATGACGCCTCAAGGAGCATATGAAGGTGGTAGAAGACCGAAGGACATAGATCATTCTGTATAACCATTCTAACTCCTCTTTAGTTTGCTAGCTTATAGGTTTATGGTAGATCCGTGTTATCGGGTTGTTCCAATGCCAGTTATAAAATTTTGTTCCGCAAACGGTCATGGTAGATTGCCAGGGCGCTAGCGTAACCCAACATGGTATCAGAGCTAGCCTATAAACCCATAACTAGCAGTATAAACGATGTTTAAAGTAACGAAACCGAAACAACTCCGAAACAAACCAAACCATATTCCCGTTTCTGTCAATTTTTATTTGTCTTCTAAATTTTGTTTAAACAATTGTAGAAGACTACTCTTGAGACAACTAGAACATACTTTAAAAACGAGACCAAAACTCTAAAGTTTGGCCGGCGAGATCGAACATTTTTCTGGCGCCGCCGGTGGTACTGTAGAGTTGGGTTTTGATTTTTTGGGTGTGTTCTGGGATCTTGAATATTGGGTTTTTGGTATTATTTGTTTTTGCCTAGATTGCATATTTTGTTATCTTTGGTATTGGGGCAATACGGAGTATTTCAAAGTAGCTATTTTAACACTGTTTATAAGTTTTCAGTACATACATTACTATCTGCTACCGTGAATGTCATTAGAGCGGTATAACTCGTCTAACTGCTATATGTTCTTTTAGACGGATTTGCGAACATGACATTCACGTTGATGTTCTGTGTTGTGCTGAGGTTGTGGTTGGATTGTCATGGTGGATAGCCAGTGGTGCAATAATAGTTGTACAGTTGAGATTCATTTGTACATTTGATATTGCGGGGCGAGCGTCCAACATGTGGACTGCCGTCTCTGCCAGTTTGTATATTATTTGTTTGGGGCATGACCGGGTTGAGGTCGATGTCACCCTTGTACATATATTTTCATTTATGTACTAGGATTACCCCGCGGAGGAGTGCTCGAATAGCCGGGTTTTAGAAGGCAACGGGCCCGCATCTCATGGCGTTGAGATTCATTTGTACATTTGATATTGGGGGGCGAGCGTCCGACATGTGGACTGGCGTCTCTGCCAGTTTGTATATTATTTGTTTGGGGGCATGACCGGGTTGAGGTCGATGTCACCCTTGTACATATATTTTCATTTATGTACTAGGATTACCCCGCGGAGGAGTGCTCGAATAGCCGGGTTCTAGAGGGCAACGGGCCCGCATCTCATGGCTTTGAGATGAAGGGGGCCTTGCTATAGAATTGGAGGGATATTTGACGCATTCGTAGGTGGTACAGGTTGACCCACGGTGCAGTGATCAAGTTATCGGATTCCGTGAAGTGCTGCATGGCCCATTCACTTTGTTGATTGGGGTTGCCTCACTTCTGGGATTGGCGGGTAACTTGCCGCGCTTGTAGGGGTCCAGGTTTTCATTGCACAGGCTATCTACATGACAGGGAACGTCGGGTCTCATTTGCGGCTCAAATCAAATCCGAGGCTCCAAGATTATCCACCATTCTGTGTTACTTGCTGAGATTCTGTGATGTTGCTTATATCATGCCTGAGACGAATGTTATATATATATTTATATATATACATTAGTAGATGTTGTATATGTTTTGCATCCGTGCTAGTCCAGCCCCCGCTCTACCGTTAGTTAAGTAATCTAACGGTGCATGAAGGGACCCCGTGGCGAATGCGGATGGCATATACGTACATTGTATTTTCGTTATTTTCTGGTATGATATGGTTTAATTGATGGGACTACATTAATTACGATTAATGCAAGGAAAACAAACCTATATGATGTTGTTGGAACCAAGTTTTTAAAAACTGACATTACAGACGTTTCCTTTTGCTTTGCACAGCGGTATTCGGTTCTAAATATCCAGCACCTTATTCGACGAGGCAGGAGCCGAGATCCCTTCATAGGGAGTGACTTCTTGGGCAAAAGTTTACGTCAATGTAATAACTTTACCGACGTTCGTGCTTGCCTACTCGGCAATCACTCACTCGTCTTTCTTGACACTTTGGGTCTCGGTCTTTCCCTTGATTCTTTTGCTTTGCATCGTGGTATTCAGATAGGAATATCCCGCACCTCATTCGATGAGGAAAAAGTCGAGATCCCGTCACAGGGAGTGACCTCTTTAGCAAAAGTTTGCCCCACTATATATTTGTAAAACCACTCGGTTCCTTCAACGATATCAAGTTCATTACGTTAAAGGTTTTTTTGGCCAAAAACCCAGCCGTAGCCCTCCGTCATTTCTTACAATTATTACTTAGTATTCGTGCCGCGTGTTTTGACCTAGTCAAGGCGTAGTGTTCGGAAGCTCAGTGGTGCTTATTTGTTGCAGGTGTTGCGATTATTTAGGACAGCCGCATAACCATTTTGACCTAGTTAAGTGTATAGATAGGTGGGTATAAATTAATCTTGGATAATGATGGGTTGAACTTGACTAGTGGTTTATAATATGTTGACCTAGTAAGGTCATAAATCAAACCACATCGGGAGTTTCAAACATACAGGAAACTTGCACGGCATGCGCATACTTTCTGGAGTGTGGTGACTTGAGTGGATTTCACCAAGTTATCATGCGGTGATAGTTAGATCCCGATTCCTACTGATGCGTAGGTGTTACTTCTCGGGTGATTTTTAGATGATCCCAACTAATTCTCCTTTTAGGGTTTGAAGTAGAATTCGAGGAAACGGTGGGAGCCATCCTGATTAGATAAAGTGATTAACCAATCTGATCTAGATTAGAGTGCATGCCGAGTGTTTCTTTTCTCTCTATCTTTGGTAGCGATCATTGCCTAACCCTAGACTAAAAGTCATGAACCAAATTAACCGAACCTTCTTAAAACACTTTGGCTTTTGGATTGTCATCGTTCCTTTATAAAAAAGGGGTAAGGGAAAGTTCCCCACTATTCAAAGCCTCATGTGTTAAACAAGTGGGCACCTATATGCAACGCATATAGGCACTACAATTAAAGCAACTGTTAAACTAAAATAGCCTCGCATGTTTAACACGTGAGTACCTATATGCAACGCATATAGGCACTGCAATTAAAGCAACTGTTAAACTAAAACAGCCTCACATGTTTAACATGTGAATGCCTATATGCAACGCATATAGGCACTGTGATTAAAATAACTGATAAACTAAAACAGCCTCACGTGTTTAACACGGAGTACCTATATCCAACGCATATAGGCACTACAATTAAAAAAAACTACTAGACTAATGGAGCCTCACATGTCTAACACGTGAGTGCCTATATGCAACGTATATAGGCACTGCAATGCAAACAAACTATAGGCTAATAATCCTCACGTGTTAAACACGTGACCGCCTATATACAAAGCATATAGGCGCTGCAATCAAACAGCTGACAAAATAAATAAGCCTCACGTGTTGAACACGTGAGGACACCTCCCTATGTAGAATTAAATTCTACTCAACAAGGGACCGTTGGATCAAAGATCCAATGGCGATTAAGCATAGAATTAAATTCTATTGATCTTTTTAAGTGAGGTGTGATATTTTCTGTTAAACAGAAAGTTGGCGGATCAAAGATCCCATGAGATGGAAAATATTTTCCATATCTTTCTAAACAAAGAGAGATTGTGCTCTGTTAAGCCGAGCACCCTTGGATTAAAAATCCAATGATGGTTTAAAAAAATACTATTTTACAGAATAAGATTCTACATTTAGGAAAATATTTCCCCAATCTTGTTAAAAAACAAGAAAAATAATATTCATCCCACGTCTCCTAAGTTAATCTTAGTCTCAAAATACGACTAATGATTCTCGGGTTTACCATTAATCCTTTTTCCCTTAAACACAGGAATTGGTTCAAGGGTACATCTCTCTACACCTCTGATACATGTCGTTGTAATTCCTCAACGTTTTCAGAGAGGTGGCGGGTCCCGACAACCAACTGCTTTTTGGTGTGCTTCCAAAACTGACGTGCATATCCCAGATCAAACCACATCCCAAACTGGATGCATCCCATATCATCGTTACTCATCCCGTCACGTAACAATTACACATGCACGCAAGATAGACAACAAACCGAAACGTCCTTAAACTACAACGGACCGAAATGTCCTTAAACTAAATGTTGCCTCCAAAATGGCGACAATGGATCGTAACGTCCTTAAACTAAAACCTTACCTCCAAAATGGTGATCAAGAGACTGAGACGTCCTCAAACTAGAACTTCGCCTCCAAAATGGCGATAAGGGACCGAAACATCTTTAAACTAAGACAACAGAGCCCAAATGCTCTCTTGTTGGATCTGAAACAAAAATGATCCTAAAACTTGTTAAGTAGATCTTAGTCTCAAATTGGACTAACGTATCCTTAACAAAAAACTAACCGAGCCCCAACTGCTCACATACATTTAAGTCGATCTTGATCTCGAAACAGATCAACGATCCTTAAATCAACCCAAACCCAAATCTAAGATATACGGATTTGGACTAATCCACGCCCTATGGGTGACAACATAAATTAGTCTCCGTATACAATCCACGGGCAACCAAAAATAAAACAAAAACACACAAAACATGAAGTGAACTTCCGGAGTAGGAGAAAGTGGATATCGCGATGCGGTAACGTAATTAACTGCAGGGGCTTGCGCCTGCAGGGAAGAGTGTCCCCACAATAAAAAACCCCTCGCAAACGAGGGGGAATCTGACGAAGTCTGCTATAATGGCCGCATCCGTCCAAACTTCCGATATACGGTACCATAAATCAACTTGGCATCTTCGGAGAGGTGGACAGATAAATCCAAATAGCATCTGCTTCCCAAAATTCAGGCAAGACGTCCTAACATCCCGGTCGCGTCTTTCGATGGCGAACAGATTCTGGCAAGCCCGGTGGGACTTTTTCCTCTTTCCACTCCACACTTCGTGTGTCGTGTTTCGTGAACAAAATCGCGGTTTGCTATGGTTGCCTTTGGATTCGAGGTACTAAGATTTGATGTCTTGTTCCTGTGCAAAAAGAAGAAGTGAACATCAATGGGTTCCAGCTGCACAAACTGTAACAGCAACTCCCGTTCCGCCCCAATTGGAGGAGTGACATACGGGCCCAATGTGGCCTCCATCTTTTCAATGCCGGTGGAGCAAGTAACTCAAGCCACCACTGGATTTTTCTTCGGGACCATGCTCCCGCTAATGAGTTTCAGCGCCCCAGTGCCACCACAGGAAATTCTCAAGAAGTCGGTCTTCGATCGACTTGCAACCACTACGGCCCCTCTCAACGGGTCGTCCAAGCCCGCCACCTCAGTCTTCAACAGGCTGAGCCAAAGCTCAATGTTGGGGTAAAAATTTACACCCCGGTTGACCGAGTCAAAGTCAAGGTCAACCCCCAAGCTAGGTGGGCCCAAGCCCAGGTCAAGCGGGCCCATGCCCAAGTCAAGCCCACGGACAGCCTCCCCATGGCAACGACAAAATCATGTAATAAATAATTATTATGAATTTTTTTAATACATGAATGCATGTAAAATGGGCATAAAGCCAATATTTTGTAAGCCCATGGCTTATGTGCAAAAATGTAATGGCACATGAGCCATGGAATAGGCAAAATGCCATTTTGTAAAGCCCAAGGGGCTATATGTAAATATGTAAGCCTATAAAAGGCAACATGATGAATAAAAAAGAGAATGCTTTTCATTCCCCCAAAAATTAGGGTTTTTGTGCCTCCTGCTCCTTCTCCAAGGTTCTAAACCTTCCCATTTCTTTTGAATTAAATCAAGAGTTTTACTCTTTCTCTTCAAAAACTAAGTAGTTTTCCACCACAAAACCCATAAAAGGGAGCTCAGATCTCCCATCAGATCTCAAAAAGGAGAGATTTTGAGATCTCACATCTCTTGATCTTCAAGATCCGGCCAAACAACAGGAGGAAGAAGAAGAACCCCTTTCATCAGCTTCAAAACATCCTAGGAGTTTAACTCCATATATACATATATAATAAATATTTCCTTTTTGAAGCATAGCTTCTGGTTCTAGGCAAAAGCCCTCATTTCCTCGCCGGCGCGCTAGCGCTCGAGCGCAAAGCACCCACGTGCCGACACGTGGCGCGTTTGCGCTCCAGCGCACCGCGCGCGAGCGCAAAGCGCCCACGTGCCGACACGTGGCGCGCGCGCTTGCGCACCGCGAGCGATGCGCAAAGCGCCCACGTGCCGACACGTGGCGCGCGCGCTTGCGCTCTAGCGCGCAGCGCTCATGCGCAAAGCGCCCACGAGCCGACACGTGGCGCGCGCGCGCTTGCGCTCCAGCGCGCAGCGCTCATGCGCAAAGCGCCCACGTGCCGACACGTGGCGCGCGCGCTTGCGCTCCTGCGCTCATGCGCAAAGCGCCCACGTGCCGACAAGTGGCGCGCGCACCTGAGCGCACAGCACCTAAGCGCACAGCGCCCAAGGTGCTGCCCCACGCATCCTTTGGATGCCTTTTCCCCTTTATTTATATATATATGTATATACATACATTTGTATACAAATGTACACATACACATACTCCGCAACATTCTCCCCCTCCAAAAAATTTTCGGGCCGGGGCGCTGCCCCGAACCCCGCAAGGGGGCTGCTAGCCCCCTTGACCCCCAGCCCGCTATCCGGGTAGCGGGACCCCCGTAAAAACTCTGCGTGGCTCCCGATATATCCAAAACCCCCCCTTTCAAAACACAACACACATACACTGCACATTAAGTTCGCATGACCATTTTAACCCGTTAATCGGAGGTTCCCTCACCCCAAAGGCGAGGGGTAATTAACGGCAGTTTAGTCCGCGGCTGCCGGAGAATCGGATCCCCACAATCATTAAACCCCGGCCTACCCTAGGCAGGGGGAATCTGTAGTACGCCTGACAAGCGCGCGCGTATTCCCATCTCGCTGGGGTGACGAAAAACACCCTACACTCAAGTGGGCCCGCAGAGAGGCTCACGATACCCGAAGGGCTATCCTAAAATGGATAGTCTTCCCAACCCCATCTGCGGGTGAAGTCGTCAAAGGTGCTTCCCCTACCAGAAAATCGGCCTTCGAAAGATTAGCCGTTCCCTTTCAACGGACGTCAGTCTTCGGCACTAGCAGCAGCCCCTAACCAAAGCAGGGGGCACGACGGAACTGCTTCCACAACTGAGGTGGTCCCATCTGCAAGGCACGCTCGACGTTGCCACTGGCGCCGAGTGAGAAGAGATGGAGGCAACTCCCCCTCCGGACTCACCCCACCAACTCCAATGGTGGAAGTTGACGCTGCTGTTCCAACCGGGAATAGCTTTGAACTGCTTAAGAGGGTGCGAAAGAACTCCCCAACCGCGGTGTTGAAGAAATCTCCACTTCCTGCTGAAAACATGACGCAACCAAAGTCGGAGCAGCCCCCTCAGTGGCTGTCCTCCCAAATCCACAGGGTATGGCGGAAAGTCCAAGATTCTGTGATCAACAAGAACTACTCTCGTCAACCGGAGAAAATGAAGGTTCGACAAGAGGAAAGTCATCCCTTCACAATACAGCGAGGGACTTCTTTCACACAGGCGTCTGCTACAACGGCTCCTACAACTTCAACCTCCTACAAAAAGAGAAGGCTGGAGAAAATACCACCACCGGCGGCAAATCCCAAAGGTGATGGATCCAAACGCCCCAAGTCTGGGGGCATGATCATGCACACGGTTTACATGGCTTCCGAGAAAGAGGAAAGCCGTGCTTCCGTAGGTTATTGACCGCAAACTCGGTCATTAACAAAGGCTCAGGAGCAACAACAAAAGCTCCATGAGATGCTGACAAAAATGGCAGCACTCACCGGACAGAAAGAAAGTTCAAAGTCAGCATCAGAACAGCGCCAGGAGCAGGAGACCGATACAGAGTTCCTGCAAAGGGTGCTTGAAAGAAAGGATAAGGAGGCCGCAGAACAAGCTGCTAATATAAGTTAGATGATGCTTTTGATCTAGAACATAGTTGGAATGGTGATCCAGCCAGAACCTCCAGCTGAAGACCCACCGATAATTATCGAGGACGACAGAGGGGAAACATCAAACCCCCTTTATCGATAGCCAGGGAGGAAACGATCTCCAAAGCTGCCCTTGATGATTACATAGCTCAACAAATACGAGCTCATCAGGCAAGCGAACCGGCTGGCCAAGTCGTCAAAACTGGGCGACTGTACCCAGGCTAGTACGATCAAATCAAATACCCGCCGGGATATATGATCCCCAAATTCCATGTGTAAAAAGGGACAAGCAACCCACATAAGCACATCGCTCAGTTCAGAGCTTTATGCGACAATAATGGAAGCGACGACAAATTGCTGCTTCGCCGGTTCGTTGGCAGCCTCTCGGAGACGGCGTTTGAATGGTACTAGAAGCTCCCAAATGATTCCATCAAAACATTCACAAAGATGGAACTGCTATTCATGCATCGGTTAGCCAACGCAAGCGAGCGCACCCCGATCACGACGTGAATTAACGCCAGGGTGAAGCAAGGAGAGACCTGGGTTCAATACGCGATTCGATGGCGGAACCTATGGTCAAAATGCGAACAACATATCGAAGAAGCTCCTGTTGTGGGCATGTTCATAGGAACTCTGGATCCTTAGGCGACTGTGTCCTAGTTCATGATGTTCTTTAAGCCGACCACCTTTTAGGATTTGATCGACAAGTTGGCCCAAATGGACCAGATGGGCCACGGACCTTCCTCTTCAAAAATGGATCCTCGGAATGCAAAGGGTAAAGGGAAAGCGGCCTTCGTTGCCAATACTCAACAACAACCGAGTGACCCGAAACCGATTTCTCGCCAAAACAACGTGCGCCCGCGCCAATCCCTGAAAGAGAAGCTAGGACGTGCTTACTCGTTTCCCCGTGATAAAATGAGGAGACTGTTCAAACTGGCAGTGCGCAACAAACTCATCACTTTGCCAGACCCAAAACGTCCACCGCAGCTCGGTGACGTCAACAATCCCAACTACTGCTCCTATCATCGAATGGTGAGCCACCTCATGGAGGATTGCTACATCTTCAAGAACTGGATCGAGGACCAGTACCATCAAGGGAAATTCGCGCTGTTCGAGAACTAGAGGGTGAACCCGCCATAGAGGCATGCTCCTAAAAAGGTGGACACGTCAGGGGCTTCATGCTCATTTTTGGAAGAAGCTCCGTGGGAAGTCATCCTTTCAGTTAAAACCAAAAGAATGCTGAAAGATCTTCAGGCGTGTTCGGTGATCAGATGGAAAAGCCCGCTGGAGACCGAGATCATTGAGGGATGCTTAAACCGTGCCCAACACTGAAAACTGGTAACGATGGGCAAGACCTCTAAGCCAAGCCTTCGAAGTCTTCGAAGAAAAATAATAAGACCAAGAAGCCTGTGCAGCCAGCCGAGCATGACGACAAGCGCACGAACCTGCAAAGGTACATCGATGCGCTGGAAGAGTACAACCAGAAAGCGCGGACCCCAGTCACCCTTGAATAGTTTCTCAACCATATCCTTAAGAACAGAGATAGTGACAATGATAAGGGAAATGACTCGTCAGAAGAACCCGAGGATTATATAGCAAGTTGCCACATGGTTTCTCATTCGTCGAATGACGAAAAAACTCCATCGGCATCAGAAAGCAACGCAGAGGAACTGGGGGCAGGACTGGCGCCAAAATCCCTGGAACTGTCAGAAGACCCAATTGACAGGCTGCTAAACGAAGCCCTTCAAAAGAGCAAAGGTGGCCGAGAATGTGAAACGACCATATACGAAAAGGCTAAGTGTCGGCGTCATGATGAAGAAGCCGCGGTAAGGGTGAGTCGAAAAATACTCCACCCGAGCTAAAGCACACCTGCTATAAATAAGAACAGGATCAAAGCGGAGAAGCAGTTCGCCAAAGCCTTGTTAATGGGAATTAAGCTGCCCCCTCTCATGGAAAACACTCCCGGGAGTACGTGCCTCGACGAAGCGGATGTACATCCGAACTACTACTTATACCATCGGAGGGTCACACACCCCACCGAAGAGTGCGGTTGTCACGCCCCGCTTCCCAGAGTACGCAAGATTTGGGCACGTGACATAGCCAACCATGCTACCTGTGGGTAGGAAGTATCCATCCACAGTCACATTACGGTTGTAAGGATATCAAGAACAAGATAAAACTAAACTAATACATGTCCAAATCCATAATAACAGGAATCAATAAACAATAAGTGCGGAAGCTAATGATCCAATACAATGAATAAACAGTATGTCCCATAATGCGGGCTCACATCTGGAAATGAAAAGCAATAAATAAACTAAATACTAAGGACTCACTGTTCAGCCTGCTGGCCGAAGTACCCCTGCTCGGTCGACGTCAAAGGTATGGAATCTGGGCCATGCAAAACCCAGACGTCAGCGCGTCATGATATCAAGTATAAGGCATAAACATGGTAATAAACAATGCAATCATGAACATGAATAAAGCAGTAATAAGAAGTAATAAGCAGGGTAATGTGCAGTGGTGACTAAACTGTTCTATCAGGTTTTCTACTCTATAGTCTTTGAAACCAATTGATGAATCGTCGATGTAACTCAATAGTATCCCGTACATACCCGGGATCACGGCCACAATATTCTCGGCTGAAACCGAGACATGCCGTAAGGCACAGAAAGGAAAGCATCAGTATCCCGTACATACCCGGGACCACGGCCACAATATTCTCGGCGGCAGCCGAGACATGCCGTAAGGCACAGAAAGGAAAGTATTAGTATCCCGTACATACCCGGGACCACGGCCACAATATTCTCGGCGGCAGCCGAGACATGCCGTAAGGCACAGAAAGGAAAGTGTACACTCGGTATTACCCCGTACATACCCGGGATCACGGCCACAATATTCTCGGCGGCAGCCGAGACATGCCGTAAGGCACAGAAAGGAATGTGTACGCTCGAACGGTAGTGAACTGTCGAGTTACAAGTCAGGTTCATCTTTGATTTCCCCATACCCCCAAGCTATGTATGTCAGGTCAGGTATTCAGTAGTCAAGGGCTAATGCCAACACAAAGTCAAGTAAAAGTAGGTCTGTCTGGATCGACAGCAGGAAAGATCAGGGTTATCGGCATTAGGCAAGAGATCAGGTAACAGGTCAGGTTACCTTCAACAGGTAGAGTCGATATGTACATGGTGTCGTGTCCGGTGTATCAGTACATGTGTCAGGTGTATCAAGATCGGTCAATATGTAATGCAATCAGGTATATGATGATAACAGGTATAGTAACAAATAATGAACATGTAGCAGGAAACAGTAAATAACAAATATTATTCTATGTGAACACAGTGATGTTTGTATTTTCATATTAATCCGGTTCACGCACCTTTAAGGGGCAAAAGCCACAAGACGAACAATATCGATAATATACGTAATGGAGTTACATGAATTTGAACTAAGCACAACAATTGTCTCATGAGTGATTTTAACAAATGAAGTGGGGATGATCTACTTGGTTTGATTAGTTAAGTATGAATTAATAGCAGACCGGTTAAAGCGAGCAATGATTTCATTGATTTAAAGTTACGGATAATCGTGGCTAGCAATTCTAAGTTACAACAGGTATCGATATTATATTAGTTGTGTGGTTATAATATGATGATTAAGTTGTAGCATGTTAAGCAAGTATTCAGATACTTGCCTCGGCGGTTCCGCAAACCGAAACACGAATGCGATGTCGGCAGAAACTGCGATATGGAAGCACGGGCCACGGATCGAGTCCCAACAGAGGTCAACGGGATCACACGGACCAGGGAACTTCGCTGGAGCGTCGGGTTCGTCAGACGGCACGGTCGGATCCGGCAGCAAACAGAACAACAAAGTTAGCAAACAAAACTACGCATTCACGATACGGACCAGCGGGGGGTGTTGTACCAAAAGGAAGGAGGAGGAAACTTACAGGGAGACACCAGGGGTGTGACCACGGCGGGTTCGACGGCACTGGAACGCCGTCGAGGCCGCGACGGTGGCTGCAGTAAGGGGAAAGGCCTCGGGTGTGCAGGGTAGTGTGCTGCGGCGAGTTGGAGAGGAGTGGGGGTCGGCTCTGGTGGTCGAGGGAACAGGGAGGTGGTCGGAGGTGGTGTCGACGAGGTCGTCGGCGCGCTTCTCCGGCGAACAGGGGAGGCGCAGGCGAAGGATGAAGGCTCGGGTTCGCTATTCCGGCGAGGGGAGGAGGGAAACGACGGCGAGGTCTCGACGAGGAGGGTGAGAGGGAGTCGTGGGAGGCTTCGACGGTCGGAGGCGACGTCGACGGCGAGGTCTGCGAGGGGATGGAGGCGTCGGGGAGATGGGTTGCAGGCGCGGGAAGGAGCGGGAGAACGGGGAAAGAGGGTAGGTGGGTGCGGTGGAGGTCGTGGTGGTGAGGGCGGCGACGGCGAGGTCGCGAGGGGGCCGGCGGTGAGACTGCGGGAGGCTAGGGTTAGGGTTGAGGGGTTTCTCGCGATGGATTAGTGGGGGAGGAGGCGGCTGCATGCTATAGATATATAGAGGAAGAGAGAGAGAGGGATTAGAGAGAGAAAGTTGTTGAGATAGAGAGAGAGAGAAAGAGGAGAGAGGCAGAGATAGGGAATGGGAGCGGGGCCCACGCGGGGGAAATCCAAGCCCAGGATTGGCTGGCGAGGAAAATTGCGTAGGATTTTGGGGATTAAACTGTTAAGGGAATTAGATTTGTATATAATTATTTTAGTTTATATTAAATTGAAACGGGCCCTTTTTGGCGCGAAATGAAACATTTCCAAATCGCGCCCGGGTTGCGCCCAAATGTCCCAAATTCAAATTATATGATTTTAAGCGGGTTCCAAATTTTGAAAAGAGGTGTTTAGTGATTAAAATGCATGCCCCCAAGTCGGACACTTGCACGCGCGCGTAGTCGCCCAAACTTGCCCGTTTAACCAAACGGAACGGAATCTCGACACGCGGACGCTACCACGCGACTAGTGGCGACGAGTAGGCTAACAAGGATATCTTAAATTTCATTTTCGGAGTTAAAATTTGTTATGTGCCAAAATGACTTAACCGGGTAAAATTTAGCAATAAACACCAGAAAATCAGGAAAATTGGGAATGAGCAAACCACAACCCTCAACTAGTAATATACATAGTATTATTGGGCTCGGGTGTTACATCATACCCAACTACAAAAGAATTTCGTCCTCGAAATTCCAAGAATACAAGATAACTAACTACTGGAAAAGATGAGGGAGATTCTGTCGGATCTCGTCTTCTCGCTCCCAAGTGGATTCTCCATGCAATCGGTTACCCCAAGAAACTAGCACAAGAGGGATAACCTTGTTCTTAAGAACCTTTCTCTTCGATCCTTGATCTCGACTGGTCGCTCCTCAAAAGTTAGGTCCTCACGAACGGTCAACTCCGAGTGATCCAAAACATGGGTCTCATCACGAACATACCTCCGTAGTTGAGACACATGAAATACATCATGAACTCCTGCTAATGACGATGGTAACGCCAACCGGTACGATACCTCTCCGACACGCTCCAATATCTCGAAGGGTCTAACGAATCGGGGACTAAGCTTTCCCCGACTTCCAAAGCGAATCACCCCTCTAGTCGGTGATATCTTCAGGAATACCAAATCGCCCACGGCAAACTCTAGAGGTCTTCTTGACGTGTCGGCCCAACTCTTCTGTCTGTCTTGAGCTGCCTTCATATGCTTCCTGATTGTATTCACCTTCTCGACTGTCTGTACCACCAAATCTGGTCCCAATAACCTCCGTTCACCAACATCATCCCAACAAACAGGTGAACGGCACTTACGACCATACAGCGCCTCAAACGGAGCCATCTGAATTGTCGCTTGAAAGCTATTGTTGTACGAAAACTCCACCAGGTGTAGATGATCTTCCCAAGAACCTTAGAAGTCCAACATGCAAGCCCTCAACATATCTTCAAGGGTCTGGATCGTTCTCTCTGATTGTCCATCAGTATGGGGATGATAAGCTGTGCTGAACTTCAATCGAGTCCCCAAACTTTCTTATAAACTCCTCTAAAAGTGTGACAAGAACCGAGTGTCCCGATCGGACACGATGCTTGCCGGTACTCCATGCAATCTGACAATCTCCTGCATGTACCGCTCTGCCAAAGTCTCCGTCGATTGACCAACCCGAAAAGGAATAAAGTGAGCTGCCTTGGTCAACCGATCGACAATCACCCATACAGCATTGTTGCCCTTTGGACTCCGCGGTAAAGCCGTCACGAAATCCATGGTTATACGTTCCCACTTCCATTGAGGAATCGGAAGTGGTTGCAGCAAACCAGCAACCCTTTGGTGTTCAGCCTTGACTTGCTGACACACCAAGCACTTAGCCACGAAGCGAGCAATTTCCCGTTTCATACCTTCCCACCAGAAATGCTGTCGAAAATCTCGGTACATCTTCGTCCCTCCTGGATGTACAGAGTAAGCTGAACTGTGTGCCTCCTTCATAAGCTCCTCACGCACATCTCCTTTTGGCACACACACACGGCTACCATATCTCAACGAACCATCTTCATGGATCAGTAAATCGGTTCGTAGTCCAGCTCCAACCTGCTCTCGAAACTTTTGCAGTTTAGGATCCTGCGATTGCGCCGCTTTAATCTTCTCAACTAAGGACGATTGTACTTGTAACTGCATCAACTGTCCTGTAGCACGCGGTAGCACAACCTCCAAGTCAAATCTCCGAAACTCCTCAATGATCTCCCCCTGTGCCGTCAATAACTGAATTGCTGGTAACCGACTTAGTGCATCTGGCACGACATTAACTTTTCCCGGATGATACTTAAGATCAAGGTCGTAGTCGGCCATCAGCTCCAACCATCTGCGTTGCCTCATGTTCAACTCCTTCTGAGTGAACACATATTTCAAACTCTTGTGGTCCGTAAAGACTTCAACTCTCTCGCCCAAAAAGGTAGTGTCTCCAAATCTTCAGGGCGAAGATCACGGCTGCAAGCTCCAAGTCGTGAGTCGGATAGTTCTGCTCATGAGTCTCCAGCTGTCTCGATGCGTAAGCGACGACTTTCCCATTCAGCATCAAAACACATCCCAATCCTTTTCCAGATGCGTCGCTGTGAATCACCAGTCCTCCTGAATTATCCGGTACGGTTAGGATAGGGCGGTTATCAACTTCTGCTTCAACGTCTCGAAGGCCAATGCACATCCATCTGTCCAAACAAACGGTACCTCCTTACGCGTAAGCTTGGTTAACGGCTCAGCTAAACTAGCGAAGTTCTCCACACATCTTCTGTAGTATCCGGCGAGTCCAAGAAAACTTCTTATCTCAGCTACATTCCTCGGAATAGGCCAATCCCGAACTGCTGCAATCGTTTCGGGATCAACGGCGATTCCATCGCCCGACACGACATGCCCCAGAAACTTCACTTCTTTCAGCCAGAATTCGCACTTACTCGTCCTCACGAATAATTTCTCTTGTCTCAGCGTCGGCAGTGCGATCCTTCTTCTTCACTAAGAGAACTGGAGTTCCCCACGGTGAGTTGCTGCTTCGAATCCATCCCTTCTCGAGTAATTCACTCACTTGTTTCTTAACTCCCTCCAACATTATTGGTGCCATTGGATAGTCAGTTTTTGATACTGGCGTTGCACCAGGAGTAAGGTCAAACGCAAACTCCACATCTCGCTTCGGTGGTAAGCCCGAAATGTCTTCAAACACATCCATAATGTCGCGGACGACTGCCGGCTCTTCATCACTCTCCACTACCATAGCCGCAAGAACACTGTTCGTCGGCCTAGCCCTAAACTCGACTGGCCCGACAGAATCTCTTTCTCCAATGAAAGTAAACTTAGGATGTCCGGGAATCTGGAATTACCTTCCTTGCCCTACAGCCAATGTGGGCGTGGAAAGTGCCAGGAAAATCCATCCCCAAGACAACCTCGTAACTGCTCGTATCTATCACCAAGAAGTCTGCAAAAAGCTCCCGTCCGCAAACAACAACTGTACGATCTCTACTATCCTTACTAGCTATAATTTTCCCATTCCCAGTGTGTATGCCCCATAAACTAGACAGGGTCGTGCAGTTGATCGAGTGTGTAGTTATAAATTTGGATGACATAAACAATGGGATGCTCCGAAATTAAGTAATGCCAAAGCGGGAAAACCATGAACGAGTAAATTACCTGAAACCACTTCTCCTGATGCCTTAGCTTCTTCAGCTGTCAACGTGAACGCTCGAGCCTGCTGTGGTCCTTGAGTAAGCGGTTCCTGTCCTTGGAACGGTCCTTGCGGAGGCTTCTGTGTATCATCCTTCGTGCGAGGCTTCGACGGACAAGCATCAACGGTGTGATCTGCCGCTCCACATCTAAAACAAAGTCCCAGCCTCAAACGACACTCCCTTCGCACGTGTCCGAGTTTATGGCAGTAACTACAGATCACGCTCCCCTTCCGATCACCCATACTGGTTTTCTTCATTGGTGCTACGTTGCGCCTGTTCACTGGAATACGTCTACGTACGGACGTGGGGTCCATTGTAAATGCTGGTTCCAGCTCGAGTTGTTCCTTTAGTTTCTCCATCAATCCCCTTATCACTCTTTGCCTGGCGGCTAAGACCGCATGCCCTGGGTCCATCTCCAAATTCTGATCGGCCATATCCCTGAATCAAAGTACCCAACATTAGCATGATGATAGATTCTGAGTATAGATCAAGGCTAGAACTCCAAGATACTTAAATAGAGTGCTGCATTGTAGCTATGCCGCGGTATCATAGCCGCAATTACTTAACTCCACCCAAGTCGCCTAAGTCCTAGAGATAACAAGAAATTAGGTTTTTGAGTTGACAAATGCCAAGTAAGTTTGCACGTCGACATGATCCGGAAGAATGATTCAAGGATAGTAAAATGGTCAAAGTGGCAGGACATGTTTCCTAATCACGGGTATTCTGATTCGTGTATCGGTTGCAATACCCAACTACAAGAATCAACCCAATTAACCTATGGCTCTGATACCATAAAACCATGTCACGCCCCGCTTCCCAGAGTACGCAAGATTTGGGCACGTGACATAGCCAACCATGCTACCTGTGGGTAGGAAGTATCCATCCACAGTCACATTACGGTTGTAAGGATATCAAGAACAAGATAAAACTAAACTAATACATGTCCAAATCCATAATAACAGGAATCAATAAACAATAAGTGCGGAAGCTAATGATCCAATACAATGAATAAACAGTATGTCCCATAATGCGGGCTCACATCTGGAAATGAAAAGCAATAAATAAACTAAATACTAAGGACTCACTGTTCAGCCTGCTGGCCGAAGTACCCCTGCTCGGTCGACGTCAAAGGTACGGAATCTGGGCCATGCAAAACCCAGACGTCAGCGCGTCATGATATCAAGTATAAGGCATAAACATGGTAATAAACAATGCAATCATGAACATGAATAAAGCAGTAATAAGAAGTAATAAGCAGGGTAATGTGCAGTGGTGACTAAACTGTTCTATCAGGTTTTCTACTCTATAGTCTTTGAAACCAATTGATGAATCGTCGATGTAACTCAATAGTATCCCGTACATACCCGGGATCACGGCCACAATATTCTCGGCTGAAACCGAGACATGCCGTAAGGCACAGAAAGGAAAGCATCAGTATCCCGTACATACCCGGGACCACGGCCACAATATTCTCGGCGGCAGCCGAGACATGCCGTAAGGCACAGAAAGGAAAGTATTAGTATCCCGTACATACCCGGGACCACGGCCACAATATTCTCGGCGGCAGCCGAGACATGCCGTAAGGCACAGAAAGGAAAGTGTACACTCGGTATTACCCCGTACATACCCGGGATCACGGCCACAATATTCTCGGCGGCAGCCGAGACATGCCGTAAGGCACAGAAAGGAATGTGTACGCTCGAACGGTAGTGAACTGTCGAGTTACAAGTCAGGTTCATCTTTGATTTCCCCATACCCCCAAGCTATGTATGTCAGGTCAGGTATTCAGTAGTCAAGGGCTAATGCCAACACAAAGTCAAGTAAAAGTAGGTCTGTCTGGATCGACAGCAGGAAAGATCAGGGTTATCGGCATTAGGCAAGAGATCAGGTAACAGGTCAGGTTACCTTCAACAGGTAGAGTCGATATGTACATGGTGTCGTGTCCGGTGTATCAGTACATGTGTCAGGTGTATCAAGATCGGTCAATATGTAATGCAATCAGGTATATGATGATAACAGGTATAGTAACAAATAATGAACATGTAGCAGGAAACAGTAAATAACAAATATTATTCTATGTGAACACAGTGATGTTTGTATTTTCATATTAATCCGGTTCACGCACCTTTGAGGGGCAAAAGCCACAAGACGAACAATATCGATAATATACGTAATGGAGTTACATGAATTTGAACTAAGCACAACAATTGTCTCATGAGTGATTTTAACAAATGAAGTGGGGATGATCTACTTGGTTTGATTAGTTAAGTATGAATTAATAGCAGACCGGTTAAAGCGAGCAATGATTTCATTGATTTAAAGTTACGGATAATCGTGGCTAGCAATTCTAAGTTACAACAGGTATCGATATTATATTAGTTGTGTGGTTATAATATGATGATTAAGTTGTAGCATGTTAAGCAAGTATTCAGATACTTGCCTCGGCGGTTCCGCAAACCGAAACACGAATGCGATGTCGGCAGAAACTGCGATATGGAAGCACGGGCCACGGATCGAGTCCCAACAGAGGTCAACGGGATCACACGGACCAGGGGACTTCGCTGGAGCGTCGGGTTCGTCAGACGGCACGGTCGGATCCGGCAGCAAACAGAACAACAAAGTTAGCAAACAAAACTACGCATTCACGATACGGACCAGCGGGGGGTGTTGTACCAAAAGGAAGGAGGAGGAAACTTACAGGGAGACACCAGGGGTGTGACCACGGCGGGTTCGACGGCACTGGAACGCCGGCGAGGCCGCGACGGTGGCTGCAGCAAGGGGAAAGGCCTCGGGTGTGCAGGGTAGTGTGCTGCGGCGAGTTGGAGAGGAGTGGGGGTCGGCTCTGGTGGTCGAGGGAACAGGGAGGTGGTCGGAGGTGGTGTCGACGAGGTTGTTGGCGCGCTTCTCCGGCGAACAGGGGAGGCGCAGGCGAAGGATGAAGGCTCGGGTTCGCTATTCCGGCGAGGGGAGGAGGGAAACGACGGCGAGGTCTCGACGAGGAGGGTGAGAGGGAGTCGTGGGAGGCTTCGACGGTCGGAGGCGACGTCGACGGCGAGGTCTGCGAGGGGATGGAGGCGTCGAGGAGATGGGTTGCAGGCGCGGGAAGGAGCGGGAGAACGGGGAAAGAGGGTAGGTGGGTGCGGTGGAGGTCGTGGTGGTGAGGGCGGCGACGACGAGGTCGCGAGGGGGCCGGCGGTGAGACCGCGGGAGGCTAGGGTTAGGGTTGAGGGGTTTCTCGCGATGGATTAGTGGGGGAGGAGGCGGCTGCATGCTATAGATATATAGAGGAAGAGAGAGAGAGGGATTAGAGAGAGAAAGTTGTTGAGATAGAGAGAGAGAGAGAAAGAGGAGAGAGGCAGAGATAGGGAATGGGAGCGGGGCCACGCGGGGGAAATCCAAGCCCAGGATTGGCTGACGAGGAAAATTGCGTAGGATTTTGGGGATTAAACTGTTAAGGGAATTAGATTTGTATATAATTATTTTAGTTTATATTAAATTGAAACGGGCCCTTTTTGGCGCGAAATGAAACATTTCCAAATCGCGCCCGGGTTGCGCCCAAATGTCCCAAATTCAAATTATATGATTTTAAGCGGGTTCCAAATTTTGAAAAGAGGTGTTTAGTGATTAAAATGCATGCCCCCAAGTCGGACACTTGCACGCGCGCGTAGTCGCCCAAACTTGCCCGTTTAACCAAACGGAACGGAATCTCGACACCCGGACGCTACAACGCGACTAGTGGCGACGAGTAGGCTAACAAGGACATCTTAAATTTCATTTTCGGAGTTAAAATTTGTTATGTGCCAAAATGACTTAACCGGGTAAAATTTAGCAATAAACACCAGAAAATCAGGAAAATTGGGAATGAGCAAACCACAACCCTCAACTAGTAATATACATAGTATTATTGGGCTCGGGTGTTACAGCGGTGCCTTCAAGAAGTGGTAGCAAGGATACGTTGCTCACCGGCAACACTTCAAGCGGATGAAGCGTAAAACCCGTCGACAACAAAGAAGCGTGACATACGACCATGAAGGAACGGCTGGCAACTGTCATATGGTTGATACCAGTTCAACAAAAGGAAAATCTCAAGTTCTTACATTCGGGAGCGATTCTGAGGAAGAAATAACCCTCGGCCCTCTCTTCAAAGAATCTACCCCAGGAAAAGAAGAAGAGGAGAAGAACTGCGAGAATATTCAGCTGCGTAATCGTACGTTGCCGGAAAAGAACCTCGGGCCTACAAACAAAGGTTCGAGAAAAAGAGACAAGGGGAAGAAAAAAGTCCCTGAGGAAATTGCCCTTGATGATAGAGTCGTCAAAGAGCCCGCAGCCAAGGATTCGCCTAAGAAAAACAAGGTGGATTACAATGTCCTGGCACATTTGAAGAAGATACCTCACAACTGAGCATATTGGATGCTCTCCTCCTGTCTAAAGAAGCAAGAGATTCTATGATCAGGGCGTTATAGGAGCCCGATCAGTTTCAAGATTTCCTGGCAGAAGAAAAGACGAAGGACGAGCCGACAGAGGTTCATATAGCTGGCATTACATTCGGCGATGAAGACCTCCTCTTCGGAACGTGCGAGCACAACCGTCCTCTATATGTCACCGGGTACTATCATGACATCAAGATAGGGAAGATCCTGGTCGACAACGGGTCCTCCGTCAACCTTCTCAACGTGAAGGTACTGAAGGAGATTTGCATGAACGTTCAACACCTGGCTCGGGATAAAATTACCATCTCTAGGCTCGACTCTCAGTCATCGCGGATGCTTGGGTCCGTAATATTGACATTACACTTTAGGATGCTCGTCACCGATATCAAATTTCATGTCATTAACGCCAAGACTTGCTACAACGCCCTGCTCGGCTGGCCTTGGTTACACGAGTACAACGTCATCCCTTCTATACAACATCAGTGTATGAAGTATTTTAAAGATGGCCTTGAATACACCGTCACGGGGGAGCTAAATCCATTCTCCATAAACGAAGTCCGAAAATATGAAGACGCAAAGTACTTCTTACCAGACTTCAAAGATACGGAAAGATGTTATAAGCTGGAGAATAAACAAAAAGCCATCACCACTATCCCGATCTTTGGGAGCGATACCGAGGAGGATGAAGAGATAGTCTACTCAGGGTAATCCCAAGGCAACAGGCCCGGACCATCTATCCCTATTTTGGTCTTTGGCAGTGACTCTGAGGACAAGGCTAACGCAGTGTTCTCCGTCCGCCCGTCAATGCAGACCTTCACTGGAGCTGATCAAAGTTTACAAACTACCATGGTTCCGCAGTGGCATTACAGGGAACTTGATGCGCTCGATACATACGGCGTACAAGAGCTGCAGACCTTCTATGTCCCTCCTAGGCGAAGAGGTGAAAAGGCGATCCTCTTCTACCAATCTACGGAGACTAAAGTGGAAAAAGAAGTCTGGCATGGTTCCGATTTTGCATTTGACAGGCTTCAACCAATCAGTCTACCCATATATTACACAGAGGGATTGAAAAAGCTATTAAGATGCCAAGGTGTACCATTCAAACAAACCACTCGACAAGCCCAGTTCTACAAAAAGATTTAGGACGTCCCCAGGACTCAGCGAAAGATGCCCAACGGGAGAATGGAGACGATTAGGCTTAGATACGTTCGGTCAAATAAACGAGAGCGATTCCACAATTGCCACGTCATAAATAGTTTCGGTAAAGAAGGGAACATTTTTCTAAACGGTCATAACATTGAACCAGAGCGAGATCCCGCCATAAGAACGTCAAGTCCGTCATTCGACGAGCAGGTTGTTACGCTAATAAAGGAAGCGGGTCAAAAGGTTCGGGATGACCACAGCCGCGAGATGGACATTTACGAGAAAGTCAGGACGCAGCGTCTCACTCAGCAGTCTGCGGAAAGAGAAGACTACGATGCCCTTCACCCCAGCCCCCTGTGCGCTCTTGTGGCAAGGAAAAAGCCCGACGCAGAGGCAAAAACATGGTAGAGAACGAGTATGATGTTCTAAAACAGCGAAGCGGATCCAATGAGCCACGCAATCGAGAAAGAATCAGCTGGAATCCGTCTTTTATAAAGAAGATGGGCCGGTAATACTCTTTCCCCCAAGACAAGACAAGGAAAATATTTAACCTTGTCATCAAGCATCAAATGATGACACTCCCGAAGTCTCGGCACCCCCAAAAAATAAACGAGGCCCATCACCCAGTTTATTGCTCCTACCACCGAGAAATAGGACATCCTCTTGAAGACTGCTTCACCTTCAAAGACTGGGTTGAAGACCAGTATCAGTAAGGCATGTTTGCTCTATCCGACAGTTGGAGGGTAACCCCACCGCAAAAGCATGAGCCAAAGAGAACCTATATCGCGAAGGCGGGACTGGCTCAACACTAAGAATGGAAGTGAACTCGTACTTGCCATATGATAACACTCTTAAAGGAGGGAGAGCACGAGAATATAGGTGACTGCTTCAAGTGCTTCGCAAATGAGGACGAGGAGGAGGTGATCTCAGAGTTTCAACCGTCACCAAAAGAGCTAGAGGATGGGATACACACTACGACAGACAATCTAAGAAAAATTGACCGGAGGACAGAAAACGAGCTGAGACCCACGTTCATCAATGAGCCGTTGTCTAAAAAACAGGTGGCCACACTAAAGGATGTGCTTATGCAATATAAAGACTGCTTCGCATGGAATTATTCCGAGATGCCGGGACTAGATCCAGAAATAGCAGTACATAAATTGGCTATATCTCTAGACGTCAAGCCTGTCAAACAGGCGCCAAAGAGAATGCGGGTCGAACTCGAGATGAGTATCAATGCCGAAGTCAAGAAACTAATTGACTCCGACTTCATCCTAGAAGTTCAGTATCCAGACTGGATTGCCAACATTGTTCCAGCGATGAAGAAAAATGGAACAGTGCGCATCTGCGTGGACTTTCGAGATCTTAACAAAGCTTGTCTGAAGGATGACTTCCCAGTACCTGTTACTGAGCTGATGATCGATAACACGTCCACTCATGAAGTCTTCTCCTTCATGGATGGATCTTCAGGCTACAATCAAATAAAAATGCATCCTGAAGACCAAAAGCACATCGCCTTCCGGACTCCGCTGGGCATATTTTGCTATAAGGTGATGCCCTTCGGTTTGAAGAATGCATGCGCTACCTACCAGAGGGCCATGACGAAGATCTTCGATGACCTCATACATGAGATTGCCGAATGCTATATTGACGACCTTGTGGTGAAAAGCAAATCGTACGAGGAGCACTGGGAACATCTGAACATAGTGTTCCGGCGTCTTCGGAAATACAATCTAAAGATGAATCCTCTGAAATGCGCGTTTAGAGTCTCCTCAGGTAAATTCCTAGGATTCATCATAGGACACTGAGGCATCAAAATAGACCCATCAAAGATCAAGGCGATTATGGAAATGCCTACGCTAAGAACTCTCAAACAATCGAGGTCTCTCCAAGGAAAGCTAGCATATATCCGACGGTTCATAACTAATCTCTCCGGAAAATGCCGCCCCTACAGCCATCTAATGAATAAGGGGACACCGTTCGTTTGGGATCATAAATGCCAGAGTCCACTGGATGAAATCAAGCAATATCTGCAGAATCTGCCAGTACTGACCGCTCCGGTCAAAGGAAAGCCTCTCATCCTGTACACAACAGCCCTTGAAGGTTCTCTAGGCGCACTATGGGCACAGGAGAATGACCAGAGGAAGGAAAGAGCTCTCTATTATTTGAGTCGAGTTCTCCTAGGGGCAGAAAACAATTACTCCCCCATCGAAAAGCACTGCCTGGCACTGATCTTTGCGATAACAAAGCTCAGGTACTACGCTTTGGCACATGAGGTCCATCTCATATCAAAGGTAGATCCTCTCAAATATCTGATGTCAAGGGCTATACTGACAGGAAGGCTTGCCAAATGGTCCTTCCTCTTGATGGAGTTCTCGATAACGTATCGACCCCTCAAGGCAGTGAAAGGTCAAGCCATTGCTGACTTTCTTGCTGAGCATCCGATACCAGCCGATTCTCCCTTAAATTACGAATTGCCAGACGAACACGCGTTCTACACAATCGAAAGGGAGGAGGAAAGAAATAATGTCCAATGTGAACTCTACTTCGATGGAGCATCTTCCATGAAGAAGCGGAAGCATAATACCTCTATAATCAAAGCTGGGGTGGGACTCATCTTCGTGACTCCGTAAGGAGGGATAATGCGTTTCGCCCTTTCCTTAATGGAACCAAGAACAAACAACGAGGTTGAATATGAAGTTTTGATAGCGGGTCTTGAGATCGCTGTCGATATGGGAATCGAAGACCTCCTCATATATGGAGACTCCCAACTCATTGTTAGCCAAGTAAATGGCGACTATCAGATATGCAAGCCAGAACTGATCAGGTATGGTGAAAAAGTGCAGAAAGTACTGACACAAATCCCCTCCTACATCTTAGAGAGTATACCGCGTGCGGAAAACAGTAAAGATGATGCATTGGCTAGATTGGCTAAAGAATTGGCCGACGAAGACCTCAATGACATAAAGATTATCGTGCAAAGCTGCCGAGTTCTCGCGCCAGCAGAAATACCTTCAGAGGATTCGATCGAGCCATCTGAAGGAAAAGAAACGACCAAACAAGCGGTCCTCCGAATAGAAGACGAAGAAAAGGTCAAGGATTGGAGGGAAGTCTTCATAGACTACTTCAAATCCCATCGAACGCCCAAAGATGCGTCATCAAGACATCAGCTCATGAAACGGGCTCTGTCTTTCGCTTTCTTCAATGATTCTCTATATAAGAGATCATTTGACTGTCTGTGGCTGATATGCCTGAGACCAGAAGAATCAAAAAGAGTCGTTCAAGAAACTCACGATGGAGTCTGCGGTTCTCATCAGGCTGGGCCAAAGATGAAGCTGAAGATCAAGAGAATGGGTTACTATTGGCCCACAATGATTCATCATTGCCTCGAATATACGAAGCAATATACGAAGCAGTGTCACTTGTGCCATATTCACAGGGACTTCATCCACCAGCATCCAAATCCTCTACACACAACACTGGCTAGTTGGACGTTCGAAATGCGGGGAACCGATATAATTGGGCCCATCGAACCAGCGTCATTCAAAGGACATCGGTTCATATTGGCAACAACCGATTACTTCTCTAAGTGGGCAGAGGCAGTACGCTAAAGGAAGTGAAGATGGAGAACATCTTTCATTTCTTCAGGACACATGTCATCTACCGGTTCGGCACTCCGCGACGGATCATCTCGGATAACGGGCCGGCCTACAGAAGCCATAAGATCAACCACTTCGGACAGCAGCATAATATAGACTGGAGATACTCTTCAGTCTATAATCCCTGAGCTAACGGTCTAGCTGAGGCTTTCAACAAGACCTTGATGAAGATCCTAAAGAAAACGGTGTCCAGAAATAAAAAGGACTGGTACGAGAGATTGCATGAAGCTCTCTGGGCGTATCGAACCATGTTCAAAATGGCCACGAATACAACGCCATACGCATTGGTTTTCGGCATGGAAGCGGTACTTCCCTTGGAGATAGAGCTACTCTCTTTACGAGTGGCAGTTCGATATGAGCCGACGGATGAAGAAAATACCTATCTTCGTCTTGAGGAGCTTGATGCCCTCGATGAAACTCATCTCATAGCGCAGCATAACCTGGAAGCTTACAAAGCAAGGACGACACGCTCATACGAAAGACTAATCAGGCCAAGAACATTTCGCCAAGGCGAACTCGTGCTAATCGTCAAGACCTATGATCCCCAATCGTGCAAAATGGGGGAAATTCGAGCCAAACTATGATGGCCCGTATATCATAGACAAGGTCTACCAAGTTGGATATGCATGGCGAAAGACTCTTCCGACCAATAAATGACCGGTTCCTTAAGAAATACTACGCTTGACAAGTCACGACTTAGGTTAGTGATAGATGACGACGGTCGTGTCCGCTCGCTATCTTCCTGAGTCAAAACTCTAAAAGTAGTATCCAGCAGAATTTCCGCCCCAAACATGGCGACAACGGACCGAAATGTCCTTAAACTAACCGTTGCCTCCAAAATGGCGACAATGGACCACTATGTCCTTAAACTGGCAATGGACCGAGATGTCCCTAAAAAAACAATGGACTGTAATGTCCTTAAACTAAAGCTTCACCTCAAAAATGGTGATAATGAACCACTATATCCTTAAACTGGCAATGGACCACCACGTCCTTAAACTGGCAAAGGACCGAAATGTCCCTAATCTAACAACGGACCGAAATGTCCTCAAACTAAAGCTTCACCTCAAAAAGTGGTGATAATGGACCATTACGTCCTTAAACTGGCAATGGACCGAAATGTCCCTAAACTAGTACTCCGCCTCAAACATGGCGCATCGCCCCAAATACGCTGATATCTTCTCTTGGGATCTATTTTGCAATCAAAGCTCCAACGGCAAAGACTGCAAACCAAGTCGAAAAAGCGGTATATCTACAAGCGAAATGGGCACGGATGAAAAGCCAAAAGGGCTCCATGAATAAAAACAGCAGGGCTACCGGCGAGCTTAGGAAAATCTGAAAGGGCGCAATCTCGTTAAAAAAATGGTACGTCTACAAGCGAAATGAGCACAGATGAAAACCCGGAAGGGCGCCGTGAGTAAAAACAGCAGGGCTACCGGCGAGCTTATGAAAACTTGAAAGGGTGCAATCTCGTTGTTAAAAAAAAAGGTATGTCCACAAGCGAAATGGGCACGAATGAAAACCCGAAAGGGCACCGTGAGTAAAAACAGCAAGGCTACCGGCGAGCTTGTGAAAACCTGAAAGGGCGCAATCTCGTTGTTAAAAAAAAGGTACGTCTACAAGCGAAATGGACACGGATGAAAACCCGAAAGGGCACCGTGAGTAAAAACAGCAGGGATATCGGCAAGCTTGTGAAAACCTGAAAGGGCGCAATCTCGTAAAATTTTCACTTACGAGATCCTCTCGACACGTAAGGAGAACTCCCCCTATGAGACCCTTACGGCTCATAGGATTCAAAGCATTAAGTTACAGGGATCCAAACCTGTCCTTAAGCCGTTGTATTCCCCAAATTGCCCTACAGACAGTCCGATATTGGCCCTTGGATACAATCCATGGGCACATATAAACGTTTCTACCACCAAGTTCCACCAATCACGAGGAATGTCCTCATTTGGTGAACGACACTTATAAGTCCTCTCGACTTATAAGAAGAAAATGCTCTTGTAAGATCCTTACAACTTATAAGAGAACACACACTTAGAAATCCCCACGATTCCTAAGGAGAAAATACGCCTATGAGATCCTCACGACTCGTAGGGAGAAATAACTTTATGAGACCCTTACGGCTCATAAAGTCGAAAAGTCTTAGTCGACAGGATCCTAACCCTGTCTACTAAGGCACCTTTGTTCAAATCATCAAAGGCAAATGATGATTCGCTCATGGTAATATTCCAGTTGCAGCGATACTGATGCCTAAATCGGTGTCAAACTCTAAGTCCTTTCATGGCAAATAATGATTCGCTCATGGAAATATTCTAGTCGCAGTGATCCTGATGCCTGAACAGGTATCAAACTCAAAGTCCTTTCACGGCAAATAATGATCCGCTCCTGGCAATATTCCAGTCGCAGCGATGCTGATGCCTGAACAGGTATCAAATTCCAAGTCCTTTCAAGGAAAATGATGATTCACTCATGGAAATATCCCTGTAGTAGCAATGCTGATGTCAAGATTGGTATCAGATCTTAAGTTCCATACTCCCCATAAAAATCAGCAAGCAAAAAAATGCATATAAAAATAGCTGAAATGATGGGGCAACTCGCAATAAAAATCAGCGAGCAAAAAATATATGCATATACATAGCCGAAATGATTGGGCAACTTGCAATAAAAAGCTGCGAGTAAAAAGAAAAAAATAGCCGAAATGATTGGGCACCGCGATAAAAAGCTGAAATGATTGGGCAATCACGACTTTCGCAATAAAAAAGCTGAAATGATAGAGTATCGCGGAAAGAAATAAAAAATGAAACTTTTGCCCTGCAGGTGAGTCCACATCAACCCCTATATACAATCCATGGGCATAAGCGAAAAGGGAACCATATTTTCCTACTAGGCTCCGTCAAAGGGGAAGCCAAGTCTTGACGGTTCATAAAACAACCTAAAAACTATCCCGACATTTGTCTCGTCACAATAGACATAGTGTCAACACCGGCGTTTCTTCTCACTCCAGCAGGATGCAGACGCAACGTCAACAAACGACCTAGGGTCAAAATAAAGCGGAGCCATGGCAAAGTCCCTAGTTCCAAGCCTCGACGGTTCATAAACAACCTAGAGACCACCTCGACACTCGTCTCATTACAGCAGACATAGTGTCAACGCCGGCGTTTCTTCTCACTCCAGCAGGATGCAGACGCAACGTCCACAAACGACCCTAGGGTCAAAACAAAGCGGAGACATAGCAAAGTCCCTAGTTCCAAAGCTCGACAGTTCACAAATAACCTAGAGACCATCTCGACATTTGTCTCGTTACAGCAGACGTAATGTCAACAACGGCGTTCCTTCTCACTCTAACATGATGCATATGCGACATCGACAAAGACTCCTAGGTCAAAAACAAAACAGAGCCATGGCAAAGTCCCTAGTTCCTAGTCTCGACGGTTCACAAACAACCTAGAGAACACTTCGACACTCGTCTCGTTACAGCAGATATAGTGTCAACAACGGTGTTTCTTCTCACTCCAGCAGGATGCAGACGCAACATCAACAAACAATCCCAGGGTAAAAAAAATGGAGCCATAGCAAAGTCCTTAGTTCCAAGTCTCGATAGTTCACAAAACAACCTAGAGATCACCTCGACATTCGTCTCATTACAGCAGACGCAATGTCGACAAAGGAAGCAAAGGCCAAATTCCTAGCTTCAGGGTCTTGACGGCAACTTAAATAAAACCCGAAAGTCTATTGGAGATCATCCCACACCAGTGCGGAGTGGTTATGACTTATCGGGGCTCCCAAACTGAGCCTAACCTCAAGTAAAAAGTGGCATGGCAAAATTCCTAACGCTTGCTCTTCCGACGGTCAAATTGCCTAGGAAGATTACTTGAAGACGTCTTGTCTAGCCTCCGAAGGGATCAGAGATACAACAGTCGCAAGGTTACTCGAACAGCAGCGTAAAGACTGCATATCGGGGAATGCATCAGCCAACGCGACGGTACAACGGACAAAAACCCTAGTACCACAAAACCTAACGGACCTCTGTTGTAAAGAGCAGTGGTTATCTATGCGTTAGGGCAAGTTTGCCTACAAGCCCAAGTGAGGTAAGCTAAACAAACTCCGAAATGAGTCCATAAACTACAAGCTCCGAAATGAGTTCATAAACTAGAGACTCTGGAATGAGTGAATAAACTACAAGCTCCGAAATGAGTTCATAAACTAGAGACTCCGAAATGAGTGAATAAACTACAAACTTCGCAATGAGTATATAAACTACTTTATGCTAAGTCAAGACAACAAAAGAAAGAAAAGTGCTAGTATGAAATGAAATATGTTTTTTATTCATGAATCAAAATGAATACAAGATACTCTTATTTATGAATGAATACAAAAAAAGAGGGAGAATATACGGTGACAAAAATGTTTAAGTCGGCGGACGGTTCAATTGGCCAGCAAGTTCATCGTTCTTCCGCTGGACTTCGGCTTCAAGCTCCATCAGTGCTGCAGGATGAGTCCCTGCCTGGGTCTGTTGATCCTAGTATGAAGCAAACCGACTCTCGAGCTCCTTGTCGGCGACCTTATGGGTTTCAACCATCTCACGGGTAAAAATAACGGCTTTGTCAAGAGCCACCACCTCTGTAATGGCTTCTTGAAGCACCCGCCAAATTTCGTACGCACGGGTGGTCTTTGCAGTAAGCTGAGCCTGAAGTTCCCCCAAAGCATTTGAAGCCAACTCCCTCTTTGAAAACTTCCGGTTGAGCCACTTCTCGCATGATTGGAGATTGGCTGTACACCGTTCGATCCATCCCTGCTGGCTCGCTTCTACAGTTAAGATGTCGGAGGGAAGGCACATGCACTCAAGCCCATATAGGCAAGCCTCCACTTGGCGACAATACTCAATCCAGGCATGCACCAATGCTTCGTCATGATAGGTAGCGAGAACAGACAAGAAAGCGTTGGCTTCAGCAGCAAATTCTTCGGCCGCGACAGAGGAACCAGCGCGAAGATCTTCAATAAGAGCCGCCGGTGAGTAAACTCTTTGTTTTGCTATCCTTTCAGATACACGCCGGGCGTAAGGGCCTGGTGGCATGGGGATCCGAGACTCTAATGGGGTCAGGGCTGGCAAAGCTGTGAAGATTTATGTACGATCAGTTGTATTTCCAAACAAAGAGTAAACAGAACGATGCCAAAGATAAAGCGTCACTTACCCACAGTCATGCAAAGCGGGTTTGAGAGATCCCCGGACCCATCAAAAATCTCGACTTCGTCGTCGGCTTCCAGAAACGTGGTTTAAAATGAAGGGCATATTAGTATCATTATAAAAATATAAAACAAAAAGGGTAAAAGAATACCGGCCTTGGCCAGAAGAGAGTACTATACTTTGTGGAGGTATTGCTTGTGGGGCCACCATGTCAAGCAATCGCTGGAAGGTTAACCTTAGGGAAAGATCCACGATGGAAGCCGCCAGCTCCCGCAATTATGAGGGAATGGAATGTTCAGATAAAGGAGAGGTCGTTAAACAAAATGTGTATGTATAGAAGATTACCTTCGATGCTTTGCCCGCTCTGAACTGGGGATGGCAGCTTCGGCAACTTCTTCTACAGCCTCCGGTGCGTCACTAGAAATAGCCATGGGACCTATGGTCGACAAGACCACCTCTGCCGGAGGAGTAGATGCTGAAGAGATAAAACCCACCACCGGGAACTCCACAACAAGGGTAGCAGCTTCAGCAATCTCCCCTACACCCGCCGGTGCGTCATGGGAGATATTCGTAGAATCCGCAGCCATGGCTTGATCTGGACTCAAATCCACTCCCGTTGCAGAAATCCCTGCAAAGTTTTCGCAAAAATAAGAAGGCATAAAAGTAATACAAATTACTCGCCAAAAGAAGGACACGAAAAACACGCATACCAATACGCCAGGAAGCCTGAAGTATGGCTTTTTCGAGCCGTTGTTCTTTTCTGATTAAATACGCTCACCGGGCTTCAAGCGCAAATAAATAACTACCCGTCTTTAGTACAAGCTCGTCTTCAGAAGCAACCGAGATGGACTGTTTGAGGGTTCTTCTTCCATTAACAAAGGACCCATATATACCCTCCGTAATGATGGGTCAACGTCATGGAATACAACGGAGGGGGGTAGGGTTTCTTCGGGGCTCACACGTTTTTAGTCTCATCTCGTGAGTGCCTTAAAGTCTCGGCCAGCTGCGCGGCCTCCTCGGTAGACGAACCAGGAAAGAGAAGACCGTCGTCCAGCTCCTGCATAGATATCGGCTCGTACTGAATAAAGGGCTTGGATTCAAGCGAAGTGTCGAGTAGGCCGGCGACCGATTTCTTTCTCCTCTTGGAGCCTGTGCTAACGCTAGAGGAGGAGCGCTTACTCCCCATTGGTGCTTTAGCGCGGCATTGCCCAACTTCGCCTTCAGTATCACCCTTTGGTGACACCACCACGGGTGCTTTATCAGGAACTTCTGCCTGGGCTCTAGTACACATCGGCATACTAGCAGTGCGAGGGGTTGATTCTATTTCTGCAACTTTAGGGATAAGCACCGAACCGCTATCCCTCAGAGGAGGGCGAACCACCGACCGCGGCCGAAATGGAGAGTTGGTGACCTGAGCCGGAATGGGAGCTCTATACTCGAAAAGCACCCTTCTCTCCTCTGCAATGACAGGGCCGACCCGATGGCGATACCAACCCTTGAAGGACCCCACAGGCCTCAGAAGATAGTCGGGCTCCAGGATCATGAAGTGGAAGCCAATGTTTAACCGCATAAAATGGTGAATGACATCGCGAGTAACCTCCAGGGAGAGGGTAGGCTCAACTAAAAATGCCTCTAGAGGAACACCCTGGTTGTAGCCTAACTGCTGGGCGAAGCGATGCGGATTATACCGCATGAAGAGAGCAATGTCATTCTGGCGGAACACCAAATAACCCAGCCTGATCGAATATAGATGCATAATTTCCTTAAGCTTTAAAGCCGGGACCCCACCCTTTGACAAATCAAACAATTGCTGAACGGGCCCCACTGGAGCGGAAAAGACTCGATCGCTGAAAACCATTCTGCCTTCATTTGAGTATGGATTCAGCAGTACGCGGAGAGCTCCTAGCTGGGTCGGATCAGGAGCGGAAGCATCAACCAACCTCATGATCCGCGGGAAAGCATATGATTCACAAAAATCAGGTCATTGGTGCGCAGCAAACGCTCTCAACACATGCATCTCGATCCACGACATGAAATAGTGGAGGGTGAAATTCACGGTATTCGCACCTGGGTTCGAAGTATTAGCGGCAACGCTTAACCCGTGATATAGATGCCACAACCCTGCGACGCCCACAGCTAATCGTGCTCCTCCAGCTATGCGATGAGCAGGGTAGAAAACAGAGGCTCTTATAAAGCGGCGATGCATCAGCATGGCGAACCAGCTGAGCCAAAGACTGATAAAGCCGACGAAGAAAGTTTCTTCGTTCATGCCAGGAGCTGCGATCACATCGAAAGCTATGGTCGACGAGTTTGGAATATAAAACCACGGAAGGTCTTCCTCTTTGGCCGGCAGTTTTCTCAGCCCGAATCCAAAAGTGTCTTCAATTTTCACAAATTTCGGAGCTTTTTTAGATAAGACATCCTCGTGAAGGAAGCAAGCAATAAAAGCGTCAAAGGCGACACCTTGTCCTTCTGATGTCACGGACAACTTTTCAAAGATACCAGGGCCTTGATTAGACTCGGGTACTTATGACGAACGATATTTTCAGTCGTCAGGCCGTCAAGCATAGCGGGCACCGTATCGAACACATACTCATCAGGAGGCAGTAACTCTTCATAGTGCTCTTCCCTGATCGGCAACCTGGAAATCTCGCGAAACTCTTCCAGTGAAATTGAGAGCTCACGATCCCCTAGCAAGAACGTGTTGGTGGGAAGATTCCATTAATTCAAGAAAGCCTTAACCCACCAGACGTGAGAGGCGTGATAATAGAATAATGAAGCGTACACTGCCTGGTACAACCCAACCTTCTACAGACGTGTGCGTTGAGAAGAGAGAATGTATCGAGCCCAGGGAAGGTAGCCCACTGGGTGGTGCGGGGTAACGCCTACCTTATAAACCTGTCCCCAGTGTTGAGCTTCACCCTGACATATTTGGCGCCCTAGAATATCAATGGCCACCATGGGTTGGTTAGGTATCCCGGTCGTTGACGGCTCGAGTCGGCCCGCGGGAGTCCAGTTAGTCGCCTCCACCGCATAAGCAGTCCGTGGACATTCCATCAATGATATAGGGCGGATGGGTTCTGTCGGCGCTTCGCAGGTAAAACTACGACGGCCCCTGATGATATGACCGTACCACGTTCCCCACAAGAGAAGATTAGTATGGTCCCTGTCTTGTGCCCTGATCATCGCCATAACCTCCTCGTCCGATGGCGATTGGGGAAAAGCGACTTCTGAGCGAGTGTAAGGGAAGTCGGGAAGTGAGGCCATCATTCCTGAAATAAGAGGAAAGGAAAAAACCATTTAAAAAATATACTAATAATAAATAATAAAGTAAAATAAAATAAAATAAAAGAAAAGCGTGATGTGTGTTTTACGGGACCACTGCCTGCAAAACCAATGGACCTCACAAAATCTAAATAGCGGCTCACCAATGATGAGGCAAATTAATCATTGTGAGAATCAAACAGGATTCTCATCAAGTAAACAGTGAAGTTTAAATGAATCTTAAAACGAGTTCTTTTGAAATGCACGACAAATTCAAATCTGTATAAGGGGCACTAAAACCCTAAAATACTTGAGTACAATAGGGAATAAAATTGTCTGAGTCTTTTAGGGCTAAGCTCTGTAAGTACGGAATTAAATTCCTTTAATAAAGGGATTAAATCCCAGAAAACCCCCACGGCAAGGAGGCAAAGAAAATGGAATTAAATTCCAAGGATCCTTAAAGATCGGTGACAGGGTAAAACCCTAAGAGGAGGATTAACAATCCCCATTGATTCAAGACCTCAGAGTCCACAAAAAAAAACAAAAAAAATGTGTTTGATTTGGATATTAAAGAAATCAATTCAAGAAAAGAGCAAAGCTCTGTCGATGGATTTAAAATCCAGGGCAAAAACAAAATAAGGGTTTCGTTCATAATCCTTACCAAAGAAAAAGTTTTGACAGAGTTTAACTCTGAAATTTCAGCGGGCAGAGAACTAAGCTCTGAAGAAAAGAATTAAATTCTCAAGGAAAATATGCAAGGAAGAAGATGAAAGAACAGTGGTCATCCCAGAGGTCAAAACCCGCGCATTTATAAGACATGATGGGGAGCGGTTCATATTCCCATTCCCCTAGGCAATCCAACGGCTGTAAGGGCAGACAACGTTGCACTCACGTGCAAGCCACGTGAGAGCAATGCTGGGGGGCATTTGTTCTCTTATAAAAAAGGGGTAAGGGAAAGTTCCCCACTATTCAAAGCCTCACGTGTTAAACACGTGGGTACCTATATGCAACGCATATAGGCACTGCAATTAAAGCAACTGTTAAACTAAAACAGTCTCGCGTGTTTAACACGTGAGTGTTGGGGTCAAAATTGGCACCCCCGGTTGACCGAGTCAAAGTCAAGGTCAACCCCAAGTCAGGTGGGCCTAAGCCCAGGTCAAGCGGGCCCAAGCCCAGGTCAAGCGGGCCCGCGGCCAGCCTCCTCCATGACAAAATTTATGGATTCTATAAAGAGGGTCAAAATGGGGATAAAGCCAAATTTTTGTAAAGCCTATGGCTTATGTGCAAAAAGAAATAGCACATGAGCCATGAGATAGGCAAAATGCCATTTTGTGAAGCCCAAGGGGCTATGTGTAAAGTGTATAGCCTATAAAGGCAAGGATAATGAAAATATCCCAACAACTTTTTCTCTCTCCAAAGGGCAAATCTAGATCTGAGATCTTTCTCCTTCTTCAGGTTCTAAAACCTTCTTCTTTCTTGAATTAAATCAAGAGTTATACTCTTCCTTTTATAAAACTAAATAGTTTTTCACCACAAAACCCACAAAGGGGAACTCAGATCTTCCATCAGATCTCAAAAGGAAAAGATTTTTTAAAATCTCACACTTCTTGATCTTCAAGATCCGGCCAACAAAAGAAGAAGAAGGAGACCCATCGCCAGAAACCCCATTTTGGGGAAGAACTAAGGCCCAAGGAGAGAATCCCTTCATCAGCTTCAAAACATCTTAGGAGTTTAACTCCACTATATTTTCTCTTTCGGGAGTTTCTGGGACTAAAAGCCTCTTTTTCTCGCCGGCATCCGAGCGCCTTGCGCTCAAGCACCCAGCGCCCACGTGCCGACACATGGTGCGCTAGCGCTTAAGCGTCCAGTGCCCACGTGCCGACACGTGGCACGCCGAGCGCTCGTGCGCCGAGCGCTCAAGCGCCCAGCGCTCAAGTGCCAAGCGCCCACGTGCCGACACGTGGTGCGCTTGCGCTCGAGCGCCTAGCGCTCAAGCACCCAGCGCTCAAGTGCCAAGCGCCCACGTGCCGACACGTGGTGAGCTTGCGCTCGAGCGCCCAGCGCTCAAGTGCCAAGCGCCCACGTGCCGACACGTGGTGCGCTTACGCTCGAGCGCCTAGCGCTCAGCTCCCACGTGTCGGATACGTGGAGCGCTACCGCCTAAGCGCACAGCACCTAAGCGCTCAGCGCTCAAGGCGCTGGCCCCACGCGTCCTTTGGGTGCTCTTTCCCTTTATATATATATATGAATATATATATGTGTATATATACACACACATACATACTCTACAACACTCTCCCTCCCCAAATTTTTTTTGGGCCGGGGCGCTGCCCCGCTCCCCGCAAAGGGGCTGCTAGCCCCCTTGACCCCCAGCCCGCTATCCGGGTAGCGGGACCCCCGTAAAAACTCTGCGTGGCTCCCGACATATCCAAGCCCTCTATCCAAAAAAAAACACAAGTACACTGCACATTGAGTTCGCATGGCTAGTTTAACCCGTCAATCGGAGGTTCCCTCGCTCTAAAGGCGAGGGGTAATTAACGGCAGCTTAGTCCGCGGCTGCCGGAGATTCGGATCCCCACAATTAATAAACCCCGGCCTACCCTAGACAGGGGGAATCTGTAGTACGCCTGACAAGCGCGCGCGTATTCCTATCTCAATGGGGTGACGAAAAACACCCTACAGATTCTGGCACGCCCGGTGGGACCAATCTCTCCTCCCATATTTCGGGTTAAACGTTCATGCGAACTTAATCAATATACATATCTATATTAATACTAAAATAATGCTCTTTCATGCAGGTTTTCAAGCAACCACTTTTCAACAATGTCTCCAAAGATAATCTCAGCTCTTAGCACAGCTCCCATCTCCTACACGATGAAGATGGACGCCAGGACGGTCCTCCCGGCCAGTCTCGGGAGACAATGGGAAGAGCCGCCGCTACCATTCGGCTCTATCCTGTTCGTGTCAGCTAACGTCATCCCAGCTCCTCAAGCCCCGGTGACAGACAAACCGGTCTCGAAAGGCAAGAGGCCAAATGTGGTGGTCTCGAAGGCGCCCCAACTCAAACGCAAGTCGGTGTTTGAACGGATCTCCTTGGCCCCAGCTCGGGGCAAGGCCATCAACACCAACAAAGCAACGGGGCGTCTCGAGCAAGCTCCGGCGATGCTCCCGACAACTGCTCAATTGGGTATCTTTTCTAAGCTCCCTATCACTCAGCCTATGGCGGCTTCCCGGAGAGCAGAAGCCTGCCAAGCGTTCAAGACAGAGAAGCTGAGGTAGAAGCGGCTCAGATACAGAGCCAACAAAAAGGCTAGGGCTCCAGCCATGTTAAAATTTGTGAATTTCCAAAGCCCGGACCGCTCCGCGAAACCAGCTGCCAGTGATGAAGGGATGGCTGAATGTGTTATCCACACCGTCTACATGGTGGGCACACGTCCCAGCGACAACCTTCGCAGCAAAAGCAAGGATGGGGTCACCACATCTCAAATCCAACCTGGTGTGGATATGGCTGTCACTTCTCAAGATCAGCATCCTTTGGAGGGTGATGAAAATCCTCCCAGTGAGGCTGATAGGCAGAGAGAGCCCTCAGTTCATGAGGAGTCAGGCTCGGAAAGCGAAGATGAGCCAATCTTCCGTCCTAAGAACGCAAAGTAGCAACTTCTCCAAGAGCTCCGAAAAAAGCTCAGAAGCAAAGACAAGGAGATGGCCAAGCTCTACTAAAAAATTGACGACTTGACAAATGTCGTCTTACAGCTCACGGCACAACTTGCCTCTCAGCCGCCCAATCAGGCGCAGGGCTCTCATGAACCGGGAAACGGTTTCCCGAAACAGCCGACGCCGGTTCCTTCAAATCCAAAAGTGGGCGGACCGCATGAAAATCAGTCGCATCCTATCTCGGGAAATGTCTTGGCTACCGATGACAGTAGCCCGCTAACTCAAGATCAAATCATGGATTTGGTTGCCAACAAAGTCAAAACATTGGTAGCCGAACCCGAAGCGCAAAAAGATATTAGCAGCAGTGGGAGACCATATCCTGCTCAGTATGATCTGGTAGAATTTCCTAGCGGCTATGTCATCCCTAAATTCGGAAGATTTGATGGGATGGGAAATGCGAATCAGCATATCGCCCACTTCAAAGCCTCATGCGGGAATACTGGGGGCAATGATGCGCTTCTCCTTCGCCAATTCGTTAATAGCTTGACCGATGTTGTTTTCGACTGGTACACAAGCATACCGGATGGCTCCGTTACTACTTTCGTCCAAATGGAATCTTTGTTTCGACAAAGGTTCATGAGCGTCAGCGATAAGATCACCATTGCCGAGCTCGTAAGGACCAAGCCCAAGAACAACGAAAGCAGCCCGGATTTTATAACCCGATGGCGCAATCTCTCCGTCAAATGTAAACCGCCGATAGAGCAGGACCAATCTGCCAATCTCCTTGTCGGAAATCTCAACAATTGGATGGCCCCGTTTCTATGCACCACGGGTCTCAAAACATTCCAAGAGCTGACCAGGAAAGTTCAAATGCTGGAGCGCTCAAAGCAGGAGTTCTCCTCGGATTCCCAAAATAACAATAGGTCCTGGAGAAACCGAAAGGACGATAATCGCAAAGGTGGAAATTCCGACGATTCTGATTCTTTCAATGCGTCGGCCAACCGAAATAAGCAAGGGTTGAGCGGGCCTAATGCCAACCAGCCTCGGAAGCCAGTGTTCAGAGAGGGAGGAGAATCTCCACTGAAAGAGAAGCTGAATAAGGTCTATTCCTTCAGAAGGGACAAAATCTGTAAAATATTTAAAGACGCCCTGAGGATCGGTCTACAATTGCCAGAGTCAAAAAGACCACAGGAAGCGAATATGACCGACGACCCCAAATACTGCCCTATCACAGAGTGATAGGTCATGCCATTGAGGACTGCTTCATCTTCAAAGATTGGATCGAAAAGCAATACCAGGCAGGAGAGATAGAACTGTCTAAAGGCGTGTTAACAAACAGTCCAGCCGCGACCACCAATTTCATATAAACGAAGACCGAAATTCTTTGTGAAACCGATTCTCTCAGACATCTGCCTTTCTCTGAAAACTATCGACCACCACGTCATTAAACTGGGAACAATCGACCTCTAAGTCGTTAAACTGGGAATGTAAAAAAAAATAATATATATGTAAATAAACAAAAAATGTGTAAATAAAAGAAAAATAAAGAAAAGCCGAAATGATGGGGCAACTCGCAATAAAAATCAGCGAGTAAAATAAAGATGAAATGATGGGGCAACCGCGAATAAAAGCTGAAATGATGGGGCAATCGCGATCTTCGCGATAAGAAAAGCTGAAATGATAGAGCAATCGCGGTAAAAAAAAACGGCGAATGATGAGTCGCTCCTGGTATCATATTCTAGTGTAGCGATGCAGACGCCAACCAAAATCCAATTTCCCAAAATTCTCCCGGCCCTACGGTTAGTCCCCAAATTGACTACTGTATACAATCCACGGGCTCAAATAATTTTCAGCATACCCATATCCCACCGCAATCACCAGTTACGCGGCTGGTCTCCTCCTTTGGAATTATGTTCCATTGAAAAGACCCACTCATGTGTCCTCACGATACATGGGGAGAACAAACCTTTATGGGATCCTTACGACTCATAAAGGAAAAACACACTTAGGAGTCCTCATGACTCTTAAGGAGAAAATACACCTGCGGGATCCTTACAACTCGTAGGGAGAAAATGCTTTTATGGGACCCTCACGGCCCATAAAATTGAAAATCCTTAGGCGATAGGGATCTAAACCTGTTTCCTAAGCCATCGCTTCCCAACTCTCAAGTGGCGAATGATGAGTCGTTTCTGGTACCATATTTCGGTACAGCGATGCAGACGCCAACTAAATTCCAAACCCCAATCCCCAAGTGGCGAATGATGAGACGCTCCTGGTACTATATTCCAGTGTAGCGATGCAGACGCCAACCAAATTCCAAATCCCAATTCCTAAACGGCGAATGATGAGTCGCTCCTGGTACCATATTCCAGTGTAGCGATGCAGACGTCGACAAAGTTCCGAAATTTTTCCGGCCCTACGGTTTGGATCATACATCCTGTAAAACCGTATACAATCCACGGGCGTAAAACAACCCCAATCTCTCCCAAGTCCTACCGGTGAGACCACATTCAAAGTCCCACCAAAACTAATAAAATAAAAATAAATAAAAAAAATAAAAAAAGGTATGTCCATAAGTAAAATGGGCATGGATGAAAACCCGAAAGGGCTCCGTGAGTAAAAACAGCAGGACTGGCGGCGAGTTTGTGAAAACCCGAAAGGACGCAAACTCGTGAGAAAGAGATAAAATGCACTCACGAGGTCCTCTCGACTTTATGAGGAGAAAATTCCCGCGTGAGATCCTTACGACTCACAAAGGAGCGACACACTTGGGAGTCCCCACGACTCCCAAGGAGAAAATACACTTACGGGATCCTTACGACCTGTAGGGAGAAAATGCTTTGTGAGACCCTTACGGCTCACAAAATTGAAAAGTCTTAGGTGATAGGGACCTAAAACCTGTATCCTAAGCCATCGCTTCCTGATAAGCAAGCGCAAATGATGATTTGCTCCTGGTACCATATTCCAGTGTTGCGATACTGATGCCAAGCAAAAACCGATTCCCAAATCCTCTCATGACAAATGATGATTCGCTTCTGGTACCATATTCCAGTATAGCGATGCTGATGTCAACCTAAATCAAATCAAACCAACAACCTCTGCGGCCGAATCATGCTCCGTCCCAGAATTTACCCCGTGTCGAAATCATGCTTCGCGTCGGGATATTTACCTTCCCTGCCGGGATTATGCTCTGCCTCGGAATCAAATCAACTAACCAGCTCAGCGTCGGAGTCATACTTCGTCTTAGAGTATACCCCGCGTCGAAATCAAGCTTCGCCTCGGTGTATCTACCTTCCCTGTCGGAATTATGCTTCGGCTTAGAATCAACCAACGACCTCCTCGTCGGAATTATGCTCCGTCTCGGAATCAAATCAACCAACCAGCTCTGCGTCCGAGTCATACTTCGTCTTAATGTGCACCCTGTGTCGAAATCATGCTTCGCCTCAGTGTATCTGCCTTCCCTGTCGAAATTATGCTTCGTCTCGGAATCAAGTCGGCCAACAAGCTATGCGCCAGAATCATGCTCCGTCTCAGAATGTACCCCGTGTCGAAATCATGTTTCGCCTCAGAGTATTTGCCTTCCCTGTCGGAATTATGTTTCGCCTGGGAATCAACTTCTGCATCGAAATTATGCTTTGGTCAGAATGTCGTCCGCTTTTCGGAATGATGCTCCGATCCCCTAGAATCATGCTCCGCCCTTCGGAATGATGCTCCGATCCCTGGAATCATGCTCCGCTCATCGGAATGATGCTCCGATCCCTGGAATCATGCTCCGCTCATCGGAATGATGCTCCGATCCCATGGAATCATGCTTTGCTCTTCGGAATGATGCTTCGATCCCTGGAATCATGCTCCGCTCATCGGAATGATGCTCCGATCCCTGGAATCATGTTCCGCTCATCGGAATGATGCTCCGATCCCCTGGAATCATGCTCCGCTCTTCGGAATGATGCTCCGATCTCTGGAATTATGCTCCGCCCTTCGGAATGATGTTCCGATCCTTGGAATTATGCTCCGCGCTTCGGAATGATGCTCCGATCCCTGGAATCATGCTCCGCCCTTCGGAATGATGCTCCGATCTCTGGAATCATGCTCCGCCCTTCGGAATGATGCTCCGATCTCTGGAATCATGCTCCGCATTTCGGAATGATGCTCCGATCTCCTCCAATCCCTGGAATCATGCTCCACGCTTCGGAATGATGATCCGATCCTTGGAATCATGCTCCGCAAATTGGAATGATGCTCCGATCCCCGGGAATCATGCTCCCCGAGGGATACTCAGACCCTGGAATTATGCTCCGCGAATCAGAATGATGCTCCGATCCCCGGGAATCATGCTCCCCGGGATGATGCTCCGCCCCCGGAATGATGTTCCACCTCGAAGTTCAGCTTCAAGATCCATCAATTTCATGCACACAACTCAAATGTGCGGTGTGCATTTATTGAGGGGGGGCACTTTGTTGGGGTCAAAATTTGCACCCCCGGTTGACCGAGTCAAAGTCAAGGTCAACCCCAAGCCAGGTGGGCCCAAGCCCAGGTCAAGCGGGCCCATGCCCAAGTCGAGCCCGCGGCCAGCCTCCTCCATGACAAAATTTAGATCATGTAATAAATAATTTTTATGTAATTTTTTATGCATGAATGTATGCAAAATGGGCATAAAGCCAAATTTTTGTAAAGCCCATGGCTTATGTGCAAAAAGAAATGGCACATGAGCCATGAGATAGGCAAAATGCCATTTTGTGAAGCCCAAGGGGCTATGTGTAAAGTGTATAGCCTATAAAGGCAAGGATAATGAAAATATCCCAGCAACTTTTTCTCTCTCCAAAGAGAAAATTTAGATCTGAGATCTTTCTCCTTCTTCAAGGTTCTAAAACCTTCTTCTTTCTTGAATTAAATCAAGCGTTTTACTCTTCCTTTTATAAAACTAAATAGTTTTTCACCACAAAACCCACAAAGGGGAACTCAGATCTTCCACCAGATCTCAAAAGGAAGAGAGTTTTTAAAATCTCACACTTCTTAATCTTCAAGATCCGGCCAACAAAGGAAGAAGAAGGAGACCCATCTCCAGAAACCCCATTTTGGGAAGAACTAGGGCCCAAGGGGAGAAGCCCTTCATCAGCTTCAAAACATTTTAGGAGTTTAATTCCACTCTATTTTCTCTTTCGGGAGTTTCTGGGGCTAAAAGCCCCCTTTTCTCGCCGGCGCCCAAGCGCCCGAGCGCCTTGCGCTCAAGCGCCCAGCGTCCACGTGCCGACACGTGGCGTGCTAGCGCTCAAGCGCCCAGCGCCCACGTGCCGACACGTGGCGCGCTAGCGCTCGAGCGCCAAGCGTCCACGTGCCGACACGTGGTGCGCTCGCGCTCGAGCGCCTAGCGCTCAAGCGCCTAGCGCTCAAGCCCCCAGCGCCCACGTGTCGGCAAGGCGCTGGCCCCACGCGTCCTTTGGGTGCTCTTTCCCTTTATATATATGTATGTATATATATATATATATGTGTGTGTATATACATATATACACACACATACTCTACTACACTTTCCCTCCAAATTTTTTTTTGGGCCGGGTTGCTGCCCAGCACCCCGCAAGAGGGCTGCTAGCCCTCTTGACCCCCAGCCCGCTATCCGGGTAGCGGGACCCTCGTAAAAACTCTGCGTGGCTCCCGACATATCCAAGCCCCCCCTCCAAAACAAAATACACGTACACTGCTCATTGAGTTCGCATGGCCAGTTTAACCCGTCAATCGGAGGTTCCCTCGCTCCAAAGGCGAGGGGTAATTAACGGCAGCTTAGTCCGCGGCTGCCTGAAGATTCGGATCCCCACAATCAATAAACCCCGGCCTATCCTAGGCAGGGAGAATCTGTAGTACGCCTGACAAGCGTGCGCGTATTCCCATCTCAATGGGGTGACGAAAAACACCCTACAGTGAGTACCTATATGCAACGCATATAGGCACTGCAATTAAAGCAACCGTTAAACTAAAACAGCCTCATGTGTTTAACACGTGAATGCCTATATGCGTTGCATATAGGCACTGCGATTAAAAAAACCGATAAACTAAAACAGCCTCACGTGTTTAACACGTGAGTACCTATATGCAACGCATATAGGCACTGCAATTAAAACAACTACTAGGCTAATGGAGCCTCACGTGTCTAATACGTGAGTGCCTATATGCAACGCATATAGGCACTGCAATGCAAACAAACTATAGGATAATAATCCTCACGTGTTAAACACGTGAGCGCCTATATGCAAAGCATATAGGCGCTGCAATCAAACAGCTGACAAAATAAATAATCCTCATGTGTTGAACACGTGAGTGCACCTCCCTACGTAGAATTAAATTCTGCTTACGTAGAATTTAATCCTCATGTGTTGAACAGAGAATTTAATTCTTACAAAGGAAGATTTGTGTCATTAAAACCCTAGGTAAAAAGAAAAAAAAACTCAGTGATTATCTTGTCTCTCTTTTGCCTCTCTAAGGGTTTAACCCTTCATGCATGAACTTAGTTCTTCCTCTGGTTGAGACCTGCAAAAGCAGTTCTCTCCACAAGTTGAGAATTTAATTCTTATCGGGGAGATTCTGTCATGCAGATTCAAAACCCAGAGGAAAGAATTAAGTTCAAAGAATTTGATTCTTACAAAACACATGAAAACTAAGGTTTAACCCTATAAAAGAATTTAATTCTTACAAACCAAGAAACATGAGATCCTCCAAACCCTAAGGTCATGAACAGGAGATCAAAATCTCCAAACATCCAGAAAGAAGGAAATACTGATGATTCATTAGCGTTTAAACACTATAACGAGTAACGCACGTGTTTCCTATGCAAACACTTAAAAGAAGAACAAGAAGTGCCTTCTAGGGCATTTACATGTTTTGCACGCGATCTCTAATCAAGTGCTTAGCACTTATATAAAAAAAGGAGGGGATAAAAACCCAAAAGGCAGAACCCAACTTTGGGATGCCTCACGTGTTTCACACGTGAGTGCCACAAGAACCAAGTGCTCAGCACTTATATAAAAAGCGGGGAAATAAGTGGGCAGTGCCCATAATCCGGTGCCTCACGTGTGTCACGTGAACACCACAGAACTCTAGTGTTTAACACTAATCCGGTGTCTCACGTGTGTCACATGAGCGCCACAGAACTCTAGTGTTTAACACTAATCCGGTGCCTCACATGAAATGCACGTGAGCATTGTATGCCTCAGCACTTAGCTCTGTTGGGTAATTGGGTAATTATGGAGACCCAGATCTAGCCTAAATTGACTATATTCTTCCAATTAACTGAGCCCTTCTGCGCTCATCATTCCCTAAATTGATCTTAGTCCCAAACATGACTAATGATCTTTCAACTGATGATATTCAAAATAATGTTCATCCCACGTCTCTTAAGTTAATCTTAGTCTCAAAATACGACTAATGATTTTCGGGTTTACCATTAATCCCTTTTCCCTCAAACACGGGAATTGGTTCAAGGGTACATCTCTCTACACCTCTGATACATGTCGTTGTAATTCCTCAACGTCTTCAGAGAGGTGGCGGGTCCCGAAAACCAACTGCCTTTTGGTGCATTTCCAAAACCGACGAGCACATCCCATATCAAACCACATCCCAAACTAGATGCATCCCATATCATCGTTTCTCATCTCGTCACGTAACAATTACACGTGCACGCAATATAGACAACGGACCGAAACGTCCTTAAACTACAACGGACCGAAATGTCCTTAAACTAAATGTTGTCTCCAAAATGGCGACAACGGACCGTAACATCCTTAAACTAAAACCCCACCTCTAAAATGGTGATCAAGAGACCGAGATGTCCTCAAACTGGAACTTCACCTCCAAAATGGCGAAAAGGGACCGAAACGTCCTTAAACTAAGGCAACAGAGCCCAAATGCTCTCTTGTTGGATCTGAAACAAAAATGATCCTGAAACCCTATTAAGTAGATCTTAGTCTCAAATTGGACTAACGTATCCTTAACAAAAAACTAACCGAGCCCCAACTGCTCACATACATTTAAGTCGATCTTGATCTCGAAACAGATCAACGATCCTTAAATCAACCCAAACCCAAATCTAAGATATACAGATTTAGACTAATCCACGCCCTACGGGCGACAACATAAATTAGTCTCCGTATACAATCCACGGGCAACCAAAAATAAAAAAAACACACACATGACACGAAGTGAACTTCCAGATCAGGAGAAAGTGGTTATCGCGATGCGGTAATGTAATTAACTGCAGGGGCTTGCGCCTGTAGGGAAGAGCGTTCTCACAATCAAAAACCCCTCGCAAACGAGGAGGAATCTGACGAAGTCTGCTACAACGGCCGCATCCGTCCAAACTTCCGATATACGGTGCCATAAATCAACTTGGCATCTTCGGAGAGGTGGACGGATAAATCCAAATAGCATCCGCCCCCCAAAATTCAGGCAAGTCGTCCTAACGTCTCGGTCGCGTCTTTCGGCGCCGAACAGTCATTTAGTCACATATATCATTGCCACCCCTACATCCCCTTTGCATTTCTCCAGAACACTCCGTATCACCACGAAGATCCATATTTCTTGGATATTCCATCGTATAGTTATATACGAATTCAAAGGAACTTGTTCCAGCTCGAGGATGGATTATGGCTCTGAAAAAATTGAATAGGATTATTCGGTTGTCTTTTTCTCTTTACCTTCTCTCAGGTTGTGAGGGCTCCTGGCATTAGGAGAGTACACCTATTGCGCTTATTGGACAGTCTTCTTCCAAACCATAGGCAGGTGCTGAAAGGTGGGGAAGGAAGAAAACCAATTAGCCTAAGTGTGGTGTACAGAAGATAATAAGTAAAGACATATAAAGGGATTAGATTAAGGGCAAAGGAAATTGCGACTGCTATCATTCAAGAAGAAGCAGCGTATACCCCTGCCACTCCTATATCACCTTTGCATTTCTCCAGAACACTCCGTATCACTACGAAGATCCACATTTCTGGGATATTCCATCGTATAGTTACATACAAACTCGAAGGAACTTGTTCCAGTTCGAGGATGGTTTTTGGTTATGGAGAAATAGAATAAGAATTATTCAGTTTTCTTTTCCCTTTACCTTCTCTCAGATTACGAGAGCTCCTAGTATTAGGAGAGTACACCTATTGCGCTATTGGATAGTCTTCTTCTAAACCTTAGGCTGGTGCCGAAGGGTAGGGAAGGAAGAAATTCAATTAGCCTAAGTGTGGTGTACAGAAGGTAATAAGTAAAGATATATAAAGGGATTGGAGTGAAGGCAAGGAAATATATGATTACAGTCATGAATCTGGATAGTGGAAGATGCATTACTAAGAATACCCGCTTACCCCTTCAAAATATTTTCATGTTTCAGTTTTACTGTGCGGTGTTAATTGAAAACTGTTTTCCCAAATAGATTCTGACTCCAGGGTATGTATTTACCAGACTTGTTTCTCACATCTATATGGCGTTACAGATGATGAGTGTGAGTAAGATATTAGGAATTGGGTGATTAGATTCTCTATGTATCGGAATTCTATGTAATTGGTGATATTTGAGGAAATCATCTGGGTTTTGCCTAACGACAAATTTTTGGTTTTGAATATCCGTCGTTATGCACCAATTTCAAACTGATATATCTGCACGTTTATTTTATAAAGCGAGATATAAATTTTTGAAATTATGTTTATGACGTTTACCTATATCAGTTGATGGTTAGGTAAGGCGCATTCAACAACGGTGTAATTCTTCTTAATCATAGTACAGTTTTCAACCTACGATGTACAAGGTTTGGGTTATTAAACTCAGAAGACTTATACAAAGTATTGTATGTTGTCCGATGTCCGTTAGGACAAAGGGGTTAGTACTCGTACTATATTCTGTTTAGTCATGACTTCTCTGGTTTTAGACAAGTATTTCGTTGAAATACAGGATCCAAATTTTGAGATGTTATAGGTATAAGAATAAAGTAGAGAACCATATGTTGCAAGTATTAGGATTCTTCAAGGTGATCGAAGATGTAGATACTTGTCTTAGGTATTCCGTTGTAAGTAATAGTTTTGAGAACTTGCTTATCTTTTAGGTTATTCATACGTGGATGTATTTCCTGGATAGTAATGCTGCTTGGCCTCCTTCCATTTGGTTGATATGCACTGGAAACAGCTGCATGATTTTTGAATCTGGTTCCAATTAAATTAGTGTCTTTGTATCTATAGTGTATATAGAATGGATTCATATTTTAACGATGGTAACGTATATGGAGTTGTCCGGTTGATGCTTAAAACCAGAATCTGGACAAACTCAAGGCACGTTTCAGTAATGGCAGTTTGTGGGTTATCCCGAGCTTTGACGATGGTTAACTTTCTACCATCTGAAAAGTCAATAGTTATATTATTCTTGACTCGCTATCAGTTTTAGTAAAATAGATTCGTTTCAGAAAACATTAGTGGGAGTATGGTAGAACTGGAAGTGATTCCAGAACCACAAACGATTACTGAAAATTTAGTAGAACCTAAATATTCAATTGGTTTCGACAATCTATTAGCCACTCCGCAGATTTGGTGGGTAACCTCAGGCACCCGAGAGGTACTTTGGTCTCCTCAAAGACGGTGACAGGGAGGTTTTTGATTACCCAAACTTGTCACTGCTGCTGTTCTAGACTATGAGATCTGGCAGGAGGATGAGTATAACGTCGTTCTAAATTATCTTTAGAAGTGCACGTGTATATGACTCTGCCAGAGTGTTGTTGTACTTAGTGGGAGCAGCGGAAGCGTGGTGTGCAAGTAGCTTATGTCTATTTATAGACTAAAGCACGTATAGCGGAGATAGATCATCTATTTTTGATGTGACCGTCATAGAGTTTAACTTCATCAGAATAAGAGATGGATCTAGTAAGAAGGCAGCAGGGAGTGATGTCCTGGTATTTGGATGACATGCACTTAATAGGAAGAGATCTTTCTATACTTCGATCGGTTATACTGTGGTTGTCACAAGGTGGTTTCTCCACATAGGATATGGATAAAATATCAGAGATTCTGGTCACTAGATATATGGTTTTAGATCTAGATTTGGGTGTTAGGAATATGTATGCCCTAGAGGCCATTATTGTTGATATAGTGGATGCATGGACATATATATAAAGGACTTTCTTGCTCGACATGATAGTATGCTATCTGGTTGCCTTTATCTTAACATGTAGACTGGTATTATTATACTGTCTGTCTCTTACATGTTGATAAAGCCCTTATGATATGTACTTGACTACCAGGATTATGATGAGATCATACTAGTAGGTCCAGGGTGGTCCAAAAGTACATCCTTTAACAGTTCCTAGTCGAGGGGATATCGAGACAGGGCATCGATATTCCAAAGTAGACTAGTGTGTACGTTTCTTGTCCCTTAGAGGGCGATGGTTAATCCCACAACCATTGGTGTGTGACATCAAAGATTGTACACAGGTGCTCATTGGATAATGGGTACACCGAATAAGACTCGCCGAGAACTCCTAGTTGGTATTATACCTATCGTCAGATAGCAGTTCTCTGGTGATACTGGTACAAGTTAGTCTGTAGACCCGAGATCGTCATAGAGTCTTGTGTGGCTCCCACTGTGCTTTGATTTCCTCCATATCACGCTTAAGAGGAGTCATGCAAATAGGTGGATTTTGGGTACAGTCCTGAGTCACATGGAGGCAATGAGCGATAGGAGGGGTTTCGTCTCTCCCGGTATTAGGGGTTGATGTTGCGCTATGCTCGATCGGCTATAACCGGAAGTCTCTGGCCAGGGCTGCAGCTGAGATTTACTAATAAGTGTTATCGGTAGTTTCTCGAACCGTTATAAGTCAGACATCGGCATAACTTATCACGTTACTAGGGTATGACGTTTACCACCCTTAGACATGATATGCGACTTAACAGACGAAGAGACCGGACTGTACGGTAGTGTTACTGATATGCTTCATGGAGAGTATGGACAAGCTTGCTTGTTGATCTTCATATCACTCAATATCCGGGTAGCCGTTACGTCCAGCTAGTACCGCTGACGGCTTGTAGGTGACTAATGTGATCATCACCTACTGCTGGCGTATTGACGGGTCTTTAGAGTCCCACACAGAAGTTCCCTGGTTCAAGCGAAACGAAGTAGGACACATATGTGATATGTGCATGGGCCTGATTAAATACGTGTATGTGATACCGTATTGTAATCTGGCAGTTATCTGTTATCAGTTAGGTTATATGTGATATAACCAGATTATCGAATCTAAGTGTTGATTTGATAATGTGGTATACAGATAAATGATATTAGTCAGTTATATATGATATAACCGGATTATTAAATCAAGTGTTGATTTAATAATGTGATGTATATTATATTTGATATAATTATCTTAACTAATATCATTAGCTCACTAATTATTCTTCATAATATATATATATATATTAATAAATATGATATATATATATATATATATATAATGAATCATGGCATGAGTTTTTATTTTGTGAAAATAGAAATTGAGGTGGAAAATGGAAGCATGGTGAGGCATGGTTGTTTTTCTTTTGTTTATTCATCTTGACTCACTATTCAAGCATGGTTGCAATTTTATATTGCAAATATCTCCATGCTTGAATGAGTGAGGGTCAAGGGGCTGCCATTCTTCACCTTATTCTCAACACTTAACCATTTTCTAGTGTTGCTCCCATATGCTCTCACCTGCTCTCTTCTTCTTCTACCTCATCATGGTTCAAGCTTCAACACTCACATGTGATATGAACCATGAAGCTTGAACACAAACTAGTGAGCCTCAAATCCCCAACTTCACCATCCCACACCAAACTAGCACTTTAGTGTGGCGTGTTTACTTCACTAATAGGAGATTAGTGAAGAGGTAGCTTGAGCTAGTGGGCTTCGCGTGGATCATCTTCGGCACGAAGGTCATCGGAGGAAGCTCGTCTAAACTCTCAAGTGGAGCCTAGTGGAGTCGCGTGGACTACTACACGGAGCTTATGAAGTGAAGGACTCGATTTACGAGGGTGTAGCCATCTTCACCTCTCTTTAGTATACATATCATCATAGATTTAAACCCTAAAATTCTAGTTACGATCTTGGTTAAGTCTAACTTAGCACTAAAAAAATATTAAATTTGGCATGCTTGATACTACTAAAACCTCATGGTGGTGCTAGGGTATACTTTCATTAGGAAGTGTCCCAATTTGGGTACTTTGACACTATTCTATAGTATTTTAGAATGGACGATTCCTGGCGTAGTGGTGTACCTGCAGAAGAAGGAGTCACCCTCTCTAAAGAGATGTCTTCTAGACTGATGAGGGAAGGTTTTTGCATGATTGGCATATCTCTTACTTAGGCAATTGAGTCAATCATGTGATGTCAAGTACTACACAAGATATTGATTTTTTACAGACTGCAATAAGTATATATTAATCCAATTCTGGAGAAACATTGAGAAGAAGTTATGAAAATAAGTGTATGTTCTTGGTATATGGTAACGGCAGCCTCCTTCAGGAGGCGGCTTCTAAGGTGACCTGATGACAGAGTGGCTGTCAGAGTTATAGTTTTCACTCTATTGAGGGGCGGTATTGTCACGTCCCGCTTCCCGGTGTACGGGCAGAGGTCACGACAAGGTCCGCTACGCATTTACTCAGAAGTAAACACGCTAAGCGTATCTAAGCAATATAAAGTAAATGTACACAAGAAAATGACAATAGATGTAATTGAACAACAACTTTATTTATTAAACATTCTTTTTACAATACAGCTGAAATGTAAATACATGGAATGGAAGCAATGCCTAAATAATGACATAACAGAAATGAAAATGAAATGTACAAGTAAACTAGAGCTCCGGGTCAAAGTCTAGCAGATACAAGTCCTCGCTGGTAGGCTCTGTCTCCAGAAGGTCCGATCCACCTGACAACATTCCAAAGAAAGAAGAAAAAGAATGTCGTCAGCGAAAAATCGCTCGGTAAGTCCCAAAGGTAAGTAAAGACAGAATAAACAGAAAGAGAATGTACTTTTTAAAGTTGTATTATATTGTTAACGCTGTTGTTTATAGCTTGATACAGAAAATTTTAGTGTATATGAGAGGAGTCCCACTATTCCGGAGACTAAGGTATACGGAGCACAAGGAACCGTTCAGCCACGGTACAACGGCAATAAAGATTCAGGTTAGGTGTATTATGGTTACAGTCTCGTGCCACTTTTAACACCTTCCGTACCAATCCACCCCTTATCAACCCCGCGATGTCTTGATTGTATTGTTTGGATTGTATTGTCTTGTAATGTAAATTGTATATGGATGACTTACCGGAACCATGATATCAGTGTTAGTGTAATATGCCCTAGAGTCCATTATTGTATAGTACTAGTTTGTATATTACATTTTGGAAGCTTGAGATATATACACGGATTTATGACAGTCTTGCTCGATATAGTAGTATACTACTTGGTTTGTATCTATCTTAATATGTGTATATGTTTCTTTTAACGTATCGCTAATACATATTGATAGAGCTCTTAGGATCTTTGCTTGACTAACAGCGTTGTGATGGCAGTCACACTAGTGGGGGATGGGTATTCTACAACCACATCCTTACACAGGTCCCTAGTCGCAGGATTATCGAGACAGGGTATCGATACTCCAGAGTAGACTAGTGTATACGCTTCTCATCCCAGGAGGGGAGATGGTCTGTCCCACAGCCATCAGTACGTCGTACTGGAGATAGTATGCAGGTGCTCATTGGGTTATGAGTTACACTGGACGGACTTATGGGGAATTGCTGGTTGGTAATATAACTATCGTCAGGTAGCAGTTCCCAGGTGACATGAGTACAGCTTAGTCTGTCAACTTGACATTGCAACTTCGCCTCAAGTGTGTTCCCACCGTTCTTAGATTACTACCCTACCACGGCTCTGTTGAGTCGAGCAAACAAGTAGTAGTTGGGTGCAGTCCCGAAGCACTTGGAGGTAGTGGCGGTTAGATAGGATTCGTCTCTCCCGGTATTGGGGGTTGATGTCGTGCTGTGTTCGGAAAGCCATTACACAAAGTCCCTGGCCAGGGCAAGCGGGATTTGCTTATAGGGATTCCAATAGTTTCTCAGGGTGTTTTTGGCCGCACTCCGACATGAATTATTGCACTATTAGGGGTCTGACGCTTGCCACCCTCTAGGACCGATATGCGACACTCTTAGACGAACAGACCGTACTGTACGGAGATTGCCACAGACAGGCTCAGTAGGGGTACGAATGAGTTTGCTCGTTGACCTTCTTATCGACAGATACCTGGGTAGCCATTATGTGCAGCTAGTACCGCTGACGCGCTTGTGTTTAAACCCACTGCCAGCATACTGTCGACTCTTTAGAGTCCCACACGGAGGGTTTCCCAGCTTCGGGCGAAATGTGTAAAGGTCGTATGGTTTTACGACAGGGTTCGATCACATAAGTGTACTTGTATGCATATGATGTTCGGACGGACAATACTAGTGGGCTTTGGTTTAAGCCAGATCCTAGTATTTGATTATTAGATTAGTTTCGTCTCATAGTATTCGTGTTTCTCGGAATACAGATGCGGGTATGTATATACGGTTGAGAGGGGCATTCTTGTGATTTGATCAAGATTTTTTTTGGAGAATGACACCTCAATTAGGGTTTTTCTTTATTAGTGAAATGTTTTACGAGGTGGAGGAAATGAGAGAGGAAACTTCATGGTATTTTAGTGAAATATGAGATTAGGGTTTCATGATTGACTTTCTTGGACTCATATGAGTTTTGTTGACTTGGATATTTTGAGATATTTGTATGAGATATTTTCGTATGGTTTAAAAGACAAAACTCAAGCCATTTCACATTAATCTTTTTCACAAAAGAAAACAACAGATACTTTCCTCTCTCATTCTCCTCAAGCTTCATCCTTCTCATTTCAAACCCTAACCATCTTATGAGTTGAGAATCCTAGGGTTTCTGAGACTACTAGACTCCTAATCACTCTCTACACATCCTAGGCTACTTAGTTTAGCACACCAAGTGACCTAGTTACATCAAGTTAGAGGTTAAGCTCAAATTCGGAACTCTCGGGTGGATCTTCTACGATTTGGAGAAGCCGACGAGGAAGCACGATCCGTTCTCACATCGAGGAGCTCACAAGGTGAAGAAGGACAGCGAGGAGGTGAAGGACAACAAGAACTTGAGGTATAACTTTCTGACATAGTAGTTAAACCTTTAATCTAGATTGTTAGTTAGGATTTAGTATCAATCCTGGAGTTTAGTCGATGTTACGAAGCTTATAAAAATCATTTTTTGCAAACTCTGCCTCCCTGCGAACACGTGGGGTGCGTGGAATCGACTTACAGTGGTATTAGAGCCGACTAAACCATAACTAATAGATTAAACGGCAACTAAAACTACGAAACCGAAATAACCCGAAAGCATTGAAACGTAGATCCTAGTTTCTGTTGATTTTTTACGAGGCTCTAAAAATTATTTTAGCAACTCCAGAGTACTGCACTATAACATGAACACACACAAAAAATGAGACAATTCCCTCGGATTTTAGCCGGCCACAATAGGAAAATATCCGGCCTCACCCGTTTTTCTGAGAGGGATTGCTTCGTGTTTTAGTCTGTGGTTTTGTTACTTGGATCTAGTGTTTCAGGAATTGTTTATGTTTTCCAATTTTGAATATGCTGTCAATTCTTCACTGTGGCAATACGGGGTGTTTCGAAGTCGCAGTTTAACGTCGTTTAATGTTTCAAGTTGTGATATATGTGTTCGTAAACTTCCGCTAATTGCAATATGTCGGTTAGTTGGGGGTTGCACATTTCTGTGATGTTTGGTTTGTATATATGGACTTATTGGATCGTCGTGAATGAATAGCCGGGGATGTGAGACGAGAGTTTCTTTCATTCAAATGTAAATTGTAATTTGTTGTAATAATTTTTCGCGGGGCACATCCGGGTTGAGGTTGTAGCCACCGTCGTATTATTTCATTTACTGTTTATTGCTCCTAGGATAGACCCAAGGTGGGGTGCACAAACTACCGGGTACTTTGAAGTGCCGAGTGGCCTACTCATGTTGATGAGTGAGGTTGCTTCACTTTGGGTATTTGGCAGGTAGTTTGTCTCACCCGTTGGGGTCTGGGGGTAGGGTTTGGCTATTCATCACGATCGTGGAATCCGTCTTTCGTTACAGGCTTAAACGAAACGCGGAATTCCTAGTATATCCAATGTGTTCATCTATGGTCTAGAATGCCTATTATTGCATCTGACGAATGGATATTATTATGTATATATTATATAAAAGACGTTACTTATGTTTTGCATCCGCGCTAGTCCAGCCCCCAGTTCTGGCGTTAGTTATCTAACCTAACGGTGTAAGACGGGGCCCATGGCGTATGCGGATGACATAAGCGTACGTTGTATTTTCGTCTTTTTCTGCAATGGTAGGTTAATTGATGGGACTACATTATATTAATGTAAAGTAAACAAACCAAAGCTGAATCGTTGGAAAAATTTTAAAACTACTCGGCCTTTTCAAAACAGTAAAACTTTTAAATCGCGGAGCTTAAATAACTCCTTTTAAAAGCTATCAGGTTCCTTCGATTATATCAAGTTCACTACGTTCATAGTTTCTCCAAAACCATTCGTAGCCCTCCGTCATTTCAGTTGGACATTCAGTAGTATTCAAGCTATGTATTTTGACCTTCGCCAAGGCATAGTGATTGGTAGCTGCTGAATATTCATCTGTAGCATAGATAGATGCGTTGGTTTGGGACAGTCGTACTGCTATTTTAGCCTTCGTCAAGGGTATGTACTGGTGGGTTCAAATTAATATGGACAATGACGGGTAGAACTTGATATGTGACTTATGATATATTGGCCTTCGTCAAGGTCATAAGAGCATGGGGCAAAAATCCATATCGGGAGTTTCTAAAGAAACTGAAACTTTCTAGTGTTGCATACCATTTGGAGTGTGATAATTTTGGTAGGATTCCTTCGACTTTATCACACGATGATATTTGGATCCCGATTCTACTGTGAGTATATGCTACTCCTCGGGAGATTTTTTCACTTAACGATCAATGCTATAAACAAGTAGGTGTCTAGAAAGGTGTTAGCGGGGCTACGCCTCCAGGAAAAAGAGGTTATTTAATTAAGGAACTTCGCGAAAGCGTCGTAAAACTTCCCTCGAAGTACCAACACTGGCCTGGCTGAAAGGTTAAGCAAGTATTGTACGGTGAGATTAATACCGACTAATTCTTCTTTTATGGTTTGAGAAAGGATTCGAGAAACAGTGGGAGCCATCCTGTTTAGATAAATTAAAAACCAATCTAAACTTGCAAGAGCATCATGCTAAAGTGTTTCTTCTTTCTCCCCTAATTGCAGCAACCAAGATGACAGGCCTTAAGTTACTTTAAGATAAAAATATATTGACAGGGCCAAACTACAAAGATTGGTTCGGGAATGTCAAAATGGCAATCACGTATGACAAATTGGGGTATATCCTCACTACTAAAGCCCCCGCCGTCCCAGGTCCAGACTCCAGTGTCGCGGATATTGAGATCCGTAAGACCTGGGAGATTGACTGCGTGAAGGCTAAGTGCCTCGTGCTGGCCTCTATGGACAATGAACATCAGAGGCGGTATGACAATATGGATCTTGAATCCATATTCCTCCATACCAAGGAATTATATGGAGAGCAATCTCGTATCGCAAGATATGAGACATTGAAGAAGCTATTTCAGGCGAGATTTGTCGTCGGATCATTTGTAGGGGAACACGTCCTTAAGATGATTGGCTACATTGAGGAGCTCGCGGATCTCGGGACCACATTAGAGAATGAGCTGTATACAGATTTAATTCTGCAGTCCCTCTCTCCCACCTACACCCAGTTTATCTTGAATTTTAATATTCAAGGTAAAGAAGTTGAACTTCCAGAACTTCTCAACATGTTGAGGAGTGCTGAGGGCACACTGCAGAAAGCCAGGGAAACACCCGCTCTACTTGTTGGTGGAACTTCCTCTTCTAGATCCAAGACGAAAGATAAAGGAAAGAAGAAGAAGGCCCCCACCAAGCCGAGAGGCGGTGTTAGTAAGGTGGAAGCAAAGGGCAAGACAAGGGTAGCGGGGTCGACAGTAGTAAAGGAAGAATGCTTCTTCTGTCATAAGAAGGGCCATAGGAAGAAAGATTGCAGGGCTTGGAAGGCCAAGAACCAGGACCCGAAGCATGTTATGGCTTCGGCTTCAGGTGTATTTGTTATTGAAAACTGTCTGTGAATCAACTCTACTTCCTGGGTATTGAATACCGGATCAGAATCTCATATCTGTAATTCTTTGCAGGCACTGAGTAGCCGTAGGGTTCTGAAGACCAGTGATATGACCCTCAGGGTTGCTAACGGAGAGAGCGTAGATGCTGTGTCCGTAGGGGAATATCACCTCGGATTGACGAGTGGACAAATTTTGGTTTTGCGCAACTGTTTTTGTGTATCTAGTTTGACTTGTAATATCATTTCTTTATCTTTGTTATCTAAAGAAGGTTATGATTTTACATTTGTAAGCGATGTCGTAAACATCCACCTTAATCATGGTCTGATTGGGTCAGGTACTCTAAACAACGGTATATATGTATTAAACCAGCTATAAATTTTCAATGTCCAGAACACACATAAAAGAAAGACTCCAGAAATAAATCATGCTTTCTTATGACATTGTAGACTAGGTCACATCAACGAAATAAGGTTGACTAAGTTACATAAAGAAGGATATTTGGATCCGTTCGAATATCAATCTTATGCAACTTGTCAATCATGTCTCAAATGAAAGATGACAAAGACTCCGTTCACTGGACGCGGAGTAAGAGCGAGCGAGCTCTTGGGACTAATACACAGCGACGTGTGTGGTACAATGTCTACACATGCAAGAAGTGGTTATTCCTATTTCATTACCTTTATGGATGATTTCTCTAGGTATGGACATGTCTTATTAATGAAACACAAATCCGAGGCCTTTGAGAAATTCCAAGAATATAAGAATGAAGTGAAAAAACAAACCGGCAAAAGTATCAAGACACTGAGATTTGATCGAGGTGGTGAATACTTGAGTGCCGAGTTCCTAGATTACCTAAAAGAGAATGGAATTTTCTCTCAGCTTACTCCTCCATACACACCACAACACAACGGTGTATCAGAGAGAAGGAACCAAACCCTATTGGATATGGTACGTTCCATGATGAGTAACGCTGAGTTACCGCGATCATTCTGGGGCTATGCACTAGAATCAACTGCATATCTTTTGAACAAGATTCCTACCAAGACTGTGCCTACCACACCATTCCAGATGTAGAGTGGGAAGAAACCATATCTTCAGTATCTGAAGATATGGGGATGTCCAGCTTTTGTTAAAAAGCAGCATGCGGACAAACTCGAGGCACGCTCAGTACTGTGTAAGTTTGTGGGATACCCAAAGAACTCCAGGGGTATCTTTTCTATTATGTAGAGGAACAAAAGGTTTTTGTTTCTCGTCATGCCCACTTTTTAGAATATCAATTTTTAGAAAAAGGAACTAGTGGGAGTGCAATAGAACTGGAAGAAATTCCAGAACCACAAGCTATTACTGAAAGCTTGGTAGAGCCAGAAGTTTCGAAAGAACAGGACATTCCCGCACCACTCCGCAGGAGTAGTAGGCTGTCTCATCCGTCCGAGAGATACTACGGATTTCTCATAGACGGGGATAGAGAGGATTGCATCATTGATAATGATGGGCCAACCAACTTCCAGCAAGCCATTCAGAGCAAAGACTCGGTAAAATGGCTGGATGCAATGTGGACCGAGATGGAGTCCATGTACACCAACAAAGTATGAACTTTGAATATTGCTCCAGAAGGGGTAAAACCTGTAGGCTACAAATGGATCTTCAGAAAGAAGATTGGTATAAATGGACAGGTTGAAACCTATAAGGCTAGACTTGTTGCAAAAGGATTTCGTCAAAGACCTAGTTTGGACTATGATGAAACCTTTTCTCCAGTGGCTATGCTCAAATCCATTCGGATCCTTCTTGCCATTGCTGCCTTCCACGATTATGAGATTTGGCAGATGGACATAAATACCGCTTTTCTAAATGGATATTTGGAAGAGTGCGTCTATATGGACCAGCTAGAGGGTTTCATTCAGAGTGGGAGCAGCGGGAAAGTATGTAAGTTGCTTAAGTTCATTTATGGACTAAAGCAGGCATCGCGGAGTTGGAACATCTGTTTTGATGAGACGGTCAAAGAATTTGACTTTATCAAAAATCCAGATGAGTCATGCATTTATAGTAAGATTGTAGCACGAACTGTTGTATTTCTCGTCTTGTACGTGGATGACATTCTCTTGATAGGAAATGACATTCTTATGCTACAATCTGTCAAAGGGTTCTTGTCACAAAGGTTCTCCATGAAAGGCCTGGGTGATGCCTCTTACATTCTGGGGATCCAAATCTATCGTGATAGATCTAAGAGGATGTTAGGACTTTCACAGTCTAGGTATATTGACACCATACTGAAAAGATTCAGTATGGAAGATTCAAAGCGCGGTAATTTACCGGCTTGTCACGGAATCACCCTCTCCAAAGAAATGTCTCCCAAGACTGATTTGGAAAGGGATCGCATGTCTATTATACCTTACGCTTCTGTGGTAGGCTCTATAATGTATGCGATGTTGTGTACCAGACCAGATGTAGTTTATGCACTAAGCGTGGTAAGACGGTATCAGTTAAACTCTGGGGAGAAGCACTGGATAGCAGTAAAGAACATTCTCAAGTACCTGAGAAGGACTAAGGAAATGTTCTTGGTTTACAGCGGAAAAGACCTCCAGATCGAGGCCTTTGCTGACTCCAGCTTCCAGAGTGATAAGGATGACTCCAAGTCCATGTCAGGTTATGTCTTTACCCTCAATAGAGGGGCGGTCTGTTGGAAGAGTTCCAATCAAGAAACCGTTGCTGACTCGACGATGGAAGCGGAGTATACCGCAGCTTCTGATGCCACAAAAGAAGCAGTCTGGATGAGGAAGTTCTTAACAGAACTTCAGGTGGTTCCATCCATTGTTGATCCAATACCTCTATATTGTGACAACAATGGGGCTATAGCGCAAAGGAATCCAGGTCCCATCAGAAGTCCAGACACATCTTGAGGCGGTGTCAACTGATCAGGGAGATAGTGGATCGCCGGGAGATCGAGGTACAGAGAGCTGCTACTGGGGACAACACTGCAGATCCATTCACAAAGGCCATCCCTCAGATGCAGTTCGAGAGGCTATTCAAGATGATAGGTCTGCGATATGCCAGCACATGGCCTTAGTGCAAGTAGGAGATTGTTAGTGTAATATACTCTAGAGGCCATTATTGTATAGTACTAGTTTGTATATTACATTTTGGAAGCTTGTGATATATACACGGATTTATGACAGTCTTGCTTGATATAGTAGTATGCTACTTGGTTTGTATTTATCTTAATATGTGTATATGTTTCTTTTAACATATCACTAATACATATTGATAGAGCCCTTAGGATCTTTGCTTGACTACCAACGTTGTGATGGCAGCCACACTAGTGGGGGTTAGGTAGTCTACAAGCATATCCTTACACAGGTACCTATTGTTCCCCCAATCAGAGCAAAGCTCTGTTTTGAATTTCAAAATTCAAAAATCGAAGCAACGCTTCAGATCCCGTGCGCTACGCGCCACGTATCAAAAGCAGATACGCCAGCGCCAGGAGCACTGTGCCCTAGGCAGCGCACCCCCAATCAGAGTAATGCTCTGCTTTAAAATTCAAAATAAAATTGAAGCAATGCTTCAGATGTTGCGCTCTGCGCCACATGTCAAACAAGGTGGGCTAGCGCAGTTGCGCTGTGCTCTGTACTGCGCGCCACATGTCAAACAAGGTGTGCGCTGTGCTCTGCGCTGCACGCCATATGTCAAACACGTGTGCGCTAGCACAGTTGCGCTCGCTTTGCGCTGCGCGCCACGTGGCGAACGAAGGTGCGCTAGCGCAAAGTGCGCCAGCTCTGGAATTAAAAGAATTCCCTACTGTTAGATCAAAAGATCTAATAATAATAAATTATTAATTAATCAGAATTAGAATTCTGTTATGGAAAGATTTTTCAATCTTATTAAAACAAGAAGATTACCTTCTGTAAAACAGAAGCCTTAGGATCAAAGATCCAACGGTGGGAAATATTCCCAGATCAATCAGAGAAAGATCTCTTAAACTGATTTAACAAACCAATTGGCCCTATATAAAGGCCCCAAGACTCCAAGTCTCACATAGACAAAACCCTCTGAAAACTTTGAGAAAAATCCAAAGAGAAAGAAAGACAAGCCTTTAGTAGAAAGAAGATCATTTCTTCATCTTTAAAGGTAAAGAATTAATTCTTGAACGACAGAGATGAAATCATCTCGTAAAAAGAAGAAACATCTTCTAAAAAGATCTTAGATCTATAAAAAAGACCAAGGTCTTTGATTAAAAAGAAAAGATCAAAAGATCTAATCATAAAAATATAAAAAGAAGTATTTTACTTTATTCACAGATCTTCTGATCTATAAAGACAGAGCCTTTTATAAAAAACAAGAACTTTTGTTCTTTGATCTTGAGGCAAAGCCTCCTTTGAAGAACATAAATCTGTTTTTTGATCTTAAAACCGATCAGAAGTGTTTTGCGCTATTAAAAAGTGCCTTGCACTCATGAACTGCGCCCTTGCGCTCCTTGGACCGGCGCTCAGTGCCAAAACATGCCACGTGTCAACCATAGACACTACTTGCGCTTTGCGCTCCTGAAACAGCGCACTGCGCTCATGGGCTGGCGCTCAGCGCCAAGCGCGCCACGTGTCACTCACTGGCGCACCCATAAACTAGCACAGCATGCTCATAAATTAAAAGCGCAATGCGCTAACAAACTAGCGCTCAGCGCTAAGCGCGACACGTGACTTCCTCGTGTGCGCTATCTAACAGAAGTGCAATGCGCTCTTTCCTTGGCGCAAAGCGCCTGACGCGCCACGTGGCGCACTGTCAGAACATACTTTGTTCTGATAAATGCTATGCATTCAATACAAGACAAAAATTGTCAGGATCTAATGCTCAGCATTATTAAAAGGGCCGAGCCCAAGTAAAGGCTCAATAGCCAGAACAATAAAATGTTCAACTCATATCAACTGAGCCCATATGCTCATAAACTTTCAAACAGACTTTAGTCCCAAATTGGACTAAGATCTCCAAACCAACATTGGTTCAAGGGTACATCTCTGAACTCCTTTGATATTTGTCGTTGTAATCCTTCAACGTCTTCAGAGAGGTGACGGGTCCCGACAACCATACATTCCATAGACTATGATGTCTTTAAACTGGACTGTGGGGTCCTTAAACTCATGGACTATGACGTCCTTAACCTCGACCGTGATGTCTTAAAACTAACATTGGACTGTGGGGTCCTTAAACTCATGGACTATGATGTCCTTAACCTCGACCGTGATGTCTTAAAACTAACATTGGACTGTGGGGTCCTTAAACTCATGGACTATGATGTCCTTAACCTCGACCGTGATGTCTTAAAACTAACAATTGACTGTGGGGTCCTTGAACTCATGGACTATGATGTCCTTAACCATGACCGTGATGTCTTTAAACTAACATCGTACTATGAAGTCTTTAAACTCACGGACTATGATGTCCTTAACATTGACTGTGAGGTCTTTAAACTCACGGACTATGATGTCCTTAACCTTGATCGGGATGTCTTTAAACTAACGATGGACCACTATGTCCCTAAACTGGAAATCGACCGAAATGTCCCTAAACTAAACAATAGAGCCCAAATGCTCTCTTGTTGGATCTAAATGATCCTGTTAAGTTGATCTTAGTCTAGAAATTAGACTAACGTATCCTTAACACACGTTTAAGTTGATCTTAGTCTCAAATGAGGATAACGTATCCTTAAACCCAACCCCCAAACCCAAATCTAAAAAGATACAGATTTGGACTAATCCACGTCCTACGGGCGACAACGTAAATTAGTCTCCGTATACAATCCACGGGCAACCACAAACAAAACAAACACCCACGACACGAAGTGACCATCTGGAGAAGGAGAAAGTTGTTACCGCGATGCGGTAGTGTAATTAACTGCAGGGGCTTGCGCCTGCACGGAAGAGCGTCCCCACAATCAAAAAACCCCCTCAGATGAGGGGGAATCTGACGAAGTCTGCTACATCGGCCGCATCCGTTTAAACCTTCGATACATGGTGCCATAAATCAACTTGGCATTTTCGGAGAGGTGGACGGATAGCACCAATCAGCATCTGCCCCGAATTTCAGGCAAGGCGTACATCGCGTCTCCGCTGCGTCTTTCGGAGGGGAACAGATTCTGGCACGTCCGGTGGGACCTTTTCCTCTTTCCACTCCATACTTTGTGTGTCGTGTTCGCGAACGAATCGCAGTTTGCTATGGTTGCCCTTGGGTTCGAGATACTGAGATTTGGCGTTTTGTTTGGTGCAGAAAGCAAAGATCAATGGCGTTCACCTACTCGAAGTGTTCCACATGCAATTGCAACCCACGTTCTGCCTCAACTGGGGGCATAGCTTATGGGCCCCAGGCGGCTTCCCTATTCACGATGCTAGTGGAACAGGTCACCCAGTCTACTACTGGATTGTTTTTCGGGACCATGCTCCCGCCAACAAGCTTCACCACTCCTGTACCAACGCCAGAAGCTCCCAAGAAGTCGGTCTTTGATCGGCTTGCTACTACCACAGCCCCTCTCAACGGGTCGTCCAGCTCCAACTCCTCGGTCTTCGCCGGACTAAGCCTGAACTCCGATGGGCCTGCCAAGAAGCCCATGACACCTGAAGTGGCCATCCCAAAGAAGATAGCCATCTCTACTCCTGAAGCTATCAAGGCGGCTTCTCCTACCAAAGGGTCAGTTTTTACAAGACTGACTGTTCCGGCTCCCGCAACGGCTCCTGTCCCTGCTCAGAAGTCTGTTTTCAACCGATTGGATACTGCTTCTCAAAGGACATCAGTCTTCAACAGGCTGACGCTAGTAGCAGCCCCTCACCTGAACAGGGGGCAAGACAAAGCCATCCCCGTCACCGAACCAACTCCATCAGCTCGACGCGCTCGACGTCGCCACTGGCGCCGGGTAAGGAAGGCTGGGGGCAACTCCCCCTCTGGGCTAACTCCACCAGCACCAACGGCGGGAATTAATGCTGCTGTTCCAACCGGGAACAACTTTGAGCTGCTGAATAAGGTGCGCAGGAATTCGCCTACCGCCGTATTAAAAAGATCTCCGCCGCCAGTGGAGACTGTCACAGAAATAAAGCCGGAGCAGTCCCCTCAACAACTGTCCTCCAAGGTTTACAAAGTCTGGTGACGGGTCCAGGAATCAGTGATTGATCAAGACTATCCCCGTCGACAGAAGAAGCTGAAGGTTCAGCAGGAAGAAAACCGTCCTGGCAAGCTACAAAAGACGACAGCTATTTGGGTGCCCACTGCAGCGGCCCCCTCAATGTCACCAGTCCACAAAAAGAAAAGGCCGGAGAAAATCCTTGAGTCTGCGACGAATCGTAAGACCACTGAACCCAAACGCCCCAAGTCTGGGGGCATAACGGTGCATACTGTTTACATGGTCTCCGGAAAAGAGGAAAGCAGCGCTTCGACGGGTCACCGACCGCTCACCCGATCCTTGACAAAAGCCCAAGAGCAGCAACAGAAGCTTCAAGAAATGCTGACACAAATGGCTACACTCACCGGGCCAAAAGAAAGCCCAGAGGCGTCATTAAAGCAGCGTCATGAACAAGAAACTGATGCTGACTTCCTCCGCAGAGTCCTCGAAAAGAAGGACAGAGAAGCAGCAGAACAAGCTGCCAACATAAAACGAATGGCGCTTCTCTTCCAAGACATGGTCGATATGATGTTACAGCCGGATCCTCCAGCTGAAGACCCTCCGATCATTATTGAAAGTGACCGAGCGGAGATGTCGAACCTTCCTCCGGCTCTTTCAGCAGCCAAAGAGGAGACCATCTCAAAAGCTGCGCTCAATGATTATATAGCTCAGCACATACGAGCTCACCAGGCGAATGAAGCGGCTGGCCAAGTTGTCAAGACTGGACGACCCTATCTGGGCTGGTATGACCAAATAAGTTACCCGCCGGGATATACGATCCCTAAATTTCGTGTATACAAAGGGACGGGCAATCCCTACCAGCATGTTGCCCAGTTCAGGGCTTTATGTGGCAACACCGGAGGTGATGATAAATTGCTACTTCGCCAATTTGTCGGCAGCTTGTCAGAAACGGCTTTCGAATGGTACTCCGAACTTCCTAACGACTTTGTCAAAACATTTGCAGAGATGGAGCTGTTGTTTACACAGAGATTTGCAAGCGCTAGCGGGCGCACCCCGATCACCGCATTGATCAATGCCAGGGTAAAGCCAGACGAAACGTGGGTACAATAAGCGATACAGTGGCGAAATTTATGGTCGAAATGCGAGCAGCGCATCGAAGAAGCTCCCGTGGTAGGCATGTTCGTGGGTACTCTTGACCCTCATGCAACTATTTCCCAGTTCATGATGTTCTTCAAGCCAACTACTTTCCAGGCCTTGATTGACAAATTGGCCCAAATGGACCAGATGGGTCATAAACCGTCTCCCCCAAAGACGGATTCTCGAAATGAAAAAGGGAAAGGAAAAGCAACTTTCGTCGCCAGTACTCAACAACAGCCGAGCAACTTAAAGCCGGCTGTTCGTCAAAATAATATGCGTCCACGCCCATCCCTCGAGGAGAGGTTAGGACGTCCTTACTCGTTTCCCCAAGATAAAACGAGGAGACTGTTCGAGCTGGCATTGCGCAACAGGCTCATAAATTTGCCGGATCCAAAACGTCCGTTGCAGCCAAACGACGTCAATGATCCCAATTACTGCCCCTACCACCGAGTATTGGGCCATCCGATCGAGGACTGCTACGTCTTCAAAAACTGGGTTGAAGACCAATACCAACAAGGCACGTTCGCATTATCGGAAAACTGGAAGGTGAGCCCACCACAACCTCACGCTCCCAAGAAGACAGACACGCCGGGGGCATCGTGCTCATTCATAAGGGAAGCCCCAAGGGAGGTCGCTCTTTCAGCCAAAACTAAAAGAATGCTGAAAGATCTCCAAATGTGACCGGCAATCAGGTGGAAAAATCCAATGGAGCCCGAGGTCATTGATGGGATGCTGAAACCACGCCCAACACCGAGAATTGATAGCAGTGGACAAAACACCCAGGCACAGCCGTCAAAGTCTTCAAAGAAAAAGAAGACCACCAAAAAGCTCACGCAGTATGATGACAAGCGCACGGATCTGCGAAAACATATTGATGCGTTGGAAGAATATAATCAGAAAGCGCGGACCCCAGTCACATTTCAAGAATTTCTCAGCCACGTCCTTGAGGACGGAGATAGTGACAAAGACTCGTCGGATGAACCTGAGGATTATGTGGCAAGCTGCCATATGATCTCTCATTCGTCGATAGACAGTGAGGAAGCTCCTGACGCAGAGAATCCGGGGGCAGATCCCGAGCCGGAACTTCTAGGGCCATCAGACGAAACAATTGACGCATTCCTGAACGAAGACCGTCTAAAAAGAAAAGCTGATCGGGAGAGCGAGATGGCCATATTTGAAAAGGCCAAACGCCGGTGACTGGACAAAAGGGTCGAAACACTCCCACCAGATCAAAGTACATCTGCCGCAAATAAAAGCAGGATCAAGACAAGGAAGTGATTCGCCAAAGCCATATCGATGGGGATGAAGCTGCCCTCTTTCAGAGAAAATTCTCCTGGTGGTATATATCTTGATGAAGCAGACGTGATCCTAATTTCTGCTTATATCATCAGAAGATCGCACACCCTACTGAAGACTGGAACTCCTTTAAGTGTTGGTGGCAAGTGTATGTTGCTCACAGGCAACACTTCAAGAGGACAAAGCGTGAAGCTCGTAGACAGCGGAAAAATACGACAGATGAGCGTAAAAGAATTGCCAGCAATTGTCATAGGGTTGATCCCGGGGGATCGCGAGTTCTCACCTTCGGGAGCGACTCCGACGAAGAAATAGCCCTCGGCCCTCTCTTCAAGGAATCCATCTCTGAAATGAAAGAACTGAGGAGTTGCGAGAACATTCAGCCGCGCAATCGCACGCTACCCGGAAAGAATCTCGGACCCGTAAATAAGGGATCGAACAAAAAGGATAAAGGGAAGGAAAAAATGGCCTTCGTTGCCAAAGCTCAACAACAATCGAGTAGCTCGAGACCGGTTGTTCTCCAAAGCAATAAGCGGCAACCCCTCGATGAGAAGTTGAAACGTCCTTACTCATTTTCCCGGGATGAAACAAGGAGACTGTTCGAACTAGCAGTGTGCAACAGGCTTATCACTCTATCGGGGCCGAGACACCCACTACAACTGAACGATGTCAACAATCCTAATTACTGCCCTTACCACCGAGTATTGGTCCATCCGATCGAAAACTGCTACGTCTTCAAAAACTGGGTTGAAGACCAATACCAACATGGCAAGTTCGCGCTGTCCGAAAACTGGAAGGTGAGCTCGCCATAACCACATGCTCCGAAAAAGATGGATATGATGGGGGCATCATGCTCATTCATAGGGAAAGCCCCATGGATCGAAAAGTCCGTAAACTAGAAATTCGCCTCAAATACGGCAACAATGGACCACTATGTCCTAAAACTGGCTGTGGACCGAAAAGTCCGTAAACTAGAAATTCGTCTCAAATATGGCAGCAATGGACCACTATGTCCTAAAACTGGCTACGGACCGAAATGTCCCTAAACTAACAACGGACCGCAATGTCCTAAAACTTGCAATTGACCGAGATGTCGGTAAACTACGGTGGATTACAGCATCCCGAAGTTGATAAAAAAACAAAACGGTATGTCCATAAACAAAATGGGCACGGATGAAAACCCAAAAGGGCTCCGTGAGTAAAAACAGCAGGGCTACCGGCGAGTTTTGTGAAAACCCGAAAGGGCGCAACCTCGTTAAAAAAGAAGAAGAAAAAACGGTATGTCCATAAGCAAAATGGGTACGGATGAAAACCAGAAAGGGCTCCGTGAGTAAAAACAGCAGGGCTACTGGCGAGTTTTGTGAAAACCCGAAAGGGCGCAACCTCGTTAAAGGACACTTGCAAGTGTTAGTGTATATGCCCTAGAGGCCATTACTGTATCATACTAGTATGTATATTACTTGATGGAAGCTTGGGATATTCACAGTTGTATATACAATCTTGCTCGAAATGGTAGTATGCTACTTGGTTTGTCTCTACTTTAATATGTACATGTGTTTCTTTTAGCATATTGCTTATATACATATTAGTAGAGCCCTTAGGATCTTTGATTGATTACCAGCATTGTGATGGCGCTCACACTCGTGGGGGCTGGGTAATCCATAAGCACATCCTTATACAGGTCCCTAGTCGTAGGACTATCGAGACAGGGCATCGATACTCCGGAGTAGACTAGCGTATGCGCTTCTCATCCCAACGTGGGAGACGGTCTATCCCACAGCCGTCAGTACGTCGTAATTGAGATAGTATGCGGGTGCTCGTTAGGTTACGAGTATACTGGACAGGACTCGTCGGGAACTGTTGGTTGGTATTATACCTATCGTCAGTTATCAGTTTCCAGCTGACATGAGTACAGCTTAGTCCGCTGACTTGACACTGTCACTTCGCCTCGAGTGTGTTCCCACTGTACTTTGATTACTACCCTACCACGGCTCAAAGGAGTCGTGCAAACAGGTAGTAGTTGGGTGCAGTCCCGAAGCACTTGGAGGCAGTGACGGTTAGACAGGATTCGTCTCTCCCGGTATTGGGGGTTGACATCGCGCTGTGTCCAGGAGAGCCATTACACAAGTAGTCCCTGGCCAGGGCAAGCGAGATATACTAGTAGGTTTCCAGTGTTATCTCAGGGTGTTCTGGGCTACACTCCGACACAACTTGTACCGCTATTAGGGGACTAACGTTCACCGCCCCCTAGGCTCGCCATGCGATGTATCAGACGAACAGACCGGACTGTACGGAGACTGTCACATACAGGCTCAGTAGGAGTTCAGATGGGGTCACCTCGTCAGTCTTCTTATCGGCATCTACCTGGGGACCGTTACGTACAGCTAGTGCCGCTTGCGGTCTGTGGTTAAACCCACTGCTAGCGTAGTGTCGAGTCTTTAGAGTCCCACGCAGAGAGTTATTCGCCTTTAGGCAAAATGAGTAGAGGTCGCATGGTTTTGCGACAGGGTTCGTTCACATCCGCGCACTTGTGCACGTTTGCTGTCCGGACAGCTTATACTAGCGGGCTTTGGTTTAAGCCAGATCCTAGTATATGATTTGAGATTGGTTTTATCTCATTGTATTCGTGTTCCTCGGATCACGAATACGGGTGAGTATGCACAGTTGACTGAGACAGAGGCAGAGGACTTTGATTAGGGTTAATGACCATTGTCATTTTGTTAACCCTAATGCTTATGTGTGTATTATGATTAATTGATATTAGTTATATATAATTGTGCATGGTTAGGGTTGTTGACATTTTGATCATATTTGACTTGTTGACCTTGGTTGACATGTTGACCATCATCATTCCATATGAAAGATGCTCTTTGATCCTTGCAATTTTCATTTAATGTGAAATGATAATGGTCAAGTCTTGATTAAACCATGACAATTATCTTGCTAATTATCTATTTACATAATTCACACATATATGTGAGAATGGTTCTTTATTCTCATTCATTCTATCATATAGATTCTCTCTCCTCCTCTTCCTCTCTCTCAAGCTCTCCCCTCTCATGTGTTGAGAAACACTTGAGCTTGAGATAAACCTCTCCAAAGTAATCTCCACTCTCATCTAAGGTTCTAGGATTAACACTTCTAGCACCTTAGTTACTTCTAGCTTGAAATTGAAGCCAAAGGTTGAGGCTCTCGGGTGGATCCTTCTTCGACTAGAGAAGGCGATAAGGTGATCTCTTTCTTCCACTCCAAGGAGCAAGGAGAGAAGGACATAAAGCCCAAGGTATAACCTTTCTTCCATGTAGCTAAATCTAGTTAGCTTGTAGTTAGTTTTTGTTTAGCAAAGATCCTCCTTTAGTTAGTCCATGTTGCCTAGTTCGATAAAAATCCGATTTTTATTCCGTTTTCCGCCTCCCCGTAAGCACCGGGGTGGGCAACGTGGACTTACAGTGGTATCAGAGCCTAACTAAACATAAACTAGCTAGTTAGTAAAGTGTATGGAAGTTCAATCGGAAAAATCGCAAAACTAAAATTTCAAAACTGCTCTTGCCGCGGAACCGCGGCCGAGTTGACTCGGTTCTGGACCGAGTTTGGTGCAGTGATCTTCTGATATGGTTTTGGGATTTTTAAGATATTTTATTTCTACCCAGATTATTCCAGAATAGAAATTTGCATTTGGGGTGGCTATAAATCCGTATTTTTTGATCGAACTTCAATATACTTTGCGTATTGGGTTATATCTGTGATGTTTATATGTAATTAACGTCTGCTAATCGCTATACGTCAATTAGTGGGGGTTATACATATCTGTGATCTGTAATGCTTATTGGTTTATGTATATGAACTCGGTGGATTGTCGCGGATGAATAGCCGGGGTGGATGTGAGATGAGTGTTTCTTTTTCTTTCATTCATGTAATATGTAAATTGATGTAATATTATTTATTTGGCCGCACAACCGGGTCCGGGTTGTAGCCGTCATTGTATAATTTCTTTTTACTGTTTTTGCTCCTAGGATAGACCCATGGTGGGGTGCACAAACTACCGGGTATCTCGAAGTGCCGAGTGGCATACTCACGTCGTTGAGGGAGGTTGCTTCGCTTCGGGTACTTGGCGGGTAGTTTTCCGCACCCGTAGGGGTCTTGGGTGGGGTATTGGTTATTCATCGCGACCGTTTAATCCGCTTTTCGTTGCAGGCTCGAACGAATCGCGGATTCCTAGTATATCCAAAGTGTTCATCTGTGATCTGTAATGGCTATCATTGCTATATATTTATATATGATAACTATTTAGGTGTTGCTTATGTTTTGCATCCGCGCTAGTCCAGCCCCCGCTCCGTCGTTAGTTAAGTAACCTAACGGGTGATGACGGGGCCCCGTGGCGAATGCGGATGGCATAAGCATACACCATATTTTGGTTGTTTTCTGCAATGGTAGGTTTAATTGACGGGACGCATTAAAAGAACTAATGCAAGAAAATAAACCAAGTAAAAGTCGATTGGAACACTTTGAAAACCACCCGGTTCTTTTCAAAACTAAACTTTTAAACGCGGAGCTTGAACCACTCCTTTTAAAAGCTATCTCGTTCCACCGATTATATCAAGTTCACTACGTTCACGGTTTCGCCAAAACCATTCGTAGCCCTCCGTCATTCCACATGAATGGTCAAAAAGTATTTAAGCTATGTATTTTGGCCAAAGTCAAGGCATAGTGATTGGTAGCTATTGGGTATTCATGTGCAGCATAGGTAGATGCGTTGGTTTGGGACAGTCGTGCTGTCATTTTGGCCAAAGTCAAGGGTAGGTATGGGTGGGTCCAAATTAACCAGGAGAATGACGGGTAGAACTTGACATGTGATTTATGATATTTTGGCCAAAGTCAAGGTCATAAGAGCATGGGGAAAAAATCCACATCGGGAGTTTCATAAGTACTGAAACTTGCTAGCGCTGCATACCATTTGGAGTGTGATGATTCTGGTAGGATTCCTTCGGTTTTATCACGCGATGATATTTGGATCCCGATCCTACTGTGAGTATATGCTACTCCTCGGGAAAGTTCTCACTTAACGATCAATGCTATAAACCTAGTAGGTGTCTAGAAAGGTGTTAGTGGGGCTACGCCCACAGGGAAAAGAGGTTACTTAATTAAGGAACTTCGCGAAAGCGTTGGAAAACCTCCCTCGAAGTACCGACACTGGCCTGGCTGAACGGTTAAGCAAGTATTGTACGGTGAGATTGATCCCGACTAATTCTTTCTTTATGGTTTGAGAAGGGATTCGAGAGACAGTGGGAGCCATCCTGTTTAGACAAACTAAAAACCACTCTAAACTTGCAAGAGCATCATGCTAAAGTGTTTCTTTTCTCCTCCTAATTGCAGCGACCATTCAACATGACCGGACTTAAGTTATTACTAGATAAAAACATACTGACATGGCCAAACTACAAAGATTGGCTCAGGAATGTCAAGATGGCAATCAATTACGACAAGTTGGGGTATGTCCTTACCTCCAAAGCTCCCCCTGTCCCAGGTCCCACCTCCAGCGTCGCGGATAAAGAAATCCGTAAGACATGGGAGATCGATTGCGCGAAGGCCAAATGCCTCGTGCTTGCCTCGATGGACAATGAACATCAGAGGAGGCACGAGAATATGGACCTGGAGTCTATATTTCTCCATACAAAAGAACTGTATGGAGAGCAGTCTCGTATCGCAAGATACGAAGTGTCGAAGAAGCTATTTTCGGCAAGATTGGCCATCGGATCATCGGTAGCGGAACACGTGCTTAAGATGATTGGCTACATAGAGGAGCTCACGGACCTTGGGACCACGTTGGAGAATGAACTCTACACTGATTTGATTCTCCAGTCCCTTCCTTCCACTTACGCCCAGTTTGTCCTAAACTTCAACATGCAAGGAAAGGAGGTTGAACTTTCCGAACTTCTGAACATGTTGAGGAGTGCTGAGGGCACCCTACAGAAAGGTAGGGAGATATCCACTTTTTTTGTAGGAGGATCTTCCTCTTCTAGGTCCAGGGCGAAAGCCAAGGGAAAGAAGAAGCAAACCCCCGCCAAACCAAGGGGCGGTGTCAGTAAAGTGGATACGAAGGGAAAGGGAAAGGCAACAAAGGTAGCGGGAAAGCTGGTGGGGAAGGAAGAATGCTTCTACTGTCACAAAAGTGGACACTGGAAACAGGATTGCAAGGCTTGGAAGGCCAGAACCTAGGATCTGAAGCGAGTTGCGGCTTCAGCTTCAGGTGTGTATGTTATTGAAAACTGTCTATCAATAAACTCTACTTCCTGGGTATTGGATACCGGATCAGGATCTCATATCTGTAATTCTTTGCAGGCGTTGAGAAAGCGTAGAGTTTTGAAGGCAGGTGATATGAACCTCAGAGTTGCAAACGGAGCTAGCATGAATGCTGAGGCCGTGGGGGACTATCACCTGGGATTGTCAGATGGACACTTTTTGGTTTTGCGTAGTTGTTATTTTGTACCAAATGCAACCTGTAATATCATTTCTGTATCTTTATTATCTAAAGAAGGTTATGAATTTGCATTTGTAAGTAATGTAGTGAACATTCACCTTAATCAAGTTTTGATTGGGTCAGGTACATTAAACAACGGTATATACATTTTAAACCAACCACAGATTTTCAATGTCCAGAATACACACAAAAGAAAGTCTCCAGAAATCAATAAAACTTTCTTATGGCATTGTAGACTGGGTCACATCAATGAGAGAAGGTTAACTAAGTTACATACAGAAGGATATTTGGATCCGTTCGAATATCAGTCATATGCAACTTGTCAATCCTGTCTCAAAGGAAAGATGACAAAGACTCCGTTCACTGGACACGGAGTAAGAGCGAGCGAGCTCTTGGGACTCGTACACAGCGACGTGTGCGGTCCAATGTCTACACATGCACGAAGCGGTTATTCTTACTTCATTACTTTTACGGATGACTTTTCAAGGTACGGATATGTCTTCTTAATGAAACATAAATCCGAGGCTTTTGAAAAATTCCAGGAATATAAGAATGAAGTAGAAACACAAACAGGCAAAAGTATGAAGGCACTGAGATCTGATCGAGGTGGTGAATACTTAAGTGCCGAGTTCCTGGGTTACTTAAAAGAGAATGGAATTCTCTCTCAGCTTACTCCTCCATACACTCCGCAACATAACGGTGTATCGGAGAGACGGAACCGAATCCTATTGGATATGGTACGGCCCATGATGAGTAATGCTGAGTTACCGCGATCGTTCTGGGGATATGCGCTAGAATCAGCTGCATACCTTTTGAACCGAGTTCCAACTAAGACTGTGCCTACTACACCATATAAGATGTGGTGTGGGAAGAGACCCTATCTTAATCACATTAAGACATGGGGATGTCCAGCTTTTGTTAAAAAGCAGCATGCGGACAAGCTCGAGGCACGTTCAGTACAGTGCAAGTTTGTGGGATATCCAAAAAACTCCAAGGGATATTTCTTCTATTGCGAAGAGGAACAAAAGGTTTTTTTTTCTCGCCATGCCCACTTTCTACAACACCAGTTCTTAGAAAAAGAAATAAGTGGGAGCGCAATAGCACTGGAAGAAATTCCAGAACCACGAGCTATTATTGAAAGCTTAGTAGAACCAGAGGGTTCGAAAGATCAGGACATTCCCACGCCACTCCGCAGGAGTAGTAGGAAGTCTCATCCGCCCGAGAGATACTACGGTTTTCTCATAGACGGGGATAGAGAGGATTGCATCATAGATTGTGATGAGCCTACTAGCTTCCAACAAGCCATTCAGAGCGTCGACTCGATAAAATGGCTGGATGCAATGCAGACCGAAATGGAGTCCATGTACACCAACAAAGTATGGACATTGGACATTGCTCCAGATGGGGTAAAACCCATAGGATGCAAGTGGATCTTCAAAAGGAAGATTGGTGTAGATGGACAGGTAGAGATCTATAAAGCTAGACTGGTTGCAAAGGGTTTTCGTCAGCGACCCGGTTTGGACTATGACGAAACCTTTTCTCCAGTAGTTATGCTGAAATCCATTCGGATCCTTCTTGCCATTGCTTCCTTCCATGATTATGAGATTTCGCAGATGGACGTAAAGACCGCTTTTCTAAATGGAAATTTAGAGGAGTGTGTCTATATGGACCAGCCAGAGGGTTTCATTCAGAGTGGGAGCAGCGGAAAGGTGTGCAAGTTGCTTAAGTCCATTTATGGACTAAAGCAGGAGTTGGAACATCTGTTTTGATGAGACGGTCAAGGAATTTGGCTTTATCAAAAATCCAGATGAACCATGCATCTATTGTAGATTTGTAGCGAGAACTGTAGTATTCCTCGTTTTATACGTGGATGACATTCTCTTAATAGGAAATGACATTCCTATGCTACAATCTGTCAAGGGGTTCTTGTCACACAGGTTCTCCATGAAAGACCTGGGTGATGCCTCATACATTCTGGGGATCCGGATCTACCGTGACAGATCCAAGAGGATTTTAGGACTCTCACAGTCCAGGTACATCGACATCATACTGAAAAGATTCAGTATGGAAGATTCCAAGCGCGGTAATCTACCGGCTTGTCACGGGATCACCCTCTCCAAAGAGATGTCTCCCAAGACTGATTTGGAGAGGGATCGCATGTCTATTATACCCTACGCTTCTGCGGTAGGCTCTATAATGTATGCGATGTTGTGTACCAGACCAAATGTGGCTTATGCACTGAGTGTGGTTAGCATGTATCAGTCAAACCTTGGGGAGATACATTGGATAGCGGAAAAGAACATTCTCCAGTACCTAAGAAGGACTAAGGAGATGTTCTTGGTGTATGGCGGAAAAGAACTCCAGATTGAGGCCTTTGCTGACTCCAGCTTCCAGAGTGACAAGGATGATTCCAAGCCCATGTCGGGTTTTGTCTTTACCCTCAATGGAGGGGCGGTGTGTTGGAAGAGCTCCAAACAGGAAACCGTTGCTGACTCGACCATGGAAGCGGAATACATCGCTGCATTTGATGCCGCAAAAGAAGCTGTCTGGATGAGGAAGTTCTTGAAAGAACTTCAGGTGGTTCCGTCCATTGTTGATCCAATACCTCTGTATTGCGACAACAACGGGGCTATAGCTTTAGCGAAGGAACCCAGGTCTCATCAGAAATCCAGACACATCTTGAGGCGGTATCACCTGATCAGGGAGATCGTGGATCGCCAGGAGATCGAGGTTCGGAGGGTTGCTTCAGAAGATAACACTGCAGATCCATTCACGAAGGCCTTACCCCAGACTCAGTTCGAGCGGCTGATCGAGATGATAGGTCTTCGATACGCCAGTACATGGCCTTAGTGCAAGTGGGAGAATGTTAGTGTATATGCCCTAGAGCCATTACTGTATCATACTAGTATGTATATTACTTGATGGAAGCTTGGGATATTCACAGTTGTATATACAATCTTGCTCGAAATGGTAGTATGCTACTTGGTTTGTCTCTACTTTAATATGTGCATGTGTTTCTTTTAGCATATCGCTTATATACATATTAGTAGAGCCCTTAGGATCTTTGCTTGATTACCAGCATTGTGATGGCGCTCACACTCGTGGGGGCTGGGTAATCCATAAGCACATCCTTATACAGGTCCCTAGTCGTAGGACTATCGAGACAGGGCATCGATACTCCGGAGTAGACTAGCGTATGCGCTTCTCATCCCAGCGTGGGAGACGGTCTGTCCCACAGCCGTCAGTACGTCGTACTTGAGATAGTATACGGGTGCTCGTTAGGTTACGAGTACACTGGACAGGACTCGTCGGGAACTGTTGGTTGGTATTATACCTATCGTCAGTTATCAGTTCCCAGGTGACATGAGTACAGCTTAGTCCTCTGACTTGACACTGTCACTTCGCCTCGAGTGTGTTCCCACTGTACTTTGATTACTACCCTACCACGGCTCAAAGGAGTCGTGCAAACAGGTAGTAGTTGGGTGCAGTCCCGAAGCACTTGGAGGCAGTGACGGTTAGACAGGATTTGTCTCTCCCGGTATTGGGGGTTGACATCGCGCTGTGTCCAGGAGAGCCATTACACAAGTAGTCCCTGGCCAGGGCAAGCGAGATATACTGGTAGGTTTCCAGTGTTATCTTAGGGTGTTCTGGGCTACACTCCGACACGACTTGTACCGCTATTAGGGGACTGACGTTCACCGCCCCTAGGCCCGCCATGCGATGTATCAGACGAACAGACCGGACTATACAGAGACTGTCACATACAGTCTCAGTAGGAGTTCAGATGGGGTCACCTCGTCAGTCTTCGGCATCTACCTGGGGACCGTTACGTACAGCTAGTGCCGCTTGCGGTCTATGGTTAAACCCACTGCCAGCGTAGTGTCGAGTCTTTAGAGTCCCACACAGAGAGTTATTCGCCTTTAGGCAAAATGAGTAGAGGTCGCATGGTTTTGCGACAGGGTTCGTTCACATCCGCACACTTGTGCACGTTTGCTGTCCGGACAGCTTATACTAGCGGGCTTTGGTTTAAGCCAGATCCTAGTATATGATTTGGGATTGGTTTTATCTCATTGTATTCGTGTTCCTCGGATCACGAATACGGGTGCGTATGCACAGTTGACTGAGACAGAGGCAGAGGACTTTGATTAGGGTTAATGACCATTGTCATTTTGTTAACCCTAATGCTTATGTGTGTATTTTGATTAATTGATATTAGTTATATATAATTGTACATGGTTAGGGTTGTTGACATTTTGACCATACTTGACTTGTTGACCTTGGTTGACATGTTGACCATCATCATTCCATATGAAAGATGCTCTTTGATCCTTGCAATTTTCATTTAATGTGAAATGATAATGGTCAAGTCTTGATTAAACCATGACAATTATCTTGCTAATTATCTATTTACATAATTCACACATATATGTGAGAATGGTTCTTTATTCTCATTCATTCTATCATATAGATTCTCCTTTAGTTAGTCCATGTTGCCTAGTTCGATAAAAATCCGATTTTTATTCCGTTTTCCGCCTCCCCGCAAGCACCGGGGTGGGCAACGTGGACTTACAACAAGGTCCTCTCGACCTTGTAAGGAGAAACCACCCGCGTGAGATCCTTACGACTTACAAGGGAGCAACACACTTAGGGATCCCCACGATTCCTAAGGAGAAATTACACTTGCGAGATCCTCACGACTCGTAAGGAGAACCCTCTTATGGGACCCTCACGGCTCATAAGATTTGAAAGTCTTAAGCTACAGGGATTTGAACCTGTTCTTAAGCAGCCCCCACAACCTCCGATACTGCCATATAAGCGGTTCAATATAGACCCTTGTATACAATCCACAGGCACGAATGAACATTTTCCTAACTGAGTCCTACCATCGACTAGGGATATGCTCACACGGTGAACAAACCCTTGTAAGTCCTCTCGACTTGTAAGGAGAAAACACACTTGTAAGATCATTACGACTTATAAGGAATCCTCACGATTCTTAAGGAGAAAACGCACCTACGTGATCCTCACGACTCGTAGGGAGAAATACCTTCATGAGACCCTTACGGCTCATGAAGTCAAAAGCCTTAGTCGACAGGATCGTAACCCTATTCGCTAAGTCACCTTTGTTCAACATCGACAGAGGCAAATGATGATTCGCTCCTGGCAATATCACAGTTGTAGCGGTGCTGATGCCGAAATCAGTGTCTAATCCCAAACTTGCAGTAAGAAGCTAGTGAGCCACACATGCACACGAAATAGCCGAAATGATTGGGCAACTCGCAATAAAAAGCAGCGAGTAAAAATGAAATAAATAGCCGAAATGATTGGGCAATTCGCAATAAAAGGCAGCGAGTAAAAAATGAAATAAATAGCCAAAATGATTGGGCACCGCGAAAAATAGCCGAAATGATTGGGCAATCACGACATTCGCGATGTAAAAGCTGAAATGATAGAGCATCGCGGAAAGAAATAAAGAAAAATGAAATTTATGCCCTACAGGTAAGATCACATCGATCCCTGTATGCAATCCAAGGGCACAAACAAAAAGGGAACCATACCTTCCCACCAGGCTCCATCCGAAAGAGAGCCAAGTCTTGACGGTTCACAGGCAACCTAGAGATCATCTCGACACTCGTCTCATTACAACAGACGCAATGTCAACAAAGGCGTTCCTTCGCAATCCAGCAGGATGTAGACGCAACGTCAAAGCAAAGCGGAGTGACGGCAAAATTCCAGCTCCACCTCAACATTCGTCTCGTTACAGCAGGCGCAATGTCAACAACGACATTCCTTCACAATCCAGCAGGATGCAGATGCAACGTCAAAGCAAAGTGGAGTGACGGCAAAATTCCAGCTCCACCTCAGCATTCGTCTCGTTAGATCAGGCGCAATGTCAACAACGGCGTCCCTTCGCAATCCAGCAGGATGTAGACGCAACGTCAAAATAAAGCGGAGTGATGATAAAATCCCAACTCCACCTCAGCATTCGTCTCGATATAGCAGACGCAACATCACCAAAATGAGCCATGGAAAAATCCCTAATTCCAAACCTCGACGGTTCACCAGCAACCTAGAGACAACTGCGACATTCGTCTCGATACAGCAGACGATATGTCACTACAGCATCCTTCCTCCAACCGGATTCGGACACGCCACAGCAAACGAAGCAAAGGCAAAATTCCTAGCTTCAGGATCTTGACAGCAACTCATATGAAGCCTGAAAGACAATCGGAGATCATCCCACACCGGCGCGGAGTGGTCACCACCTTGACATTCGTCTCGATACAGCAGACGAAATGTCACTACAGCGTTCTTCCTCCAGTAGGATTCAAATGCGACAATCAAACAACGGAGCCACGGCAAAATCTCTAATTCCAAACCTCGACGGTTCACCAGCAACCTAGAGACAACCGCGACATTCGTCTCGATACAGCAGACGCAATGCCAGCAAAGCGAAGCAAATGCCAAATTCCTAGCTTCAGGGTCTTGACGGCAACTCATATAAAACTTGAAAGACTATCGGAGATCTTCCCACACCAGCGCGGGGTGGTTATGACTCATCGGGGCTCTCCAAAATGAGCCTAACCTCAAGTAAAAAGCGGCATGGCAAAATTCCTAACACTTGCTCTTCCGACGGTCAAACTGCCTAGGAGGATTGCTTGAAGACGTCTTGTCCAGCCCCCGAAAGGGATCAGAGACATGACAGTCGCAAAGCTGCTCGAACAGCAAGGTTGCCTATCGAGGGATATATCAGCCAACGCGACGGTACGACGGACAAAACCCTAGTACCACAGACCCTAACGGACCTCTGTCGTAAAGAGTAGAGGTTAACTGTGACATTAGGATATTCTTGTGAGAAATGCTCGATTCGTCTCGACTCGTGAGGAAAAGCTTTAGGCAGCGGGGGATTAAAAAACTTGTTTCCTAAGTATTGGGGCCCTGCAAGTCGGCCCAAAATGGACTCTTGCATACTATTCACGGACCTCACTCTCCAAAGTCAAATCTCGACAAGGAGGGAAACAACCACTTACGAGTCCTCTCGACTTGTAAGAGGGAAAATTCTCTAGTGAGATCCTTACGACTCTCAAGAGAAAATGCACTTAGGAGTCCTCACGACCCCTAAGGAGAAAATACACCTAAGAGATCCTCACGACTCGTAGGGAGAAAAGTCTTTATGAGACCCTCACGGCTCATAAATTTGAAAAGTCTTAGGTGGCAGATCCTAACCCTGTTTCCTAAGCCATCAGTGCCCTACAAGGAGGTCAAGATAGACTATCTGCAAGCCACACTCTCCGAAGTCGAACATCGACAAGGAGGGGAACAATCACTTATGAGTCCTCTCGACTTGTAAGGAAGAAAATTCTCTTGTGAGATCCTTACGACTCTTAAGAGAAAATGCACTTAGGAGTCCTTATGATTCCTAAGGAGAAAATACACCTACGAGATCCTCACGACTCGTAGGGAGAAAAATCTTTATGAGACCCTCACGGCTCATAAAATTGAAAAGTCTTAGGTAACAGATTTGACCTTGCTTCCTAAGCCATCACTACCTTTCGGAGAGTTCAAGACAGAATACTCTCTATCATCTGCAGATCGCGCTTGCTAAAATCACATGGCAAATAACACAGCAAGAAAAAAGAAAGCAGAGAGATGACACAAGACATTATAAAGAACGTGTATCTTTTATTCATGAACTCAATTGAATACAAGATACATCATATAAAGGAATAAAAAAATATACATACATATTATTCAGAGATTACAAGTGTATGATTGATACAAAGGCAGCTACTAAGAAGGAAGCGTTTTCAACAAGTCCGCGAGCTGCTCTCGCACTTCTTTCAGTGCCTTCTCATGATCTGCCGCCGCGGCTAGCTCCGCTTCGATTCGAGTCCTTTGCTGCAAGCATGATGAAATCTTCTCATCAATTTTCCGTTGGGCAGCTTCGCGACTCTGCGTAACCCGCTCGATAGAGTCGAGCTTCCGTCTCAATACAAGCCCGTCCGAAATACATTGATGCAAGGTGTCAAAGACGGCTCTCAGTTGTGCGACGTTCGCTTCGACCTGGGCACGCAGCTGGATAAATTCAACGGAAGCCTCCTCGCATTCCTTCCGCCTCAAGGTCGCTTCTTGTTCGAAATGGTGGAGGAAAGACGCACTTTGCTCGACCCATGCGGCCCGCTGGGAGTTCAAATCCTGAGTCTCAGGGGCAAGACGCATAAGTTCAAGCTGATGCAGACAGGCCTCGATCTTCCTGCAGTGACTAACCCAAGACTCGACGATGCCTTCATTATGGAAATTTACAAGCGTCGTCAGCATCAGATTGACCTCGGCAGCGAAATCTGCGGTAGATGTAGGAGCTTCCACGTCAAGCTCCTTGACGTATTCGCTCAACATGCGCAGACTCATCACAGCACCCTTTGAGGATGGTCGTCTGGAGAAGGGGCCCGCCAGCATCATAATGCGAGATTCGAAAGAGGCCAGAGTCGAAGCGACTGCTGCAAAACAAGTCACAATCAGATGAAGGATCTAGAAATATAAGAGATTCATGAACAATGAAATTTACTATACCAGCCGCAGCAGGTGGCAAAGCCGGAAGGACCGGTGGCGCAACTGATCTCTTATCTCCTCCTTCAATCTGTAGCACTGCAATCAAGGCAAAGAAGAATCGGAAATAATTTCATTATCGATAAAAGAAAGAGCATTAATTGAATTCTATATTCACCAACGCCACTGGATGAAGCAATCTCCGACGGGAAGGAGAAGTGGGGATGCAGCACCTGGTACAGGTGGTCAAAAAGGACTCCTGCAAAAATGCGATAACGCAACGTCAGTACATGAATTATACGGCCGAGAGATAAGACTAATGGGTTACAAATCCATACCTTCCAGCATTTGCGACGGTGCGAGAGAAGGTAGAGAGGTGGTCACCGTCAGGGCGGTAACTGACGGCGCTGTCTCGAGTAGCGTGGCATCAGCACTAGCCTCACCTGTATTAGAAACAAGATAAACCCTGTCAGGAAAAATTGAAAAGAGATTGCAGAATAAAAAGAAGGGCGGTAACCTAAAATTTACCGGATGAGTCGCCAGCCGGAGCCGTGACGAGGGCGTCACTTGATACAACTGTGGCGTCTCCCTCCTCCATCGGGGGGGTCTCACCTCCCGTCGCCTCATCCCCTGACTCCACAAGACCTGTCGTCACGCTCACGACGCCAGGATACGATAAGGAACCGTAGGCGGGGAGAGCGATGATCGGAGCAGTGCCCGACTCTTGAGAAAGAGCGGCCATCTCGGGCCCAGCGATCGTACCCGTTTAGCCCGTTACCACCTCGGGCTCAGTGGTCGCAGCCGTTTCGTCCACCGCTGCCTTAGGTTTGGCCATAGTAGCCATTTCGTCCACCGCTGCCTCAGGCTCGGCCATGGTAGCCATCTCACCCGTCGCCACCTTGGGCTCGGCAGTGGTAGCTATCTCGGGCATAGCAGTCGTGACTGTTTTGTCAGCCACTATCTCGGGCCCGACAATTACGGTTACATCGCCTACCGTCGCCCCGGGTTCAGCAGCTACCTCCTCCACCACCCCCTCAGGCTCAACGGTCGCCGCCACTCCTTCAGTAAGGCTCGGCCCTACAGGACAAGATATATAAGAACTGATAGTTTAAAGCTTTGACAACGAAGCCTCAAAACACATTACCTGGGGTTGATTTACCGTTGCTTCCCGAGCTGCACGTGCCGCCCGTCTATGAGCAGTAGACAAGGCACCCGGGAACTCCTCTGAAGGAGTAGCAGCGGGAGTAACGGCGCTCGAACCTGCCCCCACAGCCAAAGCAGCACTACGTTCCTTTGCTGCGCGCCTCAGGCGCTTCCTTTCCTCCTGGGCCGTCATAACAGACCTTTTTGAAGCCTCCTTCAGCAAGGCGTCGTCGTTCGCATTCAGGGTTACCTCTAGAGCCGTCAAAGCTTCCATCATCAGTTTTTTAAGTAAGGTCTCTTGTGGCAATGCCGAAGAGGCCAGGACTTCGGTAGCTGGCCCGGGGAGAATTTCCGCATCAGTTTGCGGGATAGGCATTATGGTCTCTGCAATAAGACAAAGAGAGGGTCAGATTACTCATAAGAAATGGAAGTAGAAACATGACGAACCGAAATGTACCAAAGCCTAAGGATGCTCGAAGTCGTTCCTCCTCCTCAAAAGTCTTGAGAGAGGCAGCGAGGGCTTCTTCGGTGGAAATGCCTATTAAAGAAGGAAAAGCGTTAGTCAAAAAACAATGATAGAGATATGATACGATGGTGAAAAATACAACTAATGACTATCTGAGCGCGCGAGGTTAGCCAACCACTCTTCGCGTCTTGCCAATCGCTCGGAAGCTACGATGGCGGCCGCCAGATCAGTGTCATCTGGTGGCATAAATAGGCCCTCATTTGTCCCGTACTCGCTCAAGCCCTCGCTATAAGGAGCATGAGGCTCCTGGCCAAGTACGACATCGGCGGAGAAGAGCGACTTCTTTTTCCTCTTCTGTGAGCGAGCTCCATTCGTAACCAGCACCAGCTTGCGTTTCGTAGGCACCTTGGGACGGCGAGTCCTGATATCCGAGCCCACGCCAGATTCAGGTGAAGCTACGGTTACCATCTCCACGGGAGTACGGGGCACCGATGGCACGTCCACTGCCTCCACAAGATCACGGGGCAATCCACGCATGGGGCTTAGCACACGTGGAGGCTCAACTGCAACAGCCTCTCTAAGCGGAGGGGGGATGGCGATCCGTCGCCTTAAAGGGACGTTGCGATCCCTGGCAGGGGGTGCACTCTTGCGATCGAGCAACAGCCGCCTCTCTTCTCTGATGACAGCACCCATCGCGTGCTGATACCAGGCCCTGTATACGTTAAGGGCCCTCGGAATGCAACTCGGCTCGCTAATAAAGAAGTGGGAGCCCGTATTTAAGTGCATAAAGTGATGCAGCGCACCCCGTATTCCCTCTCTGGTGGAAGCATGTTCTTCCAAAAACGCCTCCAATGGGACCCCCTGGTTATAACTTAGCTGCTGGGCATAATGATGGGGGTTGTATCTTATAAAAGTGCCGCATCATTTTGCTTGAATACAAGTAATCCCGGCCTGATGGAGTATAGATGTAGAATCTCCCGGGCTTTCAATACGGAGGCCTCGTCCTTAAAAGTGTCGCGCAGTGCCAGCACCGCCTTGGAGGTTTCCTGGCCGATCGTCAGGACTTTGTCCGTAAAAGACATACCAGCTCCGTCCGTGCGCGGACGAAGAAGCAACCCCCTAGCCTCCCGCTGAGACGGATTCACGATGGAAGCGTCAACCAGCCGCATAATTCTGGGAAATTTGCACTTCTCGAAAAACAAGGGTCTTTTATGAATACCAAACACCCCGAGCACGTGCATTTCCATCCACGAAGTAAAGTAGTGCATCGGGAAGTTAGCAGCTTGCACCCCCAGTTCCATTGTATCCGCCGCCACGCTAAGACCATGGTACAGGTGAGCCAGCCCGGCGATCCCGAAGGCCACTTGTATGCCAGCCACCATTCGATGTGCTGGGTAGAAGACGGACGGCCTCATATAGCGAGGGTGCATGGGGAGCGCGAACCAGCACAACCACAGCCCCAGAAACCCGAGGAAGAAAGTCTCCTCGTCGATGCCCGGAGCGGCGATTTCTGACAGAGGGATGATCGCGGCATCGGGGAGATAAAAGCCCTTCTGAACATCTTCCAACACTGGTCGACGGTCCAAGCCAAAACCAAAAGGATCGTTGAGCTTGGCAAAATTTTCGCCTCGTTGCGATAGAATCTCCGGTCGAAGAAATCGGGCAATGAAGTCTGCAAAACTGACCCCCCGACCTCCGGACTCTAAGAAAAGACTCTCGTATATATTCAACACCTTTATCAGACTAGGAAATTGGTGCTGGATGGCGTTCTCCGGTGTTAGGCCCATCACCACTGGCTTGGTGGCGAAAACATATTCGTCCGGAGGAAGCAGCTCCTCATAGTGCTCCCCCTTCACTGGCAGACCAGAAATTGTTAGTGTATATGCCCTAGAAGCCATTACTGTATCATACTAGCTTGTATATTACTTGATGGAAGCTTGGGATATTCACCATTGTATAGACAAGCTTGCTCAAAATAGTAGTATGCTACTTGGTTTGTCTCTACTTCAATGTGTGTACATGTGTTTCTTTTATCATATCGCTTATACACATTAGTGGAGCCCTTAGGATCTTTGCTTGATTACCAGCGTTGTGATGGCAGTCACACTCGTGGGGGCTGGGTAATCCACAAGCACATCCTTATACAGGTCCCTAGTCGTAGAACTATCGAGACAGGGCATCGATACTCCGGAGTAGACTAGCGTATGCGCTTCTCATCCCAGCAGGGGAGACGGTCTGTCCCACAGCCGTCAGTACGTCGTACTTGAGATAGTATGCGGGTGCTCGTTAGGTTACGAGTACACTGGATAAGACTCGTTGAGAAATGATTGGTTGGTACTATACCTATCATCCGTTATCAGTTCCCAGGTGACATGAGTACAGCTTAGTCCGCTGACTTGACACTGTCACTTCGCCTCGAGTGTGTTCCCACTGTACTTTGATTACTACCCTACCACGGCTCAAAGGAGTCATGCAAACAGGTAGTAGTTGGGTGCAGTCCCGAAGCACTTGGAGGCAGTGACGGTTAGATAGGATTCGTCTCTCCCGGTATTGGGAGTTGATATCACGCTGTGTCAAGGAGAGCCGTTACACACAGTTGTCCCTGGCCAGGGCAAGCGAGATGCACTGGTAGGTTTCCAGTGTTATCTCAGGGTGTTCTGGGCTACACTCCGACATGACTTGTACCGCTATTAGGGGACTGACTTTTACCGCCCTAGGCCCGCTATGCGATATTCTCAGACGAACAGACCGGACTGTATGGAGATTGTCACATTCAGGCTTAGTAGGAGTTCGGATGGGTTTCACCTCATCAGTCTTCTTATTGGCATCTACCTGGGGGCCGTTACGCACAGCTAGTGCTGCTTGCGGTCTGTGGTTAAACCCACTGCCAGCGTAGTGTCGAGTCTTTAGAGTCCCACACAGAGAGCTATTCGCCTTTGGGCAAAAAGAGTAGAGGTCGCATGGTTTTGCGACAGGGTTCGGTCACATCTGCCCACTTGTGCACGTTTGGTGTCCGGGCAGTTATTACTAGCGGGGTTTGGTTTAAGCTAGATCCTAGTATACGTTTTGGGATTGGTTTTATCTCGTTTGTATCCGTGTTCCTCGGAACGCGGATGCGGGTGTGTATGCACAGTTGACAGAGACATAGGCAGAGGATCTCTTTGTATTCGTGTTCCTCGAAACACGGATGCGGGTGTGTATGCACAGTTGACAGAGACAGAGGTAGAGGATTCTCATTAGGGTTGTTGACTGTTGACTTTTTCTAAACCCTAATGAGAATAGGAAATATGATTAATAATAATATTAATTAAGTATTATTGTGCCATGGTTGGGTTGAAAGTTTGACTTTGTTGACTTGTTGACTTTGTTGACTAGTTTGGACTTGTTGACCATCATCATTGCATGGCTATCATTTCATGGCTTTGACTTTTGGCTTGCTTGTTGTTCTTTACAACATGAGTGCATGAAATGATAATGCCATTGACATGAACCATCACAAAATACTTAATTATTATTATTATGATGATTATTTTCCTTTTGAGAGCATGGTTGTAAAAAGTCTTGCTCATTTTATCATATTGATTCTCTCTCATCCTCAAGCTCTCCCTCTTCCTCTTGCTCTCTCTCTCTAGCTCATGGTTCTATTGTCTCATGAGTTGAGAAACAAGAACCATAGAGATAAAACCCAAAACACTTCTCTACTCATCCTAGTGTACAAGGTCTAGCAAGCCAAGTATTCTAGTTTCCTCTAGATTGAGGTTGGAGCCAAAGGTAGAAGCTTTCGGGTGGATCCATCTTCGGCACAAGGAGACGACGAGGTGAGGCCGTTCCGACCACCACAAGGAGTCGAAGAGAAGGAGTTCAAGATTAGGTATAACCACTAACATAGTAGCTAAACTCTTAGTTAGGTTGTTAGATAGTTTGTTTAGCAAACATCTGGTTTTTGAGTCCATGTTACCTTTCATGAAAAATCGTTTTTCACCATTTCCGCAACCCCAAAGAACCGGGGACGGGTAACGTGGACTTACAGTGGTATTAGAGCCTGGCTAAACACTATCTAACATGTTAGCAAAGTAACTAAAAGTTCGATCGAAAAGAAAATCACAAAACACGCCCGGGACTTGTACTTTCTGTCGATTTTTTTATAGCTCAACAAATTACTTAACACATCTGAAAAATCGTCTCAGGATTTTATTTGAACACAGCTGAAAAATGATCCAGTGAACCGACCAACTCACCGTGGAACCGCGGCAAGAACGGCTTCTTGCCGCGGATCCGCGGCCGAGTTGACTCAGCCATGGATCAGTTTTCCTGCAGTGATTGTGTACTATTTTGGGATTTTTGGAATATGTTTTTTCTGCCCAGATTTTCCAGAAAGCAAATTTGTGTTTTGGGGTGGTTACAAATCCGTATTTTGATCGAACTTCTATAGACTTTGGGTAATGGGTTATATCTATGATGTGATATATGTATTGAACGTCTGCTAATCGCTATACGTCGATTAGTGGGGGTTATACATATCTGTGATCTGTAATGTTGATGGTATGTGTATATGAATTCGTTGGATTGTCGCGGATGAATAGCCAGGGGGTTGTGAGATGAGAGTTTTCTTTATCTTTTAATTCATGTAATTTGTAATTGATGTAATATTATTTATATGGCCGCACATCCGGGATGAGGTTGTAGCCGCCGTTGTATAATTTCTTTTACTGTTTTTGCTCTTAGGATAGACCTAAGGTGGGGTGCACAAACTACCGGGTATCTCGAAGTGCCGAGTGGCTTACTCACGTTGTTGAGGGAGGTTGCTTCACTTCGGGTATTTGGCGGGTAGTTTGCCGCACCCGTAGGGGTCTAGGGTGGGGTCTTGGCTATTCGTCGCGACCGTGTAATCCGCTTTTCGTTGCTGGCTCGAACGAATCGCGAATTCCTAGTATATCCAAAGTATTCATCTGTGATCTGGAATGGCTATCATTGCATGTGACGAATGTATATATCTATATATGATATCTATTTAGGTGTTGCTTATGTTTTGCATCCGCGCTAGTCCAGCCCCCGCTCTGTCGTTAGTTAAGTAAACTAACGGGTAATGACGGGGCCCCGTGGTGAATGCGGATGGCATAAGCGTACGTCATATTTTCGTTGTTTTCTGCAATGGTAGGATTAAATGATGGGACACATTAAATTAATGCAAGAAAATAAACCAAAGTTAAAGTCGTTGGAACAATTTCAAAACCACTCGGTTTCATTTCAAAAACAACTTTTAAACGCGGAGCTTAAGCCACTCCTTTTAAAAGCTATCAAGGTTCCATCGATTATATCAAGTTCACTACATTCACGGTTTTGCCAAAACCATTCGTAGCCCTCCGTCATTTCAGTTAAATATTCAATAGTATTCAAGCTATGTATTTTGACCTTCGCCAAGGCATAGTGATTGGTAGCTGCTGAATATTTATCTGTAGCATAGATAGATGCGTTGGTTTGGGACAGTCGTACTACTATTTTGGCCTTCGTCAAGGGTATGTACGGATGGGTTCAAATTAACCTGGATAATGACGGGTAGAACTTGACATGTGACTTATGATATGTTGGCCTTCGTCAAGGTCATAAGAGCATGGGGCAAAAATCCACATCGGGAGTTTCTAAAGAAACTGAAACATGCTAGCGCTGCATACCATTTGGAGTGTGATGATTCTGGTAGGATTCCTTCAGTTTTGTCACGCGATGATATTTGGATCCCGATCCTACTGTGAGTATATGCTACTCCTCGGGAAATTTCTCACTTAACGATCAATGCTATAAACCAAGTAGGTGTCTAGAAAGGTGTTAGCGGGGCTACGCCCCCAGTGAAAAGAGGTTATTTAATTAAGGAACTTCGCGAAAGCGTTGGAAAACCTCCCTCGAAGTACCGACACTGGCCTGGCTGAACGGTTAAGCAACTTTTGTATGGTGAGATTGATCCTGACTAATTCTTCCTTTTTAGTTTGAGGAGGGATTCGAGAAACAGTGAGAGCCATCCTGTTTAGATAAATTAAAAACCAATCTAAACTTGCAAGAGCATCATGCTGAGTGTTTTCTTCTCTCTCTCTTAATTGCAGCGACCCAGTGACCACACATAGGTTACATCTAGATAATAAAATGACTGAATATGACTGTTATGATTGGCAAAGGTCTGTCCAGATATCCATTGCCCATGACAAGCTGGGACACCTCTTAACTAATCAAACCCTTGCCGTCTCAGGACCGGTTTTCCCTATCACGGATATTGATATCTGTAAGACATCGGAAAAAGACTGTGCGAAAGCCAAGTGCCTCGTGTTGGCCTCAGTTGATAGTGCGTACCAGAGGCAGCACGAGAAGATGGACTTAGTTTCTATCTTCCTCCATAACAAAGATTTATATGGAGAGCAATCTCGTATCGCAAGATATGCGACCTCGAACGAATTGCTTCAAGCGAGATTGGCTATCGGGTCATCTGTAGGGGGCAACGTCCTTACAGAGACCAGCTATTTTGAGCTCACGGACCTGAAGACCACGTTGAAGAACGGGTCAGATGCTGACTTGATTCTACAGTCTCTACCTTCTACCCTGAAGGAAACCAGGGAAGAAGAAGGAAAGGGAAAGGCAAAAGTTTCGGGGCTGGATTCAGTAAAAGAGGGACGTTCCTATTGTTACGGAAATGAACATTGGCAGAAGGATTGCAGGGCTAGCAAAGCCAGTAGCCAGGATTCGAAGCATGTTGTGGCTTCGGCTTCGGGTGTGTTTGTAATAGAGAACTGTATGTCAGTTAACCCTACTTCCTGGGTATTGGATATCGGATCAGGATCTCACATCTGTAATTCGTTACAGGCTCTGAGAAACCGTAGGGTTATCAAGATAGGTGATATGACTCTCAGGGTTGCTAACGGAATGAGCATGAACGCTGAATCCGTAGGGGAATATCATCTTGGACTGACAACTGGGCATATATTGATTCTGCGTAACTGTTTATATATACCAGGTGCGACTTGTAATATCATATCTGTATCCTTACTTTCTAAGGAAGGATATGATTTTACTTTTGTAAGCGATATGGTCCACATCCACCTAAATCAAGTTCTGATTGGGTCAGGTACATTAAATAACGGGATATACGTATTGAATCTAGCTCAGATTTTCAGTGTCCAGAACACACTTAAAAGAAAGTCTCCGGAATTAAATCAGGCTTTCTTATGGCATTGTAGACTGGGTCACATTAATGAGACACGGTTAACTAAGTTACATAAAGAGGGATACTTGAATCCGTTCGAGTATCAGTCTTATGCCACTTGTGAATCTTGTCTCATGGGAAAGATGACAAAAACTTCGTTCACTGGACTCGGAGTAAGAGCGAGCGAGCTCTTGGGACTCATACACAGTGACGTGTGTGGTCCAATGTCTACACATGCGCAAAGCGGTTATTCATACTTCATTACTTTCACAGATGATTTCTCTAGGTATGGACATGTCTTCCTGATGAAGCATAAATCCGAGGCCTTTGAGAAATTTCGGGAATACAAGAATGAAGTTGAAAAACAAACAGGCAAAAGTATCAAGACACTGAGATCTGATCGAGGTGGTGAATACTTGAGTGCCGAGTTTCTGGACTACTTAAAAGAGAATGGAATTCTCTCTCAGCTTACTCCTCCATACACACCATAGCACAACGGTGTATCGGAAAGGCGGAATCGAACCCTATTGGATACGGTTCGTTCCATGATGAGTAAGGCTGAGTTACCGCGATCCTTCTGGGGTTATGCACTAGAATCAGCTGCATATCTTTTGAACAAGGTTCCCTCCAAGATTGTGCCTGCCACACCATATCAGATGTGGTGTGGGAAGAAACCCCATCTTCAATATCTGAAGATATGGGGATGTCCAGCTTTTGTTAAAAAGCAGCATGCAGACAAACTCGAGGCACGCTCAGTACTGTGTAAGTTTGTGGGATACCCAAAAAACTCCAGGGGGTATCTTTTCTATTACGCAGAGGAACAAAAGGTTTTTGTTTCTCGTCATGCCCACTTTCTGGAACATCAGTTTTTAGAAAAAGGAATAAGTGGGAGCGCAATAGAACTGGAAGAAATTCCAGAACCACAAGCTATTACTGAAAGCTTGGAAGAACCAGAAGTTTCAGGAGAACCGGACATTCTTGCGCCGCTCCGCAGGAGTAGTAGGCAGTCTCATCCACCCGAGAGATACTACGGTTTTCTCATAGACGGGGATAGAGAGGATTGCACTGTTGATTATGATGAGCCTACTAGTTTCCAGCAACCCATTCAGAGCGGTGACTCAGTAAAATGGCTGGATGCAATGCGGACCGAGATGGAGTCCATGTACACCAACAAAGTTTGGACTTTGGACTTTGCTCCAGAAGGGGTAAAACCCGTAGGCTGCAAATGGACCTTCAGAAAGAAGATTGGTGTAGATGGGCAGGTTGAAACCTATAAAGCTAGACTTGTTGCAAAGGGTTTTCGTCAAAGACCTGGTTTGGACTATGACGAGACCTTTTCTCCAGTGGCTATGCTCAAATCCATTCGGATCCTTCTTGCCATTGCTGCCTTCCACGATTATGAGATCTAGTAGATGGACGTAAAGACGGCTTTCCTAAATGGAAATTTGGAAGAGTGCGTCTATATAGATCAGCCGGAGGGATTCATTCAGAGTGGGAGCAGCGGTAAAGTGTGCAAGTTGCTCAAGTCCATCTATGGACTGAAGCAGGCATCGCGGAGTTGGAACATCTGCTTTGATGATACTGTCAAAGAATTCGACTTTATCAAAACCCAGATGAACCATGCATTTACAGTAAGATTGTAGGGAGAACTGTAGTATTCCTCGTCTTGTACGTGGATGACATTCTCCTAATAGGAAATGATATTCCTATGTTACAGTTAGTCAAAGGATTCTTGTCACAGAGGTTCTCCATGAAGGACCTGGGTGATGCCAACTACATTCTGGGGATCCAGATCTATCGTGATAGATCTAAGAGGATGTTGGAACTTTCACAGTCCAGGTACATAGACACCATACTGAAACGATTCAGTATGGAAGATTCCAAGCGCGGTAATCTGCCGGCTTGTCACGAAATCACCCTCTCCAAAGAGATGTCTCCCAAGACTGATTTGGAAAGGGCTCGCATGTCATCAATACCCTACGCATCTGCGGTAGGCTCTATAATGTATGCGATGTTGTGTACCAGACCAGATGTAGCATACGCATTGAGCGTTGTAAGCCGGTATCAGTCGGACCCAGGGGAGAAACACTGGATAGCAGTAAAGAACATTCTCAAGTACCTGAGAAGGACTACGGAGATGTTCTTGTTGTATGGCGGAAAAGACCTCCAGATCGAGGCCTTTGCTGACTCCAGCTTCCAGAGTGACAAGGATGACTCTAAGTCTATGTCGGGTTATGTCTTTACCTTTAATGGAGAGGCGGTTTGCTGGAAGAGTTCCAAGCAGGAGACCGTTGCTGACTCGACTATGGAAGCGGAGTACATAGCTGCTTGCGATGCCGCAAAGGAAGCTGTCTGGATGAAGAAGTTCCTCACGGAGTTTCAGGTGGTTCCTACTATTGTTGATCCAATACCGCTGTATTGTGACAACAACGGCGCTATAGCTTTATCGAAGGAACCCAGGTCCCATCAGAAGTCCAGGCACATTTTGAGGCGGTACCACCTGATCAGGGAGATCGTAGATCGCCGGGAGATCGAGGTGAAGAGAGTAAATTTAGAAGATAACACTGCAGATCCACTCACGAAGGCCTTACCCGAGACTCAGTTCGAGCGGCTGATCGAGATGATAGGTCTTCGATACGCCAGTACATGGCCTTAGTGCAAGTGGGAGATTGTTAGTGTATATGCCCTAGAGGCCATTACTGTATCATACTAGCTTGTATATTACTTGATGGAAGCTTGGGATATTCACCATTGTATAGACAATCTTTCTCAAAATAATAGTATGCTACTTGGTTTGTCTCTACTTCAATGTGTGTACATGTGTTTCTTTTAACATATCGCCTATACACATTAGTGGAGCCCTTAGGATCTTTGCTTGATTACCAGCGTTGTGATGACAGTCACACTCGTGGGGGCTGGGTAATCCACAAGCACATCCTTATACAGGTCCCTAGTCGTAGGACTATCGAGACAGGGCATCGATACTCCGGAGTAAACTAGCGTATGCGCTTCTCATCCCAGCACGAGAGACGGTATGTCCCACAGCCGTCAGTAAGTCGTACTTGAGATAGTATGCGGGTGCTCGTTAGGTTATGAGTACACTGGACAGGACTCGTCGGGAAATGATTGGTTGGTACTATACCCATCGTCAGTTATCAGTTCCCAGGTGACATAAGTACAGCTTATTCCGCTGACTTGACACTGTCACTTCGCCTCGAGTGTGTTCCCACTGTACTTTGATTACTACCCTACCATGGCTCAAAGAAGTGGTGCAAACAGGTAGTAGTTGGGTGCAGTCCCGAAGCACTTGGAGGCAGTGACGGTTAGATAGGATTCGTCTCTCCCGGTATTGGGAGTTGATATCGCGCTGTGTCAAGGAGAGACATTACACACAGTCGTCCCTGGACAGGGAAAGCGAGATGCTGTAACGTTTTAGAAATCGTTTTGCGAATTTTCCCGTTTTAGGGCAAAATTGTCGGTTTTTCCCGTTTTAACCCGATTTCGATCAAACGACCGTATAAACTTACCGACACCTAATTTGGCCAAAATAAAGCTTGTGCGCGAACTTTGGGAGTATTTGGGAGGTTTTGGTTCAGATAGATTTTTTCCCGAAAAAAATATTATTTTAAGCGGTGTTTTGTGCACGTAAATCGGGAAATTTTTTATTTTTGTGAATAAATTAATTTTGTCACTAGAATTATTTTAGAATGTTCTTTTTAAAAATCTAGATATTTTTTGGTGACTAATGGTGTGTTTTAAAATTTAAAAGAAAAGGGTGTAATGGTGGCAAAATGCATTAATTAGCATTTAATTCTCTTTTTCCTTACTTTTTCTTCACAAAATATTACACAAAACCCTCCCCACTCACCTTGGCCGACCCTAACTCCCCCATTTCTGTCCAAGATAATTCCATGCTCATTTCTCTCTCATTTCCTTTCAAAAACACAAAAAGATATCCAAAAATAAATCCAAAAATTCCTATATAAATATTAAACCTTTTTCCTTCACTAATCCTTCATGGATCTTCATCAAAGCTTGAGTTTTGGAGGCTAAAGTGATGGATCTAAGTTCTTTTTGGTGTTCTTGAGGAGGTATAATTTCTTACCTTAATCCATAATTAATTGCTTTAATCTTTAACTAGCTAATTTAGTTAACTAGTTAAGTGCTTAGTTTAGCATATAAATCTTGATTAATTCATTATATTTGGTTTAAGAAATTCATGTTAGGGTTAAATTTTGATTAAGTGATTAGTGTTTAATTCAAGTGTTAAATTGTGATTTGGAAAATAATAATCTAGTAGAAAGTGTTAAAATTTGCTAATAAGCATTTTGTTTAATTAAGCAAAATTGCTTACTAGATTTTTGCTAAAACATAATTAGCGAGTGTAAAAAATATAGGATTGGTTTAAATAGCTTAGTTAAGCTATTTTAAGGTATTTGTAATTGTTAGATTTGTGTTATCTTGAATCTAGTGTGATATATTGCGATAGGTTGCTTACTAGATTTCGGGGTTTTCCGACGTAGGGTTCGTTTGGTAGTTGCGAGGTTATATCCAGTGTATTCCTCGTAATTTTTGTGTTGTGTTGCGCGATCGGGACGATCGGGGTCCAGACGTGGTGTTTTGTAGTTTAGCGACCCCAATTAGGGTTTTGGCCGGTATCGTGCGCGATAGATGCGCTAAGCGCGCAGTGTAATTTTCCGGACGTTTTCGTCGCGTTTCGTTGTCTTTCCGTCATTATAGGATATTTAGCTTATGTGTTGTATTTATGAAATTTTAGGTTCGCAAGCAGGGACTTCGGGTGCTGCGGACAAGGGGAAGCAGGTGGTCGGATTTTCTTAGCTCGAGACCATCTGTGAGTAGATTTAACATCTACGGGGAAATCGCCCGTATGGCGTTATGCGTCGGGGCGAATATGATATGACAGCTGCATGTATTTGCATATTAGTTACTTTCATATGAATGTCATTGCATAGCATTATCTGTTGTACTTGACTCGTACCTTTAGATATAACACATTACTGACGGTTCATGTTGCACGAGCACTAAATTGTATGCTACACCCACACCGTCTGTAATTGCCATGACACGCACAAACACCTACATATGTGATATGATAGTGGATAGGAATGATTAGAGTAGTAACTCATATTCTATTGTGCATATGAAATACTGTGGACACATACATACGTGATATTGCATTGGGCAGGAATAGTTAAGGTAGTGAACCTTATTCCACTTCACTTATATCTTGTTATAATTACCTATACATCATGCATACATATTGACATGTACACCCTCGTACTTGATTACATGTAGATACTTAAACCCTGCTACACTTACATGTACACTTCATATGATACTGCATTTATTTTCGAAGGAATTGGGAACCGCATGATGTGTTTTAAAGTTAGATTCAATTTAAAGAGCGGTTTTCCCTTTATATGCTCATATTGATGTTTTATGTTGCATATATCAGTTTTATATGGATTTTACGCATTGAGATATGGATTTCATATGATTTATGGATTTGAGAACCATGGGGGATATTTTCAAGAAAACATTGTATTGTTTGAAAACCCGGTTTCTCTTGATATGATATTTGATGCGTCCACCATGTGATTTCTCGGTTCTGAGATTTGGCTTGTGATACCTGATTCGAGGAGCGGGATGCACCGTCTGCGGGTACATGGTGGACCCGGTATGGTATCCCGGGGTGAGTGGTGATTTCGTGGTGTAGACGATAAACCTGACGGTGGGACCACTACCTACCGGTGATTGTATTTGGACTCGGCGGTTATCTTGGAGATACCGACCGGAGTGAGGTATGACATATCGTCAGGGCTAGTCATGGTGACAGCGCCTGAGTTATGAGGATTTACGTGTCGATTCTAGACACGGGTTTCATGATGTTTCGAGTGTCGGTGATTGACACTCAGGTTTTCGTGAGACATACAGGATTTGAGGGCCGGTCTTAGGATGCGGTGCCTGAGGAATTGGGATTTGATGTGTCAGTGAGGGACACTGGTGTTTTTCCATGCTGATGATTTTTGCATGAGATTTTATATTATATCATCCCACACTCAGGATTATGTTGATAAGCATCGTTTCATGTAGTTGTAGTACCCTGATGATGTACCTTTACATGATTGTTGCATATTCACTTACCATACTTGTGCTATCGGATTTCTTGTGATAGATAGATCGCTGTTCGTGCATACTTGCGATTACTGTATGATGTTAGTTACTATTCACGAGTTGGAAACTCACCCCCGTTGTGCCACAGTGTTGTGCAGGACTTACCCTCTGAGTAGTCGCGGCAGGGCATCTTTTCATCTCTACTTTTGCGGATACCGCTACGGTTGGCTGTGAAGCTTTGCTTTTAGGTGGGTTGCGGTTATCTGTTTGTACTTTGTATATTTTTTTGTTGGATCTAGTATTCTCCATCTACCACTATGTTGTATATGACTTAGAGACGACTTGTGAGGATTCAGTGTTATATTTTGTGGTGACTTTGGGTGCCGTGCTCGTGGGAGCCGGTTTTTGTTGAAAAGTTTTACTTCTTTATGCAGTTTCCTTTTATATTTCTTCGCTTCGGCGTCGTATATATGTTGTGGTGGTTGTCTCCGCCGTTGGGCGTGATTTGCTCCCGTTTGGGATGCTTTTATTATTATCTATGTTGAACCCGTTTTCGGGGTTAGTTTTTACAAAGGAGGTGCTGCCGAAATTTTTAAGAACGAAAACTAAACTTAAAGATTTTTACTTGAAAATTTCCGAATATTTAAAACTATGTTTTTCTCCGTTGATCCAGTTTTGGGTGGTTTAGATTTCTGGGTTTCGGCTTACTTAAGTTGCGTACGCCTTTAGACGTTACGTAATTTAAGTGCCGGTTACGGGCCAAATTTGGGTCGTGACAAAGTTGGTATCAAAACGCTAGGTTTTTACCTTTCGGAGTGTTGGATGACCTCGGTATGATGGAGTAGGTAGCTTAAGCAGAGTGGCGTAGCGTGTGTATGTTCCGCGGCATACTTACGACACGGTACTCCGCCTAAGTGACCTTAGGACTTATTGATTGATGTTCCTTCCGTGATTGATATACATCCTTGTGATTCGATTTCCGTTTCCTTATCGAATCTTGTTTCAATTTCCATCCCATATGCCGCCGAAGACTACGAGGGCACAGAGAGCGGCCGCGAGTGCCGAGGCCAGAGTCGACTCATCTGAGGCGAGGGTTGACCAGGGCGATACACCTGTGGTACCGGAACACATTGCTATGATTGGGGCTGGTATGCAAGGTCTGCGCCAGATTGTGGGGACTTTAGTAGAGGCCATTCGAGCGCAGGGGCAGGCTATTGTTCCACCCGTTGCAGGGACCACGATGGTACCTACTGATCCGGCAGTCGTAGTTGCAGCTCCAGAGGTTATTACCGTGTCACTGACGGAGTTCATGAGGCTGAGGCCTCCGGTGTTTACTGGCACAGATGTTACTGAGGATCCGCAGTCGTTCATCGACCGGATGGCCAGGATTTGTCGCTCACTCCGATGCTCTGACGAGAGATGGGTAGAGTTTGCGAGTTTTCGGCTGGAGGGTATGGCCCAGAAATGGTGTGAGTCGTTGGAAAGGGGCAGAGCCACTGGTCTTGCTCCTATGACCTGGGCTGAGTTTGTGACGCCGTTTCTTGCCCGTTTTCTTCCACCGAGCGTCAGGGATGCGCGAGCGCGCAAATTTGAGTCTTTACGTCAGACGCCGGGGATTACGGTGTCTGAGTATGATGTATTGTTTACTGAGCTGTCGGTGTATGCTCCGTACTTGGTGGCGACTGAGGAGATGAGGGTGAAGAGGTTTGTTCGAGGCCTGCTTACCCAGTTGTTCCTAGCCATCAGCATTCAGCATTGCGACACGTATGCGGCAGCTGTCGATGCAGCCCTATTGGTGGAGGAGCGTCTAGCTGAGTCATCGGTTGTTCCAGAACCGAAGAGGACTCGTACGGATGAGCCAGCACGAGGACCGAGGTTTGTCCGCAGAGGAAGAGTTCCATCAGAATCGGGGAGTAGCAGAGACGTGGGACGTGGCCAGTTATTCAGTTCTTATTCCCAGGAGGGCCAGCGATCGTCTTATGGATGCTTTGGTTGTGGCAGTTTGCAGCATCTTGTTCGGAATTGTACTGTGGTGCGTCAGAGAGGGCCAGCAGTACCGCAGGTTACCTTACCACCTTCTCCGCCTCAGAGAGCGTTGCCTCTTATTCCTGTTGTTACGCCGCGTCAGACTCCTACTCAGAGAGGTCGTGGTCGCGGTGGTTTTGTGCCGAGAGGACGAGGTGGCAGAGGCAGAGGACAGCCAGTAGCCGGTAGAGGGCAGGCACGGGTTTTTGCCTTGACTCACCAGGACGCTCAGGCATCTAATGCTGTGGTTTCAGGTACCCTTTCCTTATGTTCTTTTGATGCACATGTTCTTTTCGATCCGGGATCTACGCATTCGTATGTTTCTACGCACTTCGCGCCGAGGTTAGGCCGAGAGTCGTGTTTGCTAGATCAGCCGTTAGTAGTGACTACTCCTGTGGGAGAGTCGTTTGTTGCGCGGCACGTGTTCCGATCATATGCTGTCCGCTTAGGAGACAGAGATCTGTCCGTCGACTTGATCCTTCTTGAGATGTTGGACTTCGACGTTCTGTTGGGCATGGATTGGCTAGCTACTTGCTATGCGTCCGTGGACTGCCGCGAGAAGAGAGTTAGATTTTGTTTTCCCGACGAGTCAGTGTTTGTTGTGCAGGGGGACCGTGGTGCCGCCCCTCACAGTTTGGTTTCTGTTCTGTGCGCTAGTCGGCTTTTGAGGAGGGGATGTCAGGGATTCTTGGCTTTCATTCATGATACTGGAGTTACGGTGGAGTCGTTGGACCAAGTTTCTACCGTGCGAGAGTTTCCCGATGTCTTTCCCGATGAGTTACCTGGGTTGCCGCCAGAGCGCGATATTGAGTTTTGCATTGATCTGATTCCTGGCACGGAGCCTATTTCTATACCGCCTTATCGGATGGCTCCGGCAGAGCTTAGAGAGCTTAAAGATCAGTTGCAAGAGTTGCTTGTTTTGGGACTTGTGCGTCCGAGTGTTTCGCCGTGGGGAGCTCCTGTTCTGTTCGTCAAGAAGAAGGACGGCAGTTTGAGGCTATGTGTGGATTATCGTCAGTTGAACCGAGTTACGGTGCGGAACAGGTATCCTTTACCCCGCATTGACGATTTATTTGATCATCTCCAGGGTGCGAAACATTTTTCGAAGATTGATTTGCATTCGGGTTATCATCAGTTGCGGGTTCGGAATGATGACATTCCGAAGACCGCTTTTCGTACGCGCTATGGGCATTATGAGTTTTTGGTGATGTCGTTCGGACTCACCAATGCGCCAGCAGCGTTCATGGATCTGATGAACCGGATTTTCAGGCCGTTCCTCGACCAGTTCATTATAGTGTTTATTGATGACATACTGGTCTACTCTAGGAGTCATGAGGAGCATGAGCAGCACTTGAGGATTACTTTGCAGATATTGAGAGAGCACCGGCTGTATGCTAAATTCTCAAAGTGCGCATTTTGGCTTGATAGAGTTGACTTCCTGGGTCATGTGGTGACTGGTGATGGTATTCTTATGGACCCGAGGAAGATCGAGGCTGTACAGCTTTGGCCCAGACCTGTATCGGTGACGGAGGTCCGCAGCTTTTTGGGCTTAGCTGGTTATTATCGCCGTTTTGTGCAGGATTTCTCGAGTATCGCTGCACCGCTGACTGGACTGACCCGGAAGGGGATTCCTTTTCTCTGGACTGATGCGTGCGAGCAGAGTTTTCAGCAGTTGAAGACTCGGTTGACGACAGCACCAGTTCTTTCTTTACCTTCTGGATCGGGCGGCTATGTTGTTTTTTGTGATGCTTCTCGAGTGGGGCTCGGCTGTGTTTTGATGCAGCATGATAGGGTGATTGCATATGCTTCTAGGCAGCTGAAGAAGCACGAGCAGAATTACCCCACTCACGATCTTGAGATGGCAGCGGTAGTCTTTGCGTTGAAGATTTGGAGACACTACTTGTACGGAGAGTCGTGTCAGATCTTCACGGATCACAAGAGTTTGAAGTATATCTTCCAGCAGCGAGATCTGAACCTGAGACAGCGCCGATGGATGGAGCTAGTGAAGGATTATGATTGTGAGATCCTTTATCACCCGGGCAAGGCGAATGTGGTAGCTGATGCTTTGAGTCGTAGGCCCGTGGGTAGCTTGTCCCAGTTGAGCGCAGTTCAGTGTCAGTCTTCTGCAGATTGGCAGCTCTTGTGTGATAGTAGAGTGCAGTTTGAGTTCACTTCCGCTGGGGGACAGCTTGCTCATGTCCTCGCCCGTCCACTTCTTTTTGATCGTATCTGTGAGGCGCAGCCCAGTGATGCCCGTTTGATTGAGATTCTTGAGCTTGTTCGGCAGGGAAGAGTTTCGGAGTTCACGATTGATGACCAGGGTGTGCTACGATGCGGGACTCGCTTGTGTGTACCAGATGTTGATGGGTTGAGACGCGAGATCCTAGAGCAGGAACATCAGTCGGCCTTTAGCGTTCATCCAGGTTCCACCAAGATGTACCGTGACTTGAGGGACTTCTACTGGTGGGAAGGGATGAAGCGTGATATATCGGACTTCGTTTCGAGGTGCCTGACTTGTCAGCAAGTCAAGGCTGAGCATCAGAGACCGGCTGGAGAGTTGCAGCCTTTACCCGTTCCGGAGTGGAAATGGGAGCAGATTTCCATAGACTTCATTGTGGGTCTACCCAGGACCAGTCGAGGGTATGACTCCATTTGGGTTATTGTAGACCGGTTGACGAAAGCGGCTCACTTTCTTCCAGTGAAGACCACTTTCGGTTATGCTCAGTATGCTCAGTTATACATAGATGAGATTATGCGTTTGCACGGTGTTCCCACATGCATAGTATCCGACAGAGGCACCCAGTTTACTAGCCGTCTTTGGCAGAAGCTTCAGGAAGCTTTGGGTACCCGGCTGAGTTTTAGTACCGCTTTTCATCCACAGACCGATGGCCAGTCGGAGCGGACTATACAGACTCTGGAGGATATGCTCCGTGCATGTGTGCTTGATTTTGGTGGCAGTTGGGATCGTCACTTGCCGTTGATTGAGTTCTCCTACAACAACAGCTTTCAGGAGACTATTCAGATGGCACCTTTTGAGGCTTTATATGGTAGGAAGTGTCGATCACCAGTCTGTTGGACCGAGCTTAGTGAGAGTTTGGTTTTGGGACCCCAGCTAGTTCAGGAGACCACGGAGAAGATCCAGCTGATTCAGGATAGGATGAGAGCATCCCAGTGCAGGCAGAAGTCTTATGCCGACCGTCGTCGTCGCAGACTTGAGTTCGCAGTGGGGGATCATGTATTCCTGAGGATTTCTCCGATGAAGGGCGTTATGCGATTTGGCAAGAGAGGGAAGCTCAGTCCCAGATTTGTAGGTCCTTTCGAGATCCTTGAGCGAGTGGGTTCTGTTGCTTATCGTTTGGCGCTCCCGCCCAGTTTTCCGGATGTTCACCCCGTTTTTCTTGTGTCGATGCTTCGTAGATACCTTCATGATCCTTCTCACACGATTCAACACGAGACCGTTCAGCTTGAGCGCGATCTTTCGTTCACCGAGCAGCCGGTAGTTATTTTGGATCGGCAGGTGAAGAAACTTCGGTCAAAGGTCTTGCCATCTGTGAAGGTTCTTTGGCGTAGCCCGACTAGTGAGGAGATCACTTGGGAGGCCGAGAGCGAGATGCGGAAGAAATTTCCTCATCTTTTTGAAGGTACGCTTAGTATGAAATTTTAATTCGGGGACCGAATTTCTATAAGGAGGGGAGATTGTAACGTTTTAGAAATCGTTTTGCGAATTTTCCCGTTTTAGGGCAAAATTGTCGGTTTTTCCCGTTTTAACCCGATTTCGATCAAACGACCGTATAAACTTACCGACACCTAATTTGGCCAAAATAAAGCTTGTGCGCGAACTTTGGGAGTATTTGGGAGGTTTTGGTTCAGATAGATTTTTTCCCGAAAAAAATATTATTTTAAGCGGTGTTTTGTGCACGTAAATCGGGAAAATTTTTATTTTTGTGAATAAATTAATTTTGTCACTAGAATTATTTTAGAATGTTCTTTTTAAAAATCTAGATATTTTTTGGTGACTAATGGTGTGTTTTAAAATTTAAAAGAAAAGGGTGTAATGGTGGCAAAATGCATTAATTAGCATTTAATTCTCTTTTTCCTTGCTTTTTCTTCACAAAATATTACACAAAACCCTCCCCCCCCACTCACCTTGGCCGACCCTAACTCCCCCATTTCTGTCCAAGATAATTCCATGCTCATTTCTCTCTCATTTCCTTTCAAAAACACAAAAAGATATCCAAAAATAAATCCAAAAATTCCTATATAAATATTAAACCTTTTTCCTTCACTAATCCTTCATGGATCTTCATCAAAGCTTGAGTTTTGGAGGCTAAAGTGATGGATCTAAGTTCTTTTTGGTGTTCTTGAGGAGGTATAATTTCTTACCTTAATCCATAATTAATTGCTTTAATCTTTAACTAGCTAATTTAGTTAACTAGTTAAGTGCTTAGTTTAGCATATAAATCTTGATTAATTCATTATATTTGGTTTAAGAAATTCATGTTAGGGTTAAATTTTGATTAAGTGATTAGTGTTTAATTCAAGTGTTAAATTGTGATTTGGAAAAGAATAATCTAGTAGAAAGTGTTAAAATTTGCTAATAAGCATTTTGTTTAATTAAGCAAAATTGCTTACTAGATTTTTCCTAAAACATAATTAGCGAGTGTAAAAAATATAGGATTGGTTTAAATAGCTTAGTTAAGCTATTTTAAGGTATTTGTAATTGTTAGATTTGTGTAATCTTGAATCTAGTGCGATATATTGCGATAGGTTGCTTACTAGATTTCGGGGTTTTCCGACGTAGGGTTCGTTTGGTAGTTGCGAGGTTATATCCAGTGTATTCCTCGTAATTTTTGTGTTGTGTTGCGCGATCGGGACAATCGGGGTCCAGACGTGGTGTTTTGTAGTTTAGCGACCCCAATTAGGGTTTTGGCCGGTATCGTGCGCGATAGATGCGCTAAGCGCGCAGTGTAATTTTCCGGACGTTTTCGTCGCGTTTCGTTGTCTTTCCGTCATTATAGGATATTTAGCTTATGTGTTGTATTTATGAAATTTTAGGTTCGCAAGCAGGGACTTCGGGTGCTGCGGACAAGGGGAAGCAGGTGGTCGGATTTTCTTAGCTCGAGACCATCTGTGAGTAGATTTAACATCTACGGGGAAATCGCCCGTATGGCGTTATGCGTCGGGGCGAATATGATATGACAGCTGCATGTATTTGCATATTAGTTACTTTCATATGAATGTCATTGCATAGCATTATCTGTTGTACTTGACTCGTACCTTTAGATATAACACATTACTGACGGTTCATGTTGCACGAGCACTAAATTGTATGCTACACCCACACCGTCTGTAATTGCCATGACACGCACAAACACCTACATATGTGATATGATAGTGGATAGGAATGATTAGAGTAGTAACTCATATTCTATTATGCATATGAAATACTGTGGACACATACATACGTGATATTGCATTGGGCAGGAATAGTTAAGGTAGTGAACCTTATTCCACTTCACTTATATCTTGTTATAATTACCTATACATCATGCATACATATTGACATGTACACCCTCGTACTTGATTACATGTAGATACTTAAACCCTGCTACACTTACATGTACACTTCATATGATACTGCATTTATTTTCGAAGGAATTGGGAACCGCATGATGTGTTTTAAAGTTAGATTCAATTTAAAGAGCGGTTTTCCCTTTATATGCTCATATTGATGTTTTATGTTGCATATATCAGTTTTATATGGATTTTACGCATTGAGATATGGATTTCATATGATTTATGGATTTGAGAACCGTGGGGGATATTTTCAAGAAAACATTGTATTGTTTGAAAACCCGGTTTCTCTTGATATGATATTTGATGCGTCCACCATGTGATTTCTCGGTTCTGAGATTTGGCTTGTGATACCCGATTCGAGGAGCGGGATGCACCGTCTGCGGGTACATGGTGGACCCGGTATGGTATCCCGGGGTGAGTGGTGATTTCGTGGTGTAGACGATAAACCTGACGGTGGGACCACTACCTACCGGTGATTGTATTTGGACTCGGCGGTTATCTTGGAGATACCGACCGGAGTGAGGTATGACATATCGTCAGGGCTAGTCATGGTGACAGCGCCTGAGTTATGAGGATTTACGTGTCGATGCTAGACACGGGTTTCATGATGTTTCGAGTGTCGGTGATTGACACTCAGGTTTTCGTGAGACATACAGGATTTGAGGGCCAGTCTTAGGATGCGGTGCCTGAGGAATTGGGATTTGATGTGTCAGTGAGGGACACTGGTGTTTTTCCATGCTGATGATTTTTGCATGAGATTTTATATTATATCGTCCCACACTCAGGATTATGTTGATAAGCATCGTTTCATGTAGTTGTAGTACCCTGATGATGTACCTTTACATGATTGTTGCATATTCACTTACCATACTTGTGCTATCGGATTTCTTGTGATAGATAGATCGCTGTTCGTGCATACTTGCGATTACTGTATGATGTTAGTTACTATTCACGAGTTGGCAACTCACCCCCGTTGTGCCACAGTGTTGTGCAGGACTTACCCTCTGAGTAGTCGCGGCAGGGCATCTTTTCATCTCTACTTTTGCGGATACCGCTACGGTTGGCTGTGAAGCTTTGCTTTTAGGTGGGTTGCGGTTATCTGTTTGTACTTTGTATATTTTTTTGTTGGATCTAGTATTCTCCATCTACCACTATGTTGTATATGACTTAGAGACGACTTGTGAGGATTCAGTGTTATATTTTGTGGTGACTTTGGGTGTCGTGCTCGTGGGAGCCAGTTTTTGTTGAAAAGTTTTACTTCTTTATGCAGTTTCCTTTTATATTTCTTCGCTTCGGCGTCGTATATATGTTGTGGTGGTTGTCTCCGCCGTTGGGCGTGATTTGCTCCCGTTTGGGATGCTTTTATTATTATCTATGTTGTACTCGTTTTCGGGGTTAGTTTTTATAAAGGAGGTGCTGCCGAAATTTTTAAGAACGAAAACTAAACTTAAAGATTTTTACTTGAAAATTTCCGAATATTTAAAACTATGTTTTTCTCCGTTGATCCAGTTTTGGGTGGTTTAGATTTCTGGGTTTCGGCTTACTTAAGTTGCGTACGCCTTTAGACGTTACGTAATTTAAGTGCCGGTTACGGGCCAAATTTGGGTCGTGACAGATGCACTGGTAGGTTTCCAGTGTTATCTCAGGGTGTTCTGGGCTACACTTCGACACGACTTGTACCGCTATTAGGGGACTGACGTTTACCGCCCTCCTAGGCCCGCCATGCGATATTCTCAGATGAACAGACCGGACTGTACGGAGATTGTCACATTCAGGCTCAGTAGGAGTTCGGATGGGTTTCACCTCATCAGTCTTCTTATCGGCATCTACCTATGGGCCGTTATGCACAGCTAGTGCCGCTTGCGGTCTGTGGTTAAACCCACTGCCAGCGTAGTGTCGAGTCTTTAGAGTCCCACACAAAGAGCTATTCGCCTTTGGGCAAAAAGAGTAGAGGTCGCATGGTTTTGCGACAGGGTTCGGTCACATCCGCGCACTTGTGCACGTTTGGTGTCCGGGCAGTTATTACTAGCGGGTTTTGGTTTAAGCCAGATCCTAGTATACGTTTTGGGATTGGTTTTATCTCGTTTGTATCCGTGTTCCTCGGAACGCGGATGCGGGTGTGTATGCACAGTTGACAGAGACAGAGGCAGAGGATCTCTTTGTATTCGTGTTCCTCGAAACACGGATGTGGGTGTGTATGCACAGTTGACAGAGACAGAGGTAGAGGATTCTCATTAGGGTTGTTGACTGTTGACTTTTTCTAAACCCTAATGAGAATAGGAAATATGATTAATAATAATATTAATTAAGTATTATTGTGCCATGGTTGGGTTGAAAGTTTGACTTTGTTGACTTGTTGACTTTGTTGACCGGTTGACTAGTTTGGACTTGTTGACTATCATCATTGCATGGCTATCATTTCATGGCTATGACTTTTGGCTTGCTTTTTGTTCTTTACAACATGAGTGCATGAAATGATAATGCCATTGACATGAACCATCACAAAATACTTAATTATTATTATTATGATGATTATTTTCCTTTTGAGAGCATGGTTGTAAAAAGTCTTGCTCATTCTATCATATTGATTCTCTCTCATCCTCAAGCTCTCCCTCTTGCTCTTGCTCTCTCTCTAGCTCATGGTTCTATTGTCTCATGAGTTAAGAAACAAGAACCATAGAGATAAAACCCAAAACACTTCTCTACTTATCCTAGTATACTAGGTCTAGCAAGCCAAGTATTCTAGTTTCCTCTAGATTGAGGTTGGAGCCAAAGGTAGAAGCTTTCGGGTGGATCCATCTTCGGCACAAGGAGACGATGAGGTGAGGCTGTTCCGACCACCACAAGGAGTCGAAGAGAAGGAGTTCAAGATTAGGTATAACCCCTAACATAGTAGCTGACCTCTTAGTTAGGTTGTTAGGTAGTTTGTTTAGCAAAGATCCGGTTTTTTAGTCCATGTTACCTTTCATGAAAAATCATTTTTCACCATTTCCGCAACCCGAAAGAACCGGGGACGGGTAACGTGGACTTACAGAAATCTCGGTAAATTCTTCTAAAGAGTTGGAAACTTCTCTGTCCAGTAGAAGAAAGGTATGGGTTGGGATGTTCCATTGCTCTACGAACGCCTTAATCCACCACGTCGGAGGAGCAGAATATTGGAACAACGACGCGTAAACTGCGGGATATTGGCCGAGCTTCAGCAAATGTGTTTTCTTCGCCGACAAGATGTACCTGGCCCACTGCAAATATCCGGCCGAATGTCGGGGAGTCAATCCGATGTTGTAAGGTTGTCCCCAAGGGCGCGACTCGCCCTGGCATATGCGTCGCCCTAGAGTATCCAAAGCCGCCGGCAGCTGCATCGGTATGGAGGCAATCGAAGGTTGGAGAAGACCCTCCGAAGTCCAATTGACAACCTCCACGGCATAGTTCACCGGGGGTGCATCTGCATACGAAATCGATGAGATCGGATCCGACGACGTCGCACAAGAGAAGCTTCGACAACCTTTGATTATCTGGTCGTACCACCTACCTCACAGGTGAAGGTTTTTGTGTTCCGTATCATAATCTCTAATGAGCGCGAGAACCTCCCGGTCCACCAGTGCCTCAGGGAATCCTCCCTCTGAACGGAAAAACGGGAAAGAAAGATCGGAAGACATGTCACCTGCGAAAAAGAACAGAATCCAATTATCAGTACTATAATTTAATCTTAAAGTTCTGAGCGACACTTTAAAATTTGTACCGCATTGCAATGCAGTGGAAAGGGGACCAAAGATGGACCCACAAAATCCAGATGACAATGCATCAATTAATAAAACAGCCTCACCATTGGATGGGACTGTCAATTAATGAGGAAATCCTCAAAGAATATTCTCATTGAATGAGAAATCCCTCGGGAGAAGGAGAAAATCTCCCTTTCAGAGCAAAGCTCTATAACAGAGTGACACTTGTCAAACTCTGGTCATGAGGGAATAAAATTCCTTAAAGAGCCTAGCTTTGTAATGATGATAGAAAAATCCATCAAAGATTAATGAAAATTAATTCTTGAGAATTAAAATTCTGGGATCTTAAAGATCCATGGAAAAACTCTTAAGAGTTCTTCATCAAAAGATCAAAAGATCTACATATTATCAAAAGAGCAGAGCTCTGACTCATGGGCTAAGAAACCCTAAGAAAAGATCTGTTTAGATCTATGGGTTCATGAGAGCAAGGCTCTGTTTATGAAATCCTAAAGGGGTTTTCTTTAGATCAAAGATCTATGAAGAGCAAGGCTCTGTTAATGGGTGAAAACCCTAATTTATTAAAATTAATTTAATTTTACCTAAATTTAGTAGAGTTTTAACTCTTGAAAGTTCTTGAACAAAAGAGCAAGGCTCTGAATAAAATTCTTAAGAAGAAGATGATAATCATTTGAAGACCAAAGGTCCTGTCTATAGGCACTGAAACGCCTCTTCAACTTCTGAGTTGATCCAAGGGCTCAGATGTTGCCACCGCTGCACTCACGTGCGCGCCACGTGAGCGCAACGGTGGGGGGGGGGGCATTTGTTTCCCCCAATCAGAGCAAAGCTCTGTTTTGAATTTCAAAATTCAAAAATCGAAGCAACGCTTCAGATCCCGTGAGCTACGCGTTGCGCGCCACGTGCTGCGCGCCACGTGCTGCGCGTCACGTATCAAAAGCAGATACGCCAGCGCCAGGTGCGCTGTGCGCCACGTGTCAAAAGTAGACATGCCAGCGACAGGAGCGCTGCGCCCTAGGCAGCGCACCCCCAATCAGAGCAAAGCTTTGCTTTAAAATTAAAAATAAAATTGAAGCAACGCTTCAGATGCTGCGCTTTGCGCTGCGCGCCACGTGTCAAACAAGGTGCGCTAACGCAGTTGCGCTGCGCTCTGCGCTGCGCGCCACGTGTCAAACAAGATGCGCTAGCGCAGTTGCGCTCTGAGTTGCGCTGCGCTCTGCGCCACGTGGCGAACGAATTTGCGCTAGCGCAAAGTGCGCCGGCTCTGGAATTAAAAGAATTCCCCACCGTTAGATCAAAAGATCTAATAATAATAAATTATTAATTAATCAGAATTAGAATTCTGTTATGGAAAGATTTTTCAATCTTATTAAAACAAGAAGATTATCTTCTGTAAAACAGAAGCTTTAGGATCAAAGATCCAACGGTGGGAAATATTCCCAGATCAATCAGAGAAAGATCTCTTAAACTGATTTAACAAATCAATTGGCCCTATATAAAGGCCCCAAGACTTCAAGTCTCACATAGAAAAAACCCTCTGAAAACATTGAGAAAAATCCAAAGAGAAAGAAAGGCAAGCCTTTAGAAGAAAGAAAATCATTTCTTCATCTTTAAAGATAAAGAATTAATTCTTGAACAACAGAGATGAAATCATCTCGTAAAAAGAAGAAACATCTTCTAAAAAGATCTTAGATCTATAAAAAAGACCAAGGTCTTTTATTAAAAAGAAAAGATCAAAAGATCTAATCATAAAAATATAAAAAGAAGTATTTTACTTTATTCACAGATCTTCTGATTTATAAAGGCAGAGCCTTTTATAAAAAACAAGAACTTTTGTTCTTTGATCTTAAGGCAAAGCCTCCTTTGAAGAACATAAATCTGTTCTTTGATCTTAAAACCAATCAGAAGCGTTTTGCGCTATTAAAAAGTGCCTTGCACTCATAAACTGCGCCCTTGAGCTCTTTGGACCGGCGCTCAGCGCCAAAACATGCCACGTGTCAACCATAGACACTACTTGCGCTTTGCGCTCCTGAAACAGCGCACTGCGCTCATGGGCTGGCGCTTAGCGCCAAGCGCGCCACGTGTCACTCACTGGAGCACCCACAAACTAGCTCAGCGTGCTCATAGATTAAAAGCGCAATGCGCTAACAAACTAGCGCTTAGCGCTAAGCGCGACACGTGTCTTCCTCGTGTACGCTATCCAACAGAAGCGCAATGCGCTCTTTCCTTGGCGCAAAACGCCTGACGCGCCACGTGGCGCACTGTCAGAACATACTTTGTTCTGATAAATGCTATGCATTCAATACAAGGCAAAAATTATCAGGATCTAATGCTCAGCATTATTAAAAGGGTCGAGCCCAAGTAAAGGCTCAATAGACAGAACAATAAAATGTTCAACTCATATCAACTGAGCCCATATGCTCATAAACTTTCAAACAGATTTTAGTCCCAAATTGGACTATAGATTTCCAAACCAACATTGGTTCAAGGGCACATCTCTGAACTTCTCTGATATTTGTCATTGTAATCCTTCAACGTCTTCAGAGAGGTGACGGGTCCCGACAACCATACATTTCATAGACTATGATGTCTTTAAACTAGACTGTGGGGTCCTTAAACTCATGGACTATGACGTCCTTAACCTCAACCGTGATGTCTTAAAACTAACATTGGACTGTGAGGTCCTTAAACTCATGGACTATGTTGTCCTTAACCTCGACCGTGATATCTTAAAACTAACATTGGACTGTGGGGGTCCTTAAACTCATGGACTATGATGTCCTTAACCTCGACCGTGCTGTCTTAAAACTAACAATTGACTGTGGGGTCCTTGAACTCATGGACTATGATGTCCTTAACCTCTACCGTGATGTCTTTAAACTAACATCGGACTGTGAAGTCCTTAAACTCACGGACTATGATGTCCTTAACCTTGACTGTAAGGTCTTTAAACTCACGGACTATGATGTCCTTAACCTTGACCGGGATGTCTTTAAACTAACGATGGACCACCATGCCCCTAAACTGGAAATCGACCGAAATGTCCCTAAACTAAACAATAGAGCCCAAATGCTCTCTTGTTGGATCTAAATGATCCTGTTAAGTTGATCTTAGTCTAGAAATTAGACTAATGTATCCTTAACACACGTTTAAGTTGATCTTAGTCTTAAATGAGGTTAACGTATCCTTAAACCCAACCCCCAAACCCAAATCTAAAAAGATACGGATTTGGACTAATCCACGTCCTACGGGCGACAATGTAAATTAGTCTCCGTATACAATCCACGGGCAACCATAAACAAAACAAACACCAACGACACGAAGTGACCATCTGGAGAAAGAGAAAGTTGTTACCGCGATGCGGTAGTGTAATTAACTGCAGGGGCTTGCGCCTGCTGGGAAGAGCGTCCCCACAATAAAAAAAACCCTCAGATGAGGGGGAATCTGACGAAGTCTGCTACATCGGCCGCATCCGTTTAAACCTTCGATACATGGTGCCATAAATCAACTTGGCATCTTCGGAGAGGTGGACGGATAACACCAATTAGCATCTGCTCCGAATTTCAGGCAAGACGTACATCGCGTCTCCGCCGTGTCTTTCGGAGGGGAACACCTATTCGTAAGATTATCGAGACAGGGCATCGATACTCCAGAGTAGACTAGTGTATACGCTTCTCATCCCAGGAGGGGAGATGGTCTGTCCCACAGCCATCAGTACATTGTACTGGAGATAGTATGCAGGTGCTCATTAAGTTATGAGTTACACTGGATGGACTCATGGGGAACTGCTGGTTGGTAATATACCTATCGTCAGGTAACAGTTCCCAGGTGACATAAGTACAGCTTAGTCCGTCGACTTGACACTGCTACTTCACCTCAAGTGTGTTCCTACCGTTCTTAGATTACTACCCTACCATGGCTCTGTTGAGTCATGCAAACAGGTAGTAGTTGGGTGCATTCCCGAAGCACTTGGAGGCAGTGGCGGTTAGATAGGATTCGTCTCTCTCGGTATTGGGGGTTGATGTCGCGCTGTGTTCGGAAAGCCATTACACAAAGTCCCTGGCCAGGGCAAACGAGATTTTCTGGTAGGGATTCCAGTAGTTTCTCAGGGTCTTTTTTGGCCGCACTCCGACATGACTTATTGCACTATTAGGGGTCTGACGCTTGCCGCCCCCCAGGACCGATATGCGATACTCTTAGACGAATAGACCGGACTGTACGGAGATTGCCATAGACAGGCTCAGTAGGGGTATGGATGAGTTTGCTCGTCGACCTTCTTATCGACAGATACCTGGGTAGCCGTTACATGCAGCTAGTACCGCTGACGCGCTTATGGTTAAACCCACTGCCAGCGTACTGTCGAGTCTTCAGAGTCCCACACAGAGGGTTTCCCAGCTTCGGGCGAAACGTGTAGAGGTCGTATGGTTTTACGATAGGGTTCGATCACATACGTGTACTTGTGCGCATATGATGTTCTGACGGACAATACTAGTGGGCTTTGGTTTAAGCTGGATCCTAGTATTTGATTATTGGATTAGTTTCATCTCATAGTATTCGTGTTTCTCGGAATACGGATGCGGGTATGTATATACGGTTGAGAGGGGAATTCTTGTGATTTGATCATGATTGTTTTTGGAGAATGACACCTCAATTAGGGTTTTTCTTTATTAGTGAAATCTTTTATGAGGTGGAGGAAATGAGAGAGAAAATTTTGTGGTGTTTTAGTGAAATATGAGATTAGGGTTTCATGTTTGACTTTCTTGGACTCATATGAGTTTTGTTAACTTAGATATTTTGAGATATTTGTATGAGATATTTTCTTATGGTTTAAAAAACAAAACTCAAGCCATTTCACATTAATCTTTTTTCACAAACGAAAACAACAGATACTTTCCTCTTTCATTCTCCTCAAGCTTCCTCCTTCTCATTTCAAACCCTAACCATTTCATGGTTTGAGAATCCTAGGGTTTGTGAGACTACTAGACTCCTAATCACTCTCTACACATTCTAGGCTACTTAGTTTAGCACACCAAGTGACCTAGTTACTTCAAGTTAGAGGTTAAGCTCAAAGTTGGAACTCTCGGGTGGATCTTCTACGATTTGGAGAAGCCGACGAGGAAGCACGATCCGTTCTCACATTGAGGAGCTCACGAGGTGGAGAAGGACAGCGAGGAGGTGAAGGACAGCAAGAACTTGAGGTATAACTTTCACATATAGTAGTTAAACCTCTAAGCTAGATTGTCAGTTAAGGTTTAGTATCGATCCTGGAGTTTAGTCGATGTTACGAAGCTTATAAAAATTATTTTTTTGCAAACTCTGCCTCCCCGCAAACACGTGGGGTGCGTGGCATCGACTTACAATCAGTAATGGATGTAACTGGAGAATCATGTAGATGGATGTATATCCATGGTTCGGTCCAGTCAAGTTATATATTGAAAATGATTGTTTAGACGGATTCATATTGAATTGTAGTTTATACTTGAATCTCATTCAAGTCAGATTGATTAGACTAAGACTCAGTCTGTGTTAAACACTTTTAAAAAGAACTTGAAATCCTGATTGTTTTGATGTTATCGGTAACTGCTGCACATAGACGGCAGGATTTGTGTCTTTTTCCAAGACAATTACCGTGTTGATAACATCGTTTGTTAGACTGTCTATCTTAGATAGGCAAGCATCCATATCTCTGGCTCCCTGAGGCTCAAGAGACTGGTCCAGCTTAAACCTATGTTTACTAGGGTCCTTATTGTAATTTAGTATAACTTGAGGGGGTTTTATGTAAGAACAGTTTTGGCATACCTTCAAAATACACCTCAAGTATTTAATTATCATCTTTAGGGTTTTCATAGATATATATTTTATAAGTGTGAAATTTCTAGTGAATAGAACCTAGTTTCATAGTATATGATATTTTCTTGAAACATTGTACTTGTATTGTATTTGGATGGTTTTTTCATGTAATAGTGATTTCTTTGATTTAGAACGCTTGAAATATTTTTATAATTAAAATAGATATTTTGATAATAGATTTATATATATAATGAAAATAATTTATTTATTTTCTTGTAGAAATATCATTTTCTAAAGAAAAAATGTATAAAAATTCCATCGAGATCGAATGCTCCTTGCGGAGGTCTGCATCTCGCTCTACTAAGCCCGAGGATGTGTGATAATCTGCACCATCCCGAACGGGGTCCTCAAAATGGGTTGTAGAGACGCAATTGTATGGAAATGTTTAATACATCTTTTTATAGAAATCGGTTTTGTAAGTTTAGGGTATTTATTTGTAAAATCGTATTTTCCCGTATTCTATTTTTTCAAACTTCATCGTACTATGATAGATATGTATGTTGTGATGAGGTAGGTCATTACCTCATGAACTATCTAAAGGTACAACAATGAATTATGATGATTTATGTCGAAACTAAAGTATATGGTATTTTTCTGTAAAAATACGATAAAAGTTACAAAAATGATTCTTTTACGGTGAAACTTATTTAAATAGATTTATTAATGTTTGTCAAACAATATGTGAGAGCATGGTATGTTTTGGATTAAGAAAAGTTGAGTTTTGAAGAAAAACCGAATCGGAAGTCGGATTAACTCCGCTTCCGTCGGGTTTTAGAATTTGAAGTTTTCAGAATAGAGAAAAGAAGGGAAAGAGGGGAATTAGTAGTTTTTGAACTAGAGGGGAGAGAGAAGGAACTACGGAAGGCGTCGGGGCATCGTTTCGTCGCCGGGAACTCTTTGGAACGTCGCCGGAACTTTGCCCTTCGCTAACTCCACTTGCACACTATTGGAACTTGGGAATTTGGTAGAGTTTTTGTAGGAAATTTCTGAGTGAGGGGGTAGAAATGGAGTGTGGTATTTATAGAGAAAATTAGGGTTTAGGGGATGAAAGAAATGCATTAAAATTTGCATTAAAATAGGATTTAAAGGTGTTTTTAATTCTATGGAAAACTGGAGTTAAGGGGGGAGTCCAAGGGTCTAGGGTTTACAAAAAAATTTGGGTTTGGGCCAACAAAAATCTACGGTGGTGTCCTGTAACGCAATCTCGCCGGTCCAATCATTGAGGTGGGGGCTTGTATTGGGGCCACGTGTTCCTGTCGGTCTGAATACTAATTTGCACCTGTTTGTTTTAAGTGTGACTCTTCATTTTCCGTGCAGTGCACATGAAAAATCTTGCGCTTCTAAAACATTAAAAGAAAAATAAATAAAAAGATAATGTGGCTGGGGGGATTCGATCACAGGGGCTATATCACAGCAGTGCATGGCCTTACCAATGTGCTACAAGTACTTTCTTTTTGTTCAAAAGCAAAATAAATACTTATTGTATACACAGAATTTCAAATACCCTAATTGTATATTAACTTTTAAACAATTTTATGTACATTGAAATTAGAGTTGTTACAGTCTACCTTCCTTACAAAAATTTCGTCCTCGAAATTTATAATTTATTTTAAGGACTAGTTCACAAATAAATGAGGGTATCTTGCACGCATCTAATCTTCCCTTTTCCATGTTGATTCTTCTAGAGTGTCTTTTCTCCACATCACTCGGACCAAGTTGACTTTCTTGTTCTGAAGTGACTTCACATTTCTGTCCAGGATCTCAACAGGTTGCCGCTCACAAGATAAGTCGGGCTGTACAGTGAGTTCGGAATGATCAAGAATATGGCTGGGGTCACTCACATACCTTATGAGTTGGGATATATGGAACACATTGTGCACTTCTTCCAATGAAGGTGGAAGTGCCAAGCGATAAGCCACTTCACCGACTCGTTCGAGTATGTCGAACGGTCCAATGTACATTGGACTTAGCTTACCCCGTTTTCCACAACGGATCACTCCACGGTTCGAAGATATCTTCAGAAATACATGATCTCCCGGCCGGAACTCTAAATGGCGGCCCTTTGTATCAGCCTAGTGTTTTTGTCGATCTTGGGCTATGTGCATTCGTTCTATGATAGTACAAACTACGTCAACAGCTGCTACTATCATCTCAGGTCCAAGGAGTTCTTTATCTCCAATGTCGTCCCAACTTAATGGCGATCGATACTTCCTTCCATAAAGTGCTGCAAAAGGTGCCATTCCTATACTTGCTTGGTAGCCGTAGTTGTATAAAAACTCCACAAGATGTAGGTGATCTTCCCACGATCCTCTGAAGTCTAGCATACATGCTCTGAACATATCTTCCAAGATCTGAATAGTTCGCTCAGTCTGACCATCTGTTTGTGGATGATAAGCTGTGCTGAATTTCAGACTTGTTCCCAAACTCGCTTGTAGACTTTGCCAAAATTATGATCGAAACCTGGTATCACGATCGGAGACAATGCAGACTGGTACTCCATGAAGTCTTACGATTTCTTACATGAGTTCATGGGTATCAGAGATAGTACATTTATGATGAGTTTAAATCTTATTTAGATTCTTACCTCCATATATTTCTTTGCTAATGTCTCAGTAGATTGGCCAACTCGAAAGGGAATAAAATGAGCCAGCTTTGTGAGTCGATCCATAATAACCCATACCGCATCGTTACCCTTTGTGCTGCAAGGAAGAGCAGTCACGAAATCCATCGTGATGTGTTGCCACTTTCATTCTGGGATAAGTAATGGTTGAAGTAATCCAGCAGTCCTGTGATGTTCCGCCTTTGCTTGCTGACACACCAAGCATTTTGTGACACTTCTGGCTACTTCACGCTTCATTCTATACCACCAGTAATTTTGAATCAGATCTTTGTACATCTTTGTATCTCCAGAGTGTACTGAGTAGGGAGAGCTGTGGGCTTCTTTCATTAACTTGTCCCGAATATAACCTTTTGGTACACACAGTCTGCTGCAATATCTCAAAGATCCATCTTCATGGATGATAAAGTCTGTTCGAAGTTCACTTTCCACTTGTTCTCTGATCTTTTGCAACTTAGCATCACTTGCTTGAGCTGCTTTAATCTGATTGACAATGGTAGATTGAACTTGTAAGTTCATCAAACTTGAAGCGTTATCTGGCATGACCACTTCAATCTCCATCTGATGCAAGTCTTATTAAAACTTCCACTGAGCGGTGAGATTCATTGCTAATGGTTGGCGACTAAGGGCATAAAGTACTACATTCACCTTCCCTGTATGATATTGCAGGTTGATGTCGAAGTCCGCCATGAGTTCTAACCATTTTCTCTGCCGCATATTAAGCTCTTTCTGAGTAAACACATATTTCAGACTCTTGTGATCTGTGTATATGTTCATCCGTTCACCAAGAAGATAATGGCGCCAAATCTTAAGAGCAAAAATTACGGCCGCCAATTCCAAGTCATGCGTCGGATAATTACGCTCATGAATCTTCAGCTGTCTTGAATCATAAGCCACAACCTTACCGAGCTGATGTAGAACACATCCTAATCCCTTACCGGATGCATCACAATGCACTCCGAAACCTCCAGATTGGTCCGGTATGACGAGAATAGACGCTGATGTCAATATTGACTTGAGTTCTACGAAAGCTTGTTCGCATGTTTCTAACCACACGAATTCTTCATCTTTACGTGTGAGCTTAGTTAGGGATGTCACTATCTTCGAAAATCCTTCAATGAACCTTCTGTAATATCCAGCTAGACCCAAGAAACTTCGAATGCTCTTCACTGACTTTGGTGTCGGCCATTCACTTACTGCTGATACTTACACTGGATCTACAGATATTCCTTCGCCTGATACAATGTGTCCAAGAAAACCAACTTGATCTAGCCAAAATTCGCATTTGCTGTACTTGGCGTAGAGTTGATGTTGTCGTAGAGTTTCCAGGACAATTCGTAGGTATTCGGCGTGTTCTTTCCGACTCTTTGAATACACCAGGATGTCGTCGATGAAGATGACAACAAACCTGTCTAGGTACTCTTAGAAAACTTGATTCATTAGGTTCATAAATATAGATGGTGCGTTGGTCACTCCAAATGGCATCACAAGAAATTCGTAATGACCATAGCGAGTTCTGAATGCCGTTTTATGGATATCAGATTCTTTGACCTTCACCTGATGATAACCCGAACGAAGATCTAACTTGGAGATAATGCAAGATCCACTTAGCTAATCAAATAGATCGTCGATGCGTGGAAGTGGATACTTTTTCTTTATCGTTACTTTGTTCAAGACTCTATAATCAATGCATATTCTGTATGAACCTTTCTTCTTCTTCACAAGTAGAACTGGTGATCCCCAACTTGAAGTGCTGGGATGAATCCATCCTTTCGCTAATAATTCGTCCAATTGAGTCCGTACTTCCTTCAAACCTTCCGGACTTAACCGATACGGTACTTTAATCACTAGTTGTGCTCTTGTTACTAAGTCAATGCTGAATTCAAGAGCTCGATCGGGAGGCAAACCTGATATGTCTTTAGGAAACACATCGTCCAACTCTCGAACTACTTCTGGCTTTTATTCTTCCTCCGCTTGAATTGCCGTAATCACTGCCTTCTTTGGTTTCGTCTTGTATGTACATGGCTCTAGGGTACGGTCTCCACTTTTGAAATAGAAGACCAGATGCTCCGGAATCTCGAATACTACTCTCCTTTGACGACAGTCGATGGTAGCATAGAATGTTCTGAGCCAATCTATACCCAGAACCACATTGATGTTCGGTATGTCTAGCACCTTGAAGTCAGCATAGAATTCTCTGCTGCAGACGACCACTGGACATAGGTTGTATCCCATTGTTCCCTTCCCTGAACTGACATTCCAGCTGGATACGAGGGGTTTGACTGGAATCGCATGAGTTCGGACAAACCGTTGTGACATAAACCAACGAGATGCTCCAGTATCGAAGAGTGCGAGTGCAGGAAGTGAGGCTAAGGTATGTGGGATAAGTTTTTGGTATAGGGAAAAGATATATAGGTATATCTATGAACTGAAAGAGAATTTGAAAGATAAGTGTTACCAGTTATGACTTGGCCGGTGGCTTCAACTTCTTCCACGGTCATTGTGAAAGCCTGTCGCCTCGGCACAGTCCTCCTTGCTGGAGGAGCATTCCTCTGTCCATTCTTTGGTCCTTGAGGTATGTTCCGTTGAGCTTGATGGAACTGACGGGGAGGGGGTGCAGTCGGTCCACACAGTCATGGAGAAGGTAGTGCAAGTCTCGGAGCAGGTGCCTGGATGGCTGGGCGCTGCTGGTAAGTGATCGCTATCATGGGTGCAGCATGTGGGTTGTATCTACGATGACAAGACCCAATATCATGAGTAGCTGAGCCGCAGACTAAGCAAAGGTGATTCGCACGTCGACAATCTTTCACCAGATGTCCATCTCTCCTGCAATAGGTAAAAAAAGGCTGGGCTAAGCCGGTTGTTTGGTACTCCCGGTCTCCGGAGCACAAATGGTAGCCTTGAAGAGGCTCCTCCTGCTATCTGATTGGCAGGGCGCTTAACTCCGGCAGATTGGGGTCTTCCCCTCATCTTTACCACCACCTCATATCGACGGGCCGCTTTCAGAGCCAATTCATGAGCCGGGAAATCCTCTGTAGCTAACGCAGCTTGGATCTCCGGATTTAACCCTTGTTGGAATCGTCGGGCTCTGGTCTCATCCATCGGTATTAGGTATGCCGCGAATCTGTTAAGGTATTGTGTTAGCTGTGTAGTATGTGATATATTGAAAATTGAACTATTGAGACATATCTTACTGACTGAGCATGGTAAACTCAGCATTGTACTCATCCACTAATTTGGTCCACATCGAACCCTGTTGTAGGTGGATGAACTTCTGTTCCATGTTGAATTTGGAAGTCTCGAGGAAGTACTTTGCGTCGAACATATCGCGGAAAGTCCTCCATTCGATCGGCTGGGTGAGACGGCATTCTTCTGCTTTCTACCAGACCCGTGCATTGTCAGTGAGCTGCAACTTTGCAACTCGAACCCAAGCTATCTCTGGCACTTGTGTCGCTGCCGGGTCATCTTCAATACTCTGAGCCCATTCCTCGGCTTCTAGAGGGCTCTCTTTTCCCTAGAATTGCTTGAGGTGCAAAGCCCTGAATTGCTTCACCCCAGGTGCTTCCGCCTGTGGACGGTTCATCAAGATAGCAGTCTGCTGCTGCTGTCCCTCCAGAAGGCTGCGGATCACCTCAAGCCGTCCACCTCTGGGCTTGGATCGGGGCAACGTGTCCCTGTTGGTCTGAATACTAATTTGCACCTGTTTGTTTTAAGTGTGACTCTTCATTTTACGTGCAGTGCACATGCAAACTCATGGGCTTCTAAAAGATTAAAAGAAAAATAAATAAAAAGATAATGTGGCTGGGGGGATTCGATCACAGGGGCTACGTCAGAGCAGTGCAAGGCCTTACCAATGTGTTACAAGTACTTTCTTGCTGTTCAAAAGCAAAATAAATAGTTATTGTATACACAGAATTTCAAAATACCCCAATTGTACATTAACTTTTAAACAATTTTATATACATTGAAATTGGAGTTGTTACAAGTATGTTGGACAGGTTGTCCAAGCGGATACCGTGGAAGGCATGGCACAGGATACTGATTAAATTCAGTGTATGATATAGTCTAAGAAGTTTGTTGGATTTGGAGTTCATATGTGAACTGGGTCCCATCAGATATCCAGACAAATTCTAAGACAGGTATTGCTTATTTCGGGAGATGGTCTTTCTCCGTGAAGTTGAGATATAGAGAGATAAAGATAGAAATATTGGAGCGGATCCACTCACCGAGGCTATTTCTCGAACACAAAAGTTTCACAAACGAGCTTTGTGAGATTGATTTGTAGAGAAGTTGGGTGTTCGGTATCACACGGGCTGTGAGTATGCGACACCGCAATAATTAGCCTTAAGTGCAAGTGGGAGATTGCTGGCTATAGTGCCCTCAAGGCAATTATTGTAATCGCAGACAGGTAATTATAATGATTGAGGGAGGACCTATACAGATAGAACAGTTTTACTCAAGATGATAGTATGCTATCTGGTTTGTCTTTATCATCATGTACATGCATTATGCGGTACTACATATCATTATTACATGCTGATAGAGCCCATAGGATTCTTGCTTGACTACCAGCATTATGATGGCGATCATATACGTGGGAGATGGGTGGTCTATAAGCACATCCTTAAATGTCCCTAGTCGAGAGAGTATCGAGACCGGGCATTGATACTCCGGGGTAGACTAGTGTGTACTTATCAAGACCCCGATGAGGGGCAGTAGCCGGTCTCACAAGCCATTGGTGTCAGTTTGTCACCTAAGATAGTATGCAGGTGCTCATTGGATTATGAGTACACTTGACGGACTCACCGGGAACATATTAGATGGTATTATACCTATTGTCAGATAGCAGTTCCCAGGTGACATATGTACAGGTTAGTCTGTCGACCTGAGATCGTCATTTATCTCGTGTGAGTTTCCACTGTACTTTGATTACTACCCTACCATTGCTCAAAGGAGTCATGCAAATAGGTTTTAGTTGGGTACAGTCCTGAGCCACATGAAGGCAGTGAGCGAATCGTCGGGGATTCCTCTCTCCCGGTATTGGGGGTTGATGTCGTGTAGTGCACGGGTGACCATCACCAGAAATCCTTTACCAAGGTAGACGATAATTACTAATTTGGATCAGCAGTTTCTCAGTTAGTGATGGGCTTCATACCGACACGAAATATCGCGTTATTAGGGGTCTGGATTTATCCACCTCTCTAGACTCGATATACGATACTCTTAGACGAATAAACCGGACTGTACGGAGATTGTCATGGACAGGCTCAGTAGGGGTTCAGATGAGTTTGCTCGTCGGCCTTCCTTTCGCTCAATACCTGGGTAGCCATTACATTCAGCTAGTGCTGCTGACGTGCTTGTGGTTAAACCCATTGCCAGCTTATTAACGAGTCTTTAGAGTCCAACATAGAGGGTTTCCCTGCTTCGGACGAAATGATGTAGAGGCCGTATGGTATTACGGTAGGGTTCGCTCATATAGGTGCACTTGTGCACGTATCATGATTCGGACGGATAATACTAGTGGGCTTTGGTGTAAGCCAGATCCTAGTATTATATTATTGGATTATTTTCGTCTCTTTGTATTCGTATTTTTTGGAATACGGATACGAGTATGTATATACAGATGAGGGGTATTCGTGTAACTTATTACAGGGTGCTTCTAGAAGATAACACCTCATTTTAGTTTTAATTATTTTGGTTAAATGGTTAAATAATGTGGAGGGATGAGTTGTGTTGTGGTATTAAATAAAGCATGGCTCACTTGGTGACTCATGGGGCGACTCATGGTTTACTATTTTGACATTCTTGATATTTGTGAAGTGAATTATTGGTTTGCTTCAAGAGATTCTTTACACAAAAAAGACTTAGCCATTCTTGAGAGAATGCTATGCTCTACACTCTCATCTCCTCAAGCTCTCTTCTTCTTCTTCTTCAAACCCTTAATGTCTCATATGTTGAGAAACCCAGGGTATTTTGAGACAAACTAATCCATCATTAGACTCTACATCCTCTAGGCTATCTAGTTTAGCGAACTAAGTACCCTAGTTATCTCAGCTTTGAGGTTGGAGCTCGAACTACAAATTCTCAGGTGGATCATCTTCAATGGAGGGAGACCGGAGGCCAAACTCGATCCATGACGCCTTAAGGAGCTTATGAAGATGGTAAAAGACTGAAGGACACGGATCATTCGGTATAACCATTCTAACTCCTCTTTAGGTTGCTATCTTATAGGTTTATGGTAGATCCGGATTATCAGGTTGTTCTAGCGCCATTTTATAAAACTTTTGTTTCGCAAATGGTAACAGTAGATGGCCAGGGCACTGACATAACCCAACACTATCCAATAAGTGTAACAGGTGTACTCTCCTAATCAAGGAGCTCTCGCAATCTGAAAGAAGGTAAAGGGAAGAGACAACCGAATAATCCTATTCAATTTCTTCAGAACTTATGGTCATCCTCGACTAAAGTAACTTCTTCGAGTTCGTCTGTAACTATACGATGGCCGTTCCATGCAATATGGATCATCGTAGTGATACGACGTATTCTGAAGAAATGCAAAGGGTAAAGTAGGAGTGGCAGGGATACATACGACTTTGTCGCGAATCAAGTCAAACCAAAAAGCAAAGGGTGTAAGTAGGTTTGGTCAAATTGGTTCATGACTTTTTAAGGTAAGTCAGGGGTCACTGTACCAGAGGGAGAGAGAAAAGAAACACTCAGCATGCACTCTATCAAGATCAGACTGGTTATCACTTTATCTGATCAGGATGGTTCCCACTGTTTCCTCGAATTCTCTTTCAAACCTTAAAAGGAGAACTAGTCGGGATCATTTAAGTGAAAAATCTCCTGAGGAGTATTGCGTACTCATCAGTAGGAATCGGGACCCAACTATCATCATGTGATAACTTGACGGAATCCACTCAAGTCACCACACTCCAGAAGGTATGCGCATGCCTGGCAAGTTTCCCATATGCATGAAACTCCCGATATGGTTTTTGCCCCAAGCGGCTTATGACCTTGACAGAGGTCAACATATCATAAGTCGCAAGTCAAGTTCAACCCGTCATTGTCCTGAATTAATTTAGACCCACCCACACAAGCCCTTGACAGAGATCGACATAACCTTGCGACCGTCCTAAATAATCACATATCTATGCAAAAGAAAAGTATTACAGAGCTACCAAACACTATGCCTCGGCAAAGGTTGATATACGCAGCACGAATACTATGCAATACTAATCTAAAGTGACGAAGGGCTATGGCTGGTTTTTGGCGAAAAACCTTTAACGTAATGAACTTGATATCGTTGAAGGAACTCGAGTGGCTTTGAAATGGAGTGGTTTAACCTCCGCATTTTAAAACTAGTAACATAAACTTTTGCTTAAGAGCGAACTCCCAGTGAAGAGATCAAGGCTCTTCCCTCATAGAATGAGGTACTGGATATTCCTAACCAAATACCTCTATGCAAAGCAAAAGAATACGACTAAAAGTTTTGAAGAAAACCGAGTAGTTTTAAAATTGGTTCCGACAACATCATTTAGGTTTATTTTTCCTTGCATTATTTAGATAACGCGTTCCCATCATTTTATGTTTCCAAGCCACAAAAGAAACAACCAAAATAATATGCTTTTTACATGCCATCCGCATTCACCACGGGGCCTCGCCATGCACCATTAGGTTACTTAACTAACGACAGAGCGGGGGCTGGACTAGCGTGGAAGCAAAACATATAGAAGCATCTACTAAATATATAGTGTATATATCAATATCGCAGGCAGATAATAGTTATCACAGCAGATAAAATCATCATAAGCATGCGAACAACAATATGGAATAGCGGATAATCTAGGATCCCCGCATTTCATTCGAGCCATAAATGAAACGTGACGTTCTCCGGTCGTGTGGATAGCCAGTGCAATGAAGATCCTAGACCCCTACAAGTGCAGCAAGTTACCCACCAATCCCTGAAGTGAGGCAACCCCAATTAACAAAGTGAGTGGGCCACCGAGCACTTCATGGAATCCAGTAACTTGAGCACCCCTCCTTAGGTCAACCATACCCTCTACGAGTGCGACGAATAGCCCGCCAATTCTAGGGTAAGCCCCCCGGTCTCAACGCCATAAGATGTGGGCCCGTTGCCCTCTAGAACCCGGCTATTCGAGCACTCCTTCGTGGGGTAATCCTAGTACAGAAAAGAAAATATATATACAACTGCGACATCGACCTCAACCTGGTCATGCTCCAACAAAAGAATATATAAACTGGCAGTAATGGCAGTCCATACGTCGGACGCTCGCCCCACAATAATGAATATACAAATGAATCAGAATTGTACAGCTAACATTGCACACAAGGCTATCCATCACGACAATCCGCACAAACCATAACCAGATATATATATAACTGCAGATGCAAGCAACACCAGAATGTGTGCAATCCCGTCTAAATGAACATATAGCAATTAGACGACGTTCAGCAACACATATACAACATCACAGATACCAACGATACAAAAGTTTCGAGTTTTTAAAACTCTCGAGTTGTCCCAAAGCTAAGATGACACAAAGTGAAATCTGGGATAAATCAAACAACACGAAAAATACCATTTTACAAAACCCAAGACACAGAATGAAAACGAGCTCCATTGGTGAACAGTGAATCGGCGTCGCCGGCCAAAAACCCAATCTCGACGGGCCAATCATGATGGAATCTTCTCGTTTTCAGTGTGTCTTAATCTAGTCTAGATGACGCTTCTGCACTTGTTTAAAAAAATTTTAGGGACCATAAAATTTTTGACAGAAACTGGGTTTTTGAAAATGGTGTTTTCCCTTTTGAAACTTGAAGCATCGCCAAACACTAGTTTATGGTGTTTGGGTGGCTCTGATACCATGTTGGGATCCGATGCCCACACCGCGGAGGCAGCGGGCGATGCGGAAGTGAAAACATAAGCATTTTGCGGGCACCGGACGCTCACATTCGAGGATTCGAACTAAACACCCTAAACTAGTAAGCTAAAACATGCAAGGTTGAGAAATACAACGTTTGTCGCGTGTCCACCCAATTGTGGTAGACGTCTCCAAGCTCGTAGCCGCCGGGAACGCGGTTGAGTATCGATCACCCTTACCGAAGATAATCCACTTGAGGGAATGCGGAGGAGTCTCAAACCTGTAACATTTCAGAAAATATAAAATATTATTTTTGGAATGTAATATTAAAATAATATATTTCGCGAAAACTACTCGATTTGCGAATTTGGGGTTTTTGTAAAATGGTATAAATATATACCAATATTTGTCAAATAATTGGAGATTAAAATGATTTATTCATTTAAAAATATATTTATTGGATTTGGCATTTTTATAATTAATTATATGCAAGTTTAAAATTAAACTTGATTAGTGCACTACTAATCGCGATTAGGCCAAATCTATCTTATTAATTAATCATGGTTAGTGCACCATGACATGTTGCATTTTTGTTACATGTTTGTTTATTGTATTTGGTTTTATTTATTATTAGAAGAAAAAGAGTATTATTGAGGAGAGAGAGAGGGGGGACACACTTATGACATGGGGCATGAGCATGAGAAAGAGTGGCATGCCATGTGTGTGAGGATAAGAGAGAGAGAGAGTGGGCTGCCCCCTTTCACATTTCTCCCTTTGTTTTCTTCTTCTTCCCCATCCTCAGACTCCCTCCACCTCCACCTCCATGTATCATCTCAATTTCTTCACTAAAACCCTATATCCCCTTCATAAAAGTTGATCCCCACCTCATCCTACACCCTCCGGACCTTTCAATGTTGGATTTTGAAGATTTTGAGCAACTCAAGAAAATTCTTCAGTAGCCAAATGAGGTAATTCCTACACTTCTAGTTTAGTTTTTGAGTTTCCTAGCACCCTATAGTGGTTTAGAGTTAAATCGATTTAGATTAGTGATGTTTGGAAATTCCATGGGAAGGTTTAGACGTTTGTGTGGACTTGTGATCTGTAGTGGGTGTTTACTTAACTCTTAGTGGTGTTTTACTGGCCAAGACCCGAGATTAGCACCAAAATACGAACTTAGAAATTTTCCCGTGTCGGTTTTGTGATATTTTGTAGCCTACAGGGTATCAGGAGCTATCTGGGGTAGTTTAAGGAAAATCAAACAAGTCCAGTGATCTAGATAAATGACCAGAAGACCACCACCAAAGTTCGAGCCAATTCTACCTTAATATGGCCGGCGAGCTCGGAGATTCTGGTGATGTCTCCGGATTTCTGTTGGGTTCTAGGGTTGGGTTTTCGGCTATAGATCCTAATCCCTATAACCTATTCCCTGTACTTGATTGTTTAGTCCCAATTAACCTGAGATGAAATTTAGGAGTGATTTCTTATGTTGCTGAATTTTGTATTTGTGATTTATAAACTTGGGTTTTGGAAATCGATATTATATTGGATTGTTGGTCGTTTGTACGTCAACGACGAGGGTTGTTTGGTTGTTTTTGCATGCGTAAGATATAGGTTCTAACCTATGAGCACTTCGTGTGCCTTTTCGGATTTCGGAATTTATTTTAATAGCATTGCGATTGTGTATTGATTGTTGGTACCTTCGCGTGGATTCTAAGACGACGAAGCACATCGACTATGGCTGAACAAGGAGTTCCGCAGGTGAGTAGATTTATATCTATGGGGGAAGTCGGGTGGATGGCGTATAGCACCCCCGCAAATATTGATGTGATATATAGTTTGGAGACAAGATATGCCACGACTTAAGGTCATAGTTAATGGTTTTAGTGTGAAATGATATGATAAAAATGATGTCTCGAATTGATATATAAGGATATGAAACATGAATGCGAATCACGATATATATATATATATATATATATATATATATATATATAGTTGCAAGAGAACAAGTATGAGATTATAGTGGCATGATATGAGGTCGATAAATACGACATGAGATTAATAAGATGACTTGATGTGAGATATTGATATGATGAAAAGAGTATACGATGAGATATGATGACTTGGTTTGATATGTCCTTATATGGATGCGAGGTGATATGAGATAATTGATAGCTTTGTCGGTCCCATGATATGAGATTGATACGGATGTGACCTGAGATATAGGTATATATATAATTATGATAATAATGAGTGATATACCGTACGAGACTTAGATCTGTACCTTCATTGTTGTATAGGTCGATAGAATCCCTATTCTGTTTGTTGTTGATGTACGATGGTTTACCGCACGCGATGTTTTACTGGATGATTGATCCATACTCTTGACTAGAGGATGCCGTACGATGGATTATACCGTACGTAATGTTGTGAGGCTGGATGCCGATTGATAGATTCACCGACTCGGATATGTTATATATATTTAATCCCTGTCTACACCGCTTAGTTTAGCCTTTACGTAGGTGTTAGATTAGATACGTATACCTTATAGAATTGCGCTCATGATTTACTTTCTAATACGTTCATGATATTCTCATTGCATTACATATACCTGTGCTAGTACACTTGCACAATTATCGATGATGTGTATGTTACACTTACACAGATTTGCCGGCTCACACACTTTCATCATCGATAATTGCTATGTCACTTACACCATAGAATTGCTACATCGGGGTATTACTCTTAATTGTTCAGTACTGTCACATGACTCGTTGGCATGATATATTGCTATGCTCACATTATTATGCTATGTTGCATGATATACTTTCTATGCTCACATCATTATGCTATGTCGCATGATATACTTGATATGCTCACATTTCTTTTCTATGTTTGCATACATCATGCTTTATGATTTTACGCATTGAGATGCTGTTTTCATGAGATCTCTGAATTTGAGAACCGCAGTTACATTTCAAAGGAAATTATGTATTATTTTAAAAAGTGCTTTTTCTCTTGATACGATATTTAGAGGCATCCACCATGAGTTTTCTCGGTTCTGAGCTATGAGTATACCCGATTCGAGGTGCGGTAGGCACCATCTACGGGTACATGGTGGACCCTGTAACAACCCTAATTTTCCTATACACTTTTCTATACAAATTTTTTTAAATTTTTAAAAAATCCATAAAGGAGCATTTTAACCTGAGCACAATATATATATATATATATATATATATATATATATATAAGTAATTATTTTGTTTTTAAATAACTCCATTTTTAGTGTACATAAAATTGTTTTAAAATTAAAGTGTACTTGGGGTATTTAATGTTGCTGTTACCACTTTAAGTAATTATTTAACACCATAATTACAAGAAGGAGCTTGTAGCTTATTGGTAATACCTTGCACTACTGAACCAAGCCACCAGAGTTCAAATCCCATGCCCCACATTATTTTTGTATTCATTTTGTTTTAATTTTTTTTGAAGTCAACGGTCAAAAGGCCATAACTCCCAAAATATGTACTGGACAACAAAAAGTAAATATACCAAATTATACCCCCGAAGAATCCTCGGCCATTAGAGCCCTGACTCGGCCCGACTCGGCGACGCCGGCCGGACTTGGCCGGACGGCCGAGTCACCAACAGAGAAAAGTTGGGTCTTGACCTGGTCCACCCTCCTGCATACTCTAAATGCTTGGATCGGTTATCATTTGGCCAATAAATCCCTTTTAATCCTAGGTTTAATGAGTTTTAATGAATTTTTATATATTTTTATATATTTTTTAATTAAAACCCTAACCCTAGCCTAACCCTATATAAACCCCCATACCCTCTACCCTCTCACCCTACATTCCTAAGTCCACTCTCTAAAAATTTCAAGAGAACTTGGTACGCTATAAAACGAGCGAAAGGCGAAGCGCTGACGAAATCGACGGCGAAATTCTGACGATCGTGCTAGGATCTCTCAACGACGATTCGACGCACCGGCAAACCCTCTACCTCTCTCTTACTCTCTAACGTTGTCCAAACCCGTAAGTCCTCCTTTTCTATCCTTCTTTTGTTTCATTAAAATACGACTTTATAAACCCGACGGAAATCGGAACAAACCGATTTCCGATTCGGTTTTCTATCAAAACTCACTTATCACTAATTCCATAATGCTTAAACATATTCATGTGGAGATGAACCATGCATCTATAGTAGATTTGTAGCGAGAACTGTAGTATTCCTCGTTTTATACGTGGATGACATTCTCTTAATAGGAAATGACATTCTTATGCTACAATCTGTCAAGGGGTTCTTGTCACACAGGTTCTCCATGAAAGACCTAGGTGATGCCTCATACATCCTGGGGATCCGGATTCATCGTGATAGATCCAAGAGGATATTAGGACTTTCACAGTCCAGGTACATCGACGCCATACTGAAAAGATTCAGTATGGAAGATTCCAAGCACGGTAACCTACCGGCTTGTCACGGGATCACCCTCTCTAAAGAGATGTCTCCCAAGACTGATTTGGAGAGGGATCGCAAGTCTATTATACCCTACGCTTCTGCGGTAGGCTCTATAATGTATGCGATGTTGTGTACCAGACCGGATATAGCTTATGCACTGAGTGTAGTAAGCCGGTATCAGTCAAACCCTGGGGAGAAACACTGGATAGCGGTAAAGAACATTCTCAAGTACCTGAGAAGGACTAAGGAGATGTTCTTGGTGTATGGCGGAAAAGGCCTCCAGATCGAGGCCTTTGCTGACTCCAGCTTCCAGAGTGACAAGGATGATTCCAAGTCCATGTCGGGTTTTGTCTTTACCCTCAATGGAGGGGCGGTGTGTTGGAAGAGTTCCAAACAGGAAACCGTTGCAGACTCGACGATGGAAGCAGAATACATCGCTGCATCTGATGCCGCAAAAGAAGCTGTCTGGATAAGGAAGTTCTTCAAAGAACTTCAGGTGGTTCCGTCCATTGTTGATCCAATACCTCTGTATTGCGACAACAACGGGGCTATAGCTTTAGCGAAGGAACCCAGGTCCCATCAGAGATCCAAACACATCTTGAGGCGGTATCACCTGATCAGGGAGATCGTGGATCGCCAAGAGATCGAGGTTCGGAGGGTCGCTTCAGAAGATAACACTGCAGATCCATTCACCAAGGCCTTGCCCCAGACTCAGTTCGAGCGGCTGATCGAGATGATAGGTCTTCGATACGCCAGTACATGGCCTTAGTGTAAGTGGGAGATTGTTAGTGTATATGCCCTAGAGGCCATTACTGTATCATACTAGTTTGTATATTACTTAATGGAAGCTTGGGATATTCACCTTGTATAAACAATCTTGTTCAATATAGTAGTATGCTACTTGGTTTGTTTCTACTTCAATGTGTACATGTGTTTATTTTAGTATATCACCTATACACATTAGTGGAGCCCTTAGGATCTTTGCTTGATTACCAGCGTTGTGATGGCAGTCACACTAGTGGGGGCTGGGTAATCTATAAGCACATCCTTATACAGGTCCCTAGTCGCAGGACTATCGAGACAGGGCATCGATACTCCGGAGTAGACTAGCGTATGCGCTTCTCATCCCAGTGTGGGAGATGGTCTGTCCCACAGCCATCAGTACGTCGTACTGGAGATAGTATACGGGTGCTCGTTAGGTTACGAGTACACTGGACATGACTCGTCGGGAACTGACCGGTTGGTATTATACCTATCGTCAGTTATCAGTTCCCAGGTGACATGAGTACAGCTTAGTCCGCTGACTTGACACTGTCACTTCGCCTCGAGTGTGTTCCCACTGTACTTTGATTACTACCCTACCACGGCTCAAAGGAGTCGTGCAAACAGGTAGTGGTTGGGTACAGTCCCGAAGCACTTGGAGGCAGTGACGGTTAGACAGGATTCGTCTCTCCCGGTATTGGGGGTTGACATCGCGCTGTGTCTAGGAGAGCCATTACACGAGTAGTCCCTGGCCAGGGCAATCGAGATATACTGGTAGGCTTCCAGTGTTATCTCAGGGTGTTTTGGGCTTCACTCCGACACGACTTGTACCGCTATTAGGGGACTGACGTTTACCGCCCCCCTAGGCCCGCCATGCGATGTATCAGACGAACAGACCGGACTGTACGGAGATTGTCACATTCAGGCTCAGTAGGAGTTCAGATGGGTTTCACCTCGTCAGTCTTCTTGTCGGCATCTACATGGGGACCGTTACGCACAGCTAGTGCCGCTTGCGGTCTGTGGTTAAACCAACTGCCAGCGTAGTGTCGAGTCTTTAGAGCCTCACACAGAAAGCTATTCGCCTTTAGGCAAAAGAGTAGAGGTCGCATGGTTTTGCGGCAGGTCGCATGGTTTTGCGACAGGGTTCGGTCACATCCGTGCACTTGTGCACGTACAGTGTCCGGACAGTTAACACTAGCGGGCTTTGGTTTAAGCCAGATCCTAGTGTACGTATTGGGATTGGATTTATCCTGTTTGTATTCGTGTTCCTCGGAACGCGGATGCGGGTGTGTATGCACAGTTGACGGAGAGACAGAGGCGGAGGATTCTCATTAGGGTTGTTGACCGTTGACTATTGACTTTTTGCTCAACCCTAATGAGAATATGATATGTGATTAACCATTATATTAATTAAGTATTATGGTGACATGGTTGTTGAGGGATTGACTTTGTTGACTTGTTGACTTTTGTTGACTTGTTGACTTTGTTGACCGGTTGACTAGGCTTGACTAGTTGACCATCATGATAACTATAGCTATCATTTCATGGCAAAGACTTTTGCTTGCTTGCTCTTTTGTGCAAAATGAGTGCATGAAATGATATGGCTATGGTTGCCTAAACCATCACATAATACTTGATTGATATGAGGTGTTATGATTGTTTTGGATTATGAGAGCCAAATGAGAAAAGTCTTCTCTCATTCTTTCATGCTCACTCTCTCTATTGTTCTTGAGCTCTCATCTCTTCCTCTTGCTCTCCCTCTCTTGACTCTATGGTTCACTTGTCTCATGAGTTGAGAACCAAGAACCATAGATAAAATCCCATACAAACTCTTCTCTACTCACTCTAGTTCACAAGGTTTAGCAAACCGAGTGAACTAGTTTCTTCAAAGATCGAAGAAGAAGCCAAAGGTTGAAGCTTTCAGGTGGATCTATCTTCGGCGCAAGGAGACGACGGGGAGAAGCCGATTCGGACGACCATCGAAGCTTGAAGACGAAGGAGTTCGAGAAAAAGAAAGGTATAACCCCCTAACCGAGTAGTTAGCAACTCGTAGTTAGGTTGTTAGTTAGATGTTTAACAAAGATCCGGTTTTGAGTCCATGTTACCACCTCTAGAAAAATTGTTTTTCACCAAATTCCGCATGCCCGAAAGTACCGGAAGAGGTAGCATGGACTTACAGTGGTATCAGAGCCAGGTTAAACTCTATCTAACATGTTAGCAAAGTAGCTATAAGATCGATCAAAGAAAAAGTCACGAAACGAACCCGAATAGTCAAGTTTCTGTCGATTTTTATTCTGTTCAAAAGTTGATAATTTTCATCTTAAAAATCGGCTCAGGCTTTTATTTGAATAACCACCAAATTTGGTCCCACGATCGATTCAAAGGGCCGCGGAAACGCGGCGGGAGCACGCTCCCGCCGCGGTTCCGCGGTCGAGTTGACTAGGCCGGGGTCCATCTTTGGTGCAGTGTTTTTCTGGGGTTGTTTTGGGATTTTTGGAATATGTATTTTCTGCCCAGATTTTCCATAACGAAAATTTTGTATTTGGGGCCTATAAATCCGTATTTTGATCGAACTTCTAAAAGACTTAAGCTGACGGGTTTTTCTGTGATGTGATATTTGTATTGAACGTCTGCTAATCGCTATATGTCGATTAGTGGGGGTTATACAAATCTGTGATCTGTAATGTCATTGGAATGTGTATATGAATTCATTGGATTGTCGCGGGTGAATAGCCGGGGGGTTATGAGACGAGAGTTTTCTTTTCTTTCAATTCATGTAAATTTGTAAATTGATGTAATAATTATTTGTATGGCCGCACAACCGGGTCGGGGTTGTAGCCGTCATTGTATAATTTCTTTTTACTGTTTTTGCTCCTAGGATAGATCCATGAAGGGGGTGCACAAACTACCGGGTATGCCGAAGTGCCGAGTGGCCTACTCACGGGGATGAGGGAGGTTGCTTCGCTTCGGGTACTTGGCGGGTAGTTTGCCGCACCCGTAGGGGTCTTGGGTGGGGTATTGGCTATTCACCGCGACCGTGTAATCTGCTTTTCGTTACAGGCTCGTACGAATTGCAGCTTCCTAGTATATCCAATGTGTTCATCTGTGATCTGAAATGTCTATCATTGCAATATATCTATATATGATATTATTTAGGCGTTGCTTATGTTTTACAGCCGCGCTAGCCCAGCCCCCGCTCTGTCGTTAGTTAAGTAACCTAACGGGTAATGACGGGGCTTCGTGGCGAATGCGAATGGCATAAGCGTACGTCATATTTTGGTTGTTTTCTGCAATGGTAGGATTAAATGATGGGACGCATTAAAAGAACTAATGCAAGAATATCGCGCATTAAAAGAACTAATGCAAGAAAATAAACCAAGTAAAAGTCGTTGGAACACTTTCGAAAAACCACTCGGTTCTTTTCAAAACAAACTTTAAATGCGGAGTTTGAGCCACTCCTTTTAAAAGCTATCTCGTTCCATCGACCATATCAAGTTCACTACGTTCACGGTTTCGCCAAAACCATTCGTAGCCCTCCGTCGTTTCACATAAATAGTCAATAGTATTCAAGCTATATATGTTGGCCAAAGTCAAGGCATAGTGATTGGTAGCTATTGGGTATTCATGTGTAGCATAGATAGATGCGTTGGTTTGGGACAGTCGTACTGCCATTTTGGCCAAAGTCAAGGGTAGGTACGGGTGGATCCAAATTAACCTGGATAATGACGGGAAGAACTTGACATGTGACTTATGATATTTTGGCCAAAGTCAAGGTCATAAGAGCATGGGGCAAAAATCCACATCGGGAGTTTCTTAAGTACTGAAACTTGCTAGTGTTGCATACCATTTGGAGTGTGATGATTCTGGTAGGATTCCTTCAGTTTCGTCACGTGATGATATTTGGATCCCGATCCTACTGTGAGTATATGCTACTCCTCGGGAAATTTCTCACTTAACGATCAATGCTATAAACCTAGTAGGTGTCTAGAAAGGTGTTAGCGGGGCTACGCCCCCAGGGAAAAGAGGTTCTTAAATTAAGGAACTTCGCGAAAGCGTTGGAAAACCTCCCTCGAAGTACCGACACCAGCCTGGCCGAACGGTTAAGCAAGTATTGTACGGTGAGATTGATCCTGACTAATTCTTCCTTTTTGGTTTGAGGAGGGATTCGAGAAACAGTGGGAGCCATCCTGTTTAGACAAACTAAAAACCACTCTAAACTTGCAAGAGCATCATGCTGAGTGTTTCTTCTTCTCTCTCCTAATTGCAGCGACCAATCGACATGACTGGACTTAAGTTACTTCTAGATAAAAACATACTGACAGGGCCAAACTACAAAGATTGGCTTAGGAATGTCAAAATGGCAATCACTTACGACAAGCTGGGGTATCTTCTTACCACCAAAGCTCCCCCTGTCCCAAGTCCCACCTCCAGCGTCACGGATAAGGAAATCCGTAAGACCTGGGAGATTGATAGCGCGAAGGCCAAGTGCCTCGTACTTGCCTCTATGGACAACGAACATCAGAGGAGGCACAAGAATATGGACCTTGAATTCATATTTCTCCATACAAAAGAACTGTATGGAGAGCAATCTCGTATCGCAAGATACGAAGTGTCGAAGAAGTTATTTTCGGCAAAGTTGGCCATCGGATCATCGGTAGCGGAACACGTGCTTAAGATGATTGGCTTCATTGAGGAGCTCGCGGAACTTGGAACCACGTTGGAGAATGAGCTCTATACTGACTTGATTCTCCAGTCCCTTCCTTCCACTTACGCCCAGTTTATACTGAACTTCAACTTACAAGAAAAAGAAGTTGAACTTTCAGAACTCCTCAACATGCTGAGGAGTGCAGAGGGCACCCTACAGAAAGGTAGGGAAACATCCACTTTGTTTGTAGGAGGATCTTCCTCTTCTAGGTCCAAGGCGAAAGCCAAGGGAAAGAAGAAGAAAGCCTTCGCCAAACCAAGGGGCGGTGTTAGTAAAGTGGATACGAAGGGAAAAGCAAAAGCAACAAAGAAAGTGGGGCCGCTTGTGGATAAAGAAGAATGCTTCTATTGTCATAAGAAAGGTCACTGGAAGAATGATTGCATGGCTTGGAAAGCCAGGACACAGGAATTGAAGCAGGTTGCGGCTTCAGCTTCAGGTGTGTATGTTATTGAAAACTGTCTTTCAATAAACTCTACTTCCTGGGTATTGGATACCGGATCAGGATCTCATATATGTAATTCTTTGCAGGCGTTGAGAAACCGTAGGGTTTTGAAGGCAGGTGACATGACCCTCAGAGTTGCAAACGGAGCTAGCATGGATGCTAAGGCCGTGGGGGACTATCACCTGGGAATGTCAGATGGACATGTTTTGGTTTTGCGTAATTGCTTTTTTGTACCCAACGCAACTTGTAATATCATTTCTGTGTCTTTAGTTTCTAAAGAAGGTTATGAATTTGCGTTTGTAAGTAATGTTGTAAACATTCACCTTAATCAAGTTTTGATTGGGTCAGGTACATTGAGCAATGGTATATATGTATTAAACCAACCACAGATTTTCAATGTCCAGAATACACACAAAAGAAAGTCTCCGGAAATAAATCAGACTTTCTTATGGCATTGTAGACTGGGTCACATCAATGAGAGAAGGTTGACGATGTTACATACAGAAGGATTTTTGAATCCGTTCGAATATCAATCGTATGCCACTTGTCAATCCTTTCTCAAAGGAAAGATGACAAAGACTCCGTTCACTGGACACGGAGTAAGAGCGAGCGAGCTCTTGGGACTCGTACACAGCGACGTGTGCGGTCCACTGTCTACACATGCGCGAAGCGGTTATTCTTACTTCATTACTTTTACGGATGACTTTTCAAGGTACGGTTATGTCCTCTTAATGAAACATAAGTCCGAAGCCTTTGGAAAATTCCAGGAATATAAGAATGAAGTAGAAAAACAAACCGGCAAAAGTATCAAGATTCTAAGATCGGATCGAGGTGGAGAATACTTAAGTGCCGAGTTCCTGAATTATTTAAAAGAGAACGGAATTCTCTCTCAGCTTACTCCTCCATACACTCCGCAACATAACGGTGTATCGGAGAGACGGAACCGAACCCTATTTGATATGGTACGGTCCATGATGAGTAACGCTGAGTTACCGCGATCATTCTGGGGGTATGCGCTAGAATCAGCTGCATACCTTTTGAACCGAGTTCCAACTAAGACTGTGCCTACTACACCATACGAAATGTGGTATGGGAAGAGACCCTGTCTTAAGCACATTAAGACATGTGGAAGTCCAGCTTTTATTAAAAAGCTGCATGCGGACAAGCTCGAGGCACGCTCAGTACAGTGCAAGTTTGTGGGATATCCAAAGAATTCCAAGGGATATTTCTTCTACTGCGAAGAGGAACAAAAAGTTCTTGTTTCTCGTCATGCCCACTTTCTAGAACACCAGTTCTTAGAAAAGGAAATAAGTGGGAGCGCAGTAGAACTGGAAGAAATTCCAGAACCACAGACTATTACTGAAAGCTTAGTGGAACCAGAGGGTTCAAAAGAACATGACATTCCTACGCCGCTCCGCAGAAGTAGTAGGCAGTCTCATCCGCCCGAGAGATACTACGGTTTTCTCATAGACGGGGATAGAGAGGATTGCATCATAGATTATGATGAGCCTACTAGCTTCCAGCAAGCCGTTCAGAGCGTCGACTCGGTAAAATGGCTGGATGCAATGCGGACCGAAATGGAGTCCATGTACACCAACAAAGTATGGACGTTGGACGTTGCTCCAGACGGGGTAAAACCCGTAGGATGCAAGTGGATCTTCAAAAGGAAGATTGGTGTAGATGGACAGGTTGAGACCTATAAAGCTAGACTGGTTGCAAAGGGTTTTCGTCAAAGACCTGGTCTGGACTATGACGAGACCTTTTCTCCAGTAGCTATGCTGAAATCCATTCGGATCCTTCTTGCCATTGCTGCCTTCCACGATTATGAGATTTGGCAGATGGACGTAAAGACAACTTTTCTAAATGGAAATTTAGAGGAGTGTGTCTATATGGACCAGCCAGAGGGTTTCATTCAGAGTGGGAGCAGCGGAAAGGTGTGCAAGTTGCTTAAGTCCATTTACGGACTAAAGCAGGCATCGCGGAGTTGGAACATCTGTTTTGGTGAGACGGTCAAGGAATTTGGCTTTATCAAAAATCCAGATGAACCATGCATCTATAGTAGATTTGTAGCGAGAACTGTAGTATTCCTCGTTTTATACGTGGATGACATTCTCTTAATAGGAAATGACATTCCTATGCTACAATCTGTCAAGGGGTTCTTGTCACACAGGTTCTCCATGAAAGACCTAAGTGATGCCTCATACATCCTGGGGATCCGGATCCATCGTGATAGATCCAAGAGGATATTAGGACTTTCACAGTCCAGGTACATCGACGCCATACTGAAAAGATTCAGTATGGAAGATTCCAAGCGCGGTAACCTACCGGCTTGTCACGGGATCACCCTCTCTAAAGAGATGTCTCCCAAGACTGATTTGGAGAGGGATCGCATGTCTATTATACCCTACGCTTCTGCGGTAGGCTCTATAATGTATGCGATGTTGTGTACCAGACCGGATGTAGCTTATGCACTGAGTGTAGTAAGCCGGTATCAGTCAAACCCTGGGGAGAAACACTGGATAGCGGTAAAGAACATTCTCAAGTACCTGAGAAGGACTAAGGAGATTGTTTCCTGATTTAAAATCAGGAAAGCTTATGGAAAAAGCTTCAGAAGAGGGTCACGTGCTTACACGTGACCGGCAGTCACGTGTGGGCACGTGACACCTAAAAGTATCGGCAAGGCAAATTCAGTTTCCCAAATACATCAAAGAAAAGAGGCTTCAGAAAGGGTCACGTGTTCCCACGTGACCTGGGTTACGTGTCGGCACGTGACATTTAAAAGCAGCGGCAAAGACACAACGGTTCCTTGATCAAATCAAGAAAAAGGCTTCAGAAGAGGTCACGTGCTCCCACGTGACCAGGGTCACGTGTTGGCACGTGACACTCAAAACATCAGACTCATCCTCCGGTTAAACCGAGAAGAAGGCTCCATGCCAGGGTCACGTGCTCACACGTGACCAGTTGTCACGTGGTGGCACGTGATAGCTAAGCAACAACCAGAAACCAGAGCGCAAAAAGAAGGAAGAAGGCTCGTTCTAAGGGGGTCATGTGCCCACACGTGACCACGGGTCACGTGGCCACACGTGACCAATTTCAAAGCCCATTTGTCAACAGAATTAAATTCTGAGAAAAGACCTCTCAAATCTTTCCAAAAGCAATCGATTAAATTAAAGATTTAGAGGTGATTAAATATCATCTATATATGGGAAAATCCCGAATTTGGAAAGATTTCCCCTTTAAATCTAACAGAAATAACAAAGGAGAATCCCTGGATTTGAAATCCAATGGTGAATAAAATTCACCTAATAATCCAAAGGTCCAAAACGAATGATGGATGCAAATCAAATCTCTCAATGAAGATTCGTCAAAAACTAATTGACTCGGCTGCTTCTCCTATAAATAGGAGCCAAGAGATACAAAAAAAAAGATATATACACGCAGAGGGAAGAAAAGGGAGAGAGCCTTGATACTTTGAGGAACTTTGATCTTCTGCAAAAGAAAACCCTAGGTAAGAAAGGGAAGGCTTTTTGAAAGAAAGAGAATTTAGTTCTCAACAGAGTTTAACTCTGATATATAAAACAGAAGAACATATTTCTTCTCTCTTTGATAGAGGATCTGTAAAGTGCACATCTCCCCTTGAAGTTGAGAATTTAATTCTCAATGGGTTGAGATCCTGCCATGCAGATCCAAAACATAGAGAGGGAATGGAAGCACGAGAATTTAATTCTCACAGAACTATAGGAATTTAATTCCTTTAAAATAAAATTAGGGCTTGACCCTGTATCATGGGAATTTAATTCTTTCAGAACAAAAAGAAACAGGGTTTAACCCTAATTAAGAACCTAGTTCTGTTGAAACAGCGGGAATTTAATTCCCTTAATCATAATTTAACAGAGAATGGGAGTTCAATTCCTTAAAAACTTTTATTAGGGTTTAACCCTATTCAGTTCTTCACATATATGAGGAATTTAATTCCTACAGAAAATTCAGAGTTCAACTCTATATAAACCTTCAAAAGGAAGTAGGAATTTAATTCCTCTGAAATCTAAAGCTCGAGGAATTTAATTCCTGGAAAAAGATTAACAGATCCTCTAAACAACATACATAGAGGCAGGGTCACGTGCCACCACGTGACCCCCCAAAAGATCTACAGAAAGCCCCTTGAGGCAGTGCCCCACGTGACCCTCGGCAGAAGCTTTAACCTATAAGCATTTGAATGCCCATCACGTGATGCTCTGAAAGACGCGATAATCTCAGCAGAATAAATGAAGGGAGGGCGCTCTCACGTGTTGCCACGTGACCCCTCTTGCCTTAGTGTTTAACACTAAATTGAAACTCCCGAATCCAGTGTTAAAACGACTGTTGGGCCTTAGTGTTCAACACTAATCAAAAACTTTATTTGCAGTGTTCAACACTGACTACCTTAGTGTTTAACACTAATTTGAGAGCTCTGTTGCCAGTGCTTGATACTGATCTGTTTTAGTGTTTAACCCTAATTTGAAAGCCTTGTCGCTGGTGTTTAACACCAATTATCTTTTAGTGTTAAACACTAACTTGTCAATCTCATTCCCAGTATTCAACACTGATTGCTCTGTAGTGTTTAACACTAGGCTTTGGCCCAATTGGCCAAATGGATAGAGGCAAAGCCTCTCCTGATTGGACTTAGCCCAAGATGGCCATAAGTCCTCAATTCGTAATTAACTGGGCTAATGGGCTCACAACATAATTAATTGGTCTTGATCCCAAATTGGGCCAAAGACTATTTAATCCACTCCGGTTCCAGGGTACATCTCTTCACTCCTTTGATACTTGGCATTGTAATCCCTCAATGTCTTCAAAGAGGTGACGGGTCCCGATGACCACACATCGATATGGACTGTGGGGTCCTTAAACCCATGGACTACGACGTCCTTAACCTTGACCGAGATGTCTTAAAACTAACAATGGACTGTGGGGTCCTTAAATCTATGGACTACGACGTCCTTAACCTTGACCGAGATGTCTTAAAACTAACAATGGACTGTGGGGTCCTTAAACCCATGGACTATGAGGTCCTTAACCTTGACCGAGATGTCTTAAAACTAACAATGGACCGCAATGTCCTTACACTACCCATGGACCGTAATGTCCTTAAACTACCCATGGACCGCAATGTCCTTAAACTAGAACAATAGAGCCCCGCATGCTCTTTTGTCGGATCTAAACAGTCCCGTTTAAGTTGATCTCAGCCTCAAAGATGGCTAACGTATCCTTAAACCTTCAAACAGACTGGACTATGAATCCCCCCAATTAACTCTGGCTCGAGGGTACATCTCTGAACTCCTCTGACATCCGTCGTTGTAATCCTTCAACGTCATCAGAGAGGTGACGGGTCCCGATGACCATACATACGATGGACCACTATGTCCCTAAACTGGAACAATGGAGCCCAAATGCTCCTTTGTCGGATCTAAACGATCCTGTTAAGTTGATCTTAGTCTCAAATTAGACCAACGTATCCTTAACAAACGTTTGAGTTGATCTTAGCCTCAAGTATGGCTAACGTATCCTCAAACCAAACCCCCAAACCCAAATCTAAGATAAATACGGATTTGGACTAGTCCACGCCCTACGGGCGACGACATAACTCGGTCTCCGTAAACAATCCACGGGCAACAAAACATAAAATATAAAACACACACGACACGAAGTGACCATCTGGAGAAGGGGAAAGTTGTTACCGCGATGCGGTAGCGTAATTAACTGCAGGGGCTTGCGCCTGCAGGGAAGAGCGTCCCCACAATCAAAAACCCCTCAAACGAGGGGGAATCTGACGAAGTCTGCTACATCGGCCGCATCCGTCTAAACCTCCGATGCACGGTGCCATAAATCAACTTGGCATCTTCGGAGAGGTGGACGGATAGCACCAATTAGCATCTGCCCCGAATTTCAGGCAAGACGTCCACGTCGTCGCCGTCCTTCGGAGGGGAACAGATTCTGGCACGCCCGGTGGGACCTTTTCCTCTTTCCACTCCACACTTCGTGTGTCGTGATTCGCGAACCAATCGCGGTTCGCTAATGGTTGCCCTTGGGTTTCAAGATACTAAGAATTGGCGTCTTGCTTATTGCAGAAAGCAAAGGATCGATGGCTTCTACTTCTGCGAAATCCTCCAACCGCTCAGACTGCAATTGCGACCAACGCTTTACCTCGCCAGGAGGTATAGCTTACGGACCCCAAGCTGCTTCGTTATTTACAATGCCGGTGGATCAGGTGACTCAGGCCACTACCGGATTGTTCTTTGGGACTATACTCCCGCCAACAAGCTTCACGGCGCCGGTGCTGACAAAGGAAGCTCTCAAGAATTCGGTCTTTGATCGTCTTACCCCTGCCGCGGCTCCTTTCAACGAGTCGCCCAACGTCAACGCCTCGGTCTTCTCTAGATTGGGCCAGAAATCCTGCGAACTCATCATGGGGCCTACAATCTCAGAGGAGGCCGCTTCTAAGAAAGTGGTCGCTCCTGCCTCCGAAATCGCCAAGGCGGCTTCCCCGGCCAAAAAGTCGGTCCTTACAAGATTGACGGCTTCAGCTCCTGCTGCCCAAAGGACATCGGTCTTTGACAGGCTAACACCAACAGTGACCCCCCACCCACACAGGGGGCAAGACGAAACCATTCTTACCGCTGACCCAACGCCGTCCGCTCGACACGCTCGACGTCGCCATTGGCGCCGAGTAAGGAAGGCTGGGGGCAACTCCCCATCTGGGTGGACTCCATCAGCCCCGATGGCAGAAGTTAATGCTGCTGTTCCAACTGGGAACAGCTTCGAAATGCTAAATAAGGTGCGAAGGAATTCTCCCACTGCAGTGCTAAAGTGGTCTCCTCCCCCATTAAAAAGGGTTGTGGAAATAAAACCAGAACAGCCCCGATCTCCTCAACGGCTGTCTTCCAAAATCTATAAGGTTTGGCGGCAGGCCCGAGACTCGATCATCGATCCAAACTTCTCCCGCCAACACAAGAAGCTGAAAATCCAACCGGAGGCTGGTCACCAGGCTAAACCCCGAAAGGCTGTCTGGACGCCCACCTCAACGGCCCCCTCAACCTCCATGGCTCATAAAAGGAGGAGGCCAGAAAAGATCCCCCAGCATGCAACGACGGCTAAAAGCACTGAGCCCAGACGCCCTAAGTCTGGGGGCATGGTGGTGCACACTGTTTACATGACTTCTGGAAAGGAGGAAAGCCGCACTTCTACAGGCCACCGACCGCTAACCCGATCCGTGACGAAAGCCCAGGAGCAGCAACAAAAGCTTCAGGAAATGATGAATGCTATGGCCGCACTTACCGGGCCAAAAGAAAACCCAGAAACGTCCCCAGACGCACGCCAGGAGGAAGAAACCGACGCTGAATTCCTTCGCCGGATACTGGAGAAGAAAGACAAAGAGGCTGCTGAACAAGCGGCCAACATACAACGTATGGGCCTTCTCTTCCAAGATATGATAGGAATGATGATCCAGCAGGACCTACCCGCCGAGGATCCCCCAATCGTTCTTGAAGACGACCGAGGAGAAACGTCAAATCCACCACCATCCCTCTCAACGGCCAAGGAGGAGGCAATCTCTAAGGCTGACTTGGCTGACTACATAGCCCAGCAAATCCGGGTCCATCATGCGACTGAGGCAGCTGGTCAAGTCATGAAAACGGGGCGGCCGTATCCAAGCTGGTACGATCAAATCAAATACCCGCAAGGCTATACGATACCAAAATTCCACGTGTATAAGGGGACCGGCAATCCCCATCAACATGTCGCCCAGTTCCGGGCCCTCTGCGGTAACACCGGCGGTGATGATAAACTGTTGCTCCGCCAGTTCGTGGGCAGCTTATCAGAAACAGCGTTCGAATGGTATTCGGAACTCCCGAATGATTCTATCAAAACGTTCGCTGAAATGGAGTTGTTATTCACTCAGCGATTCGCAAGTGCCAGCGAACGCACTCCAATAACTGCATTGATTAACGCCAGGGTAAAACCAGGCGAAACCTGGGTCCAGTATGCTATACGCTGGCGGAATTTGTGGTCGAGATGCGAGCAACGCATTGAGGAAGCACCCGCAGTGGGCATGTTCGTGGGAACCCTAGACCCTCACGCAACTATCTCCCAGTTTATGATGTTCTTTAAGCCAACCACATTCCAGGCTTTAATCGACAAGTTGGCTCAGATGGACCAGATGGGTCATAGACCACCTCCCCCGAAGTCGGAACCTCGGAATGACAAGGGTAAAGGAAGGGCAACCTTTGTCGCGAATGCCCAACAGCAACCTAACGCCCCGAAGCCGACAGATCAATTAGAAGAAAGACGCCGGTATTATAATGAGAAGATGAAGTGTCCCTATTCGTTCCCACGAGACAAGACGAAACGGTTATTCGAGCTGGCAGTACGCAACAGACTTATAAACCTACCAAATCCAAGGCGACCGCCGCAACCCACTGAGGTGAATAACCCTAACTATTGCCCTTACCATCAAACGATAAGTCATCCGATTGAAGATTGCTTCGTCTTCAAAGGGTGGATTGAAGATCAATACCTCCAGGGAAAGTTTGTACTGTCCGAAAAGTGGAAGGTGAACCCACCACAACCGCATACTCCTAAGAAAGCAGATACACCGGGGGCAACCTGCTCCTTTATTGAAGAAGCTCCATGGGAGGTCGTGCTATCAACTAAAACCAAAAGAATGCTGAGAGACCTTCATGCGTGCCCTGCGATCGAATGGAAGGACCCTCTTGAACCTCAAATTATCAAAGGGATGTTGAAGCCCCGCACAATTACGAAGACTCGTGATAAGGGCCCAAATACTCATGCCCAACCGTCAAAATCTTCAAAGAAAAAGAAGAAGAAATCCAAGAAGCCCGCGAAGCTTGGAGACGAGCACACGAACTTGCAGAAGCAAATCGACGCGCTGGAAGAATACAATCAAAAGGCGCGAACTCCTGTCACACTGCAAGAGTTTCTCAGCCACATCTTTCAAGAGAGAGATGATGGAGAGAGCTCGTCGGATGAATCCGAAGAGTATGTGGCGAGTTGTAACGTAATCTCCCACTCGTTTACCGATGATGAGAAAACTCCTGGCACTAAGAAGCTGGAGGCAGAGCCTGAACCAGCGCATGCAGGGCTGACAAATGAAATGATCAATGCCTTTCTAGACGAGATTCGTCTAAAAAGTAAAGCGGATCAGGAGCGTGAGATGGCAACGTCAGAAGAAACCAAATGCAGGCGACTGAACGGAAGAGTTGAACTACCCCTTCCAGAGCGAAAGGCATCCGAAGTAGACAAGAAGATATTCAAGACGAGGAAAAGGTTTGCCAAAGCCATATCAATGGGAATGACGCTACCACCTTCGGAAGGAAACACGCTCGACGGGGTGGAGAGACACCCTGATTATTGCACATATCATCGGAAAACTTCATACCCCAAGGAGGAGTGCGACGACTTCAAGATATGGTGGCAAGGATATGTTACTCGTCGGCAACATTTTAAGCGCATGAAACGCAAGAGCCGTCGGGAGCGAAGAAGTACTGTCGAAGGGCACAACAGAACTACTGGCAACTGTTATATGGCTCACGTCGGGGGGTCACAAGTTCTCACCTTTGGGAGCGACTCTAATGAAGAAATGGCTCTAGGCCCTCTCTTTAAAGAGTCCGTTTTAGGGCAAGAGGAGAAATCGGAGGCCTGCGAGAACATCCAGATGCGCAATCGCACACTCCCAGAAAAGAATCTCGGGCCCGTAAGTAGAAAATATAAGGGAAAGGAAAAGGTCACTGAAGATATCACTTTAGATGACCAAGTCATGAGAGAGCTGGCTGCCAAAGACCCTCCTAGGAAGGGTAAGGTGGACTATAACATCCTCGCGCACCTAAGGAAGCTACCTTCTCAGCTTAGCATTCTCGATGCCCTCCTATTATCAAAAGAAGCGCGAGACTCACTAATTAAGGCGTTACAAGAACCTGAGCAATTCCAAGCCCTCCTCGCCACTGAAAAGATGAAGGATGAACTGGAGGAAGTGCATACGGCCGACATCACTTTCGGTGATGAAGACCTCCTTCTCGGGACGTGTGACCACAACCGTCCCCTATATGTCTCCGGATACTGCCATGATATCAAGATAGGCAAGATCCTAGTGGATAACGGATCCTCCGTCAATCTCCTTAATGTTCGAGTGTTGAAGGAAATCTGCATGAGTGTGCAACACCTCGCTCGTGACAAAATTACTATCTCCGGTTTTGATTCACAATCGTCACAGATTCTCGGATCTGTGATACTAACATTACGCTTTGGACTTCTCGTCACAGACATCAAATTCCATGTCATTGACGCCAAGACCTGCTACAACGCCTTGCTCGGTCGTCCTTGGCTACACGAATACAACATCATCCCTTCTACACAACATCAGTGTATGAAGTACTTTAAGGATGGTTTCGAGTATACCGTAACAGGGGAGTTAAACCCATTTCCTGTGAATGAAGTCCGCAAATACGAAGATGCAAAGTACTTTTTTCCAGATTTCGAGGATACAGAAAGGTGTCGCAATCCGGAGAACAAAGCCGCCGCCACCATCCCTGTTTTCGGGAGCGATACCGAAGAAGAAGAAGAGATAGTTTATGCAGGGCCATCTCAACGCAACAACCTGGGGACGCCCACCCCCATGTTGGTCTTCGGAAGTGATTCAGAAGATGAAGTTAATGCCGTGTTCTCCAATCGGCTGTCAATACAAGCACCCCCTGGCGATGACCATAGTTTGCAAATCACCATGGTACCGCGAGAACACTACAAGGATCTCGACGCGCTTCAAGCTCACAATGTGCAGGACCTGCAAACATTCTACGTCCCTCCCAGGCAAAGGGGTGAGAAGGTGATCCTATTCTACCGATCCTCAGAGTCGAAAATAGAGAAAGAGATCTGGCATGGCGCGGATGCTACACTCGACAGGCTCCAACCCATCCGTCTGCCCAGATACTATACAAATGGATTAAAGAAGCTATTGAAGCGCCAAGGAGTACCCTTAAAACAGACTGTCCGGCAGGCTCGGTTCTACAACAAGATTTGGGATGTCCCTGGGACTCAACGCAAATTGCCCAACGGGAAAATGGAAACACTCGGGCTTAGATACGCGAGAACCGGAAAACGGGAACGGGCTCATAGCAGCTACGCTATATATACCTTTGATGAAGAAGAGGATGCCCTGTCAGGAGATGTCAACCCCTCGTCAAAACTAGACCCCGCGATTGAAGCGCCGAGTCCGTCGTTTGAAGAACGAATGGGCAAGCCTATCAGGAAAGTGGGTCATAAAGCTCGGGAAGACCACAACCGCGAAATGGCCATCTACGAGAAGGCCAGGACGCAACGTCTATTTCAACGGGCTGCAAAAGACAAAGATGTTCGTCTTTGTCAACCCGTTGGAAGAAAGGCCCGATGCGGAGACGGAAATAAGTCAAGAAGCGGAAAGAGGAGCCAACAACAACGACGCAGGATTAGAGGGTTACGTGATCGGGTATTGCACGGCTCGGATTTGTCCCTCATGAAGAAGACGAGTCGAGCGTACTCCTTCCCCCGAGACAAGACGGAGAGGTTACTCAAACTAGCTTTAAAACATCAAATGATCACGCTTCCAGGATCTAGACACCCTGAGCGAGCTAACAAGGCTTCTCAGCTGAGCTATTGCTCTTATCACCGAGCCATAGGACATCCTACCGAAGACTGCTTCACCTTCAAGAACTGGGTCGAGGACCAGTACCAACAAGGCAGATTCGCTTTATCTGACGGCTGGAGGGTAACGCCGCCACAAAAGCACGAACCCAAGGCCGCAAGAGCAGAACCGGATCCACCTCAGTCCTGGGAGCGGATTCGCACCTGTTATACGATTACGACATTAAAAGAAGAGCCCGAGAACATGGATGCCCTTCCCCGGTGCTTTGAGAACAACGATGATGAGGTAATCTCAGAATTTCCGCCCGCTCCGAAAGAACTGGAAGATGGTATACATACTACTGCAGATAACCTCAAGAAGATTAAGTTGGGATCGGCAGATGACCCGCGACCGACATTTGTCAGCGAGCTGCTATCTGAAGAAAGGGTGGCTGCGTTAAAGAATGTTCTTCTACGGCATAAAGACTGCTTCGCGTGGAACTACTCCGAGATGCCAGGATTAGATCCGGAGATTGCTGTGCATAAATTAGCAATATCCCCAGATACCAAGCCGGTCAAGCAGGCGCCAAGGAGGATGCGACTCGAGCTTGAAATGAGCATCAACGCCGAAGTCAAGAAGCTGATCGATTCTGGATTTATCCAAGAAGTCCAATATCCCGACTGGATCGCCAATATCGTCCCGGTAATGAAGAAGAATGGGACGGTACGCATATGCGTGGATTTCAGGGATCTCAATAAAGCCTGTCCAAAGGACGATTTCCCGGTGCCGGTAACCGAGCTAATGATAGATAACACGTCCACTCACGAGGTTTTCTCCTTTATGGACGGTTCGTCAGGATACAATCAGATAAAGATGCATCCCGAAGACCAGAAGCACACCGATTTCCGGACCCCTTTGGGTATATTCTGCTACAGGGTTATGCCCTTTGGTCTAAAGAACGCTGGCGCTACCTATCAAAGGGCCATGACAAAGATCTTCGACGACCTCATACATGACATCGTCGAGTGCTATATCGATGACCTCGTAGTAAAGAGCACGTCATACGAAGATCATTTAAAGCATCTGGAGACTGTATTTCAACGCCTTCGGCAATATAATTTGAAAATGAATCCCCTCAAATGCGCGTTTGGAGTCTCCTCGGGCAAATTCCTGGGATTCATCGTTCGACACCGAGGTATTGAAATAGATCCGTCAAAGATTAAAGCGATCATGGAAATGCCTCCGCCAAGAACCCTCAAACAGTTGCGGTCTCTCCAAGGGAAGCTCGCATACATCCGGCGATTTATCGCCAATCTTTCAGGCAAATGCCGTCCTTACAGCCACCTGATGAAAAAGGGAACTCCATTCGTTTGGGATCGCAAATGCCAGGGTGCACTAGACGAGATCAAGCAATACCTGCAGAAACCTCCGGTGTTGGCTGTGCCGGTCAAGGGAAAACCCCTCATTCTTTATACGACCGCCCTCGAAGGTTCCTTAGGCGCATTGTGGGCACAGGAGAACGATCAGGGGAAAGAGAGAGCACTCTACTACTTAAGTCGAGTTCTACTGGGGGCAGAAAGCAACTACTCTCCCATTGAAAAACATTGCTTGGCGTTAATCTTCGCGATAACAAAGCTCAGGCACTATGCGTTGGCGCATGAAGTCCGTCTCATTTCAAAAGTGGATCCCCTTAAATACTTGATGTCAAAAGCCATATTGACGGGACGACTCGCTAAATGGGCCCTGCTCTTGATGGAGTTCTCGATAACGTATCAACCTCTCAAGGCAGTGAAAGGCCAGGCCATTGCCGACTTCCTCGCTGAGCACCCGATACCGGCCGATTCTCCTCTGAACTGTGATTTGCCGGACGAGAATGCATTTGATGCGATTAGTGGCGGAAGCACCCGATGGGAACTCTATTTTGATGGAGCGTCCCCCGTAAAGAAACAGAAACAAGGTATCCCAATGATCAAATCGGGGATAGGCCTCGTCTTTGCAACTCCATAAGGAGGGATAATGCGCTTCGCCTTATCTTTAACAGAGCCAAGGACAAACAATGAAGCTGAATACGAAGCTCTGATAGCAGGCCTCGAAATTGCCATCGACATGGGAATTGAAGACCTCCTTATATACGGGGATTCTCAGTTGGTCGTTAGTCAAGTAAATGGTGACTACCAAACGTGCAAACCAGATTTGGTGAAGTACGGCGAAAAGGTGCAACAACTGTTGACCCAAATTCCCTCCTATATTTTAGAGAACATACCGCGCGCGGAAAACAGCAAAGCAGACGCGTTGGCCAAACTTGCTAAAGAACTGGCTGACGAGAACCTCGATGACGTCAGAATCGTGGTACAAAGCCGTCGAGTGCTCGCCCCTGCAGAAATACCTCCGGAATTATATAAAGAGGGGGCGACTGAGCAGACGAACCTACAAATAAAAGACCATGAGAAGGCCGAGGACTGGAGGGAAGTCTTCATAGACTACTTTAAGTCCCACCGAATGCCTAAAGAAGCGTCCTTAAGACATCAGCTCATGAAACGAGCTCTATCTTTCGCTTTCGTCAACGATACTCTATATAAGAGATCGTTTGATTCTCTATGGCTGAGATGCTTGGGACCTGACGAAGCAGAAAGAGTCATTCAGGAAGTTCACGACGGACTTTGCGGTTCTCACCAAGCAGGCCCAAAGATGAAGTTAAAAATTAAACGGATGGGTAATTATTGGCCCACGATGATCCAGGACTGCCTCGAGTATGCGAAGCAATGCCACTCGTGCCAGATTCATGGAGACTTTATCCACCAACATCCGAATCCACTACACCCAACGGTGGCTAGCTGGCCATTCGAAATGTGGGGGACTGACATAGTCGGCCCCATCGAGCCAGCATCGTCCCGAGGACATCGTTTTATCCTGGCGACAACCGATTACTTCTCCAAATGGGCAGAAGCAGTACCACTGAGGGAAGTGAAGACGGAGAATATCCTCCATTTCTTCAAGACGCACGTCATCTATCGGTTTGGAACCCCACGGCGGATTATCTCCGATAACGGGCCAGCCTACAGAAGCCATAAGATTAGCCGCTTCGCGCAGCAGCACAATATAGACTGGAGATATTCTTCAGTTTACAACCCACGAGCTAACGGTCTGGCCGAGGCCTTCAATAAGACCTTGACGAAGATCATAAAAAAGACCGTTTCCCGGAATAAGAGAGACTGGCACGAAAGGCTGCAAGAAGCCCTTTGGGCTTATCGAACTACATTCAAGACGGCCAAGAACACAACGCCGTACGCGTTGGTATTTGGGACAGAAGCAGTGCTCCCCCTCGAGATAGAGTTACCCTCTCTACGAGTAGCAGTCCACCACGAGATGACGGACGAAGAAAATGCTCACCTTCGGCTTGAGGAGCTTGATGCCCACGACGAAACCCGGCTCATAGCGCAACAACATCTAGATGCCTACAAAGCAAAGATGACGCGCTCGTACGAGAGATTGACCAGGCCGAGGACATTCCGCCAAGACGAACTCGTACTAGTGGTCAAAAGACCTATGATCCCCAATCGTGCCAAGCGGGGAAAATTTGAGCCAAACTATGAAGGCCCGTACATCATAGACAAGGTCTACCAGGGTGGAGCCTATCTACTCATGGACATGCACGGCGAAAGGCCTTTCAGGCCAATAAACGGCCGCTTCTTAAAGAAATACTATGCTTAATGAGCCACAGCCTGGGTCAATAATAGATGACGACGACTATGTCCGCTCGCTATCTTCCTAGGCTCAGACTTTACAAGCAGTAGCCGGCCTTCCCGTAACAACGGACCGAAACGTCCTTAAACTAACAACGGACCGAAACGTCCTTAAACTAACAACGGACCGAAACGTCCTTAAACTATCGACGGACCGAAACGTCCTTAAACTAACCACGGACCGAAACGTCCTTAAACTAACAACGGACCGAAACGTCCTTAAACTAACGACGGACCGAAACGTCCTTAAACTAACGACGGACCGGAACGTCCTTAAACTAACGACGGACCAAAATGTCCCTAAAACTACTACCGCAGCATCTTTAGGCTGACGAGATAAAAAAATATATATATGAAAAAGAATTAAAAAAAAAAACAAAAAACGGTATGTCCAAGCAAAATGGGCACGGATGAAAACCCGAAAGGGCTCCGTGAGTAAAAACAGCTGGACTACCGGCGAGTGTTTGTGAAAACCCAAAAGGGCGCAACCTCGTTAAAAGACACTTATAGGGTCCTCTCGACCTTGTAAGGAGAAATCACCTGCGTGAGATCCTTACGACTCACAAAGGAGCAACACACTTAGGGATCCTCACGATTCCTAAGAAGAAAATACGCTTACGAGATCCTCACGACTCGTAAGGAGAATTCTCTTGTGGGACCCTCATGGCTCATGAGATTTGAAAGTCTTAAGTTACTGAAACCTAAACCTGTTCTTAAGCAAACCATCCACAACCTTCGATATTGCCCTACAAGGGACTTAATACTGACCTTTGTATACAATCCACGGGCGCGAATAAACATTTCCCCAGCAAAGTCTAACCTTTGTAGGTCCTCTCGACCCATAAGGAGAGAGCCCTCTTGTAGGATCCTTACGACTTACAGAGGAGCACACACTTAGGAATCCTCACGATCCCTAAGGAGAAAATACACCTGCAAGATCCACACGACTTGTAGGGAGAAATACCTTTGTGAGACCCTTACGGCTCATGAAGTCAAAAGCCTTGGTCGACAGGACCCTTAACCCTGTTTGCTGAGCCACCTTTGTTCATCATCGATAAAGGCAAATGATGATCCGCTCCTGGCAACATTCCAGTTGTAGCGGTGCTGATGTCGAAATCGGTGTCTAAAATCCAAGCTTGCGGCGAAAAAGCTAGCAAGCCACACATGCCTACAAAATAGCCGAAATGATGGGGCAACTTGCAATAAAAAGCAGCAAGTAAAGATGTATGCATGAAAAATAGCCGAAATGATGGGGCAACTCGCAATAAAAAGCGGCGAGTAGAGAATAAATAAATAGCTGAAATGATTGGGCACCGCGAAAAATAGCCGAAATGATGGGGCAATCGCGACCTTCGCGATATGAAAGCTGAAATGATAGAGCATCGCGGAAAAAAAGAAATAAAATAAAAGTAAAATCTTCGCCCTACAGGTGATGTTACATCTATCCCTGTATACAATCCAGGGGCGCAATCAAAGAAGGGATCATACTCCTTCCCCAGGTTTCATCATAAGAAGAAGCCAAATCTCGACGGTTCACCAATAGCCTAGAGATCATCTCGACGTTCGTCTCGTGGTAGCAGACACAACATCAAGCGAAACGGAACAGCGGCAACTCCCAGTTCCATGACTCGGCGATATACAGATCACCGAGAGTCAAACCTCCATTTCGTGAAATGCGGATATATTCAGCAAAATTCCTGGTTACGTGGAACGCGGATAACGTCACTCTTTGACCCCGTGGAAAACGTCCAGAGCGGATCCTGGTCCTCGCAGAGCACGGCGGTGAACCCGTGTGAAGCATCCAGAGCGGAGCCTAGTCCTCGCCTAACGCGGCAGTGAACCCGTGTGAAACATCTAGTGCAAAATTCCTGGTTACGTGGAACGCGGATAACTTCACTCTTTGACCCCGTGGAAAACGTCCAGAGCGGATCCTGGTCCTCGCAGAGCACGGCAGTGAACCCGTGTGAAGCATCCAGAGCGGAGCCTAGTCCTTGCCTAACGCGGCAGTGAACCCGTGTGAAGCATCTAGTGCGAAATTCCTGGTTACGTGGAACGCGGATAACGTCACTCTTTGACCCCGTGGAAAATGTCCAGAGCAGATCCTGGTCTTCACAGAGCACGGCAGTGAACCCGTGTGAAGCATCCAGAGCGGAGCCTAGTCCTCGCCTAACGCGGCAGTGAACCCGTGTGAAGCATCTAGTGCAAAATTCCTGGTCACGTGGAACGCGGATAACGTCACTCTTTGACCCCGTGGAAAACGTCCAGAGCGGATCCTGGTCCTCGCAGAGCACGGCAGTGAACCCGTGTGAAGCATCCAGAGCGGAGCCTAGTCCTCGCCTAGCGCGGCAGTGAACCCGTGTGAAGCATCTAGTGCAAAATTCCTGGTCACGTGGAACACGGATAACGTCACTCTTTGACCCCGTGGAAAACGTCCAGAGCGGATCCTGGTCCTCGCAGAGCACGGCAGTGAACCCGTGTGAAGCATCCAGAGCGGAGCCTAGTCCTCGTCGAGCACGGCAGTGAACCCGTGTGAAGCATCTAGTGCAAAATTCCTGGTCACGTGGAACGCGGATAATGTCACTCTTTGACCCCGTGGAAAACGTCCAGAGCGGATCCTGGTCCTCGCAGAGCACGGCAGTGAACCCGTGTGAAGCATCCAGAGCGGAGCCTAGTCCTCGCCTAACACGGCAGTGAACCCGTGTGAAGCATCTAGTGCAAAATTCCTGGTTACATGGAACACGGATAACGTCACTCTTTGACCCCGCGGAAAACGCCCAGAGCGGAGCCTGGTCCTCGCCAAGCACGGCAGTGAACCCGTGTGAAGCATCTAGAGCAAATACCGAACTGTGGAGTCCTTAAAATCCACGGACTATGGCGTCCTTAACCTCGACCGTGATGTCTTAAAACTAACGATCAACCACCCCGAGTCCTTACAGATTTGGCCATGGTTTAAGGGTACATCTCTTCACTCCTTTGATGCCTGGCATTGTAATTCCTCAACGTCTTCAAAGAGGTGACGGGTCCCTGCAACCACACATCGGACTGTGGAGTCCTTAAATCCACGGACTATGAGGTCCTTAACCTTGACCGTGATGTCTTAAAACTAACATCGGACTGTGGAGTCCCTAAATCCACGGACTATGAGGTCCTTAACCTTGACCGTGATGTCTTAAAACTAACAGCGGACGGTGGAGTCCTTAAATCCACGGACTATGAGGTCCTTAACCTTGACCGCGACGTCTTTAAACTACGATACCTGGAGAAACCCCTGACTCCGTAAAATACAGACAAGGGTGACCACATCCAGCACTTACAAGTCCTCACGACCTGTAAAGAAGAAAAAACTCTCTTGTGAGATCCCTACGACTCTCAAGGGAAAACCCGCTTAAGGATCCTCACGATCTTTAAGAAGAACTTACACCTATGAGATCCTCTCGACCTGTAGGGAGAAAAACTCTTTATGAGACCCTCGTGGCTCATAAAATGCAAAAGTCCTAGGAAACAGATCTTAACCCTGAATCCTGAGCCATCGCTATCCTGCAAGGAGATCAAGATAAATTGTCCGCAGAACACATTCAATAGAAAGGGGACACACCATTGAAGAGAAGAATATGTCTTCATTTATAAACCTCCCTTCGACAACAATACTCGATCTAAAGCCAGCACTAACCACCCGATACGGGAGATAACGTGGCAAGTTTCTGATCTGTATCCTATCAGGCACGCATTTGCAACTGTACGAATGTTTAAAAGGAAATGTTTCCCGAGGCACTGATGTGCTTGCAACGTAACGATGGTGCTCGTAATTAAAGAAAAACAGACAGTTCATTTACACAAGCAAGACACACGTACGACTATCTGACAAGCATGAAAATTCAACAGAAAGCATGCAAACCACCAATGATTGAAGGAGTACATTGATTTAAACATACTACATTGGTGGGAAAAGATCACCAAACAAGGGATCAGAAATACAAGGGTTAACAAAGCAAAACACAAAATTCTCCAACTCCCTCTCCGCCTTCTCCAGCATATCAAAACGACGGTTTTCGCGAGGAGTCGCTTCCCACCGGTTGGAGCCGTGCTCATCAGCGAAAGCAGACATGACGGCCCGACGAGCTCTTATCTGACTCAATAAATGAACTGAGTGATCCTTCAGAGCTTGAGTGATTAGACAAGCCTCATGAAAGCACTCAAGCTTTTCCTCCGCCGCGTCAAGGATCGCCGAAGTCATCTCCGCCGGATGAGGGGGTATATCGGCAAGCACAGACAGGAGGATCATCCGGAGCTAAATGGAGCCCATGGGAAGAGGAGAGCCCCGACGGGTCAATAGCTCGTACATCACCGTGTCACATTGAGCGTCAGTGAGAAGGGGATCCGCCAGCCGCGCAGCGAAGCGAGGAATTATCTCCTCAAGGGGCACCTCCCATGGTTGCCGACGAGCATGGGGACGATTGCAAGCCATGGCGATTGATCGGGTTCTCAAAGATGACCACCTTAAGGTATGAATGGGTTTCTCTGTGAAGAAAAGAAGTAAGGCATAGGGTTCAGGTTATAAAGGGGAGCATTTAATGCTATGCACAAAAAATGTTGTGCATGGTGGGACTATTCTCAAAGCCCGGAAAGAAGGGGAGAGCGTTGGAAATGAAATCCAATGACGCATTGGAATTAGGTTAGGGAAATGAAACGTCCCCATCAAGCAGATCCCTGCATACGCAACATGTGAGCACTAGCCTTTGATTGGAAAATGAGGCGGCACTGCACAGACACAACAGAGAACTAAGCTCTGAGAACGAGAATCAAATTCTTAAAAGAAAGGTTTGAAAGGAAGGACATGAAAAAGTGAAGGCGCTTCTGAAAGGACGTTTCGTCTACCCTACTCCCCAAAGCAGATCCAGCGGTCACAAAAGTGACAGCGTTGCACTCACGTGCAGACACGTGAGAACAACGCTGTGGGGGCATTTGTTTCCTGATTTAAAATCAGGAAAGCTTATGGAAAAAGCTTCAGAAGAGAGTCACGTGCTTACACGTGACCGGCAGTCACGTGTGGGCACGTGACACCTAAAAGTATCGGCAAGGCAAATTCAGTTTCCCAAATACATCAAAGAAAAGAGGCTTCAGAAAGGGTCACGTGTTCCCACGTGACCTGGGTCACGTGTCGGCACGTGACATTTAAAAGCAGCGGCAAAGACACAACGGTTCCTTGATCAAATCAAGAAAAAGGCTTCAGAAGAGGTCACGTGCTCCCACGTGACCAGGGTCACGTGTTGGCACGTGACACTCAAAACATCAGACTCATCCTCCGGTTAAATCGAGAAGAAGGCTCCATGCCAGGGTCACGTGCTCACACGTGACCAGTTGTCACGTGGTGGCACGTGATAGCTAAGCAACAACCAGAAAACAGAGCGCAAAAAGAAGGAAGAAGGCTCGTTCCAAGGAGGTCACGTGCCCACACGTGACCAAGGGTCACGTGGCCACACGTGACCAATTTCAAAGCCCATTTGTCAACAGAATTAAATTCTGAGAAAAGACCTCTCAAATCTTTCCAAAAGCAATCGATTAAATTAAAGATTTAGAGGTGATTAAATATCATCTATATATGGGAAAATCCCGAATTTGGAAAGATTTCCCCTTTAAATCTAACAGAAATAACAAAGGAGAATCCCTGGATTTGAAATCCAATGGTGAATAAAATTCACCTAATAATCCAAAGGTCCAAAACGAATGATGGATGCAAATCAAATCTCTCAATGAAGATTCGTCAAAAACTAATTGACTCGGCTGCTTCTCCTATAAATAGGAGCCAAGAGATACAAAAAAAAAGATATATACACGCAGAGGGAAGAAAAGGGAGAGAGCCTTGATACTTTGAGGAACTTTGATCTTCTGCAAAAGAAAACCCTAGGTAAGAAAGGGAAGGCTTTTTGAAAGAAAGAGAATTTAGTTCTCAACAGAGTTTAACTCTGATATATAAAACAGAAGAACATATTTCTTCTCTCTTTGATAGAGGATCTGTAAAGTGCACATCTCCCCTTGAAGTTGAGAATTTAATTCTCAATGGGTTGAGATCCTGCCATGCAGATCCAAAACATAGAGAGGGAATGGAAGCACGAGAATTTAATTCTCACAGAATTATAGGAATTTAATTCCTTTAAAATAAAATTAGGGCTTGATCCTGTATCATGGGAATTTAATTCTTTCAGAACAAAAAGAAACAGGGTTTAACCCTAATTAAGAACCTAGTTCTGTTGAAACAGCGGGAATTTAATTCCCTTAATCATAATTTAACAGAGAATGGGAGTTCAATTCCTTAAAAACTTTTATTAGGGTTTAACCCTATTCAGTTCTTCACATATATGAGGAATTTAATTCCTACAGAAAATTCAGAGTTCAACTCTATATAAACCTTCAAAAGGAAGTAGGAATTTAATTCCTCTGAAATCTAAAGCTCGAGGAATTTAATTCCTGGAAAAAGATTAACAGATCCTCTAAACAACATACATAGAGGCAGGGTCACGTGCCACCACGTGACCCCCCAAAAGATCTACAGAAAGCCCCTTGAGGCAGTGCCCCACGTGACCCTCGGCAGAAGCTTTAACTTATAAGCATTTGAATGCTCATCACGTGATGCTCTGAAAGACGCGATAATCTCAGCAGAATAAATGAAGGGAGGGCGCTCTCACGTGTTGCCACGTGACCCCTCTTGCCTTAGTGTTTAACACTAAATTGAAACTCCCGAATCCAGTGTTAAAACGACTGTTGGGCCTTAGTGTTCAACACTAATCAAAAACTTTATTTGCAGTGTTCAACACTGACTACCTTAGTGTTTAACACTAATTTGAGAGCTCTGTTGCCAGTGCTTGATACTGATCTGTTTTAGTGTTTAACCCTAATTTGAAAGCCTTGTCGCTGATGTTTATCACCAATTATCTTTTAGTGTTAAACACTAACTTGTCAATCTCATTCCCAGTATTCAACACTGATTGCTCTGTAGTGTTTAACACTAGGCTTTGGCCCAATTGGCCAAATGGATAGAGGCAAAGCCTCTCCTGATTGGACTTAGCCCAAGATGGCCATAAGTCCTCAATTCGTAATTAACTGGGCTAATGGGCTCACAACATAATTAATTGGTCTTGATCCCAAATTGGGCCAAGGACTATTTAATCCACTCCGGTTCCAGGGTACATCTCTTCACTCCTTTGATACTTGGCATTGTAATCCCTCAATGTCTTCAAAGAGGTGACGGGTCCCGATGACCACACATCGATATGGACTGTGGGGTCCTTAAACCCATGGACTACGACGTCCTTAACCTTGACCGAGATGTCTTAAAACTAACAATGGACTGTGGGGTCCTTAAATCTATGGACTACGACGTCCTTAACCTTGACCGAGATGTCTTAAAACTAACAATGGACTGTGGGGTCCTTAAACCCATGGACTATGAGGTCCTTAACCTTGACCGAGATGTCTTAAAACTAACAATGGACCGTAATGTCCTTAAACTACCCATGGACCGCAATGTCCTTAAATTACCCATGGACCGCAATGTCCTTAAACTAGAACAATAGAGCCCCGCATGCTCTTTTGTCGGATCTAAACGGTCCCGTTTAAGTTGATCTCAGCCTCAAAGATGGCTAACGTATCCTTAAACCTTCAAACAGACTGGACTATGAATCCCCCCAATTAACTCTGGCTCGAGGGTACATCTCTGAACTCCTCTGACATCCGTCGTTGTAATCCTTCAACGTCGTCAGAGAGGTGACGGGTCCCGACGGCCATACATACGATGGACCACTATGTCCATAAACTGGAACAATGGAGCCCAAATGCTCCTTTGTCGGATCTAAACGATCCCGTTAAGTTGATCTTAGTCTCAAATTAGACCAACGTATCCTTAACAAACGTTTGAGTTGATCTTAGCCTCAAGTATGGCTAATGTATCCTCAAACCAAACCCCCAAACCCAAATCTAAGATAAATACGGATTTGGACTAGTCCACGCCCTACGGGCGACGACATAACTCGGTCTCCGTAAACAATCCACGGGCAACAAAACATAAAATATAAAACACACACGACACGAAGTGACCATCTGGAGAAGGAGAAAGTTGTTAACGCGATGCGGTAGCGTAATTAACTGCAGGGGCTTGCGCCTGCAGGGAAGAGCGTCCCCACAATCAAAAACCCCTCAAACGAGAGGGAATCTGAGGAAGTCTGCTACATCGGCCGCATCCGTCTAAACCTCCGATGCACGGTGCCATAAATCAACTTGGCATCTTCGGAGAGGTGGACGGATAGCACCAATTAGCATCTGCCCCGAATTTCAGGCAAGACGTCCACGTCGTCGCCGTCCTTCGGAGGGGAACAGAGATGTTCTTGGTGTATGGCGGAAAAGACCTCCAGATCGAGGCCTTTGCTGACTCCAGCTTCCAGAGTGACAAGGATGATTCCAAGTCCATGTTGGGTTTTGTCTTTACCCTCAATGGAGGGGCGGTGCGTTGGAAGAGTTCCAAACAGGAAACCGTTGCAGACTCGACGATGGAAGCGGAATACATCGCTGCATCTGATGCCGCAAAAGAAACTGTCTGGATAAGGAAGTTCTTGAAAGAACTTCAGGTGGTTCCGTCCATTGTTGATCCAATACCTCTGTATTGCGACAACAACGGGGCTATAGCTTTAGCGAAGGAACCCAGGTCCCATCAGAGATCCAGACACATCTTGAGGCGGTATCACCTGATCAGGGAGATCGTGGATCGCCAAGAGATCGAGGTTCGGAGGGTCGCTTCAGAAGATAACACTGCAGATCCATTCACCAAGGCCTTGCCCCAGACTCAGTTCGAGCGGCTGATCGAGATGATAGGTCTTCGATACGCCAGTACATGGCCTTAGTGTAAGTGGGAGATTGTTAGTGTATATGCCCTAGAGGCCATTACTGTATCATACTAGTTTGTATAATACTTAATGGAAGCTTGGGATATTCACCTTGTATAAACAATCTTGCTTAATATAGTAGTATGCTACTTGGTTTGTTTCTACTTCAATGTGTACATGTGTTTATTTTAGTATATCACCTATACACATTAGTGGAGCCCTTAGGATCTTTGCTTGATTACCAGTGTTGTGATGGCAGTCACACTAGTGGGGGATGGGTAATCTATAAGCACATCCTTATACAGGTCCCTAGTCGCAGGACTATCGAGACAGGGCATCGATACACCGGAGTAGACTAGCGTATGCGCTTCTCATCCCAGTGTGGGAGATGGTCTGTCTCACAGCCATCAGTACGTCGTACTGGAGATAGTATACGGGTGCTCGTTAGGTTACGAGTACACTGGACATGACTCGTCGGAAACTGACCGGTTGGTATTATACCTATCGTCAGTTATCAGTTCCCAGGTGACATGAGTACAGCTTAGTCCGCTGACTTGATACTGTCACTTCGCCTCGAGTGTGTTCCCACTGTACTTTGATTACTACCCTACCACGGCTCAAAAGAGTCATGCAAACATGTAGTGGTTGGGTACGGTCCCGAAGCACTTGGAGGCAGTGACGGTTAGACAGGATTCGTCTCTACCGGTATTGGGGGTTGACATCGCGCTGTGTCTAGGAGAGCCATTACACGAGTAGTCCCTGGCCAGGGCAATCGAGATATACTGGTAGGCTTCCAATGTTATCTCAGGGTGTTTTGGGCTTCACTCCGACACGACTTGTACCGCTATTAGGGGACTGACGTTTACCGCCCTCCTAGGCCCGCCATGCGATGTATCAGACGAACAGACCGGACTGTACGGAGATTGTCACATTCAGGCTCAGTAGGAGTTCAGATGGGTTTCACCTCGTCAGTCTTCTTGTCGGCATCTACCTGGGGACCGTTACGCACAGCTAGTACCGCTTGCGGTCTGTGGTTAAACCCACTGCCAGCGTAGTGTCGAGTCTTTAGAGTCTCACACATAAAGCTATTCGCCTTTAGGCAAAAGAGTAGAGGTCGCATGGTTTTGCGGCAGGTCGCATGGTTTTACGACAGGGTTCGGTCACATCCGTGCACTTGTGCACGTACAGTGTCCGGATAGTTAACACTAGCGGACTTTGGTTTAAGCCAGATCCTAGTGTACGTATTGGGATTGGATTTATCCAGTTTGTATTCGTGTTCCTCGGAACGCGGATGCGGGTGTGTATGCACAGTTGACGGAGAGACAGAGACGGAGGATTCTCATTAGGGTTGTTGACCGTTGACTATTGACTTTTTGCTCAACCCTAATGAGAATATGATATGTGATTAACAATTATATTAATTAAGTATTATGGTAACATGGTTGTTGAGGGATTGACTTTGTTGACTTGTTGACTTTTGTTGACTTGTTGACTTTGTTGACCGGTTGACTAGGCTTGACTAGTTGACCATCATGATAACTATAGCTATCATTTCATGGCAAAGACTTTTGCTTGCTTGCTCTTTTGTGCAAAATGAGTGCATGAAATGATATGGCTATGGTTGCCTAAACCATCACATAATACTTGATTGATATGAGGTGTTATGATTGTTTTGGATTATGAGAGCCAAATGAGAAAAGTCTTCTCTCATTCTTTCATGCTCACTCTCTCTCTTGTTCTTGAGCTCTCATCTCCTCCTCTTGCTCTCCCTCTCTTGACTCTATGGTTCACTTGTCTCATGAGTTGAGAACCAAGAACCATAGATAAAATCCCATACAAACTCTTCTCTACTCACTCTAGTTCACAAGGTTTAGCAAACCGAGTGAACTAGTTTCTTCAAAGATCGAAGAAGAAGCCAAAGGTTGAAGCTTTCAGGTGGATCTATCTTCGGCGCAAGGAGACGACGGGGAGAAGCCGATTCGGACGACCATCGAAGCTTGAAGACGAAGGAGTTCGAGAAAAAGAAAGGTATAACCCCCTAACCGAGTAGTTAGCAACTCGTAGTTAGGTTGTTAGTTAGATGTTTAACAAAGATCCGGTTTTGAGTCCATGTTACCACCTCTAGAAAAATTGTTTTTCACCAAATTCCGCATGCCCGAAAGTACCGGGAGAGGTAGCATGGACTTACACAACCCACCTTTGGGAAACTCGTTAGGGATAGTACGGTTTATCGTGCACCCTCGGGCTTAGTAGTGCGAGATTCAGACCTCCGCAAGGAGCATTCGGTCTCGAAAGGTTTAAAACACGACATTTAAGAAAAATGAGATTTTTGGAAAATAAAATATTTATTAAAAATTATTCTTGTATAAACATATATATATTTATCATTTAAACACCTATTTTATTATAAGATAAAGTTTCCACCTTTTCCTAAAAATTACAAGATTAAAAGTTACATTAAAATACTATGAATTTCAATAAATCAAAATTACAAATTATTTATGTAATTTTCACTAGAAATAAGACAAAATAAAATCACACTCATTATAACTATAAAGACGAATAATAAATACTTGAGGTGTATCTTGAAAACTATACAAAAGTATTTTTACATAAAACCCCCTCAAGTTTTATAAATTACAATAATGACCCTAACAAATATAGAACTTCGACTTACATTTCTTTTAGTCTGACTCGGGTTTGAGTCTGATTATTTCTGACTTGAATATGATTCAAGTCAATCTATTTTCCTTAATATTCCAACTCAATATGAACACATGAATCACAGAATCCAGTACAACTTGACTGAACCAAACCATGGATATACATCTTTTATTCCGTTATTCCATTTACCTGATTATGCAGTTACACTCTGTTACTGATATCATGGTTTTGGTCAGTCATCCAACTTATACAATGCAATACAACAATACAATCAAAACACTACGGGGTTTAAGGGGTAGATTGGTACGGAAGATGTTAAAAGTGGCACGAGACGGTCAGACTTAAGATACCTAACATGAATCCAATTGCCGTTGTTCCGGGCCTTCTAACGGAGCCTTGTACTCTATATTCTGTTTGCCATGGTCTCTAGCATATAGAGACCCCTCTCGTATACACTGGCATTCTTCTGTACCAAGCTACAAACAACAGCGTTAATACAACATTACAACAATACAATACAACATTAAAAGCTACTCTCTCTCTCCTACTCTTTGTCAATTTCTCCCTTATCTTTTGGACTTACCGAGCGACCTGTTCGCTGACGACATTCTATTTCTTTCTTCTTTGAATGTCGTTAGGTGTTTTGGACCCAGCAGAGATCGAGCCCACCGGTGAGGACTTGGATCAGTTTCATGAAGACCCCGAGCTTTAGACATTGTCCCTTGTTCTATTCAGTATTTTCATTTCCTGTTATGCCATTGTTTAGGCATCGCTTTTCATTCCAGTTGTATTTACTTTTCATGCATTGTACAAAAGAATGTTATTAATAAAGTTGCTGTTATTTCTATATCTCTTGTCTCTTGTGATTTACTTTTATATTGCTTAGATACGCTTAGCGTATGTACTTCTAAGTATATACGTAGCAGACCTCGTCGCGTCCCCTTCGCCGTACACCGGGAAGCGGGGCGTGACAGGTTTTGTTGGTGGCCCATACAGGTCAGAGCTGTATGAATCCCTATCATGCAGTTCTGGTCTGCGTGAACAACCTAAGCAATATAACACAAGAACCAGCAACTAAAACATTCTTTACAATCATGTTCCTTGAATCCCATCATTTCATATTCCTTAAATCATATACTTTGAATCTATCTTAACACAAAATTCCCTCACCTCTTTTACAATTTTACCAAAACCTTCGCATTCTTTCATTTCTTCACACAATCTTTACATTTTTAAACCCCTGTCAGTATACTAGAACCAAACTTTTCTTGGATTTGTTATACTTTCCTTTTACAAATTTCGAGGACGAAATTTTTATAAGGAGGGTAGAATGTAACAACCATAATTTTTCTATACACTTTTCTATACAAAATTTTTTAAATTTTTAAAAAATCCATAAAGGAGTATTTTAACCTGAGCACAATATATATATATATAAGTAATTATTTTGTTTTTAAATAACTCCATTTTCAGTGTACATAAAATTGTTTTAAAATTAAAGTGTACTTGGGGTATTTAATGTTGCTGTTACCACTTTAAGTAATTATTTCATACCATAATTACAAGAAGGAGCTTGTAGCTCATTGGTAATACCTTGCACTACTGAACCAAGCCACCGGAGTTCAAATCCCATGCCCCTCATTATTTTTGTATTCATTTTGTTTTAATTTTTTTTGAACTCAACGGTCAAAAGGCCATAACTCCCAAAATATGTACTGGACAACAAAAAGTAAATATAGCAAATTGTACCTCCGAAGAATCCCCAGCCATTGGAGCCCTGACTCGGCCCAACTCGGCGCCGCCGACCGGCGACTCGGCCGACTCGGTCCGGCGCCGCCGACCGGACTTGGCCGGACGGCCGAGTCACCAACAGAGAAAAGTTGGGTCTTGACCTGGTCCACCCTCCTGCATACTCTAAATGCTTGGATCGGTTATCATTTGGCCAATAAATCCCTTTTAATCCTAGGTTTAATGAGTTTTAATGAATTTTTATATATTTTATATATATATTTTTTAATTAAAACCCTAACCCTATATAAACCCCCCATACCCTCTACCCTCTCACCCTACATTCCTAAGTCCACTCTCTAAAAATTTCAAGAGAACTTGGTACGCTATAAAATGAGCGAAAGGCGAAACGCTGACGAAATCGACGGCGAAATTCTGACGATCGTACTGGGACCTCTCAACGACGATTCGATGCACCGGCAAACCCTCTACCTCTCTCTTACTCTCTAACGTTGTCCAAACCCGTAAGTCCTCCTTTTCTATCCTTCTTTTCTTTCATTAAAATACGACTTTATAAACCCGACGGAAATCGGAACAAACCGATTTCCGATTCGGTTTTCTATCAAAACTCACTTATCACTAATTCCATAATGCTTAAACATATTCATGTTGACTACTAATCACTTAAAAATCAATTTGAACAAGTTTTCACACATGAAATGATAGCTTTTGCAATATATCGTATTTTTTCACTTAAATAACACCATGTTTGGTTTATCACATTTAACCCCTAAACTTTACTATACCTTAAAATAGATCACGAGGTAATGACCTACCTCCACACACACTCATATGTAATCATAACACGCTACCTTGAAAACTTAGAATACGATAAAACAAGATTTTACATTAAAATACCATTTTCTTTATAAACCTTTTCTAAAAGTTTTATGTTGTATACAATTTTAATGCAATATATTTTAATAGGAAATACGATAAGTTATGGACATCGATCGTTTATCTAAACCTGATTTTGTGGTGTCTAGGCAAGTGTGTCTAAGGAGAATGGTTACTTAATTAGGGCCACTATTTGTAGTGGAGAGCCTCTCACTCACCTGGCACTTACCTGGCCGCAATTGGCGGTGAAGAGGCGATTTGAGACTTCTAATGACTTGTCGTTTAGACCATTTAGAAATAGGCTAGTTGGCTTAGGAAACCCTAGAATCTAAAATACGGAAATTTACACCCTTTTACAAATAAATACCTTACCTTTATAAAACCGTTTTCTAAATGATTAGTATTTATTAAATCTTTGCAAAGCGCCACTACAACCCACCTTTGGGGAACTCGTTAAGGATAGTACGGTTTATCGTGCACCCTCGGGCTTAGTAGTGCGAGATTCAGACCTCCGCAAGGAGCATTCGGTCTCGAAAGGTTTAAAACACGACATTTAAGAAAAATGAGATTTTTGGAAAATAAAATATTTATTAAAAATTATTCTTGTATAAACATATGTATATTTATCATTTAAACACCTATTTTATTATAAGATAAAGTTTCCACCTTTTCCTAAAAATTACAAGATTAAAAGTTACATTAAAATACCATGAATTTCAATAAATCAAAATTACAAATTATTTATGTAATTTTCACTAGAAATAAGACAAAATAAAATCACACTCATTATAACTATAAAGACGAATAATAAATACTTGAGGTGTATCTTGAAAACTATACAAAAGTATTTTTACATAAAACCCCCTCAAGTTTTATAAATTACAATAATGACCCTAACAAATATAGAACTTCGACTTACATTTCTTTTAGTCTGACTCGGGTTTGAGTCTGATTATTTCTGACTTGAATATGATTCAAGTCAATCTATTTTCCTTAATATTCCAACTCAATATGAACACATGAATCACAGAATCCAGTACAACTTAACGAACCAAACCATGGATATACATCATTTATTCCGTTATTCCATTTACCTGATTATGCAGTTACACTCTGTTACTGATATCATGGTTTTGGTCAGTCATCCAACTTATACAATGCAATACAACAATACAATCAAAATACTATGGGGTTTAAGGGGTAGATTGGTACGGAAGATGTTAAAAGTGGAACGAGACGGTCAGACTTAAGATACCTAACATGAATCCAATTGCCGTTGTTCCGGGCCTTCTAACGGAGCCTTGTACTCTATATTCCGTTTGCCATGGTCTCTAGCATATAGAGACCCCTCTCGTATACACTGGCATTCTTCTGTACCAAGCTACAAACAACAACGTTAATACAACATTACAACAATACAATACAACATTAAAAGCTACTCTCTCTCTCCTACTCTTTGTCAATTTCTCATTTATCTTTGGGACTTACCGAGCGACCTGTTCGCTGACGACATTCTATTTCTTTCTTCTTTGAATGTCGTCAGGTGTTTTGGACCCAGCAGAGATCGAGCCCACCAGTGAAGACTTGGATCAGTTTCACGAAGACCCCGAGCTCTAGACATTGTACCTTGTTCTATTCAGTATTTTCATTTCCTGTTATGCCATTGTTTAGGCATCGCTTTTCATTCCAGTTGTATATACTTTTCATGCATTGTACAAAAGAATGTTATTAATAAAGTTGCTGTTATTTCTATATCTCTTGTCTCTTGTGATTTACTTTTATATTGCTTAGATACGCTTAGCGTATGTACTTCTAAGTATATACGTAGCGGACCTCGTCGTGGCCCCTTCGCCGTACACCGGGAAGCGGGGCGTGACAGACCCGGTGAGGTACCCCGGGGCAAGAAGATTCGTATAGTTCGGCGGTGAGCTTGGCAGGGGAGCACTACCTACCGGTGATAGTTTGGACCCCGGAGGATACCGACCGAAGTCGTGAGATGGATGGGCCGATCCGGACCGACGGAGCCCATGGGCCGATCCGGACTGACGGAGCCCGAGATATGAGGATTTACGCGTTGATGATGGACATGGGTTTCATGATGTTTCGAGTGTCGGTGTTGGGCACTCAGGTTCCATGATTTTGATGTGTCATTGATGGACACACGTGGGTTGATATCCTCATATTTACATGTATATGCTTTCATGATATTTCGAGTATCGATGTTAGACACTCAGGTTCCATGATATTGTTGTGTCATTGTTGGACACGTGGATGATATCCATATGCATACATGCATTGATTATATTGTTGGCATATATGCAGACACGGTGACCCTAGATATCATAGTATTACCTTTATGATATAGTTGACCTAGAAATCGTTGTTTATTCGATTTCTACCTGCTGATGTTTTCTACTCATGAGTTGGCAACTCACCCCCGTTGTGCCACAGTTCTTGCAGGTTGACCACATGGATCAGTAGCGGTATCGTTGGCACACAACTTGCTTTTGGGTGATTTGCTTTGGTAGGTGGGACATATTGGATCGTGCCCACTCTTCTATTTATTATTCCGGTTGTATCTAGTCAACTCCATCAATCAGAAACTATTATTTGTATAAGTAGTAAGACTTGAGTTTGCGAGACTTAGAGCGACGGATTATATGTTCTCTATTTGGGGATTTGATGTCTTGCTTTATTTACATTATCCTTTTGTATTGATCTTCGCCGTTGGGCGTCGTATACATATATTTCTGACATGCGTGGTTATGATTCCGCCGATTGGCGAAGAGCTAGCTCTCGTTTAGGGATGTATTTATTGTTGCATGTATATGTGGTTTTGGATCAAAATATATAAGGGAGGTGCTGCCTAAATTTTTAAAAGACGAAACATGTTTTTTTTCAACTAGTATAATCCACTTGCATTTTTATGTTCCATTATTTATGCATTTAAGAAAACGTTGATTTCATCATACCTTTATTTCAAAACTTCACCTCTTTTATTTTATGTAAAAAGGTTTAGATTTCTGGGCCTCGGCTTACTTAAGTTACATTACGCCTTTAGACGTTGCGTGATTTAAGTTCCGGCCACGAACTAATTTTCGGGTCGTGATAAAGTTAGTATCAGAGCGTTGGGTTTAACCTTGGTTTGAGTTTAGGTTTGACTATGCGGAGTCTGGGGCGTAATCTATTTCGGAACCTAGGCTTGACCTTTCGGAACTTAGACTTGAACATGGGAGTATTAGACCCAAACTTTCATTACATAGGTTGACCCTGATTGATGGAGTTGGTAACTCAAGTAGAGTGACGTACCGTGCATATGTTCCGCGGCATACTTACGATACGATATTTCGCTTAAGTGACCTTAGGATGTATATACTTAAGATCCTTGATTCTATTCGTTCCAACGATCATACTCTCATTGATTCTGTTCCTCCTTATGATCATGTATCCATTATGGATCTATTGATTCCTTTTTTTCCTTTGATTTATCTTTTTCGATACATACTTGAGGTTCCTGTCACCATGGTTTGAGCACAGATTGAGCTGTTGATAGTGATGCGGTCAGGGCGAACTCGTCATGGACGAGGGCTGACCATTGTGTTTTTTGGTGACATAGGAACGTCTCGATTTAGTGTTTGTGTTGTGACCTCTCGTTAGAGGCGAGTGTTCGGTTTTGCACCGGATGATCGGGCCACTGATAGAGGCTGCCAGTTGTGAGAGGACTGTTGATGTACAGCCTACCTCAGAGTTTATGATGTCGTCTACCTTGCAGATAGATGACCCAGCTATTGCTGAGATTGATGGGATGTCGCTTCCAGAGCTTACGAGCTGAGATCGCTGGAGCTTTCAGGCAGAGATGCAACAGTAGATAGCTAGTCTATCTTGAGTTGAGTTGAGCGGCTGAGATGATCCGTCTGATTTGATGTGCCGACGCAGGCCCAGTTGAGTTGAAGATTTCCAGTATAGAGAATTTTACTCATATCTAGAGTAGATCGACCCAAAGAGGACGTTGTTCATTGGATGCTCCGATAGGAGATCAGTAAGTTGACCAGTTTCAGATAGAAAAACCTCACCCAGATGCGTTGTGACTTGATCGAGAGTGGACGAATAAAGTATATTCCTCCGATGGTTAGGACGAGTTCCCGAGGACGTGTTCGGCTAGAGATCTTCTACAGAGTGATGAAGATACCGAGTTCGTAATTTCAAGTCCATGTGAGAGATTCTGGATTGACTGTAGCCGAGAACAATTGCAGCATGCAGATGTCATGACGTGACGTCGAAGTGGACGATAATAAAGACGAGTGAAACAAGAGATTCGTGCGAGATGTTAACGAGCTGTTGTTACTCCCCGTTGAGATTAGAGATCCGATATGTATACAGAGGCGTTGGGATACGGCCAGTTCCCGAGGAAATGCTGTGCTTAGAACGCAGATGTCCAGAAAACGAGAAAAGAGTATGTAAGAGTACCAGCCTCCGTATAGTTCGTCATAGGTGAGATTAGAAGAGACCTTGAGCAGGTTCCTTCCAGGACACTGCTGCGATAAGTTTTGCACCCAGGATCAGTTGTGTCATGTATATTCAGAGGGCCGGAGGCAAACACCAGTGACGTGCTGCTTTACGAGTGGTCATGCTAATTGGCCGAGAGATGACCAGAGGAGTGTCAGAGCGGAATCATTTCCATTAGTACACCTGACCGGGCCGATGAGCCGATGGATTGTGAGATTGGTAATTCATAGAGAAATGAGGACCCAGAGACAGAAGACGCCAGACCGTGAGGAGGAGGCAAGCGGATGTTCTTGCTCTGCCAGTTTTGGGCGCACCGATATTTTTCGACATTGTAGGAGGTGTACCTCAATATCATTTGTTGCAATTTTCATTTATGATCCGAGTATTACGCTTATATCGCTTGGATTTGAGTTTTGATAATTGGGTTTCATGATATTGTTCTCGTGCACCATGGCTGCACCTATTGGATATTTTCTTTTGTGCACAGTTATTGCACTTGATTTATGTTTATACACCGCTACATCGGTTTGCGATTTGTGCATATCTGTTGCACTTGATATTGGTTTTGTGCCTTGGCTGCACATGTTTATGATTTCGTGGATTTCATACGGTTGATTTGATTTTGTGCATTGGTTGCACTAGATATATACTCCGTACATTGGTTGCACCCAATTTATTTCTTTGAGCATTTGTTTCACCGGATTTATGTTTTTGTGCATGTTTGCACTTGACGTTCGTTTTCGTGCTCTTTACTGTGCTGGACATATATACGGACCTGACGCGCTTGGGTTGGATTCATATTAGGCGCTTGGTATTGGATTTTGTGCGCATCGGATGCACTTGATTTAGATTTCGTTCGTGAATGTCGGATGCCCTTGTTCCCCTCCGAACGGCGGCCGAGACGTTAGGACGTCTGTGCCTGAGGTTCGGGGCAGATGCTATTTGGTTTTATCCGTCTACCTCTCCGAAGATGCCAAGTTGATTTATGGCACCGTGTATCGGAGTTTTAGACGGGTGCGGCCGATGTAGCAGACTTCGTCAGATTCCCCCTCAGGGTGAGGGGTTTTTGATTGTGGGGACGCTCTTCCCTGCAGGCGCAAGCCCCTGCAGTTAATTACGCTACCGCATCGCGGTAACAACTTTCTCCTTCTCCAGAATTTCACTTCGTGTCGTGTGTGTTTGTTTTGTTTGTGGTTGCCCGTGGATTGTATACGGAGACTGAGTAATGCCGTCGCCCGTAGGGCGTGGATTAGTCCAAATCCGTGTTTACTTAGATTTGGGTTTGGTGTTTTAGTTTAAGGATACATTAGTCGCGTTGCGACTAAGATCAACTTAAACGTTCGTTAAGGATACATTAGTCCTGTTTTAGACTAAGATCCACTTAACGTAGTGATTAATTTAATGTATGGCCATCGGGACTCGTCACCTCTTTGACGTCGTTGAGGAATTACAACGACGGATGTCAAAGGAGTTCGGAAATGTACCCTCGAACCAGAGTTGATTGGGAGTTTTATAATCCATTTGAATGTTTAAGGATACGTTAGCCGTGTTTGGGGCTAAGATCAACTTAAACGGGACCGTTTAGATCCGGCAAAAGAGCGTTTGGAAGCTCTGTTGTTCCAGTTTAAGGACGTGGTGGTCCGTCGCCAGTTTAGGGACGTAGTGGTCCAATATTAGTTTAGGGACATTTCGGTCCGATATTAGTTTAAGGACGTCTCGGTCCAATATTAGTTTAGGGACGTTTCGTTCCGATATTAGTTTAGGGACGTTTCGGTCCGATATTAGTTTAGGGACGTTTCGGTCCGATATTAATGTGTGGTCGTTGGGACCCGTCACCTCTTTGACGTCGTTGAGGAATTACAACGACGGATGTCAAAGGAGTTCGGAGATGTACCCTCGAACCGGATGCAAATTGATTTAGAAGAGCAATTTTGCTCTTCCAATTTAATTTGAGGACTTACGGCCAAAATTGGGCTAAGTCCAGTTGAAAATGTTCAACACCCTTATTTTTTTGGTCTATTAGACCTGTGCTAGGGCTTTGCCCACACTTAAATAATGCATTGCATTACTTCAGGCCATTTATGCCCATTTTGACCGGGCGCTGCCCTTTTTATTATGATGCAGATCATTTATTTTGGTCCATTGGACCTTTCAATTGGGCTCTGCCCTTTCAAATAATGCACACCATTTTATTTATTAGGCTTGTTAAGCCTTTTAATTGGGCTTGGCCCTTCAGGAAGTGAAATGCATTGCATTTGTCAGGCGCTTTGCGCCAATCACTGAGCGCAAGCGCTTGTGGTGAGGACACGTGTCATGCTCTGGCGAGCGCAAGCGCAACAGCGCTGCGCTGTTGCGCTGGCGACACGTGGCGCGCTCTCAGCGAGTTGCGCCAATTCTAGAGAGCAAAGCTCTATCTTAAGGGCGCTTAGCGCAAGTGGTTTTATAGCCGACACGTGGCGCTCTCTTAAGAGCGCAACGGCGCAGTTTGGAAGTGCAAAACACTAAGAATCTTTTAGATTCAAGAAGGGAAGTGCAAAGCACTGTTTAATTTCTCGATCTAAATTAGATCAAAGAAAAAAAAAGTTTTTCTTTGTTTGAAGAACCAGAGGTTCATAAAAGTGCAAAGCACTATTATTTATTTTTATTTTTATTGTTTTTTCTCTCCTTTTTATTTTAAAGAACCGGAGGTTCACAAGAAGTGCAGAGCACTGTTTATTATGTAGAGATCATTGATCTTGTTTTTAGATCAATGATCTATTAGAAGGAGTTTCTTCTAATTCATGAAGGTTCTTTACCTTTTTCTTGAAATCTTCTCAGAGTTCTCTCTGTTTTAAGTTCTTGAGTTTTCAAGAATAATTTTTTTTTCTCCCTTTGAATTGAGGCTTAGGGTCCTTTTTATAGTGCTCACAAATTAGTTAAATTTGTTAAAGAGATCATTCTCTGAGTGATCTGGGGAATTTTCCCCACCGTTGGATCTTTAATCCAAGGGCTTCTGCTTTGCAGAAGAAAATCTTCTTGTTTTAACAAGAACAGAAAAGATTTCTTGAAATCTTAATTCAGTTTGGCGCAGATGCCCCAGCGCGTGACACGTGTCGCGCAGCGCACAGCGCAGCGCAACTGCGCTAGCGCATCTGCGCTGACACGTGTCGCGCAGCGCAGAGCGCAGCGCAACTGAAGCGTTGCTTTAGACAAATAGAGCTCTGCTCTGATTGGGCGCGCCTTCTTGGGCGTTGCGCTGATGTATTAGCGCCAGACACGCGGCGCGTTGCGCTCGAGACTTGAAGCGTTGCTTCAAAATTTGAATTTCGAATTCAAACAGAGCTTTGCTCTGATTGGACGAAACAAATGCCCCCCCACCGTTGCGCTCACGTGGCGCACACGTGAGTGCAGCGGTGGCAACCCCCCTGACCGTTAGATCAAGGGGGTGAGCTCAAGAGGCGCAAGCGCCCTATAAATAGGGCCTCTGGCCCTTAGAAAACTCTCCACCATTTTCTAGATTTAGATTTTCAGAGCTCTGCTCTTGCTTAAGAATTTCAGAGCTTTGCTCTTGCTTTCAGAACTCTAGAGCTTTGCTCTCATTTCCCAAAGTTTAGAAAACTTTAGGTAATAATTAATTTAAAATTAAGTTAAACTAATTCAAATCAATTTTAACCAACAGAGCTTTGCTCTCATAGATCTTTTGATCTAAAGAAATTCCCTTTGGGGTTTCGTCAACAGAGCTTTGCTCCATAGATCTACAGAGATCTTGTTCATGGGTTCTAACCCATGAACAGAGCTTTGCTCTTGAATCAAATGTAGATCTTTTAGATCTGAAAAATGAAGAATTTTTCTATAAGCTTTCATGAATCTTTTTTTAGGATTCCAGAAATTTTAATTTTAAATTTCTTTTCAAAAACTTTCTTTTCGATGGAATATTATAAAGCTAAGCTCTTTTTTAAGGAATGTTATTCTTTTGAGACCAGAATTTGACAAGTGTCATTCTGTGACAGAGCTTTGCTCTGAAAGAGGAGATTTTCTCCTTGTCTCTAGGGATTCTTTCCCCCTTTTTTTATTATGGGAATGTTCCCCCCAGGGACCAACTGACAATCTCATCCAATGATGAGTTTGTCTTATTAACTGACGTATTGTCATTTAGATTTTGTGGGTCCCTCTTTGGTCTCCTACTCACTGCACTGTGGTGTGGTGTAATTAATTAATTTTGATTTTAATTTAATTAATGCATTTTCTTCTTTTGATGCCAAACGTTGGGATTACAACACTAACGGCTACATTGCCCTTTTGCAGCGATCATGTCTGAAGACACTTCATTCCCGTTCGTCCGCTCGGAGGAGGGATTTCCAGAGGCGCCTTTGGACCGTGAGGTCCTGGCCATGATCAAGGCATACGACCCGGAGTACAAGAGTCTCTACCTTTGGGGGTCGTGGTACAATCAGATCATTATGGGTCGACGCAGCTTCACATGCGCGGTGCCGTCCGAGCACATCACGGCGATTCATTATGCTACCCCACCCTCGGTGCAGTATGCCGTGGAGTTGGCGGACTGGACATCGAAAGGCTTTCTACATCCCGCTATAGATGCGATACCGGTTCAGCGTCCTATGGTTTTGGACATCCTAGGACGTCGTATCTGTCAAGGTGAAGCGCGACCTTGGGGGCAATCGTATAACCTTGGTCTGATTCCCCGCCACCCGATTGGCTATCTGCCGTGGGCCCGGTATATCCTGTCGACGAAGAAGTCACAGTTGATAAGATTAGGACTGTACACCGCGGTCTATGTCTCTCTCTTCCAGTATCCCACGCTTCCCACCTGGTGGTTTAAAGCTTTCTTGGAGCAATGGAATATTCCCACCCACACTTTCCTTGCCATGGATCGGGAAGTGTCAATTTCCCTGGAGGAATTTGCGGAGGTATCCGGTTTACCGGTGGTGGGGGAACATTACGAGGAGCTGCTCCCAACAAACGTGTACGTCTTCGGTGCTAGGCCGATGGTAAAGGGGGTCACGCCGGATACTGCTGTTCAACACCGGTTCCCAAGCTTGATTAAAGTGTTGAACATATATGAGTCTCTCTTCGTCGAACATGGGAGTCGAGGAGTTAATTTTGAGGATTTCATTGCTCGGTTTCTTCACCCTAACGCCCTCTCTGCGGCCACTGCCAAGTTTGCCACCCTTGAGGACCCTTTCGGTTTAGGTTTGGATAACCTGCCGGCGAATGAAATAGGCCAAAAGGATTTTTTTCTTCCTAACTTTCCAACCATGTCTCTTGCAGAAGTAGCGGCCCCTGAGATGGATGAGGAGGCCTTTTTCTTAGGGTTTCTCGGGTTATGGTTGAGTTGGTTCGTTATCCCAATGCACTCTCATCGGATGCGGCCCTCTGTCTTTTATCCAGCACACCGGATGGTCATCGGGGTGAAGGTGGCTGTTGGGATCGCCGGCTTGGCACACTTATACCACGGCCTCAGTCAAGTAGCGGATGCTAGCGAGCCCGGGGTGCTGCATGTGGTCTTCCCGATGCATTACTTCGCATCGTGGCTCGAGTTACACACAGCGGGTGTCTTCGGGATGCATAAAAGGCCCTCGTTCTTTGACAAGTGCGGTTTTCCTCGCATTATACAGCTGATCGACGCATCAATTGTAAACCCCTCACCACGGAACGCCAGGGGCTTACTCCTTCGCCCTCATACCGTCGAAGCCGGGATGTCCTTTGTCGATAAGGTATTGACCGTTGGAAAGGTGTCTACCACTGTGACGCGGCCATTACAAGATATCTTTAAGGATGGAGCTTCAGTTTTAACAGCTCGGGAGACCCTCCACTTATATTCCATTAGACCGGGTTTTTTAGTTTTTAGGCAGAATGGTGTGGCAATTTTTATGAGGTATAACCCACATCGTTTTGCTCAACAACTGGGCTACGATCAAGGGGTCCCCTTGGAAGCCTTCTTGGTGGAACCCGCTGCCACTGAAGAGGGGATGGAGAACGCATTGCACCATTTCATGCGCGTGAATACGAGCTCTCATTTTTTTATCAATGCGCCGGCTTACGCTCCGAGACTCCTCAATGTGTACAAAGACTGGTACAATCATGCAACAGGAGCAGTTATAAAGGAGGAAAGGCGACTGTTGGTCGATCGTAAGGGTGCGCCTCCAGGTACCGATCGCACCGCTCCTTTGGTTCCTAGGACCCCAGTAGTCGCTCCTTTAAAAGATGCCGGGGGCAGACCATCACGTGCGCAAAGTCCTCCACGTGAATTGCCGCTCCCTGATATCGCGGATGCACCTCCTGCACCCCACGCTCAGGCGGAAACAGTGGTTGTACCCTTGCCGGAGTCTGGCGTGGGTGCGGACATCGGGACCCGTCGTCCCAAAGTGGCTGCCAAGCGTAAGTCGCTTCCCCGTGAGCCTAGGGCTGGAGGGCAAAAGAAAAAGAAGTCGCTCTTCGCTGCGGACGTTGTGTTCGGCCAGGAACCCCACGCTCCTTATGCTGAAGGTCTGCTCGAATATGGGACTAACGCAGGGTTGGTGATGCCGCCGCCGGACGATACAGACTTGGAGGCTGCTCTCAGAGCTTCGGCAGGGTTGGCGAGGCGTGAAGCGTGGTTAGCTAAGCTTGCGCAGTCAGGTAACTACTAGTCACATTTTCCTTATTACAACATATCTTCCTCATCGCCCTTGATTAACGCCTTTCTCTCCTTTCTTTCAACAGGTATCATTGATGAAGAAGCCATTGCCGCTTCTTTGAAGACTTTCCAAAAGGAGGAACGTCTTAGAGCATCTATGGGACTTAGTAAGTTTTAATTCGTCAAGTTTCCATTTCCCTCGTGTTATGGTCGATCTGACCTTCTTTCTTTTTATTGCAGAAACCTCACTGCCGTTCCCACCAAGCGACACAAATGTTCCGCCAGCCGCCGATATTCCTGCTTCCTTTGGGCCACCACAGGAGGTTCGTCTTGAAGAGCCGATGAGAGATGCCTTAAAGGCTCTGGAGGCATCCCTGAATGAAGATGATGATGCCTTGAAGGAGGCGTCACAGAGGTCCCTCATAACCGCTCGGGAGGAGAGAAAGCGATTGAAGCATGAGGCGAAGGCGCGCAGGGCTGCCTTGGCTATGGGAGCGGGGCCCAGCACCGCCCCTCGAGCTGATACTCCCTCCGAAGAGGCCCCTGTCGCCCTATCCACTGCCCGGAGGGAGGTGGCGCGAGCAGTTCGGAGCGCAAACGGTTAATCCGCTTCAGGTAATATTTCTCCTAGAGTTCCTATTATAAGGGTTTTTAATGTCATTGGCCCTTATATTCCTTATCTTGCAGGGCCGAGTCCGATCAAGGGGGATGCGGAAACCGTTGATCCCAAAGAAATAAAGGAAGCGGTACTTGCCGAACTCGAGCCGACGGTGGGCAACGTCGTTATGGCTTTGGAGCCTGAGGTGGAGGTTGAGGGGCCTGCCGCCGAGAAGGTCATTGATGCCAAACCTGAAGCGGTGGCAGATGATATGATCATTATAACTGAGTCCAGAGTGGTGGCGGCTGAGGCGCTCGAGGTCGGCGGTCCCTTGGTGACGATAGACGATACAACCACAGCTATTGAACCTGAGAGGGTAGTGGGTGAGGTGGCCATGATTCCCGAGGACGAGCCAACCGCTCCCTCTCTGGAATCTGGCAATACTCCAATCATAGCCCTTCCCGTCTATGGCCCTCCGCCGTCCCCAGGTCTTGCTAGCACGACGACGGTCCCCATCGAGTCGGGTGACGAGGCCACGGGCGGTGGTCTCATGTCGGTGGAGGAGGGAGCCGCCTCCGTTTCAGCCGGGAGCTCCTCAGGTAAACCCTAAGTGGCTGCTTTTCTTTACTTTACAACCTTTTCTGACAAGTTCACCTTTTCGTAATGCAGGTGCGGCTAGCGCCGATGCCCCACTGCTCGAGGAAGCGCCTTCAACGACTGCTTTGGCGGTGGTCACCTCTCAACCTTCTCTCATACCCTCGAAGATGTTGGAAGGTATGTGTTTACGATTTATTAATCTTGTTTTCCAGACATATAATTCGTGTACTAAAGTCACACTGTTGTGTTTTCAGGAGTGCTTTTTGATCATGTATATCAGATGTTGCTCCCACACTTTTCCTTCCCATTTGAGCTTGCTTCTTCCTCTGGTGGCGTTGGTGAGTATGATTTCCGTTGACATCCTTCCCTTCTTTTTCTTATTGATGGGATTGTCTCTAACCTCTTTTTCTGATCTCAACTGCAGTGCTAAGGAGGGGATAAAAGATCAGCTGCGCCACCAGCCCTTCCGACCTTGCCATCTGTCTCAACTGGTACAATGACCATCATATTGGTAACTTTCCTCTCTCTATTTTCTGTACTGTTATCTGATCGCACCCTGTTTCTTTCAGCTGTCGTTCTGGCTTCGGAGTCCTTCGAACCTCGCGTCACAATGCCGGCAGGTCCTTATCTGAGGAGTCTGTCTTCAAAAGGCGCCGTGAATAGTCTGCGCATGTTGAGTGACTATGTCGAGGAACTCGACGTTGAAACTCCTACATCTGCCGCAGACTTCGCTATGGTGGTTAACCCGATGCTAGCAATACTCGTGAACTTTCATGATGAGGGCATCATTGCATCCTGGGTTAACCATTGTAAGGAGATCGAGGGTCGCCTATATCAGTTGGAGTCGCTGCGTCCCGCTCCCGAGACCGTGGCTGCCAGTAATCAGAGGACAGCGTGGATTGCGCAGAGTGCTCCTTACTTCCGCCATCTCGAACAAGAAGTCATTTCAAGGCGTAAGGAGCGTGGTGAGACTTCGAGCAAGTCTGCTCAACTGCATGCTCGGGTGGAGGCCAATGCCGCACGGCTGAAGGTTATCTTTGAGGGCCTCCTGCAATGCCTCTCCGAAGGGTTATCATTGAGGCAAAAACTTGACGTTGTCGAGCGAGCTGCAGCCAGCCAGGAAGCAGCCCAGAAGGCGGCAGAGGAGCAACTTTCATCCTTCTTGCAGCAGCGGGCTCAGGTGGAGGCGGAGGTGGCCGCAGCTGTCACTCGAGAGGAAGCGCTGAAGGAAGTGCGAGAGCGGCTTGTGAACTTACTAAAGACACTTCCTCCTCAGTAGCTATCCATTTTTGTATCGTTCGTACTTATAAATAAAAGAATGTATATATATATATATATATATTTTTATCCTTTGACATAATGTATCCTGTATCCGATCAAGTTTATGAATAAAAGATACACCCTTTTTTTTGTAATGTGTCATCTCCCGGTCTTTTCTTTCTTTTATTATCAGCATATCACCTTAGCGAACATGGTTGACGGATAGTAGGGCACGTATCTTGACTTTCCTAAGAATCAGCGATGGCTTAGGTCGCAGGTTCAGATCTGCTGCCTAAGACTTTTCAACCCCATAAGCCGTGAGGGTCTCATAGAGAATTTTCTCCCTACGGATCGAGAGGATCTCGTAGGTGGGTTTTTTCCTTAGGAATCGTGAGGATTCCTAAGTGTGGTTTTCTCTTATAAGTCGTAAGGATCCTATAAGAGAATTTTTCCCTCTTACGGGTCGAGAGGACCCACAAGCGGTTGTTTTCCTTCTCGTCGAAATTCGACTTTGGAGAGTGAGACCCGTGAATAGTATGCAAGAGACCAGTTTGGATTGACTTGCAGGGCCCCATTGCTCACAAAGCAAGCTTTTCAATCCTTGCTGTCTGAGACCTCTTCTCACAAATTGAGACGAATCGGGGATCTGTTTGCAATTGTAGCGGAATAGTTGACTTGAGTTAGGAAGCTCTCGTCATGGAGTGTTTGTATCCGTGAGTCGAGGAATTTGCTAGGGATTATTTGTTTCCCAAGCGCCAAGGATTATTTGTTTCCTTAGGGTTTGAAACGAGTCGAGGGTTCCCACGGAGGCTCTGGTGGCTCTGCGGGTCGACGCGGATCAGGAAGCTCTCGTCAAGGAGTGTTTGTATCCATGAGTCGAGGAGTTTGCTGGGATTATTTGTTTCCCAAGCGCCAAGGATTATTTGTTTCCTTGGGGTTTGAAACGAGTCGAGGGTTCCCACGGAGGCTCTGGTGGCTCTGCGGGTCGACGCGGATCAGGAAGCTCTCGTCAAGGAGTGTTTGTATCCGTGAGTCGAGGAGTTTGCTGGGATTATTTGTTTCCCAAGCGCCAAGGATTATTTGTTTCCTTGGGGTTTGAAACGAGTCGAGGATTCCCACGGGGGCTCTGGTAGCTCTGCGGGTCGACGCGGATCAGGAAGCTCTCGTCAAGGAGTGTTTGTATCCGTGAGTTGAGGAGTTTGCTGGGATTATTTGTTTCCCAAGCGCTAAGGATTATTTGTTTCCTTGGGGTTTGAAACGAGTCGAGGATTCCTACGGAGGCACTGGTGGCTCTGCGGGTCGACGCGGATCAGGAAGCTCTCGTCAAGGAGTGTTTGTATCCGTGAGTTGAGGAGTTTGCTGGGATTATTTGTTTCCCAAGCGCCAAGGATTATTTGTTTCCTTGGGGTTTGAAACGAGTCGAGGATTCCTACGGAGGCACTGGTGGCTCTGCGGGTCGACGCGGATCAGGAAGCTCTCGTCAAGGAGTGTTTGTATCCGTGAGTCGAGGAATTTTGCTGAAGTCACTGGCTTCTTCGGTTGAAATGAACCGGTGAGATTTGGGGTTCGTCTTCTGACGGAATCCGCTGGGAAAGTATGGTCCATTCTTTGTTTACGCCCTTGGATTGTATACAGGGATCGATGTGATCTTAACTGTAGGGCCAAAGTTTTATCATTTCTTCTTTTTATTTTATTCCCGCGATGCTCTATCATTTCAGCTTTTATATCGCGAAGGTCGCGATTGCCCAAGCATTTCGGCTATTTTTCGCGGTGCCCAATCATTTCGGCTATTTATTTTATTTTTACTCGCTGCTTTTTATTGCGAGTTGCCCAATCATTTCGGCTATTTTTCTATGCATATATTTTTACTTGCTGCTTTTTATTGCAAGTCGCCCCATCATTTCGGCTATTTCGTATGCATGTGCGGCCTACTGGCTTTTCGCTGTAAACCTGAAATTGGACACCGATTTCGGCATCAGCACCGCTACAACTGGGATATTGCCAGGAGCGAATCATCATTTGCCTCTGTCGTTGTCGAACAAAGGAGGCTTAGCGACCAGGGTTAGGGTCCTGTCGGCTAAGGCTTTTGACTTCATGGGCCGTAAGGGTCTCATGAAGGTGTTTCTCCCTACAGGTCGTGAGGATCTTGTAGGTGTATTTTCTCCTTAGGGGTCGTTAGGATCCCTAAGTGTTTGTTTCTCTGTAAGTCGTAAGGATCCTACAGGAGGGCTTTTTCCTTGTAAGTCGAGAGGATTTACAAGGGTTGTTTACCATGCAAACATATCCCTAGTTTCAGATGGGACTTAGTTAGGGAAATGTTTATTCGCGCCCGTGGATTGTATACAAGGGTCAATACTGAGCCACTTGTAGGGCAATATTGGGAGTTTGTGGGGGTTTGCTTAAGCACAGGTTTAGGTCTCTGTGACTTAAGACTTTCAAATCCTATGAGCCGTGAGGGTCCCATAAGAGAGTTCTCCTTACGAGTCGTGAGGATCTCGCAAGTGTATTTTCTCCTTAGGAATCGTGGGGATCCCTAAGTGTGTTGCTCCTTTGTGAGTCGTAAGGATCTCACGCAGGTGGTTTCTCCTTACAAGGTCGAAAGGACTCCATAAGGGTTCTTTTAACGAGGTTGCGCCCTTTCGGGTTTTCACAAACATTCGCCGGTAGTCCTGCTATTTTTACTTACGGCGCCCTTTCGGGTTTTCATCCGTGCCCACTTTGCTTATGGACATACCGTTTTTTTTATTTTCTTTTTCTTTCTCTTTTTTTTTTACGAGGTCGCGCCCTTTCGGGTTTTCACGAACACTCGCCGGCAGCCCTGCTGTTTTTACTCACGGAGCCCTTTCGGGTTTTCATCCATGCCCTTTTTGCTCATGGACATACCGTTTATTTTATTTTAGTTTTATATGTTTTTTTTATATCTCGTCAGTCTAAGGATGCTGCGGTATTAGTTTAAAGACGTTTCGGTCTGCTATTAGTTTAAGGACATTTCGGTCCATCACTTGAGAAGGCGGGCTACTGCTGATAGAGTTTGAGCTTAGGAAGATAGCGAGCGGACATAGTCGTCGTCATCTACCATTGACCTAGGCTGTGGCTCATTAAGCATAGTATTTCTTTAAGAAGCGACCGTTTATTGGTCTGAAAGGCCTTTCGCCGTGCATGTCGATGAGTAGATAGGCCCCACCCTGGTAGACCTTATCTATGATGTATGGGCCTTCATAGTTTGGCTCGAATTTTCCTCGCTTGGCGCGATTGGGGATCATAGGCCTTTTGACCACTAGCACGAGTTCGCCTTGGCGGAATGTCCTCGGTCGGGTCAGTCTTTCATATGAGCGCGTCATCTTTGCTTTATAAGCTTCCAGATTTTGCTGTGCTAGAAGCCGGATTTCATCAAGGGCGTCAAGCTCTTCAAACCGAAGGTGAGCATTTTCTTCGTTTGTCAGCTCGTAGTGGACTGCCACTCGTAGAGAGGATAATTCTATCTCGAGAGGGAGTACTGCTTCCGTCCCAAATACCAACGCGTACGGCGTTGTGTTTGTGGCCGTTTTAAATGTAGTTCGATATGCCCAAAGAGCTTCTTGCAATCTTTCGTGCCAATCTCTCTTATTTCGTGACACTGTTTTCTTCATGATCTTCGTCAAGGTCTTGTTAAAGGCCTCAGCTAGACCGTTAGCTCGCGGATTATAAACTGAGGAATATCTCCAATCTATATTGTGCTGCTGTGCGAAGCGGCTAATTTTATGACTTCGGTAGGCTGGCCCATTATCAGAGATGATCCTTCTTGGGGTTCCAAACCGGTATATGACATGCGTTTTGAAGAAATGGAGGATGTTCTCCGTCTTCACTTCCCTCAACGGTACCGCCTCTGCCCATTTGGAGAAGTAATCAGTCGTCGCCAAGATGAAACGATGTCCCTTTGACGATGCTGGTTCGATGGGGCCGACTATGTCAGTTCCCCACATTTCGAATGGCCAACTAGCCACTGTTGGATGCAGTGGATTGGGATGCTGATGGATGAAGTCCCCATGAATTTGGCATGAATGACATTGCCTCGCGTATTCCAGGCAATCCTGCATCATCGTGGGCCAGTAATAGCCCATCCTTTTTTATCTTCAACTTCATCTTAGGGCCTGCTTGGTGGGAACCGCAGAGTCCGTCGTGAACCTCTTGGACGACCCTTCTCGCTTCGTCAGGTCCTAGGCATCTCAGCCACAGAGAATCGAATGTTCTCTTGTATAGAGTATCGTTGACGAAGGCGAAAGACAGAGCTCGTTTCACGAGCTGATGTCTTATGGACGCTTCTTCAGGCATTCGGTGGAACTTGAAGTAATCTATGAAGACTTCTCTCCAGTCCTCGGTATTTTCCCAATCTTTTATTTGCAGGGCTGTCTCCTCGTTCGCTCCTTTTTCTTCGGATGATTCCGGAGATACTTCTGTGGGGGCGAGCACTCGACGGCTTTGTATCACGATTCTAACGTCATCGAGGTTCTCGTCAGCCAGTTCTTTAGCAAGTTTGGCCAGTGCGTCCGCTTTGCTGTTTTCCGCACGCGGTATGCTTTCCAACGTGTAGGAGGGAATTTGGGTTAGCAGTTGCTGCACTTTTTCACCGTATTTTACCAATTCCGGTTTGCATGTTTGGTAATCGCCATTCACTTGACTGACGACCAGTTGGGAGTCCCCATATATGAGGAGGCTTTCAATTCCCATATCAATGGCGATCTCGAGGCCTGCTATCAAAGCTTCATATTCAGCTTCATTATTCGTTCTCGGCTCTGTTAAGGAGAAGGCGAAGCGCATTATTCCTCCTTGCGGAGTCACAAAGATGAGTCTTACCCCCGATTTGATCATTGGCGTACTTTGTTTGTGCTTTTTCATGGAAGATGCTCCATCGAAATAAAGCTCCCAACGGGTATCACCACTGTCGATTGCGTCAAACGCATGTCTGTCTGGCAAATCGCAATTTAAAGGGGAATCGGCAGGTATGGGATGCTCAACAAGGAAGTCGGCGATGGCCTGGCCCTTTATTGCCCTGAGAGGTTGATATGTTATCGAAAATTCCATCAAGAGCAGGGCCCATTTAGCGAGTCGCCCTGTCAATATGGCTTTTGACATTAGATATTTGAGAGGGTCCACTTTTGAAATAAGACGGACTTCGTGTGCCAACGCATAGTGCCTAAGCTTTGTTATTGCGAAGATCAACGCTAGGCAGTGTTTTTCAATGGGAGAGTAGTTGCTTTCTGCCCCCAGCAGAACTCGACTTAAGTAGTAAAGTGCTCTTTCTTTCCCTTGATCGTTCTCTTGTGCCCATAATGCGCCTAAGGAACCTTCGAGGGCGGTTGTATAAAGAATGAGAGGCTTCCCCTTAACCGAAGCAGCCAACACCGGCGGGTTCTGCAGGTATTGCTTGATCTCATCCAGTGCGCCTTGGCATTTTTGATCCCAAACGAATGGGGTTCCCTTCTTCATCAGGTGACTATAAGGACGGCACTTTCCTGAAAGGTTGGCTATAAATCGCCGTATGTATGCGAGTTTTCCTTGGAGAGACCGCAGCTGTTTGAGAGTCCTCGGCAGAGGCATTTCCATGATCGCTTTAATCTTTGACGGATCTATTTCAATACCTCGGTGTCGAACAACGAATCCCAGGAATTTGCCCGAGGAAACCCCGAACGCACATTTAAGAGGATTCATCTTCAAGTTGTATTGCCGAAGGCGTTGAAATACAGTCTTCAGATGCTCGAGATGTTCCTCGTATGATTTGCTTTTAACCACGAGATCGTCGATATAGCATTCAACGATTTCGTGTATAAGGTCGTCGAAGATCTTTGTCATGGCCCTCTGATAAGTAGCACCGGCGTTCTTCAAACCGAAGGGCATCACTTTATAACAAAATATACCAAGAGGAGTCCTGAAGGCTGTGTGCTTCTGGTCTTCTGGATGCATTTTTATCCGGTTATACCCCGATGAGCCGTCCATGAAGGAGAAAACTTCATGAGTGGATGTATTGTCTATCATCAGTTCAGTGACTGGTACTGGGAAATCATCCTTCGGGCAAGCTTTATTAAGATCTCGGAAGTCTACGCATATGCGCACTGTCCCATTTTTCTTCATCACTGGGACGATGTTGGCGATCCATTCAGGGTACTGAACTTCCTGGATGAAGCCGGAGTCGATTAACATTTTGACTTCGGTATTTATGCTCATTTCAAGCTCGAGTCGCATTCTTCTCGGCGCCTGTTTGACTGGTTTGACGTTTGGGGATATTGCTAGTCTATGTACAGCGACTTCTGGATCTAGTCCTGGCATCTCGGAATAGTTCCATGCGAAGCAATCTTTATGCTGCACAAGGACGTCTTTTAATGCAGCCACCCTCTCTTCAGACAGCAGCTCGCTGACGAATGTCGGTCGCGGATCATTTACCGTCCCCAACTCGATTTTCCTGAGGTTATCTGCGGTGGTATGTATTCCATCTTCCAGCTCTTTCGGTGCTGGGGGAAATTCTGAGATTACCTCATCACCGCTGTTTTCAAGGCACCAAGGGAGGCTGTCCAGGTTCTCGGACTCTTCTTTCAATATCGTTATCATACGACAGGTGCGAATTTTCTGCCAATCCCAATGTAGAACTGGTTTTTCTTTCGCGGCTTCGGGCTCGTGCTTCTGTGGTGGCGCTACCCTCCAGTTTTCAGAAAACGCGAATTTGCCTAGCTGATACTGATCTTCAACCCAATTCTTGAAGGTGAAGCAATCTTCAAGAGGGTGTCCCATTGCTCGATGGTAAAAGCAATAATTTGGGTTGAACACCTCGCCTGCGTGCTCGGGGTGCTTGGACTCTGGCAACGTAAGCATTTGATGTTTTAGAGCGAGATCGAATATCTTCCTTGTTTTGTTCCGAGGAAATGAGTATGCTCGACCCATTTTCTTCCTGAGGGCTAAGTCAATAACGCTCGATTCTCGGATACGTGGTTTCTTAGCTCTGCTTTGTGGTTGTTGAGCGCCTTTTCCGCCCTTTGACTCATTTCTGCCTCCGCGTCGAGCTCTTTTTGTATCAGGTTGACATGGGGCAGCATCTTCGTTCTTTACTGCCTGTTGAAGGAGGCGCTGTGTCTTGGCTTTCTCATAGATTGCCATTTCACGATTGTGATCATCTTGGGCTTTTTGACTCGCATCCCTTATAAGTTTGCTCATCTGATCTTCAAACGATGGACTGGGCGGTTTTGTATCAGGAACTTTTGCTGGTTCAGGATTAGCGTCCTCCCATTGAGCGTCCGCCTCTTCATCGAAGTCATATATAACATAACAGCTGTTTACTAGCTCCCGTTTCTTTGACCGGATGTACCCAAGCCCTTTTGTTTCTATTCTCCCGTTAGGCAGTTTACATTGAGTCCCGGGAATGTTCCAGACCTTGTCATAGAATTTGGCTTTTCTAATGGTCTGTGTGAAGGACATACCCTGGCGTTTCAGCAGTTTCTTCAAACCTTCGGTATAATATCTGGGAAGACGGATAGGCTGAAGCCTGTCGAACGTGGGATCCGCGCCATGCCAAATTTCTTTTTCCACCTTGTTTTCTTCAGAACGGTAGAATAGGATTGCCTTCTCGCCTTTTCGTCCGGGAGGGATATAGAATGTCTGCAATTCTTCTACGTTGTTGGTGTCGAGTGCATCCAGTTCTTTGTAGTGTTCAAGCGGCACCATGGTTATCTGCAGACTTCGCTCTTCATCAGCGGAAACCCGTATTGAAGGCCGAGCAGGGAATACAGCATGAACTTCATCCTCTGAATCACTACCGAAGATCAATGAAGGAACGGATGGTCCTGGCCTGGTGGATTGGGATGGACCTGAATAAATTATATCCTCCTCCTCAGTGTCACTGCCGAAGACAGGGATGGTGGCGTTAGTTTTGTTCTCCGGTTTGTGACACCTTTCCGTGTCTTCGAAACTCGGTAAGAAGTATTTGGCATCTTCATACTTGCGAACTTCGTTTACGGAAAACGGATTCAACTCTCCCGCCACTGTGTACTCGAGGCCATCCCTAGAATACTTCATGCACTGATGCTGTGTAGATGGGATGATATTGTACTCGTGTAGCCATGGTCGGCCGAGCAGAGCATTGTAGCACGTCTTGGCGTCTATAACATGGAATTTGATGTCTGTGACGAGCAACCCGAAGCTTAGCGTCAATATCACAGATCCAAGAGTTTTTGATGATTGGGAGTCGAATCCGGAGATGGTGATTTTGTCTCGGGCGAGGTGTTGGACACTCATGCAAATCTCCTTTAACACTCGCACATTGAGTAAATTAACAGACGATCCGTTATCGACCAAGATTTTACCTATCTTTATGTCATGGCAGTACCCTGAGACATAAAGGGGACGATTGTGTTCACACGTCCCGAGGAGAAGGTCTTCATCACCAAAAGCAACGTCGGCTGTGTGCACCTCTTCCAATTCATCCTTCATCTTTTGTTCGGCCAGGAAAGCTTGGAATTGGTCTGGATCTTGTAGGGCCTTAATCAAAGAATCCCTCGCCTCTTTTGATAGTAATAGGGCATCGAGAATGCTGAGTTGTGAGGGTAGCTTTCTTAGATGTGCCAAGACATTGTAATCCACTTTATTCCTTTTTGGCGGGTTCTCGGCGTTTAGCTCTTCCAGAACTTGGTCATCTAAGACGATGTCTTCAGAGACCTTTTCTTTCCCTTTATCTTTTTTATTCGATGGTCCGAGGTTCTTTTCAGGCAGTGTCCGATTCCGCAGCCGGATATTTTCGCAAACTACTGGCTCCTCTTCTTTTCCCGAAGTTGACTCTTTAAAGAGAGGGGCAAGCTCTAGCTCCTCATCAGAGTCGCTCCCAAATGTAGGCACTTGTGACCTGGTAGTGTTAACCATGTGACAATTGCCGGCAGTTCTTTCAAGCTCTTTGGTCGCGTTTCTTTGCTCCCGACGAATCTTACGCTTTTCCCGTTTAAAGCGTTGTTAATTAGCGACGTATCCTTGCCACCATTTATCGAAAGCCTTGCACTCTTGAGTGGGATGCGAGACCTTCTGATGATATAAGCAATAAGAGGGGTACATTTCCACCACACCCGTCATTTTTCCTTCAGAGGATGGTAGCTTCATGCCCATCGATATGGCCTTAGCAAACCTCTTTTTTATCTTGAATTGGCTTTTGTCAGCGGTGGAGGCATTTTGTTCCAGCGGGATCATCTCAGCTCTTTCCTCAAGTCGCTGGCGCTTGGCCCTTTCGAATATAGCCGTCTCGCGTTCTCGATCAGCTTTGCTTTTCAATCGAGCTTCACTAAGAAACGCGTCAATCATTTCGATTGATAACTCCGGAACCCTTGACTCAGTATTTGCCCCCAGCGTTTTAGTGCCGGAAGTCCCTTCATCGTTCGTGGTCGAATGGGAGATCATATGACAGCTCGCCACATATTCCTCGGATTCATCCGATGAACTTTCCCCCTCATCTTCTTTTTGAAAGACGTGATCAAGGAAATCTTGGAGCGTAATGGGAGTCCGCGCCTTTTGGTTGTACTCATCCAGTGCGTCGATTTGCTTTTGTAAGTCCGTGCGCTTGTCGCCAGGCTTCACGGGCTTCTTAGATTTCTTCTTCTTCTTTTTCGAAGATTTTGACGGCCGGCTATGAACGCTTGAACTACCACCATCGGTCTTCGGAGTCGGTCGTGGCTTCAACATCCCCTCAATAACCTGCGGTTCCAAGGGGTTCTTCCACTTGACCGCTGGACAGGTCTGAAGATCATTTAGCATTCTCCTTGTTTTGGCTGATAATACAACCTCCCAGGAAGCTTCTTCAATGACGGAGCATGTTGCCCCCGGCGTATTTGTCCCCTTAGCGGTGTGGGGCTGCGGAGGATTCACCTTCCATTTGTCAGATAACGCAAACTTGCCCTGTCTATACTGGTTTTCAATCCAATTCTTGAAAACGTAGCAGTCCTCAATCGGATGGCCTAGCACTCGATGATAGGGGCAGTAATTAGGCTCGTTGACGTCATTTGGTTGCAACGGGCATTTTGGATCTGGCAGGTTTATGGGTCTATTGCGCAACGCCAGCTCGAATAGCCTCCTCGTTTTATCGCGGGGGAAGGAATAAGGACGTCCCATCCTGTCTTCAAGGGGTACGTATGGGCGTGTATTGTTTGGACGAGCAACCGGCTTCGAGTCGCTCGGTTGTTGTTGGGCATTAGCGACAATGATCGCTTTTCCCTTTCCTTTGTCGTTTCGGAGGTCCGGCTTCGGGAGAGGGGGTTTATGGCCCATTTGGTCCATCTGCGCTAGTTTGTCGATCAAAGCCTGGAAAGTAGTCGGCTTGAAGAACATCATGAACTGCGAGATGGTTGCTTGTGGATCAAGGGTTCCAACAAACATTCCTACTGCTGGAGCTTCTTCTATGCGCTGTTCACACTTCGACCATAGATTACGCCATCGTATAGCGTACTGAACCCATGTCTCGCCGGGTTTTACCCTAGCATTAATCAGTGCCGTCATCGGGGTACGCTCACTGGCACTTGCAAAACGTTGGGTGAAGAGCAGCTCCATCTCCGCAAAGGTTTTAATAGAGTCGTTGGGGAGCTCAGAATACCATTCGAACGCCGTATCTGATAGGCTTCCAACAAACTGGCGAAGCAAAAGCTTGTCGTCGCCGCCGGTGTTACCACAAAGCGCCCTGAATTGGGCAACATGTTGATGGGGATTGCCGGTCCCTTTGTAGACATGAAACTTGGGAATTGTGTAACCCGGCGGGTATTTGATTTGGTCATACCAGCCTGGATACGGTCGTCCCGTTTTTACGACGTGGCCGGCTGCCTCGGCCGCATGTTGAACCCTTATTTGCTGGGCTATATATTCGTCCAGATCAGTTTTAGAGATTGTATCCTCTTTAGCCGTTGATAGAACGGGCTGAGGGTTTGATGTCTCTCCCCTATCATCCCCAAGGACGATCGGTGGTTCTTCAGTCGGGGGATCTTGTTGTATCATCATCCCTATCATGCCCTGGAAGAGGAGGCCCATGCGCTGTATATTGGCTGCTTGTTCAGCAGCTTCTTTGTCTCTCTTTTCTAGTACTCGGCGGAGGAACTCGGCGTCGGTCTCTTCCTCTTGGCGTTCATCTAAGGACGTCTCAGGGTTCTCTTTTGGCTCCGTGAGTGCAGCCATTGTAGTCATCATCTCCTGGAGCTTTTGTTGCTGCTCCTGAGCCTTGGTCACTGATTGGGTAAGCGGTCGGTGACCCGTAGAAGTACGACTTTCTTCCTTTCCAGAAGCCATATAAACTGTATGAACAATTATGCCCCCTGACTTGGGGCGTTTAAGTTCACTGTTTTCAAACTTTGCCGCTGACGCGGGAGCTTTCTCTGGCTTCCTTCTTTTGTGGGCCATCGAGGTCAAAGGAGCCGATGGAGTGGGCATCCTAGCAATTGTTGCCCCCTGCTGTTTAATGGGGCGGTTTTTATCCTTTTCCACCTTTGCCTTTTTCTGGCGATGAAAGTGGTCTGGGTCAATCACGGAGTCTTGAACCCTCCGCCAAACTTTATAAATTTTTGACGACAGCCGTTGAGGGGGCTGTTCCTGCTTTGTCTCCGGAGCTTTTTCCGTAGGCGGAGGAGATCTTTTCAATGTAGCAATTGGAGAGTTCTTTCTCACCTTCCTCAGCAATTCAAAGCTGTTCCCAGTTGGAACAGCATCGTTGACCTCCACCACTGGAGCAGGTGGGGTTAGCCCTGAGGGGGAGTTGCCCCCTGCTTTCCTTACTCGTCGCCAATGGCGACGTCGCGCACGACGAGCCGTTGGGACTGGCTCGGAAATCGAGATGGTTTCTTGTTGCCCCCTGTTTGAGTGTGGGGTAACTGCCGATGTTAGCCTATCGAAGACTGATGCCTTTTGACCAGCTGGGGGAGGAATGGGAGCCGTCAATCTTGTGAAGACCGACTCTCTGATGGGGAGAAGCCGCCTTAACGACTTCCAAAGCAGCGGTCGTTGCCCTCTTTGGGACGGCCACTTTATAGTTCTGACCTAGCCTGGTGAAAACGGAGGCTGTCGGTTTAGTAGCGGGCGACCTGTTGACATGGGTCGTGGTAGCAGTGAGCCGGTCAAAGACCGACTTCTTGTTCGCTTCCGGTGCGGATATCGGCATAGAGAAGCTTGTAGGTGGGACCATGGTCCCGAAAAACAGGCCGGTGGTGGCCTGGGTCACCTGTTCTACCGGCAGAGCGAGGAAAGAGGCCGCTTGGGGCCCATATGTTACACCTCTCGGTGAGGTGGAGCGTCCGTTGCAGTGGTGCTTCGCGCATTTGGTGCAGTTAGAATCCATGGATGCTTGAGTTCTGCGCCAGGTAAAAGACCAAATCTTAGCAACTTGAAATCCGAAGACAACCATTTAACAAACCGCGATTGGTTCGCGAAGACGACACACGAAGTGGGAGTGGAAAGAGGAAAAGGTCCCACCGGGCGTGCCAGAATCTGTTCCCCTCCGAACGGCGGCCGAGACGTTAGGACGTCTGTGCCTGAGGTTCGGGGCAGATGCTATTTGGTTTTATCCGTCTACCTCTCCGAAGATGCCAAGTTGATTTATGGCACCGTGTATCGGAGTTTTAGACGGATGCGGCCGATGTAGCAGACTTCGTCAGATTCCCCCTCAGGGTGAGGGGTTTTTGATTGTGGGGACGCTCTTCCCTGCAGGCGCAAGCCCCTGCAGTTAATTACGCTACCGCATCGCGGTAACAACTTTCTCCTTCTCCAGAATTTCACTTCGTGTCGTGTGTGTTTGTTTTGTTTGTGGTTTCCCGTGGATTGTATACGGAGACTGAGTAATGCCGTCGCCCGTAGGGCGTGGATTAGTCCAAATCCGTGTTTACTTAGATTTGGGTTTGGTGTTTTAGTTTAAGGATACATTAGTCGCGTTGCGACTAAGATCAACTTAAACGTTCGTTAAAGATACATTAGTCCTGTTTTAGACTAAGATCCACTTAACGTAGTGATTAATTTAATGTATGGCCATCGGGACTCGTCACCTCTTTGACGTCGTTGAGGAATTACAACGACGGATGTCAAAGGAGTTAAGGAGTTCGGAGATGTACCCTCGAACCAGAGTTGATTGGGTGTTTTATAATCCATTTGAATGTTTAAGGATACGTAAGCCGTGTTTGGGGCTAAGATCAACTTAAACGGGACCGTTTAGATCCGGCAAAAGAGCGTTTGGAAGCTCTGTTGTTCCAGTTTAAGGACGTGGTGGTCCGTCGCCAGTTTAGGGACGTAGTGGTCCAATATTAGTTTAGGGACATTTCGGTCCGATATTAGTTTAGGGACGTCTCGGTCCGATATTAGTTTAGGGACGTCTCGGTCCGATATTAGTTTAGGGACGTTTCGGTCTGATATTAATGTGTGGTCGTTGGGACCCGTCACCTCTTTGACGTCGTTGAGGAATTACAACGACGGATGTCAAAGGAGTTCGGAGATGTACCCTCGAACCGGATGTAAATTGATTTAGAAGAGCAATTTTGCTCTTCCAATTTAATTTGAGGACTTACGGCCAAAATTGGGCTAAGTCCAGTTGAAAATGTTCAACACCCTTATTTTTTGGTCTATTAGACCTGTGCTAGGGCTTTGCCCACACTTAAATAATGCATTGCATTACTTCAGGCCATTTATGCCCATTTTGACTGGGCTCTGCCCTTTTTATTATGATGCAGATCATTTATTTTGGTCCATTGGACCTTTCAATTGGGCTCTGCCCTTTCAAATAATGCGCAGCATTTTATTTATTAGGCTTGTTAAGCCTTTTAATTGGGCTTGGCCCTTCAGGAAGTGAAATGCATTGCATTTGTCAGGCGCTTTGCGCCAATCACTGAGCGCAAGCGCTTGTGGTGAGGACACGTGTCATGCTCTGGCGAGCGCAAGCACAACAGCGCTGCGCTGTTGCGCTGGCGACACGTGGCGCGCTCTCAGCGAGTTGCGCCAATTCCAGAGAGCAAAGCTCTATCTTAAGGGCGCTTAGCGCAAGTGGTTTTATAGCCGACACGTGGCGCTCTCTTAAGAGCGCAACGGCGCAGTTTGGAAGTGCAAAGCACTAAGAATCTTTTAGATTCAAGAAGGGAAGTGCAAAGCACTGTTTAATTTCTCGATCTAAATTAGATCAAAGAAAAAAATAAGTTTTTCTTTGTTTGAAGAACCAGAGGTTCATAAAAGTGCAAAGCACTATTATTTTTTCTTTTTTTATTGTTTTTTCTCTCTTTTTTTTAAAGAACCGGAGGTTCACAAGAAGTGCAGAGCACTGTTTATTATGTAGAGATCATTGATCTTGTTTTCAGATCAATGATCTATTAAAAGGAGTTTCTTCTAATTCATGAAGGTTCTTTACCTTTTTCTTGAAATCTTCTCAGAGTTCTCTCTGTTTTAAGTTCTTGAGTTTTCAAGAATAATTTTTTTTCTCCCTTTGAATTGAGGCTTAGGGTCCTTTTTATAGTGCTCACAAATTAGTTAAATTTGTTAAAGAGATCATTCTCTGAGTGATCTGGGGAATTTTCCCCACCGTTGGATCTTTAATCCAAAGGCTTCTGCTTTGCAGAAGAAAATCTTCTTGTTTTAACAAGAACAGAAAAGATTTCTTGAAATCTTAATTCAGTTTGGCGCAGATGCCCCAGCGCGTGACACGTGTCGCGCAGCGCAGAGCGCAGCGCAACTGCGCTAGCGCATCTGCGCTGACACGTGTCGCGCAGCGCAGAGCGCTGCGCAACTGCGCTAGCGCATCTGAGCTGACACGTGTCGCGCAGCGCAACTGCGCTAGCGCATCTGCGCTGACACGTGTCGCGCAGCGCAGAGCGCAGCGCAACTGAAGCGTTGCTTCAGACAAATAGAGCTCTGCTCTGATTGGGCGCGCCTTCTTGGGCGTTGCGCTGACGTATTAGCGCCAGACACGCGGCGCGTTGCGCCCGAGACTTGAAGCGTTGCTTCAAAATTTGAATTTTGAATTCAAACAGAGCTTTGCTCTGATTGGGCGAAACAGCCCTTGATTTAGATTTTATTCGTGTATGTTGGATGCATTTTATTTAGATTTCATTCGTGCATGTTGGATGCACTTGATTGAGAATTTATTCGTGCACTATAGATGCACTTGATATTATTGTCGTACACATCCGTTGCACTGGACATATACTTTCATACACACCCGTTGCACTTAGTTTTGCTTTTGTGCATATCGTGGCACTTGTATTGGATTTGATTTCCGTGCGCACCAGACGTACGTGATGTTGGATACGCCTTTTGAGGCTGATTTTACTCTTGAGCACTTTGTTTTCATGATGGACACTATATTATATAGTAATCGAACATGACTGATCTGAGGACAGTACCTGAGTACTTTGCATGCATAAAGAGGTTTTCAAAAAGGAGCTATAGTCTCGCTATTTCCTACGTGTCCATGAGCGACACGAACATTTACAAAGGAAAACCTTTTGGGATATTTCAAAAGGGCGGAACGCATATTAGATCAAAACATATATGAACGTATATTTATTACTTTACAAATGAGCGTTCGTTACTTGTGCCATGAGTTACGCATCATACGGTGATTCAGAAAAGGATTTTGTATATGTTTTATTCAGTTTTAGGAGATTTTTCCAAGGATGCGTACTATATACGTATTATAGTATCCAACTAGTGTATATTGGATTTCAGTAGTGGATTTCGAGATCTGTATCTCCATTGTAACTCCGATAATTGCGTGACGCTTGACAGAGTTCAATTTTGAGTGTCATACTCATTTTCAGGCGCACACGATACGCTCTGGTATTTCTGTATCTTCCGTGATTTCGAAGCCCCGTGATTGAGCTGATTATTGAAATATTTTAGTATTTGGGGATTTAAATTTAAATTCGGGGATCGAATTTATTTAAGGGGGGAAGATTGTAACATTTCAGAAAATATAAAATATTATTTTTGGAATATAATATTAAAATAATATATTTCGTGAAAACTACTCGATTTGCGAATTTGGGGTTTTCGTAAAATGGTATAAATATATACTAATATTTGTGAAATAATTAGAGATTAAAATGATTTATTCACTTAAAAATATATTTATTGGATTTGGCATTTTATAATTAATTATATGCAAGTTTAAAATTAAACTTGATTAGTGCACTACTAATCACGATTAAACCAAATCAGTCTTTTTAATTATTCATGGTTAGTGTACCATGACATGTTGCATTTTTGTTACATGTTTGTTCATTGCATTTGGTTTTATTTATTGTGAGAAGAAAAAGGGTATTATTGAAGAGATAGAGAGAGAGGGGACACACTTATGACATGGGGCATGGGTATGAGAGAGAGTGGCATGTCATGTGAGTGAGGATAAGAGAGAGAGAGAGAGAGAGGGCTGCCCCCTTCACATTTCTCCCTTTATTTTCTTCTTCTTCCTCATCCTCATACTCCCTCCACCTCCACCTCCATGTATCATCTCAATTTCTTCACTAAAACCCTATACTCCCTTCACAAAGTTGATCCCCACCTCATCCTACACCCTTTGGACCTTTCAAAGTTGGATTTTGAAGACTTTGAGCAACTCAAAAAAATTCTTGAGTTTCCAAATTAGGTAATTCCTACATTTCTCGTTTAGTTTCTGAGTTTCCTTGCACCCTATAGTAGTTTAGAGAAATCGATTTAGATTAGTGATATTTGGAAATTCCAAGAGAAGGTTTAGGTGTTTGTGTGGACTTGTGATCTGTAGTGAGTGTTTACTTAACCCTTAGTGGTGTTTTACTGGCCAAAACCCGAGATTAGCACCGAAATACGAACTTAGAAATTGTCCCGTGTCGGTTTTGTGATGTTTTGTAGCTTACAGGGTATCTGGAGCTATCTAGGGTAGTTTCAGGAAAATCAAACAAGTCCAGTGACCTAGATAAATGACCAGAAGACCACCACCAAAGTTCGAGCCAATTCTACCCTAATATGGCCGGCGAGCTCGGAGATTCTGGTGATGTCGCCGGATTTCTGTTGGGTTCTGGGGTTGGGTTTTTGGCTGTAGCTCCTAATCCCTATAACCTATTCCTTGCACTAACTTGTTTAGTCCCAATTAACCTGAGATGAAATCTGGGAGTGCTTTCTTATGTTGCTGAATTTGGTATTTGTGATTTATGAACATGGGTTTTGGAAATCGATATTGTATTGGATTGTTGGACGTTTTCACGTCAACGACGAGGGTTGTTTCGTTGTTTTTGCATGCGTAAGCTATAGGTTCTAACCTATGAGCACTTCGTGTGCCTTTTCGGATTTCAGAATTTATTTTAATAGCATTGCGATTGTGTATTGATTGTTGGTACCTTCGCATGGATTCTAAGACGACGAAGCACATCGACTACGGCTGAACAAGGAGTTCCGCAGGTGAGTAGATTTATATCTACGGGGGAAGTCGGGTGGATGGCGTATAGCACCCCCGCAAACATTGATATGTGATATATAGTTTGGAGACAAGATATGCCACGACTTAAGGTCATAGTTAATGGTTTTAGTGTGAAATGATATGATAGAAAGGATGTCTCGAATTGATATATAAGGATATGAAACGTGAATGTGAATCACGATATATATTTATAGTTGCAAGAGAATAAGTATGAGATTATAGTGGCATGATATGAGGTTTATAAATACGACATGAGATTAATAAGATGACTTGATGTGAGATATTGATGTGATGAAAAGAGTATATGATGAGATATGATGACTTGGTTTGATATGTCGTTATACGGATGCGAGGCGATATGAGATAATTGATACCTTTGTCGGTCCCATGATATGAGATTGATACGGGTATGACCTGAGATATAGGTATATATATAATTATGATAATAATGAGTGATGTACCGTACGAGACTTAGATCTGTACCCTCATTGTTGTATAGGTCGATAGAATCCTTGTTCTGTTTGTTGTCAATGTACGATGGTTTACCGCACGCGATATTTTACTGGATGATTGATCCATACTCTTGACTAGAGGATGGCGCACGATAGATTATACCGTACATAATGTTGTGAGGCTGGATGCCGATTGATAGATTCACCGACTCGGATATGTTATAGATATTTAATCCCTGTATACACCGCTTAGTTTAGCCTTTACGCAGATGTTAGATTAGATACGTATACCTTATAGAATTGCGCTCACGATTTACTTTCTACTACGTTCATGATATTCTCATTGCATTACATATACCTGTGCTAGTATACCTACACAATTATCGATGAGGCGTATGTTACATTTACACAGATTTGCCGGCTCACACACTTTCATCATCGATAATTGCTATGTCACTTACACAGTAGAATTGCTACATCGGTCTATTACTCTTAATTGTTCAGTACTGTCACATGACTCATTGGCATGATATATTGCTATGCTCACATCATTATGCTATGTTGTATAATATACTTGCTATGCTCACATCATTATGCTATGTTGCATGATATACTTTCTATGCTCACATCATTATGTTATGTCGCATGATATACTTGATATGCTCACATTTCTGTTCTATATTTGCATACATCATACTTTATGATTTTACGCATTGAGATACTGTTTTCATGAGATCTCTGGATTTGAGAATCTCAGTTATATTTCAAAGTAAATTATGTATTGTTTTAAAAAGTGCGGTTTCTCTTGATATGATATTTAGAGGCGTCCACCATGAGTTTTCTCGGTTCTGAGCTATGAGTATACCGAATTGGAGGAGCGGTAAGCACCGTCTGCGGGTACATGGTGGACCCGGTGAGGTACCTGGGGCAAGAAGACTCGTATAGTTAGGCGGTGTGCCTGGCAGGGGAGCACTATCTACCGGTGATAGTTTGGACCCGGCGGTTATCCGGAGGATACCGACTAGAGTCGTGAGATGGATGGGCCGATCTGGACCGACGGTGTCCATGGGCCGATCCGGACTGACGAAGCCCGAGATATGAGAATTTACGTGTCGATGATGGACACGGGTTTCATGATGTTTCGAGTGTCGGTGTTGGGCACTCAGGTTCCATGATTTTGATGTGTCGTTGATGGACACACGTGGGTTGATATCCTCATATTTACATGCATATGCTTTCATGATGTTTCGAGTGTCGATATTGGACACTCAGGTTCCATGATGTTGTTGTGTCATTGTTGGACACGTGGATGATATCTACTTGTATACAGGCATTGATTATATTGTTGGCATATAAGCAGACACGGTCACCCTAGATATCATAGTATTACCTTTATGATATAGTTGACCTAGGAATCGTTGTTTATTCGATTTCTACCTGCTGATGTTTTCTACGCACGAGTTGGTAGCTCACCCCCGTTGTGCCACAGTTCTTGCATGTTGACCGCATGGATCAGTAGCGGTATTGTTGGCACACAGGTTGCTTTCGGGTGATTTGCTTTGGTAGGTGGGACATATTGGATCGTGCCCACTCTTGTATTTATTATTCCTGTTGTATCTAGTCAACTCTATCAATCAGAAACTAGTATTTATATAAGTAGTAAGACTTAGAAAGACTTGTGTTTGCGAGACTTAGAGAGCGACGGATTATATGTTCTCTATTGGGGGATTTGATTTCTTGCTTTATTTACATTATCCTTTTGTGTTGATCTTCGCCGTTGGGCGTCGTATACATATATTTCTGACTTGCGTGGTTGTGATTCCGCTGATTGGCGAAGAGCTAGCTCCCACTTGGGGATGCATTTATTGTTGTTATGTATATGTGGTTTTGGATTAAAATATACAAGAGAGGTGCTGCCCAAATTTTTAAAAGACGAATCTTGTTTTTTTTCAACTAGTATAATCCACTTGCATTTTATGTTCCATTATCTATTCATTTAAGAAAACGTTGATTTCATCATACCTTTATTTCAAAACTTCACCTCTTTTATTTTATGTAAAATGGTTTAGATTTTCGGGTTTCGGCTTACTTAAGTTACGTTACGCCTTTAGACGTTGCGTGATTTAAGTGCCGGTCATGAACTAAATTTCGGGTCATGACAAAACCAACGATCCAAAATTGCTACGTTTGGATGGTCGGTGATGTAGGAATACTCCACTATATTTTTCTCTCTAGGATCTTGCTAAAAAATGGAAGCAAGATGAGGAAGGAGATGAAGAAGATGAAGCATGGAGCTGAGCCATGGTGGAGGAAGTGAAGAAAAAATCTCATCAAGTCATGAAGTAGAAAAGAATGGCTACTAAAAATCAACTATGATCCAATAGTGCGCACAAATGAATAAATCTTTTTATATACAAAGCCATGCCTTTCTACAAGTCCACAACCATGATTCATGTCCTCCACATGCCACCTCATTTCACATTTAAGTTTCCAAAAAGGAAAATCAAATATTAGGTGTTCTTCTTCTAGAAGTATTCTCGTACAAATACGGAATACTTCACCTGGTATATGTATCACTACATATACGCGTATCCGTATAAAAATACGGATGACACCAAAGAGAGAAAATGAATAGTGAACAATAATACTAAAATATATGTATCAAAATACATATATAAATTATTAAATCAAAACCTGATTTAATAATCCGGCTTAATCCTAAGCCTGCTAGTATTATCAATCGTCCGATTAAACTCCGTGTATCGTGTACACGTATTTAATCGGACCTCCTGCTCGTACCACTGTACGGCTCCTACATCTGTCGCCTGAATAGGGAAAACCGTCTGTATAGGACTCTAAAGACTCAACAATACGCTGGCAGTGGGTTTAACCACAAGCACGTCAGCGGCACTAGCTGTATGTAACGGCTACCTAGGTACTTGTCGAAAGGGGGGTCGACAATCAAGTGCGTCCTTACCCTACTGAGCCTGAATGTGACAATCTCTGTACAGTCCGGTCTCTTCGTCAAAGAGTGTCGCATATTGGGTCTGGGGGTGGATAACGTCAGACCCCTACTAACCCGATAAGTCGTATCTGAGTTTAGCTCATCAGCAATTGAGATACTACTGATCAACTATTAGTAAATCTCCCCCACCGTGGCCACAGATTTATGGTGATAGCTAATTAAACACAGCGCGACATCGACCCCTAATACCAGGAAAGACGAATCCCTGACAGTCGACCTCTACCTCCATGTAGCTCGAGACTGTACCCAACTAAAACCTGTTTGCACGACTCCTTTGAGCCATGGTAGGATAGTAATCAAAGTACAATAGGAACTCACACGAGACAAATGGTGACTTCAGGTCAAAGGACTAACCTGTATTCATGCCACCTGAGAACTTCCATCTGATGATAGGTATAATGCCATCTAGAAGTTCTCGGCGAGTCCGTCCAGTGTACTCACCTCCAGTGAGCATCTGTATACTATCTTAGGTGACATAACACCAATGGCTTATGATACCGGCCACCGCCCCTCGTCGGGGTCTCGAAGCGTATACACTAGTCTACTCCGGAATATCGATGCCCAGTCTCGATACTCCCATGACTATGGATATTTAAGGATGTACTTATAGATCACCCAGCTCTCACGTATATGGTCGCCATCATAATGCTAGTAGTCAAGAAAGAATCCTATGGGCTCTATCAACATGTAATAGTGATCTGCAATACCACATAATAGATGTACATGATGATAAAGACAAACCGGATAGCATATTATCATTTCGAGTAAGATTGTTCTACATTTATAGGCCCTCCCTCAATTATCATAATCGTGTGCCTGCAATTACAATAATTTCCTTGAGGGCACTATATCCAACACAAGCCTCCTTCGACATTCTCTCTAAAAATGACCCAGTCGTTGGCAGTAGTCACAAAATTCTTTTCCTTTCTGGTCGGGTACGGCGGGCTTCTTCATAGGCACAATGCCTCTCCTGTTCACCGGAATGCCTCTGCGTCAGGAGCTCGGTTTGGTGTAAACGCCGGCTTCCGCACTGCGACGACTTGCTGTTGATTACCCTTCGCTTTCTCCGATAAACTCTGCTGCTCCCTAGATACCTTGAGAACTTGGGAGAAGGTGGTCAATTCTAAAGATATAATATATCTCTGAATCTCTACGTCCAAGCTATGCATAAAACTTCATGCCCTATCTCCATCATTGGCAATCAAAGGCCCCGCAAAATCGACTGAGCCGAGTCCACTCAGTTGCATGCGCATCAACGGTCCGCCATTCTTCTTCAGGTTAATAAAGTTTTCTTCCATTTCTTCTCGAGCAGATTGCGGAAAGAACTTCTCTAAGAAACTTCGCGAGAACGCTACCTAACTGATCGTCTTGGGCAGACAGATCTCCTCTATGAGCCACCACACGCGAGCGTAATCCACCAATTGGATGCGTACTACATCCATCCTTTTGTCATCTGGAATTTGCGTGGCGACGAGCAGATTTTCCGTATCAACTAGCCACTGCTCCGTTGGTAATGGCTCCTCCAATCCTGTAAATGTGGACGGACCAAGCCTTCTGAAGTCCACCACGGCGCCCTCACCCTGTGCTGGCCTTGGTGCTACTGCGTCTATGGATTTCTGGACTATCCGCAGACCCTCTTGGAAAGCCTCGGCTTGCAGCTAATTCAGCTCGGTTTGCCGCTTCTGGTTTTCCAGCATTTCACGTATAACTCCAAGCAATGCGGCGTCATCAACACACCTCTGGTACGATCGCAAATATCTATCCGCCATGATTCTGAAGCCAAAACACTGAAGAGGATTAAAAACGGTAAACAGGATTCATTAAACAAGATAGCTTAGATTCAAGACTGGCAAGGTAGTAACGTGGCAGGACATGTTCCTAATTCCGGGTTTTATGGTTAGTGTATTGGGTTTAATACCCAACTACAAAAGAACCAAACCTGATTAATCCTAAATCCTATGGTTCTGATACCAAGCAAACCCTGTCATGCCCCGCTTCCTAAAATGCGCAGACTACGGCACGTGACAGAGCCAACCATGCTACCTGTGGTTAGGAATCATCCTTCCACAGTCACATTACGGTTGTCTATATGATATCAAGAATAGTAAAATATAAAATCTTTCTAGTACATGTCCATTTGCCACAGTAAATAAAATCAAGAAACTGCATAAGTGGAAACGAATCAAATCCAATAAACAATATCTGAAGCATGTCCCAATATGGGCTTACATCAAAGAAATAAAACCGCGGAAATAAACAAGCTAAACATCTCTAAATAACACATGTTCAATTCCTTACTGCTCGGCTTGATGGCTAAAGTACTCCTGTTCAGCCTGCGATAAAGGTAGAGGAACTGGGCCATGCAAAACCCAGACGTCAGTGCGTCATAGATATCAAAGTAACAGTAATAACCAGGATGTAACGGTATAGGTAAACATGAAATAAATGAATAACACATATATGAAACAGTGATGTATGTGTATGTATGTGATGTGTGATGTGTAACCTAAAACTGTGCTTCTATATTATCTATTCTAAAAGTCTTTGAAATCAATTTATGTAACCTCATAGTAACCCAACAGAATATATCTCGTTCATTCCCCACGGGATCATAGTAACAGGATTTATTCCGTAATGCCCGGAAAAACGGTAAACGGGTAATTTTTCCGTAACGCCCGGAAAAACGACAAACATGTAATTATTCCGTAACGCCTGGAAAAATGGCAAATATGTAATAATATCCTCTTGAGTTACGTTTCGGTTACATTCTTGATTTCCCCTTTACCCCCAGATTTGTGTTCAAATCAGATATTTCCTGTAACTCGAGGTCGCGCACCCTGCGGGTTCGCGGGGATGCGGAATTTATAAAAAATGATTTTTACAAAGCTCGCAACACCGACTAAACTCCAGGATCTGTACGGAACCTTAACTAGCTAAACTAACTAGGAGGTTTAACTACAATAAAGAGTTTTTATACCTCCGTGAACAAGTTCTTCGGGTCTTCTTTTCCTCTTTTCCTTGGCTCCTCGAAGATTGGATCGAGCTTGTGACGTCGGCCTCCTCGCGTCAAAAATGATCCACCTGAGAGTATGTACTTTGAGCTCCAACCTCTAAACTGAGATAACTAGAGTACCTAGTATGCTAAGCTAGGTAGCCTAGATGATGTAGAGAATGATGATGGATTGATTTTTCTCACAAGATCCTATGTTTCACAACTCATGTGAGGGTTAGGATCTTTTTGAGGAATAAAGAAGAAACTTGGAGAGAGAGTGAGAGAGTGCAAATGAACTAAGGTTAATCTTAAGTGAAGAATGGCTACTCTCTCATCACTTATTCAAGCATGCAATGTTTCATAATAAGAAATTTCACCCATGCTTGAATAATGAGTCCAAACAAATAAAGAAATCAAAATAGCCATGCTTCACCCATGCCATGTATGTCTCCAAATATCCACCTCATTAATCTAATTTGCAAAAATAGATAAACCAATAATGAGGTATTCCCTTCTAGAAGTATCTCTTACGAAATTACAAGAATGCCCTCATCGTATATACATACCCGTATTCGTATTCTGAAAAATACAAATACAATGAGACGAAAATAATCCAACAATATAATTCTAGGATCTGGCTTAAACTAAAACCCACTAGTATTATACGCCCGAACATCATCCGTGTACAAGTACACGTATGTGATCGAAACCCTACCGTAAAACCATACGGCCTCTACATCGTTTCGCCCGAAGCAGGGAATGTCTCTGTGTGGGACTCTAAAGACTCGACAATACGCTGGTAGTGGGTTTAACTACAAGCACGTCAGTGGTACTAGCTGCACGTAACGGCTACCCAGGTATCTGTCGATAAGAAGGGCGATGAGCAAACTCATCCGAACTTCTACTGAGCCTATCTGTGACAATCTCCGTCCAGTCCGGTCTGTTCGTCTAAGATACTCGCATATCGGGCCTAGGGGGCGGTAATCGTCAGACCCCTAATAGCGCAATAAGTCATGCCAGGATAAAGCACAATACACTTTGAGAAACTACTGGAGTACCTACCAGTATATCTCGACTGCCCTGGCCAGGGACTTTGTGTAATGGCTTTCCGAACACAGCGCAATATTAGACCCCAATACCGGGAGAGACGAATCCAATCTAACCGCTACTGCCTCTAAGTGCTTCGGGACTGCACCCAACTACTAACTGTTTGCACGACTCCTTTGAGCCGTGGTAGGGTAGTAATCTAAGTGCAGTGGGAACACACTTGAGGCGAATAGCGATGTCAAGTCAATAGACTAATCTGTACTCATGTTACCTGACGATAGGTATAATACCAACCAGCAGTTCCCAACAAGTCTGTCCAGTGTAACTCATAACCTAATGAGCACCTGCATACTATCTCCAGTACGACGTACTAATGGTTATAGGACAGATCATCTCCTCTGTTGGGATGAAAAGCGTATACACTAGTCTACTCTGGAGTATCGATGCCCCGTTTCGATAATTCTACGACTAAGAACCCGTATAAGGATGTGCTTATAGACTACCCAACCTCCACTAGTGTGATTGCCATCACAATGCTGGTAGTCAAGCAAAAATCCTAAGGGCTCTACCAATATGTATAAGCGATATGCTAAAAGAAACACATGAACATATTGAGATAGAATCAAACCAAGTAGCATACTACCATTTCGAGCAAGACTGTTATTATAATTGTGAATATCCCAAGCTTCCAATATGTAATATACAATCCAGTATGATACAATAATGGCCTCTAGGGCATATATCACAAACATTTCCAATCTAGATCTAACGCCCATACAGGATCAAGCATGTACAGTTCTCGTCTATGCAGACAACAAGTTATGTCCGTCAGGACAACACGTCAAGATTGTTGGCATTAGCAACTAGATCCAAGTAATGAGTCAGGTAGTATGTCGTGAACATGTCATGTGATGCATATGTATCAAATAGATACCCAAATGTGAAACTGTAACGAATATCAAAACACGGTAACCAAACTGATATCAGGATGCATATGTATCTATCTTTAAAAACCTTTTATACATCCATGACTACGTATGATGCAAACTAGATAACACGCTGTACTAATATATAGTATAATGATATCATGATGTTCCAGCATGCAATTAGATAAACTATTATCAGTACGGATACTATAAAACTGTAAATCGGAAATATTTGCTGAATATTAAAACACATGCACTATTGTTTATTAAATAGATATTGATATAATAATATTAATAGGGATAACATATTCAATCCGATTAATAACTATAAAAGTGGTATTGATTAACCATGCATAAGAAAGTTCCGTTCAGAAATTCAGCGTCACCCTGATTTGTAAAATAGGTTAAAAATAACAAACGTCCTCCAAAAGAGACGTGTCATATACCAAAACAAAGATAATTCAATAAAACTTTAATTTTTATAAGTTACAGTATTTTATATTGTTCGTACAAAAAGTTACGTACGTTCGAAGTTGAAAGTTTGCTGCTGGAATTTCCCTGAACAGCAGTTCAGAGGTACTTTAATTTATTATTTATATTATTTAAACAATTTATTTTGCAAGTAATATTTCACAGGGTTATAGTATTCTGAGTTAGTTTCGTAACAAACTAAAGAACGTTTGCTAATCATTTTTTTATGATTTATAATTAATTTTATAAGGTAAGGTATACAGTAAATTTCAGATTTGTCGTATCCGCTTTGTAACGACGTTTCATGTGTAAACTATAATATTTTCAAACTATATTTTGTATAACATTATAAAATGCAGATTATAAACTAATTAATGATGATAATAAGAAATATTACGACGAAATATAAATATATATAATTATAGCATGTCGCAAGTTGTAAACTTGCATACATTGTATATTATAAATCGATTAACATTAAATAACTATGATATATAAATAATATAGATATAGCTGTATGATGATGATGATAATAATAATAGTACGACAACATATACATAAATTATATAAAGTATAGCATGTAGCAAGTTGTAAACTTACCTTGAAACAAACGCGATGAACGGAAACAACATGACGCTATATAAATCAACACCAAGTTTTAATGGCTCAGTTAAGATTCTAGGATGTGCCTAGAGTTGCGTCGGCGAGAATGGGTATGGGCTTGAAAAACGAAGAAGGGGAACATATAAATTGATGAGGGAGAGATATATTATGTGTGGAGAGAGAGAGAGAGAGAGAGAGAGAGAGTAGGAAAATATAATTAGTTAATTAAATATATATTATAAACTGTTAGATTTTATATAAATATTATAATATATTTTCTGTGTTTGAAAAGCTAATATCAAAATACCTCGAAAAATACCCGGGTCTCTTCTAAAAATCTAGTTTTAAAATATGGATAATATACGTACAAGCCAAAATCATAATGTGATGTCCAGTTAAATAAAATGCATACCCCCAAGAACGGATACACGTAAATATACGTAGCGATCCAAACGAGTCTGTTTTAACAGTCTGAACAGGAACATGATATCTGGATGCAAACATATAATATGGGGTATGATAACATGTCATGCTTGATATTTATAAATTATTATCTGGTTATAATTTGTATTGTTTAATCGATATGCAAATACTAAATAGATCATACATGTATATAGAACCTAGATGTGCGCGGATTCTCTGTACTAGTCAATATATGACGTAATCTAGAACCATAATGAGTTCTAAGCATGCGGGTCGGGTCGGATACTAATTATAGATACCAAAAGTACTATCCGCGCCCAAAAGCAATAATAAACAAGAAACTGTCACAAGATTAGAAAAATACCCAAATAAAATATCGTATAAATGCACTAGGGTGTTACAACAACACTCGCCGACGTTCGATGAAATACTTTTCCAAATTGGAATTGAGATGAAAGTTTGTCATAGAGCGTTAGCGTGTGATGTGCCTTGTGTCTCAATCTTTATCTATCTTATGGATATGAAAAATGAGTGGATAGATGTACAGAGACTGGGATGGTTGCTTGGTTTATTTGTGGTAAGAGATTTACAAGCTAATTTGTTTTGTGCTTTGTGTCTCACTCTCTATCCATCCCGCGGGTTCTCAAGCATGCGTCTTCTATTCTCTTCCTGCATTTGGACCCTCGTTGGTTTTGAGTTCACGAAGGAGGATGTCGGAAGAAGAAGTCTCTAAAGCTCTTGAGGCGAGTATAGAGATCATTTAAAGCTTGAGACCTCAAGGCATGAAAGTACCGGATGTATGTTTGATAATCGTTAGTTTCAATACAATTTTCATATAATTATCGAGAATATTGTGTACTAATACTTGTCTATTGATCATATTACACACGTTTACTAGAATTGTGAGATTTGTGATTGAGAACACAATTGAGGAAATGATACTGAAATTACAAGAGAAAAAGGAACTTGTGTTTTAAGGGTATGTTTGTTTGATGTAGACCATCTTTTGTTAACCTCATTGATATTATAACCAGATTTATACGACCTAATTTGATTTATAGGACCGTTGGTGACTCTAAAGATTCTTTTGCGAAGTTAACTGAAACAAACTTGAGATTTTTGTTCCAAAACCAATTTTTACTTATGCCGGATAAGTTAACCGCTTAGGTTGTATAATTATTATTTACAGAAATTTTGAGCATACAATTAAACCTATGATGTGTGCTTTGTCTATAGAATTTTACATTACTACATGAAGGTTGCGATTTTTAAAATTCATATTGCATCCGTAGGCCTCTTATAAGTTAACGGCGAAAGTATCATGTTTTGGGATGCTATTCCTGCGTGAAGTATGCAAAAGGTATACAAAATAATAGTTGTCATTCTAGCTTAGTACTATACTATGTGGCCGGTTAATATTTAATTACTCACTAATGTAAACTTGGAAATCACTTATTTTGGTACTTTCATCAGAGTCGGATGAGGATGAAGTGCATGCTGATTTTGAGGTGAGGAGAGAGATCATCTGGAGCTTAATCTGTCAAGGGAAGAAAGTATCGGATGTAAGTTTGATAATCTTTGCTTTATATACAATTTTCATACAATTATCGAGAATATATATTGTGTACTAATACTTGTCTATTGATAACACTATAGTACCTGCTCGATTTCACTGAACATCCTTAAATGTCCCTAGTCGTAGGAGAATCAAGATTGAATATCGGTACTCAAGTTTAGACTAGTGTGTACGATTCCTGGCCCGGTTAGAGGGCGATAGTTGATCTCACGGCTATTGTTGTTTGACACTGTTCACCGTCGGAAACTAGACTGAGGCGCGGGGAGCGCGTCCAAACCATGAGTTTGGGGGAAGATGTATTTGGAACATATCCATCCACCTCTTCGAAAATACCAAGTTGATTTATAGCACCGCATATCAGAGGTTTGGACGGATGCGACCGTTGTATCAGACTTATCAGATTCCCCCCTTATATATGAGGGGTTTTTGATTGTGGGGACACTTTTTCGTGCAGGCGCACGCCCCTGCAGTTAATTACGTTATCGCCAAGCGATAACAACTTTCTATACTCTATGAATCATTGTGTGCTGTGTTATATATTTTTTATTTCGGGTTGCCCTTGGATTTTATACGGAGACTAATATGTCGTCGCCCGTAGGGCGCAGATTAATTCAAATCCGTAAATCTCAAATTTGGGTTGAACCTAGATAGCATTTCTTATATGAATGAGGTCTATCAGTTCAGGATATATATGTCATCTAAGGATCATTAGTCGCATTTGACTAAGATCAACTTAGGAAATATATTTAAGAGCCATTAATCTTGTTTTAGATTAAGATCAACTTAAAATATGTGAGCATATGGACTCAAAATATATCATAGAAACTTAAGCTTTATATCACTTGGTCAATTTGGACTGAAAATGGGCCTCTGGAACATATAAATTAGTGCCCAGAAGTTTTGGTGCATGCCATGTGTCACACGGACAAAAGATATACGGGTCTGTGACATGTTGAGTCATTGGCGCATCAGGGTTGTGGCTCATGCAATGTATACAATGGATATTGGCGCATGGGTATGACTTTTGGTCTCTGGGGCGTTCAGTAATATTTCCCATGGATTGTAGCATATATGCTTTTGTTGAGTCTCTGTCGTATATGCCCATATTGGCGCATATGCCTCTGTTGGAACATGTCTTCAATGGTGCATAGCCTTTATTGGTGCATGACTTTTATATAGACGCATCTCTATATGACGCATGCCCATTGGCGCATAAACCTCAGGCATATGGTCGCTTAGGGTTTTTCATAGAGATTAATCTCTTTTCTTTTGAAATTTAAGTTTCATGAGGCTTAAACTTCTGCTAATGGATATTTTGACCATTAACGACATCAAGATCATAAATTTTGTGATCTAGAGTCTCTTTTATATGGATCTTTTGATTTATTCCCTGGAAATTTAAATTTCCTTTGTTCATCATCATATTTTATGCAGGGGTTCGATTCTTTCTTTCAAACCCTAGATATTAAGATCAAAAAAATTCCTTTAATGAAAACTTAAGTTTTCTCGATGCAAAGTTTGATCTAGAGAACTTAAGATCATCGATAAGAACTTAAGTTCTGAATATGAAGGTTGACCTTCTCATGGATAAAGTTTAAACCTATTATATCATGGAAATTAATTTCCCGTCTTATCTCAGTTTTTATGAAAGGAGGAAGAAGATTGCTGAGAGCAACGAAAGCTTAAGCTTTTTTGATCTCAAGTTTTATCGTCTGTATGTCTTGTATGTGATGTGTATATCTCCCATTTTATCTCTATTTTTCTTTCTTTCTTTCTTTTTTCTTTCCCGAATTTTGACCTCTACGGTCTTTTATATAGGATGTGAATATTGTTGAATAAGTATAGATAATCTCTCTTTAAGATTTCTCTGATTGATCTACGATCAAGCCCGGATGCTTAAGCACCGTTGGATTTTAGATCCAAGGGTTATCTATTATTATGATTGATATCTTTATTATTTAAATAAGATAGTAAATTGATTCTTTTATTTTAAAAGAATATATGAAAAGAGCTAATATTAGCCCGAGTGCTTATGCACCGTTGGATCATATATCCAAGGGCCATTGTTAACAAGGTTTATATTTTCTTTATTTAGAAAAATATAAAAGAGTATTTCTCTTGTTAACAAAATTATCTTTCTGTTTTAGAAGGATGGAGAATATCTTAAGTAGCTTAAGCTATGTATATTTTAAATATTTTATTTAAAGATTTTCTGGTTAATTAGATTGGAAAAATATTTTTCCAAATGTCAAAGAAGCGAGGGCCTCAAAGCATTGGTGCAGCGTCAGGAATTATTGGCGCATGCTTTATGGCAACACCCATCATTCTAGCGCATGGATTTAAATCACATGGGTTATTTTATTAATATTATTCTTTTGGGAGGGAACAACTCGACACCAGAGGCGCCACGTGCACATCATGTGGGGGCTCTAGTGTCAAATCTTGACCCTTGGATTCCTTCGAGTTTTGAGGGGAGTCCAACCGACTTGATTGCTTTGTTGTACCCCTTTTTGTAGATTGTATTTGTCCAAAATACTGATTAATGAATATATATATTTATATATTTATTTGTATCTCTCTTTCTTCTGATTGCTCTGAAATGACTTAAATTAGTTTATTTACTCGTTCTGGAGCGTTCGGTTCATCTCACTCTTAGGTAAAGACAAACTCAGCATAAGGTCAAATATATATAACCCTTATCGATATAGGCGTCCGTTAGGTTTATCGTGCTGGGTTTAATCCATCACACCGTTATGTCAGCAGATTTCTTCTCAATTCACGTCCACTTGGGTATTGGCTCGAGTAGCCGCGTACTTACTGTATCATCCAACCCTACCGTTGCAGGATACAATGTCTTAAGTAACCTTCCTAGGCCGGTATGTCTGTATTGCCGTCAGATGGTTCAGCGTTAGGTGCTATCGTGGCATTTTACCTTGAGACCAGACTCCCTTCTTTGTGGAGTCTCAGGAAAGTCAGAGCCGCATCCGTCCGAGGTGGGTTAACATCTAATGGTTTTTAAGCTTTTTATATATTTCTATCAAGACCCGAAGTTAGGAATATGCCACCACTTCGTTTCATTTCGACCTTTGGGTCCTTGATGACGCTGCAATCGTACTTCACAGGGGTGAGTCGGACGTCCATGTAGGCTTTGTGCTATATAAATGCCATTAAGACTCAGTTATTCATCTAACGGAGCATGGGAAAACACGTCGCTCCTTTTCATTCTTTTATATCCATGAACTGTCTATAGAAGTCGAGATTCGAACTACCTGCATGGCAGAAAAATTTAATTTTATCATTCGTTTTTTATTCTCTTCGATACTCTATCATTTCAGCTTTTCTTATCGTGAAAATCCCGATTGCCCAATCATTTCAGCTATTTATTCATGGTACCCAATCATTTCGGCCTTTTTTGATACCAGCTTTGGTATCAGTATCGGTACAACTGGAATATTGTCAGGAGCGACTCAACATCTGCCATGAGAGAACTTGGAGTTTGACACCTGATTAGGCATCAATATCGCTAAAACAGTAATATTTCTAGGAGTGACTCATCATTTGTCGTTGCTTATTTGGACAAAGGCCGGTTAGAAGACATGTTTAGATCTCTGCCAACTAAGGCTTTCCAACTTTATGAGCCGTAAGGGTCTCATAAAGGTATTTCTCCCTGCGAGTCGAGGGGATGTGCATATTCTCCTTAGGAATCAGAGGGATTCCTTTGTGGTATTTTGTCATGATCCAAATGTGGAACATGACCGGTACTTAAATCACGCAACGTCTAAAGGCGTAACGTAATTCAAGTAAACCGAAAATTGAAAATCTAAACCATAATTTAAGATAGAGTGGTAAAATCTTTGTTTAAAGTGTTAATTTAAGGAGCAAAAGAGTTATATCAAAATCTTTTTGAAGATCGAGTTATTGTTAAAATTTTCGGCAGTATCTCCTTTGTAAAAAGCAATCCAAACCGATACATAAGCATAAGATATATAAAAGCATCCCCAATTAGGAGCAATTTCAATGCCATCTGGCGGAACACAATCACATGGTAAGATATGTGACGTCATATGCGAAGAAATAAGGAGATAAGAAAAGAAAACAATATCCGCATCAAAAACACAAAAGTCGGCTCACATGAGCACGACACCCAGAGTCAAATATAATACAAATCTCTCAGTCTCGTCTCTAAGTCAAATTTACCTGTGGTAGATAGAGTATACTAGATACAAGGTATAAGTAACAGATAGGGTACAAAAGAATACTTGCAACCCACTTAACAAAAGATCGCGTCCAAAAGTAGTAGTTGTAGAAGTATGCCCCGCCACGACTACACTGACGGATCGGCCTTGCAAGATACTATGGCACAACAGGGGTGAGTTGCCAGCTCGTGAGTAGTAAGTAACATCATAAGTGGATATCGCAATCATGAACATAACAGCGACAGATCCTAAGTATGAATTTATGATGCCGTTGTTCCCCTCCGAATGGCGGCCTAGACTTTGCGTCTCGCCTGAGATTCGGGGCAGATGCTATGTGGTTTTATCCGTCTACCTCTCCGAAGATGCCAAGTTGATTTATGGCACCGTGTATCGGAGGTTTAGACGGATGCGGCCGATGTAGCAGATTTCGGCAGATTCCCCCTCAGGGTGAGGGGTTTTTGATTGTGGGGACGCTCTTCCCTGCAGGCGCAAGCCCCTGCAGTTAATTACGCTACCGCATCGTGGTAACCACTTTCTCCTTCTCCAGAATTTCAATTCATGTCGTGTGTGTTTGTTTTGTTTGTGGTTGCCCGTGGATTGTATACGGAGACTGAGTAATGCCGTCGCCCGTAGGACGTGGATTAGTCCAAATCCGTATTTACTTAGATTTGGGTTTGGTGTTTTTAGTTTAAGGATGCATTAGTCGCGTTGCGTCTAAGATCAACTTAAACGTTCGTCGAGGATACATTAGTCCTGTTTTGGACTAAGATCAACTTGACTTAATGATCGATTTAATATCTGGCCGTCGGGACTCGTTACCTCTCTGACGTCGTTGAAGGATTACAACGACAGGTGTCAGAGGAGTTCCGAGATGTACCCTTGAACCAAAGTTGATTTGGGGTTTTACCATTCATTTAAATGTCTAAGGATGCGTTAGCCGTATCTGGGGCTAAGATCAACTTAGACGGGACCGTTTAGATCCGACAAAAGAGCATTTGGGCTCTATTGTGCCAGTTTAGGGACGTGGTGGTCCATATTCCAGTTTAGGGACGTGGTGGTCCGATATTAGTTTAGGGACGTTTCGGTCCGATATTAGTTTAAGGACGTTTCGGTCCAATATTAGTTTAAGGACGTTTCGGTCCAATATTAGTTTAAGGACGTTTCGGTCCATATGGGTATGTGGTCATTGGGACCCGTCACCTCTTTGACGTCGTTGAGGAATTACAACGATGGATGTCAAAGGAGTTCGGAGATGTACCCTCGTACCGGATGTAGATTGATTTAGGAGAGCCATTTTGCTCAGTCAATTTAATTTAAGGACTTATGGCCATGATTAGGCAAAGTCCAGTTGAAAATGTCTAACATTTATTCGCTTTTGCATTGCATCTCTTTTTATTTTTATTTGGGCTTTGCCCAAGAAAAAGATGCAGAGCATCAATTTGTTTTGGGCTCTGCTCTTTATAAATGATGCAAATCATCAATTTCATTTGGGCTCTGCCCTTTTTATTGCTTTGCAATTTATTTTGGCCTGCTAGGTCTTTTTGATTTGGGCCTGGCCCTTCAAGTAATGCATTGCGTTTATGCAAACCACCAAGAATCTTTTAGATTCAAGAACAGAAGTGCAAGGCACTTTTTATCCCCTGATTTGGATCAAAGAAAAACAAGTTTTTCCTTGTTTCAGAGAACCAAAGGTTCCTAGCAAGTGCAAGGCACTATTTTTATTATTTTTATTTATTTGTTGAAGATCACTGATCTTTTTCTTAGATCAATGATCTATTCCTAAGAGAATTCTCTCTTGTTTTAAAGGTTTTTACCTTCTTTTTTGTGTTCTCAAGGAGTTCTCAAGAGTTCTCTTCTTTCTTCTTTTTTTTAAAAAAAAACCAGATGTCCCTTTTGAAATGAGGTCTGGGGTCCTTTTTATAGTGCTAAAAAATTAGTTAAATTTGTTCAATAAATCTTTTCCTGAGTGATTTGGGGAATTTTCCCCACCGTTGGATCTTTGATCCAAAGGCTCCTGCCTTATACAAGAAAATCTTCTTGTTTTAACAAGACTTATTCCGTTTTGCGCAACTCCCCCAGTGAGTGACACGTGTCGCGCAGTGAAGCGCTTGCGCACCTGCGCAGACACGTGTCACGCAGTGAAGCGCTTGCGTAACAGCGCTTGCGCAACTGCGCGGACACGTGTCGTGCAGCCGTGCGCTTGCGCAGTTGTGCTTGCGCAACTGCGCGGACACGTGTCGCGCAGCCGTACGCTTGCGCAGTTGTGCTTGCGCAACTGCGCGGACACGTGTCGCGCTGCGGTGCGCTTGAGCAGTTGAGTGTTGCTTATGTTTTTTAAAGAGCCTTGCTTTGATTGGACGTACTGCCTTGGGCGTTGTGCTGCCGTGTCAACTTCTGACACGTGGCGCGTTGCGCGCTGCGCACGGGATCCGAAGCGTTGCTTCAAAATTTGAATTTTTGAAATTCAAACTGAGCCTTGCTCTGATTGGGGGAACAAATTCCCCCCCACCGTTGCGCTCACGTGGCGTGCACGTAAGTGCAGCGGTGGCAAGATCCCGACCGTTGGATCATGGAGGTCAGGTGAAGAGACGCAGGCGTCTATAAATGGGACCTTTGGTCCTTAAATTTTTTTTACCGTTTTAAGAACTTTGATTCAGAGCCTTGCTCTTGCTAAAAAAAACTCTCAGAGCCTTGCTCTTGCTTCTTTAGAATCACTCTAGGTAAAAATTTAAATTAATTTAAATTAAATTTAATTAACAGAGCCTTGTTCTTATAGATCTTTGATCTAAAGAAAACCCCTTTTGGGGTTTCTTCAACAGAGCCTTGCTCTCATAGATATTTGATCTAAAGAAGACCCCTTTGGGGTTTCATCCACAGAGCCTTGCTCTCAAAAATTTACAGAGATCTTGTTCCTGGGTTTTAACCCATGAACAGAGCCCTGCTCATAGATCAAATAGAGAACTCCTAAAAGTTTTCATGGATCTTTAAGATCCCAAATTTTTTTTAATCCTTAGGAGTTATAGTTTTCATTACTACTACAGAGCTAGGCTCTTTTTTTTAGGAAGTTTTATTCCCTTGAGACCAGAGTTTGACAAATGTCACTCTGTGACAGAGCTTTGCTCTAAAAGAGGAGATTTTCTCCTTGTCTCTAGGGATTTCCCCCCCCCAATGAGGATATTCTCTTGGGTGTCTTTTTCATTAACTGACAGTCTCATCAAATGATGGGACTGTCTTATCATATGATGCGCCGTCATCTAGATTTTGTGGGTCCCCCTTTGGTCCCTTACCCACTGCATTGCAGTGTGATGTAGGACTTTAAAATGTGAAGCATTGGAACACTAACGTTTATTATTTTCTTGCTTTTTCTACAGGAAACATGTCTGAAGATTTATCTTTCCCTTTCGTTCACTCGGAAGGAGGGTTCCCCCATTCGCCAGTGGACCGGGTGGCGTTTGCCTTGATTAAAGATCATGACCCCGAGTGCAAGAAACTCCACCTGTGGGGAAGGTGGTACAGCCAAATCATCCAAGGCCGTCGCAGCTTCAGCTCCGCCTCGCCCTCTGAGCCCATAGTTACGATCCCTTATGCGGACGAGCCCCCGGTGAAGTATGCCGTGGAGGTTAAAAATTGGAATTCTGACGATCTCCTCCAGCCTGCCATTGGTGCCATCCCAGTGCAGCCGCCACCGGCGATAGACATCTTGGGGAGGCGAATCTGTCAGGGTGAAGCACGCCCTTGGGGACAGGCTTATAATATTGGACTGATCCCGCGACCGCTTGCCGGCTATTTGCAATGGGCCCGCTACATCTTAGCGGCGAAAAGGGCTCACCTGACGACGATTGGTTTATACTCGACCGTCTACGTTTCGCTTTTCGAGTATCCTTCTCCTCCAACATGGTAGATGAAGGCCTTTATCGAACAATGGAATATCCCCACCCACACCTTCCTGATAGCGGATAGGGAAGTTTCCATCTCTTTGGAGGAATTTGCTGAGATTTCAGGTCTACCAATGAGGGAGGAGCATTATGAGGAGCTTCTTCCTCCTGACGAGCACGTCTTTGCCACTAAGCAGCTGGTGTTTGACTTAACTCCGGAGAACGCCATTCAGCATCAGCATCCGGGCTTGGTGAAGGTGTTGGAGATCTATGAGGAACTCCATTTGGAATCGGGCGACCGGGGCGTCAGTTTCGCGGATTTCATTGCTCGTTTTATTCGCCCGGAGTTCCTATCAGAGCAGAGCGAGAAGTTCGCTCAGTTTGTTGACCCTTTTGGTTTCGGCTTGGACCGCCGACCTACATCGGAAAGTGACCAGCGGAATTTTTATCTCCCCAGCACTGCCAGTGTCCCTTTCTCAGAGATCGCCGTTCCTGGCATGGACGAGGAGACCTTTTTCATAGGGTTCCTGGGTTTATGGTTATGCAGCTTCACGCTCCCCATGCACCCACGCCTCATGTGGCCCTCCGTCTTTTACCCGGCGCATCGAATGGTGGCCGGTTTGCAGTTATCGATAGGGATCGCCGGATTGGCTTACCTTTACAATGGACTTAGTGTAGCGGCGGACGCTAGTGAGCCTGGGGTACAGCCTGCCAACTTCCCGATGCACTATTTTATTTCTTGGATGGAGATGCATGTGCGAGGAGTGTTTGGTGCCCACAAGACTCCTCCGCTCTTCGAGAAATACAGACTCCCGAGAGTCATGCGGTTGGTCGGGGCTTCAATTGTGGTTCCAGCCCCTCGGGAGTCTAGAGGGTTGCTCCTTCGTCCACATCTGGTCGGAGCGAAGGTTTCCTTTGTGGATAAGGTCATAACCATAGGCTCAGAGACCACCAAATCAGTGGTGCCCCTGCGTGATGACTTCAAAGATGGGGCTTCTGTATTGAAAGCTCGGGAAATCCTCCATCTCTACTCCATCCGGCCGGGCTATCTAGTGTTTAGGCAGAATAAGACATCCTTGTTTATGAGGTATAACCCACACCGATTTGCCCGGCAGTGAAGCTACAACCAAGGGATCCCGCTGGAAGCTTTCTTGGAAACGCCCGTGGTCGGCCCAGAGGGGATAAGGAATGCGATGCATCATTTTACACGGCTTAACACAGGTTCCTATTTCTTCATTAGTGAACCCAGCTGTGCCCCTAAGATTCTTAATTCATATGTGGCCTGGTATGCGCACGCGATGGGCCCAATTATCTTAACGGAGAAGCGTATGCTGGTTGACCGTAGGGGTGCGCCTCCCGGCGGCGATCGCAAGGCCCCTTTGTAGCCAAGGCTCCCGGTCGTCCCCCCGCTAAAAGATGCTGGAGTAGATCGACCACGCGTGTTGAGTCCTCCGCGGGGACTGCCGCTGTCTACTACGGTGGATGCACCACCGGCGCCCCGTGCTCCCATGAAGATGGTTAATGTGGTATCGCTAGGGTCCGACGCAGGAGCAGATATCGGGACCCGCCGCCCTAAAGTGACTGCCAAGCGCAAATCTGCTCCGGGTGGATCTAAGGCTGGTGGACAGCAGAAGAAGAAGAAATCCGCCCTTTCCCTCGATGCGATCCTCAGCTTAAAGCCTGCGGCTCCTCCCACCGAAGGCATATGTGAATACGGAAGCAACGAGGGCTTCTTGGTAGATCCTGCCGACACCAATTTGGCTGCCGCCATTGTAGCTTCGGAGCGATCGGTGAGGCTCGAAGCGATGTTAAGTAAACTCGCTGAGTCAGGTACTCATCAGCCACTTTCTTCGTCATTTTATTGCACTTTTTATTATTATCTTTAGCTAATATTTGCCTCATTCTCAACAGGTGTTTCTACTGAAGAGGCCATTGATGCCTCTCTGAAGACCTTCCAGGAGGAGGAGAAGAAGCGTACCCTAGCAGGCGTTGGTATGTCCCACCCTTTCTCTTTTATAGGGAAAGTTCGTCATCTTTTCTGATGGTCAACCTAACCTTCTTTGTTTCTTTGCAGAGGTTGTATCAGTTGATGCGGGGATCCTTCCTGAGCCTGTCACTGAAATCCCGGTCTCGTCGAGGCTACTGGAGGAGCCTCGACTTGACAAGACGACGAGGGATGCCTTAAAAAATTTGGAGGCATCCTTATTCACGGAAGAGGACACCTCAATTAGAGAAGCCCTAGTGGCATCCGTCTCAACGGCTCGGGAGGAGCGGAAGCGTTTGAGACGCGAAGCAAAGGCGCGCAGAGCTGCTTTGGCCGCGGGAGCGGGCCCTAGCACTATTCCTCGCGTTGACACTCCTTCTGAAGGGGCCCCTGTCGCCCTATCTACTACTTATAGGCAAGCGGTGCGCGCGGCCCGAAGTGCAAACGATAAATCCTCTTCAGGTAACATTTCTTTCAGAGCTTTGTTGTAAGAATTATAAAGCCATTGGCTCATATGCATTCCATCTTGCAGGGCCTAGTCCGACTGAGGGGGAGGCGGAAACCGTTGGTCCTAAGGAAACGGCGGAAGCGGCGCCTGCCGAGCCCGAGCCGACGGTGGGGCGCGTCGTTGGGGCCACGGGGCCTGAAACAGAGGTTGAGGGATCCGCCGCCGAGAGGGTCATTGATTCCGCACCTGAAGTGGCGGCAGATGAGATGATTGTCTTAACCGAGCCGAAGGCGGCAGAGGGCGAGGCGCTTGAGGTTGGAGACCTCGCGGCGACGGTGGACGAGACAACCGTGACCGCAGGACCCGAAGGAGTAGCGGGTGAGGTGGCCACGATTCCTGAGGACGAGCCAGCCGCTCCTTCTCTAGAATCTGGCAATACTCCAATCATAGCCCTCCCCGCGTATGGTTCCTTGCCGTCTCCAGGGCTTGCGAGCACAACAACGGTTCCCATCGAGTCGGGTGACGAGGCTACGGGCGGGGGTCTCATGTCAATAGAAGAAGGGATTGCTTCAGTTTCGGCTGGCAGCTCGTCGGGTAAACTTTGAGTTACCAGCGTTCTTCTTTTTATATATCTCGCGATCTCTTCTAACAAGTTTGTCTTTGCAGGTGCGGCCAGTGCTGACGCTCCATTGCTCGAAGGAGCACCGTCAACTACTGCTTTGGCGGTGGTCACCTCCCCGCCTTCCCTTGTACCATCGCGGATGTTGGAAGGTATGGATTTACGACTCATGCGTTAATCTTTTAAACATGTAGCTTTTGTACTAACGTTATACCATTGTGCCCTTTCAGGAGTGCTCTTTGATCATTTATATCAAGTGTTGCTCCCACACTTCTCCTTCCCATCCGAACTCGCTTCTCCCTCTAGTGGTGCCGGTGAGTATACGTTCACTACAATGTCTTTATTTACCCCCTTTTTTAGCAATGGGATGATTTCTGACTTTTCCTTTTCCTTATTGCAGTGCCACAAATCGAAGGAGGGGATGCAAAACCTGCCGCGCTACCGGCCCTTCCGGCTTTGCCTTCTGTTGCAGCTGGTATAGTAAATTTCCTTTTTTGGTAACCCTTCAACATCTTGTCACGCCCCGCTTCCCAAAATACGGAATACGAGGGGTAGACAAGGCCAGCCATGCTCCTACGGTCAAGGAAATGTCCTGCCGTAGTCACACTTCGGCTTCTAGTTTATCATGGTAAACAGCATATAATGCGCAGGTAATGAGAAATGCAGTAACTGAAGTAAACAATGTAAAGACTGACCTGAGGTGGAACAAATGAATGTAACTCGGGAAGGCAAGTCAAGAAGTCTGTGATGCACTGGTCCAGGCTAAATCGTCTTCTCACACTGAGCATGCATACTCAGGTCGTCAGAGCGACACAATAGCAATATAATGTATATAATCAAGTAACAGTTCTAACAGTAGTAATAGATGTGAATAACGGTAAAACAGCATGAATATGAATGAGCAGAGATCAATGCAGCGGAAAAGTAAAGCAGTATAACAATATGTCACGAAATGTCAACACAGTAGAGAAGAAATGTAAATAACAGTAACCCTATCGGTCTCTAAGTCTCACTGCACAGGTCAATAAGCCTATCGTCAGTCCAAGTGTGAGAGTCAACCACTCGCGAGTGTCCTCCACCCAAGGGTAGAACCCAAGGGCAAGGGACCACGGGCCCAACATGTAACGAATGTATCACGGTGATATAGCACATACCCTGTAAATCTCCATATAACTCCCTAAATATATAAGCCGGCATGGGACTCCCGAGATTCTGTTGAATTCACACTTGAACTACCCCACACCCCGTGGTCTACATCAAACGCTAACCATCACCCTAAATACTAATCGATCCGTGACAAGTCTGCGCGAGAACTGGAGGCAGGACCTCCATCAAGCACGTCCCGACTAATACCTAAGATAAATGGCAGTGTCGGATGCCTTATCTGTGACATCCGTGCAAGCGCTTCCATAAGTGTCCCATACCACTTATAGTCACACGTACACGCATCCCACAGACGTCGACAATGCAATAGAATAAAAGGGACACTGATTGTGCACAAGTACGTATCACTTTCACTTAATCACGAATACACGAACACTGACGTACTTGCCACAATCAACACTAAAATCTAACACTGGGAAAATGTACGATGTCACTAGGTTATCACCACAATGATATAGGTATGATATGATGCATGAACGGTATAAGAAGCACAACTAAGGTATCATAAAAACAGCAGTCCATCACTTGCACGATTTATCATGAAACATATGTATATAATTTAGCGAAATGATAAACAGATAGTATTTAATATGTTCAGTTATCTATCCTTAGAATTTTGTTTCAGGTCAAACGGGTTTCAGGATCATTAGTTATAACTGTTTCATTTTAAGCGCACGCGGCTGGAAATCCAGTTTCAGAATCAGGAATCCATTTCGCAACGCATTTTAACCCCAGTTGAGATCATAATTTAGCGACGCTATAGTTGGATGAATTCTAGGGTTTTCAGTAAAGTTTTCAACGCAACAAACGGATCTCCAATCGCGTCTGTACGTTAGGAGTTATACTCTGTTTAATATTAACATGTCAATTCTGAATCTGTTGGGACTGTTATGTGTCCCGATGTTCTAAATTACAGTTTAAATATCAAACGGTAACGGAACAGAATGAAACCAAATGTGTTGTCTAGCTAACAGAGTTACCTACAATAAGCAGCGGAGTTCCGCAATCTACGAGTTAAGTAATTCCTGTGGTACCCATTACGGAAGCGCAACCAATAACTGGAGTCGCTCTGGACTGCAGTCCAGAGTCGCACTCCGATCTAATTTTTATCATGGTTTAAGTACAGGAATGTCTGGAAACTAGTGTAGGGTTAAAGTTCGTCGAGTTGGCTTCGATTTGAGCCCTCGAACGCACCAATTCAGTATGTATATAATTTATGGTGAATTTAACGGTTTTCAGGTGCAACAGGATTACAGTTTTACGACTTAACTTGGGGTTAGTCGTTTTAGTCGTTAACGATCAAATTGTCCAATGAAAATCACATACTATGTTCACAGCCCTACGGGCCAACCTACACCATTGAGTTCCGTCAAATTTGATAATGTTTTTCTAAGGGAACAAATATCGAACAGTTACGGCACATAAATTAACTAATCTTGCAACTTTAATATCTCTATAATTAGCAATCGTATCATAAGCAATTAGCATGTAAGCAAGTAAAAACTTGCCTGGGAACGTCTCGGGGTCGTACGGCAGCAGTGTCGTCACGGTCGCACGATATACGCCGCGGAACAAGTTCGCGTGAGCCTCGATCGGAAAACGGGTTTTACGTCGGAGTTGCCAAGTGCTCGTTGGGTGGCCTGGGACTTGCTGGGGTCGACGATATCGACGGTGGTCGCTCCAGCGACGTGCACAGTGCAAGTGCAGAGAGAGTGGGGTTTAGAGAGAGAGAAAAGAGAGTGAGTTTGAGAGTTAGAGAGAGAAGTGATGCAGAATGAGAAAGAGAGGGATGGGAACTGTGAGAGAGAGAGAGAGAGACTGCAGAGAGATAGAGGGATTGAGAGAGAGGGTCACAGAGAGAGAGGGAGAGGGGAATTGAGTGAGAGAGGGGCGCAGGGACAGAGAGTGTGTGTGCAGGCAGAGAGAGGGATGAGTGAGGGAGCACTGGGAGATTGAGGAGAGAGGGAGAGTGCTGGAGTTGAAAGTGAGGGAGAGAGGAAAGCTGAGAGAGAGAGAGTAAGACAGAGGGGGCACTGAGGGGGTGATCGGGAGAGAGAGAGTGAGAAGGAGAGACACAGAGAGAGAGAGACTGAGAGCGAGAGAGAGAGGTGACGTCGACGAGGCGAGCAGGGGGTGAGTCGGGAAGCAGGTGAAGGAGACGACAAGGAAGTGGGGGTGCTCGGTGGACCTGGGTATTGAGTGGTGGTTGCAGAGAAGGGCGAGGGAAGGAGCTTTGAAGGGTGATAGGTCGTCGGCGGTGGCGAGGCGATGGGCGGCCGTGGGTTCGAGAGAGAGAGAACGGGAGTGGAGAGAGTGAGGAGGAGGGGGTCCAGTGGAAGAGGAAAAGAGGCGACAGGGGGTTAGAGGGGTGTGCGACGTGGGGTAACGGTTGCGACGCGGGGGCGACGGCGGAGGCGGGGAGTGCGGATCGAGCGCGAGAGAGGAGGAAGAGAGCCGTTAGAGATTTAAGAAAGGAGATGAACAGGAGCGGGCTAAGAAATGGGCGTGGGCGCGAGGGGGTTTGGACTGGGCCAAGGAAAAAAACAAAAGAATTTATTTAGGGGGAAAAAGAATGGAGCAGGCCGGGGGTTTGGGTTAGGGATTTTGTAATAAAAAAAGATTTATTTCTCCAAGTGGGCTGCAGAAATTTAGAGGGGATGGGCCGGGGATTTACGGTGGGCTTAGTCAAAAATTTAGATGGAAAAATAAAAGAAATGGGCCGGCTTAATAAATGGGGAATAATGGACTTAAGAAAAGTGAATTTAGTCTATTTAAAAGATGGGCTAAAGGAAATGAACGGGCTGAGGAAAGGTGGGTTAGGCCGGAATAGAAATACTAAGTAAAGCAAAATGAAGAGACCGGCTGGGAAATAAAATGGGAGAGTGGAGAACTAAAAATAGATTGGAAAATTTAAAATAATGAATAGTTATAGAATCTTATATGTGAAAAGAAAATACGGGTAGACGTACAAAAAGGTGCTGGGTATTACATCATACCACCCTTACAAAAATTTCGTCCTCGAAATTTAAAGGAAACAACTAGCTGTAAATAATAAGCGAAGGATTATCATATCAAACACTAATACATGTTGATTTACTTTAAATGGTAAACCAAAATCTGAAGATACTTATATATATATATATAAGAACCATATACGAAATATAGATCTAATAAGTATAATGTAGGAACACCATAAGAGCAACTACAAGTATACGAGAATATAGGTAACAATAACGAACAATAATGATCAAAGCGTATTCAACAAAAAATGAAACCCAAACAGGGATACATACAAGTGTATTAAAGGTAGTACGACAGAAAGATAAATATAAGGTACAATCATTTATAATAGTAATCATAGACACGAAACCCGAAAATAAAATAACAAGAATAAAGTAGTGGAAATCTAATCGGTAGGTTAAAACTTTTTAGGAAAATGTATCGAAAATAGGTTTAAAATGGTTTTTGAAAACTTGTATAGTGAATCTAAGAAACATGGAATAAATTTGCGCGGTGTACGGGTGCGCTACTGAAAAAGAGAATACTAATAGCGTACTTAAAATACATGAAACAGGGTAATCAATAACACATTCTCTTCGATAAATTCAAAATACTGAAACTAGATTTTTGAATAACAGCATCATTAAATATAATTAGGGTAATAGGAAGAACACCAACAGGTACGGGGCTAGATAGGGTAATGATTATAAGGAAATGTGGCTCAATCAGAAGGTTGGAGTGTGTCGGTTTTAGGCTGAAGATCAAGGAGATTGGGATCGGGTCAGCACAGGAAGTAAGGAAGAGCAACAAAGGAATACAAAAGAAAAAGTGTGGAGGAAACAACAGTCGATACGACACACGAATCAAAATTTGAAGAGTTAGTGAACTCGGAAGTTTCACAGGTACTGTTCTCCTCCCGGCAGGATCTCAAACGGGCGCAGACGAAGGATGAATGGTGGCTCATTCCAAGGATCAGAGTGCGGTACCCTCCAATCGAAACGAGGGTGAAAACTATACCACGAGTAGGGGTGGACAGTCAGGGATCTCAGCCGAAAAAATGGATATAAGCAATAAACAAACATCAAGCAAACCAATTATCAAAAAGGTTGACGAATTCAAAAGATTTATTTCATTCAAGAAAATTTGAAACAAGGCATTAACCAATACTAGAAGTGGCCCTAAACTAAACACATTTTATTTGACCAGAAAAACAACATCAAAAAGGAATTCCGTCAATCGCGGTTGTGGAGATTCAGCAGGTTACGGTAGGCGCGCGCACTCAGGTAGGGGCGTCCATTTCCATAGCGCTTCGCAGGTACCTTTATTGGAAGTCCTTCCACCACAGGGTCTTGATCTTCTGGTTCTTCTTCCTCGGATAGAGCTTCTTCATCGAGATCTGATTCCATGTGATCCTCTTCTTCTGCATTCTCTTCCATGGGATTTTCCTCCACTGGGTTTCCTTCCATCGGTTCTTCCTCAGGGTCTTCATCGGGATCTTCCTCTATCGGGTCTTCCTCTATAGAGCTCTCTTCAGGATCTCCTTCTTCCTCGTCGGAATCAGCTAACACGTTAAACTCTGGGGCGGCTGCTTCTTCGTCCTCTGATTCGTGGTTCCCGAAGTTGACCTGGGGACCGTTGACCTCATCATCAGAACTCGTCAGTGTGTGATCTAAGGAAATGCATGACTGTGTATCCTCATCTAGGTGCGGCGCTGCTCCAGGGTAGGCCATGGTCTGAACGGAAAGTCATGATTAGACAGTGGAATACATCAAGGAAGAAGTTAGGGGTACGAAGTATAGGGAAAATATGCGGTTGCAGGAACTGAAAGATCAAAATGGAAACACTGTGATAATGAATAGGATTTACCATAGAGAGAGCATGAGGATGATACATATATTATGATTCAAATTTTATTGCATTCAACTAAAAGTTCAAAGGATACAAGATTTCAAACGGAAGGAAACATTCATAAAAACGACAATATTATTACTGAAAGTAGAAAACATGAAAAATCATTCTTCGACTACTATAACATTGCATTCTCGTCGCGTGAGTTGAATCCTGTGTTTGATCCTCCTTATCGTCGAAGTCCGAACTACGCGGCAATTCTCACTCGGCAGAAGTGGGGAGTGTGGACGAGTTTCTTCCTTGCAGTTCTTTCCTTTCTGGGCAGCCGTTGATGATGTGTTTGTTGGAACCGCATATCAGACATTTCCCTTGAGCACGGCGACAATCTCTCTGAAGATGTCCTGGTCTCTTGCAATACCCACAACATGGGGTCTTCTGTTGCTTCTGTTGACGCTTCATCTTCTTCTCTTTTCCTCGTCTAATAGGGATCCCTTTATGATAGGAGACTCCCGCTGGTGTCTGATTCACCTGTCTCCTCAGTCCTTCAGCTAATAGGTCGTTCGTTCGCTCCTGGGCTTCCTTTAAACCTTGTAGTACACTAAGGATCTCAACAGTCTGATTCTGGGGAGCGGATAAAGATGAAGAGTCGTTGGAAGACATGATCCTGAAACAATGATTTTAAGGATGATATAAGTCACAAAATATAGGAGTCAAAACGTAATATGGATAGGACAAAGATTCAATAATATTATAGGTGATGAATCTATTACAAGTGAAGAATCAACGTTATGATTTTAAGTAAACCATAGCGAATAGATAGCTGAACACACGATGTGAATATGGATCAAGAGTGACAAGTTTACAATCTAGACCGAGGGACGTCTTAGATTGCCAAACTGTACACGGAAAACTGCAATCCCAAACGATGCAAAACCTGGCTCTGATACCAACTAAACCATGTCACGCCCCGCTTCCCAAAATACGGAATACGAGGGGTAGACAAGGCCAGCCATGCTCCTACGGTCAAGGAAATGTCCTGCCGTAGTCACACTTCGGCTTCTAGTTTATCATGGTAAACAGCATATAATGCGCAGGTAATGAGAAATGCAGTAACTGAAGTAAACAATGTAAAGACTGACCTGAGGTGGAACAAATGAATGTAACTCGGGAAGGCAAGTCAAGAAGTCTGTGATGCACTGGTCCAGGCTAAATCGTCTTCTCACACTGAGCATGCATACTCAGGTCGTCAGAGCGACACAATAGCAATATAATGTATATAATCAAGTAACAGTTCTAACAGTAGTAATAGATGTGAATAACGGTAAAACAGCATGAATATGAATGAGCAGAGATCAATGCAGCGGAAAAGTAAAGCAGTATAACAATATGTCACGAAATGTCAACACAGTAGAGAAGAAATGTAAATAACAGTAACCCTATCGGTCTCTAAGTCTCACTGCACAGGTCAATAAGCCTATCGTCAGTCCAAGTGTGAGAGTCAACCACTCGCGAGTGTCCTCCACCCAAGGGTAGAACCCAAGGGCAAGGGACCACGGGCCCAACATGTAACGAATGTATCACGGTGATATAGCACATACCCTGTAAATCTCCATATAACTCCCTAAATATATAAGCCGGCATGGGACTCCCGAGATTCTGTTGAATTCACACTTGAACTACCCCACACCCCGTGGTCTACATCAAACGCTAACCATCACCCTAAATACTAATCGATCCGTGACAAGTCTGCGCGAGAACTGGAGGCAGGACCTCCATCAAGCACGTCCCGACTAATACCTAAGATAAATGGCAGTGTCGGATGCCTTATCTGTGACATCCGTGCAAGCGCTTCCATAAGTGTCCCATACCACTTATAGTCACACGTACACGCATCCCACAGACGTCGACAATGCAATAGAATAAAAGGGACACTGATTGTGCACAAGTACGTATCACTTTCACTTAATCACGAATACACGAACACTGACGTACTTGCCACAATCAACACTAAAATCTAACACTGGGAAAATGTACGATGTCACTAGGTTATCACCACAATGATATAGGTATGATATGATGCATGAACGGTATAAGAAGCACAACTAAGGTATCATAAAAACAGCAGTCCATCACTTGCACGATTTATCATGAAACATATGTATATAATTTAGCGAAATGATAAACAGATAGTATTTAATATGTTCAGTTATCTATCCTTAGAATTTTGTTTCAGGTCAAACGGGTTTCAGGATCATTAGTTATAACTGTTTCATTTTAAGCGCACGCGGCTGGAAATCCAGTTTCAGAATCAGGAATCCATTTCGCAACGCATTTTAACCCCAGTTGGGATCATAATTTAGCGACGCTATAGTTGGATGAATTCTAGGGTTTTCAGTAAAGTTTTCAACGCAACAAACGGATCTCCAATCGCGTCTGTACGTTAGGAGTTATACTCTGTTTAATATTAACATGTCAATTCTGAATCTGTTGGGACTGTTATGTGTCCCGATGTTCTAAATTACAGTTTAAATATCAAACGGTAACGGAACAGAATGAAACCAAATGTGTTGTCTAGCTAACAGAGTTACCTACAATAAGCAGCGGAGTTCCGCAATCTACGAGTTAAGTAATTCCTGTGGTACCCATTACGGAAGCGCAACCAATAACTGGAGTCGCTCTGGACTGCAGTCCAGAGTCGCACTCCGATCTAATTTTTATCATGGTTTAAGTACAGGAATGTCTGGAAACTAGTGTAGGGTTAAAGTTCGTCGAGTTGGCTTCGATTTGAGCCCTCGAACGCACCAATTCAGTATGTATATAATTTATGGTGAATTTAACGGTTTTCAGGTGCAACAGGATTACAGTTTTACGACTTAACTTGGGGTTAGTCGTTTTAGTCGTTAACGATCAAATTGTCCAATGAAAATCACATACTATGTTCACAGCCCTACGGGCCAACCTACACCATTGAGTTCCGTCAAATTTGATAATGTTTTTCTAAGGGAACAAATATCGAACAGTTACGGCACATAAATTAACTAATCTTGCAACTTTAATATCTCTATAATTAGCAATCGTATCATAAGCAATTAGCATGTAAGCAAGTAAAAACTTGCCTGGGAACGTCTCGGGGTCGTACGGCAGCAGTGTCGTCACGGTCGCACGATATACGCCGCGGAACAAGTTCGCGTGAGCCTCGATCGGAAAACGGGTTTTACGTCGGAGTTGCCAAGTGCTCGTTGGGTGGCCTGGGACTTGCTGGGGTCGACGATATCGACGGTGGTCGCTCCAGCGACGTGCACAGTGCAAGTGCAGAGAGAGTGGGGTTTAGAGAGAGAGAAAAGAGAGTGAGTTTGAGAGTTAGAGAGAGAAGTGATGCAGAATGAGAAAGAGAGGGATGGGAACTGTGAGAGAGAGAGAGAGAGACTGCAGAGAGATAGAGGGATTGAGAGAGAGGGTCACAGAGAGAGAGGGAGAGGGGAATTGAGTGAGAGAGGGGCGCAGGGACAGAGAGTGTGTGTGCAGGCAGAGAGAGGGATGAGTGAGGGAGCACTGGGAGATTGAGGAGAGAGGGAGAGTGCTGGAGTTGAAAGTGAGGGAGAGAGGAAAGCTGAGAGAGAGAGAGTAAGACAGAGGGGGCACTGAGGGGGTGATCGGGAGAGAGAGAGTGAGAAGGAGAGACACAGAGAGAGAGAGACTGAGAGCGAGAGAGAGAGGTGACGTCGACGAGGCGAGCAGGGGGTGAGTCGGGAAGCAGGTGAAGGAGACGACAAGGAAGTGGGGGTGCTCGGTGGACCTGGGTATTGAGTGGTGGTTGCAGAGAAGGGCGAGGGAAGGAGCTTTGAAGGGTGATAGGTCGTCGGCGGTGGCGAGGCGATGGGCGGCCGTGGGTTCGAGAGAGAGAGAACGGGAGTGGAGAGAGTGAGGAGGAGGGGGTCCAGTGGAAGAGGAAAAGAGGCGACAGGGGGTTAGAGGGGTGTGCGACGTGGGGTAACGGTTGCGACGCGGGGGCGACGGCGGAGGCGGGGAGTGCGGATCGAGCGCGAGAGAGGAGGAAGAGAGCCGTTAGAGATTTAAGAAAGGAGATGAACAGGAGCGGGCTAAGAAATGGGCGTGGGCGCGAGGGGGTTTGGACTGGGCCAAGGAAAAAAACAAAAGAATTTATTTAGGGGGAAAAAGAATGGAGCAGGCCGGGGGTTTGGGTTAGGGATTTTGTAATAAAAAAAGATTTATTTCTCCAAGTGGGCTGCAGAAATTTAGAGGGGATGGGCCGGGGATTTACGGTGGGCTTAGTCAAAAATTTAGATGGAAAAATAAAAGAAATGGGCCGGCTTAATAAATGGGGAATAATGGACTTAAGAAAAGTGAATTTAGTCTATTTAAAAGATGGGCTAAAGGAAATGAACGGGCTGAGGAAAGGTGGGTTAGGCCGGAATAGAAATACTAAGTAAAGCAAAATGAAGAGACCGGCTGGGAAATAAAATGGGAGAGTGGAGAACTAAAAATAGATTGGAAAATTTAAAATAATGAATAGTTATAGAATCTTATATGTGAAAAGAAAATACGGGTAGACGTACAAAAAGGTGCTGGGTATTACACATCTCTTGAACCATCGTTTGACCATGTTTTGTTTTGCAGCTATTGTTCCGGCTCCGGTCCCTTTTGAGTCTCGCGTCCTTTCACCGGCAGGCCCTTTCTTGAAACGTCCATCTTCAAAGGGTGCTGTGATGAGTTTGGGTATGCTGAGCGGGTACATCGAAGAGCTCAACATGGACGCTCTCCCTTCTGCCGTAGATTTCGCTGTGGAGGTTAACCCGATGTTGGCGGCGCTCGTAAATTTTCATGACGAAGGCGTCGTCGAATCTTGGGTTAGTCACTGCAGGGGGATCGAGGCATGTTTATACCGGCTGGAGTCAACGCGCCCTTCTCCCGAAGTTTTAGCCTTGAGCACCCAACGGACAACTTGGCTCGAGCAAAGCACTTCTCACTTCCGCCATTTGGAGCAAGAAGCAGCCTTAAAGCTAAGGGAATGCCAAAAGACCTCGAACGAAACGGCCCAACTGCGCGCTGAGGTTGAAACAAATGCTGCTCAAGTGAAGACTATCTTTGAGGGTCTCTTGGAGCGTATCTCTCATGGGCTAAACTTGAAGCGGAAGCTCGACGTAGCTGAGCGCAATGCCCCAGGTCGGGAAGCTGCTTATCAGATCGTCAGGGAGCAGCTTGCGTCTGTCTTGCAGCAACGAGCCCAAGTGGAGGCAGAGCTGGCAGTGGTAGCCGATCAAGAGAAGGCGTGGAAGGAAGTGTGCGAGCAATTGCTAGAGCTACTTAAGACGCTTCCTTCCCAAAAGTTGCCTTTATATCAATGTATTTGTAAAAAATTTCTTTTCTGAGTAACATGTATCCGTTCTTTGCTCTTTTTTATGATTCACCATGTATTTGATTAGGGTCAATGAATAAAGATACACACTTTCTTTTGCAATATCTTGTATGTTCTTTTGTTTTCTGCCTTTACATCATGATGTCATCGATGAACCTGATTGGCAGACAACTTAATTTTTCCAAGAGATAGCGATGGCTTAGGCCGCAGGTTCAGATCTGCCGCCTAAGACTTTTCAATTCTATGAGCCGTGAGGGTCTCATAGAGATTTTTCTCCCTACGGATCGAGAGGATCTCATAGGTGGGTTTTCTCCTTAGGAATCGTGAGGATTCCTAAGTGTGGTTTTCTCTTATAAGTCGTAAGGATCCTATAAGAGAATTTTTCCTCTTACGAATCGAGAGGATTCGTAAGCGGTTGTTTCCCTCCTTGTCGAAAATCGACTTCGGAGAGTGAGACCCGTGAATAGTATGCAAGAGACCATTTTGGATTGACTTACAGGGCTCTATTGCTCAAAAAGAAAGCTTTTCAATCCTTGTTGTCTGAGACTTCTTCTTACAAATTGAGACGTAAGTTCAATTTGTTGAAGAAATCCCTTTTCTGAAAGGTTTGGCGGGATTTCCCCCACTGTCGGATCTTTGATCCAAGGGCTTCTGTTTTACAGAAGATAATCTTCTTGTTTTAACAATAACAGAAAAGATTTCTTCAGAACCTTAATTTTTGTTTAGCGCAAATGCTCCAGGGTATGACGTGTGTAGCACAGCGCACAGTGCAGCGCAACTGCGCTAGCGCATCTGCGCCGACACGTGTCACGCAGCGCACGGCGCATACGCCGCTGAAGCGTTGCGCTGTTTTGGGCGTTGCGCTGATGCGTCTGCGTCAGACACGTGGCGTATTGCGCAGCGCAAATAATCTGAAGCGTCGCTTCATTAAATTAATTTTCAAGACAGAGCTTTGCTTTGATTTGGAGAAGACGAAGCGTTGCTTCATCTCCCGCCTCGGAATTTGAACAGAAGTTCGCTCCGATTAGGGTAAACTGCCGTGACAACTCTTGGAAGTCGAAGAGGCACTTGATGCCTATAAATAGGACCTTTGGTCCCCCCAGATACTTATCATCTTTCAGATTTCTATTTTCGAAGACTTCAGAGCTTTATTCTTGCCTTCAAGAATTCCGGTGCCTTGCTCCTCCTTTTTTTTTTAAAAAAGTTTTTAGGAAAACTTTAGGTAAAATCGATTCTTAGATTAATCTTAACCAGCAGAGCTTTCATCTAGGGGACTTTATCCTTGAACATAGTTTCGCTCTCTGGGAATTTAGTCCTCTATGTATATTATTGCTTTTCTATTGCTGATCTTCCTATAATATTTCCTCCAGGCATAATGGCGGCGGTGCATCTATACAGTTTGCACGAGTTCATTACCTACGACGATATCCGTGCTCAGGGTCGTCAACAAAACCAGGAGTTTACAGACGCTGAATGTGCAGAAGTTATGGGTCGTCTGAACTAAAGCGGTGGTTGGCTGTTGCCTCGTCGTTCGGCCCTTTTGAAAGTCGTGTTGGGAGCCATATGGAGAGCACTTCCGGGTCTTCATGAGGCCTTACCGCTCAACGCGCTGGATGATGCCGAAGACAAGGTGCATTCAGTGCACCTGACAGGGCTGATCTCAAAGAAACGGCGGAACAGCCTTATTGACATCCTACACCAAGTCTTCCAGCAGACGACGATAGTTGCTGCTTATCAAAGGCCAGGAGGGCTCGCCGATGATCTCGATACAGAGGAGCGCGAAAGACTGCGCATAAGAATAATTAGAAAGGCCAGAAGAACTCTGGATGGCCTTACTTTTGATTTCCTCAATCCGTGCCCCGGATCTAAGGTTATACCGTTGTAATAATTTGAATAATGTTTCTTATTCATTATTCTTACGCTTGTAAAAAATTTTAGCGGTATGAATGGAAACCCTCCCCCTTTCTATTTCAGCTTGTTTTATTTCTCGTCCTGAGTCCTCTGCCCATGTATAAATGAATGCGTCACGCACGCCAGATCAAATGTAGACTGGATATTCTTTCTGTCATCTTTTTTTTTATTGTCAGCAGGCTGTCTTAATAACCATGGTTGATGGATGTCTAAAATGAGTATTTCGACTTCCATAGGAAACAGCGATGGCTTAGGCCGCAGGTTCAGATCTGCTGCCTAAGACTTTTCAATTCTATGAGCCATGAGGGTCTCATAGAGGCTTTTCTCCCTACGGATCGAGAGGATCTCATAGGTGGATTTTCTCCTTAGGAATCGTGAGGATTCCTAAGTGTGGTTTTCTCTTATAAGTCGTAAGGATCCTATAAGAGAATTTTCCCTCTTACGAGTCAAGAGGATTCGTAAGTGGTTGTTTCCCTCCTCGTCGAAATTCGACTTCGGAGAGTGAGACCCGTGAATAGTATGCAAGATACCATTTTGGATTGACTTGCAGGGCCCCATTGCTCAAGAAGCAAGCTTTTCACCCTTACTGCCTGAGACTCCTTACAGATTGAGACGAATCGGGAATTTGTTTGCAGTTGTAGCGGAACGGTTGACATGAGTTAAGAAGCTCTCGTCACGGAGTGTTTGTATCCGTGAGTCGAGGAGTCTGCTAGGGATTATTTGTTTCCCAAGCGCCAAGGATTATTTGTTTCCTTGGGGTTTGAAACGAGTCGAGAATTCCCACGGGGGCACTGGTGGCTCTGCGGGTCGACGCAGATCAGGAGGCTCTCGTCACGGAGTGTTTGTATCCGTGAGTCGAGGAGTTTGCTAGGGATTATTTGTTTCCCTAGCGCCAATGATTATTTGTTTCCTTGGGGTTTGAAACGAGTCGAGGGTTCCCACCGGGGGCTCTGGTAGCTCTGCGGGTCGACGCGGATCAGGAGGCTCTCGTCAAGGAGTGTTTGTATCCGTGAGTCGAGAAATTTGCTGGGATTATTTGTTTCCCAAGCGCCAAGGATTATTTGTTTCCTTGGGGTTTGAAACGAGTCGATGGTTCCCACGGGGGCTCTGGAGGCTCTGCGGGTCGACGCGGATCAGGAAGCTCTCGTCAAGGAGTGTTTGTATCCGTGAGTCGAGGAATTTGCTGGGATTATTTGTTTCCCAAGCGCCAAGAATTATTTGTTTCCTTGGGGTTTGAAACGAGTCGAGGGTTCCCACAGGGGCTCTGGTGGCTCTGCGGGTCGACGCGGATCAGGAAGCTCTCGTCAAGGAGTGTTTGTATCCGTGAGTCGAGGAATTTGCTGGGATTATTTGTTTCCCAAGCGCCAAGGATTATTTGTTTCCTTGGGGTTTGAAACGAGTCGAGGGTTCCCACGGGGGCTCCGGTGGCTCTGCGGGTCGACGCGGATCAGGAAGCTCTCGTCAAGGAGTGTTTGTATCCGTGAGTCGAGGAATTTGCTGGGATTATTTGTTTCCCAAGCGCCAAGGATTATTTGTTTCCTTGGGGTTTGAAACGAGTCGAGGGTTCCCACGGGGGCTCCGGTGGCTCTGCGGGTCGACGCGGATCAGGAAGCTCTCGTCAAGGAGTGTTTGTATCCGTGAGTCGAGGAATTTGCTGGGATTATTTGTTTCCCATTTTGTTTATGCCCTTGGATTGTATACAGGGATCGATGTGACCTTAACTGTAGGGCAAAAAGTTTCATTCTTTCATTTTTTTTTATTCTTTCCGCGATGCTCTATCATTTCAGCTTTTATATCGCGAAGGTCGCGATTGCCCAATCATTTCGGCTATTTTTCGCGGTGCCCAATCATTTCGGCTGTTTTATTTTATTTCCACTCGCTGCTTTTTATTTCGAGTTGCCCAATCATTTCGGCTATTTCGCATGCATACATTTTACTTGCTGCTTTTTATTGCAAGTTGCCCTATCATTTCGGCTATTTCGTATGCATGTACGGCTTACTGGTTTTTCGCCGTAAACCTGAAATTGGACACCGATTTCGGCATCAGCACCGCTACAACTGGGATATTGCCAGGAGCGAATCATCATTTGCCTCTGTCGTTGTCGAACAAAGGAGGCTTAGCGACCAGGGTTAGGGTCCTGTCGACTAAGGCTTTTGACTTCATGAGCCGTAAGGGTCTCAAGAAGTTATTTCTCCTTACAAGTCGTGAGGATCTTGTAGGTGTATTTTCTCCTTAGGGCTCGTGAGGATTCCTAAGTGTTCGTTTCCTCTGTAACTCGTAAGGATCCTACAGGAGGGTTTTCTCCTCATAAATCGAGAGGATTTACAAGGGTTGTTTTCCATGCGAGCATATCCCCAATCACGGATGAGACTTGGTTAGGGAAATGTTTATTCGCGCCCGTGGATTGTATACAAGGGTCAGTATCGAGCTACTTGTAGGGCAATATCGAAGGTTGTGGGGGTTGCTTAAGCACATGTTTAGGTCTCTGTAACTTAAGACTTTCAACTCTTATGAGCCGTGAGGGTCCCATAAGAGAGTTCTCCTTACGAGTCGTGAGGATCTCGCAAGTGTATTTTCTCCCTAGGAATCGTGAGGATCCCTAAGTGTGTTGCTCCTTTGTGAGTCGTAAGGATCTCACGCGGATGGTTTCTCCTTACAAGGTCGAGAGGGCCTTATAAGTGTCTTTTAACGAGGTTGCGCCCTTTCAGGTTTTCACAAACACTCGCCGGTAGTCCTGCTGTTTTTACTCACGGAGCCCTTTCAGGTTTTCATCCGTGTCCATTTTGCTTATGGACATACCGTTTTTTTTCTTTTTTATTCTTTTTATTTTCTTTTTCTTCATTTTTTTTATTATTACGAGGTCGCGCCCTTTCGGGTTTTCACGAACACTCGCCGGTAGCCCTGCTGTTTTTACTCACGGGGCCCTTTCGGGTTTTTTCATCCGTGCCCCTTTTGCTTATGAACATACCGTTTTTTTTTATATATTTTTCTATTTTTATATATTGGCTTTGGGATGTTACAATCCACAGTAGTTTATCGACATCTCGGTCAACAGCTAGTTTTAGGACGTAGTGGTCCGTCATTAGTTTAAGGACGTTTCGGTCCGTTGTTGAAGAAGACCAGATACTACTTATAGAGATTGGGCTTAGGAAGATAGCGAGCGGACATAATCGTCGTTATCTATCATTGACCTAGGCTGTGACTCGTCAAGCGTAGTATTTCTTCAGGAAGCGACCGTTTATCGGCCTGAAAGGCCTTTCACCGTGCATGTCCATGAGTATATAGGCTCCACCTTGGTAGAATTTGTCTATGATCTATGGGCCTTCATAGTTTGGCTCGAATTTTCCCCGCTTGGCGCGATTGGGGATCATAGGCCTTTTGACCACTAGCACGAGTTCGCCTTGGCGGAATGTGCTCGGTCGGGTCAATCTTTCATATGAGCGCGTCATCTTTGCTTTATAAGCTTCCAGATTTTGCTATGCTATGAGCCGGGTTTCATCAAGAGCGTCAAGCTCCTCAAGCCGAAGGTGAGCATTTTCTTTGTCCGTCAGCTCGTAGTGGACTACCACTCGTAGAGAGGGTAATTCTATCTCGAGAGGGAGTACTGCTTCCGTCCCAAATACCAACGCGTTCGGCGTTGTGTTTGTGGCCGTCTTAAATGTAGTTCGATATGCCCAAAGAGCCTCTTGCAGTCTTTCGTGCCAGTCTTTCTTATTTCGGGACACCGTTTTCTTTATAATTTTTGTCAAGGTCTTGTTGAAGGCCTCAGCTAGACCGTTAGCTCGCGGATTATAAACCGAGGAATATCTCCAGTCTATATTATGCTGTTGCGCATAGCGACTGATCTTGTGGCTTCTGTAGGTTGGCCTGTTATCGGAGATGATCCGTCGCGGAGTTCCAAATCGATATATGACATGCGTCTTGAAGAAGTGGAGGATATTTTCCATCTTCACCTCTCTTAACGGTACCGCCTCTGCCCATTTGGAGAAGTAATCAGTCGTCGCCAAGATGAAACGATGACCCTTGGACGATGCTGGTTCGATGGGGCTGACTATGTCAGTTCCCCACATTTCGAATGGCCAGCTAGCCACTGTTGGATGCAGTGGATTGGGATGCTGATGGATGAAGTCCCCATGAATTTGGCATGAGTGACATTGCTTCGCATATTCGAGGCAGTCTTGCATCATGGTGGGCCAATAGTAGCCCATCCGTTTTATCTTCAACTTCATCTTAAGGCCTGCTTGGTGGGAACCGCAGAGTCCGTCGTGAACTTCTTGGACGACCCTTCTCGCTTCGTCAGGTCCTAAGCATCTCAGCCACAGAGAATCGAATGACCTCTTGTATAGAGTATCGTTGACGAAGGCGAAAGACAAAGCTCGTTTCATGAGCTGATGTCTTATGGACGCTTCTTCAGGCATTCGGTGGAACTTGAAGTAATCTATGAAGACTTCTCTCCAGTCCTCGGTATTTTCCCAATCTTTTATTTGCAGGGTTGTCTCCTCGTTCGCTCCTTTTTCTTCGGATGATTCCGGAGATACTTCTGCTGGGGTAAGCACTCGACGGCTTTGTACCACGATTCTAACGTCATCGAGGTTCTCGTCAGCCAGTTCTTTAGCAAGTTTGGCCAGTGCGTCCGCTTTGCTGTTTTCCGCGCGCGGTATGCTCTCCAAAGCATAGGAGGGAATTTGGGTTAGCAGTTGTTGCACTTTTTCACCGTATTTTACCAATTCCGGTTTGCATGTTTGGTAATCGCCGTTCACTTGACTGACGACTAGCTGGGAGTCCCCATATATGAGGAGGCTTTCAATTACCATGTCAATGGCGATCTCGAGGCCTGCTATCAAAGCTTCATATTCAGTTTCATTATTCGTTCTCGGCTCTGTTAAGGAGAAGGCGAAGCGCATTATTCCTCTTTGTGGGGTCACGAAGATAAGGCCTACTCCCGATTTGATCATTAACGTACTTTGTTTGTGCTTTTTCATGGAAGATGCTCCATCGAAATAAAGCTCCCAACGGGTATCACCACCGTCGATTGCGTCAAACGCATGCTTGTCTGGCAAATCGCAATTCAGGGGAAAATCGGCAGGTATCGGGTGCTCAGCAAGGAAGTCGGCTATGGCCTGACCCTTCACTGCCTTGAGGGGTCGATACGTTATCGAGAACTCCATTAAGAGCAGGGCCCATTTAGCGAGTCGTCCCGTCAATATGGCCTTTGACATTAGATATTTGAGAGGGTCCACCTTTGAAATGAGATGGACTTCATGCGCTAATGCGTAATGTCTAAGCTTTGTTATTGTGAAGATCAACGCCAGGCAGTGTTTTTCAATGGGGGAGTAATTGCTTTCTGCCCCCAGTAGAACTCGACTTAAGTAGTAGAGTGCTCTTTTTTTCCCTTGATCGTTCTCTTGTGCCCATAATGCGCCTAAAGAACCTTCGAGGGCGGTCGTATAAAGAATGAGGGGTTTTCCCTTGACCGGAGCAGCCAATACCGGTGGGTTCTGCAAGTATTGCTTGATCTCGTCTAGTGCACTTTGGCACTTTTGATCCCAGACAAACGGGGTTCTCTTCTTCATCAGGTGGCTATAGGGACGGCACTTGCCTGAAAGGTTGGCTATAAATCGCCGTATGTATACGAGCTTCCCTTGGAGAGACCGCAGCTGTTTGAGAGTTCTCGGTGGAGGCATTTCCATGATCGCTTTAATCTTTGACGGATCTATTTCAATACCTCGGTGTCGAATAATGAATCCCAGGAATTTGCCTGAGGAAACTCCAAATGCGCACTTGAGCGGATTCATTTTCAAGTTGTATTGCCGAAGGCGTTGAAATACAGTCTTTAGATGCTCGAGATGTTCCTCGTATGATTTGCTCTTAACCACAAGGTCATCGATATAGCACTCGACGATTTCATGTATAAGGTCATCAAAGATCTTCGTCATGGCCCTTTGGTAAGTGGCACCGGCGTTCTTTAATCCGAAGGGCATCACTTTATAACAGAATATACCTAGAGGGGTCCTGAAGGCGGTGTGCTTCTGGTCTTCGGGATGCATCTTTATCTGATTATACCCTGATGAGCCATCCATGAAGGAGAAAAGCTCATGAGTGGATGTATTGTCTATCATCAGTTCGGTGACTGGCACTTGGAAATCATCCTTCGGGCAAGCTTTATTGAGATCCCGAAAGTCCACGCATATGCGCACTGTCCCATTTTTCTTCATCACCGGTACGATGTTAGCGATCCATTCAGGGTATTGAACTTCATGGATAAAGCCGGAGTCTATCAGCATTTTGACTTCGGCGTTGATGCTCATTTCGAGCTCGAGCCGCATTCTTCTCGGCGCTTGTTTAACTGGCTTGACACCCGGGGATATCGCCAGTCTATGTATAGCAACTTCCGGATCTAGTCCTGCTATCTCGGAATAGTTCCATGCGAAGCAATCTTTATGCTGTATGAGGACGTCCTTTAATGCAGCCACCCTCTCTTCAGACAGCATCTCGCTGACAAATGTCGGTCGCGGATCGTTTACCGTCCCCAACTCAATTTTCTTGAGGTTATCTGCAGTGGTATGTATTCCATCCTCCAGTTCTTTCGGGGCTGGAGGAAATTCTGAGATCACCTCATCATTGCTGTTTTCGAAGCACCAGGGAAGGCTGTCCATGTTCTCGGAATCCTCTTTTAATATCGTTATCATGTGACAAGTGCGAATTTTCTGCCAATCCCAATGCGGAGTTGGTTCTGCTCTTGTGTTTTCGGGTTCGTGCTTTTGTGGCGGCGCTACCCTCCAGTTGTCAGACAACGCGAATTTGCCAAGCTGATACTGGTCCTCAACCCAATTCTTAAAGGTGAAGCAATCTTCAAGCGGATGCCCTACTACTCGATGGTAAGAGCAATAATTTGGGTTGGAGACTTCGCCTGCTTGCTCAGGGTGTTTAGACTCTGGCAGTGTAAGCATTTGATGTTTTAGAGCAAGATCAAGTATCTTCCTTGTTTTGTTCCGAGGAAATGAGTATGCTCGACCCATTTTCTTCATGAGGGCTAGGTCAATAACGCTCGACTCTCGGATGCGTGGTTTCTTAGCTCTGCTTTGTGGTTGTTGAGCGCCTTTTTTGCCTTTCGACTTGTTTTTGCTTTCGCGTCGAACCTTTTTTGTAGCAGGTTGACAAGGAGCGGCATTTTCATCCTTCACGGCTTGTTGGAGAAGGCGTTGCGTCTTGGCTTTCTCATAGATGGCCATCTCGCGGTTGTGATCATCTCGGACTTTTTGACCAGCTTCCCTTATAAGCCTGTCCATTTGTTCTTCAAATGATGGACCGGGCAATTTTTCATCGGGAACTTTCACTGGCTTAGGATTAGCGTCCTCCCATTGAGCGTCTGCTTCTTCATCGAAGTCATACATGACGTAACAGCTGTTTACTAGCTCTCGTTTCTTTGACCGGATGTACCCAAGCCCTTTTGTTTCCATTCTCCCGTTAGGCAGTTTGCGTTGAGTCCCGGGAACATTCCAAACCTTGTCATAGAATTTGGCCTTTCTAACGGTCTGTGTGAAGGATATCCCCTGGAGTTTCAGCAGTTTCTTCAAACCTTCGGTATAATATCTGGGAATATGGATAGGCTGAAGCCTGTCGAGCGTGGGATCCGCGCCATGCCAAACTTCTTTTTCCACCTTGTTTTCTTCAGAACGGTAGAATAGGATTGCCTTCTCGCCTTTTCGTCCGGGAGGGACATAAAATGTCTGCAATTCTTCCACACTGTTGGCGTCGAGTGTATCCAGTTCTTTGTAATGTTCAAGCGGCACGATGGTTATCTGCAGACTTCGCTCTTCATCGGCATAAGCCCGTATTGAAAGCCGAGCAGGGAATACAGCATGAACTTCATCCTCCGAATCACTACCAAAGATCAATGAAGGAACGGATGGTCCCGGCTTGGCGGATTGGGATGGACCCGCATAAATTATATCCTCTTCGTCCTCGGTGTCACTGCCGAAGATAGGGATGGTGGCGTTAGTCTTGTTCTCCGGCTTGTGACACCTTTCCGTGTCCTCGAAACTCGGCAAAAAGTATTTGGCATCTTCATACTTGCGAACTTCATTCACGGAAAACGGATTCAATTCTCCTGCCACAGTGTACTCGAGACCATCCTTACAATATATCGTACACTGATGTTGTGTAGAAGGGATGATATTGTACTCGTGCAACCATGGTCGACCGAGCAGAGTATTGTAGCACGTCTTGGCATCTATGACATGGAATTTAATATCTGTGACGAGTAGCCCGAAGCGTAACGTCAATATCACATATCCAAGAGTTTTTGATGATTGGGAGTCGAAACCGGAGATGGTGATCTTGTCCCGGGCGAGGTGTTGGACGCTCATGCAAATTTCCTTTAACACCCGCACATTGAGTAGATTAACAGATGATCCGTTATCGACCAAGATTTTACCTATCTTTATGTCATGGCAGTATCCTGAGACATAAAGGGGACGATTGTGTTCGCAAGTCCCGAGGAGAAGGTCTTCATCGCCGAAAGCAACGTCGGCCGTGTGCACCTCTTCCAATTCATTTTTCATCTTTTGTTCGGCCAGGAAGGCTTGGAACTGGTCCGGATCTTGTAGGGCCTTAATCAAAGAATCCCTTGCTTCTTTTGATAGCAATAGGGCATCGAGAATGCTGAGTTGTGAGGGTAGCTTTCTCAGATGCGCCAAGACATTGTAATCAACTTTATTCCTCTTTGGCGGGTTCTTGGAGGTTAACTCTTCCGCAACTCGGTCATCCAAGGCGATGTCTTCAGAGACCTTCTCTTTCCCTTTGTCTTTCTTGTTTAAGGATCCGAGATTCTTTTCAGGCAACGTCCGATTGCGTAGCTGTATATTCTCGCAAACCTTCGGTCCTTCTTCTTTCCCCGATGTGGATTCTTTAAAGAGGGGGCCAAGCTCTCTCCTCATCAGAATCGCTCCCAAATATAGGCACTTGTGATCCTCCGGCGTCAATCATGCAACAGCCACCGGTAGTTTTATCAAGCACTTTGATCGTTCTGCTCTGCTCTCGGTGAGCTTTGCGTTTTTCCCGCTTAAATTGTTGCCGGTGAGTAACATATCCTTGCCACCACTTATCGAAAGCTTTACAGTCTTTAGTGGGATGCGACACCTTCTGATGATATAAGCAATAGGAGGGGTGCATTTCCGATTCACCGGTGATGTTTCCTTCAGAGGGTGGTATCTTCATGCCCATTGACATGGCCTTAGCAAACTTTTTCCTCATCTTGAATTGGCTTTTGTCAACGGCGGAGGCATTTCGCTCCAGCGGGATTATCTCAGCTCTTTCATCAAATCGTCGGCGTTTGGCCCTTTCAAATATAGCCATTTCACGTTCACGATCAGCTTTACTTTTTAGTCGAGCTTCGTCAAGGAACGCTTCAATCATTTCGACTGATAGCTCCGGAATTCTTGATTCGGTATCTGCCCCCAGCGTTTTAGTGCCAGAAGTCTCTTCATCGTTCGTGATCGAATGGGAGATCATATGACAGCTCGCCACATTTTCCTCGGATTCATCTGATGAACTTTCTCCCTCATCTTCCTCTTGAAAGACGTGATTGAGGAACTCTTGGAGCGTGATGGGAGTCCGCGCCTTTTGGTTATATTCTTCCAGCGCGTCAATTTGCTTTTGCAAGTCCGTGCGCTTGTCGCTAGGCTTTACAGGCTTCTTGGACTTCTTCTTCTTTTTCGAAGACTTTGACGACTGGCTGCAAGTGCTTGAACCCCTTGAACCCCCATCATTGGTCTTTGAAGTTGGACGTGGTTTCAACATCCCCTCAACGACCTGCGGTTCCAATGGGTTCTTCGACTTGATCGCTGGACACGTCCGAAGATCATTTAGCATTCTCCTCGTTTTAGATGATAATACAACCTCCCACGGAGTTTCTTCAATGACAGAGCATGTTGCCCCCGGCGTATTCGTCCCTTTAGAGGTGTGGGGCTGCGGGGGATTCACCTTCCATTTGTCAGATAACGCGAACTTGCCCTGTCGGTACTGGTTTTCAAGCCAATTTTTGAAAACGTAACAGTCTTCAATCGGATGTCCTAGCACTCGATGATAAGGGCAGTAATTAGGCTCGTTGACGTCACTTGGTTGCAACGGGCGTTTTGGATCTGGCAGATTTATGAGCCTGTTGCGCAACGCCAGCTCGAATAGCCTCCTCGTTTTATCGCGGGGGAAGGAATAAGGACGTCCCATCCTATCCTCAAGGGGTACGTACGGGCGCGTATTGTTTGGACGAGCCACCGGCTTCAAGTCGCTCGGTTGTTGTTGAGCATTAGCGACAACGATCGCTTTTCCCTTTCCTTTATCATTTCGGGAGTCCGGCTTTAGGAGAGGGGGTTTATGGCCCATCTGGTCCATCTGCGCTAGTTTGTCAATCAAAGCCTGGAAGGAAGTCGGCTTGAAGAACATCATAAACTGTGAGATGGTTGCTTGTGGATCAAGGGTTCTAACAAACATTCCCACCGCAGGGGCTTCTTCTATGCGCTGTTCACACTTCGACCATAGATTACGCCACCGTATAGCGTACTGAACCCATGTCTCGCCGGGTTTTACCCTAGCGTTAATCAGTGCCGTCATCGGGTATGTTCACTGGCACTTGCAAAACGTTGGGTAAACAGCAGCTCCATTTCCGCGAAGGTTTTAATAGAATCATTAGGGAGTTCAGAGTACCACTCGAACGCCGTATCTGATAGACTTCCAACGAACTGGCGGAGCAAAAGCTTGTCATCACCGCCGGTGTTACCGCAAAGTGCCATGAACTGGGCAACATGCTGATGGGGATTGCCGGTCCCCTTGTAGACATGGAACTTGGGAATTGTGTAACCCGGCGGGTACTTGATTTGGTCATACCAGCCCGGATATGGCCGCCCCGTTTTTACGACATGGCCGGCTGCCTCGGCCGCATGATGAACCCTTATTTGCTGGGCTAGGTATTCGTCCAGATCAGTTTTAGAGATTGTATCCTCTTTAGCCGTTGGTAGAACGGGCTGAGGATTTGATGTCTCTCCCCTATCATCTCCAAGGACGATTGGGGGTTCTTCAGTCGGGGGATCTTGTTGTATCATCATCCCTATCATGTCGTGGAAGAGGAGGCCCATACGCTGTATTTTGGCCGCTTGTTCAGCAGCCTCTTTGTCCTTCTTTTCCAATATTCGGCGAAGGAACTCGGCGTCAGTCTCTTCCTCTTGGCGCTCATCTAAGGACGCTTCAGGGTTTTCTTTTGGCTCTGTAAGTGCGGCCATGGCATTCATCATCTCCTGGAGCTTTTGTTGCTGCTCCTGAGCCTTGGTCACTGATCGGGTGAGCGGTCGGTGACCCATAGAAGTGCGGCTTTCCTCCTTTCCAGAAGCCATATGAACCGTATGAACTGTTATGCCCCCTGACTTGGGGCGTTTGGGTTCACCGCTTTTAAACTTTGCCAGTGTCACGGGAGCTTTCTTTGGCCTTCTTCTTTTGTGGACCATTGAGGTTGAAGGGGTCGTTGAAGTGGGCATCCTAGCAATTGTTGCCCCCCGCTGTTTAATAGGGCAGGTTTTGTCCTTTTCCACCTTTGCCTTTTTCTGGCGATGAAAGTGGTCTGGGTCAATCACGGAGTCTTGAACCCTCCGCCAAACTTTATAAATTTTTGACGACAGCCGTTGAGGGGGCTGTTCCTGCTTTGTCTCCGGAGCTTTCTCCATAGGTGGAGATCTTTTCAATGTAGCAATTGGAGAGTTCTTTCTCACCTTCCTCAGCAATTCAAAGCTGTTCCCAGTTGGAACAGCAGCGTTGACCTCCACCACTGGAGCAGGTGGAGTTAGCCCTGAGGGGGAGTTGCGCCCTGCCTTCCTCACTCGTTGCCAATGTCGACGTCGAGCACGACGAGCCGTTGGGATCGGCTCAGCGATAGAGATAACTTCTTTTTGCCCCCTGTCTGAATGAGGCGCCGCCGGTGTTAACCTCTTAAAAACTGAGGTTGTTCCTTGTGGGGTAATATCCAATCTGTCAAAGACAGATCTTCGTGCAGGGGCAGGAGCAGGAATCATCAGTCTTGAAAAGACTGACTCTTTGGCGGGAGAAGCCGCCTTAACAACTTCCGGAACAGCGGTCGTTGCCCTCTTTGGGACAGCCAATTTAGAGTTCCGATTCAGCCTGGGGAAAACAGAGGCTGTCGGTTTGGTAGCGGGCGACCCGTTGACAGGGGCCGTCGTGGCAGTGAGCCGGTCGAACACCGACTTCTTGTTCACTTCCGGTACAGGTGTCGGCATAGAGAAGCTTGTAGGTGGGACCATGGTCCCGAAAAACAGGCCGGTGGTGGCCTGGGTCACCTGTTCTACCGGCAGAGCAAGGAAAGAGGCCGCTTGGGGCCCATATGTTACACCTCTCGGTGAGGTGGAGCGTCCGTTGCAGTGGTACTTCGCGCATTTGGTGCAGTTAGAATCCATGGATGCTTGAGTTCTGCGCCAGACAAAAGGCCAAATCTTAGCAACTTGAAATCCGAAGGCAACCATTTAACAAACCGCGATTGGTTCGCGAAAACAACACACGAAGTGTGGAGTGGAAAGAGGAAAAGGTCCTACCGGGCGTGCCAGAATCTGTTCCCCTCCGAATGGCGGCCTAGACTTTGCGTCTCGCCTGAGATTCGGGGCAGATGCTATGTGGTTTTATCCGTCTACTTCTCCGAAGATGCCAAGTTGATTTATGGCACCGTGTATTGGAGGTTTAGACGGATGCGGCCGATGTAGCAGATTTCGTCATATTCCCCCTCAGGGTGAGGGGTTTTTGATTGTGGGGACGCTCTTCCCTGCAGGCGCAAGCTCCTGCAGTTAATTACACTACCGCATCGCGGTAACCACTTTCTCCTTCTCCAGAATTTCACTTCGTGTCGTGTGTGTTTGTTTTGTTTGTGGTTGCCCGTGGATTGTATACGGAGACTGAGTAATGCCGTCGCCCGTAGGACGTGGATTAGTCCAAATCCGTATTTACTTAGATTTGGGTTTGGTGTTTTTAGTTTAAGGATTCATTAGTCGCGTTGCGTCTAAGATCAACTTAAACGTTCGTCGAGGATACATTAGTCCTGTTTTGGACTAAGATCAACTTGACTTAATGATCGATTTAATATCTGGCCGTCGGGACTCGTTACCTCTCTGACGTCGTTGAAGGATTACAACGACAGGTGTCAGAGGAGTTCCGAGATGTACCCTTGAACCAAATTTGATTTGGGGTTTTACCATTCATTTAAATGTCTAAGGATGCGTTAGCCGTATCTGGGGCTAAGATCAACTTAGACGGGACCGTTTAGATTCGAAAAAAGAGCATTTGGGCTCTATTGTGCCAGTTTAGGGACGTGGTGGTCTATATTCCAGTTTAGGGACGTGGTGGTCCGATATTAGTTTAGGGAAGTTTCGGTCCGATATTAGTTTAAGGACGTTTCGGTCCGTCATTAGTTTAGGGACGTTTCGGTTCGTCATTAGTTTAAGGACGTTTCGGTCCAATATTAGTTTAAGGACGTTTCGGTCCAATATTAGTTTAAGGACGTTTCGGTCCATATGGGTATGTGGTCGTTGGGACCCGTCGCCTCTTTGACGTCGTTGAGGAATTACAACGATGGATGTCAAAGGAGTTCGGAGATGTACCCTCGTACCGGATGTAGATTGATTTAGGAGAGCCATTTTGCTCAGTCAATTTAATTTAAGGACTTATGGCTATGATTGGGCTAAGTCCAGTTGAAAATGTCTAACATTTATTCGCTTTTGCATTGCATCTCTTTTTATTTTTATTTGGGCTTTGCCCAAGAAAAAGATGCAGAGCATCAATTTGTTTTGGGCTCTGCCCTTTATAAATGATGCAAATCATCAATTTCATTTGGGCTCTGCCCTTTTTATTGCTTTGCAATTTATTTTGGCCTGCTAGGTCTTTTTGATTTGGGCCTGGCCCTTCAAGTAATGCATTGCGTTTATGCAAAGCACCAAGAATCTTTTAGATTCAAGAACAGAAGTGCAAGGCACTTTTTATCCCCTGATTTGGATCAAAGAAAAACAAGTTTTTCCTTGTTTCAGAGAACCAAAGGTTCATAGCAAGTGCAAGACACTATTTTTATTATTTTTATTTATTTGTTGAAGATCACTGATCTTTTTCTTAGATCAATGATCTATTCCTAAGAGAATTCTCTCTTGTTTTAAAGGTTTTTACCTTCTTTTTTGTGTTCTCAAGGAGTTCTCAAGAGTTCTCTTCTTTCTTCTTTTTTTAAAAAAAAAACCAGATGTCCCTTTTGAAATGAGGTCTGGGGTCCTTTTTATAGTGCTAAAAAATTAGTTAAATTTGTTCAATAAATCTTTTCCTGAGTGATTTGGGGAATTTTCCCCACCGTTGGATCTTTGATCCAAAGGCTCCTGCCTTATACAAGAAAATCTTCTTGTTTTAACAAGACTTATTCCGTTTTGCGCAACTCCCCCAGTGAGTGACATGTGTCGCGCAGTGAAGCGCTTGCGCAACAGCGCTTGCGCACCTGCGCAGACACTTGTCGCGCAGTGAAGCGCTTGCGCAACAGCGCTTGCGCAACTGCGCAGACACGTGTCGCGCAGCCGTGCGCTTGCGCAGTTGTGCTTGCGCAACTGCGCGGACACGTGTCGCGCAGCCGTGCGCTTGCGCAGTTGTGCTTGCGCAACTGCGCGGACACGTGTCGCGTTGCCGTGCGCTTGCGCAGTTGAGTGTTGCTTATGTTTTTTAAAGAGCCTTGCTCTGATTGGACGTACTGCCTTGGGCGTTGTGCTGCCGTGTCAACTTCTGACACGTGGCGCGTTGCGCGCTGCGCACGGGATCCGAAGCGTTGCTTCAAAATTTGAATTTTTGAAATTCAAACAGAGCCTTGCTCTGATTGGGGGAACAGCCGTATACTAGTATAGGTGCAACATGAATAAGTAAGTGACGTACGAAATCTGGAGTGTAGCAACTATAGGAAACTGAATATGTCATAATAAATTCAATATGGTAGGACCAAAAGTATCATCAATAAAACAACATAAATCTTGTGTCAAGCATCGACACTCAAAATCTCAATGTCTCAAGCGCTGTCTCTCAGACCGACCCTCAAATCCATCTGGTCACACGACTCTGGTCGGTATCCTCCGGATATCCGATGAGTCCAAGAGTATCACCATTAGGTATTGTTGCCCTGCCAGGCTCAACGTTTCTCTAAACAATCTTTTTGCCCCGGGTACCGTACCGGGTCCACCATATACCCGCAGACGATGCCTCCTCTCTCCTTGAATCAGATATACACATAACTCAGAACCGAAAAAACTCATGGTAGATGCCAAACATCATATTAAGAGAAAACCACATATTTTTAAATAAATCTAAGTTTTGAAAATGTTTTTTGCGGTATCTTAAATCTCATGAAAACAACATCATACAAGAATATGGTGATGATGGCAATATACATGATATTGATATGATGCAAGCTAGTATAAATCACGCGAAGATCTATCTATCAATAAGGATGTAATGCAATGCAAGATATCATGCGTGTTCTATAGTGTACTTGACATGGCAATTACCAATGGTGTGCGTGTACATATTGGTTAGTGCACGTACAACATGAACCATTGGTAATGGTGCAAGTGTCCTAGCGTGGAGATATCAATGAGTATGATAATGCGTATGCAATATGGGAATGTGTATAGGTATATGTATATGAGATTTTGTGACTTGATTCTAAATATCGGGCGCTTAACGCCATCCAAACGATTCCCACATAGATGTTAAATATTCTCACTGGAACGGTCTCGAGCTACTCGAATCCGATCACCTCCTTCCCTTTTCTTTCCGCAACTAATTCTAGTATCGAACAAAACTTAGCATATGAGGCTAGAATTCCGATATAACACGCAACATACACTACACAAAAGAACTAACTCTTACGAGTTAACATGGTTGAACTTAGTGTGCTAAACGCGTGAAACAAACACCTAAGATTACCCCTAAGGACCGTTAACCAAGTAAAACACTAAAACAAGAATCGGAATGTCCGTATCGTACTTTAACATATCGCCTAAAATAAGATAAAACAATCCCATATTTTTGTATATGCAAAATTAGAAGAAGTTGCATATACCATAGATCTAATTGGAGTTCCGGAGAGTCCCTGAAAAAAACTTACACCCAGAAACCCTAGACGAGCCGCAAAATGCAGCCAAAAAGGATTAATTGGCAGCCAGAAGTTTGAGGTGGGGGCTCAGGTTTTGAGGTTACATCAGGGTCTAAAATCTAACTCTCAGTAATCACAACTTATCTCTAAAGTCTCTGGTTTAATAGCAGATTTTGTTTGAAACCCTAACCTTAAACTAAAACTAGTTTTGATGCTAATTTAAAACATTAAGGTGTTTAGTGAAAACTTGGTAGTTAAATAAGGATATATAGCACTAAAATACTCTTAACTAATCTATTTTAGGTTATGATTACTCTAAACATCATCACATCCCCAACCTTAACTCAAAACCTCACTTGAAATTCTAAAACACCACCAAATATATCTTTAATTAAGATTAGAAGTGTTTAAGGCAAAAGTTTAGTGAAACAAGAGTAAGAGTTGCACCATACCTTAAGTTTAGCTTGAAGGAGATCCTAAGCTAGCAAGGCTTTAGAATTGAGGATTGGCTCATACACAAGTCTTGGAGGAACAGAAGTATATTTTTGTGAGGATGGTATGATAAATTTTAATGTGTGTGTGTATGATTATATTGGGAGTAGAGAGGAATCATGGAGAGATGAAGAGGGAGAGAAGAAGAATGAAGAGAAGTAAGAAGAAAGAAGAAGGAGGACGGCTAATATTAGCCATCCATAACCTTAAAAAAATATACAAAACACTAACCATACCTTGCCATACCTCCATGTCTCACATTTTATTATTTTTCTTTTTCTTTTCTTATCTAGAACCAGCCAAATTGTTAAATATTTTTTAAAAATATAAATTGTGGGTTTAAGTTGTCATGGTTACTAAAACATGTTTTAACCTAAACTAATATGTTGTTAACACTAGATTAGTATGTATATGTGTGTGTGTGTTTAAAATAATTTAATAAATAAATAAAAAAAACAAATAATTAAATAAATGAATATATGTGAAAATAATTATTAAGTTTTATTGAAAAACACATGTTATACGGTTAATTAAATTATAATTAACTCTAATCAAATTTTAAGACGTTACAATCTTCTCCCTTAACGAAATTCGGTCCCCGAATTTAAAATCTAACCACACGTACCTTCGAAGAGATGGGGAAATTTCTTCCGCATCTCGCTCTCGGCTTCCCATGTGACATCTTCGCTGTTCAGGACATGCCATAGAACCTTCACGGATGATAATACTTTTGACCGTAGTTTCTTCACCTGTCGGTCCAAGATAATTACCGGCTGGTCGGTGAAAGAAAGATCCTGCTCCAGCTGGATCGTTTGGGGCTGAATCGCGTGAGAAAGGTCATGAAGGTACTTGTGAAGCATAGATACATGAAATACAGGGTGTATATCCGGAGAACTGTGCGGAAGTGCTAAACGATAGGCGACGGTACCGACTCGCTCAAGAATCTCAAAGGGACCTACATATCCGGGACTAAGTTTCCCCTTCCTTCCGAACCTCATCATACCCTTCATTGAAGAGACCCGTAAGAAAACATGATCATCCACAGCGAACTCAAGCCTGCAACGATAGCGATCGGCATAAGACTTCTGCCTGCTCTGTGCTGCTCTCATCCTATCCTGGATCAACTGGATTTTCTCCATAGTCTTCTGAACTAGCTGCGGTCCCAAAATCTTACTTTCGCTGAGCTCAGCCCAACATACTGGCGATCGACACTTTCTCCCATATAAATCCTCGAAAGGTGCCATCTGAATCTTTTCATGAAAATTCTTATTGTAGGAGAATTCTATCAAGGGCAAGTGACGATCCTAACTGCCACCAAAATCTAGTACGCACTCTCGGAGCTTATCCTTGAAAGCCTGTATAGTCCGCTCTGACTGATCATCGGTCTGCTAGCGGAAAGCGGTACTGAAACTCAAACGGGTACCCAAATCCTCCTGAAGTTTCTGCCAAAGACGGCTGGTAAACTAAATGCCTTTGTCAGAAACAATGCATGTCGGAACACCATGCAGCCGCACAATCTCATTAATGTAGAGCCGAGCATACTAAGCAAACCCGTAAATGGTCTTCACTGGAAGGAAGTGAGCCGCTTTCATCAATCGGTCTACAATCATCCAAATTGAGTCATACTCTCGAATGGACCTAGGTAGACCCACGACGAAATTCATGGAGATCTGTTCCCATTTCTACTCCAAAATGGGCAAAGGCTGTAACTCTCCCGCCGGCCTTTGATGCTCGGCCTTGACTTGCTGGAAAGTCAGGCATCTCAAAATGAAATCTTAAATATCTCTCTTCATCCCTTCCCACCCATAGACATCTCTCAAATCACGATATATCTTGGTGGAATCCGGATGAACGTTGCATGTTGACTGATGTGCCTCCTCTAAGATCTCACGTCTCAGCCCCTCAGAATCGGGTACACATAGACGAGTCCCAAACTGTAGCATTCCTTTGCCATCAATCACAAACTCTGAATCTCTTCCATGCCGAACCTGCTCTATAATCTCAGACAAACGAGCATCGTCGGACTGTGCCTCCCGGATGCGATCAAGTAAAAGTGGATGGGCACGGACATGAGCAAGCTGTCCTTTTATGGAAGTGAACTCAAACTGTACTCTGTTGTCGAATAAAATCTGCTAATCTGTAGAAGACCGTCTTTGAACCAAAATTAAATGGGACAAACCACCTCCGAGCCTCTGACTCAAAGCATCGGCTACAACATTTGCCTTACCCGGATGATAAAGGATTTCACAATCATAGTCCTTTACGAACTCCATCCAATGGCGCTTTCTCAAATTCAGATCCTACTACTGGAAGATATACTTCAGGCTTTTGTGGTCCGTAAAGATCTGGCACGACTCGCCTATAAGTAATGCCTCTAAATCTTGAGCGCAAAGACCACCGCGGCCATCTCTAGATCATAAGTGTGGTAGTTCTGCTCGTGTTTCTTCAGCTGCCGAGAAGCATAAGCGATGACTCTGCCATGCTTCATTAACACGCAACCTAGACCCACTCGAGAAGCATCACAATAAACAACATAACCTCCTGAGCCTGAAGGTAAGGATAAGACTGGTGTAGTCATCAAACGAGTCTTCAATTGCTGAAAACTCTGTTCACATATGTCTGTACAAAGAAATGGAACTCCTTTTTGGGTCAGCCCAGTCAGCGGTGCAGCGATATGAGAGAAATTCTGTTCAAAACGACAGTAATAACTGGCTAAACTCAAGAAGCTGGGAACCTATGTCACTAAAATGGGTCTGGGAAATGTTGTACTGCCTCGATCTTTTTCGGGTCCACCCGTATACCATCTCTCGTAACCACATAACCCAAGAAGTTCACACTATCAAGTCAGAAAGCACACTTCGAGAATTTGGAAAACAACTGGTTCTCTCTTAATGTCTTAGATGTAATCCTCAAGTGTTGCTCGTGCTCCTCTCGACTCTTAGAGTACACCAGAATGTCGTCTATGAATATGATAATAAACTGGTCAAGGAATGGCCTGAAGATTCGGTTCATCAAATCCATGAACGCTGCTGGGGAATTGGTGAGCCCGAATGACATCACCAAGAACTCGTAATGCCTGTAGCGTGTCCGAAAATAAGTCTTCGGAATGTTATCATTCTGGACCTGCAACTAATGATAACCTGACCGCAAATCAATCTTCAAAAAATATCCCGCATCCTGGAGCTGATCGAACAAATCATCAATGCAAGGTAGAGGATACCTATTCCGCACCGTAACTCAGTTCAGCTGACGATAATCAATGCACAATCTCATACTGTTGTCCTTCTTCTTAACGAATAGGACAAGAGCTCCCCAAAGCGACACACTCGGTCGGATAAGACCCTTATCAAGCAAATCTTGCAATTGATCCTTGAGCTCTTTAAACTCCGCCGGGGCCATCCGATAAAGCAGTATAGAAATAGGCCCCGTGACGGGGATCAAGTCAATGCAAAACTGAATATCGCGCTTTGGCGGCAACCCAGGTAACTCATCAGGAAATATATCGGGGAACTCTCTCACAATCGAAATTTGGTCTAACGGGACCTCTGTGGCTCCAGCATCACAAATATATGCCAAGAATCCTCGACATCCTTTCCTCAAGAGCTGACTAGCGCAAAGAGCAGAGATCAGACTGTGAAGGGTAGCACTGCGGTCTCCTTGCACAACAAGAACTGGCTCTTCCAGAAAACTAAATCTGACCGTTTTCTTACGGCAGTCCACGGACGTATAACAAGTGGTTAACCAGTCCATGCTAAGTAGGACGTAGAAATCTAACTTGTCGATCAAATCAATAGAAGAATCTCTATCCCCAATACGAACGGAACATGACCGAAACACGTGTCGAGCGATAAAGGACTCTCCTACGGGAGTAATCAAAACGAGTGGCTGATTTTACAAGGACAAATCTCGTCCTAACCTTGGTATGAATTGTGTGGATATATAAGAGTGCGTGGAACCAAGGTCGAACAATAAATGTGCATCGAAAGAACACACGGAAAGAGTACCTTTCATAACGACATTCGATGCCTGCGCATTTTAAGGAGTCAAAGCAAAAACTCTGGCCTATCCTCTACCTGTATCCTGACGTCTTTTGCCTCTGCCACCTTATCCTCTTTGAACAGGACCGCCATGACCACGACCTCTCTAAGCATCGGTCTGGCATGGAGTAACGACGGGCGTAGGAGGCAATGCTCTCGGAGGAGGAGGTGAAGGGGGTAAGGTGACCTGTGGAACTGCTGCCACACCCTAGTATCTCACAGTATAATGCCTGATGCGGTGATGCGGACTCCCACACCGAAAACATCCTGGAGACGGCTGCTGACCCTGTAAATAAGAGCTAAATAATTGGCCCCGAATCAAGCCTCTGCCGCGCCACGGCCTAGAAAGAATCCGTCGCGGACTCTGCCTGCCATCCTCTACCAATCTGCCCAGAAACTGATACACCAGTGCGAACCTGCTTCGGTCCCGGAACAGTCATAATCTCGGTAATACGCTCCTCCACTAGCATGGCTGCATCCATCGCTGCTGCATAGGTATCAAAGTGCTGGGCGCCAATAGAGAGGAACAACTGTGTGTCAAGACCTCGCACAAATCTCTTGACGCGCTTTTCTTCAGTGTCCACTAAATAAAGAGCATGTCTGGATAGCTGAGTGAACTGGATATCATATTCGGCTACGGTCATACCAGAAGTCTTGCGCAAAGACTTAAAACTGCGAGCTTGAGCATCCCTGATGCTCTGCAGAAGGAAACGAGCAAGAAAGACCGTCGAAAACTCATCCCATGTTATAGGAGGAAGACCGGCAGCTCGGCCTCTCTCAATGAACTCACACCAAGTCTTGGCAAGACCCTCCAAACGGAAACTAGCAAGGTCATCCGATCTCACATAAGAGCATCTCAAGGAACAACAAATCCTGGCCATCCTATTGAAGAACTACTGTGGATCCTCTGCTACGTCTGTGACGGTGAATACTGGAGGCTTCAGCCTTATAAACTCCGGTAGTGATACTGTGATAGTCTCTATAGCGGCAGGTACAACTGTCTGAGCAGTAGGTACTATCACGGTCCCCGTAGTAGGCGGAACATCATATAGTCTTTGTGCTCCGCTGGCCTCGACTAAAGATCCAACCATCTGGCGCAAATCATAGATACTCGCCTCCAGCCTAACAATCCGGCCTGGAGATGGAGGATCAACCCGCTCCTGAGGGGTAGGCATACCGCCCTAGTCGGTCCTCATCTCAGACGATCCCGCCCTAACATTGTCTCTGGAGGTAGCCCTCTGGGCGCTCGTAGTCTTCGACGGTATGGTGGCTAGAACAAGAAACATGATTCGGTAAGAACATAGCAATCAGAACAAAATGATGCATGTAATCAAGGAAAGGAATCACAAGGCATATGTCCTAAGGTCACTTAGGTGGAGTATCGTATCGTGAGTATGCCGCGGAACATATACACGCTATGTCACTCTGCTTAAGTCACCTACTCCATCATACCAAGGGTCATCCTACACTCAGAAAGGTCAAAGCTAGTGCTCTGATATCATATTTGTCACGACCAATGTGGAACGTGACCAGCACTTAAATCACGCAACGTCTAAAGGCATAACGTAATTCAAGTAAGCCGAAAACTGAGAATCTAAACCATAATTTAAGATAGAGTGGTAAAATCTTTATTTAAAGTGTTAATTTAAGGAGCAAAAGAGTTATATCAAAACCTTTTTAAAGATCGAGTTATTGTTAAAATTTTCGGCAGCATCTCCTTTGTAAAAACCGATCTAAACCAATACATAAGAATAATATATATAAAAGCATCCCCAATTAGGAGCAATCTCAATGCCATCCGGCGGAACACAATCACATAGTAAGATATACGACGTCATATGCGAAGAAATAAGGAGATAAGAAAAGAAAACAATATCCGCATAAAAAACACAAAAGTTGGCTCAAACGAGCACGACTCCCAGAGTCAAATATAATACAAAGCTCTCAGTCTCGTCTCTAAGTCAAATATACATGTGGTGGATGGAGTATACTAGATACAAGGTATAAGTATAACAGATAGGGTACAAAAGAATACTTTCAACCCACTTAACAAAAGATCATGTCCAAAAGTGGTAGTTGTAGTAATATGCCCCGCCACGACTACACTGACGGATCGGCCCTGCAAGACACTATGGCACAACGGGAGTGAGTTGCCAGCTTATGAGTAGTAAGTAACATCATAAGCGGAGACCGCAAGCATGAACGTAACAGCGATAGATCCTAAGAATGAATTTATGATGCCGTATACTAGTATAGGTGTAACATGAATAAATAAGTGACGTATGAAATCTGGAGTGTAGCAACTATAGGAAACTGAATATGTCATAATAAATTCAATATGGTAGGACCAAAAATATCATCAATAAAATAGCATAAATCTTGTGTCAAGCATCGACACTCAAAATCTCAATGTCTCAAGCGCCGTCTCTCAGACCGGCCCTCAAATCCATCTGGTCACATGACTCCGGTCGGTATCCTTCGGCTATCCGCCGAGTCTAATACTTTCACCGATAGATATTGTTTCGCTGCCAGGCTCAACATCTCTCTATACGATCTTCTTACCCCTGGGTACCGTACCGGCTCCATCATGTACCCGTAGACGGTGCCTCCTCTCTTCTCGAATCGAGATACACATAACTAAAATCGAGAAAACTCATGGTGGACGCCAAACATCATATTAAGAAAAAACCACGTATTTTAAAATAAATCTAAGTTTTGAAATTTTTTTTGCGGTTTCTCAAATCTTATGAAAACAGAAATCTCACGAAAACAACATCATACAAGAATATGGGGATGATGGCAATGCACATGACATTGATATGATACAAGCTAGTATGAATAATGCGAAGATCTATCTATCAATAAAGATGTAATTCAATACAAGATATCGTGCGAGTTCTATAGCGTACGTGACATGAAAATTACCAATGGTATGTGTACATATAGGTTAGTGCATGTGCAACATGAACCATTGGTAATGATGCAAGTGTCCTAGCGTGGAGATATCAATGCGTATGATAATGCATATGCAATATGGGAATGTGTATAGGTATATGTATATGAGATTTTGTGATTTGATTCTAAATATCGGGCGCTTAACGCCATTCGAACGATTACCCCATAGATGTTAAATCTACTCACCGGAACGGTCTCGAGCTACTCGAATCCGATCGCCTCCTTCCTTTTCCTTGCCGCGTCCATAGTCTCCTCAACTGATCCTAGCATCGAACAAAATTTAGCACATGAGGCTAGAATTCCGATATGACACGCAACATACACTACACGAATGAACTAATTTTTACGAGTTAACACGATTGAACTTAGTGTGCTAAACGCGTGTAACAAACACCTAAGATTACCCCTAAGGACCGTTAACCAAGTAAAACACTAAAACTTGAATCGGAATGTCCGTATCGTACGTTAACATATCGCCTAAAATAAGATAAAACGATTCTAGATTTTTGTATATGCAAAATTAGGGGAAGTTGCATATACCAGAGGTCTAATTGGAGTTCTAGAGAGCCCCCGACAAAAAATTACACCTAGAAGCCTTAGACGAGCCAAAAATTGCGGCCAAAAAGGATTAATTGGCGGCCAAAAATTTGAGGCAGGGGCTCGGGTTTTGAGGATGCACTCAGGGTCTAAAATCTAACTCTCAGTAATTGCAACTTATCTCCGAAGTCTCTGGTTTAATAGCAGATTTTGTTTGAAACCCTATCCATAAACTAAAACTAATTTTGATGCTAATTTAAAATATTAAGGTGGTTTAGTGAAAACTTGGTGGTTAAATAAAGATATATAGCACTAAAATACTCTTAACTAATCTAGTTTAGGTTATGATTACACTAAAGATTATCACAACCCTAAACTTACCTCAAAACCTCACTTGAAATTCTAAAACATCGCAAAACATATTTTTAATTATGATTAGGAGTGTTTAAGGCAAAAGTTTAGTGAAACAAGAGTAAGGGTTGCACCATACCTTAAGTTTTGCTTGAGGGAGATCCTAAACTAGCAAGACTTCAAAATTGAGGATTGGCTTGGAGGAACAAAAGTATGTTTTTGTGAGGATTTTATGATGAATTTTAAAGTGTGTGTGTGATTATATTGGGAGTAGAGAGGAACCATGGAGAGATGAAGAAGGAGAGAAAAAGAATGAAGAGAAGTACGAAGAAAGAAGAAGGATGATGGCTAATATTAGCCATCCATAACCTTAAAAGAAATATACAAAACACTAGCCATACCTAGCCATACCTCCATGTCTCACATTTTATTATTTTTCATTTTCTTTTCTTATCTAGAACCATCCAAATTGTTCAATATTTTTTAAAAAATATAAATTGTGGGTTTAAGTTGTCATGATTACGAAAATATGTTTTAACCTAAACTAACATGTTGTTAACACTAGATTAGTATGTGTGTGTTTAAAATAATTTAATAAATAAACAAACAAAAAAATAAATAAATAAATATATAAATAAATAAATGAATGAATATATGTGAAAATAATTATTAACTAAGTTTCATTGAAAAATGCATGTTATACCGCTAATTAAATTATAATTAACTCTAATTAAATTTTAAGACGTTACATATTTTCTCTTGCAAGTCGTAAAGATCTTACAAGAGTATTTTCTCCTTGCAAGTCAAGAGAACTTACAAGTGTTGTTCACCGTGTTAGGAATATCACTCAGCTCTGGTGGAATTCGGTTGAAACATATTTTGTTTACGCCGATGGATTGTATACAAGAGTCAATATTGAACTACTTGTAAGGCATAAATCTCTTGGGGGTATGATAGCTTAAGAAACATGTTTAAATCCCTGTAACCTAAAGCTAATTCTATGTGCCGTGGGGGTCTCATAGAGATATTTCTCCTTACGAGTCGAGAAGATCTCGCCAGTGTATCTTTTCCTTAGGAATCGTATGAATTCCTAAGTGTGTTGCTTCTTTGTGAGTCGAAAGGATCCCACGCAGGTATTTTCTCTGTACAAAGTCGAGACGACTTTGCGAGTGCATCATGTCATTTTTTAACGGGTTTGTGCCCTTTCGGGTTTCCACAAACTCGCCGCCAGTCCTGCTGTTTTTACTCATGGCACCCTTTCAGGTTTTCATCCGTGCCCATTTTCCTTGTGGACATACCTTTTTCTGCGATGGAAGTCTCTCAGATGTAGCTTCGCTGCGGATGCCCTAACATCGCTTGCCGATGGATTTGGGTGAGATATGGATCATTTATGCCCATGGATTATCTATGATGATCAATATGTAGATCAGCCGTGGGGCATAACATCTTTTGGAAGAATGCATCATCAGTGGAGCTTCATAGCCGGTAGGACTTCATCTGCAACTTCTCCGGTGGGACTTCGGGTGCAACATGGATCTCGAGGAGTCCATAGGACGACATATTAGTTTAGCGACATTACGGTCCAATATTAGTTTAGGGACATTACGGTCCAATATTAGTTTAAGTACATTACGGTCCAATATTAGTTTAAGGACATTGCGGTCTAATATTATCATAACCACATATCATCCGGTGGGAATAGCGAGCGGACATAGGCGTGGCCATATATCATCGACCCAAGTCGTGACTCTTCAAGCATATTATTTCTTAAGAAACCGGCCGTTTATTGGCCGAAATGGTCTTTCTCCGTGCATATCCATAAGTAGGTAAGCTCCACCTTGGTAGACCTTATATATGACATACGGGGATAGTTCGGCTCGAACATCCAACGTTTCGCACAGTTAAGGATCATCAGCCTTTTAACAACCAGTACGAGTTTGCCTTGGCGAAATGTCCTCGGTCTGGTTAGCCTTTCATATGATTGTGTCACCTTTGCCCTGTAAACTTCTAGATTTTGTTGTGCCATAAGGCGGGTCTCTTCGAGAGCATCAAGTTCTTCGAGCCGGAGATGAGTATTCCCGTCGTCCGTAAGTTCACATTGAACTGCCATCCATAGTGAGGGGGGTTCGATCTGCAGAGGGAGCACTGCTTCGGCGCCAAACACCTACGCATAAGGTGTTGTCTTCGTGGCCGTCTTGAACGTCGTTCGGTATGCCAGTCCTTTTTATGCTTGGAAACCATCTTATTATGAGCTTGGTCAGTGTCTTGTTGAACTCTTCAGCTAAACCATTAGCTCAGAGATTATAGATAGAGGAGTATCTCCAATCTATCTTATGTTGTTTGGTGAAGCGACTTATCTTGTAGCTTATATATGCTGGTCCGTTTTCTGAGACTATCCGCTATGGAGCTTTGAACCGGTATATGATATGGGTTTTGAAGAAATAGAGAATATTCTTCGTCCCTATTTCTCTCAGCGTATTGCTTCTGCCCATTTGTAGAATTAATCAGTCACCGCCAAGATGAAACGATGTCCTCAGAATGATGTCGGCTCGATAGGGCTTATTATATCAATCCTACATATTTCGAACGACCAACTGGCTAAGGTTAGATGCAATGGGTTAGGGTGCTAATGTATGAATTCCCCATGTATCTGGTATGAGTAGCATCGCTTTGCATAGTCGGTGCAATCTTGGATCATTGTGGGCTAATAGTAACTCATCCTCTTGATCTTCAGCTTCATCTTTAGACCGGTTTAATGGGATCCGCAGAGTCCATCATGAATTTATTGAACGACCTTCTTGGCTTCCTTTGGTCCAAGGCATCTTAACCATATATGGTCGAAGGACCTTTTATATAGAGTTCCATTGATTAAGGCGAACGACGAGGCTCGTTTCATGAGCTGATGCCTTTGTGATGCATCTTCAAGCATCAGTTGAGACTTGAAGTAGTCTATAAAAATTTCTCGTCGGTCATCTTCCTCTTCTTCGACTTCTACTTGAAGGACATCTTCCTTTACGGTTTCAGTTGGAGGGTCTAAAGAGATCTCCGCCAGGGCTAAATCTTGCGACTTTAGACGATGATCCTTACATCGTCAAGGTTTTCATCGGCCAACTTAGCTAATGCATCCGCATTGCTGTTTTCGTCTCTCGGCGCATTTTCCAATGTATATGAAGGAAGCTGCGTCAGTAGCAATTGCACCTTCTCGCTATACTTTATCAATTCTAGGTTGCATGTTTTATAGTCTCCATTGACTTGCATGACGATCAACTGAGAATTCCCATATATATGGAGATTCTCAATGCCCATATCGATCGCAATCACAAGACCGGCTATAAGCACTTCATACTCGGCTTGATTGTTGGTCCTAGGCTCTGTCAACGCGATGGAATATGGGGCTATTCTGCCTCAAGGGGTCACGAAAATAAGGTCTATATAGGCTTTGATTATCGGGATACTCTTTTTCTGTGTTTTTATTGAGGAAGCTCCATCAAAATATAATTCCCAATGAGGCTTCTTTGTTTCTTCATTCTCTTCGACCACGTTGAATGAATATTCATCCGGCAGCTCACAGTTCAGTGGAGAGTCGTGTAAGGTTACTAGGCACTCTCACAAGGTTCTACAAGACATCAACCATGCCCGATTCAAAATTTAGACGTGCCGAACAACCCTAACCAAGATCGTATACTAGAGATTATGCGAAAACTATAAGCAAGTAAACAACTTTACTTCTAAGAGTTTGGAATTACAACCTTTGTAGTCCGGTCCTTCACTTCAAATAGCTCCGTGTAGTAGTCCCCTTCGCTACGATTACAAACCCCGGACTCTAGAGAGGCTCTATGAAGAAACGAGCGTGCTTGCTTCGACGACTTCGAGGCCGAAGATGATCTACGTCGAGGAGACACTGAATCAAGCTATTCGTTCACTAGGTCATGAACTTTATGAAGAGAACACACTCTACTAAATGGAAAGTGGTAGAGGATGAAGAAGTAGGAGGTGTGCTCACTTTAGAATTGATTTTCTCACACTTTATCTCAAAACTCCATTAGAGCTAGCAAGCTTTTTCATGGAGCTTGAAGAAGAAGAAGACTTGTGAATAATTCATACAAATGAATTATTGCACCCATGGTTGAGTTAAGCCCTCATGGCTAACTCATGTAGAGAATTAACTCATGGCTATGGTTAAAGGTTGGGTTTGATAAATATCTTAAACTAGACAAAAGGGTTGATTTTGTCAAAGCTTATCCATAAGCTTTTGTGCAAGCTTTAGCATAACAAACTCAATCTCTTTTGAATTAGCTTAACATAAATAGAAACCCTAACTTAACCCTAGCATTGTGTTAATCTCATACACCCATCTTTTATGTATCATCAAACATGACACAATCCATGTACACAAATGTACATATTACGTATATATATACAATGTGCACATCATGTGAGAAAAGAAAACAATAGTGAGCTAAATATTAGTTAATGTATTATAATATATCAAATATATAATTATACATTAAATTATCAAATCAACTCTTGATTTAATAATCCGGCTATATCACATATGGCCGACTAATATCAAATGCAACATCTTATCGAATCAACGCTCGATCCGATAACTCGGCTATATCATATATAACCAATCATGTCACGCATTGTGAGAATATAATGCGGTATCACATACTCGCATTAATCTCATTCCCACACATATCACATATGCGCTCCTACTCCGTTTCGCTTGAGCCAGGAAACCTCTGTGTAGGACTCTAAAGACTCGTCAATAAGCCGGCAGTAGGTGATGATCATATCAAACACCCACAAGCCGCAAGCGGTCTGCTAAACGTATCTAGCCTTTAATCGTCTAGTAAGTCACGGTATCTAGTTTGGAACTCTTCCAACATACCGTCCTTCCACTGAGGGTAAAGACAATGCCTGCCACTGACATTCAGTCGTCCTTATCACCCTGGAACCATTCCAGTGATTCTCCCCAGGATCGATTGATACCGTCTCACTACAACTAGTGAGAATCCTAACATCCATCTAGATCTATCTTATAGATCCATAACCCAGGATTTAGGAGGTATCACCTTGATCCTATATGGAGAATCATTGTGATAAGAAGAGATTGACCGAGCGTAGCATAGGAAACTCCTTCCCTATCAAGAGTATGTCATCCACGTACTCTACGAGGATCATCACCATACTCTCTACTACCTTTTTGTATATACAAGGTTCATCTACTATTTTGATGAAGTCAAACTCTTTGACTACCTCATCAAAACAGATGTTCCAACTTCGCGATGCCTGATCTATCACATAAAACATCTTGCTCACGTTTCCGCTGCTCCCACTGTCTACGAAGCCCTCTGGCAGTGTACTTATAGACGCTCTCTTCCAAATCATCATTTAGAAAAAGCAGTCATGACACCCAACCGCCAGATATCGTAGTCATGGTATGTAGCCGTGGCAAGTAGGATCTGGATGGACTTAAGCATAGCTTTGAAAGTCTCAACTTTTCCATGTACACCAAGTAATCTTCTCAAGATATATTTGCTCATGATGGGAATTTAACCCTTCAGATAAAGCAACCAAAATCCATTCTTTGTTGGTGTATAAGGATTCCATCTCAGATCGCTAAGCATCCAGCCATTCTTACAGAGTCCCACTCCTGATGGACAACTCGAAACTAGTTGGGTCATCATCTCATGATGCAATCTTCGCTCCTACTGTCATAGAGAAAACCGAAATATCTCTCAGATGGGTGAGGAACCCTACTAGATCGGCGGAGAGGCCGAGGTTCGTTGGAAACTATTGAATCCTTCGGGTCTTCCAAATCATCTGTAGCAGTTTGTATAGCTGGAACTACTTCCAGTTTTACAGAGCTGACCTTGCATCGAACTTGTCCGGATTTTGCTTTTAGACATAGGCCGGACAACCCCAAATCTTAACATACTTAAGATATGGGCTCTTCCCATTCCATATCACATATGAAGTGGTAGGCAACTGATTTGATTGGAACCCTATTCAATAGGCATGCAACTTCTCAAGTGCATAATTCCAAAAGAAAATAGGCAACTCAGTAGTACTCATCATAGAGCGCACCATATCAAATAGGGTGTGATTGCTCCGCTCCGATACACCGACGTGCTATGGTGTATACGGAGGAGTAATGCTGAGAGAGAATCTCATTCTCCTTTAGAATAGTCCAGGAATCCCGTGCTCAAGTATTCTCCTCCTTGATCTCATCAAACGACATAATACTTATACCCGTTTTTGGTTCTCTACTTCTAACTTATATTCTGTGATTATCTCAAAAGTTTCGGACTTGTGTGTCAACAGGAACATATGTCTGAATCTTGAGAGATCATCAGTGAATGTAATAAAGTACAAAGAACGGGTCCTGGCATGTGTAGACAGGGGACCTTCATACATCAGCATGTATCAATCCCAAGAGTTCAATAACTCTTTCTCTGTTTCCAATAAACAGAGTTATGGTCATCTTATCTCTGTGACATGACCGGCAAGTTTCACAAGATGTAAATTCAAACTAATTTAAATATGCATCTATATGTAACTTCAGCTAGTCGGGTCGCATTGATATGACCTAGTCTACAATGCCTCAAGAAGGATTCGTTCATTTCTGAACTCTTCCTCTTGTGTGTCTTCTGTACACTAAGAACTGTGGTTTGATTTAGAACGTCTATGCTTTTAGATAACGTGCCTGATCCGATCAACTCTTGATATAGGAAATGTTCAAAACATTATCCAACATTACAAAATTATATCCTTCTTTACTAATAAAGAGACTGATATGATGTTGTATATCAGGTTCGGTATCTAATAACATTCGTTCAGAAACAATATATTCTGGTAATACAGGGTGATAACTACCAACAGACTTGGCTGCAACACTTGCACCGTTTCTATCTCATGAAATTTATCAACCGTTCTCAGTTCTCTACCTATCTGTAGCCCATGTAACAAATTACATTTGCGGGATCCTGATCCGGTATCTCATACCCAGGACGTAAAGGATACTGAGAAACAGTTCTTTATTTAATGAACACACCCTAAGAAGATACATCAGCATGTACTTTCTTCGTTTGGGCGGTATGGGAATTCTAGTAATCCCCTATTTCCTACTCTGTCTTATAACAATTATAAGTTTGGAGCGGGACCAACATTCCCTAGCGCAGTATAACAAGCGGGTTCGGTCAATACATCTGTATTATTATCTTGATTAAGGCGTGACATGGTCGCAACCAGGAGAGAGAGAGAGAAGAAAACACTCAGCGTGCACTTTTACAAGATTAGATTGGTTATCAATTTATCTAATCAGGATGTCTCCCACTGTTTTAGTCAAATCTTCCTTCAAACCCTAAAAGGAAAGACTAGCTGGGATTAATTACACCCTACAAGTTCGCCAATCTTTCAGCCGGGCCAGTGCCGGTACTTTGAGGGAGGCTCCCCGTGCTTTCGCACGGACCTAATTAAAGTATACCTCATTTTCCCAGGGGCGTAACCCCGTTGACACCTTTCTAGACACCTACCTGATCGGCTAATTGTAATGTGTAAAACTCTCCCAGGAGTAACTCTTACTCGCAGCGGGTATCGGGATCCAACTATCTCATAGAAGATATGCAATCTCATTGCAAATTTCAACTCTTGAAATTCCCGATAATTTTTTACCCCTAGTACTTATGACCTTAACTAAGGTCAACATATCATAAGCACTAGTCAAGTTCTACCCGTCATTTCATGATTAATTAGACCCAACCATATGACCCTCAACCATGGTCGACATAATCACATGACTATCCTAATTAATCGCATAATATGCAGTGTAGGAAGACATCACTTAGCTACCGTACACTACACCTCAACTAAAGTCGACATACGCAGCATGAATACTAAGTACTCTACTTCCTAAAATGACGGAGGGCTACGACAGGTTTTTAAGAAAACCTTTTGCGTAATGAACTTGATATCATTGTAGAATCGAGTGATTTTTAAAAGGAATGTTTTTGAGGCCTTTTCTAGTTTTGCTAAAGAGGTCACTCCCGGTGAAGGGATCGTCGGCTCTTTCCTCATCGAATAAGGTGCAGGATATTTCACAAATATCACTATCCAAAGCAAAAACCATAAAAACGATCAAAAGACAAACCGAGTTTGTAGCATTTGCTAGTTTCGCTAAAGAGGTCACTCCCTGTGAAGGGATCTCGGCTCTTTCCTTATCGAACAAGGTGCTGGATGTTCTATAAGGAACACCGCTATGCAAAACAAGAACTAGAGCTACCAGTTTTTGAGACAAGTTTCTACAACATCTTTGAGTTTCTTTTAGTTTCATTAACCTCATTAATGAAGTCCCATTTTATTATGTTTCACAAGCATCTCATTTGAAACGAAATCTGCAATATAACATATATCTCATATATATAATATAAACATTCGTCTCAGGCAGTAATATGATCTCATCACAGAACATGGCAGCAGAAGAAACATATATGAAATATTGGATATACTAGGAAGTCTGTGTTTTAGTACGAGCCTGTATAAAACACGGATTCCACGGTCGCGATGAATAGCCAAACCCACATCCATAGACCCCTACGAGAGCGGCAAGCAACACTGCCAATTCTAGGGTTAGGAGACCCGGTCTCGACTCCTTGAGATGGTCTCCCACTGGACCCTGGAACCCGGTTACTTGTGCTCCCCGCCTTGGGTCTACCTAATGCGGAAAAGTAAATAATATACAATGGTGACATCATCCTCAGCCCGGAAGTGCCCCAATAAAAGAATATTACATACAAATGAATTTTACATGAATGAAAAATAAAAACTCTCATCTCACATAAAACCCCCGGCTATTCAAAACACGACGATCCAATATAACATATTACAGCAACACATAATATCTCATATCATCAACGTAAGCAAGTATGCGTATCCTGATTGTCGTTAATGTATAGCAATGAAGCCGGCGATACACCACATACTACGCTTACGGTCACAGAAAAGAAAGTGTAAAACTACAATAGTTGGAATCCGCAACCTCCTTAGACATCGCATGCCTAACCAAATGAATTCCTTAGACATCGCATGCCTAACAATTATAAACCCCGCATTTTAGTCTCTTTATCGAAAACACCTTTTAATATCTAGTCGGGCAATTCAACAAGATTCCCGACATCTTGATCGAATGCTCGTCGCAAACTTTAGTAGACGGCAGCACCCCAGATGCCGTCGACTAAGTGAACTAAGGCGGAACACCGCTGCCGCAAGCACCCAAACGGATGCTTTTGGCGACGGGGTTCTCCTACAGTCACTTAGTCGGGGCTATGGGGCGCGGCTGTCTATTAAGTTTACCCGGCGAGTATTCGCGTACGCTACGTGATTGCGACGGACTTTTGATCACATCAAAATTCCGTGGCAACCGATCAAATGAGACTGAACTGCTACATTTATAACATTCAAATTAGTTATCTCATAACTTCTTGTGGATTCCAAATATTGTATCACATTCCAGATAAATAGACAATGTTAAACTTTCCGATCGAATAAACAAACACCCAAGTTTTCCCAAATAGCTCAACACATGAGCGGAGTTCAAAAAGTATCCATCACATGCCACAGTTTCAATGGTTTAGCCGTAGAAGGGTCAAGCCAACGCCTCACATGTGGCAACGCCGTACAACCCCAAACCCTAAGGTTCAGAGGCGGTTCAGACGGTCACATAATTGAGTTAAGGTTTGTGTTCTTCTAGAGGGTCCACCGCATTACTTGCACGTATTTCCGAAAGTTTCAAACTCGAGAAAAAATCCAACTTTTGAAAATTTTCCGACAGGGGAAAAAGTGAGTTATTGATATCTATTCGAACTTTTTAACGCGTTCTAAAAATTATCCGGAAAAACTTAAACGAAGTTAAATTATCCGATCGAATCAACGAGTCCCCAATACATCCTAGAAAACTCAACACTTGAGTATAATTAGAAATACCCAGAAATATGCAGAAACACCTACGGATATTACTGTACAAAACCCTAACCCTAATTCTACTGTTCCGCCGCGGAACCGCCGCGCAAGCAAGGTATTGCCGCCGTTCCGCGGCTCTTTAGTGGAATTAGGATGTCGTATTTTACATTTATCCTTATAATTCCTTGCTGATTTTTTTAAGTATTTTTAATATGAAAAAAACTACATTTTTGAAAAAATTCCAGAGAAGGGTATAAATCGGGGTTTCCGGGTTCGATCGGACTTTAAACTTCGCTTAGACTTCGCCTAAAGCTCTAGCTTGGCTTTGATACCACTGTAGGGTTACTAGGCACTCTCACAAGGTTCTACAAGGCATCAACCATGCCCGATTCAAAATTTAGACATGCCGAACAACCCTAACCAAGATCGTATACTAGAGATTATGCGAAAACTATAAGCAAGTAAACAACTTTACTTCTAAGAGTTTGGGATTACAACCTTTGTAGTCCGGTCCTTCACTTCAAATAGCTCCGTGTAGTAGTCCCCTTCGCTGCGATTACAAACCCCGGACTCTAGAGAGGCTCTATGAAGAAATGAACGTGCTTGCTTCGATGACTTCGAGGCCGAAGATGATCTACGTCGAGGAGACACTGAATCAAGCTATTCCTTCACTAGGTCATGAACTTTGTGAAGAGAACACAGTCTACTACATGGCAAGTGGTAGAGGATGAAGAAGTAGGAGGTGGGCTCACTTTAGAATTGATTTTCTCACACTTTATCTCAAAACTCCATTAGAGCAAGCAAGCTTTTTCATGGAGCTTGAAGAAGAAGAAGAAGACTTGTGAATAATTCATCCAAATGAATTATTGCACCCATGGTTGAGTTAAGCCCTCATGGCTAACTCATGTAGAGAATTAACTCATGGCTATGGTTAAAGGTTGGGTTTGATAAATATCTTAAACTAGACAAAAGGGTTGACTTTGTCAAAGCTTATCCATAAGCTTTTGTGCAAGCTTTAGCATAACAAACTCAATCTCTTTTGAATTAGCTTAACATAAATAGAAACCCTAACTTAACCCTAGCATTGTGTTAATCTCATACACCCATCTTTTATGTATCATCAAACATGACACAATCCATGTACACAAATGTACATATTACGTATATATATACAATGTGCACATCATGTGAGAAAAGAAAACAATAGTGAGCTAAATATTAGTTAATGTATTATAATATATCAAATATATAATTATACATTAAATTATCAAATCAACTCTTGATTTAATAATCCGGTTATATCACATATGACCGACTAATATCAAATGCAACATCTCATCGAATCAACGCTCGATACAATAACTCGGCTATATCACATATAACCAATCATGTCACACATTGAGAGAATATAATGCGGTGTCACATACTCGCATTAATCTCGTTCCCGCACATATCACATATGCGCTCCTACTCCGTTTCGCTTGAGCCAGGAAACCTCTGTGTAGGACTCTAAAGACTCGTCAATACGCCGGCAGTAGGTGATGATCATATCAAACACCTACAAGCCGCAAGCGGTCTGCTAAACGTAACGTCCACCCGGGTATTGAGCGATCAGAAGATCAACAAGCAAGCCTATACTTTCTCCAGTGAATCCAATCAGTAACACTCCCGTACAGTCCGGTCCCTCCGTCTGATATGTCGCATATCTCGCCTAGGGGCGGTAAACGTCAGACCCCAGTAGCTTGATAAGTCATGTCGATATAAGATCTATAATAGTTCGAGAAACTACTGATAACACTTACCAGTAAATCTCAGCAACCCTGGCCAGGGATTTCCAGTTATAGCCAATCAAACACAGCGCAACATCAACTTCCTATACCCGGAGAGAAGAATCCCCTCCTATCGCTCATTGTCTCCATGTGATTCGGGACTGTACCCAAAAGCCACCGTTTTGCACGCCCCATTGGACGTGGTATGATGGAAATCAAAGTACAGTGGGAATCACACAAGACTCTATGACGATCTCGGGTCTACAGACTAACCTGTACCAGTGTCACCAGAGAACTGCCATCTGACGTGAGGTATAATACCATCTGGGAGTTCTCGGCGAGTCCGTCCAGTGTACCCAGTTTTCACTGAGCACCCGTATACCTTCTCTGATGTCAAACACCAATGGATATGGGATCATCCATCGCCCATCATATGGGTCAAGAAGCGCATATGCTAGTCTACTCTGGAGTATCGATGCCCTGTCTTGGTACTCCCACGACTAGGAACATTTGAAGGATGTACTTGGCGACTACTCTGTCCCCACTAGTATGATCCACATCATAGTCCTGGTAGTCAAGTACTTATCCTAAGCGCTTTATCAACATGTAACATAGAGACAATCAAAGTACATGTTAAGATAAAAAGCAACCAGATAGCGTACTATCATGTCGAGCAAGAAAGTCCTCCCTATATATGTTCAAGCATCCACTACAATATACATCGTATGTACAGTAATGGCCTCTAGGGCATACATATAACTAACAAGTCGGCCGAGATCGGGTGTTCACCGAGGAAGTCGGCGATAGCCTGTCCTTTTACCAATTTGAGGGGAGATATATAATCGTGAACTCCATCAACAACAGGGCCTACTTGGCGAGCTTTCCTGTCAGTATAGGTTTTGTCATAAGATATTTTAGAGGGTCCACCTTTGATATAAGATGAACTTCATGGGCCAAGCCATAGTGTCTGAGCTTCGTTATCGTAAAGATTAGCGCCAGACTCTTCTCGATACGGGAGTAGTTGCTTTATGATCCCAGCAGGACTCGACTTAGATAGTACATGGCCCTTTCCTTTCCTTGGTCATTCACCTGTGCCCATTGCCACATCCTTCTTGAACACTGCTTGACAGGCTTTATCCCTGGCATTATGGCCAGCTTATTCACTGCTATTTCTGGATCAAGATCCAGCATCTCTATATTCCATGAGCACTTCTTTTAAAGTGGCTACCCATTCTTCAGACAACAGCTCACCGACGAACGTTGGTCTCAGATCATCTTCTGTTCCCAAGTATATCTTCTTTAATTCATCAGAGGTGGTATGTATTCCATCTTCCAACTCTTTAGGTTCCGGTGGTAGTTCTGTGATCTCCTCGTGGTCATTGGAGTGGTAATCGAAAAGCCCGAGCATTTCATCATCTTCCTCATCTTCGGAAAGTTTTATCATATAGCAAATGTGGGTGAGCTTCTGCTTCTTGAGCTAGCCATGCTCCGATTTGGTAGAGTAGTTTCGCATTGGTACTTGCTTTTGCGAGGGATCTACTCTCCACCCGTCACTTAGCATGAACTTGACTTATCTATATTGCTCTTCCGCCCAATCTTTGAAGATGAAGCAATCTTCAATTAGATGACTGATGATCCGATGGTAAAGACAGTAGTCTGGATGATCAAATGCATTTTCTTGATGGGGCTGCTTAGATTTCGGCAGTGTTAATATATGGTGGTTCATGACGAGGGCGAATATTTTTCATGTCTTTTCACGGGGGAAAGAGTAACCCCGTCCCATCTTCTGTATAAGGGATGAGCCTGGACAACATTTTACTCATTAACGTAATGTCCCGAAATTGTCTTGTCTTGGTTGAGGATTGGACGTAGATGTTGTACTAATATCATTGCTGCTGCTTTGAACATCCTCTCTTATAAAAGGAAGGCAGAGGTAGCTGTTGCAAAACCGGGCTATCATAACTCCATGCTCCATTATATTTCTTAGTCGGAGGTAACCGCATGAACTTTTCATATAGAGCCATTATACCTTCTTCAAGCTCATCAACTTCTTGAACCGCTTCTTTCATCTGCGTCTCAATCGGCTCTTCCGATGGTTGGGTTGAAGGACTTTGTAAAGTATCTTCCTCCTGCTCGGTCGTGTCATCTACCAGCCAAGTATCTTCGCTTTCGCTTAAGGCATAGAAGCAATGAGTTCACTCTCACTTCTTGGGTTGTATATATCCCAAGCCAGTAGTATCCATCTTTCCATTCGGCTTGACTTGGCGAGTCCCTGGCACATCCCAGATCCTTTTATAATATTGAGCCTGAAGAACAGTCTGTTCAAATGGTATTCCCTGATGTTTCAAGAACTCCCTTAGTCCTCTCATGAAGTATCTTAGAATTCGGATGGGTTACAACCTATCGAGATTCGGATCAAGTCCATGCCAGATCTTTTTCTCCACTTTGGTCTCTTCCGATTTGTAGATGAGAATCGCCTTCTCACCTCTATATCTGGGAGGTACATGAAAAGTGACCAACTCCTACACGCTGTAGGTGCTAAGTGCATCAAGTTCTTTATATTGGCTAGAAGGAACCATCGCAATATGTATAGCTCGGTCTGCTTCACCGGGAGTCTTCACCTGCGGGTGGGTAGAGAAGACTACATCAACTTCTTCTTCCGAGTCACTGCCGAAAACTGGAATGGGGGTTGACAAGCTATGTTTATTAGTTTCTCTCGGAGGTTGACCCATGAACACTATCTCTTCTTATGCAGAATCGCTTCTAAAGAACAGGATGGTGGTCGCTTGTACTTGTTTACTTTTCAACATATCGCACCCCTCAGTATCTTCGAAGTCCGACAGGAAGTATTTGGCATCTACATATTTACGTATTTCATTCATGGAGAAGGGGTTGAGCTCTCTTATGATGGTATGGTCTTGGTCATTCTTAAAATACTTCATACACTGATATTATATAGAAGGGATGATACTATGCTCGTGTAGCTAAGGTCTATAAAGCAAGGCTCTGTAGCACGTCTTTCCCTCAATGACATGGAACTTTACGTCCGTGACAAACTGTCTAAAGCGCAAAGTCAATACTATGGACCCCAGCATTTTTGAAGACTGTGAGTCGAATCAAGAGATGGTGATCTTCTCACGGCCGGGATATCGAACATCCATAAGCAGCTGCTTGAGCACCTTTACATTCAGAAGGTTAACCGAAGAGCTGTTATCGATAAGGATCTTATTTATCTTCTTATCATCATAGTACCCAGCTATGTAGAGCGTTCGATTATGCTCGAACGTTCCCAGGAGGAGATCTTCTTCACCGAAGGTAATATCTATTGTATATACTTCCGCCAGTTTATCCTTCATTATTCCTCGGCAAAGAAGGCATGGAATTGATTGGGTTCTTCAAGGGATTTGATTAAAGATTCCCGCATTTCCTTCGAGAGGAGTAGAGTATCATATATACTCAAATGGGAAGGCAGCTTCTTCAGACGGGCCAACACATTGTAGTCTACCTTACTCTTCTTGGGCAGGTCCTTGGCGGCTAGATCTTTGGCCACCTCTTCATCTGGGACAATCTCTTCGGGTATCTTCCCCTTACCCTTATCTTGATTCTTCGGATCCTTACTTGCAAATCCAAGGTTCTTCTTAGAAAGGGTGCGGTTCTACAGAAGGATATTGCTGCAATCATTTGCCTTCTCTTCTTCTCCAAATAAGGAGCCTGCATAGGGGAGGTTGACGGGGGTTTCATCTTTCGTGTCACTTCCAAAAGTTGGCATTGTTGAATCTCCTTCTTTTGAAGACCGAGCCCTGGCCATATAATAGCTCTTGGTCACTGACCTAGCTTGTTGGTTTGCTTCGGAACTATCATATGGGAACGGGTGAGCCTTGGCCTTCCGTTTTTCCCTTTTCAGGTGGCTTTGGTGGGAGACATACTTTCGCCACCATTTCCCGAATACTTTACATTAATCAATGGGGTGACAGACTTTCCGGTGGTAGAGAAAATATTTTGGGTGCTCCTCTCCACCTTCGAAGTCTACAGACCCTGGGGTATACATCTTCATGGGCGGAAGCTTCATCCCTTTTGATAAGGCCTTAACGAAGTGTTTCTTGACCATGCCTTTCTTCAGCAATATCTTTTGCTTCGGTAGTAAATTTCACTTTGGTTGGGGAGATACATTACTCGCCTCCTCTGTGGCTTGCCTGTTTAGACGTTGCTGCCTGGCCTTCTCATATATGACCAGTTCACGCCTTTGATTTTCCCTGTTTCTTTGAAAGGCTTCCTTTATGAGCTTCTTAATTGGGTCCTCTTGTGGCGAACTTGGGGATTCTGGTATTGATTTTGCCCCTATTCATCTGAGTCACTTTCAGACGCAGCTGGCACATTTTCGCCACATACGAATGAGTGAGGGACCATGCGACAACTTTCCACAGGTTCTTTTATTTCTTTCTATTCTCTCTGTGAGCCATCATCTTTCTCCTCCTTGCTATTCTCAATGATATGTTGAAGAAATTCCTCAAGAGTGACTGGTGAACGCACCTTCTGATTATATTCCTCTAGAGTATCTATATATTTTGAATGTTCATACGGCTGTCTACATGCTCGGTGGGTTACACGGGTTTCTTTGCATTCTTTTTCTTCTTCTTATACTGCTTGACTTTGGGGCTTTTCCCTTTATCAGCAATCTTCAGAGTGGGATGCGGAATCACTATCCCTTCTATGATCTCTAGCTTAAGCGGGATTTTTCCACCTGATTGCTGACATACTCGGAGGTCCCTTAACATCTTTTTTGTTTTGGAGGAAAGCATAACCTCCCATGGGGTTTCTTCCATGAATGAACAGGATGTCCCCTGCGTATTAGCCCTCTTAGGGATATGCTTTTGGGGGAGGATTCACCTTCTAGTTATCTGACAGTATGAATTTACCTTATTTATACCGTTCCTCGACCCAGTTCTTGAAGACATAACAATCTTCGATCGGGTGGCTTACCACCCGGTGGTAAGGGCAGTAATTAGGGTTGTTGACCTTATTAGCATGGGCTGGTCGCCGTGGCTCAGGCAACGTCGGCAGGCCATTCTTCGTAGCAAGCTCGAAGATCTTCTTTGTTTTATCATGAAGGAACGAATATTCGCGCCCTATCCTATCCCCAAGACTCGGCCCTGTACAAGTATTGTTTTGGCTACCGGACATTTTAGGGCCACTGTGCCGCTATTGTGCAATGGCGAAAAACGCCGCTTTGTCTTTCCTTTTATGTCACGCCCCGCTTTCCAGAGTGCGCTAAGATCGACACGTGATAGAGCCAACCATACTACCTGTGGCTAGGAAACATCCTTCCACAGTCACATTACGGCTGTCTATAAGATATCAAGAACAATAAAATAATCTATCCAGTACATGTCCATCTGCCAGAATAAACGAGTCAAGAAATAATATGCGGAAGCAATAAATCCAATAAACAATAACAATATGGAAAGTACGTCCCAAATACAGGCTCACATCAGGAAATGAAAATGCGGAAAGGAAACTAAACTAGAATACTAACAGGATCCTCACTGCTCGGCCTGTCGGCTAAAATACTCCTGGTCAGCCTGCGACAAAGATAGAGGATCTGGGACATGCAAAACCCAGACGTCAGTGCGTCATAATATCAAACAATAAAAATATAATCATGAGGTAACAAGATATGCAGGCATGAGTATGAACAGTAATAAGAATGTAATAAGTAAATACGGATGTGGAACAGTGAAGGGTATCAGTGTATGTGACGTGCGGTGATCCATCTAAACTGTGCTACTGGGTTAATTACTTTTAAGTCTTTGAAATCAATTTAATGAATCGTCGATGTAACTCAATAGTATCCCATGCATGCCCGGGACCACGGTCAAGACTCTCGGGCTGAATCCGAGACGTGCCGCTAGGCAGTAAACAAGTAACATGTACAGACGAATGATGTCAGTAGCATCATCCCGGGGCTGGCCTAGCCCGTAAAACTAATCAGTATAAGCATCGAACTGTCGAGTTACAAGTCAGGTTTCATCATTGATTTCCCCATACCCCCAAGTTATGTGTTTAAGTCAGGTATTGATAAATCTGGAGCGAATGCCAACAGAGGATCAAGCAGGTACAGGTTTGTCTATACAGACAACAGGATATGTCCATCGGGACAACATGTTAGGATTGTCGGCATTAGAAACAGGATCAGGTAACGTGTCAAGTAGGGGTGTATCAGGTCATGTCAAGTAGTGCCCAGTGTAACAATGGGTGCCCAACAGTAAAATGTAGCAAGTATTGAATCAGAGTAAAAGTACGGATGTACGATAAAAGCATGGATGCACAAATATCTATCAGGGGTTACATCATGACTATGTAGGATGCACATTATCAAGCATGGCGTACTAATGTAACAATAATATGAATTAATATAAGATGGCATGCAACTAGATATGTAGAATTAATGGTATGGATACACAATAAAACATGGATGCACAAATATCTATCAGGGGTTACATCATGACTATGTAGGATGCACATTATCAAGCATGGGGTGTTAATACAACTGTAACATGAAATAATATGATTTTTAGATGCAGCTACATATATAAGAAATGATATGGATGCATACGGGTATCCGAAAACAGTAAAATATTAATATGGATGTATAATACAATCAACATGTAATATTTGTATTGATATGGATGCAAGATAAGTATTATAGCATGTAGCAAGATAAACTTGCCTGAACGGAACACATGAAGGATGCGTACGGCACTTCCGACGTCGGGTAAACGTCGCAAAACCACACGCGCACACGGGACAGGTACAGGCAAAGCAAGAATGTGACCCCGCTGGCTGGGGATGTCCACTGGGTCTCCCGGATCATCGGCAGCGGCACGGCTTCGGCGATGACCGGAAAACATGGAATCAAGAACAAAAAGAAGAGAAGAACGAGAAGAAGAAGAAGAAAGAGATAGGCTGCATTGTGGTCTTGTTCAATGGGGTTCTCTGGTGTACGGGGACAGAGACGGGTAGAAGGGGACATCGACGGTGGGTTTTCCGGCGAAGTTCATGGCCAAGGCAGCTGTGGGTTTCTAGAAGTCGGGTGAGGGTTCTTGCGCAGGGGAAAGAGGATAAGGAAACGAGGGGGTGATGATGATGATGATGATGATGATGATGATGGAGTCGGGGTCGCCGGAGGTGAGGGAACGGCGACGAGGTGTGCTGGGGAAAATGGGTGATGGGTTCTTAGTGTCCAGCTTCTGCAGGGAAAGAGTCGGCAGGTGGTGGAGGAGGAGAGAGCGAGGTGAGAGGTAATGGAGGAGGGGTATACGACGATGGAAACGTCAGCGATGGGGTCACTGGCGTGATATTTTCTTGTGTTGCAGAGGTCGGGTTTCTTGGGAATGTGGGGTTCGAGCTTCGTCGGGACAAGAAGAGAGGAGAGAGGAAGAAGAGGAAAGAGGTGAGGTGGTCGATGAAAGGTCGACGACGGCGAGAGGGGAGGCGGCGAGAGCGGGCGAAGGCTAGGGTTAAGGTTTCCGCAATGGGTTTCGAGTGTGCAGGGTGTGTGGGTTCTTGGGTTTCAGGCTTTCTCGGGGATGTTGGTGCAGGGGTGGCGAGGAAGAAGAGTTGAGGTCGAGAAGGGGAAGATTGTGGGGAGGTCATGAAGGTGACGAGGGAAGGGGCGTCACGGCGTGGGTTTGTAGAAGCGAGAGGCGGAAAAAGTGAGGGAAAAGAATTTTGAGAAGAAAGAGAGAGAGGAGAGAGAGGCATGGGGGTGTGGGTTAGTAAATTAGGGTAAAAAATACTAAATAATAAATATGTATGTGTGTGTGTGTGGAGGGGCCGGAGAGAGAGAAATTCTGTTAACTAAATTTTAAAAAAATCTATTTAGTTATAAATAAAATTTAAATATTTAAAATATAATATTAGTTAAAAATTTGATATTTTGGCTAATACAAAAATATTCCAAAACACGCCCGTTCGGGTCTAAAATTACGGTTTGAAAATACGGATAATATACGTAGTGACCAAAACTAAAATAGGATATCCGGGTAACGAAAATTTATACCCCCAAAAACGAATGCACGCACGTGCACGTAGCCATCCAAACATGTCTGTTTCACTGAACGGGACGAGCACAAGATGCGCGGATGCTACCACAGGGTCAGGGGTAAGATGCAGGCCATGCTAGATATTTTTAAAATATTTTATTTGACTTTATTTGTTATACTAAAAAAATGCAGATGCCAGATATAATGCCAGTATGCAGTATATAAAAGATATGAAAGTGCACGGATCCACCCAACAAGCCGGGATAAATCATAAACAGAAATCAAGACGGGTTTCCAGCAAGCGGGTCGGGTGCAATACAATTGTCAAAAAACACTATTCGCACCAAAAACACAATAAATCAGGAAAATACCATAAATAAAAAAATACTCAAAATAGAACTGGTATAGATGAACTAGGGTATTACATTATACCCAACTACAAAAAGAATTTCGTTTTCAAAATTCCAGGAATAAGAAAAGATAAACAAACATGACTCTACAAGAAGAGATTTGGAAACTTCTGTCGAATCTCATCTTCTCGTTCCCAAGTCGATTCTCCGTGCGAGCGATTTCCCTAAGAAACAAGTATGAGAGGGATAACCTTGTCCTTAAGGACCTTTTCTCTTCGATCAAAAATTGACATCGGTCGTTCATCAAAGGTCAAATCCTCCTTTACAGTCAGCTTCGAATGATCCAGCACGTGTGTTTCATCTCGAACATACTTACGGAGTTGAGATACATGAAACACATCATGAACATTCGCCAAAGATGGTGGTAACGCCAATCGATAAGCCACTTCTCCAACACGCTCCATAATCTCGAAAGGCCCCACGAATCGAGGACTAAGCTTGACTCGACTCCCAAAACGAATCATTCCTCTAGTCGGTGATATCTTCAAGAATAACAGATCACCAACAGCGAACTCTAGAGGTCTTCTTGATATATCTGCCCAACTCTTCTGCCGGTCCTGTGCTGCCTTCATGTGATTCCGGATAGTATTAACCTTCTCTACTGTTTGCACGATCAAATCCGGTCCCAACAATCTTCGTTCTCCAAGATCGTCCCAACAAACGGGTGAGCGACATTTGCAACCATACAATGCTTCGAATGGAGCCATCTGAATAGTCGCCTGAAAGCTGTTATTGTAAGAAAACTTTACCAAGTGTAGATGATCCTCTCATGAACCCTTGAAGTCCAACATGAAAGCTCTCAGCATGTCTTCAAGAGTTTGGATCGTTCTCTCCGACTGGCCATCTGTCTAAAGATGAAAAGCTGTGCTAAACTTCAATCGCGTCCCCAAACTTTCTTGTAAACTCCTTCAGAAGTGCGATAAGAATCGGGTGTCACGGTCGGAAACGATGCTTACAGGTACTCCATGCAATCTCGCAATCTCTTGCATGTACCGTTCTGCTAACGCTTACGTTGACTGACTAACTCGAAACGGTATGAAATGAGCTGCCTTGGTCAATAGATCAACAATCACCCAAACTGCATTGTTGCCCTTTGGACTCCGCGGTAAAGCTGTCACGAAATCCATGGTTATATGTTCCCACTTCCATTGGGGAATCGGAAGTGGTTGCAATAAACCAGCCGCCCTTTGATGTTTAGCGTTAACTTGCTGACACACCAAGCACTTCGCTACAAAACGGGCAATCTCCCTTTTCATGCCTTCCCACCAGAAATGTTGTCGTAGATCGCGGTACATCTTCGTGCCTCCTGGATGTACAGAATATGCGGAACTGTGTGCCTCCTTCATCACTTCTTTACGAATGTATCCTTTCGGCACACACAAACGGCTACCATATCGCAATGAACCATCTTCATGAATCAACAAGTCCGTTCGAAGTCCCGCCTCAACCTGTTCTCGAAACTTTTGCAATCTTGGGTCCTGTGACCGCACTGCTTAATACTCTCGATCAACGACGACTGTACTTGCACCTGCATCAACTGTCCCGAAGAATGCGGTATCACAAACTCCAACTCGAATTTCGAAAATCTTCGATAAGCTCTTTCTGTGCAGTCAACATCCGAATTGCTGGCAACCGACTAAGCGTATCCGGCACTACATTAACTTTCCCCGGATGGTACGTGAGATCAAGATCATAATCAGCCATCATCTCCAACCATCTACGCTGCCTCATGTTAAGCTCTTTCTGTGTGAACACATACTTTAGACTTTTGTGATCGGTGAATACTTCGACTCTTTCGCCCAATAAGTAGTGTCTCCAAATCTTCAAAGCGAAAATCGCTGCTGCAAGCTCCAAATCATGAGTTGGGTAATTCTTCTCATGAGTCTTCAACTGCCGCGATGCGTAAGCTATAACTTTCCCATGCTGCATCAAAACATATCCCAAATCTTTCCTAGATGCGTTGCTGTGAATCACCAATACTCCTGAACCGTCTGGTACGGTCAAAATAGGAGCAGTTATCAATATTTGCTTCAACGCCTCAAAAAATGACGCATAACTATCCGTCCATATGAACGGTACTTCCTTTCGTGTAAGCTTGGTCAAAAGCTCAGCCAAGCGAGCAAAATTCTCCACGAAACTTCTGTAATATCCGGCAAGTCCAAGAAAACTTCTGATCTCTGCTATGTTCTTCGGAATCGGCCAATCTTGAACGGCTGCAATCTTCTCAGGGTCAACGGCGATTCCATCTCTGGATACGACATGTCCCAAAAACTTCACTTCATCAAGCCAAAACTAGCACTTGCTCACCCTTGCATATAATCTTTCTTGCCTCAATGTTTGCAGTGCGATCTTCATGTGTTCTGCATGCTCCTCTAGGCTCCTCGAATAGACCAGAATATCATCGATGAACACCACTATAAACTGGTCCAAGAACGGTGAAAAGATTCGGTTCATCAAGTCCATAAATATCGGCGGTACATTCGTGACTCCGAATGGCATCACTAAATACTCGTAATGTCCATACCGAGTTCGGAACGTAGTCTTGCAAATATCCTCTGATTTAACTCGGACCAGATGATATCCGGACCGCAAATACAGCTTCGAGAATACCCTCACTCCACTAAGCTGCTCGAACAATTCTCCAATGCGAGGGATCGGGTACTTGTTCTTAATAGTCACCCGGTTTAATTCTCGATTATCGATGCACATCCTCCTTGTGCCATCTTTCTTCTTGACTAGAAGAACTGGAGCTCCCCAAAGTGAATTGCTGCTGCGAATCCAACCTTTCTCTAGCAATTCGGTAACCTGCTTCTTGACTTCTTCCAATTCTACTGGTACCATTGGATAGTACGCCTTGAGATTGGCGTTGCACCAGGAACAAGTTCGATCGCTAACTCCACATCTCATTTTGGCGGTAAACCCGAGATGTCCTCGAACACGTCCATGAACTCTCGAACTACAGCTAGCGCTTCCTCCTTATCAACTTCCATCGACGAAAGAACGGCGCCTGTCGGCCTAGCCTTAAACTCGACTGGCCCGACAGAACTGCTACTTCCAGCAAAAACAAACTCCGGATGTCCGGGAATCTGGAAAACCACTTTCTTTGCCCTTCAATCAATGTAAGCGTGGAAAGTGCCGATAAAGTCCATTCCCAAGACAACCTCATAACTGCCGGTATCGATCACCAAGAAAACTTCAAATAACTCTTGTCCGCAAATAACAACTGAACAATCCTTGCACTCGCTACTAGATATGATTTTCCCGTTCCCAGTGTGTATGTCCCAACAACAAGACAGTGTCGTGCAAGCAATCAGTGTGCAGCAATAAACTTGGACAACATACAACAATGGGATGGATCGGAATCGAATAATGCTAATGCGGGAAAATCATGAACAAGTAGGATACTGGAAACAACTTCATCTGAAACCAAGATACTGAAGAAGATAAGAACGGTAAACAGGATTCAACCTTGCGATAAAATATGAACTGGTAAGCAATAATACCGAGAGAAGTAAGGTAATATCACGACCATAAATCAAGGAAATGAATCAAGACTAGGACTCCAAGTTACTTAAATAGAGTACCGTATTGTAACCATGCTGCAGTTCATAGTTACAATCACATAACTCCATTCAAGTCGCCCAAATCTTAGTATCATAATCAAAAGAATAGGATGGGAGAAACAAGAGAGAACCAAAAGGATTTCAAGTCGAGATGCAAGGTCATTTGCATATCATCAAGACAAAGGTCAAGAAAAAGATAAGATTCAAGGATCACGACAACAATATGGTAGGATATGTTCCTAATCACGGGTTCTCTGATTCATGTATTGGATCTAAAACCCAACTACAAAAGAATCAAACCTGATTAACCTAAATCCTATGGCTCTGATACCAAACAAACTCTGTCACGCCCCGCTTCCCAGAGTGTGCTAAGATCGGCATGTGACAGAGCCAACCATGCTACCTATGGCTAGGAAACATCCTTCCACAGTCACATTACGGCTGTCTATAAGATATCAAGAACAGTAAAATAATCTTTCTAGTACATGTCCATCTACCAGAATAAACGAGTCAAGAAATAATATGCGGAAGCAATAAATCCAATAAACAAAAACAATCTGGAAAGTACGTCCCAAATGCGGGCTCACATCAGGAAATGAAAATGCGGAAAGGAAACTAAACTAGAATGCTAACAGGATCCTCACTGTTCGGCCTGTCAGCTAAAATACTCCTGGTCAGCCTGCGACAAAGATAGAGGATATGGGCCATGCAAAACCCAAACGTCAGTGCATCATAATATCAAACAATAAAAATATAATCAGGAGGTAACAAGATATGCAGGCATGAGTACGAACAGTAATAAGAATGTAATAAGTAAACATGGATGTGGAACAGTGAAGGGTATCAGTGTATGTGATGTGCGGTGATCCATTTAAACCGTGCTACTAGGTTAATTACTTTCAAGTCTTTGAAATCAATTTAATGAATCATCGATGTAACCCAATAGTATCCCGTGCATGCCCGAGACCACTATCAAGACTCTCGGGCTGAATCCGAGACGTGCCGCTAGGCAGTAAACAGGTAACATGTACAGACAAATTATGTCAGCAGCATCATCCCGGGGCTGGCCTAGCCCATAATACTGATCAGTATAAGCATCGAACTGTCGAGTTACAAGTCAGGTTTCAACATTGATTTCCGCATACCCCCAAGTTATGTGTTTAAGTCAGGTATTGATAAATCTGGAGCTAATGCCAACAGAGGATCAAGCAGGTACAGGTTTGTCTATACAGACAACAGGATATGTCCATTGGGACAACATGTCAGGATTGTCGGCATTAGAAACAGGATCAGGTAACGTGTCAAATAGGGGTGTATCAGGTCATGTCAAGTAGTGCACAGTGTAACAATGGGTGCCCAACAGTAAAATGTAGCAAGAATTGAATCAGTGTAAAAGTACGGATGTACGATAAAAGTATGGATGCACAAATATCTATCAGGGGTTACATCATGACTATGTAGGATACACATTATCAAGCATGGGGTACTAATGTAACAATAATATGAATTAATATAATATGGCATGCAACTAGATATGTAGAATTAATGGTATGGATATACAATAAAACATGGATGCACAAATATCTATCAGGGGACATGTCCAGTCAAAGCAAGAATATGACTACGCTGGCTGGGGATGTCTACTGGGTCTCCCTGATCGTCGGCAACGGCACGGCTCCGGCGATGAACGGAAAACACGGAATCAAGAACAAAAAGAAGAGAAGAACGAGAAGAAGAAGAAGAACGAGGGGGGCTGCACTGTGGTCTGGTTCAATGGGGTTCTCTGGTGTATGGGGACAGAGACGGGTAGAGGAGGATGTCGACGGTGGGTTTTCCGGCGAAGTTCATGGCCAAGGCAGCTGTGGGTTTCTAGAAGTCGGGTGAGGGTTCTTGCGCAGGGGAAAGAAGATAAGGAAACGAGGGGTGATGATGATGATGATGATGGAGTCGGGGTCGCCGGAGGTGAGGGAACGGCGACGAGGTGTGCTGGGGAAAATGGGTGATGGGTTCTTGGTGTCCGATTTCTGCAGGGAAAGAGTAGGCAGGAGGTGGAGGAGGAGAGAGGGAGGTAAGAAGTGACGAAGGAGGGGTGGACGACGTTGGAAACGTCGGCAATGGGGTCACCGGCGTGAGATTTTCTTGTGCTGCATTGGTCGGGTTTCTTGGGAATGTGGGGTTCGAGCTTCGTCGGGACAAGAAGAGAGGAGAGAGGAAGAAGAGGAAAAACGTTCAGTGGTCGATGAAAGGTCGACGACGACGAGAGTGGGCGAAGGCTAGGGTTAGGGTTTCGGCAATGGGTTTCGAGTGTGCAGGGTTGGTGGGTTCTTGGGTTTCAGGCTTTTTCGGGGATGTTGATGCAGGGGTGGCAAGGAAGAAGAGTTGAGGTCGAGAAGGGGATGATTGTGGGGAGGTCGTGAAGGTGACGATGGGAGGGGTGTCGCGGCTTGGGTTCGTGGAGGCGAGAGGCGGAAAAAGTGAAGGAAAAGAATTTTGAGAAGAAGGTGAGAGAGGAGAGAGAGACGTGGGGTGTGGGTTAGTAAATTAGGGTAAAAAATACTAAATAATAAACATGTATGTGTGTGTGTGGAGGGGCCGGAGAGAGAGAAATTCTGTTAACTAAATTTAAAAAAATCTATTTAGTTATAAATAAAATTTAAATAGTTATAAATATTTAAAATATAATATTAGTTAAAAATTTGATATTTTGGTTAATACAAAAATAGTCCAAAACACGGCCGGTCGGGTCTAAAATTACGGTTTGAAAATACGGATAATATACGTAGTGACCAAAACTAAAATAGGATATCTGGGTAACGAAAAATTATACCCCCAAAAACGGATGCACGCACGTGCACGTAGCCATCCAAACAGGTCCGTTTCACTGAATGGGACGAGAACAAGATACGCGGATTCTACCACAGGGTCAGGAGTAAGATGCAGGCCATACTAAAAAAATGTAAATGCCAGATATAATGCCAGTATGCAGTATATAAAAAATATGAAAGTGCACGGATTCACGTAACAAGCCGGGATAAATCGTAAACAGGAATCAAGATGGGTTTCCAGCAAGCGGGTCGGGTGCAATACAAATGTCAAAAAACACTATTCGCGCCCAAAACACAGTAAATCAGGAAAATACCATAAATAAAGAAATACTCAAAATAGATCTGGTATAAATGAACTGGGGTGTTACATTATACCCAACTACAAAAAGAATTTCGTCCTCGAAATTCCAGGAACAAGAAAAGATAAACAAACATGAATCTACAAGAAGAGATCTAGAAATTTCTGTCGAATCTCATCTTCTCGTTCCCAAGTCGATTCTCCGTGCGAGCGATTTCCTCAAGAAACAAGTACGAGAGGGATAACCTTGTCCTTAAGTACCTTTTCTCTTCGATCAACAATCGAAATCGATCGTTCCTCAAAGGTCAAATCCTCCCTTGCAGTCAGTTCCGAATGATCCAGCTCGTGTGTTTCATCTCGAACATACTTACGGAGTTGAGACACATGAAACACGTCATGAAAATTCACCAAAGATGGTTGTAACGCCAATCGATAAGCCACTTTTCCAACACGCTCCATAATCTCGAAAGGCCCCACGAATCGAGGACTAAGCTTGCCTCGACTCCCAAAACGAATCACTCCTCTAGTCGGTGATATCTTCAAAAATAACAGATCACCAACAGTGAACTCTAGAGGTCTTCTTGATATATCTGCCCAACTCTTCTGCCGGTCCTGTGCTGCCTTCATGTGATTCCGAATAGTATTAACCTTTTCTACTGTTTGCACGATCAAATCCGGTCCCAACAATCTCCGTTCTCCAACATCATCCCAATAAACGGGTGAGCGACATTTGCGACCATACAATACTTCGAATAGAGCCATCTGAATAGTATCCTTAAAGCTATTATTGTAAGAAAACTCCACCAAGTGTAAATGATCCTCCCATGAACCCTTGAAGTCCAACATGCAAGCTCTCAACATGTCTTCTAGAGTTTGGATCGTTCTCTCCGATTGGCCATCTGTCTGAGGATGATAAGCTGTGCTAAACTTCAATTGTGTCCCCAAACTTTCCTGTAAACTCCTCCAGAAGTGCGATAAGAATCGGGTGTCACGGTCGGAAACGATGCTCACAGGTACTCCATGCAATCTCACAATCTCTTGCATGAACCGTTCTGCTAACGCTTCCATTGACCGACCAACTCGAAACGTTATGAAATGAGCTGCCTTGGTCAATCGATCAACAATCACCCAAACTGCATTGTTGCCCTTTGGACTCCGCGGTAAAACTGTCACGAAATCCATGGTTATATGTTCCCACTTCCATTAGGGAATCGGATGTGGTTGCAATAAACCAGCTGCCCTTTGATGTTTAGCCTTAACTTGCTGACACACCAAGCACTTCGCTACAAAACGGGAAATCTCCCTTTTCATGCCTTCCCACCAGAAATGCTGTTGTAGATCGCGGTGCATCTTCATGCCTCCTGAATGTACAGAATATGCGGAACTGTGTGCCTCCTTCATCACTTCTTCAAGAATGTCTCCTTTCGGCACGCACAAACGGCTACCATATCGCAATGAACCATCTTCATGAATCAACAAGTCCGTTCGAAGTCCCGCCTCAACCTGTTCTCGAAACTTTTGCAGTCTAGGGTCCTGTGACTGCGCTGCTTAATACTCTCGATCAACGACAACTGTACTTGCAGCTGCATCAACTGTCCCGAAGAATGTGGTAGCATAAACTCCAACTCGAATTTCCGAAAATCTTCGATAAGCTCTTTCTGTGCAGTCAACATCTGAATTGCTGGCAACCGACTAAGCGTATCCGGCACTACATTAACTTTCCCCGGATGGTACTTGAGATCAAGATCATAGTCAGCCATCAGCTCCAACCATCTACGCTGCCTCATGTTAAGCTCTTTCTGTGTGAGCACATACTTTAGGTTTTTGTGATTGGTGAATACTTCGACTCTTTCGCCCAATAAGTAGTGTCTCTAAATCTTCAAAATAAAAATCACTGCTGCAAGCTCCAAATCATGAGTTGGGTATTTCTTCTCATGGGTCTTCAACTGCCATGATGCGTAAGCTATAACTTTCCCATGCTGCATCAAAACACATCCCAAACCTTTCTCAGACGCGTCGCTGTGAATCACCAATCCTCCTGAACCGTCTGGTACGGTAAAAATAGGAGCAGTTATCAATTTTTGCTTCAACGCCTCAAAAGCCGACGCATAACTATCCGTCCATACGAACGGTACTTCCTTTCGCGTAAGCTTGGTCAAAGGCTCAGCCAAGCGAGCAAAATTCTCCATGAACCTTCTATAATATCCGGCAAGTTTAAGAAAACTTCTGATCTCTGCTACGTTCTTCGGAATCGGTCAATCTTGAACGGCTACAATCTTCTCAGGGTCAACGGCGATTCCATCTCGGGATACGACATTTCCCAAAAACTTCACTTCATCAAGCCAAAACTCGCACTTGCTCACCCTTGCATATAATCTTTCTTGCCTCAATGTCTGCAGTGCGATCTTCAAGTATTCTGCATGCTCCTCTAAGCTCCTCGAATAGACCAGAATATCATCGATGAACACCACTATAAACTGGTCCAAGAATAGTGAAAAGATTCGGTTCATCAAGTCCATAAATATCGGCGGTACATTCGTGACTCCGAATGGCATCACTAAATACTCGTAATGTCCATAACGAGTTTGGAACGTAGTGTTGCAAATATCCTCTGATTTAAGTCGGACCTGATGATATCCGGACCGTAAATCCAGCTTCGAGAATACCCTCGCGCCACTAAGCTGCTCGAACAATTCTCCAATACGAGGGATCGGGTACTTGTTTTTAATAGTCACCCGGTTTAATTCTCGATAATCGATGCACATTCTCCTTGTGCCATCTTTCTTCTTGACTAGAAGAACTGGAGCTCTCCAAGGTGAATTGCTGCTGCGAATCTAACTCTTCTCTAGCAATTCAGTAACCTACTTCTTGACTTCTTCCAACTCTACTGGTGCCATTAGATAGTACGCCTTTGAGATTGGTGCTGCACTAGGAACAAGTTCGATCGCGAACTCTACATCTCATTTTGGCGGTAAACCCGAGATGTCCCCGAACACATCCATGAACTCTCGAACTACAGCTAGCGCTTCCTCCTTATCAACTTCCATCGACGAAAGAACGGCGCCTGTCGGCCTGGACTTAAACTCGACTGGCCCGACAGAACTGCTACTTTCAGCAAAAACAAACTCCGGATGTCTGGGAATCTGGAAAATCTCTTTCTTTGCCCTTCAATCAATGTAAGCGTAGAAAGTGCCGATAAAGTCCATTCCAAGACAACCTCATAACTGCCGGTATCGATCACCAAGAAATCTTCAAATAACTCTCATCTGCAAATAACAACTAAACAATTCTTGCACTCGCTACTAGATATGATTTTCCCGTTCTCAGTGTGTATTTCCTAACAACAAGACAGTGTCGTGCAAGCAATCAAGTGTGCAGCAATAATCTTGGACAACTACAACAATGGGATGCACCAGAATCGAATAATAATAATGTGGGAAAATCATGAACAAGTAGGATACCAGAAACAACTTCATCTAAAGCCAAGATACTGAAGAAGATAAGCACGGTAAACAAGATTCAAGCTTGTGATAAAACATGAACTGGTAAGCAATGAAACCGAGAGAAGTAAGGTAATATCACGACCATAAATCAAGGAAATGAATCAAGACTAGGACTCCAAGTTACTTAAATAGAGTACCGCATTGTAACCATGCAGCAGTTCATAGTTACAATCACATAACTCTATTCAAGTCGCCCAAATCCTAGTATCAGAATCAAAAGAATAGGATGGGAGCAATAGGGAACCAAAAGGATTTCAAGTCGAGATGCAAGGTCATTTGTATATCGTCAAGACAAGGGTCAAGAGAATGATAAGATTCAACGATCACGACAACAATGTGGCAGGACATGTTCCTAATCATGGGTTCTCTGATTCATGTATTGGGTCCAATACCCAACTACAAAAAAATCAAACCCGATTAACCTAAATCCTATGGCTCTGATACCAAACAAACCCTGTCACGCCCCGCTTCCCAAAGTGCGCTAAGATCGGCACGTGACAAAGCCAACCATGCTACCTGTGGCTAGAAAACATCCTTCCACAGTCACATTACGGTTGTCTATAAGATATCAAGAACAGTAAAATAATCTATCAAGTACATGTCCATCTGCCAGAATAAACGAGTCAAGAAATAATATGCGGAAGCAATAAATCCAATAAACAATAACAATCTGGAAAGTACTTCCCAAATACGGGCTCACATCAGGAAATGAAAATGCGGAAAGGAAACTAAACTAGAATACTAACAGGATCCTCACTGCTTGGCCTGTCGGCTAAAATACTCCTGGTCAGCCTGTGACAAAGATAGAGGATCTGGGCCATGCAAAACCCAAACGTCAGTACGTCATAATATCAAACAATAAAAATATAATCAGGAGGTAACAAGATATGCAGGCATGAGTACGAACAGTAATAAGAATGTAATAAGTAAACATGGATGTGGAACAGTGAAGGGTATCAGTGTATGTGACGTGCGGTGATCCATTTAAACTGTGCTACTGGGTTAATTACTTTCAAGTCTTTGAAATCAATTTAATGAATCGTCGAAGTAACTCAGTAGTATCCCGTGCATGCCCGGGACCACAGTCAAGACTCTCGGGCTGAATCCGAGACGTGCCGCTAGACAGTAAACAGGTAACATGTACAGACAAATGATGTCAGCAGTATCATCCCGGGGCTGTCCTAGACCGTAAAACTGATCAGTATAAGTATTGAACTGTCGAGTTACAAGTCATGTTTCATTATTGATTTCCGCATACCCCCAAGTTATGTGTTTAAGTCAGGTATTGATAAATCTGGAGCTAATGCCAACACAGGATCAAGCAGGTACATGTTTGTCTATACAGACAATATGATATGTCCATCGGGACAACATGTCAAGATTGTCGTCATTAGAAACAGGATCAGGTAACGTGTCGAGTAGGGGTGTATCAGGTCATGTCAAGTAGTGCACAGTGTAACAATGGGTGCCCAAAAGTAAAATGTAGTAAGTATTGAATCACGGTAAAAGTACGGATGTACGATAAAAGCATGGATGCACAAATATTTATCAGGGGTTATATCATGACTATGTAGGATACACATTATCAAGCATGGGGTACTAATGTAACAATAATATGAATTAATATAATATGGCATGCAACTAGATATGTAGAATTAATGGTATGGATACACAATAAAACATGGATGCAAAAATATCTATCAGAGGTTACATCATGACTATGTAGGATGCACATTATCAAGTATGGGGTGTTAATACAACTGTAACATGAAATAATATGATCTGTAGATTCAGCTACATATATAATAAATAATATGGATGCATACGGGTATCCGAAAATAGTAAAATATCAATATGGATGTATAATGCAATCAACTTGTAATATTTGTATTGATATGGATGCAAGATAAGTATTATAGCATGTAGCAAGATAAATTTGCCTGAACGGAACACACGATGGATGCGTACGGAACGTCCGACGTCAGGTAAACGTCGCAAAACCACACGCGCACACGGGACATGTCCAGGCAAAGCAAGAATATGACCACGCTGGCTGGGGATGTCCACTGGGTCTCCCGGATCGTCGGCAGCGGCACGGCTCCGGCGATGACCGGAAAACACGGAATCAAGAACAAAAAGAAGAGAAGAACGAGAAGAAGAAGAAGAACGATGGGGGCTGCACTGTGGTCTGGTTCAATGGGGTTCTCTGGTGTACGGGGACAGAGACGGGTAGAGGGGGACGTCGACGGTGGGTTTTTCGGCGAAGTTCACGGCCAAGGCAGCTGTGGGATTCTAGAAGTTGGGTGAGGGTTCTTGCGCAGGGGAAATAGGATAAGGAAACGAGGGGGTGATGATGATGATGATGATTATGGAGTCGGGGTCGCCGGAGGTGAGGGAACGGCGACGGGGTGTGCTGTGGAAAACGGGTGATGGGTTCTTGGTGTCCGGCTTCTGCAGGGAAAGAGTCGGCAAGAGGTGGAGGAGGAGAGAGGGAGGTGAGAGGTGACGGAGGAGGGGTAAACGATGATGGAAACGTCGACGATGGGGTCACCGGCGTGAGATTTTCTTGTGTTGCATTGGTCGGGTTTCTTGGGATAGTGGGATTTGAGCTTCGTCGGGACAAGAAGAGAGGAGAGAGGAAGAAGAGGAAAGAGGTGAGGTGGTCGATGAAAGGTCGACGACGACGAGGGTGGAGGCGGCGAGAGTGGGCGAAGGCTAAGGTTAGGGTTTCAGCAATAGGTTTCAAGTGTGCAGGGTTGGTGGGTTCTTGGGTTTCAGGCTTTCTCGGGGATGTTGGTGCAGGGGTGGCGAGGAAGAAGAGTTGAGGTCGAAAAGGAGATGATTGTGGGGAGGTCGTGAAGGTGATGAGGGGAGGGGCGTCGCGGCTTGCGTTGGTAGAGGCGAGAGGCGGAAAAAGTGAGGGAAAAGAATTTTGAGAAGAAGGAGAGAGAGGAGAGAAAGACGTGGGGTATGGGTTAGTAAATTAGGGTAAAAAAATACTAAATAATAAATATGTGTGTGTGTGTGTGGAGGAGCCGGAGAGAGAGAAATTTTGTTAACTAAATTTTAAAAAAATCTATTTAGTTATAAATAAAATTTAAATAGTTATAAATATTTAAAATATAATATTAGTTAAAAATTTGATATTTTGGTTAATTCAAAAATAGTCCAAAACATACCCGGGTCAGGTCTAAAATTACGGTTTGAAAATACAGATAATATACGTAGTGACCAAAACTAAAATAGGATATCCGGGTAACGAAAATGTATACCTCCAAAAACGGATGCACGCACGTGCACGTAGCCATCCAAACAGGTCCGTTTCACTGAACGGGACGAGAACAAGATGCACGGATACTACCACAGGGTCGGGGTGAGATGCAGGCCATGCTAGATGTTTTTAAAACATTTTATTTGACTTTATTTGTTATACTAAAAATATGCAGATGCCAGATATAATGCCAGTATGTAGTATATAAAAAATATGAAAGTGCACGGATCCACGTAACAAGCCGGGATAAATCATAAACCGGAATCAAGACGGGTTTCCAGCAAACGGGTCGGGAGCAATACAAATGTCAAAAAACACTATTCGCACCCAAAACACAATAAATCAGGAAAATACCATAAATAAAGAAATACTCACAATAGAACTGGTATAAATGAACCAGGGTGTTACACTTTATAATTTCGCGAGTCTCCGCCCGAAGAGGAAGGACCTTGACACATTGAATCCAGCTGAGCTAGTTTATCAATAACTCCTGAAAGGTGGTAGGCTTAAAGAAAGCCATGAATGGATATACTTGTGAGTGTCGATCGATGGTTGCTACGAACATCCTAATGGCCAGAGTGTCGTCGATTTGTTGCTCGCACTTAAACCACATGTTCCTCCATTGGATAGCATATTGAACCATGTTTTATTCTGCTTGATTCTTTCATTAACCAGTGCCGTCATAGTGATGCGTTCACTCACAAGGACGAATCTTTGGCAAAAGAGCATCTTAACGGAGTCGTTTAAAAGCTTTGAATACTACTCAAAAGCAGTGCCCGATAGACTGCTAACGAATTGGCAGAGAAGCAATACATCATCTCCCCCGGTGTTGCCGCATCTGCATCTGAACTGGGTGATATGTTGACGAGAATTGTCAGTACCCTTATATACTTGGAATGTCGGGGTCGTATATCCTGAAGGATATTGCCTATGGTCATACCATGCTGGGAACGGTCGACCAGTCTTGACCATCTTGCCTGCAATTCCGCTGACCTGAAAGGCTTTGAATTGCTAGGCGATATATTCGTCTAGTTTTGCCTTGGAGATTTTCTCCTCACTCATCGCCGATAGGGCTTGTAGAGGATTCGACGTATCTCCCATGTCATTAATAATAACTATCGGTGGCTCATCTGCCTGTGGTTCCGGTTAGGCTATCATCCCGACCATGTTTTGGAATAGGAGGGCCATCTTGTCCATCCTAGCATTCATTTCCGCAACTTTCTCGTCCTTCTTTTTAAGGACCCACTTTAGGTAGTCAATATTGGACTCCTGTCTCGCTCTTTCTTCAGGAACGTTGTCAAGGTTTGAATTGGGCTGTGGACTCATGAGTTTTGCCACTTGAGCCAATATATCTTGCAGCTTCTGTCGATCCTTAGTTATAGAACAAGTGATTGGTCTATGAGAAACGGAGGCTCGATTATCATCCTTGGAGTTCATCATATATACCGTATGAACTATCATGCCCCAGAATTAGGGCGCTTGGAGTGCGGGCCATTGGAATTTGCCTCGGGCATCATGACTTTACCCGGCCTCTCTCTTTTGTGAGAAACCATTTTTGAAGGAACCTTTTCAGAATGAGCCTCCTTATATTTGGGAGGTAATCTATCATCATCTTGTCGACCTTTGAGCTTCTTCGGTCGGTGAGATTAGTTATTATCAATGACAGAGTTCTGAACTTCTTTCCAAACTCTGTGGTTGGTTGAGGAAATCTGTTTGACCGAACGTATCGCCTTCAACTCATTGGGCATTTCCACATGAAGTGGCGACCTCCTCAGTATGGTAGTAGGAGAATTGCGTTTAACCATCTTCAGGGGTTCAAAGTTGTTCCCAGTTGGAACATCAGCTCTGATCATCGGAGCGGATGAAATCAGCATAGATGGGGAGCTGCCCCTAGCTTGCCTCACTCAGCGCCAGTATCGATGTCGGACACCTCTGGTAATAGGGGCCGGTGCTTCTTCAGCTGTGGGAGCTTCATGGATCTTCCCCCTGTGTTCTTTCGGATTATCTTGCCCACTGCATTCATATGATACTTCGATAGGTGACAGTCGCTTGAAAACTGACCGTCTAGGCATAGGAGTATCAGCAGCTTGAGATGTCGGCCAATGGAAGACAGACTGGTTGGGTGGAGTATCATTCTTTGGGGCCCCGATCTTATCAAGAGCAGTGAATGCCAGCCGTTAGAAGACCAACTGCTTTGGGATCGCGGGTTTTTTTAGAGGAACCCATAGATTTAGACTTTTGTCTGTGGAAGACCAAACCTTCATATTGAACAGGCTTATCATTAGAGCCGACAACAATAGTCGTCAGCCTATCAAAAACTGACTTCTTTGACGTCTTCTCCTTTAGCGCTGGGATGCCAAGAGAGGGAAGTGGAAGAATCTTCCCAAAGAAGATCCTATCAAGTTGTTGTGCCACCTGTACCATCGGAATGTAGAGCACATGGGCCATGGCCTGCCTTGGCCAAGTCACTCTAGATGGAGTGGTGGTAGAGCTAGCATTGGGGTTAGATTTGTTGGGTGAGGCCATTGATCTGCACGGAAGCGAAGCACAGGCTTTAGTAACCCAAACATTCAAAGGCAACATAAATATACAGCGATTGTTTCACGAAACACGACATACAAAGTGTGGAGTGGAAAGAGAAAAAGATCCTACCGGGCATGTCAGAACCTGTTCACCGCCGAAAACCGGACCGGGGAACGGGGAGCACATCCAGGCCATGAGTTTGGGAGGTAGATGCTATATGCAACATATTCGTCTACCTTTCCGAAGATACCAAGTTGATTTATGGCACCGTATATCGGAAGTTTTTACGGATACTTGTAGCAGACATATCAGATACTCCCTCATATGTGAGGTTTTTTTTTTTATTGTGGGTACACTTTTTTGTGCAGGCGCAGCCCCTGGAGTTAATTACGTTATTACTAAGCGATAACAACTTTCTCTACTCCATGAATCATTATGTGTCGTGTTATATATTGTTTATTTGGGGTTGCTCTTGGATTGTATACAGAGACTAATATGTCGTCACCTGTAGGGTGCGGATTAGTCCAAATCTGTAAATCTCAGATTTGGATTGAACCTAGGTAGAATTTCTCATATGAATGATGTCCATCAGTTCATGGTATATATGTCATCTAAGAATCGTTAGTCGCATCTGACTAAGATCAGCTTAGGAAATATATTTAAGGGCCATTAATCTTGTTTTAGATTAAGATCAACTTAAAATATGTGAGCATATGGGCTCAAAAAATATTATGGAAACTTAAGCTCTATATCACTTAGTCAATTTGGACTAAGAATGGGCCTTTGAAACATATTAATTGGCGCCAGAAGTTCTGGTGCATGCCACGTGTCACACAGACAAAAGATATATGGTTCTGTGATATGTTGAGTCATTGGTGCATCAGGGTTGTTACTCATGCTGCGAATACAATGGATATTAGCGCATATGTATGACTTTGGTCTATGGCGTGTTCAGTATTAACGCTCATAGATTGTGGCGCATATGCCTTTGTTGGGTCTCTGGTGCATATGCCTTTGTTGGAACATGTCTTCACTGACACATGGCCTTTATTTGCATGCCCTTTATATCGACGCATCTCAATGTAACGCATGCCCATTGGCGCTTATGCCTCTGGCGCATGGTCGCTTAGGGTTTTTCATAAAGATTAATCTCTTTTCTTTTGAAACTTAAGTTTCATGTGGTTTAAGCTTCTGTTAATGGATATTTTGACCATTAACGACATCAAGATCACAACTTTTATGGTCTAGAGTCTCTTTTATATGGATCATACGATCTATTCCCTGGAAATTTAAATTTCCTTTGTCCATCATCATCATATTTTATGCAGGGGTTCGATTCTTTCTCTCAAATCCTAGATTTTAAGATCAAAGAAATCGCTCTGATGAAAACTTAAGTTTTCTCGAAGCGGAGTTTGATTTAGAGATCTTAAGATCATCGATAAGAACTTAAGTTCTGAATATGAAGGTTAACCTTCTCATGGATAAGGTTTAAACCTATTATATCATGAAAATTAATTTTCTATCTTACCTCGGTTTTTATGGAATGAGGAAGAAGAAGACCGCTGAGAGCAAAGAAAGCTTAAGCTTTTTTATCTTAAGTTTTATCGTATGTATGTCTTGTATGTGATGGTATATCTCCCTTTTTATCTCTTTTTTTCTTTCTTTTTTTTCTTTCTCGAATTTTTACCTTGAGGGTCCTTTATATAGGGTGTGAATATTGTTGGGCAAGTAGAGATAATCTCTCTTTGAGATTTCTCTGATTGATCTTAAGATCAAATCTGGGTATTTAAGCACCGTTGGATTTTAAATCCAAGAGTTATTTGTTAATATGATTGATATCTTTCTTATTTAAATAGGATATTAAATTGATTCTTTCGTTTTAAAAGAATATATGAAAAGAGCTAATATTAGTTCGGGTGCTTATGCACCATTGGATCATAAATCCAAGGGTCCTTATTAACAAGGTTTGCATTTTTCTTTATTTAAAAAAATATAAAAGAGTATATCTCTTGTTAACAAAATTATCTTTCTGTTTTAGAAAGATAGAGAATATCTTAAATAGCTTAAGCTGTGTATATTTTAAATCTTTTATTTAAAGATTTTCTGGTTAACCAGATTGGAAAAATATTTTTCCAAATGTCAAAGAAGTGAGGGCTTCAAAGCATTGGTGCAGCGCCAGGAATTATTGGCGCATATTTTAAAGCAGCGCCATCATTCTGGCGTATGGACTTAAGTCCCATTGGTTATTTTATTAATATTATTTTTTGGGGAGGGGACAGATACCAAGGATTGTATATAGGTGCTCATAGGAGTATGAGTTTCATTGGACGGACTCACCGAGAACTTCTAAATGGTATTATATCAATGTCAGATAGCAGTTCTCTGGTGACGGTAGTACAGGGTAGTCTCTCGACCTGAGATTGCCACAGTGTCTTGTGTGTGTTTCCACTATACTTTGATTACTACCCTACTATGGCTCTACTGAGCCATGCAGACAGGTTTTAGTTGGGTATAGTTCCGAAACACAAGGAGGCAGTGAGCAGTCGAAGGGATTCGTCTCTCCCGGTATAGGGAGTCGATATCATGCAGTGCAGGATATGGTTATAACCAGAAGCCTCTGGCAAGAGCAGTTGAGATAAAATTATAAGTGTTATCAGTTGTATCTCGGATGGTTATAAGTCTACTGTCGCACGACTTATTGGGTTATTGAGGGTCTGACAATTTCTAACCTCCCAGACCCGATATAAGATACTTTTTGAGGAAGAGATCAGACTGTATGGTATTCGTCGCTAATAGACTTAGTCGAGTTCGAATGAGTTCGCTCGTCGACATGCCTTTATCTTGCTCATACCTGGATAGCCGTTATGTGCAGCTAGTACCGCTGACATGCTTATGGGTTAACCCGTGAGGGGTTTGAATTTGAAGTATTTGGGATTCAATCGGATATGATCATGTTTAACCTAATGCCGACGTATTGACAGGTCTTTAGAGTCTCGCAATGAAAGTGCTTGCCCGGGTAGTATGTTGATGTGGCGTGCGTATAGGACACGCATGGAAGTTCGATTAAATATTTGATTTAATCAAACGTCCGGAATCACTAGACGGTTTAAAAACTTGAATATTAAGTCAAGAGTTGTCTTGATAACCGTATTTTGATATGGTTTCTAGTATTGTGTATATGATATACGCACTCTCTCTCTCTCTCTCTCTATATATCTATATATATATATATATATATATATATATAGAGAGAGAGAGAGAGAGAGAAAGAGAATAATGGAGGAAAGAGGCCATAGGAGGGGATTTCCTCTTATGGCATTGAAAAAATACAACCTCCACTATTTCTTCCAACGATCGTTATCCATCATCATCATTGTTATCATCTGAGATGCGCATACACCAAATTTCATGTGATTCCACCACTTTTTCACCGTTGAATCAGCAATGTAAAAAGTTCTATTGTCGGCAAACCATTAATTTTGCACCAACTAAATCAACGGTGAAAAAATGGTATAATCACATGAAATTTGGTGTATCTACATCTTAGATGATAAAGATGGAGGTGATGAATGCCGATCGTCGAAAAAAATCATGAGGGTGCATTTTTCCGTCGCTATAGGAGGAAATTCCTTTCTATGGCACATTTCCTCCATTAACCTCATATATATATATATATATATATATATATATACACACACACACACACATTAACCTCATATATATATATATATATATATATATATATATATATAATGTTAACATGTGAGGTGGGGCCCTTCCTCTCTCTCTCTTTGTGTGACAACACATAAGAGATAGAGAGGGAATAGGATTAATCTCATAAATAAGATATGAAAGGAGAAATTTATTAAGGAATTATTCTTTTCTAGCTATCATATATCTTCTTCTTCCTCCTCTCAAGCTTTGAGCTTGCTCTTTACTCCAATGGCAAGTTGCATTTGAGTGAGGGAAAAAGAAAAAAAGAGACATCGAGGCCGGTCTTCTTTAACACCTAGCAAGTCTCTTAATGGAGTTTCTCCACTTGAAGATGGAGATGGAGTTTCGGGCGGCCTTCTTTCACCGCGGATCTTCTATGGCAAGGCAGTCGGCTTGTACACTCACTTAGGATCGTGCAAGTCAAGCGTGGGTCTTCTGATAGACGATCGAACACGCTACAAAGGTTGTAGCACCCTTACTTGCTCTCTAGGTTTTTGTAGTTTACTTTTAATTGCATTGTATTTGATGATTCTTGTGGGAATTGGTTCTGTGTTAGTTAAAATGTTGAATTTACTATTCTTCCACGGTCCGTGAATGTCACAACCCCAGGACCAATCCCTAACAGAGACATCGAGGCCGGTGAAGTTTCCGCCACATCCGTACCTGAACAAAAGAGCGTCATACAACATGCTTAGAGGAAGTTGTAGAAGAAAAGCTTTCAGGGGCCGATAAAGAGCAATCATGCTACCTGCATAAGCACTGCTTACCCCAATGCCCGTTTCAGCGGCTTCACTTTCATCAGTTTCTATTGGGGAAGAGGAAACCGAGTCAAGATGAGTTCCTTCGTCTGTTGAAGCCAGAAATTTCGTCGCCACTCTGGCTTCACTTGTAGATATTCTAGATCTTCTCAAAGAAGTAGTTGCATCTGAAGCGATATCCATAGGCTCTTGAAAAACAGCAGCAGGATTGTATCTTTCAAAACCGAAATGTTTGGACTCAGCCACATCGTGCGAAGAGTGCGCATGTTCATCTCCAATATTAGTTAGCTCTATTGGTGGCATGACAGTCTCAGCCGGAAGGATAGCACCCCCTATGGGGACATCAAGAAGGATCTGACCACTAGAGCTAGCGCCAGCTGTAAGAGACTATGGTAAAAATATACGTCAAGAGGCTGACAAGATAATTAGTTGGATCAAAATGAATAAAGAAACCAAGTCATTTATACCTAAAGAAGTACGACGTTTAGCCTCTTCACGAAGACGACGCTCTTCCTCCGCACGAGCTATCCGTACGGATCTCCTAAGGGCAGTTGATAAGTTGATCTCTTCGTCATCAGAAGGTTTGGTTTCAGAAATGGTTGGAATTAGTTGTTTTAGCGCCCTTTCTTATGACAACATGGAAGGGGCATGAATGAGGGCTGACGGCCCTAAAGAGTGCATAACAGTTGTTGGGGGAGGAACATCTACAATATGAATGCCAAGGGATCATATCCTTCCCGCACTAACACCCGCTGTGGAAATCGCTTCAAGAGAAAGGATTAACATATAAATGACATAAATCGTTCATTACAAATGCAAAACATGATAGAGATGGATTATACCAAGACCCTTAGTGGTACATAGATTTTCTTCTTCTCGATATGTCTCGAACGAAGCATGGAGGGCTTCCTCAGTAGAAATTGCTGTTGAAAAAGAAAAAAAGTATTAAGATATACACGAGATCATTTTACTAAAAAATGCGTAAACAAAGGTTAATGAAATATACCGGTCTCTTCAAAAGCCAGTAGCTCCGCTTCTTTTTGGGCTAATTGATCGGAGGCAGATACAGCCTCCTGAAGATTAGCATCTTCATTATCTGCCTTTGATTCTACCATAGTCGCCGCAAGCTCGACATTCTCCTCAATAATCGTATCCAAAAATGGAAGATCGGCGTTTGTTACATACTCGGATATGCCTTCGCTCAAAGGAGTATGGGCCTCCTGACCAAATGCATAATCGGCCGAGGACATGGTCTTCTTCTTCTTCCGAGAACCAGAAGCGGGCCTGGAAGCCCTTTTCCTTATTATAGGTGCTTTCGGCCGGCGCTTCCCAATCTCAGATTCAGGTGATGAGTCAGCTGCTACATCATCCCTGGCAGTCGAACTCGGTGGTGATTCAGGAGCCATAATATCAGCCGGCAAAGCACCATTGGAAGATCGTGCTTTGCAAGAAGACCCAGAAGCAACAGTTGATGAAGCTCGCTTCATTCTAGTGGTTTCCTTCTTTCTGGATCCGGGAATATTTTTTGGTTGAACACCCCAAATGGTTCGAGCTGTCCGAAGCTCGAAAATAGCAATAGAACCTGCAGGCAGATTTCTTTCCCATGGCAGAGGGGAAGGAACGACGGATCAGGGTTTTAAAGAAAATTGGGGATTCACCGCCCTCATTAAACCATGGAGACCAAGAAGGAATTGCTTCTCATGTTCTATGATCTCGTTCATAAATTATGTATACCAATTCCTGTAAGCGGAAAAGAATCTAGGAACACGGGAATCGGGAATTATGAAACGAGATTCGGTGTTCAACCTCCTGAAATGATGAATAGCATTCATTGTTGACTCCTCTGTAAGATCAAGTTGACAGTGAAAAGCTTGGAGGGGAATGCCTTGATCATATCCAAACTGCTGGGCAAAACGATATGGGTTGTAGGGCCTATGAGCGACGTCATCGCTCTATTGATTTACTAGATAGCCAGGCCTAATAGAATACAGATAAGGTAGTTCCCTATCCGATAGAGCCAAGGCACCGTCCTTTATTATATCCAGTAAAGGTTGATCAGCAGGAACGAGCTTTATGCCTGTAACAAGCGTCCTATCCTCAAAAAAAATTCCTTTTTGTTTCCTAAGATTGAAGGGATGGAGACACAATCGGTGAATATCTCTATTTGGTATAATTCCTACGGCCTTGATGAGTTTCCAATAGCAGCGGGAAGCGGCCTGAATTAAAGAATGTGGGTCATACGTGTTCACTATACGCACCACACACGTGTAGATGAATCCAGGAACCAAAGTAATGGAGCGGCATATATACGTGCTCTTTTCCCGGGACATTTGAGATAGCCATCTCAGTAAAACCCTGGTATAGGAATGATAATCCGGCAATGCCGATGGCTAACCTGGCACCGGAAGCAATATGATGGGTGGGGTACAAAGCAGAAGCCCGCATTAGCCGAGGATGGGTGGGAATCGCAAACCAGCTCAGCCACAGGCCTATGAAGGCTATAAAGAAAGATTCTCGATCAATCCCTAAATTAGTGATGGCCTTAAGATCATAAGGAGTCCTCCCGGGACAAAAAATTCCTCTAATGATGCAGGATCATCTATTAATCCTCGTGTGCTTAAACTAAAGGGATTCCTAATATCTGCATGCATGCCAATGTCTGTCCTTAGAATGTTCGAGTGGGCAAACCTTGCAATGAATGCTTCAAAGGTGACTCCCCGTCATTGAGAAGCCATATCCAACTCTTCAAAAATGCACAATACTTTTTGAAGCATGAAAGTTATAGCATTGCCGTCCGTCAAATTCGTTGCGGCCGGACCTGCAACAAATACAAACTCATCACAAGGCACCATCTCTTCATATTGTTCCTCTGTAATAGGCAGTCCAAAGATCTTCTGGAACTCCAATAAATATATAGATACTTCCCGATCAGACATTATGAAAGTGCCCGTCTGGACGTTCCACTTCTCTAAGAAAAACTTAACCCACCAAGGCCCGGGATTAGGGTATTCAAATAGAGATGTGTGGACTGCTGGGTAATGTCCGGTCTGTTCCAGTAAGTTCTTCTCGGCCGATAATGTAAATTCCCTGTTCCGTAAATGCAATTTTTCTATATTTTCCAAATCCCCCGAATGTTTTCCTATTTTTCCTCGTATTTTTGTATGAAATTGGTTGCTTAGGTTTTTAATATTTAAATTTTCCTAACCAAATAAAACCAAGCCCAGCCCAAGAGAAAAATAAAAACTAAATAAACAAATAAAATTACGTCCCAAACCCTAGCCCAATCCCTTACCAAACCAACCCGGCCCGCGCCCAAATCCGACCCGACTCGACCGCTTCACCCTCTTCCCCACTCCCTCCTCTTCTTTTCCCTACGTGCCCCACGTCGTCGCCGCACATCCCACGCCCCTTCCTCGTCGCCCCACGTCCCCACTCCTCGACCGCGCGCGCGCTCACGAATTCCCTGCCTCCGACCATCGTGCGACCCCCGGCACCATCATCATCTCCTCCTTCGACAACCAACACCCACAACCGCCATCGTCAAGATCACCACCTCCTCACCTCACCTACACACCCGACCTCGACGCCAAGAACTCAAGCTCGAGCCGAGGCCGCGAACCCTAGCCACGCCGTTCGTGGTGTGATCTCTCCGTTGCTGCAGCCGTGCATCGTCAACGCGTCATCAGGCAAGTACCCCGCTTACTTCATGCTAAATTGATCTAATACAATTCGAAATACTAATGAATTCCGTGTATACAATTCGTGCAAATTAATATGATGCAAGTGTTTGATGCAAAACCCGAATGAAAAACTCATATTAAACTGACGGAAACTGATCACATAGGTTGGCCCGTATAGTGACGAACATCGTGTATTATTTTGACTGAAAAATACAGTCGTTACTGACGTGATCGATCATCCCCATTTACACCCGTTAAAACTGAAAATTTTCCGCGTCTGAAACTTGTAAAAATCATAACTAATTGTTTATAAATTTGAATGATGCATTTGAGGGCTCAAATCGAATCCGACTCGAAGAACTAGGACCCCATAAGAGTTTTAAATTGTTTCTATGCTGAAAAGACTACGGAAACTTGTGCGGAGTGCGGCTCTGGACTGCAGTCCAGAGCAGCACTGGCTGTTGATTCCCATCTTGTGATGCTTACCCTCTACTGCTTGAACATGTTATATTGCGGAACCCTACACCATATTGAATATGAAATAGTTAGATAACTAATGAAAGTGATTTCGTCCCTTTTTACTGTCGTTTACTATTTAAACTGTATTTTAGATTAACATGACGTATAGCAGTCCCAAACAGAGACAGAACTTATACCACATTGTTGTACAGTACATAACTTCTGACGTAGAGGCGCGATTGAGAATCCGTATAATGAGTTGGAAACCCAATTGATAAACCTAAATTTTGTTCAATTATAGCGTCGCCTAATTTTGATCCCAACAGGGTGAAAATTGTGTTGTAAAATAGACATTCAGTTCAGGAACTGAATTTCCAGCAGCGAACACTTAAAATGAAACGGCTGTAAATTGCAAACCCGAAATCCGATTGCCCTGAAATAAATTTTGTTGAACTTACGACCGAGTTTAATTGCTACTGCCTTTGTATCATTTTACTGAATTTTGAATGTATGATTTAAGGCAATTTTTATAAGTTCATAAGGTGCATAATAGCTCGTATTACACATGATTTGTTAACTGCATAAATGCACATATTTTACCCATTGCCATACTTCTAGTGATAGTGCGCATTATTATTCAGTGTACAATGCATTGTCGTGCGTGAATGGTATCGGTTTAGGAGTGTCGAGTACAGCAGTGAAAAAGTGAATGATTCGTGACAGTGAACAGTGACTAAAACCGTGTTATTGATGCATACTTGTATGCGACTAGACCATACTCATAAATAGTGTAGAACTATGGGAAAAGGGGAAATCGAAGTGGAAAGAGTATTGTATTTAGCGAGGACAGTGATTTAGAGGATGATCATTCGAACAGCGACTCTTATATATATTAGGTTGGGCCTAGCGGTCCGGCTGACAGGGTTATGTCCCGGACGATAGCGGGCCGTAGTCTCTGGTATGCACGAGACCCTCGTTAAACATGATCCTCCTTTCCACAACTCGATTTCAAAGATGACTTAGAGACTGATAGGAACACAAATCATACATTGCATCAGTTAGTGATATATTGACTACCTGCATTTTACCACCACTGTTATTACCTTCTTTTCTTGTTTCTTGTCACTATTATAATATTGCTATTACGTCGCTCTGACGACCTAAGTGTGCGTGCTCAGAGCTCGAGGAAGAACCGGTACAGGAGTCAGACTTGCCCTTCGAGCTTGCGAAGATTTAGTCGGGAGTATCTCCTTCACCTTTACTGCTTTCCCTAAAGAAACCTTGTATTCGCACTTGGTTAGTAGTTCTTTTCCTTATTTTATTGTAAATTGTGAACAATGAAAGTTGATGTAATAATCTAGTGATGTATTTCCTTTACTTCTGTGCTCTGATTACTGATTACCATGTAATGCTAGAAGCCGAAGTGTGACTACGGCGGGATTATTCCCTGACCGTAGGAGCATTGCTGGCCTAGTCATCCCTCGTTTTCCGTATTTTGGGAAGCAGGGCGGGACAGATAAAATGTATCTGGCATAAGCAACATATACGGCCAAATATCGTGAGATCATAACCATATGATAGGGTATTCCCCATGGCCCGGCTTCTTCTTTGCTAATATGGCGTCCCAAAAGGTTAACAATCGTCGGCGCTACAACCCCTTCCACAGAGGGCTGCAACCGGTTATATGTTGTCCGGTCATTCATCACCACCATAAAAGCAATCGGTGGAGGATATACATATCGGATGGGCCCCAGAGGATCAGACGGTGCCTCGCACTGGAAGCTGATGCAACCCTAAATCATTTAGTTGTACCAGCCAGCCCAAAGAGGGAGATGTTGTCGTACGGGGTCATGAGTCCTAATCATTTGAAAGATCTTCCTATCGACCGGTTCCTCTGGACGTAAGTTCGCTGGGCGGTCATATCCGAAATCTGAGGGGTAAAACATAGTACCTGAAAAGAAAGAAGCCAAAAAGACGTCAGGTCACAACATGGAAAATTCTGCAAGGGGTAAAGTGTGGAATCTTTAGCTTTGGAGCTAAAAAAACCTTGTAACCCCTAGACCCTAATATACATGTATTGGAATTTCTAAGTATTTAAATTTTAAAAAAAATACTCGTAGTTGTATTTAAGAATATTTATAGAAATTTTGTTAAATTGAAATTTATCGTATTTTTTATTAAACATGATATTTGAATTTTTAAATGTGAATTTATTCTACATATTTTTAAAAGAAAATTATTTATACAAAGAATTGAGGGTTATGTGTAATTAATGTATTTAGAGGGGCTAATATACAAAATTAGCAATCTTAGATTTTTCCTCACAAATTATTTTTTTTACTTTCTTCTCTTTTCCTTTTACTTTACTTCCAAGTAAAGTAATTAGCTAATTAATATTTTATTTTCTTTCCCTTTACTTGATTTCCAAGCAAAGTTTACTTCATTCCCAAGTATTTCACAATGAATGAATTCTTCTCCATTCTTCTTCTTTATTCTTCTTTAAAAACATTTCCACTTCTTTCTTTCTTTTCCTTTCCTTCTCTTTTATTCATGTATTTCATTTCTTTTCCTCTCTCAAGCCTTCTCTTTTCCATCAACTGATTCGGGTTTTATAAAATTAATCCAAGAGAGGTAATGAAGAATATATTGTATATTAAGGCAAGTGTGTAAAACTTTTTTTGTTGATGCAAATTATTTATCTCTATGCAAGTGTTCTTAAAACCCTTTTATTGTTTAATTATTATCTTGTTTGATTCATTTCATTACTTCTTAACTTGATACATTTAGTCTTCTTGTTTCCTTTGTGGTACTTTGATAGTATACTTAGTTTCACATAATTAATTGTTTAATTTAATATTACTAACCACCATACCATGTTTCTAAACATATTAATCGAGAAAAGTAAAATTTTTATGAAAAATTGAAGTTCAAGTCACTGTTAGAGTTAATCGGGATCTCTTAAAAATATTTGAGGTATCATTTAGGGTTAATTCTACAATTATAGAGCTGTGCTTGCAAAACAAGGAAAATCTATCCGATTATGGCCACAATTTTTGACCAAATCTCTGCCCAAACTTTGAGTTAAGGACTGAAATTTCTACAATAGCTTGAATACCTCATATTTAAGTCAATTCCATATGCAAAATTTCCTAAATTTTCATATATTTGAATCTGGAATAGGTTTAAGCTAAGATATCGTTTTCTAAATCCGTGTTTTAATTGATATATTGTTTAGTTACTATTAATAATTGGTAAATCCTAAGTTTTATCACCCAAAGACACACACGTTAGTTATAGTCTTGAATACACAAACACACACACATGTGCGCGCGCGCGCGCGCGCACACACAAATTTAGTTTTCCCTATAAATCAATATCGATATAAAATTGGTATACGGTTATACTGTTATTTCTATGTTTAGTGTTAAAGTCAGAGGCTACCAAATATAGATATATATGAGATTGGACCTGAGTATACATTCTTAATTTTACACTATATTCCTTTTACTTGATTCATTTTTAACACAGCTTCCCAATTTGACGTGATATGATCTTGAACCAGGTTTCTATATTACTTATTTCATGACATGATATTTATGTATATTTACTGTTACAAAAAAAGACCTAGATAATCTGAAACATGACACATTGTTACCAAAACATGACAAGTTTATCTGGACATAATATGTTTACCTGAACACTGATACAATTCCTGATTAAATTCCAAGTATTGACAATGATATGAAATCATGTTTAAACTATTTAAATTCTTAAATAAATCTGATACAGCCAGGGTTGGGGAAAGGTCTTGGTAGACTCGGTTAATAGTTTTGGAAAGCATTATTATGGTACCATATGTTAGGGCCCAATCTAGGGGGTCCGGGTAGTGGCTGCACTACTGTCCATCCCAGTTTTTTTACAGCTCGTGCCAGTTAGGGCCAGCCATGGTGGTCGGGATAGCCTGCTACCGTCCAGTTCCTATATTTTCTTCCATGGATAACTTTTACCAGATTTTATATTTCTTTATTTTACACTTAAATTTTTCGAGCTGTAATACTATTTACATGAGCGCCTAGCGGTGCGTCCTGGGTCAGGGGCTGTGGTCCCAGGTATGTGTTCACCGCCGGAGACGGGGATGAACTGGGGTAGATCGTCTTGCCTGAATATCCGGCGATAAACTGGGGTAGATCGTCTTGCCTGAATATGGGAGCAGATACTATTTGGATTTATCCGTCCACCTCTCCGAAGTACCAAGTTGATTTATGGCACCATATATTGGAGGTTTGGATAGACGCAACCGTTGTAGAAGACTTTATCAGATTCCCCCTGATTTTATGAGGGGTTTTTGATTGTGGAGACGCTCTTCCCTGCAGACGCAAGCCCCTGCAGTTAATTACGTTACCGCATTGCGATAAACACTTTCTTCTTCTCCAGCAGTTCACTTCGTGTCGTGTATGTGTTTGTTTCTTTTGGTTGCTCGTGGATTGTATACGGAGACTAATTTGTGTCGTCGCCCGTAGGGCGCGGATCAGTCCAAATCCGTATATTTTAGATTTGGGCTTAGGTTTATTTAAGGATCGTTAATCTGGTTTGAGATTAAGATCGAATTAAAACATATGAGCATTTGGGCCCAATTATTTTAGTTTAAGGACATCACGATCCATTTTCGCCATATTTGAGTCAAAATTTTAGTTTAGGGACATCTCGGCCCAACATTCATCTTGCACGCACGTGTATTTTTTATGTGATGAAGTGAACAATGGTGACATGGAATGCGCCCAATTTAGGGCGCGATCCAATTTGAGGTGTGTACGTCAATTTGGAAGTGCGTTAATATATGACGAAAGGAGTTGTTGGTTGTCGGGACCCGCCACCTCTCTAAAGACGTTGATGAATTACAACGACATATATCAGAGGTGTGGAAAGATGTACCCTGAAACTAGATCCCGTATTTGAAAGAAAGGGTTTGTGGTGGTCCTAAGAATCGTTAGTCATATTTGAGACTAAGATTACTTTAGGAGATACGAGATGAATATCATTTTGGATATTATCAATGAGAGATTATTAGTCATGTTTGAGACTAAGATCCGTTTAACAATATTTTTAAGGATCATTTTTACTAAGGATCATTTTTACTTAAGATCCGGCAAAAGAGTATTTGGGCTCAGATGCAAGAAAACTTCAGAAACTTAGACAATTTGGGCTTAGTCTGCTTATTCTTTTTCTTTTTCATTCAAAAGTGCTAAGCACTTATTTGGGTTCTGATGCTCACATATGTGTCATGTGAAGTATTCGGCCATGAACGCTACCCAATGAATGTTGAACACTTTAGTCCTTTTGACTAAATATGAAGTGCTGAGCACTTCCTATGGCGTCCACGTGAGGTGCACGTGTGGCGCTGGACGCTGCCTAATTAATGCTAAGCACTCAGCCGTTTTGGCTGTTTATGGAGTGCTAAGCACTTTTTATGTGGCGCCCACATGAGGCGCTGGGCGCTGCCCAATAAGTGCTAAGAATCAGCCATTTTAGCTGTATGTGGAGTGCTAAGAACTTTATTCAGTGTCCACGTGTGTTTCACATGAGGCGCTGGTTTTCTATTTTGGGCGCCCGCGTGTTTTTCACGTGAGGCGCTAGGCGCTGTTAAAAGGGCACCCACGTGGGAAGCACATGAGGCGCTAGTCTTTTTTATATGGAGATTTAATCTTTGTTGATATTTTCAGAGAAGTTAAACCTCTATCAATGGTGTTTTGACCGTTAACGCTTGCCAAAATCACTATATTCTGAGGATCTCGAGTTGAGTTATTTAGAGAACTAAGTTCTTAATTTGAAGGAACTGTGTTCTTGGAGTATTATGGACTCCATTTTCTTCCTTTTTAAATTTGTTCTTCCCTGATTCTTTGATTCTCAAGAACAAGATCTTTCCGATGAGAATTAAATTCTCAAATTGTGGGAGACTTGTCTTGTGGATTTCAAATCCAGAGAAAGAACTAAATTCTTCTTAAAAGGGTTAAACCCTTAGATGTGATATTATAGTTAATAGAGATATTTTGATCTCTTTTCTTTACCTAGGGTTTTGAGAAAGAAGATCTTCTTCTTTGAGAATTGAATTATCCGTTCTTTCTATCTGTGGCCTCTTCTTCTCTCCGTGTGGTGTGTGTCTCTCTCTCCTTCCTATCTATCTCTGAGACTTGAAGTCTTGGATCCTTTATATAGTGAAGGCAGATTGTTAATTAGTTTTGAAAAAATCTCTCATTGAGAGATTCCAATTGAGTTAATTGGTCTCAAAATTGATTTGGGAAATTTTACCTACCATTGGATCTTTGATCCAAGAACTTCTGTTTTACAGAATATGTTTTCTTGTTTTTAAAAAGATCGGGAAGATATTCTCCTATATACATAATTTATTCTGTCAAGTGGTGATTTTTTAGCACCACTGGATTTTTAATTCAAGGGTTCTCTGCTTTACAGAGAGCAATTTTTTTGTTTAGAAAAATTGAGGGAATATATTCCCAAAATAGAATTTTATTCTATTATTGGATCATTGATCTAACCGAGAGTATCTTTCTTATTTAGAAAGATTTGGGAGATATTTTCTCCTAATAGAATTTGATTCTATATTTTGATGATTTATCATCTCCGTTGGATGCTTGATCCAACGGCTCTGTTTGACAGAGAGTATCGTAGAATTTAATTCTAATTGGGCGCTGGCGCTCACGTGTTGTCCACATGGGTGCCACTTAAGAATTTAATTCTTAAGATAGGTATTCTTGTGCTTTGCACATTGGCGCCTGTGTGATGAGCACGTGCGGCGCCATATAAGAGTCTTACTCTTATGTAATAAATTCACTTGTACTTTGGACACTAGCGCCCGCGTGAGGAGCGCGTGAGGTGCCACTATAGGATTTAATCCTATAAGATTGGCTTTGGCGCAGGCGTCCTCATGGAGAGCACGTGAGGCGCTGCCTCATTAAATCCAACAGAGCTTTGCTCTTATATTAGGTTTAAATATCGGGGAAACAGTATGCATGTGATATTTTCCATTATTATTCACCCGCTATCTGGGACTTTCATAAGCATAAGAGTAAACTATTTAATAACTTGACGCAAGCTGAGCTACTACGTATAATCGGATGCTGGGATAGGGCAGTGCCAGAGTATATGTGAGGCAGTTCATGCTCACAACTTAATAAAATAATAGAAACACTCATATTATCACTTGATACCTAATTTTGCTTGGCCAGTATGAATTTTTATTAATGACTTAATACCTGTTTATTATTGTATATTGATACTTGATACCGACATGATCCTTCTGTTGATTTGACTAGCGGTTTATTGGTGAATAGAAATTAAGGATATCATACACTTGGATAATATCCACGCTACGCCATTTGTGATCATGTTTCCTAGATACGGAATATTAGTTAGTGAATACTGATTCCTGGATACTGAATCTGAATACTGAATATTGTTTATTGTATATCGTTTATCATGTTTATTAGATACTATTTATCATGTTTACTTGATATTGGTTATATTTGATCTGGGCGTGCCATCTAATCATGAGATACCCCAAGATATGAGTACCTTACCATCCATTTCCACAATACTCCCCTAACCATGTCCTTATTCATCCTGACATCCATGTACTTTTTTGTAATAATCATTATATTTCTGTATACACACACATGTGTACAAGTTCCTTCATTTTAACACTTGTTGGGTCGCTTTCTGACGCCCCCTGGGCTTGTATGTTTAGATATCGAAGATCAAACGGTTGACGTTCGAAAGTACATATTTTGATTTTCATCAGAGTTAATCAAAGATGGATTTTTGGGTATCCATTCGTTCCCTCTGAATATTGATGTTCTTGTAACATCTATATTTATCAATTCCATCTTATTGTTTCTTAGCATATGATATTTGATGTACGGATCTATTCAATTATACACCTGTGTTAGTTATGTTTTTAGATTAGTATTTTGCACTGCTCAAGTTGATATCGGTGTCATTACTATATATGAAGGGAGTATTTTTCTCCTTCTAAAAATATGTGTCTGCCGCCAGTCGCGAACTCTATCCTGTATTTTGTTATGGGTCCACTATTTCTTATATACCGTGAAAGGAGCATGACAAAATCCACAGGGTAAAATTTGGCCATTAAAATTGGAACTTAGAACATATGCTCAAATATTTTAAGTTCTTTTCTTAAGTGAAGCCTAGGCTCTACAACCAAAGGGGGCGCTTCAAAATAAGGTGTGCATCCTAAAGGGTGCGCTTAAGAGCCAAGTGTGCAACCCAAAGAGTGTGCACTAAGTTAACTAAAGTAAAGGCTTCGTGCATGCTCACATGAAAAGAAACAAAAGGAAAGGGTGCACATGCGCACTTACCAAATGATGGGACGTTTCAAGAAAAAGTCTTTGATTTGACCTTCGTCAAGTTTAGAAGCAAAAGCTTCGATAGGAAGCAAAGGCTTCAAATGAGAGCGCAAGCTCTGAGAGGACAAAATTTCTCATAAATTCAAGAGAAAGAAAAGAAGTAGGCGCACCTCAGTAAAGGGGGCCGGGGCCCTATTTATAGTGATTAAAGGTCGGTTCATATACCACAGATCTTGGAAAAAATCAAATGGCTTATAGTTGGGCACCGATGCGCACATGTGCATGGCACGTGCGCAAAGTCGGTGAGGGACATTTGTTCACACCCATTTAAGGCGTACCCCTTGATACGCAAGCAAATTAGGTGCGCACCTAGTATAAAGTGGCCAAGAGCACTTGCGTTGTATCATGTGCGCACTGATGGCTTATGAATTTTCATAATCCTACTATTTAGTTTTAATGATATTATACAATATTAATAGATCTATACATATATTTCATATTGCATATTTTATAACACTATATATGAGTTTGTTCGTGTTTGAGAAAGATTTTAGGATATGAACCGACACAAACTTACGATGGAGGATGGAGGAAATTTAGCGACAACGACAAATCTATTTGAGGTTGGAGGATAATAGACTAGAGCTCCTCAATGATCATATTCAAGCTTCATAAAGATAAGTAGCCAAAGTCCAAATTTAAAAGAATTCAAGAAATCAAAGATTCAAGAGCTCGTGTCGAGATATCAGAAGATTCAAGATTGGCAAAAGAACGATATCGACATAGAAAATAAATGTGAGTACTTGTGAATATGGAAAACATCACAGTAAGCTCTTGCACACACTCTTCGTATGATTTGTGAAACACTTGGTGAAAAACTTGCATTAGTTTTTGTTTGAAATCTTTTTCAAAAACCAAGTTCAAATTTGTCTGAAAAATCCTTCTTCAGACGTGTGTACCTTTGTACTTCAGACGTCAGTTCTATTTTCCAAAACATGCACAAGTTTTAAAATATCAGTTTCATGCTTCAGAACAAACGTCTGAAGCTTACCAGAACAAACGTCTGGATGTTCTATGAGCTTTAATTTTTTAAAACTTTTGACAGAACAGACGTCTGTTAAAGCTTCTTCATACATCTGTTTGTTCTCTCGATTTTCATTAGCCTTAAACTTTCTACAAAACAAACGTCTGTTGCTGCTTCTTCATATGTCTGTTTGTTCTCTGGAATTTCATTGGCTTAAAACTTTATACAGAACAAATGTATGTCAAACCTTCTTCAGACGTCTGGTTGTTCTCTATGTTTTCATGGAATTTAAACTTTTTTATGGGAAAAAACGTCTGAATCTATTTAACACAATTTTCTGAAAGTTTAAAACTTTGAAAATCTTTTCTTCTTCAGACGTGTGTCACTTGTTCTTCAAACGTCTGTTTGTTTTCTATACTTTCATTAACCTTGTTTTGAAAACCATGGCAAACGTCTGAAGCTATTTTTGACAAACGTCTGAAGCTCAAAAACATTTTGAAACATTTCTTCTTCAGACGTTAGTGTCTCTTTCTTCATACGTCCATTTTCCTTCTGTACTTTCTTGCCTTCTTGTAAAAACTAGCGGCAAACGTCTAAAGTTTATCTTAACAAATGTTTGAAGGTATTTTATTGACGTTGCCGATCCTTCTTCTGATGTCTTTCTGGTTGAACTTCAGACGTATGATAACGGCTCTTTTGATTGATTTGACTTATGACAGCTAGTTTTTGTTGAGTGGTATTTATTGAGAATTGCTTTAGGTTTTAAACAGCCAAGACCTGAAAAATTATTTCAGATATTCCAAAGTCTTTTTGTCATCTCTTGTGAGAGCAAAACCTTGATTTTGATTATCCTTTCTCTCACACGTTCAAGATATCAAAGAGCTTCATTTGATTATTCTATACTCATTAAGTATCAGTTGTGAGCTTTAAGAGAAACTCCTTTGAGAGTATTATGCTTCATTGTAAACCCTCTTTTTGTTTTTTTGTAAGGATATCTTAAGTGCAAGAGAGTCCTTTGTAAGAAAGAAGAGTGAGTGATGTTTTTCTTTCTTTATGTGAGGATCCTTGAGTGTAAGGGTGCCTTTGTAAGGAAGGAGAACTTGTTGATCTCAGTGGAGACGTGGTGTAAGAAGTTACGAGTGCGCAACGTGTTGTCTCGGTGGAGACGTGTTTTAGTGGAACGGGCTTATACGCCTAAAGATAGAGGACTAGGGAATCTCTCGAACCTTTCTAAGCGACTCGTGTTTGCATTTGCTATTTCTTTCTCTTGTTTTAGATTTCAATTGCTTAAATAGAAACCGCATGCTTAACACCTTTTAGCTCTATATGCTCTTTACTTACTTGATTGTATATCTATTGCTTGTTGTATGTTCATGTGTTCACAATTGCAGATTGCTTAGCCTCTTATCCTTATTAGTATATTCTTTTCTTAAGCTTTGCAATTGTGTTTGATTGGCAATATAGTTTGTAGATTTTTTATTTGTGCATATCTGTAAGCTTGTCCTATTCACTCCCCTCTAGAACAACCTTTATTGGTATCAGAGCTTGGTGCTTTTCTTGTTAGGCTTTATAGCCTAGAGTTGATCCTATGGATTATTTTTTACCTTCTTGTTCTTATCATGATGAACCATCTATACATAACCCTCCATATTTTGATGGTTTTATATTTAAGTTGTGGAAAATTATGATGCAATGTTTTCTTGAATTTCGGGGTAGGGATGTATGGAAAATTGTTGATAATGAGTACTCTATTCCTTCTATTGCTAAATCTATATGGAGTACTCATGTAAAAGATTTATTTGTTTTGAATATTAAAGCTCTTAAATTTCTACATTGTGATTTAAATGTTGATGTTCTTAACAATGTCTCCTTTTGCAAGACGGCTCATGAATTGTGGTATTCATTGGAAAATATTTATGAAGAACAAGCCTTATGCAAAAAGAAGGAAAAAACCAAAGGTTCGAAATCGATAGAAACCTTGGATGCGTCTCAATCAAAAGCAAATCAAAAGAGACAATCCAACCCTATGAAGTCGACAAAAGAGTATCTTGATATTGGGGTTGTAAGTAATCCTTCTTTTGATTATCATAAACTCATCCATGATCAATTGCTAGTTGCTTTCAACACTATTCATTTTAGTTTCAATTTGATGGCTTTTAGAAATGATTTGTTAGACGAGCAAAACTCTTCTCTCATTGATGAGAAAAATGATTTGATTTCTTGTTGTGATTTCTTTGAGGCTTTCAACAAAAAATTGATTTCCAAATTTGGTGCTTTAACCTCCTCTTATGATTCTCAAACTGTTTTAATTGGTAAATTAGAAATTGAAAAGAATGAGCTACTTTCAAAGCGTGATTTCTATTGTGTTTCCGTTGATGCTTTGAAGTTAGAAAATGTAAATTTGGTTTCCACTTGCAATGTCTTGAGAATAGAAAATGATGTTTTGATTTCAAAATTTAAATGCGAAGTTGATTTATTGGAATCCTCTCTTGTTTCTCAAGAGGCATTGACCTGTGATTTGCTGTCTCTCAAAAAAGAAAACGAGAAGTTGGTTCTAACCTGTGAGATCTTGAGAAAAGAAGTCGATTCGATTTTAGGTTTTAAAACAGAGATTGGTCTTTTGAAATCGTCTATTTTATCTCAAGAATCTCTTGCTTTCGAAAACGCTTCTCTAATAAAAGAAAAAGAGTTTTTACAAGCTTCTCTTACTAAACTTTCAATGGTTGATGTTTTTACCTAGTAAGAAAGTAGTTTCAAACCGAAGAGGTGATGGTCTTAAAAATTCGAAGTTTCAAAAACTCTCTTTGCCTAGACATGGAAAACATACCTCTCATTTAGCTAAATCTCATATTCATTCTCATTCATACTTATATAGATTTAGTTCAGGAAAAACTTTCAAGAAGCATGTGCATCATTCACTTGCCATATCTCATGCTATTGACACATCTAGATCATCCATGCATGCCACACCCACACCCGCGATTTTTGTAGTGCCCATGGTCATTTAGCTTTTGCATGTAGGTTAAAGAAAAATATTTCATTGCATACCATTTTAGATTGGGTTCTCAAACTTAACCCTTACGGATCCAATAAAGTTTGGATACCAAAATCTCCTCCCATGCCACGTTTTGTAGGTATGGAAAAAGTTTTGACTTAAGAAATCGAGGCAACGATGAGCAAAAGCACACCAAATGGAGAAATTTGCTTGGCTTATCGATATGTGGGGTAGCAATCATGCATTTACATTTCATTGACTATTATACGCTTTTACGGTTATATGCCTTCTTTGAATTGTTTCGGTTGTTTCTTACAACCCTGAATCGATTTCTTTTGATGGGTATTTCAAGAAGAATTATATATATATATATATATATATATAATTCTTTTAGGTCTCTCTCTCTTCCTTCTCAGCTGACCCATCTCCTTCCTCACCCCAAAAACCTTAGCTCCCATTCTACATCAAATCCAAAGATTTTTCCACTTATACTTCGTATTTCTTGACCAAATCAATTCTACTCCTCTCCTCACAACATCTCAAGCTCTATTTTTTCTATTTCACTCTAAATCCTTCATCTTCCCTACACCTTATCTCCTCAAAATGGCACCAAAGACCATCTCAAAGAAAGCCCGTGGAGAAAACAAATCTTCATATTCCCGATCCGACTATCGACTCTTCTTGAACGCACCGTGCGAGAAAATTTTGAAGATCTTCTAATGCAAAAGGTATTGTCGGGATGTAGGGTTATGTTAGAAGAATTTAGAGCTTATAACTTTCCCTTTTGCTTCTCTTATCAAGAATGGAATTATTTTGCTGGAATCAATGAATTTGTTTTTTTTCCAATTTGGTGAAATATGTTTTTGCTAACCTAAATATTTCCCTTATCGATGGAATGATTACCCTAATCCTTTGTGCGTGGAAAATATATTTTGGTTGATGAACCCCTTCTTCGTAGACTTCTTCATGTTGAACCTGACGGTGTTGATATTTATCGATTCAATCTTGGAGACTATCCTTCGTATCCTGCATTTTGGAATGCTACAAAGGCTTCAAATTTTCTTCATGAAGGTTTAGTTCATCCAAGAGTTAATGCTTGTACCAATATAAAGTTTGAAGCAAAAGTCGTTGGCAACATACTTAGACATGTTTATCTATGCGAAGCCGGAGACCGGAGCTACCTTAGGGGTTGTCACAAGCTCCTTACATTTCTTATTATGAAAACCATCCGAGCTAACCTTCCAAATCTTTTGCTTGAAGAAATTGTGTCTGGGGCTCAGTCTGGGCTTAACAAGAACCTCCCATAGGGAATGTTATTCACACCCATCTTCAAATACTTCAAGGTTCCAATGGATGGTGAGGAATTGGATTCTAATGTTAAGACTGTTGACTCTCGCACACTGGATTTAAAGATCACGGCTGCACATCGTGCATATTATCGTCAAGAAGTTTCAGATGAGATTGATGAGGGAAATAGTAGCGATGGTGGCAACAGTGAAGTTGGAAGTAACTAAAACAGTTTGTATGAGCTTTTGCTGTTGTCTTGTTGGTGGAGAGTTTTCCTTTGACCCTTGGTATTGTTGCTCTTGCTTGGTATTGATAAGTACTTGCTTGTGAAGGGGATAAAAGATGAGACCTTGTTGTTCTATTTTGTTTTATTCTTAGTATTGGTTTGGTTGAAAGTGAACTTGTCTTGGTTTGTTTTTAGCTTCCTCTAGTTTTACGAGAAGTCGGTTCTAGAAAGATATTGATTATGAACCGATGATTTTGTGGGTAGTGTATGGAACTACTTAGTTATCTTTGTTTTATGGTTTGTAGTCTATGAATCGCATCTTTAGTTTATTTTCTTGGTTTTCTTTTGCGACTAATGGATCATTGAGTAGATTATCTTTTGATTTCTTTTTGCTATGCTCATGATCATGTGATTGATAGAATATTCATTGAATATGAAAATTGATGGTATTTTTGCGTATTGGAGGAGATTTTCATAATCTTGTGAGTCTTGGATTATGTTTGTGACTTACAATAATTGGGTTTGCGCTCTTGTACTTATATTTGCACATTTGATGGTATTTTTGTGCAAACTTTATTCGATATGGGTTGTGAGATAATTTATCCCTTTAATTCATACTCTTATGTCTAATGTGTATTATATTTTTGAGTATATGAGTTGTAGGAAGCCACACATAAGATGACGTCAAACACTAACTTTGGAGAAAACATTGGTCAAGATTGGTATATTTAACTTCTTCGTTGATATTCTTGTGGCTTATATGATTGATTGCTTATGAGTTCTAATATTATCATAAGTATCATCTTGCCAATATGTCCCTCGCAACCTTCGTTAGGGGAACCCAACGGTGGATGTGTTGTTTTTAACATATCCTACGATCTTGTAGAGTGTGTTTAGGGCCTTCATGGGCTTACCGACAATAAAGATGAGAAAACCCTATTTTGTTATATATTTATCTCATCTTTTCCTCCATATGATACTAGAACTTGTTTATATATTGCATATGGTTTTCTTGCATGTATCACTTACTTTTGCTTATCCTTTATATATGCATGTTGATATGAGCCAAATACTTATTTTTCAAAGTTATTCAAATGTTTAACTTTAACTCTTGCTCATATCAATTCTTATTAATCTCCTATGCATACATTTAGGGGTAGTTATTCAAACATTTAACTTACTTTTGGTGTATGCATGTGTCTAAGGAGAGTAATTCAAACGTTTTAATTCTTAGGACGCCCTTTTTGATTATGTCAAAAAGGGGAGAGTGATCGGTTCGTATCAATATATTAAAGTTATTCAAACATTTAACTTCAGTATATTAATCTTTTTATCGATTATTAAAGATTATTCAAACATTTGATTTTCAATATATCGATATCTTCTATTAATATTTTGACATCATCAAAAAGGGGGAGATTGATGGCTTATGGATTTTCATAATCTTACTATTTATTTTTGATGATGTTATACAATATTAAAAGATCTATACATGTGTTTCATATTCCATATTTTATAACACTGTATATGAGCTTGGTCGTATTTGAGAAAGATTTCAGGATATCAACCGACACAAGCTCACGATGGAGGATGGAGGAAATAGAGTTAAAACGGCAAATCTATTGGAGATTGAAGGACAATGGAATATAACTCCTCAATGATCACATTCAAGCTTCATGAAGCTAAGGATCCAAAGTCTAAATTCAAAAGAATTTAAGAAATCAAAGATTCAAGAACTCGTGTTAAGATATCGGAAGATTCAAGATTGGCAAAAGAACGATATCGATATAGGAAATCAATGTGAGTACTCGCGACTATGGAAAAAATAATATTAAGCTCTTGCATACACTCTTCGTATGATTTGGTTAACACTTGGTGAAAAACTTGCATTAGTTTTTGTTTATAATCTTTTTCAAAAATCAAGTTCAAATTTGTCTGAAAAATCTTTCTTCAGACATGTGTACTTTTGTGCTTCAGACGTCAGTCTTGTTTTCCAAAACATGCACAAGTTTTAAAATATCAGTTTCTTACTTCAGAACAAATGTCTAAATGTTCTCTGGGCTTTCATTGTTTAAAACTTTTGACAAAACAGATGCCTGTCAAAGCTTCTTCATACATCTGTTTGTTCTCTGGATTTTCATTGGTCTTAAACGTTTTACAGAACAAATGTCTGTCATTGCTTCTTCAAACGCCTGTTTGTTCTCTGCATTTTCATTGGTTTAAAACTTTTTACAGAACAAACGACTATCAAATCTTCTTCAGACATCTGGTTGTTCTTTGTGTTTTCATGGCATTTAAACTTTTTGTAGGAACAAACGTCTGAACCTGTTTAGCATAAACGTCTGAAAGTTTAGAACTTTGAAAATCTTTTTTTCTTCAGACGTGTGTCACTTGTTCTTCAAACGTCTGTTTATTCTCTATACTTTCATTGACCATGTTCTGAAAACCACGGCAAACATCTAAAGCTATTTTTGACAAACGTCTGAATCTTAAAATTATTTTGAAACATTTCTTCTTCAGACGTTAGTGTTTCTTTCTTCAGACATCCGTTTGCCTTTTGTGCTTTTTTGCCTTCTTGTAAAAACTGCCGGAAAACGTCTAAAGTTTATCTTAACAAACGTCTGAAGGTATTTTATAGTCGTTTGTCACGCCCCGCTTCGCAATAGATGGAAACGATGACGTGGTAAGCCCGCGGCATATTTATCCAGAGAAGGTCATTTCCTAAATAAATATACCGAGCGTATTGAAACAATAATACACAAAATAAGAATAAATGGAGACTGTAAAATTTTCAACAAATATCTTTATTTACATTCAACTTCAAATATTTACAAGTACATGAGTTTCAACTAGAAAGTAAATACAATAAAAGAAAAATCCTAAACATGTGGCATACATAAGCTGGAAAAAAATGAAGCTAAGCTAATCCTGGGAGCAATCTGGTTGTAGTCCTCCTCTGTGGCCTCCACTTCCTCCGTCTCGACGGTATCTTACGAACATTCTAAGAAAACAAAAGTGGGTGGAATACCCGTCAGCGAACTAGAACTCGGTAAGTCCCAAGGATGTAGCAAGAGTAAAAAAATGACAACTGTAGAATATATATGACGAGTAAAAGTATATGATTCATGGGTATATATATACTATAAGTCTTTAAATGGTCACTATATTAACGTTAAATTCCAAGTGTGAATATCAATGCAACCGTAGAAGTATTCAGGAGATCAAGGGTGGGGCCCCAAGAGCAAGAAAACACGGGCCCATTTCATGTGTTAGCATCGGGGCTTTAGGCTGTGGATGAGTCCACCCGACTGATATTCGAGTAAAATAAAAAAAAGGTTAATATGGAACTCCTGAACCTCCATTAGATTCACACAAGAAACTATCCCAAGCACCCCGAGTATAAATAATCTATCACTATATACTTAATTAATTTGATTGATTAATTATAACATGTCTTGACCAAAACCATAGATTGCAAAAGGTGTAGAATGAAGTCGGGTAAAATGCGAGTCATGTCAACTCCAATCTTGGCTCGAGTCAAGTTAGTTCGAGTAGACTAGGTTCGAGTTCATGTTCAAGTTTGGATTCAAATTTGGATTCGAGTTCAAGTTCAAGTTCAAGTTTAGATTCGGTTTGTAGTCTTTTTCATATGAAATTCGAGTTCAAGTTCAAGTTCAAGTTTAGATTTGGTTAGTAGCATTTTTCATATGAATTGGTTTAACTGTTAAAAATCTTATGTTCGAAAGAAATCGGCAATTGCTGCACATGGACGACAGGATTTGTGTCTTTTTCCAAGCCAATTGACATTGATAACTCCTTTAAGTTATCTAACCTGAATAGGCAAGCACTCACTTTCTCTGGATCCTTGGGGCTCAAGAGAGATGATACCGCTTAAACCTATATTAATGTAGAGTCCTTAAATATTTATTATTGCTGTTTAATTTGTATTAATATTATTTGCATTTCTCAAGGGGGTTTTGTGAAAAATACTTTAATATGGTTTAAAAATAAACCTTGAGGAAGATTTATAATATTTAGAATTTTGATGAACACGTATTTTAACTTAGGTGGTGTTGTAGTGATAAAACATAGCTTTTGAAAGTTTATGGTATTTTAATGAAACCACCTCCTTTTGTAAACTTGGTGGTATTTTATTAAAATTTCAATTTTCATTTAAAAATATATATATTCACAAGTTGTTTTTATTGAAAATATGGATTTGTAGTTTTATATAAATTTTTCAAAGTTTGTTTTGTTTAGAATAGTCGTATTTCTTAAAAACCGTATTTTTTATTTCCTTTCGAGACCGAATATTTCATGAAGAGTTCTTCATCTCGCTCTACTATATCAAAGATATGCGATAATCCGCACCATCCATTAGCGGGTCCCCTAAGGAGGCTTGTAGAGACGCAATTGGCAAGGATTCCAAAAATATTGATTAAAAAACCCCTTTTTGTTAAACTATGGTATTTTAATATAAAACCTATTCTTTGAACCAACCATATATTTAGAACATCGCGCTATGGATCCATAATATGCGTGTGGGGTAGGTTGTTACCCCGTGAAGGTTCTATAAGTAGGTAAACTAGTTATCGAAATAACGGTTATACTAAAGTTCATGGTATTTTAATAAAAAGTTTGTTATATGATTGTTTCACATGAAATTTTGATTATATAAAAAGGCAAAATATGTAAATTTTGTTTTAAAACGATATTAGGGTGATTATGTGACATATAGACCTATCAAGCATGATAAAATATTTAAAAGAGAAGATTGTTACATGTTAACTCCACTTCGTCGGTATGATTTTAAAATGTGATTTAGGTTAAAAAGAATTAGAAAGGGAAGAGACTTACCGGTTTAGATTGTTAACAAGAGAGGGGGAAGCCTTCGGGGGTCGTGGTTTCGTCGGAAAGGCTTCGGTCGTCGAGCTTGGCTTACTACTCCACTTGGGTGTTTAACTCCACTTGGTACTTAAAGAGTTTGAGAGAATTTTGATAGAAATTTCAGAATGGGAGAGAGCTAGGGGATGGGGTGGTATTTATACTGAAGAATTTAGGGGTTGGGAATTAAAAATTGAATTAAAAGAATTAAAATTGATATTAAATGATGAATTGAATAGTCTCTGTTTAATTACAGGGAAATTAAACAGTGTGTAGGGTGTTTTTCGTCATCCCATTGAGATGGGAATACGCGCGCGCTTGTCGGGCGCATTACAGATTCGCCCAGCCTAGGGTAGGCTGGGGTTTTATTGATTGTGGGGATCCGAATCTCCGGAAGCCGCGGACTAAGCTGCCGTTAATTACCCCTCGCCTTTGGAGCGAGGGAACCTCCGATTGACGGGTTAAACTGGTCATGCGAACTCAATGTGCAGTGTTGTGTTTTGGAGGGGTTTTGGATATATCGGGGGCCCCGCAGAGTTTTACGGGGATCCCTTTACCCAGATAGCGGGCTGGGGGGTCAAGGGGCTAGCAGCCCCTTTGCGGGGTGCGGGGTGCAAGGCCGCGCCCCGGCCCAAAAAATTTTTGGGAGGGACAGTGTTATGGAGTGTGTGTGTATCTATACATATATATATATATATATATATATATGTATGTATGTATACATATATATATAAAAAAGGGAAAAAGCGCCCAAAGGACGCGTGGGGCCAGCGCCTTGAGCGCTGTGCGCTTAGGTGCTGTGCGCTTAGGCGCTAACGCGCCACGTGTTCGACACGTGGGCGCTGGACGCTTGAACGCTAGCGCACCACGTTTCGACACGTGGGCGCTTGGCGCTTGAGCGCTGGGTGCTTGAGCGCTAGCGCACCACATGTCGGCACGTGGGCACTTGGCGTTTGAGCGCTCGCGCGCCACGTGTCGGCACGTAGGCGTTGGGCTCTTGAGCGCTAGCGTGCCACGTGTCGGCACGTGGGCGCTGGGCGTTAGGCACTCGAGCGCTGGACGCTTGAGCGCTAGCGCGCCACGTGTCGGCACGTGGGTGCCGGACGCTTGAACGCAAGGCGCCCGGGCGCCGATAAGAAAAAAGGGCTTTTAGCCCCAGAAACTCCCGAAGGAGAAATTAGAGTGGAGTTGAACTCCTAAGATGTTTTGAAGCTGATGAAGAGCTTCTTCTTTTGAGCCCTAGCTCTTCCCCAAAGTGGGGTTTCTGGAGATGGGCCTCCTTCTTCCTTCTCTGTTGGCAGGATCTTGAAGATCAAGAAATATGCGATTTTAAAAATCTCTCCTTTCTGAGATCTGATGGAAGATCTGAGTTCCCCTTTGTGGGTTTTGTGGTGAAAAACTATTTCGTTTTATAAAAGGAAGAGTAAAACTCTTGATTTAATTCAAAAGAAAAAAAGAAGGTTTTAGAACCTTGAGGAAGAAGGAGATCACAGATCTTGATTTTATGGAGAGAGAAAAAGTTGTTGGGATATTTCATTATCTTTTCCTTTATAGGCTATACATTTTACATATAGCCCCTTGGGCTTCACAAAATGGCATTTTGCCTATCCCATGGCTCATGTGCCATTTCTTTTTGCACATAAGCCATGGGCTTTACAAAATTTTGCTTTATGCCCATTTTCTTACATTTATTCATAAAATAAAAATACAAGAAATACAACAAAATTATTTATTACAAAATTTTTATTTTGACATGGGGGGAGGCCGACCGCTTCATGTTTGGGCTCGCTCCGGGCATTGGCACACTTGACCTGGGCTTGGGCCCACCTGGCTTGGGGTTGACTTTGATTTTGACTTGGTCAACCGGGGTGTAAATTTTTACCCCAACAAATTGCCCCTCATCAATAAATGCACACCACACATGTGGGTCGTGTGCATGAAATTGATGGATCTTCTTTCATGTGGAGGCGACTTGATTTGGTTCCGGCTTTTGGGAAGCTGGCACTGCCTTTTTTACGACATGGACGGTCGATGCTGTCCTTTTAGCGACTTGGACAGTCGATTCTGCTGTTTTAGCGACGTGGGCGGTCGATTCTGCCCTTTTTTGCGACTTTGACGGTCGATGCTGCCCTTTTAGCGACTTGAGCGGTCGGTTCTGCCCTTTTTGCGACTTGGACGGTCGGTGCTGCCCTTTTAGCGACGTGGACGGTCGATGCTGCCCTTTTAGCGACGTGGACGGTCGGTTCTGCCCTTTTAGCGACTTGGACGGTCGGTGCTGCCCTTTTAGCGACTTGGACGGTCGATACTGCCCTTTTTGCGACTTGGACGGTCGGTGCTGCCCTTTTAGCGACGTGGACGGTCGATGCTATCCTTTTTGCGATGTGGAAGGTCGATGCTGCCCTTTTAGCGACTTGGACGGTCGATACTGCCCTTTTAGCAACTTAGACGGTCGGTGCTGCCCTTTTAGCGACGTGGACGGTCGGTGCTTGGCTTGCTGATTTGATGTGAATCGGGTTAATATCAGCATCGCTACACTGGAATATGGTACCAAGAGCGAGTCATCATCTGTCATGATAGGATTTGAAAATTGGTTTTTCCTTGGCATCAGTATCGCTACACTGGAATATAGTATCAGGAGCGAATCATCATTTGCGCTTGCTTATCAGGAAGCGATGGCTTAGGAGACAGGTTTTAGGTCCCTATCAGCTAAGACTTTTCAATTTTGTGAGCCGTAAGGGTCTTACAAAGCATTTTCTCCCTACGGGTCGTAAGGATCCCGTAGGTGTATTTTCTCCTTAGGAGTCGTGGGGACTCCTAAGTGTGTTGCTCCTTTGTGAGTCGTAAGGATCTCACACGGGAATTTTTTCCTCACAAAGTCAAGAGGACTTTGCGAGTGCATTTCATCTCTCTCTTATTTTTACGAGTCTGCGCCCTTTCGGGTTTTCATAAACTCACCGGCAGTCCTGCTGTTTTTACACACGGAACCCTTTCAGGTTTTCATCCGTACCCATTTTGCTTGTGGACATCCCTTCTTTTCTTCTTTTTTTTGGGACTTTGAATGTGGTCTCACCGGTAGAACTTGGGAGAGGTTGGGATTGTTTTACGCCCATGGATTGTATACGGTTTTGCAGGATGTATGATCCAGACCATAGGGCCGGAAACATTTCGGGACTTTGTTGGCATCTGCATCGCTGCACTGGAATATGGTACAAGGAGCGACTCATCATTCGCCGTTGGGGCATTCAGAGTTCGGTTGGCGTCTGCATCGTTGCACTGGAATATGGTATCAGGAGCGACTCATCATTCGCCACTTGGGGATTGGAGAGCGATGGCTTAGGAGACAGGTTTAGATCCCTATCACCTATGGCTTTTCAATTTTATAGGTCGTAAAGGTCCCATAAAAGCATTTTCTCCCTACGAGTCGTATGGATCCCATAGGTGCATTTTCTCCTTAGGAGTCGTGAGGACCCCCAAGTGTGTTTTTCCTTTGTGAGTTGTAAGGATCCCACAAAAGTTTGTTCTCCTCATGTATCGTGAGGACACATGAGTGGGTCTTCCAAAATGGAGCATAAGTCCAAGGGAGAAGACCGACCGTTGGACTGGTGATTGCGGTGGGGTATGGGTGTGATGAGAATTATTTGAGCCCGTGGATTGTATACGGTAGTCGATCTGGGGACTAACCGTAGGGCCGGGAGAATTTTGAGAAATTGGGTTTTGTTTGGCGTCTGCATCGCTACACTGGAACATTGTACCAAGAGCGACTCATCATTCGCCGTCTGGGGACTTGGAATTTGGATCTTGTTTGGCATCAGCATTGCTACACTGGAATAATGACAGGAGCAATTCATCATTTGCCCTGGGAGAACTTGGAATTTGGTTTTTGCGTCGGTATCAGCACCGATAACACTGAAGCGAAATGCCATGAGCGACTCATCATTTGCCGTTGCCTGTTGGGGAACGATAGCTTAGGAGACAGGTTTGGGTCCCTATCACCTAAGGCTTTTCAATTTTATGAGCTGTAAGGGTCTCATAAAAGCATTTTCTCCCTACGAGTCGAGAGGATCTCGCAGATGTATATTCTCCTTAGGAATCGTGAGGATTCCTAAGTGTGTTGCCCCTTTGTGAGTCGTAAGGATCTCACACAGAGATTTTCTCCTCACAAGGTCGAGAGGACTTTGCGAGTGTATTTCATATCTTTTCACGAGTTTGCGCCCTTTCGGGTTTTCACATACTCGCCGGTAGTCCTGCTGTTTTTACTCACGGAGCCCTTTCGCGTTTTCATCCGTGCCCGTTTTGCTTGTGGACATACCGTTTTTTTTACCGCTGGTGGGACTTTAAAATTAGTCTCACTGGCAGGATTTGGGAGAGATAGGGGTTGTCTACGCCCGTGGATTGTGTACGGTTTTGCAGGATGTATGATCCAGACCGTAGGGCTGGTGTGCTCAATTCGCCTGCGACTTGGAGCATTCACACGTGGTATTTCTTGAGATATCGGTCATTGATGGGTGGCATGGGCTTTTCTCCCTCGGCACTTATTAGTTGGTAGGATCCTCCGTCGAACACTTTCTCGATGACGTATGGTCCTTCCCAGTTTGGCTCGAATTTTCCCTTGGCATGTTGATTGGGGATGATCGGTCTTTTGAGCATCAACACCAATTCACCTTTCTTGAAAGCGCGGAGACGGGTCATCGTATCATAGGCCCATAACATTTGGGCTCGGTACAGCTCCAGATTTCGCTGTACTGCAAGCCTCTTTTCTTCGAGGGCGTCAAGCTCCTCCAGCCGAAAGAGGACATTTTCCTCCTCCGTCAATTCGTGCTGAACGGCCATTCTTAAGCTTGGAACTTCGACTTCGATGGGGAGGACCGCCTCCACTCCGAAGAGCAATGAGTATGGAGTGGACTGAGTTGGAGTACGGTGCGTGGTACGATATGCCCACAACGCCTCGTGAAGCTTGAGATTCCAGTCTCTCTTGTTGGCTGAAGCATTTTTCCTCAGGAGTTTGCATAGAGTCTTATTGAAGGCTTCGGCTAGCCCATTGGCCCTTGGATTATAGATGGAGGAATATCTTCAGTCTATCTTGTGTTGAGTAGCGAATCTAGAGACTTTGAAGCTCTTGAAAGAAGGCCCGTTGTCAGAAATGATTCTTCTTGGTGTACCGAAACGGTATAGAATATTATGCTGAAAGAATGTCAGAATATCTTCTTTCTTGAGTTCTTTTAGCGGGACAGTTTCAGCCCATCTAGAGAAGTAGTCTGTTGCAGTCAGTATGAACCGGTGGCCTTTGGATGACGGAGGATCAATTGGACCAACTATGTCGGTTCCCCAGACTTCGAAGGGCCACGACGCCACCGTAGGATGCAACGGATTGGGGTGCTTGTGAATGAAATCACCGTGAATTTGGCAGATATAACATTTCTTTGCATGCTCTCCGCAATCCCGTATCATGGTGGGCCAGTAATACCCAAGCCGTTTAATTTGAAGTCGCATCTTTGGGCCAGATTGGTGAGCACCGCAAACGCCAGAGTGAACTTCTTTCATGACTTTTTGGGCTTTGGCTGTTGACAGGCACCTGAGCCAGAGTTGGTCATATGACCTACGGTATAGCATGTCATTTACAAATACGTATCGGAGAGCTCTCTTCTTTAGCTGAACCCTCGCAGACCTTCCTTCGGGCAGCTTGTCGTATCGGAAGTACTCTATGAAGGGTTCTCTCCAATCGGACTCGTCTTGAACGATCGAAGCTTCTTCGGCGGGACTGCTCTTCTGTTCCGCGCTTTCCTCTTCTCGTAGAGAGACAGGGGGTAGAATTTGCCGGCTCCTGACTGTGATCAGAATTTCGTCCATGTCAGGATCAGCCAGCTCCTTGGCTAACCGAGCGAGTACGTCAGCCTTTCCATTCAACGCTCTAAGGACTCTCGTTAGTTCAATGTGAGTGAACCGTTTCATGAGTTCCACCACCCGGCTTCTGTACCGAGCTAACTCGGGTTTGTATATCTTATAGTCGCCGCTTACTTGGTTGACGAAAAGCTGGGAGTCACCGTAAACCCGTAGCAGAAGGATTTCCATTTCTATGGAGAGCTCCAAACCAGCTATCAGAGCTTCATACTCGGCCTTATTGTTTGTGCGAGGCTCGGTGTGAGCGAAAGAACGCCGTAGGGTTCCCATTGATGGCGTGATGAACACCAATCCTATCCCTGCTTTTATCACTGGGATGCTTAATTTACTGGAGGTCCTTATTGATGAGGCTCCATCGAAGTAGAGCTCCTAATATGGCTCATCTTTCTCGAGGTGCAGCACTTGTTCATCGGGTAACTCATAATTTAGCGGCGACCCTTCTGGTATAGGATGAGCGGTGAGGAAGTCTGCAAGAGCTCGCCCTTTCACTGCTTTCTGAGGAGTATAAACTATGTCAAACTCAAGTAACATGACAACCCATCTTGACATTCTACCGGCTAGGCTTGCTTTGGTCATCAAGTGTTTGAGTGGGTCGACCTTGGAGATCAGCATAACCCGATGAGCGAGCAGATAATGCCTCAGTTTCTTCACAGCAAATATCAGAGCCAGGCATTGCTTTTCGATCGGGGAATAGTTGTGTTCCGCCCCGACTAAAGTTCGACTGAGGTAGTAGAGGGCATTCTCTTTTCCCTCCTCGTTGTTCTGGGCAAGGAGCGCACCGAGTGACTCATCTAGCGCGGCAGTGTAGAGAATCAACAGTTTATTTAGAATAGGAGCGGCCAGCACTGGAGGGTGCAAAAAGTACTGTTTGATGCTTTCGAACGCTGCTTGACATTCGGCATCCCAGATAAAAGGAGCTCCTTTCTTCATAAGCTTTGAGAAGAGCCTACATCTCCCCGATAGATTTGAGATAAACCTTCGTATATAAGCAAGCTTGCCTTGAAACGATCTTAGCTGCGTCAAATTCTTCGGAGGGGGCATCTCCATGATGGCCTTTATCTTGGATGGGTCAACTTCAATCCCTCGATGTCGGACTATGAAGCCCGGGAATTTTCCCGATGACACGCCAAAAGCGCACTTCAGAGGATTCATTTTCAGATCGTACTCCCTCAGTCTGGTGAGAACGGTCCTAAGATCTTGAATGTGATCGGCCTTGGCTTTACTCTTAATGACCATATCATCAACATAACATTCGACGACCTTATGAATTAGGTCATCAAAGATATTGGTCATCGCCCTTTGGTATGTAGCACCTGCGTTCTTCAGTCCGAACGGCATCACCTTATAGAAATATATTCCGATCGGGGTTCGAAATGCTGTGTGTTTCTCATCCTCAGGCGACATCTTGATCTGATTATATCCCGACGAGCCATCTATAAAGGTGAACAACTCGTAATTTGAGGTGTCATCGACCATCATTTCCATGACCAGTATCGGAAAGTCGTCTTTAGGATATGCCTTGTTGAGGTCCCTGAAATCGACACAAATTCGGATCTGCCCATTTTTCTTCTTCACTGGGACTATGCATGTGATGAAGCCGGCATCGATAAGCTTCTTGGTTTCCTCGATGACCTTTTCTTCTAGTTCCCTTCTCATTCTTCGAGGAGCTTGTTTGACTGGCTTAGCATCAGGAGATATAGCCAGTTTATGCACGACCACTTCAGAGGAAAGTCCAGGCATTTCTTTATACGTTCACGCGAAGCAGTCGACGAACTCATGCAGCAGGGCGATTATCTGCGCTTTCATTTCCTCTGACAAGAGCGAGCTGATGTAGGTTGGCCTTGGATTATCGGGCGTTCCTAAGTCAATCTCGGTTAGCTCGTCAACGGTTTCTTGTCTGCCATCTTCGAGCTCTTGAGGAGCTTCTTCTGGTTCGGTTATCTCGTCATCATCATTTGATCTTTCGCTGGCTTCACCAACATGGATCATGTAGCATGCTTTGGAATCAGGTTGAATGAAGCCTATGCCCCGTCTATCTGGAATTCATCCATCGATGAGTGCTCGGACCTTGGGCGGATGCCATAGTCCTTCATAAAACTTTGCTTCGGACTCCATTTGATATAGCCGGCATCCGCACCTTTTGAAATATTCCTGCATCTCGGGTGCATAGTATCTGGGATTGAGGACGGCTCGTATGCCCCTCTCATATGGAAGGCACGCGATAAACCAATCGTCCGGGTGCACAACAGGATTTAACCCGTAAAACATGATGCCCTTCTGTCCACATTTTCTCCCGGGAACGTAGAAAGTTTTCAGCTGGTCCACGATAGAGACTGGCAATGCATCGAGCTCTTTGCACATCTGCTCCGGCACCCTTGTGACAGCTAGGGGCCCTTCTGCAATTTCAAAGGTCACTCGTAGTTTTGTTTGTTGCATAGGGGTCCAATCTGCATAGATGTTGCACGGCAGGTCCTCTTCCTCCGATTCTTCAGTGTCGCTGCCAAGGTGAGGGCGGACTTTGCTGCTAGATGGGACTTCAGTAACAGATTCGTCCGTATCACTGCCGAAATGATGGCGAGTTTTACGGAAGGACGGACTTCCAGCGTCGGACTCATCAGTGTCGCTACCGAAACGCGGGCGCACTTGGGCGTTTTTGCTTTTGAAGGTGACAGCCGGCTCAGATTTGCCTTTGAGTCTTGGGGCTACTCTATCCTCAGTCAGTTATGGCTTAGCATTTTGGTGGTTCATAAAGTACCGAGAATCTTCATATCGGACTTCATGCACACCGAACGGCTGGATGTCTCCGTCAATGCGTCTTTCTTCGCCATTTTTAGTATACTTCATGCATTGATGGAGAGTTGACGGGACAATGCCGTAATCGTGGAGCCACGGCCATCCCAAGAGAACCTTATAAGACGTGTCGGCATCGATCACATATATCTTAGCTTCAGTTTGCAGATCCCCGAATTTGATTGGCAAAGCTATAGACCCCAGAACTTGCTGGCAGTTCTGATTAAAACCTTGAATGACAATCCTTTCCCTTGACGGGTGTCGGACGTCCATTGACAAGCTCTTCAGTGTCCGCAAGTTCATGACGTTCACTGAGGACCCCGGATCAATCAATATGCGATTAATCCGATCTCTATCGCTGTACCCGGTCACGTAAAGCGGCCGATTATGCTCAGTCGTTCCCAGTAGCAAGTCTTCATCCTTAAACGTGACTGCAGCGGCTTGCAAAGTGTACTGAGCTTCTTTCATATTAATTTCCGCAAAGCGAGCCTGATACCGCTCAGGGTTTTGTAGAGCATGAATGAGAACATCTCTAAGCTCTTGAGATAGAACCAAGGCATCGTAGATGCTAAGGAGAGACGAAAGCTTTCGGAGGTGATCCAAGACATTATAATCTACTGGGGAAGGACTCGAATCTTCATGAGAAAGTTCTCCGCCATCTTCTTCATTAGCGACTTGTTTTTCCTTCCCTTTTGGGGCATTTCCCTGATTTGGCGGTAGAGCCCTGCCGCTTCTGAGCTGGACTTGATTGGCCTTTGTGGTGAGCTCCTCGTCCTCTTCGGGAAAACAGAGATCCTCCTCAGAGTCGCTGCCCAGAGGGATGGCGTAGCAGGTCACTATAGGGATCTCTTCATTGGAGCCTTCTTCCAACTCCTCCAAAATCTCCGCTGCTTCTACGGGGAAGAACTCTTTCAAGTGAATTAGAGTTCTTTCTTTCAGTTCATAGTCTTCGAGGGAATCGATATATTTTTGAATGGTCGATCTCCCTGTAGACTCTTTTTCGTGCCGAGCTGCACTTTTCTTCTTCTTGAGCTTCTTGGATTTTGAGCCTGATGGAGCCGCAGTGGCAGCTGGGCTGGTAGGCTTCTTCTGTCCTTCCCCTTCCGTCCTGGGCTCTTTCCGAAGTAGCTTTATCATCTTTTTCGTCTTATTAGATATGTGCGTACTCCACGGAGGCCGCGGTGAGTCCATTTCATTTCTCAGGGTAGCGGGTTCGACTGTCTTTTCCCAAAAAAGTTTCAGTTTCTGCCTGTTAAAGTTGGTGGTTGCAACTTGATTGTTCACCAACACGCTTTTGGACAGCTCGATCTCTCCATCCTTGTACTGCTTCTCAACCCAGTCTTTGAAGATATAGCAATTCTCGATCGCATGGCTTACTACCCGGTAGTACGGGCAATACAGGGGATTGTCGGTCATTTTTGCTTCTTGAGGTCTTTTCGACTCTGGCAATTGTAGACCGTTGTTCAAGGCATCTTTAAATATCTTGCAGACCTTGTCCCTTCTGAAAGAGTAAACCTTGTTCTTCTTCTCCTCTAGGGAAGGCCCATCTCCACCCAGCAATGGCTTTCGAGACCGGCTGGTTTTGGATTCACTCGCCCTTCGCTTTTCTTCATTGTCGGACGCATTGAAGACATTGGTACTGCTGGAACTCCCGCTTCTACTGTTGTCATCCCGCTTGCTTTTCCAAGTCTTGTGTCACGCCCCGCTTCCCAGAGTGCGCTAAAATAGGCACGTGACATAGCCAACCATGCTACCTGTGGATAGGAAAAATCCTTCCACAGTCACATTACGGCTCTAGAGATATCAAGAACATGAAAGTAAACTAAACTATCTAGTACATGTCCATAAGCCAGAATAAACGAGTCAAGAAATAATAATATGCGGAAGCAAAAGATCCAATAAATAAAACACCTGGAAAGTAAAACTGGATACCAACAAGATCCTCACCGCTCAGTCTAACAGCGGCAATGCTCCTGATCAGTCCGCAACAAAGGTAGAGGATCTGGACCATGCAAAACCCAGACGTCAGCGCATCATAACATCAAGCAATAATATATAAACAGGGTAGCAAGACATGCAAGTATGATCATAAATGGTAAGCAGGTGTAACAACAATATAAATCAGGGCAGTGAAAGGTAGTGTGCAGTGAGTAATCTAAACTAGTCTATTGGGTTAACTACTCTCAAGTCCTTGAAATCAATTTGATGAATCATCGATATAACTCAATAGTATCCCGTGCGTGCCCGGGATCACGGTGAAGATTCTTGGGCTGAAACCGAGACATGCCGCTAGGCACTAAAAGGAAAAGGGTAACAATGAATGATGTCCATGGCATCATCCCAAGGCTGGCCTAGCCTCTAAAAGGTAATGGATAACGATGTATGATGTCAGCAGCATCATCCCAAGGCTGGCCTAACCTCTAAAACTGATCAGTAAAGGTAGCGAACTGTCGAGTTACAAGTCAGGTTTCATCATTGATTTCCCCATACCCCCAAGTTATATGTGTTCAAGTCATGTATTAAATAATCTAGAGCTAATACCAACACAGGATCAGGCAGGTACAGGTTTGTCTGGATAGACAACAGGAACGGTCCGTAAGGACAAAAGGGTCAGGTTTGTTGGCATTAGACACAAGATCAGGTAACAGGTAAAGCCATGGTATATCAGGTTAAGTCAAGTAATGTATAAATGTGTCATGTCATGTCAAGAGTTGCACGGTACCATGTCGTGTCAAGTAGTAGGTGTAACAAGTCATGTCAGGGTGCTCCAAATGTCATGTGGGTGCTCATAATCAAACTAGCATAAGCATGGGTATACAAAACAAGCATGTGGTACTAATGGAACAATAAAATGTAACCTTGTAATGTGAAATGCAATCAGGTACAGATTAAGGTATATAGATGCACAGTTATGATTAGGGTTAAGATTAGAGTTCCAATACTAATTAAACTACAATTTATCTAATGTGGAATGCCAAAATTATAATATAATATATTCAAGTGATCTATGGATGCAATAATATGTATACTAGACGAGATGGATGCAAACGGGTGTTTGATCAGTGATAAACTATTTAAAGAGTAGTATGGGCTAGGTAAATATAATAGCATGTAGTAAGTTTTACTTGCCTCGGAATAAAGGGTGATATGCAGGCGGCCTGGTGCGACATGACACGATACGGTGTGTGAAACGGCACGACACGGTACTGGGTCTAGTCGCGATCTGGACACGATCTGGTGGTGGTCTGGTCGCGATCTGGATACGATCTAGTGCATGGTCTAGGCACGATCTGGATACGATCTGGACACGATCTGGTGGTGGTCTGGTCGCGATCTGGAAACGATCTGGTGCATGGTCTGGACGTGATCTGGACACGATCTGGTGGTGGTCTGGTCACGATCTGGACACGATCTGGTGCATGGTCTGGGCACGATATGGACACGATCTGGTGGTGCTCTGGTCGCGATCTGGAGATGATCTGGTGCATGGTCTGGGCGCGATCTAGAGACGATCTGGTGGTGGTCAGGTCACGATCTGGACACGATCTGGTTGCGACACGGTCGTGACATGGAAATGGTGATGGTATGATTTTGGAATTGTAGTGGTACTGTGGTGATGGTATGGTTCGTCCGGATGGTCGGCGGCGGCATGGCTCCGGCGACGGTCGGAAACCGAGAATGTAGAAAGAGAAGAAGAAATTGTAGGAGAAGAAGAAGAAGAAGAGGAAAGGAAGGGGCTGGTGCTCTGGGGTTGCTGTTTGGGGACAGAGGATGTGGCAAGGGAGTCGTCGATGACGATGATGGGTCATCGACGGCGAGGTCCCCGGCAAGGCAGCGAGGGTTTCGAGTTCAGGTAGTCGGGTGTGCAGGGTTCTGGTCGGGGGTGAAAAGAAGCGGAGGTGGTAGTGTGGTGTCGGGGAGATAGGGATGCCGACGAGGCAGAGGCGGCGACATCGACGAGGGCAGAGGCGGCGACAAGGAGGTGTAGGCGATAATAGTTGCAGGCTCGGGGAAAAAGGTTCTGGGGTTGGCGAGAGCGGGAGAAGAGGAAGAGGAGATGAGAGGAGGAGATGGGCGAGGGGAGGCCGACAAGGTCGGAGCTCCAGGCGCCGGTGATGGGTTGGAGGGTGTTCTCGGTTTGCAGGCGTCATTGTTCTTGGGCCGGGGTGAAGGTTTGCAGAGGGGGAAGAGAGGAAGTGATGGAGGTGGTGGTTGTAGGTTGCCGACGGGGTGGTCGGCGGCAGTGGCGAGCACGAGGGCGTGGGTTTGCGGAGGAAGCGGCGGGAAAGTGAAAATGAAAAATAAAAGAAGAAGAAGAGAGCAGAGAGAGAGAGAGTCAGAGATAGATTAGGATTTTATAAAATATATTTTGTAGTTATAATAGTTTAATATAATATATAGAATATTTTATTAGTTAAAAGAGATAAAGAATACAATATTATAATATTAGCCCGTTTTGAGATTTTGGTAAATACAAACTTACTCCGAAAGACGCCCCGGTCGGGTCTAAAATTTCAGATTTAAAATATGAACAATATATGCGTCTTCCAAATTTCAAAATGAATGCTCTGGTAACGAAAATGCATACCCCCAAGAACGGATGCACGTACGTGCGCATAGCCATCCAAACACGTCCGTTTCACTGAACGGGACGAGAACAAGATGCGCGGATGCTACCACGGAGTTAGAGGTATCATGCAAGCCATGTTATGTAATTTTAAAATATTTTCTGTGACTTAAAATGTTATATGGTAAAAGATGCCATGCCAGGTAAAATGCCAGTATGCGATAAAGTTGAAAATGCACAAGTCTACATAACAAGTCAGGGTGATTTATAAATATGAATCAAACAAGTTTCAAGCAAGCGGGTCGGGTCAAATGCAATGTAAAGTGTAAAATACCATTCGCACCCACAATACGTTAAATCAAGAAATACCACGAATAAAGAAATACGAGAACTGGAATTGGTACAAATGAACTCGGGTGTTACATCTTGTCTCTCTGAGAGTCTGGCGGGGACTCTTGCTTCGAGCGTTCCAGCATTTGGACTTTCTTGGTTAGCTCCTGAAATGTCTTGAGACCTGCTATACACAAAAATGGGACCATCCAATTGCTGAGGTTCCCAATGAGAAGGCTGACAGACTGGTCCTGCTCCAGCGGCTGTTCGCACTTGACCGTGAGATTACGCCATCGGGCGATAAAGTCGGTGTTGCTTTCATTCTTCCCCGGCTTGGTCCTCATAAGGTCGGCAATGGAGATTTTATCACTGACACTTATGAACCTTTGCCGAAACAGAGACTCCATTTGGGCAAAGGTAATGACGGACCCGTCTGGTATGCTCGCGTACCAGTCGAAGGCGACACCGGTCAAGCTGTTGACAAACTGACGAAGAAGGAGCGCGTCATTGCCCCCTGTATTTCCGCACGAGGCTTTGAAGTGGGCGACGTGCTGATTTGCATTCCTCGTTCGGTCAAATCTTCCGAACTTAGGAATGACGTAACCGCTCGGAAACTCGATCAGATCGTACTGTGCGAGATATGGCCGCCCGCTACTGCCAATTTCTTTCTGAGCTTCAGCTTCAGCCACCAATGTTTTAACTTTTCTTGGAGACCAAATCCATTATCCGATCTTGTGTTAACGGGATAGTGCTATCTGGGGCCAAGGCGTCCCCAGAAGCGGAATGTGGCCGGCTTTCGTGCGGCTCGACCAGCCTTGGACCCAAAGGAACAGGCATTGGCTGCTTCGGATTGTCATCACCCGGCTAATGAGTAGCGACTTGTGCTTGATTGGGGACGCTCGAGCAGTTTGAGCCATAAGCTGCATCACAACGTTCGTTAGGTCATCGATCTTTGAATAGAGCTTTGCCATCTCTTTATCTTTGCTCTTGAGCTGTTTTCGAAGCTCTTGAAGCAGTTCTTGGTCCGCAGTCCTGGGGCGGAAAGTCGGCTCTTCCTCGCTTTCCGAGCTTGACTCTGCATGGACCGAGGGGTACTTCTGCCTATCATCCTCATCAAGAGGGTTTTCTTCATCCAGCGGAGGCGGATGTTCTTGGGTAGCAGCAACCACATTCAAGCCAAATTGGGCTTGGGATGTTGTGGCCCCCTCCTTGCTTTTGCTGCGAAGGTTGTCGCTGGGGCGCCCACCCGCCATATAGACCATATGGATAACATAGCCATCCGTCTTTTTATTATCGGCAACTGATTTCATAGATTGCTGTCTTGACCCCCCTCCCCCCCCCCGGTTTCGGTAGCGGGCAGTCGATTGAAGGCGGCTGGCCTGACCAGATTCTTGAATGGTGCTGGCGCTTCTTTTCTGGGTTTGCCCCGCTGCTTTCGTGCGGCACAGAGCGCCTGATAGACTCTTGAAGAGACAGTGTCATACTTTTTCTGTTGGGGCCGGGACACGTCTCTTTGTAGCGACATTCGGACCGCTGTCTTCTTGATTCTGGCGGTCATGGTATTTTTCTGAACCCACTTCAGAGGTTCGAAGGAATTGCTGATTTTTACGGCCGACTCAACCGTCATCACAGAGTAACCCTGCTCTTGGAACTTCACAAGATTCCACTTGTCCGAAGCCCTGGCCCTCTTGTTGGCTCGATACCTGAGCCGCTTATGCCTTAACTTTTCTGATTTGAGCGCTTGGCAGGTTCCGGCTCTTCGGGAAGCCACCATAGACCGGGCGATGGAGGGCATTTGAGATACACCTAATTGTGCATTTGTTGGAGTCATCGCCTGGGCTCGTCCGCAACGTTTGATGTTGCCCTTTGTACCGGAAGTCTTGCCCCCAGCTGGAGAACCAGAAAGTCGTTCAGACACCGTCTTAAGTTTCGGTTGTGGTGCCTTGGCGATCACGACATTCGGCCTCTTGCCCCTTGAGACCGGCTTGGCCACCTGTTTCGCCGGGATTTCTGCCAGATGAGCGCTTCCGGAAGGATAGATGATGACGGAGCCAAACTGGCGGGGCAGTTCCTCCCACTGTCGACTGAGGCTTGCGGGGAGAACCACACGAGCATTGACCTTGACCACATACGGGATCGGGGTCACGTTGGAAGCTGAATTCTTCTTGGGAGACATTGTCGTCGAAAGTTGATTGCTGCACAAAAAAAAACATCATTTCAGTATAGGCAATCGATATGTATATTGATTGAGTTCGCATGAACGTTTAACCCGAAATATGGGAGGAGAGAAAGGTCCCACCGGGCGTGCCAGAATCTGTAGGGTGTTTTTCGTCACCCCATTAAGATGGGAATACGCGCGCGCTTGTCGGGTGCATTACAGATTCCCCCTGCCTAGGATAGGCTGGGGTTTTATTGATTGTGGGGATCCGAATCTCCGGCAGCCACGGACTAAGCTGCCGTTAATTACCCCTCGCCTTTAGAGAGAGGGAACCTCCGATTGACGGGTTAAACTGGTCATGCGAACTCAATGTGCAGTGTTGTGTTTTGGAGGGATTTTGGATATATCGGGGCCCCGCAGAGTTTTACGGGGGTCCCGCTACCCAGATAGCGGGCTGGGGGTCAAGGGGGCTAGCAGCCCCCTTGCGGGGTGCGGGGCAGCGCCCCGGCCCAAAAAGTTTTTGGGAAGGACAGTGTTGTGGAGTGTGTGTGTATCTATACATATATATATGTGTGTGTGTGTGTGTATACATATATATAAAAAAGGGAAAAAGCGCCCAAAGGACGCGTGGGGCCAGCGCCTTGAGCGATGTGCGCTTAGGCGCTAGCACGCCACGTATTCGACACGTGGGCGCTGGGCGCTCGAGCGCTAGCGCACCACGTTTCGACACGTGGGCGCTTGAGCGCTAGCGCACCACGTGTCGACACGTGGGCGCTTGGCGCTTGAGCGCTAGGCGCTCGAGCGCTAGCGCGCCACATGTCGGCACGTAGGAGCTGGGCGCTTGAGCGCTGGGCGCTTGAGCGCTAGCACGCTACGTGTCGGCACGTGGGCGCTCGAGCGCTGGCGCGCCACGTGTCGACACGTGGGCGCTGGGTGCTTGAGCGCAAGGCGCTCGGGCGCCGGTAAGAAAAAGGGGCTTTGAGCCCCAGAAACTCCCGAAGGAGAAATTAGAGTGGAGTTGAACTCCTAAGATGTTTTGAAGCTGATGAAGGGCTTCTTCTTTTGAGCCCTAGTTCTTTCCCAAAGTGGGGTTTCTGGAGATGGGCCTCCTTCTTCCTTCTCTGTTGGCAGGATCTTGAAGATCAAGAAATATGCGATTTTAAAAATCTCTCCTTTCTGAGATCTGATGGCAGATCTGAGTTTCTCTTTGTGGGTTTTGTGGTGAAAAACTATTTTGTTTTATAAAAGGAAGAGTAAAACTCTTGATTTAATTCAAAAGAAAAAAAAGAAGGTTTTAGAACCTTGAGGAAGAAGGAGATCACAGATCTGGATTTTTTGGAGAGAGAAAAAGTTGTTGGGATATTTCATTATCTTTTCCTTTATAGGCTATACATTTTACATATAGCCCCTTGAGCTTCACAAAATGGCATTTTGCCTATCACATGGCTCATGTGCTATTTCTTTTTACACATAAGCCATGGGCTTTACAAAATTTGGCTTTATGCCCATTTTCTTACATTTATTCATAAAATAAAAAAACAAGAAATACAACAAAATTATTTATTACAAAATTTTTATTTTGGCATGGAGGGAGGCCGGCCGCTTCATGTTCGGGCTCGCTCCGGGCATTGGCCCACTTGACGTGGGCTTGGGCCCACCTGGCTTGGGGTTGACTTTGATTTTGACTTGGTCAACCGGGATGTAAATTTTTACCCCAACACAGTGCAGGAGAGTAGAGGGGAGCTGAAGAGGCGTGTGTGCAAAGCACGAAGGCAAACGGGGCAATCTGGATCGTCGGTAGCGGTTTTTGGGGCAATTCCGGCGGTTGGATCTTAGTGGTTTGCCTCGAGATTCATGCCACGTGTTTTAATCTGTGTTTATTCCTCATTATGCCTGTTGGATTTTTCTGAAACCTTTCGATTCTCCGTGAATTGCACGTGCAACTCTTGGATTTCCGAAAAATTAAAAAGAAAAATCTTAAAAATAATTGGGACTGATGTGAATCGAATACACAGGCTATGTCACAGCAGTGTGAGGCTTAACCAGTGAGTTACAAGTTGTTTCTTGATATTGTTAAACAAATTTAATTTATAACTCCACAACAACCTGAAATACCCTTTGTATACAATAAACAAATAATTTTGTACAGAGATTTCAGAGTCGTTACACCATTGCTAATCCTTTTCAGACGTCTGTTTGGTTGAACTTTTGACGTCTGATAACGGCTCTTTTTGATTGATTTGATTTATAACGGCTAGTTTTTCTTGAGTGGTATTTATTGAGAATTGCTTTGGGTTTTGAACAGCCAACAAAATAATTTTGAGATATTCCAAAGCCTTTTTGTCATCTATTGTGATAGAAAAAACATGATTTTGATTATCCTTTCTCTCACACACTCAAAAAATCAAAGAGCTTAATTTGATTATTCCATACCCATTGAGTATTAGTTGTAAGCTTTAAGAGAAACTCCTTTGAGGGTATTATGCTTTATTGTAAACCATTTTCTTACCTATGTGTAAGGTTTTGAGTGTAAGAGGGTCCTTTGTAAGAGAGAAAAGTGAAAGAAGTTTTTCTTTCTTTGTGTGAAGATCCTTGAATGCAAGTGTGCCTTTGTAAGGAAGGAGAACTTGTTGATCTCGGTGGAGACGTGGTGTAAAAAGTTGCGAGTGTGCAACATGTTGTCTCGGTGGAGACGTGTTTTAGTGGAACGGGCTCGTATGCCTAAAGATAGAGGACTAGGGAATCATCCGAACCTCTCTAAACAACTCGTGTTTGCGTTTGCTATTTCTTTCTCTTGCTTTAGATTTCAATTGCTTAAATAGAAATTACATGCTCAACACCTTTTGGCTCTATATGCTCTTTACTTACTTGATTGCTATATCTATTGCTCGCTATATGTTTATGTGTTCACAATTGTAGATTGCTTAGCCTCTTATCCTTATTGGTATATCATTTGCTTAAGTTTTGCAATTGTTTTTGATTGGCAAGTGTAGTTTGTAGATTTTTTATTTGAGAGTATTGGTAACCTTTTCCTATTCACTCCTCCACTCTAGGAAAACTTTCAAGGAAAAGCCAATAAACATTGCGCAAGTAAATCTTGCAAGGCAATGCACGTGCGCACTATCAGGCCGTGTGCACTATCTTGCAGTGCGCAATGGCACCACGATGAAGCATGCGCTCTTGATAAATAATTAAATCTTTATTTAGAAGAAAATCTTCTGTTATTAACAAACTTAACAAATTAAATCAAATTAATTTGGGATAAAAGATACAACGGTGTGCATGTGCCCTAAATTGATATGAATCAATTAAAATAAAAACAAACAAACCCTAACTTTTTATCTCTTATAAATAGGAACCCCCTTCTCAAAGAAAAAAGGACACACAGAGATCTCCCTTGAAATCGTCATCATCTTCATCAACCGAAGCTCTCAAAATAAGAAAAATCTCTTCTCAAAATCCCAAAACCGTAGCAACAAACTAGGTAAAAGTAAAGAGAAAAATTTCTCTTCTTTATAAAAAATTTCGCTTTTCTTTGAATCTATTGATTCACCATTCATAAGATAAAAAGATCTTAGAGTTGATCCTTCTCTTACAAAAAGTTTCGACTTTTATAAGAGATAAATCTTAAGATCTAAGAATTTGAGTAGAACCTACATAAAAGTGTTTCGACACGTAAAAGATCAAATCTTTTGCTTCTTGTTGAGTTTCGTCTCCTTTGAAAATTATAACTTTCCTAAAAAAAATTGGATGCATCATATTAATGCACTCCAAAAATGAAAATAAGAGAGACTTTGATCTTTTTGAAAGTCAAAAATTTCCTTAAAACATAGTGCCCCATAACTAAGAGCGCACTCTATTGACTTGCGCATCACGTGCCATACACGTGAATGCAAGGGGGAAATAATGTCTATGAAGAAGTGTGCATTACGTTCCATATATGTGAGCGCAAGTGAAGAATATCGTCTATGGAGACATGCGCATCACGTGCTATACACGTGAGCGCAAGATGGAGAATATCGTCTAAAAGACGTGCACATCACGTGCCATACACGTGAGCGCAGGTGGAAAATATCATCAATAAAGAAGTGTGCATCACGTGCCACACACGTGAGCACAAATTGAAAGCATGCCCCATGATGAAAGTCGCATCCCGTGCTATGCACGTGTGCACACCTTCAGAGGAGATGCATGCGCATCATATGCGATGCATATGGGCACCCCTAAATGCGCATGCGAACATGAACAACAAGCCATTGCTTGAAGACTTAGTCAAATAAACTAAGTATTGAAGCTTATACTTCCTATATGTGATCTAATGATAAAAAAAACCCTCTTATCTAAGTTAATCTTAGTCCAATATAAGACTAACGATCCTTAAGCTGAGCCCATATGCTTGTAAATTCTCTAAATTGAACTTATTCTAATATAAGACTAACGATTCTTAGCTAAAGTCCTAAGTTGACCTTAGTCTCAAATAAGATTAATGTCCTTTAGTTGAAACTCTAAGTTGATCATAATCTAAAATAAGACTAACGATCCTTAAAACAAATGTCCCCTGAACTGAAGTACCACACTCATGTGAGAAATGCAGCCTAAGTTCAATACCAAATCTAACATGTATGGATTTGGACCAATCCGCGTCCAGTGAACGACGACATAAATTAGTCTCCGTATACAATATAACGGCAACCCAAAATAAACAAACCATAACACGACAACACAAAGGAATAAACTTGGAGTGTAGAAAGTTGTTATCGTTTGCGATAATGTAATTAATTGCAGGGGCTTGCGTATGCAAGAAAAAGCGTCCCCACAATCAATAAACCTCTCATCCGTGAGAGAGAATCTGAAAGTCAGCTACATCAGTCGCATCCTTCCAAACCTCCGATATACGGTGCCATAAATCAATTTGGTATTTTCGAAGAGGTGGATGGATATGTTCCAAATAGAACATGCCCCAGATTCAGGCTGGACGCGCTCCCTGCACCTCTGTCCGATTTCTGGCGGTAAATAGGTACGTAAAATCCTGTTGATTTCCAAAATAGACCATCTCGATGACAAGAGTTGTTCTAACTGGAAGACTGGTTAAATGGACGCTTGTTTCTCCCAATCAGAGAGCAAAGCTTTATTCAAAATTTGAAATTTGAACTGAGGAAGCACCTCATGAGAGCGCTCGCGCCAAGAGCGCCAGCGCTAAGAGTCAAAGACTATGAGGCAGCGCCTCACATGCAAAACACGAAAGCGCTAGCGCCAAGAGCGCCGGCTCTAAGAGTCAAAGACTCTGAGACAGTGCCTCACGTGCAAAGCACGAGAGCGCTAGCGCCAAGAGTGCCAGCGCTAAGAGTCAAAAGACTCTGAGATAGCGCCTCACGTGCAAAGCACGAGAGCACCAGCATTAGAAGTAAATTTTCTCCACCCTTGGATCAAAGATTCAACGAAGATGATAAATCATTAAAGCACAGAATCAAATTCTGACTGGGGAAATACTCCTCAAATCTTTCTAAACAAGAAAGATTGTGCTCTGTAAATCAGACCACCGTTGGATCAAAGATTCAATGGTGATTAAACATCACAAAGATACAGAATAAGTTCTGTATGGGAAAATATTTTTCCAATCTTGCTAAAAACAAGAAAGATGTCTTCTGTAAAACAGAAGCCCTTGGATCAAAAATCCAATGATGTGAAACATTCCCAAATCAATCAGAGATCTCTCAATAAGAGATTTCCTTAACTAATTCAACAATTCAGCCTCCCCTATATAAATGACCCAAGACTTCAAGTCTTGAACAGAAGAACCCCTCCCCCCCCCCATAAACTTTGAGTTCTTAAAAAAAAAAAGAGCAAGCTCTAAGAAGAAGAATTTTCTTCAAGGTAAAATAACAATAAGTGAGATCATAGCATCTCCTCTATATTTGAGAGTTTAACTCTCACATCAGAATAACTTAGTTTTTTTCCAGATCACAGATCTATAAAACAAAGTCTTTCATGAAAAAAAGAGAGATCATAGCATCTCCTCCACATCTAAGAGTTTAACTCTCACATCAGAAGAACTTAGTTCTTTTTCCAGATCTCAGATCTATATGAAAATGTCTTTCACAAGGGAGAACCAAATTCTCAGAGAATTGAATGGGGCAGAACGAAAAACTCAGTGCTTAGCACTCAAATCTGGCGCTCAGCGCCGAGCGCTCCACATGCTCCTCACGTGGGCGCTATTTGATAAAGAGTGCTTAGCACTCAAATCTGGCGCTCAGCGCCGAGCGCTCCACCTGCTCCTCACGTGGGCGCTATTTAATAAGAGCGCTCAACGCTCAAATGCTGGAGCTCAGTGCCAAGCGCTTCACGTGAGCGCTACTTAACACAGAGCGCTCTGCGCTCCTCAAGAAGAGCCTAGCGCCATGAAGAGTGTTCAACACTCATAAAAAACAAAAAGAAAGTGGGCGTCAGTATCACATAAATTTTTAGCATTATATGCACAGAGAAAGGACTGTGTTCTAGCAAGTGTCTAACACTTTATAAAAAAAGAGAAATGACAAAGACTAAGTGGGCTGAGCCTAAAGTTGGCTAAACCCCAAAATCGACCGAGCCTATAGGTCTTCTTCTAAATTGGACTTAGTCCCAAACTAGGCTATCAAATCTTTGATGAATATTTATTGGCTCAAGGGTACATCTCTCCATACCTCTGATATATGTCGTTATAATTCTTCAACGTTTTCAGAGGGGTGGAGGGTCTCAATAACCAATAATTCTTGGTATACCCCCCAAACCAACAACCCAGTAGACCGCAACGTCCTTAAAACTAAATTGCGGACCGCAACGTCCTTAAAACTAAATTGCGGACCGCAACGTCCCTAAAAACTAAATTCCACGGACTATGATGTCCTTAAACTTTGGACCGCAATGTCCTTAAAACTAAACCCTTTAGACCGCAATGTCCTTAAAACTAAATTGCGGACCGCAACGTCCCTAAAATCTAAATTATGGACCGAAATGTCCTTAAAACTAAATTGCGGACTGCAACATCCCTAAAAACTAAATTGCGGACCGCAATGTCCCTATAAACTAAAGAAAATCCTGTTGAGTAGATTTTAGTCTAAAATTAGACTAACGTATCCTCAACAAGCGTTTGAGTTGATTTTAATCTAAAACAAGATTAACGATCCTTAAACAAACCCAAATCTAAGAAAATACGGATTTGGACTAATCCACGCCCTACGGGCGACAACATAAATTAGTCTCCGTATACAATCCACCGGCAACCTAAAACAAAACAAACATACACAACACGAAGTGATAAACTGGAGAAGGAGAAAGTGGTTATCGCTACGCGGTAACGTAATTAGCTGCAGGGGCTTGTGCCTGCAGGAAAGAGCGTCCCCGCAATCAAAAACCCCTCATAAATGAGGGAGAATTTGATGAAGTCTGCTACAATGGCCGCATCCGTCCAGACCTCCGATACATGGTGCCATAAATCAACTTGCTATCTTCGGAGAGGTGGACGGATAAAACCAAAAAGCATATGCCCTCCAAAATTCAGGCCGGATGTCCCAACGTCCCGGTCGCGTCTTTCGGCGGTGAACAGATTCGGGACTTAGAATTTGATACCGATTTAGGTATCAGTATCGCTACAACTGGGATATTGCCATGAGCGAATCATCATTTGCCTTTGTCGATTTAAACAAAGATGGCTTAGCAAATATGGTTAGAATCCTGTCGACTAAGGCTTTTGACTTTATGAGCCGTAAGGGTCTCATAAAGGTGTTTCTCCCTACGAGTCGTGAGGATCTCGTAGGTACGTTTTCTCCTTAAGAATCGTGAGGATTCCTAAGTATATGGTCTCTTATAAGTCGTAAGGATCTTGCAACGTTGATTTTAATAGAATTTAAAATCATGTACATACCCCCAAAAGGTAATTAAAAGACAGGCAATAGCTGACTTCCTAGCTGCACATCCAATCGCAGATGATTCTCTACTCAGTTGTGAGCTCCTAGACGAACATGTCTTGAACATAGTCATTGCCAAAGAAGATGTTGGCATAGAAATGATTGTTGGGAAATGTGCTTCTATGGAGCCTTTTCTATAAGAGTCGATAATAACAGCTTACCTAAGGTCCAGGCAAGGATCAGGTTGATTTTTGTCACTTCAAAGGGAGGGATCTTGTGCTATTCCATGGCCCTATCAGATTCAAGAACCAACAACGAAGTAGAATATGAAGTGCTTCTTGCCAGTCTTGAAATAGCCATAAATATAAAGATATGAAATATCCGTATCTATGGAGATTCACGGTTGATCAATCAAGTCAACGGCGAATATAACATATACAAGACAGAAATCTCCAAATATGAGAAGAAAGTTCAAAAACTACTAAAGCAAATCCATATGTTCATGCTGGAAAATATTCCCCGAATAGAGAATAGCAAAGCTTATGCTCTCGCCAAATTAGCAAAGGAGTTAACTGATGAAAATAATGATGAAGTAAGAATAACAGACCAAATAGAAAGATAATAGCACCGTTTGAATCTCTTGAAATATTAGCCGAAGGCAAACCAAACATGATAGTAATGACAGTCGAACAAGAAGAAGATTGGCGTCAGATATTCATCGTCCACTTGAAGTACAAGAAGTTCCCTGAAGATAAATCACAAGGATAGCAACTCGTGAAGATAGCGTTGTCATATGCATATGTCAGCGACACCCTGTATCGAAAATCCTTCGACCAATTATAGGTAAGATGCCTTGGTCCTGAACAATCCAGATGGGTTGTAAGTGAAGTCCATGATGGCATCTGCAGTGCTCACCAGCTGGACCAAAAACGATGCCATGCATGTCAAATACATGGTGATTTCATTCATCAACACCCAAACCCTCTACATCCAACTGTGGCATCATGATCGTTTGAGATGTGGGGAACTGATATAGTCAGCCCTATTGACCCTCCATCCTCTGGAGGACACATGTTCTTCCTTACTACCACCAACCACTTTATGAAGTGGGCTGAAACTATAGAACTTAAGGAAGTGAAGACAGAAAATATCTTACGCTTCTTTAAGAAAAATGTGATATACTGTTGTGGTGTCCTATGGCGTATTATCTCCAACAATGGACTGGCACACAAAAGCTTCAAAATTAGTTGTTTCATCGATCAGCACAGAATAGATTGGAGATATTCATCCATCTATAATCCGCGTGCTAATAGTTTAGCTGAGGCGTTCAACAAAACCCTCACAAAGCTATTGAATAAGATGGTCTATAAAAATAAAGAGACTGGTATGAGAGATTACCTGAAGCTTTATGGGCGTACTGTACCACATATAGGACGGCCACCAAAGCAACTCCCTACTTACTGGTATTTGGTACCGAAGGCGTATTACCGCTAGAATCGAAGTTCTTTCGCATCGCATCGTTGTTCAACATGAGTTAACCTCTGAACAGAATGCACAACTTTGCCTCGATGAACTGGACATGCTAGACGAGACCCGTCTGATGGCGCAACAAAATATAGAGGTCTATAGAGCATGAATGTTATAAGCCGATAACAAAATGGCGCGACAGCATTCATTTCGAAAGAATGAGCTGGTGCTTATATTACGCCGACCCATTATCCCACACCGTGCTAAACGCGGGGAATTTGAGCCTAAATACGAAGGCCTATATATCATTGAAAAAGTCTTCCACGGTGGAGCCTACCAGCTAATCGACATGAACGGGGAAAGGCCAATGCCTCCCATCAATGGTCGATTTTCGAAGAAATATCATGCTTAATGGACCTTTACATCCTTAAACTAGGAATGGACCTCCAATTCCTTAAACTGAAATGGACCTCCAAGTCCCTAAACTAGATCTGTAAAATTTCTGCCCATTGGACCCCTAAGTCCCTAAACTGGATCTGTAAAAAAACGCTATAGACCCCTAAGTCCCTAAATTGGATCTATAAAAAAACGCTATAGACCCCCAAGTCCTTAAACCGGATCTGATGGACCTCTACGTCCTTAAACTGGAAGCTATGGGCCTCTAAGTCCCTAAACTGGATTGGACTTCTACGTCCTTAAACAAGAAATGGACATTTATGTCCTTAAACTGGGAATGATCCTCTACGTCCTTAAACTGGGGATGAACCTCTACGTCCTTAAACTAGAATTTGTTCGAGATGATATTAAACTAAAATTCATGTTCAAAATAACTTTAAACTAATATATACATGAAATCCCTGCCATTAGGACCCCAAAGTCACTAACCCAGAATGGATCCCTAAGTCTCTAAACTGGATCTGATGGACCACTACATCCTTAAACTAGAACTCTATTAAAAAATTCCAATGGACCCCCAAATCCATAAAACTGGATCTACAAAATTTCTGCCAATAGACCACTACCTCCCTAAACTGGAATTTTACCTTATAGAGGATGAAACATGCATGTTCTATATACTATCCACAAGTAACCCATGATCCAAATGCCACCAAAAGATTACAAAGTTCTACTGCGGTGTGCAAAAGAACATTTTTGATTTCGTTAGAACGATTAAAAAAATCAAATTAAATTCCCATTGGCAGTGTTTCCAAGCTCAAAGGTCTTGCTAAACAAGACAGAAATCAAACAAATCAAATTAAAGTCCCACCGCCGACTTATGCCTGTAACCTACAGTCACATTTCGTAAGTTATGAATTCCACCGATGACATATGCCGGTAATACCCCCAACGGCAAACCCCTATATGCAAACATCAATTATAAAAGTTTTTTCCTTAGAGCAAAATAAAATCGTGTCTGCGGTGATATAAAAGCTAAATCAATTAGAAGATTATATCCAACGAAAACTTCCATCAATTTCACACTCGGATAATTTGTGTGCCTTCATTGATGGGGGCTATTTGTTTGAAGTGAAAAGTTCGCCAAACAAAGATAAACATTCATTCGATAAAAAAGACAAACATTCAAACATTCATCTCATTGCATTAAAAGAGGTCATCGAATACAAGATCGGAATTACAAGGGTTAAAAAAACAAAGCTCCAAATTTTGGAATTCCCTCTCGGACTCCTCCACCATGTCATAGTTGCGTCCTTCATGAGGAGTATATGTCCACCTATCAACGCCATATCCATTGGCGAAAGAGAACAAGATGGCCTGTCAAGCCTGCATTTGGCTCAAAATACAGACCGAAAGATCCCTCAGAGGTTTCGTGATAAGACATGCCTCATGAATGGAGTCGATCTTGTCCTCCGCAGTATCAAGCATCGCGAAAGTCATCTCTGCCAAATGAGGGAGGATAGCGTCAAGAATAGCGAGGAAGATCATTCGGAACCAAGAAGAGCCGATTGGAAAAGGAGATCCTACGAGACTCTCAATTTCAATCAGCATGGTCTCGCACTGAGCATTCGAGAAGTTTGGATTCACTAAGTGCGCAGCGAAATGGGGAACAATCTTCCTGATAGGTACCTCCCATGGCTGCAAAGGAGCATGCGGGTGGTTACAAGCCATTGCTTTCTTTTTGCAAATGAAGAAGAAAGATAGGCACTCTTCAATTTATAAAGGAAAAAAACATTAAACCAATCATATAAAGCGGTGCATTTTGTTTAAAGATGGAATGCTTCTCAAGCATTGACTAAGAAAACATTAGAAAAGAGGGGAGACTGTTCAAAAAAGCCATGAAGAAGTCAAAAGGAGGGTCCCCGCCATGCAAAAGAGGTCCCTACTATGCCAAAAATGAGGCTCCCCCCTACGCCAAAAGGAGGCTCCCGCTGTGTCAAAGAGAAGGGTCTCTGCCATGCCAAAAGAGGATCCCGGATGCAAGAAAGGTCCCCGCTGTATGAGGCTTCAACATAAGTATCACGACCCGAAATGGCACACGACTGGCACTTGAATCATATGAAGTCTATAGGACCCCATCTAATTCAAGTAAGCCAAGAAATCCCAGAAATCTAAACTATTTAAAGAAAGAAGTGAAGAAAACATATTTTAAAACAAGTGGTTTTAAATAACATAAGCCGAATATGCATTTTAAAATCTCAAGTCTTTTCTGAAAATTTCGGCAGAGTTTCCTTTGTAAATACTGGCCCCAAATAGGGTACAACATGAACATTATATGCACAATGATAAAAGGCATCCCCAAGCGGGAGCTAGCTCTTTGTCAATCGACGGTCACAACCATGCAAGTAATATAATATATAACGCCGAAGGGCGAGAATCAAAACTCAAAAGGAAACTCAAAATTATCAAGAAAACTATACTAATACAATGCGCGACTCTAAAATCGAAATAATAAACAACTGGTCTTCTAAGTCTAATAAATAATACAGTCTGGTTGATGGAGTTTTACTAGATACAACTGAATATAAATAAATGGTACAATAGTGGTCACGATGCAAGTGAACCCACCTAACAAAGCAATCACCCGGAAAGGGAGCAGTGTGCCAAAAAGCCGCAATGAAACCTGTACGACAAGATCTGCAAGAAACTGTGGTACAGTGGGGGTGAGTTGCCAACTCGTGAGTAGAAAACATCACAGAGCAGAAATCGCATGTATGAATCAATCCTAGGTCAAACGATCAGTAATATAAATATCCTCAATATGATAAAATCTGAAGCATGAAAAGGTGGTAAGGGTAAACATCTATACCAAGTGTAATACCAAGTGCTCGTGTCAGTGCCTCAGGTAGCAACATATCATAAATATGAGGTATTATCAATGAAATCAGTGCTAACTATAGCATCAAGTCTATAAGTATATGGATATCATCCAGGAATGTAATCAATGCATGTATGCGTATGGATCTCGTCCACTGGTCAACCAATGACACAAAACATCATGCATGTAAATATCATAAAGCATATCCATGAAAGTATGAGGATATAAATTAACGTGTGTCCCTCGTGACACATCAAAATCCTGGAACCTGAGTGTCTAGCATCAACACTCGAAAATATCATGAAACCCGTACCCAGCATCGGCACGTAAATCCCCATATATAGGGCTCCGTCAGTCCGGATCGGCCCTCGGGCTCCGTCGGTCCAGATCGGCCCATATCATCTCTCGACACCGGTCGGTATCCTCCGGATATCCGCCGAGCCCAAATACTGTCACCGGTAGGTAGTAGTCCCACTGCCAGGCTCACCGTCTGCAGCACAGCAATCCGTTCTCATCCCGGGGTACCATACCGGGTCCACCATGTACCCGCAATCGGTCTCATCCAACTTCTCGAATCGGGTTTCACATGTCATACATCTCAGAACCGAGAAAACATATGGTGGACGCACTGAAATATCATATCAAGGGAAACCGGGTTTTTAAAACAATACATACTCTTTTTTGAAATAACCACGGTTCCCAAATTCAGAAATCTTATGAAAACAACATATCTCAATGCGTATAATCATAAAGCATGATTTATGCGACATATAACAGAAATGTAAGCATATCCGTATATCATGCAACATGGAACAGTAATATGAACATATCGGAAAACCGCTCTTTTAAAATGAATCCAGTTTTAAAATATATCTTACGGTTTCTAAATCTCCAAAATCAAGACAGAATCATCTATGTATGTGCAAAACATATGTATGCAAGTATGGGTGTACAAAATGTATGTACACAAGTATGTCATGCAAGGGGTCATATCCTGATGCAACAATCCTACTGTGTAGTGACATGGCAATTATCGATGATGAAGTGTGTGAGCCGGCAAGCAGGTGTACGTGGAGCATACGCATCATCGATAATGGTGCTGGTGTCCTAACAGCATGGGTTTAATATAATATAACTCACAAGTATATAAGCATACAATGCGCTAATAACCACATGAATATATGGAAAGGGAAAGTAAATGCAACAATAAGGAATCCACATTAGTTATACGAGTCATGCAGTTTGTCATTTAAAATCACACAAATCGTGGTGTTTTGGAAAACTAGAGGCTACGGTGTTTTTAAGAAAAGAGGTACGTTCTTTGAAATATCCGTAGAATTCTTTGGCCTTTCTTTAGAATACTCACGATTCGTTAGTTTTAAAATAAGTATGACTCGAGTCTTGTCTAACATCTATAAGTGAACTACAGGAATAATCACAAGGTAAGGAAACCACCTAAATCTGAGTCGATACTTATAAATATAATAGTCGGTGATCCCGCCTCAATAGTATCACATACGATACAATATATATAACATGACATCCTCGAGTCAAGAGTGCGGATCTATCATCAATATACAGCTCGTACGTAAATCCGTCGTACGGCATCCCAAATCTGGGTACGGGTCAAATATCACATTCATCTCATCATTTATCTGGTATCCTTATCATCATATCTCATGAACTGGGGTTACTGATCTAAGTCTAGTACAAACTGATACCATCTGCAAATATATACGTGTATGAAAACACACGCCTAAAGGCCCGCTATAAACTCATGTCGTATCTCCTAATACGAATCAAAACATATCACCGATCTCAGACATCATGCCCAATTTCATCGACTCATCTTCAAATACCATATACAATCCTCATCATCCATGTCTAAGTATACGTATACACACACAGATACACACACACACATCTCCCCATAACCGCACAAGTAAAACAATGTAAACAAGTGTGTGCGCGCGTGTGGGTGTAAACCTTATTCTAAGGTCCGCGACTAAACTAACTAATAACGCTATCATCCAATTATCCATGACTCCCAAAGTCTATCTAGATAATCATAAACTCACAATAAACATATAAATATATCAATCTCATATATACCATACACTACGCTACGAACTGCGGGGGTGCGATACGCCATCCACCCGACTTCCCCCGTAGATGTGTATCTACTCACCTTGATCCTCGCTTGCTGGAGTCGATGACGCCACGCTCATCCTCGTCACCTTAAAATCCATGTTGGGGTACCTATAACCAATACACAATCGCAAATGCGTATTAAAATCAAGTCGGAAAACCAAAACGGCACACGTTTCGCTCATAGGTTAAAACCTATAGCCTACGCCTGCAAAACCACCAAATAACCCCCTTCGCTGACGTACAAACATCAGACGACGGAACACAAAATCAAATACCAAATCCCAAATTAAAACGAAGTCCCAAATAATCCAGCAACTCAAGAAAATGGTCTCAAATTTTACCCTAAGTGAAATTAGCCAATTTTGCACATATGGAGGGTCTAATTTACTAAAGATAAAGCCCTGGAACAAGCACGAAGCAATTTGGGTGTACCAAGGCCGCAAATTGTGGCCCAAATGAATAAATCTGTGGCCTGGACAAGGTAGTTGGGGCTCGGGTCTTGGGTATAGGTTCTAGGTTGCCTGCACATCTCTCTATGTTTGCTAAATATTTTTCAGATGTCCCGGGTGATAGCAGATACCAAAACACACCACAATTTCCGTAGAATCTGCCGATGTCGGGGTTTCTAAGTTTGGGTTTGGGGTTTTATTCTCTGTTTAGTTCAATTTACCACCACTACAGGGGTTGTAGTCCCTAATTACACCTTAATTGTACCTTTGGAATCAATTCAAACCCTAATCATTTTCCAGGAATTTCCAAACCCCACTAAACATCGCCTAATCACTTCTAAACATGCATAGGTGTTAAGATAAACCAAATACTACACTAATGGTTCAGAAATTACCTCATTTGGCACTTATGAATCCCCTAGGGCACCAAAATGCAAACTTTCTTGGTCCAAAGTGTAGCTAGAGGGCTTTTGCACATTTTTTGTGAAGTGGAGATGGAGTTTTGATGATGTTTTGAGGGTGTTTTGAGGTGATAGAGGAGGGAAGAAGAAGAGGGTTGCCATGGTGATGGAAGAGGGAAAAGAGATGAAGGAAAAATGAAGGGAGCGAAGTGCTATGACCAATGTTTGACCCCTCACCCTCTCTCTCTCATGCCCATCCCTCATTTCTTTATTCTTTTCTATTCTTTTCTTTTCTTTTCTTTATCTTCTCATTTCATTTTTTAAAACCAACACATAAATCCCAAATGAAACCATGGTTATAAAATGTAACACAAGTGTAAAAGTGATATGAAGCATGTTTTGCACAAAACAAGCTTAATGCGCGATTAGCGATATTTAACCGCGATTAGCATTAAAATAGTGTATAATAAATCATAAAATTTCATAATTTGATTAAATCCAATAAAACGCCCTCTTTTTAGTAATTTCCATAATTTTCAAAAAAAAATCCAATTTATCGGTATTTAATTATACCGCCTTATTAAAATATTCAATATAATATTATTTAATTATAAAAATTCCTAAAAATAATATTTTATTTTTTTGAAATGTTACAATAAGGGTTCTCACCGTTCTCTATATGGGGCCTCCGACCTAAGGGTTCCGCCATATCCATAGGGGTCTCTGATATTGGGGTCCCCACCGTTCTCTAGAAGGGTCCCCGACATTGAGAGGTCCTCGCAGAATGTGAGGTGGCGGCTAAATGCGCCTCCTATCTCCAATCATGGCCCACGTCCACGACCACGATCTCAATTGCCCCAGAGGCTATAAAAACCTTCCATATGCCTTCGAAAGAAGGTTAAGCACTCTGAATTACCAAAAAAGATCATGAAGAAACCATTCTTAAGATCGTAATATAAAAGATCAAAGTTTCTATGAGGAAGAAGAAGAGAAGAGTAAAACTCATGTAAGTATAAAGCAACAAAGCTCCAAAGCTCTGCAAATTCCTTCTGCATTAGTGATTTGTTCTTCAATTGCTATTAGACTTGGGATTCGCAGAATGCTCGATAAGAGTTATCCCCAAAATGCAAGTTATGAGACCCTGGTTTGAACTGTTCGATAACTCGGAAAACCTTTAAAAGCCTCATGATGGCTGCAAAATTAAATTTATTGGACGCTTACAAAAGTTATCCACTTTCGGATACTCTTCGGAGTAATCCCTATGTATATGGATACTCATTTGAGTTATCGCCCATGAGATTGTCTCCACAATGGACTCCATAGGCATATACATGGGTAGAGATGAACAAATGCACCAAATGTACACACACACATACTGGAAATGACTCACATGACGAAGACTTAAATGTTCTGTTGAACGACAGACACCCTTATAATCAATTGCGGGCATCACCCCATAAAATCAATGGCGGAGATCCTCTAAAGAGGTCTCTGCACCCCCACAAAATCAATGGCAGAAACCCCCAGAGGTCCTTGCTCCCTGTCAAAACCAATGGCGGAGACCCCAAAGTTCCCCGCTCCCTTGTAGAATCAATAGCGAAGACCTCTAGAGACCATCACTCCCGTATCAAACCTATGGCAGAGACCCCCAAGAGGTCCCTGCACCCTATAAAACCATGGCAGGCACCCTCCAGAAGTCCCCGCACCTTATCAAACAATGTCGGACACCCTCCAAAGGTCCCCGCACTTGCTATCAAAGCTATTTTGGCATCTGTCGTGACATAAAAGTCAATTGCACCATATAAGTTGCCCTATGGCAAGGTTATATTATGTCAACGTATAATATACAATCCACGGGTATCCGTCGTGACATAGAAGTCAAGAATATATCACTCGCCCCTAAAACCAAAACTGCCTTATGACAAGCTATATTATAATAACCCACCATATACTATCCACAAGCTACCATTCGTGATACAGAAGTCAACATGTGACATTGAAGTGAACCACACCCCCCAACTTGCCCTATGGCAAGTAAAATAACTTGTTATACACAATTCACGGGCGACCATAGACCTCCAAGTCCCTAAACTAGATCTATGGACCTCTACATCCTTAAACTGGAAGCTATATACCTCTGTGTCCTTAAACTAGAAAACTCCGCCAAAATCCCCAGAATGGAGCACAACGTCCCTAAACTGGAATTTTGTCCTACGTTTAGCTTAAATCCGGCTATCGTATACTATCCATCGGCATCTATCATGACAAAAAAGTGAAAAATAACCTAACAATTATATAACCCTTGCCCTATGCCAAGTAAAATAACTTGTCATATACAATCTACGGGCAATCAACGTGATATTGAAGTTGAATACCTGAAGCATGTTATACCTACAAGAATTTACCAAATTGGCACTCGTTAACGTTCTCACTAAGTCCCACCAGACGTGCTGATCAATGATCGCCGTCTGGAGAAAATCTGTCATTTCGAGTAACGTTTGATTTGACCCGAAAACAATATACCTGCCCTATGGCAAGTAAAATAACTTGTCATATACAATCCACGAGTATCTATCATGACATAGAAGTCAATGTCCCACCATATACCCATGTCCGAGATGACTTTAAACTAATAACCATGTCCGAAATGAGTTTAAACTAATGCATATACCTAAGTTCCAGAATTGCCCTTTGGCAACTAAAATGATTTTTCATACGCTATCCACGTGCTACCATCGTGACACAGAAGTCGACAAATATACCATTCATCCCACCTGGAGTACCATCTACGGGCTTATCCTTACAAACACATGCTACATGTTCTCCTATAACTGCCCTACGGTTTGGATAATACATTTTATAAAACTGTATACAATCCACGGGCGTGAACAGCAGCTCGAGGACATGTCTTCCCAGTGGCAAAGACAGATGTAAACCGAGATGAAAAATGTTTTATATTACGATTATGAAATACATATTCTAATTGCTGTCTTTACATACTTTTGTTGTTGAATATGTGCGCGAGCGCGCACGTGCGCGCGCACGCACGTGTCATTGCCATTTGTGTTTCCCTTATGTTTAATTCACTCAGAAATAAACCACTCGTAGAAAGTTCTCTCCATTTAATACGGAGGGGTAATTAACTACAGGAGCTTATGCCTATAGGAAATATAGTCCCCACAATCAAAAAGTCCTTTCGAAGGATGAATCTGAGAAGCCACGCTTCATCGGTTGTATCCGCTTGAACCCTTAGCCATATTGCGTCGTAGAAATACGTCACGCTGAAGAGCCAAACGGATCTGCATTGATCCGACCCTTTAAAACCCTTAGGGTCTATCTCTCCTAGGGGATATTTTCAGTGGCGAACATCCTGTAGGGATGCAAGATATACTCTGCAATTCTTCCTCCAATGCCCTGTCTTATGACAGTAGTAGCATTCTTCTTTCCCTTCTACAGGACCCCAGTCATGTCTCCTCTCTTCATCTTTTTAACACCACCTTTAGGCTTGGTGGGGTTCATCATCTTCTTCTATCCCTTGGCTTTAGCTTTGGACGTAGGAGAAGAAGATTGTCCAACAAGCATAACTGGTGGTTTTTTCTTCTTTAAAGTGCTCTTTGCTATCCTGAACATATTGAGGAGCTCTGGAATTCCATATTCCAGTTTATTTATATTGAAGTTCAATATGAATTGAGCATAGCTGGAGAGAAGAGACTATAGAATTAGATCAATATATAATTCATTGGCCAACGTGCAACCCAGGTCTACGATCTCTTCTATAAGACTAATCATCTTCAGGACGCAGTCCTCGACAGATGATCTGGCAGCCATCCTCGATTGAAACAGTTTTTTCGAGAGATTGTATCTTGCGATGTAAGATTGCTCTCCATACAAATCCTTACAGTCGAGAAAGATAGATTGAACATTCATCTTCTCGTGCTGCCTCTACAATTCATTGTTCATAGAGGTCAGTAAGAGGCATTTGGCAGTCGCGCAATCTTGATCCCAAGTTTTGCGGATATCTTTATCCGCAACCGAGAAATCTGGATCAGGTATTTAGGGAGCAGTAGCGGTGAGGACATATTCAATCTTATCATATGTAAGGGCAATGTAGTAATAATTTAAGGTCGAACATGGTCGCTGCCAGAAGAGAGAGAAATGAAACACTTAGCGTGTGCTCTTGCAACAATAGAATGGTTTATTAGTTTATCTAGTCGGGATGGCTCCCACTGTATAATCAAATCCTCCCTCAAACCATAAAAGGAGAATTAGATGGAATCATCATTACCTTAGAAGTTCATTAAACGGTCGGCCAGGCCAGTGTAGGTACTAAGAAGGAGGCTCCCCGCGCTGTAGCATGGACCTAATTAAATAACCCCTGTTCCTTAGAGGTGTAACCCCGTAAACACCTTTCTAGACACCTGCTGAGTTAGTTTATTGTGAAGGAGAGATTCTCCTAGGAATAACTTTTATTCACAGTGGGAATCAGGATTCAACTATCATAGCGTGGCAACCTTGACGAAGGCCAACAAGTCACTACACACCATAGAAGGTATGCAATCACATTGCAAGTTTCAATAATTGAAACTCTCGATATTTTTTTTATCCTTAACGGCTACCACGATGAAGGTCAACAAATCATAAGTCGCTAGTCAAGTTCTGCCTTCATTTCATGATTAATTTAGATCCACCCATACTAGCCCTTGACGAATGCCAACAAAGTCGTGCGATTGTCCTAACTGATATCATCGAATGAAGCAGATAAATATCACTCAGCCACCATATACTACGCCTTGATGAAGGCCAACAAATGTAGAATGAATACAAAGTACTCTACTTATCTGAAATGATGTAGGGTTACGACTGGTTTTGTAGAATACCTTTAATGTAATGAATTTGACATCATTGAAGGAACCGAGTGGTTTGAAAACTAAGTTGTTTTGAGAAACGAATTGGTTTCTTTAACATCAGATTAGGTTTATTTTCTTTACATTAATTATATTAATGTAGCATCATCATTTAATATCATATCACACCAAACACAAGATAGATAGAATATTTTATATGCCAATTGTAATCGTCACGGGGCATCGTGTCTTCACTGTTAGGTTAGTTAACTAACAGCAAGGTGGACGCATGAATTTTGCAATTGTAAAGTTTATTGAAACATTTATAATATATATATATAGGCATGCGTTAATTAATTGGTATGGTTATGGATATACTAGGAATCTCGGGTTTCGATTGAGCCGCAAATGAAACACGACATTCCACAGTCGTGTTAATAGCTCGTACATAACCAAATAAAAACCACTACAAGCGCGGCGAGCCATCCGTTAATCCTAGAACGAGGCAACTCGGTCTCAACTCCTTGAGAGGGCCACCTAGCGCATTCTAGAATCCGGTAGCTTGAGCACTCCTTCGCGGGGCAATCTGTATTATACACATTACAAATAGGACTTGAAGGTCCAAATAAAAGAATAATACATTTGGCAGGCCAGAGAATAAATGAATTGAAATTACAACACTTGTACACATCATATTCACACGATGGGCTATTCAAACATGACGATCCATAGCAAACCAAAACACACCAACATCACATTCTAAATGTGCAACCTAGTCTAATAGATCACACATCAATTAGGCTACGTTTACCAACACATCCTTATACGTGTTCAAGCCAATTGGATCAAACAATTTGATCAAGTCGATTTGAATCCGTGACTAAAGAATATCAACCCACGAGGTTACACACTTGAAATTCCAAAGAACCGAAGTTCAAGTGCTCTCGAAAACAAAAAAAAAACGTTTTTTGCGTAAAAGCAAGCCTGGGGAACTCGAAATTGAGCCCGAGAGCCCGATCAGGACTCGAGCTCGGCCCCGTACCCTTGCCCTTTTGGTAGGCCCCGATTCATCCCTGAACCAAGGGCTAAATTGTGGGAGTATCAAGACGAGGTATCGATACTTCAGAATAGACTGGTGTACGTTAATGATGTGCTTATGAACTACTCAGGCCTCATTAGTATGATCTCATCATAATCCTGGTAGTCGAGTAAAGATCCTAAAGGCTTTATCAATATGTATTAGCGATATGTAATAGGAAGTGAACCATATACACATGAATGATAAAGCAAACTAGATAGCATACTATCATCTCAAGCAAGAATGGTCTATTCATATAGGTCCAAATACAATTAAAATAATTGTTCCAGGGCATCTATATCTAACAATCTCCCACTTGCACTAAGCCCAATTATTGCAGTATCTCATACCTAACATCTCGAGTAGTCGCTCAAATGGCGCATGAGATATGGTCTTGGTGAATGGATCCGCTGAGTTGTTCTCTGTATCTACTCTCCGAATCTCAATCTCACGGCGATCAACTATCTCCCGGATAAGACGATACCTCCTCAAAATATGCTTGGATCGCTGATGGGATTGGAGTTCCTTTGCTAACGCCATAGTCCTATTGTTATCACAATATATGGGTATTGGATCAACAATGGTTGAAACCACACCAAGCTCTGATACCATGTTAGTTTATGGTGTTAGGGTCGCAACACTTACGGACCGCGACAGAAACATAGAATAAAAATTTCTAAATATTGCACCACAAACTATATATCAAGATCATCCATAAACTAGCAATTGTAAAAGATCAAGATATATATGTTGTTCAAAATATACATACGTGTATCGTACGTGCAAAAATACTAGTTTATTTATAAAATCTTCCTAATAGCAGGTTATAGATCTTATCCTGGCTCCACCTTTGATGCTATATATTAGTGAGTCAAGAGAATTACTTTATTCCTTAGTTCTTTTCACTTATTTACACATGTTTTCGAAATAATTATCAATTTTAAGAAGTTATAATAAATACATGTTACGAATTAATATAACACAACCAGGGATATTAAATTACGAGTCATCAATCTTAACATATAATAATATCATCAACATATTATTCCTTTATAAATATAAGGGTCGCAATCTATTACAATTAATCACCATGACCATAGCATCGGCCTGGAAAAAACATACATCTATCACGAGGAGAGAAATCACGAGCAGGATACCATAGATTCTCCCACCACCCCATTATCCACCTCAATGATGTGGTTATCGCTCTATTAATGTTTTCTCTTGGCTCCGCCGCCGTCGGCGCCTCGGCTGCCATCGCCGGCAAAAGCCCTTCAAAGAGCATGGAGGCCACAAGCAATACAACAATGAGGCTTGAACTTTTTGTAATACTTGAAGCTGCCATTTTTTTCTTCTTGTTTTCCGCTTTTTGTGAATTTGATGTAGAGCATGTGCCCATATAAATAGGATTGTGTTGTCGGTTTCTTAAATTATCTTTAAATATAGTTATAAATGTAATGTAACTCTATTGGAGTTTTTTTTAATATAACATCCCAATTTCATGATTTGTTAAACCTTCAAAATAACAAGTTACACTAGTTTTGATCCCTTTCTTTCCCGTACATGTAAGCCAAAAACAATAATTTACAAAACCACTAGCACGGACCCCTGCATATATGGAAGGAAAGCTTTACAATTTCGAGAAATAACTATTGTATATTGATAACTATATATCGCTTTCATCTTATGTTGCTTTTTATAGGATCATTCCCCTGTTATATTAACTCTTGTCATATATGTATTTATTATAATTTCTTAAACCAATACTTATTTCAAAGCATGTATAAATATGAGAAAAAAGTCAACTGATAAAGAAATTCTCTTGACTCGCCAATATATATCGAAATATTAGGATTCGTCAAAAAATATATCCAAATATTAGGAAGCTAATGGAGATGGCTTTTGATGGTTTATATTCCCTCTTAACTTGTATATGTGATGGTTCAAAATCCCCCAAAACTTGTATATTTCTAACCTTCACATATAATCCCCCTTAAATCTCTTCTAAATCATTTAATCTGTTTATATCTGCTCTTGCTCACTTCATAGGAATAAAAAAAAAAGAAATATTCAATTAAATATGAAAAAATTACAAATTTGACGTTCATAGTCATTAAATTTCTTTTTTCTGTAATGAACTATAGGCGGTTTTTTCAAACGGCACCTTGCACTTCTAAAATGATGTATTGATATCATGCACTTTCAAAATGTCCAAAAGAAAAAACCCTAAACAAAGTCAATGGAAAATTACAAAAAGACTAAAATACCCTACCCATTTTTTAAAATTATAATCATTTTGTTATATATGCGAGATGTATTTTAGTCTTTTTATAACTTTCCATTTCCATTTACGTCGTTAGAAGAGTTTTTTGATCATACTCTGAAATTAAGTTCATGGTATCTATCTTTCATCTTAGAAATTCATGGTACCTTTTAGTAAAGTGCATATAGCTCATGATAGCCGATAGACTTTTAGCATTTTTAACATTTTTTGGTTGAATGAAAACTTTGAGAAAGTATAAAGAAAATTAGGTCAAATAGATCAATTGATTTCGTTCGAAAAATTGATAGCAAGGGGTTAAGGGAAGGATAGAATACCATGAATATGATCAAGATGGGTTTCTAATGGAAATGGCTTTGATCATTTTGATGGTTCATACACATTGACTTTAGGAAAGACCAAGAAATGATGGTGGTTTGGTGAAAACTTTTGAAAGGATTTTCTTTCAAAATCAACTCCTTCGGAGATCAAACTTGCGACTTCTCATATTGGAAAGAGAATTGATACCAACTGAGCTAAGCAGCTTAGTTGGTGTTTGAATGGAGATTAGGTTCATAGGATTAGACATGTGCTAGAGAGAAGAGTTGAATTAGGATAATGGACTTGGAATCTTGAAGAATAGGTGGAGCTTGAAGATGATGTCGTTGAACTTATGGCTTAGAGAATTAGGTAAAGAAGGAGAAGGAAGAAGGGGGCGTTTTAGGAATAAAGAGAAATTAATCTATCTACCTCATATGAGATGGAAAAGAAGATACAAGGATGGAAATCAAGTCTATTATCACATGGAGGGAGACAAGTTCTCATCAAATGTTCATTGGCATCGATCCCCTCATATCAGATGGCGTCCACCATCCTTCCAAATGGAATTATTTAAGCGATGGAAAATAGAATACGGAATTTTTATTAGGGTCATCAATCTTCAGGTAAACATTTACATCTAAAAGCTTGGCTTAGTCTTAAATACTCAAATAAAGAAGGAGGATTATGCTTTAGAGATTTATACTGCACAAATAAGAGCACACTCTATAAATTTGGATGAAAGTTGGTTTCTTAGCCTGAGTTTCCGTGATCATTGTTGATATAAGCAAAATACTTTCCTTACAAAGAGGTGCATGAGGCTAAAATTGGATCTTCATGTTTGCGGCATTGGAGAAGGGTTCACAGCTCTATTGATTTTTTGTTCTCCAATTCTAAATGAATTGTTGTGAATGACGCTTCGGTGGACATCTTCAAGGATAGGTAGATAAAGGATAGTGACAAGCCACCCCTTAAACCTCATGATTGGAATAATGGCGTGACTTAAGTCGAAAATCTCGTTGATCCGCAAACTAAACATTGGAACACCTCCTTAATTAATCAATGTTTCGATCCAACATCCACTGCGAGCATTATTAGGACTCCAATTAATTCCTATCATCGTAGCAAAAATGATAGACTAGTGTGGATTCACACTCGAGATGTCACCTTTAGTTCAAAGTCATGCTATCATAGGTTACGATGCAACCTTTACCATAATGAGGCTCTAAGTCAAATCGGTAGAGAAGTCCTTAATTTCGTGTGGAGCAATAACATACTTATGCCGCAAATCAAGTATTTTATTTGGAGAATTATGATGAATGCTCTTCTTACTAATGCACGTCGAGCAAGTATTCTTCCATCGATCAACCCAATCTGTAGTCGATGCAACAACGAGCCTGAAACAATGTCACATTTGTTTTTCAAATGCCCGTATAGTTATCAAACTTGGAGAATAACGGGTATTGATTCTCAAATACTATCTCAAAGATCCGTAGAAAAAAATTTTGTGGATTGGATAAAGCAAAATGTAACACATTGTGTCTTTCTATTTGGGATAGCATGGCAATTGTGGAAGGCTAGATGTAGCATGATCTTTAGCAAATCTTGCCCTTCCCCATATGTATTGATACAACAAGCAAAAAAATTTTGTGGTAAAGCCAAGATGCCTATTATGATGGAGCATAGCAGCCAAGAAAACATATCTAATCTTTGGTTTCCTAACTTGACATTGATTCTGACGTTGAATATTGATGGTAGTTTCAAACATGATCTAAGGATGGCAGGTTGGAGCTTTATTGGGCGAGATAAAAATGGAGTTGTACTCTTTATTAGTGCCGGCCGTTCTAATGCACAGGATGCAGAAGATATAGAGACGAATGGAGTGTTGGAAGCTCTTAGGTGGTGTCGCTACAAACACATTTCAAATGCCGAGATTTGTTGCAATGCTATTATTGTGGTTCAAGCTTTCACATCCGCAAAATCTGCGAGTCCTTGAAGATGGGCCCATACATATGATGAGGGTAGAGCAATTCTTGAAGTCTTCTCTCATATTCGTGTCGTTCAAACTCCTAGAATCACGAACTCGGCGACTCATTCTTTGGTTACCACGTCTCTAATACATCACGAGTTTGATCATTGGGAAGCTCCTGAATTTCCTATTTCCTTTTGTAATGTTTTGTGCATCTCACAAAACTTTAGTTGCAGAATTTAAGGCCATTTTACCAAAAAAATGTAGCATTTGAGGCTTTTTAAATTTTTTGTAGAATTGGAGGTGAAATAAGAAAGAAGTCAATGGGTTTGGGAATGCTCATAACCCCATTAGCTGTGAACTCATTCACAGTCCCTAGATGGGACTGTGAATGAGTTCACAGCTAATGGGTCCGTGAATGTTCACAGCCTCGTTTTTCCCAATAAGAAAATATGAAGTTCTAGGATGATATGCATTCAATATAAACAACACCTGATAAAAAGTATCTTTTCTACTATTGTACCGATAACCTTGAGTGATGTTAAATTGATTTTATACCTCACTCACATATCAATCTTTTAAAAAGACAAAAAAAAAGGAAAAAAGAAAGGAAAAAATACATTTATTATATATTAGACTATGTCATGGTCGCTATAATAAGATAAAATAAGAATAAAGACCGTTTGGAATGCAAACTCTCAATGTGTATACCACCATCAAATGATGGCCCATTCTTTCTAATAAATTTTTCGAAGCAATTAGAAATTTTTCCAAACTATAGCAGTTTTAAAAATGTCTATCTCATTAAAATATTTAGTCTTTAGATTCAAATTTTCCTCTCTATCCCCCTCCCCCCAACCCCCCACCTAGATTTAACTCTGTGTTATAGAATATATAGTTATCAATATACAATAGTTATTTCTTGAAACTGTGAAGCTTTCCTTCCATATGTAAATTATTGTTTTTGGCTTACATGTACGGAAAGAAAGGGATCAAAACTAGTGTAACTTGTTATTTTGTAGGTTTAACAAATCATGAAATTGGGATGTTATATTAAAAAAACTCCAATAGAGTTACATTACATTTATAACTATATTTAAAGATAATTTAAGAAACAGACAACACAATACAATCCTATTTATATGGGCACATGCTCTGCATCAAATTCACAAAAAGCGGAAAACAAGAAGGAAAACATGGCAGCTTCAAGTATTACAAAAAGTTCAAGCCTCATTGTTGTATTGCTTGTGGCCTCCATGATCCTTGAAGGGCTTTTGCCGGCGATGGCGGCCGAGGCGCCCGCGGCGGAGCCAAGAGAAAACATTAATAGAGAGATAACCACATCATTGAGGTGGATAATGGGGTGGTGGGGGAATCTATGGAACCCTGCTCGTGATTTCTCTCCTCGTGATAGATGTATGTTTTTTCCAAGCCGATGCTATGGTCATGGTGATTAATTGTAATAGATTGTGACCCTTATATATATTTATAAAGGAATAATATGTTGATGATATTATTATATGTTAAGATTGATGACTCGTAATTTAATATCCCTGGTTGTGTTATATTAATTCGTAACATGTATTTATTATAATTTCTTAAAATTGATAATTATTTCGAAAACATGTGTAGATAAGTGAAAAGAACTAAGGAATAAAGAAATTCTCTTGACTCACTAATATATAGCATCAAAGGTGGAGCCAGGATAACATCTATAACCTGCTATCAGGAAGCTTTTATAAATAAACTAGTATTTTTGCACGTGCGATACACATATGTATATTTTGAACAACATATATATCTTGATCTTCTACAATTGCTAGTTTATGGATTATCTTGATTTATATTTTGTGGTGCTATATTTGGAAATTTTTATTCTATGTTTTTACCGCTGTCCGTAAGTATTGCGACCCTAACACTATAAACTAACATGGTATCAGAGCTTGGTGTGGTTTCAACCATTGTTGATCCAATACCCATGTATTGTGATAACAATGGGACTATGGCGTTAGCAAAGGAACTCCTGTCCCATCAGCGATCCAGGCATATTTTGAGGAGGTATGACCTTATCCGGGATATAGTTGATCGCCGCGAGATTGAGATTCGGAGAGTAGATACAAAGGACAGCTCTGCGGATCTATTCACCAAGACCATATCTCATGCGCCATTTGAGCAACTATTCAAGATGTTAGGTATGCGATGCTACAATAATTGGGCTTCGTGCAAGTGGGAGATTGTTAGATATAGGGTGTCATGGGATAATTATTGTAATTGTATTTGGACCTATATGAATAGAGCATTCTTGTTAGAAATGATAGTATGCTATCTGGTTTGCTTTATCATTCATGTGTATATGTTTTACTTCCTATTACGTATCGCTAATACATGTTGATAAAGCCCTTAGGATCTTTACTTGACTACCAGGATTATGATGAGATCATGCTAATGAGGCCTGGGTCGTTCATAAGCACATCCTTAAACGTATACACTAGTCTATTCTGAAGTATCGATGCCCCGTCTTGATACTCCCACAATTTAACCCTTGGTTCAGGGATGAATCAGGGCCTACCAAAAGGGCGGGGTTACGGGGCCGAGCTCGAGTCCTGATCGGGCTCAATTTCGAGTTCCCCAGGCTTGATTTTATGCAAAAAAATGAGGGTTTTTTTGTTTTCGAGATGCACTTGAATCTTTGGAATTTCAAGTGTGATACCTCGTGGGTTGATATTCTTTAGTCACGGATTCAAATCGACGTGATCAAATTGTTTGATCCAATTGGTTTGAACACGTATAAGAATGTGTTGGTAAACGTAGCCTAATTGATGTGTGATCTATTAGAATAGGTTGCACATTTAGAATGTGATGTTGGTGTGTTTTGGTTTGTTATGGATCGTCGTGTTTGAATAGCCTCTCGTGTGAATGTGATGTGTACAAGTGTTGTAATTTCAATTCATTTATTCTCTGGCCTGCCAAATGTATTATTCTTTTATTTGGACCTTTGAGTCCTATTTGTAATGTGTGTAATACAGATTGCCCCGCGAAGGAGTGCTCAAGCCACCGGGTTCTAGAATGCGCTAGGTGGCCCTCTCAAGGAGTTGAGACCGAGTCGTCTCGTTCTAGGACTGACGGATGACCCGCCGCTCTTGTAGTGGTTTTGATTTGGTTATGTACGAGCTATTAACAAGACTATAGAATATCGCGTTTCATTTGTGGCTCAATCGAAACCCAAGATTCCTAGTATATCCATAACTATACCAATTAATTAACGCATGTCTGTGATATATATATATATATATATATATATATATATATATATATATATATATATATATATTATAAATGTTTCTATATACTCTACAATTGCAAAATTCCTGCGTCCACCCTGCTATTAGTTAACTAACCTAACAGTGAAGACTCGATACCGCGTGACGATTACAATTGGCATATAAAATATTCTATCTATCTTGTGTTTGGTGTGATAGGATATTAAATGATGAGGCTATATTAATATGATTAATGTAAAGAAAATAAACCTAATTTGATGTTAAAGGAACCAATTCGTTTCTAAAAACAACTTAGTTTTCAAACCACTCGGTTCTTTCAACGATATCAAATTCATTACATTAAAAGTTTTCTACAAAACCAGTCGTAGCCCTCCGTCATTTCAGATAAGTAAAGTACTTAGTATTCATTCTACATTTGTTGACCTTCGTCAAGGCGTAGTGTACGGTGGCTGAGTGATATTTATCTGCTTCATACGATGATATCGGTTAGGATAGTCGCACGATTTTGTTGGCCTTCGTCCGGGGCTAGTATGGATGGGTCTAAATTAATCATGAAATGAAGGGTAGAACTTAACTAGCGACTTATGATTTGTTGGCCTTCATCAAGGTCATAAGTCGTTAGGGGTAAAAACCATATTGGGAGTTTCAATTGTTGAAACTTGCAATGTGATTGCATACCTTCTATGGTGTGTAGTGACTTGTTGGCCTTCGTCAAGGTTGCCACGCCATGATAGTTGAATCCCAATTCTCACTGTGAATAAAAGTTATTCTCTGGAGAATCTCGCCTTCACAATAAACTAACTCAGCAGGTGTCTAGAAAGGTGTTTACGGGGTTACGCCTCTAAGGAACGGGGGTTAGTTAATTAGGTCAATGCTACAGCGCGAGGAGCCTCCTTCTTAATACCTACACTGGCCTGGCCGACTGGTTAGTGAACTTCTAGGGTAATGATGATTCCGGCTAATTCTCATTTTAAGGTTTGAAGGAGGATTCGACTATACAGTGGGGGCCATCCCGATTAGATAAACTAATAAACCATTCTAATGTTGTAAGAGCACACGCTAAGTGTTTCATTTCTCTCTCTCTTCAGGCAGCGACCATGACTGACCTTAAATTATTACTAAATAAGAACAAACTAACCGGATCGAAGTATAAAAACTGGCTGAGAAATGCCAACATTGCCCTTACATATGATAAGGTTTCATATGTCCTCACCGCTACTGCTCCCTAAATACCTGGTCCAGATTCCTCGGTTGCGGATAAAGATATCCGCAAAACTTGGTATCAAGATTGCGCGACTGCCAAATGCCTCGTACTGATTACTATGAACAATGAATTGCAGAGGCAGCACGCGAAGATGAATGTTCAATCTATCTTTCTCGATTGTAAAGATTTGTATAGAGAGAAATCTCACATCGCAAGATATAAGATCTCGAAGAAACTGTTTCAATCGAGGATGGCTGCCAGATCATCTGTCGAGGACGACGTCCTGAAGATGATTAGTCTTATAGAAGAGCTCGCAGATCTGGGTTGCACGCTGGACAATGAATTATATATTGATCTAATTCTATAGTCCCTTCCCTCCACCTATGCTTAATTCATATTGAACTTCAATATAAATAAACTGGAATGTGGAATTCCAGAGCTCCTCAATATGTTGAGGATAGCAAAGAGCACTTTAAAGAAGGAAAAAGCACCTGTTATGCTTGTTGGACAATCTTCTTCTCCTACGACCAAAGCTAAAGCCAAGGGATAGAAAAAGAAGAACCCCATCAAGCCTAAAGGTGGTGTTAAAAAGATGGAGAGAGGAGGCAAGACTGGGGCTCCAGTAGAAGGGAAAGAAGAATGCTACTACTGTTGTTCCCCTCCGAAAGACGGCGCGACAGGGACGTCTTGCCTGAGATTCGGGGCAGATGCTAATTGGTGCTATCCGTCCACCTCTCCGAAAATACCAAGTTGATTTATGGCACCGTGTATCGAAGGTTTAAATGGATGCGGCCGATGTAGCAGACTTCGTCAGATTCCCCCTAGCTTGAGGGGTTTTTGATTGTGGAGACGCTCTTCCCAGCAGGCGCAAGCCCCTGCAGTTAATTACGCTACCGCATCGCGATAACAACTTTCTCCTTCTCCAGATGGTCACTTCGTGTCGTGGGTGTTTGTTTTGTTTGTGGTTGCCCGTGGATTGTACGGAGACTAAGTTATGTTGTCGCCCATAGGGCGTGGACTAGTCCAAATCCGTATCTTTCTTAGATTTGGGTTTGGGGTTGGGTTTAAGGATACGTTAGTCTCTTTTGAGGCTAAGATCAACTTAAACGTTTGTTAAGGATACGTTAGTCTATTTTTAGACTAAGATCAACTTAACGGGATCATTTAGATCCAATAAAAGAGTAATTGGGGGCTCTGTTGTTTAGTTTAGTGACATTGCGGTCGATAGGTAGTTTAAGGACATTGCGGTCCAATGTTAGTTTTAAGACGTTACGGTCAAGGTTAAGAACATCATAGTCCATGGGTTTAAGGACTCCACAGTCCGGCGTTAGTTTTAAGACATTACGGTCAAGGTTAAGGACATCATGGTCCGTGGATTTAAGGACTCCACAGTCCAATGTTAGTTTTAAGACATCCCGGTCAAGGTTAAGGACGTCATAGTTCATGAGTTTAAGGACCCCACAGTCCATTGTTAGTTTTAAGACATCCCGGTCAAGGTTAAGGACATCATAGTCCATGAGTTTAAGGACCCCACAGTCCATTGATAGTTTTAAGACATCCCGGTCGAGGTTAAGGACATCATAGTCCATGAGTTTAAGGACCCCACAGTCCATATCAATGTGTGGTTGTCGGGACCCGTCACCTCTTTGAAGACGTTGAGGAATTACAACGACAAGTATCAAAGGAGTGAAGAGATGTACCCCTGAACCAAAGTAGATTAAGTGATCTGTAGTCCAATTTGGAACCAAGACCCATTTATTAGGTTATGAGCGCATTGGCTCAGTTGAGTCTGGATTGAGGACTTATGGCCTTCTTGGGCTAAGTCCAATCATGTTTGGAATATTGGCCCTCTGTTGGTCCATTGAAGGAGGCTTTGCCTCTAGAAACTTAGCCAATTGGGCTAAACCTAGTGTTAAACACTAAAGACCAACAGTGTTGAACACTGGGAATAAGATTAGCAAATTAGTGTAAAACACTAAAAAAAATCAGTGTTAAACACTAGAAACAGGGTTTTCAAATTAGTGTTAAACACTGCAAATAGAGTTTTCAAAACACTAAGAAAATCAGTGTTAAACACTGCAAATAGAGTTTTCAAATTAGTGTTAAACACTAAGAAAATTAGTGTTAAACACTAGAAATTGTGATTCTCAAATTAGTGTTAAACACTAATAAATAACAGTGTTAAACACTGGCAACCAAATTATCAGTTTGGTGTTAAACATTAACAGAGAGGAGATCACGTGGGAGCACGTGATGGCATCCAAAAGGTGGGGCCAGATCCCCTTCATTTTGTTCTGCAGATAAGTGTTTAACACTTTTAATTCTGACAGCCATCACATGTGGGCACGTGATGGGGGCTCATGCTCGGGTCTATTAGAATGCTCATTAGGGGTCATGTGGTGATACGTGAGGGCTCCCCAGAGCTTCTATTTCCTTTGCTTTTTTCTTTACGTGATTCAGGGGTCACGTGGGGCACGTGAGGCGTTGCCTCAAAGTTCTTATCTGTGGATCTTTACAGGGGTCACGTGGTAGCTCGTGACTCTGGTTCTTTGCATATTTTAAAGATTTGTTCATCTTTTAAGAATTAAATTCTTCATAGGGTTAAACCCTAGCAATGACTTTAAAGGAATTAAATTCCTACTTTCTTTTGAATAATTATATTCTTAGATAGGGTTAAACCCTAATTTTTTTTTCTGTGGGAATTAAATTCCCCATATATGTAAACAATTAAATTCTAGCATAGGGTGAAACCCTAATTTCTTTTCTAAGGGAATTAAATTCCTGTGAGTTGAGAGAATTAAGTTCTCAATTAGGGTTAAACCCTAGTTCTGTCCATTTTGAAAGAATTAAATTCCTATAATTTTAGAGAATTGAATTCTCATATAGGGTTAAACCCTAATTTTATCTCAAAGGAATTAAATTCCTATAACCTTGTGAGAATTAAATTCTCAAAACTCAATTCCTCCTCTATGCTTTAGATCTGCATGGCAGGATCTCAACCCAATGAAAATTAAATTCTCAATTTATGAGGAGATGTGCACTTTGCATATCTTCAACCAGAGAAAGAACTAAGTTCTTTTCTTTATAGAAAAGTTAAACTCTTTTGAGAATTAAATTCTCTTTTTGAAGCTTTTACCCCCTTTCTTTTCTTACCTAGGGTTTTTCTTTATAGAGAATCAAATTCTTCTTTCTTTTCTCTCTGAATTTTCAAAATTCCAAGGCTCTATCTCTCTCTCTGTCTATCTCCTTTCTCTTATCTCTCCTTTGGCTCCTATTTATAGGAGAAGGAAAAGCATCAATCTGTTTTAGTAAATCTTTCATTGAAAGATTTGATTTGTTTATTGAGAGATTTGATTTATTCTCATCATTGATCTGGGCCTTTAGATTATCAGGTGAATTTTATTCACCGTTGGATTTTAAATCCAAAGATATTTTCTTGTTATTTCGATGAGATTTATGGGAAATCTTTCCTTGTCCAAGATTTTTCCATAAATTGGTGATATTTAATCACCCTTGGATTCTCAATCCAACGGTTCCACATAATTCTTCTCCATTTTGGAAAGATTTAAATAATTTTATTCAGAATTTAATTCCGTTGAACAGCAGGGCTTTTAAAGCCAGTCACGTGTGAGCACGTGACCCCTGGTCACGTGTAAGCACGTGACCCCCTGAAGGGACTCCTCTTCTGCGCTATGTTCTTTGCCGCTGCTCAACCATCACGTGCCAACACGTGACCATTGGTCACATGTGAGCACGTGATACTTCCTCTGAAGCTTTTTCCTGATTTTTTAATCAGGGAACAATGCCCCCACAGCATTGTTCTCACGTGTCTGCACGTGAGTGCAACGCTGTCACTTTTGTGACCGTTGGATCTACCTTGGGAGTAGAGTAGATGAAACGTTTTCCATCCCATCCTATAAATGCCAATGTCTTTTCAGAAGCGCCTTCACTTTGCTCATCTTCCTCCTTTGAGAACTTTTCTCTTGAGAATTTAATTCTCGTTCCTCAGAGCTTAGTTCTCTGCCTTGAAAAATTTTCAGAGTTTAACTCTGTTCAAGAAAGGCTCTTTCTTTCAGGTAATGATGTTGAACGATCGAAGAACCTCCATTTTTTTAAAAAAACTCTCTGGATTTTAAATCCATATCAAGGGTTTCACCCTTTTAACCTGAACTCGTTTTTCTTCAAGTTCTCCAACACTAATAGAAAACCATTTAATCTCCAAACAGTAGATCTCTTAGGGTTTCTCTGATCTTTTAGGAAGATGATGATGTCGGTCGTTTTCCATGGAATTTAATTCCATCCCCGAGGAGCTCTGGCTCTGGAACAAAATTTTCTGGGAATTTAATTCCCTTTTTTTCAAAAAGGAATTTAATTCCTATGAAGAACTAAGTTATTCTCATGGGGACTTCTTAGGGTTTTCTTGCCCTGAGGTGTCTCCTTCACAACCGAGAGGAAGAAGTTTGTAATAAATTTTCTTGGTTGTTATTTCAGGTATCATGGACGCCCATTTGTATGATCTTGCCGAAATCATTTCTTACGGGAATATTCGTGCACTGGGTCGCAGCCAGAACCAGGAGTTCACCAATGCTCAATATGCTGAGATCATGAGCCGCTTCGACAAGTACAATGGTCGGCTACTCCCTCGCCGCTCTTCTCTTCTGAGACTCATCGTGCTGGCGATATGGGAGACGCTCCCTCTCTTTTGCACCGGCGTACCGCTCAGGGCATTGGACGCCGCCGAGGATAAGGTACATTAGGTGTACTTGATGAGCCTGATCTCAAAGAGGAGGCGAGACAACCTCATTGATCTCTTGCACCAGGCTTTTCAGCAGTCAGCCGTACTTTCCGCCTATCGGAGGGTGGAAGACATTCGTGAGGACCCTGATGCTTGTGATCGCGAGAGAAAACATACTAGGATGGTTCGAAATGCTTGGAAGATCTTGGACAAAGTTACGTTCGAATTTCCCAATCCATGCCCTGCGTCTGAGGTCTTGCCCTTGTAATTGTTTCTTTTTATTTTGTATGAACTTTCAAAGTCTGAGTGATAAGTTTTATCGTGCCCTTCTGTGTTTGCATGCCCTTTTGTGGGATTGTGTCATTTCTGCTATTGTTGCCGTTGATGTTTTTAGTGTGCAGGGCACTATTCCACTTTTCAGTACACACCAAACATGGTGCTCACGTGCTCCGCACGTGGGACCCTTTTAAGGGGTTATTTAATTTTTCATGCCATATTTTCTGTGTATGGCATTAGATGCAGGAAAGGAGCCTTGGAAATAGTTCCCTTTCCTTGATTTCCAATGCCTTCCCCTTTTTAGTCCTTGGAAATAGTTCCATCACGCAATGTTCTCCGCGCGTAGAATTTAATGCTCCTCTTTATAGTCTTGAGGCCATAGCCTATTTTTTCACAGAGAAATCTATTCTCACTTTGGTGTGATTTGTCTTGAGAAACAACTGAGTACCATGGCCTGCAACCGTCCTCATGCTCGTCGACGGCCATGGGAAGTGCCTATCAAGGAGATGATTCCTTGCTTTACCGCACGATTGGTAGACCCCCTCCTTACCGACGACGAATGCGACTCAGCGGCATATGAACTCTCGATCCGTAGCGGGTCCCCCCTCCCAATGGGCTCCCTCTGGCTCCGGATGATTCTTGCTGTCGTGCTTGCCGACGTCCCTCCTCACCCGGCGGAGATGACCTTGGCAATGCTTGACGCAGCTGAGGAAAAGCTCGAGGGTTTTCACGAGGCGTGCCTGATTACTCAGGCTTTGAAAGATCGCTCAATTCACCTGTTGAGCCAAATAAGAGCTCGGCGGGTTGTTATGTCTGCTTTTGCAGACGAACATGGCGCTAATCGGTGGGGAGCGACTCCTCGCGAGAACCGTCGCTTTGAAGTGTTGGAGAAAGCAGATAGAGAGATGGAGAATTTTGTTCTTTGTTTTGTTAACCCTTGTGCTACCGATCCTTTGTTTGGTGACCTCTTCCCGCTAGCGTAGTATATTCAAATTAGTTTTCGCATGCTTTATGTTGAATTTTCATGTATGTTGGGTACTCGTATGTATGTCTTGCTTGCATAAATAAGCTTCGTATTCTCTTTGCAGGGCAGCGACGGCTTAGGATTCAGGGTTAAGATCTGCCTCCTAAGACTTTTGAGCTTTATGAGCCGTGAGGGTCTCATGAAGAGTTTTTCTCCCTACAGATCGAGAGGATCCCATAGGTGTAATTTCTCCTTAAGAATCGTGAGGATTCTTAAGCGGGTTTTCCCTTGGGAGTCGTAAGGATATCACAAGAGGGTTTTCTTCCTTACAGGTCGTGAGGACCCGCAAGTGCAGGGTGTGGTCGCCCTTATCCGTATTTCACGGGGTCAGGGGTTGCTTTGGGATGTTTTCCAGGGTACCGTAGTTTAAAGACATCGCGATCAAGGTTAAGGACCTCATAGTCCGTGGGTTTAAGGACTCCACAGTCCAAGGTTAGTTTTAAGACATCACGGTCAAAGTTAAGGACATCATAGTCCGTGGGTTTAAGGACTCCACAGTCCAATGTTAGTTTTAAGACATCAGGGTCAAGGTTAAGGACATCATAGTCCGTGGATTTAAGGACTCCACAGTCCAATGTTAGTTTTAAGACATCACGGTCAAGGTTAAGGACATCATAGTCCGAGGATTTAAGGACTCCACAGTCCAATGTTAGTTTTAAGACATCACGGTCAAGGTTAAGGACATCATAGTCCGTGGATTTAAGGACTCCACAGTCCAATGCTAGTTTTAAGACATCACGGTCAAGGTTAAGGACATCATAGTCCGTGGATTTAAGGACTCCACAGTCCAATGCTTGTTTTAAGACATCACGGTCAAGGTTAAGGACATCATAGTCGGTGGATTTAAGGACTCCACAGTCCGATGTTAGTTTTAAGACATCGCGGTCAAGGTTAAAGACATCATAGTCCGTGGATTTAAGGACTCCACAGTCCAATGTTAGTTTTAAGACATCACGGTCAAGGTTAAGGACATCATAGTCCATGGATTTAAGGACTCCACAGTCTGATGTTAGTTTTAAGACATCGCGGTCAAGATTAAGGACATCATAGTCCGTGGATTTAAGGACTCCACAGTCTGATGTTAGTTTTAAGACATCGCGGTCAAGATTAAGGACATCATAGTCCGTGGATTTAAGGACTCCACAGTCCAATGTTTGGTTACTGGGACCCGTCACCTCTTTGAAGACGTTGAGGAATTACAACGACAAATATCAAAGGAGTGAAGAGATGTATCCTTGAACCAAGGTAAAATCAGTCTAGAATCATCATGGTTGATTGTTAGTTTTAAGACATTACGGTCGAGGTTAAGGACATCATAGTCCGTGGATTTTAAGGACTCCACAGTCCAATGTTTGCTCTGGATGCTTCACACAGGTTCACTGCCGTGCTCTGCGAGGACCAGGCTCCGCTCTGGACGTTTTCCGCGGGGTCAAAGAGTGACGTTATCCGCGTTCCACGTGACCAGGAATTTTGCTCTGGATGCTTCCCATGGGTTCACTGCCGTGTTTGGCGAGGACCATGCTCCGCTCTGGATGCTTCACACGGGTTCACTGCCGTGCTCTGCGAGGACCAGGATCCGCTCTGGACGTTTCCCACGGGGTCAAAGAGTGACGTTATCCGCGTTCCACATGACCAGGAATTTTGCTCTGGATGCTTCCTACGGGTTCACTGCCATATTCGGCGAGGACCAGGCCCCGCTCTGGACATTTTCCACGGGGTCAAAGAGTGACGTTATCCGCGTTCCACGTGACCAGGAATTTTGCTCTGGATGCTTCCCACGGGTTCACTGCCGTGTTTGGCGAGGACCAGGCTCCGCTCTGGACGTTTTCCACGGGGTCAAAGAGTGACGTTATCCGTGTTCCACGTGACCAGGAATTTTGCTCTGGATGCTTCCTACGGGTTCACTTCCGTGTTCGGCGAGGACCAGGCTCCGCTCTGGACGTTTTCCATGGGGTCAAAGAGTGACGTTATCCGCGTTCCACGTGACCAGGAATTTTGCACTAGATACTTCACACGGGTTCATTTCCGTGTTCGACGAGGACTAGGCTCCGCTCTGGACGTTTTCCACGGGGTCAAAGAGTGACGTTATCCGCATTCCACGTGACCAGGAATTTTGCTCTGGATGCTTCCTACGGGTTCACTGCCGTGTTCGGTAAGGACCAGGCTCCGCTCTGGAAGTTTTCCACGGGGTCAAAGAGTGACGTTATCCGCGTTCCACGTGACTAGGAATTTTGCACTAGATGCTTCACACGGGTTCACTGCCGTGTTCGGCGAGGACTGGGCTTCGCTCTGGACGTTTTCCACGGGGTCAAAAAGTAACGTTATCCGCATTCCACGTGACCAGGAATTTTGCTCTGGATGCTTCACACGGGTTCACTGCCGTGTTCGGCGAGGACCAAGCTTCGCTCTGGACGTTTTCCACGGGGTCAAAGAGTGACGTTATCCGCATTCCACGTGACCAGGAATTTTGCTTTGGATGCTTCCCACGGGTTCACTACCGTGTTCTGCGAGGACCAGGCTCCGCTCTGGACGTTTTCCGCGGGGTCAAAGAGTGACGTTATCCACGTTCCACGTGACCAGGAATTTTGACTTTGTCTGTATTTCACGAAGTCGGAATTTGACTCTCAGTCCGCCGTACGCCGCCGAGTCATGGAACTGGGGGTTGCCGCTGTTCCGCTTTGCTTGATGTTGTGTCCGTTGTGATGAGACGAATGTTGAGATGATCTCTGGGCTATTTGTGGCCCTTCGAGATTTGGCTTCTTCTTCTGATGAAACCTGGGGAGGAGGAATGTGATTCCTTCTTTGATTGTGCCCCTGGATTGTATACAGGGATTGATGTAACATCACCTGTAGGGCATAAATTTCATTTTTATTTTTATTTTATTTCTTTCCGCGATGCTCTATCATTTCAGCTTTTATATCGTGAAGGTCGCGATTGCCCCATCATTTCGGCTATTTTTCGCGGTGCCCAATCATTTCGGCTATTTATTTTATTTTTACTCACTGCTTTTTATTGCAAGTTGCCCAATCATTTCGGCTATTTTTTTATGCATATATTTTTACTTGCTGCTTTTTATTGCAAGTTACCCCATCATTTCGGCTATTTCGCATGCATGTGTGGCTTGCTGGCTCTTTGCCGCAAGCTTGGGATTAGACACCGATTTTGGTATCAGCACCGCTACGACTGGGATATTGCCAGGAGAGGATCATCATTTGCCTCTGTCGATGTCGAACAAAGGTGGCTTAGTAAACAGGGTTAGGGTCCTGTCGACTAAGGCTTTTGACTTCATGAGCCGTAAGGGTCCCACAAAGGTATTTCTCCCTACAAGTCGTGATGATCTCGTAGGAGTGTTTTCTCCTTAAGAATCGTGGGGATTTCTAAGTGCATGTTCCCCTGTAAGTCGTAAGGATCTTACAAAAGGGTTTTCTCCTTATAAGTCGAGAGGACTCACAAGGGTTGTTTACCGTGCAAACATATCCCTAGTCGCGGATGGAACTCGGTTAGGGAGATGTTTATTCGCGCCCGTGGATTGTATACAAGGGTCAGTATGAGCCGCTTGTAGGGCAATATTGGAGGTTGTGGGGGGTTGCTTAAGAACAGGTTCAGGTCTCTGTAACTTAAGACTTTCAAATCTTATGAGCCGTGAGGGTCCCATAAGAGAGTTCTCCTTACGAGTCGTGAGCATCTCGCAAGTGTAATTTCTCCTTCGGAATCGTGAGGATCCCTAAGTATGTTGCTTCCCTTGTGAGTCGTAAGGATCTCACGCGGGTGGTTTCTCCTCACAAGGTCATGAGGACCCTGTAAGCGTCTTTTCACGAGGTTGCGCCCTTTCGGGTTTTCACAAACACTCGCCGGTAGCCCTGCTGTTTTTACTCACGGAGCCCTTTCGGGTTTTCATCCGTGCCCATTTTGCTTATGGACATACCGTTTTTATTTTTTATTATTTTTTTTTTGTTTTTTTTTGTTTTGGGATGCCGCAATCCACCGTATTTTGTCGACATCTCGGTCAACGGCCAGTTTTAGGACGTAGTGGTCCGTCATTAGTTTAAGGACGTTTCGGTCCGTCGTTAGTTTAAGGACATTTCGGTCCGTCGTTGAAGAAGGCCGGTTACTACTTATAGAGTTCGGGCTTAGGAAGATAGCGAGCGGACATGGTTGTCGTCATCTATTATTGACCTAGGCCTTGACCCGTTAAGCATAGTATTTTTTCAGGAAGCGACCGTTTATTGGCCTGAAAGGTCTTTCACCGTGCATATCCATGAGTAGATATGCTCCACCCTGGTAGACCTTGTCTATGATGTACGGGCCTTCATAGTTCGGCTCGAATTTTCCCCGCTTGGCGCGATCGGGAATCATAGGTCTTTTGACCACTAGTACCAGTTCGCCTTAGCGGAATGTCCTCGGTCTGGTCAATCTTTCATATGAGCGCGTCATATTTGCTTTATAAGCCTCTAGATTTTGTTGCGCTATGAGCCGGGTTTCGTCAAGGGCATCGAGCTCCTCAAGCCGAAGGTGAGCATTTTCTTCGTCCGTCAACTCATAGTGGACTGCCACTCGTAGAGAAGGTACCTCTATCTCGAGGGGGAGTACTGCTTCTGTACCAAATACTAACGCGTATGGCGTTGTGTTCGTGGCCATCTTGAACGTAGTTCGATATGCCCAGAGAGCTTCTTGCAGTCTATCGTGCCAGTCCTTCTTATTTCGGGACACCGTCTTCTTCACGATCTTCGCCAAGGTCTTGTTGAAAGCCTCGGCTAGACCGTTAGCTCGGGTTTTATACACTGAGGAATATCTCCAGTCTATGTTGTGTTATTGCGCGAAGCGGCTGATCTTGTGGCTTCTATAGGCTGGCCCGTTGTCGGAGATGATCCGTCTCGGCGTTCCAAACCGATAAATGACGTGCGTCTTGAAGAAGTGGAGGATATTCTCCGTCTTCACTTCTCTCAACGGTACTGCTTCTGCCTATTTGGAGAAGTAATCAGTCGTCGCCAGGATGAATCGATGTCCCCTGGACGATGTTGGTTCGATGGGGCCGACTATGTCAGTTCCCTACATTTCGAATGGCCAGCTAGCCACTGTTGGATGTAGAGGATTTGGATGTTGGTGGATAAAGTCCCCATGGATCTGGCATGAGTAGCATTGCTTCGTATATTCGAGGCAGTCTTGGATCATCGTGGGCCAGTAGTAACCCATCCGTTTAATCTTCAACTTTATCTTCGGGCCTGCTTGGTGAGAACCGCAAAGTCCATCGTGAACTTCCTGAACGACTCTTTTCGCTTCGTCAGGTCCCAGGCATCTCAACCACAGAGAATCAAAAGACCTCTTGTACAGGGTATCATTGACGAAGGCGAAAGACAGAGCTTGTTTCACAAGACGATGTCTTGAGGATGCATCTTCAGGCGTTCGACGGGATTTGAAGTAGTCTATGAAGACGTCTCTCCAATCTTCAGCCTTTTCTTGGTCTTTTATTTGCATAGCCATTTGCTCGGTTGCTTCCTTTTCCTCAGATGATTCCGGAGATATTTCTGCCGGTGTGAGGACCCGACGGCTTTATACCACGATTCTGACGTCATCGAGGTTCTCGTCAGCCAATTCTTTAGCGAGCTTAGCTAGTGCATCTGCTTTGCTATTTTCTGCGCGCGGTATGCTTTCCAGCGTATAGGAGGGAATTTGGGTCAGTTGTTGTACTCTCTCGCCGTACTTCACCAGCTCTGGTTTGCACGTCTGGTAGTCTCCGTTTACTTGACTGACGACCAGTTGAGAATCTCCATATATGAGGAGGTTTTCAATTCCCATGTCAATGGCGATTTCGAGGCCTGCTATCAAAGCTTCATACTCGGCTTCATTGTTCGTCCTCGGCTCTGTTAAGGAGAAAGCAAAGCGCATTATCCCTCCTTGTGGAGTTACGAAGATAAGGCCTACCCCTGATTTGATTATGGGGGTGTTTTTTTTGCACTTCTTCATGGAGGATGCTCCGTCAAAGTAAAGTTCCCATCGGGCACTACCACCGTCGATCGCGTCAAACGCATGTTCGTCTGGCAGCTCGCAATTCAAAGGAGAATCGGCAGGTATTGGATGCTCAGCGAGCAAGTCGGCGATGGCCTGGCCTTTCACTGCCTTAAGAGGCTGATAGGTTATCGAAAACTCCATTAAGAGCAAGGCCCATTTAGCAAGTCTCCCTATCAATATGGCCTTTGACATTAAATATTTAAGGGGGTCCACCTTCGAAATGAGACGGACTTCATGTGCCACCGCATAGTGCCTGAGCTTTGTTATCACGAAAATTAAAGCCAGGCAGTGTTTTTCGATAGGGGAGTAGTTGCTTTCTGCCCCCGGGAGAACTCGACTTAAATAGTAGAGCGCTCTCTCCTTCCCTTGGTCGTTCTCTTGTGCCCATAATGCGCCTAAAGAACCTTCGATGGCTGTCGTATAAAGAATGAGAGGCTTTCCCTTAGCCGGAGTGCCCTTCGGTCGTACTTCTATGCTCCCGACGAGTTCTACGTTTCATCCACTTAACATGTTACCGGTGAGCAACATATCCCTGCCACCATCTCTTAAAAGCATCGCACTCCTCAGTAGGGTGTGAAATCTTCCGATGATATGAGCAGTAATTAGGATGCATCTCCGTTCCATTGTGAGTGTTCTCTTCCGAGGGCGGTAGCTTCATTCCCATTGATATGGCTTTGGCAAACCTTTTCCTCGTCTTGAATCTGTTTTTATCCGCATCGGATGTCTTTTGATCAGGCGGGAGTGCTTCGACTCTTTCGTTTAGTCGCATGCGTTTGGCTCCTTCTGATGTGGCCATCTCATGCTCCCGATCGGCTTTACTTTTCAGACGAATCCCATCCAGAAAAGCGTCGATCATTTCGTCTGACGGCCACACAAGCTCCGGTTCAGGCTCTGCCCCTAGTTTCCCAGTGCCAGGAGTTTTTTCATCGTCCGTAAACGAGTAGGAGATCATATGACAACTCGCCACGTATCCCTCGGATTCATCCGACGAGCTTTCTCCATTATCTTCTTCCTGAAAGACGTGGTTGAGAAACTCTTGGAGTGTGATGGGAGTCCGCGCCTTTTAATTGTACTCCTCCAGCGCGTCGATCTGTTTCTGCAAGTCCGTGCGCTTGTCGCCAAGCTTCCCGGGCTTTTTGGATCTCTTCTTCTTCTTTTTTGAAGATTTCGACGGCTGAGTGTGGGTACTTGGGCCATCACCATCGATCTTTGAAGTTGGGCGTGGTTTCAGCATCCCTTCAATGATTTGGGGTTCCAGCGGGTTCTTCCACCTGATCGCCGGGCATGTCTGGAGCTCATTCAGCATTCTTTTGGTTTTTACTGAAAGCACGATTTCCCATGGAGCTTCTTCAATGAAAGAACAAGTTGCCCCCGGTATGTCCGTCTTCTTAAGAGTGTGCGGTTGTGGCAGGTTCACCTTCCACTTCTCGGATAGCGCAAACTTGCCCTGTAAGTATTGATCTTCAATCCATCATTTGAAGACGAACCAATTCTCAATCGGATGGCTTACCGTTTGATGGTAAGGGCAATAATTGGGGTTATTCACCTCACTGGGTTGCGGCGGTCGCCTTGGATTTGGCAAGTTGATAAGCCTGTTGCGTACCGCCAGCTCGAATAGCCTTTTCGTCTTATCCCGTGGGAATGAGTAGGGGCGCTTCATTTTCTCATTATAATACCGCCGTCTTTCTTCCAGTTGATCCGCTAGCTTTGGGGCAATGGGTTGCTGCTGAGCGTTCGCAACGAAGGTTGCCTTCCCTTTACCCTTGTCATTCCGAGGTTCCGGCTTCAGGGGAGATGGTCTGTGACCCATCTGGTCCATCTGGGCCAGCTTGTCGATCAAAGCCTGGAACGTGGTTAGCTTAAAGAACATCATGAACTGTGAGATAGTTGCATGAGGATCTAGGGTACCCACGAACATGCCCACCGCGGGCGCTTCCTCAATGCGTTGTTCGCATTTCGACGACAAGTTTCGCCGGCGTATAACGTACTGGACCCACGTCTCGCCTGGTTTCACCCTGACATTAATCAACGTCGTTATCGGGGTGCGTTCGCTGGCGCTCGCGAATCACTGAGTGAATAGCAACTCCATTTCAGCGAACGTCTTGACAGAATCGTTCGGGAGTTCAGAATACCATTCGAATGCTTTTTCTGACAAGCTGCCGACGAATTGACAAAGCAAGAGCTTATCATCGCCGCCAGTGTTGCCAAAAGCGCCCTGAACTGGGCAACATGCTGGTGGGGATTGCTTGTCCCCTTGTAGACATGGAATTTCGGTATTGTATAGCCCGGCGGGTACTTGATCTGATCATACCAGCTCGGATATGGTCGCCCTGTTCTGACAACTTGACCGGCTGCCTCAGTCGCTTGGTGAACCCGTATCTGCTGAGCTATATATTCGTCCAAATCAGCTTTGGAGATTGTCTCCTCCTTGGTTGTTGACAGAGCCGGTGGAGGATTTGACATTTCTCCCCTGTCATCTTCAATGACGATTGGAGGATCTTCAGCAGGAGGATCTTGTTGGATCATCATACCCACCATGTCCTGGAACAGAAGGGCCATTCGCTTTATATTGGCTGCTTGTTCCGCAGCCTCTTTATCCTTCTTTTCCAGTATTCTGCGAAGGAATTCAGCGTCAGTTTCCTGCTCCTAGCGTTGATCCGAGGATGCTTCGGGGCTTTCTTTTGGCCCAGTGAGTGCGGCCATCGCATTCATCATTTCTTGGAGCTTCTGCTGCTCCTCCTGATCTTTAGTCACCGATCGCGTGAGCGGTCGATGACCTGTAGATGTACGGCTGTCGTCCTTCCCGGACGCCATGTAAACGGTATGCACCACCATGCCCCCAGACTTGGGGCGTTTAGGCTTACTGTCTTTGACATTTGCTGCAGGCGTGGGGACTTTCTCCGGCCTTCTTCTCTTTTGAGTAGTCGACGTGGAGGGAGCCGTTGCAGCGGGCACCCAAGTGGTTGTCGTCCCTTGTTGTTTGACAGGACGGTTCTTTTCTTCCTGAACCTTCACCCTCTTCTGCCGGCGAGAGTGATCTTGGTCAATTACTGAGTCCTGAACCCATCGCCATACCTTGTAAATTTTGGAGGACAGCCGTTGAGGAGGCTGCTCCGGCTTCGCTTCTGTAACACTTTCCGCAGGTGGAGGAGATCTTTTCAACGTGGCAGTCGAAGAGTTCTTGTGTACCCTCCTTAGCTATTCAAAGCTATTCCCAGTTGGAACAGTAGCATTAACTTCCACCATTGGAACCGGTGGAGTTAGCCCTGAGGGGGAGTTGCCCCCGGCCTTTCTTACTCGGCGCCAGTGGCGACGTCGAGCGTGTCGAGCTGTTGAGGCTGGCTCGGCGATAAGGATGGTTTTGTCTTGCCCCCTGCCTAGATGAGACGCCGCTGGTGCCAGCTTCTTGAAGACTGATGTCTTTTAAGTAGCGGTGTCCAATCTGTCAAAGACAGACCCTCGAGCAGGAACAGGAGCCGGAATAGTCAGCCTTGAAAAGACCGACTCTTTAGCAGGAGAAGCCATCTTGACGACTTCAGGAATAGAGACGGCTGTCTTCTTTGCGATGGCCATGTCTGGGGTCATGGGCTTCTTGGCAGGCCCATCAGAGTTCAAGTTCAGCCTGGTAAAGACCGAGGCTGCCGGTTTGACATTGGACGACCCGTTGAGAGGGGTCGTGGTAGTAGTGAGCCGATCGAAGACCGACTTCTTTTGCGCTTCCGGTACGAGCACTGGAATGTTGAAGCTTGCTGGCGGGAGCATGGTCCCGAAGAACAGACCGGTAGTAACTTGAGTCACTTGTTCCACCGGCATAGCAAGGATGGAGACTGCTTGAGGCCCATAGGCTACACCTCTAGGTGAGGCGGAGCGTCGGTTGCATTTGCATTTGGAGCAGCTCGAGCAGTTGGATGCCATTGATGCTTGATTTCTAGGCCAGGCAAGAGACCAAATCTTAGTAACTTGAAACCCAAAGGCAACCATTAACAAACCGCGACTCGTTCGCGAAGACGACACACGAAGTGTGGAGTGGAAAGAGGAAAAGGTCCCACCGGGCGTGCCAGAATCTGTTCCCCTCCGAAAGACGGCGCGACAGGGACGTCTTGCCTGAGATTCGGGGCAGATGCTAATTGGTGCTATCCGTCCACCTCTCCGAAGATGCCAAGTTGATTTATGGCACCGTGTATCGAAGGTTTAAACGGATGCGGCCGATGTAGCAGACTTCGTCAGATTCCCCCTCGCTTAAGGGGTTTTTGATTGTGGGGACGCTCTTCCCTGCAGGCGCAAGTCCCTGCAGTTAATTACGCTACCGCATCGCGATAACAACTTTCTCCTTCTCCAGATGGTCACTTCGTGTCGTGGGTGTTTGTTTTGTTTGTGGTTGCCCGTGGATTGTATACGGAGACTAAGTTATGTTGTCGCCCGTAGGGCGTGGACTAGTCCAAATCTGTATCTTTCTTAGATTTGGGTTTGGGGGTTGGGTTTAAGGATACGTTAGTCTCTTTTGAGGCTAAGATCAACTTAAACGTTTGTTAAGAATACGTTAGTCTATTTTTAGACTAAGATCAACTTAACGGGATCATTTAGATCCAACAAAAGAGTAATTGGGGGCTCTGTTGTTTAGTTTAGTGACATTGCGGTCGATAGGTAGTTTAAGGACATTGTGGTCCAATGTTAGTTTTAAGACGTTACGGTTAAGGTTAAGGACATCATAATCCATGGGTTTAAGGACTCCACAGTCCGGCGTTAGTTTTAAGACATCACGGTCAAGGTTAAGGACATCATAGTCCGTGGATTTAAGGACTCCACAGTCTAATGTTAGTTTTAAGACATCCCGGTCAAGGTTAAGGATGTCATAGTCCATGAGTTTAAGGACCCTACAGTCCATTGTTAGTTTTAAGACATCCCGGTCAAGGTTAAGGACATCATAGTCCATGAGTTTAAGGACCCCACAGTCCATTGTTAGTTTTAAGACATCCCGGTTAAGGTTAAGGACATCATAGTCCATGAGTTTAAGGACCCCACAGTCCGTATCAATGTGTGGTTGTCGGGACCCATCACCTCTTTGAAGACGTTGAGGAATTACAACGACAAGTATCAAAGGAGTGAAGAGATGTACCCCTGAACCAAAGTAGATTAAGTGATCTGTAGTCCAATTTGGAACCAAGACCCATTTATTAGGTTATGAGCACATTGGCTCAGTTGAGTCTGGATTGAGGACTTATGGCCTTCTTGGGCTAAGTCCAATCATGTTTGGAATATTGGCCCTCTGTTGGTCCATTGAAGAAGAGGCTTTGCCTCTAGAAACTTAGCCAATTGGGCTAAAACTAGTGTTAAACACTAAAGACCAACAGTGTTGAACACTGAGAATAAGATTAGCAAATTAGTGTAAAACACTAAAAAAAATCAGTGTTAAACACTAGAAACAGGGTTTTCAAATTAGTGTTAAACACTAAAGAAAGTCAGTGTTAAACACTGCAAATAGAGTTTTCAAATTAGTGTTAAACACTAAGAAAATCAATGTTAAACACTGCAAATAGAGTTTTCAAATTAGTGTTAAACACTAAGAAAATTAGTGTTAAACACTAGAAATTGTGATTCTCAAATTAGTGTTAAACACTAATAAATAACAGTGTTAAACACTGGCAACCAAATTATCAGTTTGGTGTTAAACATTAACAGAGAGGAGATCACGTGAGAGCACGTGATGGCATCCAAAAAGTGAGGCCAGATCTGTTGGAGATAGTGCCCTCAGAGTCAATTATTGGATCACAGGCACGTGATTGCAATGATTGAGGGAGGACCTATCCCGGTAGAACAGTCTTACTCGAGATGATAGTTTGCTATCTGGTTTACCTTTATCATCGTGTACAGCTTTAGGTGACCTGACAGGTCGCTATTACACATTGATAGAGCCCCTGGGATTCTTGCTTGACTGCCAGCAGTATGAGGGCGATCATATAAGTGAGAGCTGGAGTCTATTAGCACATCCTTAAAAGGTCCCTAGTCGTGGGAGTTTCGAGACAGGGCATCGAAACTCCAGAGTAGACTAGTGTATACAGTCGAGACCCCGACGAGGGGCGGTGGCCGGTCTCACAAGCCACTGGTGTCAGTTGGTTCACCTAAGATGTATACATGTGCTCATTGGGTTATGAGTACACCGGACAGGACTCGCCGGGAACATGCTAGTTGGTCTTATACCTGACGTCAGATAGCAGTTCCCTGGTGACATGTGTACAGGTTAGTTCATCGACCTGGGGATCGTCATTTGTCTCGTGTGAGTTCCCACTGTACTTTGATTACTACCCTACCACGGCTCAAAGGAGTCGTGCAAACAGGTTTTAGTTGGGTACAGTCCCGAGCCACATGGAGGCAGTGAGCGGATCTTCAGGGGTTCGTCTCTCCCGGTATTGGGGGTGAGGTCGCGCTGTGTCTAGGAGAGCCATTACATGAAGTCCTTGGCCAAGGCAGGAGATTTACTGGTAGGTATTCCAGTAGTATCTCAGGGTGTTCTGGGCTACACTCCGACACGACTTGTACCGCCTTTGGGGGTCTGTCTTTTACCAACCCTCTAGGCCCGACATGCGATGCTCATAGACGAACGGACCGGACTGTACGGATATTGTCACTGACAGGCTCAGTAGGGTGTCAGGATGAGTTCGCTCATCGACGTCCCTTTTGGTCAATTGCTGGTGGCCCGTCACGTATTGGCTTATACCTCTGACGTGCTAGTGGTTAAATCCACAGCCATAGTATTGACGAGTCTTGAGAGTCCACCACACTTTCAGTTACTCAAGCTTTCGGGCGAAACGCTGTAGAGGCCGTATGGAGATATGGCAGGGTCCGATCAGATACGTGCGGTATTGCACGGATCAGGATCGGACGGTTTGTACTAGTGGCCGTATGGTTATATGGCAGGGTTCGATCAGATACGTGCGGTATTGTACGGATCAGGATCGGACGGATATTACTAGCCGGCTTTGGTTTAAGTCGGTCCTAGTTTAGTACAGTGTAGATTTTGTCTCTTTGCATTTGTATCCGGTCGGAATACAGATGCGGGTGTGTATGCACAGTATCGGGGTTTTCCTGTAATTTATTACGGGACCAGTTTTCTGGAGTTGCCAGTTTGCATTCCGTTCCGGCCGGTTTTTCTTTGTTCTTTTCCGGCCGGACTTTTCCGATGGAGGGTGTTATTTGCCAGTTTGCAAATAACACTTTGTGGAGGTCTTATTTGCATAAGGGTTGATATGATAAGCATCTTTGCTTTTCATGTATTTATGAGATTGGATTAGATTTGAAATGGATTTGATTTGGATGTGAATTTGTGATCATGATGTTTTGTTTATGGTCACCTTTCTACTTTTACTACACTCACTCTCCTTCTTGGTTTTGATATTGGTTGATTTCTTTCTTTCTCTCCACCATGGTTTTTCTAAGTGAGAAGAAGAAAAGAGAAGAAGAGAGCTTCATCTTCATCTTTGAGAGAGTAGCATCCTTGATCTCATTTTTTGATGCTAGAAAAATGCAAGCACCATTTTTCTTACCTTGTTTCCTCCATCATCCTCAAATGGCAACAAACCCCAAAAGAGACTATGATTCTACACTACACTTCCTACAGCATATCTTGGGCGCGTCGGGTAGCCTACTTCGCGCCCGAGTTGCCTCGGTATTGAGGTGAGAGCCCGTAAAAGCTACAGGCGATGTGGTGCCCTTCCGGCGAGGAGGCGACGACCGGAGTTCCCGCGAGGAGATCGGAGTGGAGATGAAGACCGGAGGACTCGGATCAGTCGGTACATCTCTTCCCTTTCTTGTTAGTAGCTTAGACTAGTTTAATGGCACGATCCGGGGTTTAGTGCGCGGTGGTGCCGGTTTGCTAAGTCCGCAAAAATTAAAGTTTATCACCGTTTCCGCGTTTGGCCGTCGGATTGACGGCCGGGGCGCCGCCGTGCACTTACAGTGGTATCAGAGCCTCGCCATTAACTTAGTCTAGCTTCGTTTGATGTGTTTGCATTTCCGATCGACCAAAATTTCCAAAAACCGTATTTTTCCTTCACATCAGTTTCTGTTGAAATATTTTGGTCTCGAAAAATTTTTCAGGTTGTAAAATATTGATGTACTGGAAAATTTAAGAACTCTGTAGAATTTCGATGAAGTGATTCCACAGTGGGAGCGCGGAACCGCCGCACAAACCCCCATTCCGCCGCCCTTCCGCCGCGCACTGTGGAGATCACTGCACCAATTTTTTACAGAGGCTTTCTGGGCTTAAAGTATGGGTTTTGGAATATTAAAATTGGGCCCAGGTTTTCTGTGAGTGCTACAGTTTTGATTGGGGGCCCACTTGTTAATTTTTGATCGATCGGATATTTTAAACACATTTTTCACAGTATTTACATTATATCTGCGACCGTGAATATCACTCGATCGGTAAATCCGGTCTAACTGCTATAGCCCGGTTAGACGGATTTGCGAACATGACTTTCACGTTGATGTTCTATGTTTATGCTGTGATGTTGCGGATCGGTCGTGGGGATAGCCTGGATGCAATGCTAGTACAGTGTTGTTGTATTATGTACATTTGATATTGCGGGGCGAGCGTCCGACATGTGGACTGCCGTCACTGCCTGATTGTATTATTCTTTTGGGGCACGACCTGGTTGCGGTCGATGTACCCGGTGTATGTATATTTTACATTCTGTACTAGGATTACCCCGCGGTGGGGTGCACGGATGGCCGAGTTCTAGAGGGCAACAAGCCCGCATCTCATGGCATTGGGACAGAGGGGGCTTCACTCTAGGATTGGCGGGCTATTCGCCGCACTCGTAGGGGGTACAGGTTGACCCAGGAGGGGTGCCCAAGTTGCCGGATTCCGTGGAGTGCAGGGTGGTCCATTCACGGAGCTGAAGGGGGCTGCCTCGCTTCAGGTTTTGGCGGGTGACTTGCCGCGCCCGTAGGGGTCTAGGATTTCATTGCACAGGCTATCCACACGACCAGGGGAACGTCGGGTTTCAGTAGTGGCTCTGTGAAACCCGGGGATCCCAGATATCTGTATTGTTCTGTGATGCTGTACATTTCTGTGATGTTGCATTTCTTTTCACGCCTTGAGCGAAATATAATATATTGGTATATATATTAGTAGATGTTGTATATGTTTTTCATCCGCGCTAGTCCAGTCTCCGCTCTGTCGTTAGTAAGCTAACCTAACGAGTGATGACGGGACCCAGTGGCGAATGCGGATGGCATATACGTACGTCAGTATATTTTCGTTCTTTGTGGTGTGATTAATTGATGGGACTGCGTTTATTCGGATCAATGCAAGTTAAACAAACCTTTTCTGATGTTGTTGGAACACTTTTCAAAAAGCTGTTATTGCAAGGACGTTCACTTTTGTTTTGCATCGTGGTATTCATTTGGAATATCCTGCTCCTCAGTCGACGAGGCAAGGGCCGAGATCCCTTCACCGGGAGTGACCCCTTGGACAGAAGTTTGCGTCAGGGCATTAACTTCACTATAGCCGATTACTTTTGCTTTGCATCATGGTATTCATTTGGGATATCCTGCACCCCATTCTACGGGGAAAGAGCCGAGATCCCTTCACCGGGAGTGACCTCTTTAGCGAAGGTTTTCGTCACTATATTTTCTAAAAAGCTATCCGTTCCTTCAACGATATCAAGTTCATTACGTTAAAGGTTTTCGCCAGAAACCATTCGTAGCCCTCCGTCGTTTCAGACGGGTAGCACGTAGTATTCATGCTATGTTTGTTGACCTTCGTCAAGGCATAGTGCATGGTAGCTGCTTGTTGCCTTTCTGCTGCATAGATAGATGTGTTGGTTTGGGACAGTCGTATAGCCTTGTTGACCTTCGTCAAGGGCTTGTACGGGTGGGTTCAAATTAACCTGGACAATGACGGGTTGAACTTGACATGTGACTTATGATTTGTTGACCTTCGTCAAGGTCATAAGAGCATGGGGCAGAAATCACATCGGGAGTTTCAAAAGTACTGAAACTTGCCAGATATGCGCATACCTTCTGGAGTGTGATACCGTGAGCGGATTCCGTCACGTTATCATGCGATGAGAGTTGGATCCCGATTCCCACTGATGAGTTAGTTTACTCCTCGGGTGACCCCGACTAAATCTTCTTTCAGGTTTGGAGGAGATTTTGAGGTACAGTGGGAGGTTTCCAGATTAGATAAATTGGTAACCATTCTGATCTTGGTTTGAGTGCACGCTGAGTGTTTCTTTTCTCTCTCTCTCGGGCAGCGACCATTGACCCGACCCTAAGACTACGACTCAGAGACCAAGTTGACCGAACCTTCTTAACACAGGCTTTTGGATTGTCAGAGTTGCAGACCTCATTGCCACTCCTACTTTTACCCTTTTCTCCAGGACACCCCGTATTACTGCGAACGTCCACTTCCATTGGACAAAGCCATCGTATGGTTAGATACGAACTCGAAGGAATTCGAGGATGGTTTCCGGTTCTGGAGAAAACGGATAGGATTATTCAGTTGTCTTTTCCCTTTTACCTTCTCTCAAGTTGTGAGTACTCCTTGGTTTAGGAGATAGTACACCTATTATGCAAATTGGATAGTCTTCTTTCAAACCTTAGGCTGGTGCCGACCGGTAGGGAATGAAGAAAACCAATTAGCCTAAACGGTGTACAGAAGGTATTAAGATTAAGACAAAGCAACGGATTAGCAAAAGGGCAAAGTAAATTGCGACTGATATTCACGACCAAACCAAGTATTACTTCGCCAATCCTAAATCACCTTTATATTTCTCCAGGACACTCCGTATCACTACGAAGATCCACAGTTTATTGGATACTCCATCGTATGGTTATATACGAACTCGAAAGGAACTTGTTCCAGTTCGGGGATGGATTCTGGTCCAGGAGAAATAGGAATAAGGTTTATTCGGTTGTCTTTTATCTTCACCTTCTCTCACATTGCGAGTGCTCCTAGGACTAGGACAGTACACCCATTATGCTTATTGGATAGTCTTCTTCCAAACCATAGGCTGGTGCCGAACGGTAGGGAAGGAAGAAAACCAATTGGCCTAAAGCGGTGTGCAGAAGGTAATGACTAAAGACATATAAAGGGATTTGGAGAGGTGGCAAAGAATTATACGGTTATAGTTGTGAATCTGGATATTGATAGAGGCATTACTACGAATACCAGTATACCCCATTGAAACATTTCAATGTTTCAGTTCAACTGTGTACTGTTAAAAGAAAACTGATTTCCCGATTAGACACTTGCTCCAGGGTATGTATTTACCAGGTTTGATTCTCACATCTGTATGGTTTTACAGATGATGAGTGGGAGTAAGTTATTGGGAATAGGGTGATCATCCTCATTATATCGGGATTCGATGTAATCGGTGATATTTGAGGAGATCATCTGGGCTGTTTGCCGGTCGGCAAATATTTGGTTTTGAATATCCGCTGTTGTGCACCAATTTCAAATTGATATATCTGTACATCTATTTTCATAGAGTGAGATATACCTTTTGATATTATGTCGTTGACATTTACCTATATCAGTGGATGGTTAGGTAAGGAGCATTAAACAGCGGTGTAATTCTTCTTAACCATAAATACAGTTTTCAACCTACGACACACAGTGAAAGAGTTGTTAGACTCAGCGGACTTATACAGAGTATTGTATGTTGTCCAGTGTCCATTAGGACAGAGGGGTTGGTCCTCTTACTATATTCTGTTTACTTTTAACTTCTCTAGTTCTTAGACATGTGTTTCGTAGAAACACAGGGTCTAAGTTTTGAGGAGTTATAGGTATTTGAATAGAGTAGAGAACCAGGTGTAGCAAGTATCGGGATTCTTCAAAGTGATCGAAGATGTAGATACTTGTGTATGGTATTCAGTTGATAGTAATGATTAAGAGAAATTGCTTCTCTTTCAAGTTACTCATAATGGGAAGCATTCCTAAGTTGAGTAACGCTGATCGGCCTCCTTCCATTTAGTTAACATGCACTGGAGATAGCTGCATGATTTGAATCTGGTTCAATTAAATCAGTGCCTCTGGTTCTATATTGGATATAGTACAGTTCATATCTTAACATTGTTAAGGTACGGGGAGTTGTCCGGCTTATGATTAAAACCAGACTCTGGATAACTCAAGGCACGTTTCTGTAATGGCTGTTTGTGGGTTAACCCAGGCTATGACGAGGGTTGATTTTCTACCATCTGGGAGATCAATAGAAATATTGTTCAAGACTCGCCACAGTTTTATTAAAAATGGTTTTTTTCAAAAACAGCAGTGGGAGTATGGTAGAACTGGAAGTGATTCCAGAACCGCAAACGATTACTGAAGATTTGATAAGGAACCTAAAGATTCAATCTGATTTGACATTCCATTGGCCACTCCGCAGATAAGGTGGGTAACTTCAGGCACCCGAGAGGTACTCCGGTAGCCTCAAGGACGGTGACAGGGAAGTTCTTGTTTACCCACACTTGCCATTGTTGTTGTTCCAGGCTGCGAGACCCGGCAGGAGGATGAGTATAGCGTCGTTCTATACTAGCTTTAGAAGTACACGTCTATATGACTCTGCCAGAGGGTTGTCGTAGTCAGTGGGAGCAGCGAAAGCATTGGTGGACATCAGGCTTATGTCTATTTATAGACTAAAGCAGATGTAGCGGAGATAGATCATCTATTTCTGATGTGACAGTCATAGGTTTGACGCCATCAGAATAGGGGATGGATCTGTTGAGAAGGTAGTAGGAAGTGATATTCCTATACTACGATCGGTTATATTTTGGTCGTCACACAGTGGTTTCTCCACAAGGGACTTGGACATTATATCAGACATACTGGTTATTAGATCTATGGTTTTAGATCTAGATTTGGGTGGTTTCCCAATCAGGGTACTTTGACAGCATTCTAAGAGTATTTTGAATGGACGACTCCTGGCACGGTAGTGTACCTGCAGGTGATGGAGTCACCCTCTCTAAAGGTGTCTTACAGACTAAAGGGGAGAGGGATGTGCATGATTGGCAGATCACTTGCTTAGGCAATTGAGTCAATCATGAGATGTCAAGTACCACACCAGATGTTGTTCTTGCACTAGATGCAATAAGTGACATTGATCCAATCCTGGAGATACAGTCGGAAGCAGTCTTAGAACATAAGTAGATGTTCTAGGGATATGATAACGGCTGCCTCCTTTAGGAGACGGTTATCACTCCAGGCTTCCAAGGTGACATGGACGACAAGGAGGTTGTCAGAGTTATAGTTTTCCTTCTGACGAGGGGCAGTATTTTGGACAGTTGGTCCAAGGCAATACTGAGGGTGGCATGGCGCAGGATACTGATTAAGTTCAGTTGACGATACAGTCTAAAGAAGTTTGGATTTGGAGTTCATTTATGAGCTAGGTCCCATCAGACATCCAGACATTCTAAGACAGGTATTGCTCATTTCGGGAGATGGCTTTCTCCACGAACTTGAGATATAGAGAGACATAGAAAGAACCTTCTAGGCGGATCCACTCACTGAGGCTATTCCTCGAACGCAATAGTTTCACAAACGGTGTTTGTGAGACTGACTAGTAAAGGAGTTGGGTGTTCGGTATCACACGGGCTGTGAGTATGCGACATCGCAATAATTAGCCTTGAGTGCAAGTGGGAGATTGTTGGAGATAGTGCCCTCAGAGTCAATTATTGGATCACAGGCACGTGATTGCAATGATTGAGGGAGGACCTATCCCGGTAGAACAGTCTTACTCGAGATGATAGTTTGCTATCTGGTTTACCTTTATCATCGTGTACAGCTTTAGGTGACCTGACAGGTCGCTATTACACATTGATAGAGCCCCTGGGATTCTTGCTTGACTGCCAGCAGTATGAGGGCGATCATATAAGTGAGAGCTGGAGTCTATTAGCACATCCTTAAAAGGTCCCTAGTCGTGGGAGTTTCGAGACAGGGCATCGAAACTCCAGAGTAGACTAGTGTATACAGTCGAGACCCCGACGAGGGGCGGTGGCCGGTCTCACAAGCCACTGGTGTCAGTTGGTTCACCTAAGATGTATACATGTGCTCATTGGGTTATGAGTACACCGGACAGGACTCGCCGGGAACATGCTAGTTGGTCTTATACCTGACGTCAGATAGCAGTTCCCTGGTGACATGTGTACAGGTTAGTTCATCGACCTGGGGATCGTCATTTGTCTCGTGTGAGTTCCCACTGTACTTTGATTACTACCCTACCACGGCTCAAAGGAGTCGTGCAAACAGGTTTTAGTTGGGTACAGTCCCGAGCCACATGGAGGCAGTGAGCGGATCTTCAGGGGTTCGTCTCTCCCGGTATTGGGGGTGAGGTCGCGCTGTGTCTAGGAGAGCCATTACATGAAGTCCTTGGCCAAGGCAGGAGATTTACTGGTAGGTATTCCAGTAGTATCTCAGGGTGTTCTGGGCTACACTCCGACACGACTTGTACCGCCTTTGGGGGTCTGTCTTTTACCAACCCTCTAGGCCCGACATGCGATGCTCATAGACGAACGGACCGGACTGTACGGATATTGTCACTGACAGGCTCAGTAGGGTGTCAGGATGAGTTCGCTCATCGACGTCCCTTTTGGTCAATTGCTGGTGGCCCGTCACGTATTGGCTTATACCTCTGACGTGCTAGTGGTTAAATCCACAGCCATAGTATTGACGAGTCTTGAGAGTCCACCACACTTTCAGTTACTCAAGCTTTCGGGCGAAACGCTGTAGAGGCCGTATGGAGATATGGCAGGGTCCGATCAGATACGTGCGGTATTGCACGGATCAGGATCGGACGGTTTGTACTAGTGGCCGTATGGTTATATGGCAGGGTTCGATCAGATACGTGCGGTATTGTACGGATCAGGATCGGACGGATATTACTAGCCGGCTTTGGTTTAAGTCGGTCCTAGTTTAGTACAGTGTAGATTTTGTCTCTTTGCATTTGTATCCGGTCGGAATACAGATGCGGGTGTGTATGCACAGTATCGGGGTTTTCCTGTAATTTATTACGGGACCAGTTTTCTGGAGTTGCCAGTTTGCATTCCGTTCCGGCCGGTTTTTCTTTGTTCTTTCCCGGCCGGACTTTTCCGATGGAGGGTGTTATTTGCCAGTTTGCAAATAACACTTTGTGGAGGTCTTATTTGCATAAGGGTTGATATGATAAGCATATTTGCTTTTCATGTATTTATGAGATTGGATTAGATTTGAAATGGATTTGATTTGGATGTGAATTTGTGATCATGATGTTTTGTTTATGGTCACCTTTCTACTTTTACTACACTCACTCTCCTTCTTGGTTTTGATATTGGTTGATTTCTTTCTTTCTCTCGACCATGGTTTTTCTAAGTGAGAAGAAGAAAAGAGAAGAAGAGAGCTTCATCTTCATCTTTGAGAGAGTAGCATCCTTGATCTCATTTTTTGATGCTTGAAAAATGCAAGCACCATTTTTCTTACCTTGTTTCCTCCATCATCCTCAAATGGCAACAAACCCCAAAAGAGACTATGATTCTACACTACACTTCCTACAGCATATCATGGGCGCGTCGGGTAGCCTACTTCGCGCCCGAGTTGCCTCGGTATTGAGGTGAGAGCCCGTAAAAGCTACAGGCGATGTGGTGCCCTTCCGGCGAGGAGGCGACGACCGGAGTTCCCGCGAGGAGATCGGAGTGGAGATGAAGACCGGAGGACTCGGATCAGTCGGTACATCTCTTCCCTTTCTTGTTAGTAGCTTAGACTAGTTTAATGGCACGATCCGGGGTTTAGTGCGCGGTGGTGCCGGTTTGCTAAGTCCGCAAAAATTAAAGTTTATCACCGTTTCCGCGTTTGGCCGTCGGATTGACGGCCAGGGCGCCGCCGTGCACTTACAAGATCCCCTTCATTTTGTTCTGCAGATAAGTGTTTAACACTTTTAATTCTGACAGCCATCACATGTGGGCACGTGATGGGGGCTCATGCTCTGGTCTATTAGAATGCTCATTAGGGGTCACGTGGTGACACGTGAGGGCTCCCCAGAGCTTCTATTTCCTTTGCTTTTTTCTTTACGTACTTCAGGGATCACGTGGGGCACGTGAGGCGTTGCCTCAAAATTCTTATCTGTGGATCTTTACAGGGGTCACGTGGTAGCATGTGACTCTGGTTCTTTGCATGTTTTAAAGATTTGTTCATCTTTTAAGAATTAAATTCTTCATAAGGTTAAACCCTAACAATAACTTTAAAGGAATTAAATTTCTACTTTCTTTTGAAGAATTATATTCTTAGATAGGGTTAAACCCTAATTTCTTTTCTGTAGGAATTAAATTCCCCATATATGTAAACAATTAAATTCTGGCATAGGATAAAACCCTAATTTCTTTTTTAAGGGAATTAAATTCCTGTGAGTTTGAGAGAATTAAGTTCTCAATTAGGGTTAAACCCTAGTTCTGTCCATTTTGAAGGAATTAAATTCTTATAATTTTAGAGAATTGAATTCTCATATAGTGTTAAACCCTAATTTTATCTCAAAGGAATTAAATTCCTATAACTTTGTGAGAATTAAATTCTCAAAACTCAATTCCTCCTCTATGCTTTAGATCTGCATGGCAGGATCTCAACCCAATGAGAATTAAATTCTCAATTTATGGGGAGATGTGCACTTTGCATATCTTCAACCAGAGAAAGAACTAAGTTCTTTTCTTTATAGAAGAGTTAAACTCTTTTGAGAATTAAATTCTCTTTTTGAAGCTTTTACCCCCTTTCTTTTCTTACCTAGGGTTTTTCTTTGTAGAGAATCAAATTCTTCTTTCTTTTCTCTCTGAATTTTTAAAATTCCAAGGCTCTCTCTCTCTCTGTCTATCTCCTTTCTCTTATCTCTCCTTTGGCTCCGATTTATAGGAGAAGGAAAAGCATCAATCTGTTTTAGTAAATCTTTCATTGAAAGATTTGATTTATTTATTGAGAGATTTGATTTATTCTCATCATTGATCTGGGCCTTTAGATTATCAGGTGAATTTTATTCACCGTTGGATTTTAAATCCAAAGATATTTCCTTGTTATTTCGATGAGATTTAGGGGAAATCTTTCCTTGTCCAAGATTTTTCCATAAATTGGTGATATTTAATCACCCTTGGATTCTCAATCCAACGGTTCCACATAATTCTTCTCCATTTTGGAAAGATTTAAATAATTTTATTCAGAATTTAATTCCGTTGAACAGCAGGGCTTTTAAATCCAGTCACGTGTGAGCACGTGACCCCTGGTCACGTGTAAGCACGCGACCCTGGTCACGTGTAAGCACGTGACCCCCTGAAGGGACTCCTCTTCTGCGCTATGTTCTTTGCCGCTGCTCAACCATCACGTGCCAACACGTGACCACTGGTCACGTGTGAGCACGTGATGCTTCCTCTGAAGCTTTTCCTGATTTTTTAATCAGGGAACAACTGTCATAAGACAGGGCATTGGAGGAAGAATTGCAGAGTATATCTTGCATCCCTACAGGATGTTCGCCACCGAAAATATCCCCTAGGAGAGAAAGACCCTAGGGGTTTTAAAGGGTCAGATCGATGCAGATCCATTTGGCTCTTCAGCGTAACGTATTTCTACGACGCAATATGGCTAAGGGTTCAAGCGGATAGGACCGATGAAGCGTGGCTTCTCAGATTCATCCTTCGAAAGGACTTTTTGATTGTGGGGACAAGATTTCCTACATGTGTAAGTCACTGTAGTTAATTACCCCTCCGTATTAAATGGAGAGAACTTTTATGAGTGGTTTATTTCTAAGTGCAATAAACATAAGGGAAACACAAATGGCAATGACACGTGTGCGTGTGCGCGCGCACACATATTCAACAACAAAAGTATGTAAAGACAACAATTAGAATATATATTTCATAATCGTCATATAAAACATTGTTCATCTCAGTTTACACATGTCTTTACCGCTGGGAAGACATGTCCTCGAGTTGTTGTTCACGCCCGTAGATTGTATACAGTTTTATTAAATATATTATCCAGACCGTAGGGCAGTTATAGGAGAACATGTAGCATGTGTTTGTAAGGATAAGCTCGTAGATGGTACTCCAGGTGGGACGAATGGTATATTTGTTGACTTTTATGTCACGATGGTAGCACGTGGATAGTGTATGAAAAATGATTTTACTTGCCAAAGGGAAGTACTGGAACTTAGGTAAATGCGTTAGTTTAAACTCATTTCGGACATGGTTATTAGTTTTAAGTCATCTCGGACATGGGTATACTGTAGGACATTGACTTCTATGTCATGATAGACGCTCGTGGATTGTATATGGCAAGTTATTTTACTTGCCATAGGGCAGGTATATTGTTTTCGGGTCAAATCAAACGTTGTTTGAAACGAAAGATGTTCTCCAGACGGCGATCATTGATCAGCATGTCTGGTAGGACTTAGTGAGAACGTTAACGAGTGCCAATTTGGTAAATTCTCATAGGTATAACATGCTTCAGGTATTCGACTTCAATATCATGATGGTTGCCCGTGGATTGTATATGACAAGTTATTTTACTTGGCATAGGGCAGGGGTTATATAATTGTTAGGTTTTTTTTCACTTTTGTGTCACGATAAATGCCCATGGATAGTATACGATAGCTGGATTTAAGCTAAACGCAGGACAAAATTCCAGTTTAGGGACGTGGTGGCCCATTCTGGGGATGTTGGCAAAGTTTTCTAGTTTAAGGACACAGAGGTACATAGCTTCCAGTTTAAGGACGTAGAGATCCATGGATCCAGTTTAGGGACTTGGAGGTCTATGGTCGCCCGTGAATTGGACGTAGAGATCCATGGATCCAGTTTAGGGACTTGGAGGTCTATGGTCGCACGCGAATTGTGTATGACAAGTTATTTTACTTGCCATAGGGCAAGTTGGGGGTGTAGTTGACTTCAATGTCACATGTTGACTTCTGTGTCACGAATGGTAGTTTGTGGATAGTATACGGTAGGTTATTATAGCATAGCCTGTCGTAAGGCAATTTTGGTTTTAGGGGCAAGTGATATATTGTTGACTTCTATGTCACAACGGATACCCGTGGATTGTATATGATAGGTTAACATAATATAACCTTGCCATAGGGCAACTTATATGGTGCAATTGACTTTTATGTCACACAATGCCAAAATGGCTTTGATAGCAAGTGCGGGGACCTTTGGAGGGTGTCCGACATTGTTTGATAGGATGCAGGGACTTCTGAAGGGTGTCTTCCATGGTTTTATAGGGTGTGGGGACCTCTGGGGGTCTCCACCATTGGTTTTGACAGGGAGTGGGGACCTCTGGGGGTTTCTGCCATTGATTTTGTGGGGTGCAGAGACCTCTTTAGTGGATCTCTGCCATTGATTTTATGGGGTGATGCCCGCAATTGATTATAAGGGTGTCTGCCGTTCAACAGAACATTTAAGTCTTCGCATGTGAGTCATGTCCAGTATGTATGTGTGTATTTTTGGTGCAACTGTTCATCTTTTACCCATGTATATGCCTATGGAGTCCATTGTGGGGACAATCTCATGGGTGATAACTCAAATGAGTATCCATATACATAGGGATTACTCCGAAAAGTATCCAAAAGTGGATAACTTTTGTAAGCATCCTATAAATTTAATTTTGTAGCCATCTTGAGGCTTTTAAAGGTTTTCCGAGTCATCGAACAGTTCAAAACAGGGTCTCATAACTTGCATTTTGGGGATAACTCTTATCGAGCATACTGCGAATCCCAAGTCTAATAGCAATTGAAGAACAAATCACTAAAGCAAAAGGAATTTGCAGAGCTTTGTTGCTCTATACTTACATGAGTTTTACTCTTCTCTTCTTCTTCCTCTTAGAAACTTTGATCTTTCATGCTCTTCAACGATCTTAAGAATGGTTTCTTCGTGATCTTTTTTGGTAATTCAGAGTGCTTAACCTTCTCTCGAAGGCATATGGAAGGTTTTTATAGCCTCTGGGGCAATTGAGATCGTGGTCGTGGACGTGGACCACGATTGGAGACAAGGGCACATTTAGCCGCCTCCTTACATTCTACGAGGACCTCTCGACGTCAGGGACCCTTCTAGAGAACGGCAGGGACCCCAATATCAGAGACCCTTATGGATATGGCGTAACCATCATGTCGGAGGCCCCATATAGAGAACGGCAAGGACCCTTATGTTGGAGCCTCATACAACGGGGACTTTTCTGGCGTCGAGTATCCTCTTTTGGCATGGCCGAGACCCTTCTCTTTGACACAGCGGGAACCTCCTTTTGGCGTAGCGGGGAGCCTCATTTTGGCATAGCAGGGACCTCTTTTGCATGGCGGGGACCCTCCTTTTGACTTCTTCATGGCTTTTTCGAACCCTCTCTCCTCTTTTCTAGTGTTTTCTTGGTTAATGCTTGAGAAGCATTCTATCTTTAAACAAAATGCACCACTTTATATGCTTGGTTTAATGTTTTTTCCTTTATAAATTGAAGAGTGCCTATCTTTCTTCTTCATTTGACAAAAGAAAGCAATGGCTTGTAACCACCCGCATGCTCCTTTGCAGCCATGGGAGGTACCCATCAGGAACATTGTTCCCCATTTCGCTGCGCACATAGTGAATCCCAACTTCTCGAATGCTCACTGCGAGACCATGCTGATTGAAATTGAGAGTCTCGTAGGATCTCCTCTTCCAATCGGCTCTTCTTAGTTCCGAATGATCTTCCTCACTATTCTTGACGCTATCCCCCCTTATCTGGCATAGATGACTTTCGCGATGCTTGATACTGCAGAAGACAAGGTCGACTCCATTCATGAGGCATGTCTTATCATGAAACTTCTTAGGGATCGTTCGATCTATATTTTGAGCAAAATGCAGGCTTGATGGGCTATCTTGTTCTCTTTCGCCAATGGATATGGCGTTGATAGGTGGACAGATACTCCTCATGAAGGGCGTCACTATGACATGGTGGAAGAGGCCGAGAAGGAATTCCAAAATCTGGAGCTTTGTTTTTTTAACCCTTGTAATTCTTATCCTGTATTCGGTGACCTCTTTTAATGCAATGAAATGAATGTTTGAATGTTTGTCTTTTTTATGGAATGAATGTTTATCTTTGTTTGGAGAATTTTTCACTTCGAACAGATGCCCCCCATCAATGAAGGAACACAAATCATCCGAGTGTGTGAAATTGATAGAAGTTTTCGTTGGATATGATCTTATTGATTTAGCTTTTATATCACCGCAGGCATGATTTTATTTTGCTCTAAGGAAAAAACTTTGATAATTGATGTTTGCATATGGGGGTTTGCCGTTAGGGGTATTACCGGCATATGTCATCGGTGGAATTTCATAACTTACGAAATGTGACTGTAGGTTACAGGCGTAAGTCGGCAGCAGGACTTTAATTTGATTTGTTTGATTCCTGTCTTGTTTAGCGAGACCTTTGAGCTTGGAAGCACTACCGATAGGAATTTAATTTGATTTGTTTAATCGTTCTGATGATATCAAGAATGTTCTTTTGCACACCGCAGTAGAATTTTGTAATCTTTTGGTAGCATTTGGATCATGGGTTGCCTGTGGATAGTATATAGAACATGCATGTTTCATCCTCTATAGGGTAAAATTCCAGTTTAGGAAGGTAGTGGTCCATTGGCAGAAATTTTGTAGATCCAGTTTTAGTGATTTAGAGGTCCATTGGAAATTTTTTTAATAGAGTTCTAGTTTAAGGATGTAGCGGTCCATCAGATCCAGTTTAGAGACTTGGGGGTCCATTCCGGGTTAGGGACTTTGGGGCCTAATGGCAGGGATTTCATATATATATATATATATATATATATATATATATATATATATATAGATATATATTAGTTTAAAGTCATTTCGAACATGAATTTTAGTTTAATGTCATCTCGGACAGATTCTAGCTTAAGGACGTAGAGGTTCATCCCCAGTTTAAGGACGTAGAGGTTCATTTCCAGTTTAAGGACATAAATGTCCATTTCTGGTTTAAGGACGTAGAAGTCCAATCCAGTTTAGGGACTTGGAGGTCCATAGCTTCCAGTTTAAGGACATAGAGGTCCATCAGATCCGGTTTAGGGACTTGGGGGGTCTATAGCGTTTTTTTTAAAGATCCAGTTTAGGGACTTAGGGGTCCAATGGGCAGAAATTTTACAGATCCAGTTTAGCGACTCGGAGGTCCATTTTAGTTTAGGGAATTGGAGGTCCATTCCTAGTTTAAGGACGTAGAGGTCCATTAAGCATGATATTTCTTCAAAAATCGACTATTGATGGGAGGCATTAGCCTTTCCCCGTTCATGTCGATTAGCCTAGATTTTTTACGGATCAATCTCGATGTCGCGATGTTGGATAACGAATCCTAAGAATTTCCCAGAGGATACACCGAACATGCATTTCAGGTGATTCATCTTTAATTTGTATTTGGGAAGACGTTCAAATACAATCCTCAGATGATTCCTGTGATCTTCGTGAGTCGTGCTTGTTAGTTATATGTATGCCCTAGAGGCCATTACTGTACATACGATGCATATTGTAGTGGATGCTAGGACATATATAGGGAGGACTTTCTTGCTCGACATGATAGTATGCTATCTGGTTGTACTTTATCTTAACATGTACTCTGATTGTCTTTATATTACATGTTGATAAAGCCCTTAGGATATGTACTCAACTACCGGGACTATGATGAGATCATACTAGTGGGGCCACGGTAGTCGGCGAGTACATCCTATAACTGTTCCTAGTCGAGTGTGTATCGAGACAGGGCATCGATACACCAGAGTAGACCAGCGTATACGCATCTTGACCCATATGATTGGCGATGGATGATCACATATCCATCGGTGTTTGACATCAAGGATGGTGTACGGGTGCTCAGTAGAGACTGGGTACACTGGACGGACTCGCCGAGAACTCCCAGATGGTATTATACCCCACGTCAGATGGCAGTTCTCCGGTGACACTAGTACAGAGTAGTCTGTTGACCCGAGATCGTCATAGAGTCTTGTGTGATTCCCACTATGCTTTGATTTCCATCATACCACGTCCAAGAGGGCGTGCAAAAAGATGGCTTTTGGGTACAGTCCCGAATCACATGGAGGCAATGAGCGATAGGAGGAGATTCGTCTCTCCCGGTATAGGGAGTTGATGTTGTGCTGTGTTCGATTGGCTATAACTGGAAATCCCTGGCTAGAGTTGCTGAGATTTACTGGTAAGTATTATCAGTAGTTTCTTGAACTGTTATAGACCTTATATCGACACGACTTATCAAGCTACTGGGGTCTGACGTTTACCACCCCTAGGCGAGATTTGCAACATATCAGACGACGAGACCGGACTGTATGGGAGTGTTACTGACTGGATTCACAGGAGAATGTACAGGCTTGCTTGTTGATCTTCTGAGCGCTCAATACCTGGGTGGCTGTTACGTTTAGCTGACCGCTTGCAGCTTATGGGTGTTTGATATGATCATCACCTACTGCCGGCGTATTGACGATTCTTTAGAGTCCTACACAGAGGTTTCTTGGCTCAGGCAAAACGGAGTAGGAGCACATATGTGATATGTGTGGGACAGAGAACAATACGTGTATGTGATACCGTATTATATTCTCACGATATAAGATATCGGCCGGATATATGTGATATAGCCGGATCATCGGATCAAGTGTTGATTCGATGAACTGATACAGATTATATTAGTCGGTTATTTGTGAAATAGTCGGATTATCGGATCAAGTGTTGATTCGATAATTTAATGTATAATTATATATTTGATATATTAAATTCCATTAACTGATATAAGCTCACTAAAAGATTCTTTTTCTCACTCGGGTAATACATTGATATATATGCGATATATGTTAATTGTATTATTTTATTTTGTTACAATAAATATTATATATGTGATATATAATATTGTAACATGATGTGCTTATTAATGCAACATGATTAGTGGAGATTAAACATGGTTAGGGTTTGATTTGGGTTAAGCTTTTCTAGAAGATTCTAAAAGCTTTCTTTTTTGTTTTGGAAAAGATATTTATGTTGATATTTTAAGTGACTCATCTTTAACTCAACCCAAATCCTAGCCCTAGTTAAATCTCTACAAAGGTTACTTGAACCATGGTTGCATTTCTAACCTTATCATTACTTTGCATTATTCATCACAAAAGGATTCTATCATCTTCTTCCTTGAGTTCTTCATGGAAAAGCTTTCTAGGTTTTTCCTAAGTGATGAAAATGAGTGAGTTAAAGAAAACAAATGAGAGCATAAATCCTACTTCATCATCCTCATCTTTCCTTGCCATTTAGATGAGGGTGTTCACTTCATTTAGTGAGTGAGAGCTTGTGTTAACGAAACTTCAAGGTAGATCATCTTTGTTATCGAAGATCGGAAACAAGCTTGCATCTTTCTCTTCGTGAAGCCTCTCGAGAGTCCGGAACTTGATGATCGCAGCGAAGGGACCACAACACGGAGCTTATGAAGTAAAGGACCGGATCTACAAAGGTTGTAATCCCTCTCACTTAGTGTTAAAGTGTTTAACATGCTTGTTTTCGCCTAATCTCTAGTTTAAAGATCTTGTTAAGGGTTGTTCGGCACGGCTAATTTTTTAATCGGGCATGGTTGATGCCTTGTAGAACCTTATTAGAGTGCCTAGTAACCCTACAGTGCTTTTTATCACGAGATCATCTGCATAACACTTGACAATCTTATGGATAAGATTATCAAATATTTTTGTCATTGCCTTTTTGTAAGTAGCGCCGGTGTTTTTCAAGCCGAACGGCATAATTTTATAGCAGTAGATGCCAATAAAAGTTCTGAAGGCCGTATGTCTTTCGTCTTTAGGGAACATCTTGATCTAGTTGTATCTAAACGATCCATCCATGAAGGAGAATACTTCATGACTAGACGTGTTATCGATCATTAACTCCATTACAGGAAGCGGAAAGTCATCTTTACGACATGTTTTATTTAAATCCCTGAAGTCGATACAGACTCTGATTTGTCCGTTCTTCTTATTTACCAGGACGACGCTTGCTATCCAATCAGCATATTGCTCTTCGCGAATGAATCCGGCATAAATTAACTTCTTAGTTTCGGCCGCGACTTGTTCTTCAAGATCTAGCCTCATTCTTTGCGGAGTTTGTTTCACGGGTTTAACTTCCGGAAATATAGCCAGTTTATGAACAGCTATCTCTGGGTTGAGACCGGGCATTTCGGTGTAGTTCCATGCGAAACAATCCCGGTATTCCATCAGGAAAGCTTTAAGACCTTCGACTTGGATTTTGGATAACAAAGCGTTGACGAACGTCGGCCTTTTATCTTCATCGTTTCCGAGATTAATTTCCCAGAGTTCATCAATGGTGGTATCTACCCCGTTTTTGAATGCTTTCGGAGCTTGAGGCAAATTATCCAAGCTCTTGCTAGACACACTTTCAGCTTTATTAATTTCACAACGATTATGAAGCCCAGAGGAACTTGAGGGCGATGAAAGTTATTTATTCCTATGGATTGTATATGGTGCGTTTGAAGCATCAGGCCCGTAGGGTAGAGTAGTGGAATTTGGTTGGGACATGGATTGTTTATGCCTGTGGATTGTATATGGCACGCTTGATGTATCAGGCCCGTAGGGCAACTTTATTATTTCAGATGTTTTTGGTTGGGTGGGCGTGTTCGAGTGGCAGATATATTTCTGTCCTTTCGCACACTTATTTCTTACAAGTCGTAAGGATTTTGCAGACATTTTTGTCCTTACAAGTCATGAGGATCTCGTAAGGTATTTTATCCTGCTCCATGCTAGGTGGGGCATGCGCCAGACGACCAATGTTGAGCAGTTTTTTACATCGGAACAAGTATAACATATCCTTTTATACATTTAAATTTCAATCGTCGTTATATATATATATATATACACACACACACACACACATACATACATACATACATAGAGAGAGAGAGAAGGGGGAACGGGTTATCAGCTAGCTAGCTGATATCAAACTGTCGGCTAGCCAATTATATACCCCAATCCGACCGTCAAATCGACGATCTGCTCCGGCCAACTTTTTTCACACATGGAGTGATCGATGTGTATAAAATTTTGATCACTTTGACACTATGTATTCGATCAAGTGTCCCCAATATATGACATTTTTATTGTGTTCAACAGCCATCCATATTTTAAATGCTTGATTCATCACTTGTAATGCATCATATCGATCAAAATTTCGCACACAAAGATCACCCCATGTGTGGAACAAGGTGACCGAAGTGGATCGTCGATTTGATGGTCGGATTGGGTTATCTAATAGGCTAGCTAACGGTTTGATATAAGCTAGCTAGCTGATAACCTGTTTCCTCATATATATATATATATATATATATATATATATATATAATTTTGTAATTTCAAACCAGGAAACATTACAGCTTTTTCGGCATCACCGGCGAAAATGGCGTGCATGTACCGTTCGATGCACATCGCGCCCTTGACTGGGTCATACCCATGTGTCAGAATATCAAGAGAAGACACCGAAGTGAAGTGAAGGATGATTATTAACTTCCCTGGCTTACGGCGACTGAGGAGGAGCGGAGCGTGATGATGGATATCATAGCGCTGGCAGTCCCGAGACCCGATTGGCCGCTGTTGGTACAGTATTACGAGCACGATGATGTTAAGGTATGAACTTAATTTTTAGGATTATAACAATATAACATGAAATCATATTTTGAAATATAATATAATCTCCTTTATATTTACTAGTTGTCGTCGGCTCGCAACAAGCTGAACTGGAACAACGGCATCAGAGACCGCATTGTCCCTATCCAAGGGAAGCGCACGCAGGCTAACGCCCAACTTCACCTTATGAGTATTTTGACACTTAATTTTATATGTTTTCATTGTCTCAACTTACTTATTAAAATAAATCTTAATATTATCACAGAAACAGAACGACCCCGCCTACTATACTACTGACAAAGGATGTTCCACGTTACACAAGAGCATGGGAAAGTACATTGTAAGTTTCATATAATCAAGTCGATTATGTATTTTAAGTTAACATGTGTGTATGTTCTTTACAAACCCAGTTCCAGGAGAGGACGGACACCTTAGGATTTGGCCCCGACGACCCGATTACCGCCATTATCCCTGTCCCGGATTCGCTATCCGGCGAGTATCATGGTGGGTATGAGCGCAAGGTTGGTCCTGGGGCCCACCGACTTTTGGATATGGATTCGGCCGTTCACGAGTACGCCGCGGTTCAGACGCGGGGAGATGCGGCAGCTGTGTCGCATGAGGAGATTCGTCAGCTCTGCGAGCAGATGGCACAACAGCAGCACGTTCATCGGTAGACGCAACAGCAGCTGTAGACGCTTGCGGCGGAGATCCAGGTGCTGAGGCAGACAAACGCCGAGAACATCCGGCAAGCTATACGAGACTAGTTTAGGAGTATGTTCAGGTCACGGGACAATAGAGATGGATCGTCCCAACGACCATAGATTTATTGCTTTGTTGATTTATTGATACAAACATTTGTTTTGTTGATTTACTGATCATATTTGTTGTATATATTTTTTTTATAATTGCGTGCGATTCGAATCATATTGTTTCTTGCTGGTGTATAATTGCGTGAGATTTGATTATATTGTTATTGTTATCTTTTGTTGTTTGTATATAAAATCAGCGCGCGTAGGCTTGGAGATTTCTGATTTTTTTTTTAAAAAAATACATGATAAATTTGGTAACAGTTGTGATTGTTACCAATACCAATCTAGTAACGATTTTAACTGTTACCATATTTTATGCTAACGGTTACCTAGTGTCTGATATCTGAAAGATATCAGATATCAATTAGGATTTAATAACGGGAGAGCCTATGGTAACGATGTAAATCGTTACCATAGCTTATCAGTAGTAACGGTTTCAACCGTTACCATACACACGGGGGAGTATACGGTAATGGGTAAAACTGTTACCTTAGAGGTGGGCCCCACTCTGTTATGTTTCAGTTATCTGAACTCATAGTGGTAACGGAGAGTCTATAGTAACGGTGTAAACCGTTTCTTTTTTTGTCTATGGTAATGGTTTAGACCGTTAACGGACTCCTGGTGATGGGGTTATTCATAACGATTGTATAACGGTTTTAACCGTTACCAAATGTGTATACTGTAGTAGTGAACACACCCACACACAACCTATACACGCACCCCCAGGAGACCCACGAATTTGCCCCATAAGCGTTAATTTGTTGCTACTTCCCCTCTTGGGGTTCCTGGGTTCGAACCCCATACTCTCCCTAAGAGGGGAAGTACCCGTGCCGACTGAGCTATTACTCATTAGTAACCTTAATTAATTGGTATTAACTAAGGCGTGAATGTTGACATGTTTCATATTTATTACACACGGAGTATAAAAGAAAAATGTACTCTCTCCGTTCCCTTTTAAGTGTCCAATTTTGATGTTGCGCTCTCTTTAAGAAAACTTTTGAAAAACTACCATCTTATTTAAACTTATGATATGGTTAATACTAAATTACTATATTAAGCTCATTTAAAAGTTACCTCATTAAGTGTGCATTTATGTTTGTCTCATTTTTTTCCCTAGGTGTCAATATCAATGAGGGTTGGTATATGAATCAAATTTTAAATTTGTATTGATTACACAAAAAATAGTACTGATATTGTAAATAAACACTTATAATGGAACAAAAATATGACCAAAATTGGATAATTAAAAGAGAACGGAGGGAGTATAAAAGATGGACGGTGACTAATTTAGGGTGGCGATATTGCCAAATTTTTATTTGATAAATCCATACAAAAATTTGTGTATGGTTAAAATTAACTACAACTGCTTCAGTCTTTAAATTTTTTCTTTTTATGCTACTGGTTCGATTGCGTTGATGTAGCACTGTGTCAATCTCGCCTCCGAACAAGCCGCCGATCTTGACCAGCAGATCTGTTAGGATCGAGTAACGCTGGAACGAGAGGATCAGGTCAGAGAAGATGACAGAGATTGTTGGAGAGATTAAGGAGGCGGAAGTGGAAGAGGAAGGAGATGAGGAGGGAGGGGATGGGGCCGTGAGGTTAGAGGAAGAGAGGTTGAGGGTGACAACACGGCGGGTGAGGGGTCGCATGCGGAGGAGGAGCGATAGAATACGATTTGGGGGAGGGAATGATTGTGAGGGGGTGGATAGAGAAGAAGGGAAAGGAATTGAAGCTGAATGAAAATCTGAACTACTTACTTATAGGATCCTAATTATTCTTTTAAGCTACAAAAGGGATATTTTAGTAAATAGAACCGGCAACGTAAAAGGAAAAAAATTAGAGGTTGATGTAGTTAGGGTTAATTTTTTCCATATACAAGTTTTAGTATAGATTTATCAAATAAAGGCTTGGCAATATCACTCATCCTAAATTTATGCATGATTTTCAAATAGAACAATTAATTTATGTATGATTTTAAATAAAAAAGAATTATTTGAAATTGCATAAAAGATGGATCCAAATCCTGACCAGGACGGTTGTAACAAGAAATTTTATGATGGTATTAGCATAACTAGTCCTAACTGATGACCGATCACGCTGTACCAATCATACTTCACACCATCGAGTCCAACAATGAACATGATTAACCTATAAAATCCCAGCATGTTAAAACCTGCAACCTACCTATTTAAAACCCCAACCCGTTAATTCCTATAAAATATTCAAAATCAAAATGAAAGTGTTTGCACTAGAATTCGGCTTAGGGAAATGAATGGCCGAGAAAATAACATCACGTGGGCTCATTTAGATAAGTATACAATTTTGATTTTTTAAGTAAGATTCTATCGATCGTCTTAACATTTGCTAGTATCTTGTTTCTGAAAACATCTAGTTTGCTTTATTTCCGGCTCCGTCATTTTACATATTTTTTTTAGCCCTCCTCATGGCTAACTCTGGTTCGGTCTCTGGGCTCAACAATTGGCGGAGGGGTACAAGACAGTTGAAACTGTTTCTTCTGCTAAACAAGAAGCTTTGGTCATCTTCAGTTGATTTACCTCGGAGAGCGTGCACAGGAACATGGGACATTAAGTTCGACAATTTTACCACGTGAGCCTCATTGGAAGAAAAACGTGGAAAGTTGTTGCATATATATCTCAAGCTCATATATAACCAACTCCTCCAAGAAGATATAAATATATGGATCATCATGAAGAAAAATGGATTTTTTTCAAAAAACTTATCGTATTTATGTTATATTCTATATAATTAGCGCATAAGACTCTCCTGTCAAATATCCTAGCGGAGTAGAGTGTGAATCTATTGTTGTTAGATTACTCCTACTATCTTGATGACATACATTGTGGGTGGAGGGTCCACGGAATAGATCGAGTGTGAATCTCTCGCTAGCTAGGTTACACGGACACTTACAATGGGTTGCTGTATCCGTGTCCGACATGGATCGGATACCGACACTTGCAGGACGCTTGCACGATGTGTATCGGACGCATTGTATATATGTTATATACGTATAGTATGTGTTCTATACGTGTCATATGCGCATAACATATTTTTAGTATATTATTGGCGTATATCATGTTAGATTTGTTAATTTTTACTTATTAAATGTTGTCATAATAGTTTGATATCTTATTCACCTTTATAATATTATAGATATAGCCGTACCTCCGTCACTAGGACAAAGATGGGTTGTCCCTACGGATGAAAACATCCGTAGGGGCAATTTTAGTTTGCCCCTACAATTTCCACCATAGAGGCAATAAATATCCCTACGGATCCCACCGTAGGGACAGTTTTATATAAAAAAAAAATTAATAAAAAAATAAACCTTTGTAAATGCCTTTACGGTACCTCAAAAGAAGCCTGCAGTTTGCACCGTAGGAACAAAATTGATGTATTAAAAGAATAAAATAAATTACCAGATAATATTTTCGACGCCCAATTCATTTCCCCCCAAAAAAATTCCCCCTCTGCGCTTCTCCTCTCGTCTCCACCACACTCTTACTCCTGTTGTCGCCGATCGCCGCAGCTACCCTCCTCGTCACCCTCCTTCCCGTCGTCGATCCCTTCCATCATCAACGTCTCCTCCGATCCTCCGATCATCAACGCCTCCTCCGATCGCCACCTCCAGCGCCTCCAGCGATCTCCCCCTCCTCATCCGATCCTCCACTGGCTGAGCCTCCTATGATCCTCCAGCGACCTTCTCCGGTCGATCCTCTAGTGGTCGAGACGCCGACTCCATCCCTGTCGTCTAAGCTTCCATCGCCGACGAGCTCCAACTCCCCTTTCCATCTCCTCAAGCTCTATCGCCTGTTCCATCTTCTCAAGCTCCATCGCCAAGTCTTCTTTATTGTCTAGCTTCCATCACCGGCGAGCAGTCGCCGTCACCGTCCAGTGCCCTAATTCTTTTCCAGGTACGTAAAACTTTTTTATTCCATTTTTAAAAATCGATTTTTAAAAGAAGCAGAAGAAGTAGATGATGTTGATGATGATGGTTGTTGGTGGGGGTGGTTATTTGGTGATGTTGATGATGATGGAGTTCATGGGTGAGATTTGGGTCCGGGTGATAATTAGGGTAAATTTGGGTTAATTAGGCTAATTTGTATTAATTGGGGTTGGGGTTTGGGTGATGATTATGGTAAGGGTTAGAGGTACTTTGGGCTAATTAAATTAAATATGTTTAATTTGGGTTAAGGCAATAATTATGGTTAATTAAGGTTAGGGATTGGATGTATGATAATAAAATCCATAGGGGCGGTGGTGGCTGTGGTGGGTGTGGTGGTGGAAGGTGGTGGTTGTAGTGGTCGGTAGTGGCTGGTGGTGGCTATGGTGGCCGGTGGTGGCTGGGTGCATGGTGGCTGTGGTGGTGGCTGTGGCGGCGGCTGTGGTTTGGGGATGTGGGCAGGGGGTGGTGATGGTAGCTTTGGGTGGTGGTAGCTGTGCTGTAATTAAGTATAGGGTTAGGGTTAATTGAGTCAAGGGTTATAGTTAAAGTAGTTAGGGTTAATTAGGTCTAGGGTTAGGGTTAAGATAATTAGGATTAGAGTTAAGGGTGAAGGTTATGATTAGGGTATTTTAGTGTTAGCGTAAGTGTATGTGTGTATGTGTGAGAGAGATAATGTTGATGATGATATGTGTGTGTTTGTGTTTGTGTTTGTGTTTATGATAATGATGATGTTGATCTCTCGTATTAAACAAGGCCAAACCCTAATTTTAAACTTAACACCAGAACTAAATCCAAAATCTTAAACTTCACACCAGAGCCAAATCTAAAATCTTAAACTTGATTTAAAAAACCCTTAACTTTAAAAACTTTACCTAAACTAAAAACTTAAAACCCTTGAAATTAAAACGTAAACGTAAAACCAATTCAAATTAAATTTTATAATAAGTGTATATATGATAATCGATGATAATATGAAATTTTCATATGCTCATATGTGAAAATCAAAGCACGACTTAGTCCCCGTCTATCGGTTAATATACGTTCGATATTAGTCGTGACATAAAACTATACGAACATTGTTAAATATCGGATGGTATCGTTCGGTGCTAACAACCGTCGTATAGTCTATATGACGAGAAGATTCAATTGTATGATAACCGATATATTTGTCCAGTTTGGACAAGTTAGGAATGTATAAAGCAAATATCTGCATTCACTTGTGTTTTCATTTGTTTCAAGTTATTTGTCGGTACTTTTCTGCTGGTTCTCCATGTACAAAGATAGATTAGATGTTCATTTCAACGTTTTTTCACAGCATTGAAATGATTATCTATTCTATTGCAGTGTACTCGGAGAACAGCGCGGGGGGGTGCAGCCTAAATTTACTCGAAACGGATGAAAACACAAGCGAATGGGTGTCTGCTCTATACATTCTTGATGGAATAGAAGCCTTACCCCCGACAGCCGAAACACACACATACAACACGAATACACAACAAACGCGCACACAAAGTACATACACAATAACAACCCTATACCTAAGTGAAATCATAAATTGAAACACACATACACAGAATATAACTCTTACTTGGGTATCTTCAAACCTAACTTTGTTAATCGATAATTTATTTTTTTCAACGACAAATTTGCCTCTACGGGTTTTCTTTTTTGTCAATAACCATCTCGTTCTTAGATTTCTCAATATAGTCACCATAACTTACAATTTATATGTTATACAGTCTATCATGGCCCATAAGTATATCAGAGTTAAGGACTGGATGTACGTGGATTAGCAACAACGCATGCAATCTAAGTTTGTCGCAGGAGTTACTGATTTCATTGAATTTGCACGCGCACATAATAAAATCGTGTTAGAGAAGATTCTATGTCCGTGTAATAGATATGGGAATAAGTTCTGGCAGAAGGTAGAAATCGTAGAGGTTCACATAGTTAAACATGGTTTTACTAGACTTTATACAACTTGGCTATATCACAGGGAAGGACAAGAAGAAGACGGTAATGCGGCAGAAGAAGAATGAGAAGAAGGTAATGCGGCGGAAGAAGAAGACGATAACTTTTTTCCAGGAGAAGAAATGGAGGATATGGTAGAGGCTGCCCTCGGTGATAGTATTCCTACCGAAGATGACATTCCTTCCAGTCAAGGACCGTGTGCGGATAAGTATGAAAAGTTCATGAATGATACTAGAAGGCCAATCTATTAGAATGCAAAGTATTCCACCCTATTATGGTTCGTCCAACTTTTCCAGATTAAGTGTCTAAATGGATGGAGTAACAAGTCATTCATGATACTTCTGAAGTTCCTGAAAGATTCTATGCCCACGGGAAATAACGTGTCCGACAGCTAGTAAGAAGCCCGGAAGATGATGTCTGATTTGGGTCTGAACTGTGAGAAGATTCATGAATGTCCCAAAGATTGCGTGTTGTACTGAAAAGAGAATTCAGATTTGAAAGAGTATCCAACATGTGGAGAGGACAGGTATAAGCCGAAAAAATCTGATAAGAAGCCCGATATACCTGTCAAGATAGCATGATATTTTCCCATAACACAGAGGCTGCAGAGGATATTCATGTGCAAGAAACAGCCGGGGCAATGATTTGGTATCACCGTGCTGCTCCAAGAGAAGATGGAAAAATGAATCATCCAAGAGATTCACCGGCATGGAAGGATTTCGATAGGAGGCACCAAATATTCAGTAGTGATCCTGGCAATGTCAGGCTCGGACTGGCTAGTGATGGATTCTACCCATTCAACTATATGGCTGGAGGCCACAACACATGGCCCATTGTAATGATGGTTTATAATCTGTCGTCTTGGTTGGCTATGGATCAATCCTACTTTATGATATACCTTCTTAGTGACGGACCAAATTCACCGGGAAACAATATCAACGTCTATCTCCGATCTTTAATCGATGGGTTAAAATCTTTATTCATTGATAGTGTGGAGACTTACGATGAAAACACAGATACAACCTTCACAATGCGTGCGGTTTTAATGTGGATAATTAATGACTTTTCTGCGTATGGAATGCTAACAGTGTAAGTCCACGGTAGCGCCCCGGCCGTCTGACAGACGCCAAATACGGAACAAAAACTTTTTACGAACTGGCGCTATCGTGTACCGTAACCCGGACTGCCATTAAAGTTAACCTAACAAACTACAAAGGGGGTAGAAAGGTTATACCGAACGATCCGAGTCCTTCGGTCTTCAACCATCATCCCACGTTTGTTGCGGCTGCTCCGATCTCCTGAATCTCCGGTCTCATCGTCCAGGTGGCACCACGTCGACGGATCTTTAAACGGGCTCCCGCCTCTGAACCGAGGCAACTCGATCGTCAAATTTGCTAGAAGAGACGACCAAGATGAAGTAGAGAATGAGTAGAACACTTTGTCTCGTTACGTCCAAGGCTATGGACGAACGGTTAATGAAGTTGCCTTTTGGATCGATACGAAATGAGAAATGGAGTATATCAATTTCCATGAACCAAAATCCTTAATCTTTTCAAAACAACAACCATGAGCTATGAGAGGGGGGGAGGCCGGCCACTTATAGATGAGGAGGAGGGTGAGTGTAGGAGAGGGAGGGTGACCACAAGCATAAAAAAGAGAGTGAGTCACTAAGACACCTAGTATGAACTCAATAATGAAAGTGATGATTCATAACCATAGTCATCAACTCAATTAATGCACCATTAATGAACAAAGCCACCTCACCATCCTAGTCACCTCTTCTAGAAGCTTCCACACTAATCCCAAGAAAAGATAAATCCGTATTTAACCGAATATCAAAATACGGCTGATAGAAAACTGGAAACTGGCAACTTCCAAAAAGTGATCCTGAAATGAATTTCAGGATAACCCCGTATCAGTATAAACATACCCACATTTGTATTACGACCGAATACAAATGCAACTGAGACAAAGATATTATATCTGTTGGATATATGTATGCCCTAGAGGCCATTATGTGATAGTGGATGTATCTATACATGTATATATATATATATATTCAGTATGCATTCTTGCTCGACATGATAGTATGCTATCTGGTTCTTCTTTATCTGACATGTTGTTTTGATCAAGCTTTTATTCATTCATACATGCTGATAAAGCCTTGAGGATATCGGCTTGACTACAGTGATTATGATAGAGATCATACTAGTGGGACATCTGTAGTTTATAAGCGTATCCTGAAATGTCTCTAGTCGGAGGTGTATCGAGACGGGGCATCGATATACCAGGGTAGACTAGCGTATATGATACTAGACCCATATGATGGGCGATGGATGTTCCCACATTCGTCGATGTTTGACATCAAGATCATATACGGGTGCTCAGTGCTGACTGGGTACACTGGACGGACTCACCGAGAACTCCTATATGGAATTATATCTATCGTCGGATAGCAGTTCTCAGGTGACACTGGTACAGGTTAGTCTGTAGACCCGAAATCGTCATGGAGTCTTGTGTGTTCTCCCACTGTACTTTGATTGCCACCCTACCACGGCTCTACTGAGGCGTGCAAACAGGTGGCCGTTGGGTACAGTCCCGAGACACACGAAGACGATGAGCGATAGGAGGGGTTTCGTCTCTCCCGGTATTGGGAGTTGATGCTGTGCTGTGCCCGACTGGTTATAACAGCAAGTCCCTGGCCAGGGCTGCTGAGATTTGCTGATAAATGTTATCAGTAGTTTCTCGATCTGTTATAGACCATTCACCGGCACGACTTATTGAGTTATTAGGGTCGACGTGACCATCCCTAGGCTCGATATGCAGCATATCTGACGAAGAGACCGGACTGTACGGTAGTGTTGCCGGATGGCTTGACGGGAGTTGTAGCAGGTTCGCTTGTTTTCTTCTAATCGCTCAATACCCGGGTGGCCGTTACGTTTAGCTGACCGCTTGCGGCTTAGGGGTATCTGATATGATCATCACCCTCTGCCGGCGTATTGACTAGTCTTAGAGTCCCACAAAGGAGTTACCCAGTCCAGGCGAAACGTTGTGGTGCGCGTATGCGATATGTGCAAGCACCCGATTAATATGTGCGTATATGATACCGAACATTGATCGGGTGAACTGCTTTTGGTGGGGTCATATGAGATATGACCGGATTGATAAATCAAGTGTTGATTTATCATTTAACCATTATTTTTCACACTTAAAACCTTTTCTTGGATGATGGGTGTGTGCATGCATGTGTGCTTTTCTTTCTTTCTTTCATGCTAGTTTCATGCACATATGGATGTGCATACATACACACATACATACACCCATCTATCATGGTTGTTAACATATGGAAATGGTGGCAATATAAGACTCACACCATGGATTAAATAATGGATTATCATTTGATTTTGGATTTAAAAGAAAATGAAAAGGAAAGGATAATCATTCTAGCTTCTACATTCTTCCTTTGACCTAACCATGCTCAACTACCACTAACCTAGAGTTATCCTTCTCTTTATCATTTAAAACCCAAGTTAAATTAACTATCCATCATTTAATCATGGTTGAAAGTGAGAAGGAATAAAATATAAAAGGATATATTTCATTTCTTTTCACTTAAGGGTTATTTTTTCCCACCTCTAGTTAAAAATAGCCACCATCTTCATCCTCTTTCACATTTGCTCTCTAGCTTTTTTCTAGTGAGTAAATCACACTTAAAGAAAGGTTTTTGAAGTGAGAATCTTAACCACAACTTCATTCTGCACAAGTTTAGCCAACTTGTTTAGAGTGTTCTCTTCGGTTTTACGAAGTTGGGAGCTTGGACGGAGAACTCCGTGGTGGATCGTCGTGGACACAAGAGGACTTCAAGAGGACTTCCATTCAACACCCTAGAGACCAAGGAGTCCAGCGAAAGGGAGCTACAAAGGTTGTAGTCTCGAAACCCTAGATTAGTTCGCTTTATATTTCGAAACCCTAATTTTCTAGGATCGATTCCTTTGCATGTTCGTTTAGCACCATAAAAATTTAAACTTTTGGACATGTGATGCTTCAAAACTCTTCATAGGGTGCTAGACAAACCTTTCATTGGTATCAGAGCCGACCTAGAACATTAGGCGACGCTTTTACGAAGTAAAAATCCCGATCGAACAAAAAATACGATTTTTTGGACCCTCTCTGGACAAATTTTTAATTCTGACCTTTTTCCGAATTAAAAATACCCAAAAAATACAGCAGGGAATTATAAGAATTGTGGTGAAATACGATACAGTGTACTGTTCATATGGCCTCAGAACCGCGGCAATTACTTGCTTAGGCCGCGGATCCGCGGCCGTACAGTGGCATCATGCTATGAAAATTGCACCATAATTTCTAAGACTGCTAGTATAGTGTTTTAAGTATGTTTAATCTGAAAAATTGTACTGTTTTTCTGGAGATGATTTTGGACGCATGGATTCGATCGGTATTTTCATTTCGTTGCTTTTCCGGGTAAATTAGAAAGTGTTGAAGTGTTTGAACGAGTATCATTTACTCAATATTCACGGGGTTTAAATACTTTGGAGATACGTGCAAGTCTTTTTGCGGTGGTCCCTCTAGAAGACAACAAACCTTAACTCGATTATGTGACCGTCTCGAACTGCCCTTTGAACCTTAGGGTTTGGGGAAGTACGGCGTGCCACATGTGAGGCGTTGGCTTGACCCTTCTACGGCCGGACCGCTACTACTGTGTCACACTCCGGATTTTTTGAACCCTGCTCAAGTGTTGAGCTTTAGTGAATCTTGGGTACTTGATCGTTCGTTCGAAAACTTTAATACTGTCTGTTTATCTGGAATTTGATACAATATGTGGAATTCATTTAGTTTAGGCATGAAATACGAAATATGTGATATTTCGCATTTATGATGTCTAAAGAGAATGTGGATTCCAAATATTGTAGTTTTACACTTTCTTTTCTGTGACCGTAAGTGTAGTATGTCCGATATCGCCGGTTTCATTGCTATACGTCAACGACAATTGGGGTATGCATACTTACTTACGTTGATGATATGAGATATTATGTGTTGCTGAGATATGATGTGCAGGATTGTCGCGATCGAATAGCCGGGGGTTTTTGTGAGATGAGAGTTTTATATTTTCATTCATGTAAATTCAAATGTAATGTAATATTCTTTTATTTGGGGCACTTCCGGGTTGAGGTTGTGTCACCAGTGTTGTATATTATTTACTTTTCCGCATTAGGATGGACCCAAGGAGGGGAGCACAGGTGACCGGGTTCTAGGGTTCAGTGGGAGGCCATCTCGAGGAGTCGAGACCGGGTCTCCTAAACTCCAGAATTGGGAGGGTCACTTGCCGCTCTCGTAGGGGTCCAGGGTGTGGGCTTGGCTATTCATCGCGACTGTGGAATCCGTATTTTCTATTCTGGCTAAATACTAAATACGGACATCCTAGTATATCCCACGTTATATCTATACTTCTGCTGCCTGTGTTCTGTGATATCTGAGACGATTGACATATTATATATATGATATATAGTAGACGTTGCTTATGTTTTACACCCGCGCTAGTCCCGTCCCGGTATGCCGTTAGTTAAGTAACCTAACGGTGCATAACGGAACATTGCGGCGAATGCGGATGGCATAAGCGTACGTGTTATTTTTCGTTTCTTTTCTGTGATTGGCTTAAGGACTTAAATGATGGGATTACATTAATGTGATTAATGTAAAGAAAATAAACCTAAAAAGATGTTGTAGAATCGGATTTGAAAACCACTCGGCTATTTATGAAAAAGCTATATTTCAAAACTGCGGAGCTTAAGCCACTCCTTTTGAAAATTGTTTGATTCTACAACGATATCAAGTTCAAAGCGTTAAAGATTTTCTTAAAAATCATTCGCAACCCTCCGTCATTTTAGGAAGTAGAGTACTTAGTATTCGTGCTACGTTTGTTGACTTTAGTTAAGGCGTAGTGTACGGTAGCTAAGTGATGTCTTCCTACACTGCATATGATGCAGATTAATTAGGACATTCATGCGACTTTGTTGACCATAGTTAAGGGTCATATGGGTGGGTCTAATTGATCAAGAAATGACGGGTAGAACTTGACTGGTACTTATGATTTGTTGACCATAGTTAAGGTCATAAGTACTAGGGTAAAAATTACATCGGGAATTTCAAGTGTTGAAATTTGCAATGAGATTGCTTACCTTCCATGTGATGGTTAGATCCCGATCCCACTGTGGGCAATAGTTGCTCCTAGGAGAGTTTTACAGTTTACAATTAGCTAACTCATTAGGTGTCTAGAAAGGTGTTAACGGGGCTCCGCCTCTGGGAAAACGAGGTTTACTCTAATTAGGTCCGTGCGAAAGCACGGGGAACCTCCCTCAAAGTACCGACACTGGCCTGGCTGAACGGTTAGCGAAGTTGTAGACTGTAATTAATCCTGGCTAGTTTTTCTTTTTAAGGTTTGAAAGAAAAACTCGATAAAAAGCAGTGGGAAACATCGATTAGACAAGATAATAACCAATCTAATCTATGCAAGAGCTTTCGCTGAGTGTATTCTTTTCTCTCTCTTAATGGCAGATACCAATGACTGGACTTAAGCTTCTACTAGATAAGAACAAACTGAATGGGACCAACTATAAAGACTGGCTGAGGAATCTGAAAATCGCCTTGACTTATGATAAAGTATCATATGTCCTCACGGCTTCAGCCCCGCCCGTCCCAGGTCCAAAATCCTCAGTTGCGGACGTTGAAGTCCGCAAGACATGGGACGCTGACTGTGCCACGGCCAAATGCCTCGCGCTTGCATCGATGGACAATACACATTAAAAGCAGCACGAGAATATGGACATTCAAACCATATTTCTCCATACAAAGGAGTTGTATAGAGAGCAATCCCGCGTATTATGATACGAAGCATCAAAGAAACTGTTTCAGATGCGAATGGCCCCTGGCACACCAGTAGGAGACCATGTTCTGAAGATGATAGCTCTTATAGAAGAGCTTGAGGACCTTGGATGGACAATGGACAATGAACAATATATAGATATTATTCTGCAGTCCCTCCCCTCCACCTTTGCTCAGTTCATAGTGAACTTCAACATGCATGGCATGGAGAAGGAACTCCCTGAACTCCTTAATATGTTAAGGAGTGCAGAGAGCACTATGAAGTTAGCAAAAACTCCCGTTATGACTATTGGACAGTGTTCTTCTTCTCGCCCGAAAGCTAAAGGCAAGAGAAAGAAAAAGAAGAAACCCACTAATCCTAAGGGCGGAGTTAAAAAGGTGAAGGGAAAGGGAAAGTCCAAGGCTGGAGACTCGGGGAAGGGCGAATGCTTTCATTGCCACAAGACAGGACATTGGAAGTGCAACTGCACGGAGTACTTAAGTCTCAAGAAGAAGCATGGTGATGCTTCTCCTTCAGGTGCGTTTGTGACTGAAAACTGTTTTTCTATAAACTCTGCTTCCTGGGTATTGGATACCGGTTCAGGTTCTCACATTTGCAATTCTATGCAGGGGCTGAGAAATAGCAAGGTTTTGAGGACAGGTGACCATACTCTCCGTGTTGGAAATGGTTCCAATGTACATACAGTCGCAGTGGGAGAGTATCACTTGGGGTTGCCATCTGGATGTATTTTGATTTTGAATCCATGTTATTTTGTACCAAGTATGCTATATAATATAATATCCGTTTCTTTGTTGGACAATGAAGGATATAATTTTGTGTTGCAGAACAATGTTATGAACATTCACCTAAATCAAATGTTGGTTGGGTATGGTACGCTTAATAACGGAATATATGTCCTAAATCAACACACAGTTTTCAGTATACAACACACTAATAAAAGAAAACTTTCAGAATTAAATGAAGCTTTTCTTTGGCATTGTAGACTTGGTCATATTAACGAAACAAGACTAAACAGGTTACACAAAGATGGATATTTAAACTCTTTTGAATATAAATCTTATGCGACTTGCCAGTCTTGTATCAAGGGTAAAATGACCAAAACTCCGTTTACCGGACACGGAGAAAGAGCTACTCAGCTCCTAGGCCTCATACATAGTGATGTATGTGGGCCTATGTCTACACAGGCTAGAGGCGATTTTTCATACTTCATTACATTCACTGATGATTTCTCAAGATTCGGTCATGTATTTTTATTAAAGCACAAGTCCGACGCTTTCGAGAAATTCATTGAATATAAACAAGAAGTAGAAAAACAAACCGGCTTGAGTATTAAGATGCTTCGATCAGATCGAGGTGGAGAGTATCTCAGTACAGAATTTGCAAACTTCCTAAAAGAGAATGGGATTCTCTCTCAGCTCACTCCTCCTTACACACCACAGCACAACGGTGTGTCTGAACAATGGAATAGGACCCTATTAGATATGGTCCGGTCCATGATGAGTGACGCTGAGTTACCAGTCTCGTTTTGGGGGCATGCATTGGAAACTGCAGCGTTTCTGCTAAACAGGGTTCCAACCAAAGCCGTGTCTACCACGCCATATGAGATATGGAATGGGAAGAGACCATCTCTTAAGAGAATTAAGATTTGGGGTTGCCCGGCCTATGTTAAAAAGCAGAATCCGGACAAACTCGAGACACGGTCAGTCATGTGTAACTTTGTGGGATATCCAAAGAATTCTTATGGATATCTGTTCTACCACAAAGAGGAACAAAAAGTGTTTGTTTCTCAGTATGCCACATTCTTGGAAAAAGAGTTTTTCACAGATAAAGATGATGGCAAGGTGGTAGATCTAGAAGAGGTTCTGGAGACACAAACTACAAATGACGATTTGGTTGAACCGGCTGTTGCAACAGAAACTGAAGAACCTCGGCCACTCCGAAGGTCTGGTAGGACTTCTCGCCCACCGGAGAGGTACTACGGTTTCCTCATTGATGGTGACAGGGAAGATTGCATCATGGATGATGATGATCCTACCAGTTTTCAGCAAGCTATCACGAGTGGTGACTCTGTGAAGTGGCTGGATGCCATGAGATCCGAAATGGAGTCTATGTACACCAACAAAGTATGGACTTTGGACGTTGTACCCCCTGGGGTGAAACCTGTATGGTGCAAATGGATCTTTAAAAGAAAGATTGGTGTGGATGGGCAGGTAGAGACCTATAAGGCAAGACTTGTGGCAAAAGGTTTTCGTCAAAGACCAGGTTTGGACTATGACGAAACTTTTTCGCCCGTAGCCATGCTTAAATCTATTCGGATCCTACTTGCTATTGCTGCTCACTACGACTATGAAATCTGGCAGATGGACGTTAAAACAGCATTTCTAAATGGAGATTTAGAAGAATGCGTTTATATGGATCAGCCAGAGGGCTTCATTGACAGTGGGAGCAGCGAGAAAGCATGTAGGCTGCTTAAATCCATATATGGGTTAAAGCAGGCATCTCGGAGCTGGAACATCTGTTTCGATGATGTTATCAAAGAGTTTGATTTCATCAAAAATCCAGATGAACCTTGTGTTTATAGGAAGGCTGTAGGAAGAGCTGTCACATTCCTCGTATTGTACGTGGATGACATTCTTCTGATAGGAAATGATATTCCTATGCTACAGTCGGTCAAATCATTCTTATCACTGAGGTTCTCCATGAAGGACCTGGGTGATGCCACTTACATCCTGGGCATAAGGATCTATAGGGATAGATCCAAAAAGTTATTGGGATTGTCCCAAACAAGGTACATCAACACCATCCTAAAAAGGTTTAGTATGGAAGACTCCAAGCGGGGTGCCTTACCCGCTTGCCATGGAGTCACTCTCTCCAAGGATTCTTGTCCAAAGACCGATGAAAAGAGAGCTCGCATGAGCATTATACCTTATGCTTCGGCAGTAGGATCTATAATGTATGCGATGTTATGTACACGCCCAGATGTAGCTTATGCACTTAGTGTTGTAAGCAGGTATCAATCCAACCCAGGGGAGAACCACTGGACAGCTGTGAAGAACATTCTTAAGTACTTGCGAAGGACTAAAGAATTGTTCTTGGTGTATGGTAATACAGATCTCCAAATGGAGGCCTTTACCGATTCAAGCTTCCAGAGCGATAAGGATGACAGCAAATCTATCTCAGGGTTTGTGTTTACCCTCAATGGAGGGGCGGTAAATTGGAAGAGTTCCAAACAAGATACCGTTGCAGACTCTACGATGGAAGCTGAGTACATTGCTGCAAATGATGCCGCCAAGGAAGCCGTCTGGATGAAGAAGTTCGTCTCGGAGCTAGGAGTAGTTCCAAACATTATTGATCGAATACCCTTGTATTGTGATAATAATGGGGCTATGGCATTAGCCAAGGAGCCCAGGTCCCATCAGCGGTCCAGACACATCCTGAGGCGCTTTCATTTTATCCGGGAGATTGTAGATCGCCGCGAGATCGAGATTAAGAGAGTAGACACAAAGAATAACGCCGCGGATCCACTCACCAAGGCCCTCCCTCAGCCACAGCATGAGCGACTTTTTAGGATGTTGGGTATGAGATACGCCAATAACTGGCCTTAGTACAAGTGGGAGATTGTTGGATATATGTATGCCCTAGAGGCCATTATGTGATAGTGGATGTATCTATACATGTATATATATATATTCAGTATGCATTCTTGCTCGACATGATAGTATGCTATCTGGTTCTTCTTTATCTGACATGTTGTTTTGATCATGCTTTTATTCATTCATACATGCTGATAAAGCCTTGAGGATATCGGCTTGACTACAGTGATTATGATAGAGATCATACTAGTGGGACATCTGTAGTTTATAAGCGTATCCTGAAATGTCCCTAGTCGGAGGTGTATCGAGACGGGGCATCGATATACCAGAGTAGACTAGCGTATATGATACTAGACCCATGTGATGGGCGATGGATGTTCCCACATTCGTCGATGTTTGACATCAAGATCATATACGGGTGCTCAGTGCTGACTGGGTACACTGGACGGACTCACCGAGAACTCCTATATAGAATTATATCTATCGTCGGATAGCAGTTCTCAGGTGACACTGGTACAGGTTAGTCTGTAGACCCGAAATCGTCATGGAGTCTTGTGTGTTCTCCCACTGTACTTTGATTGCCACCCTACCACGGCTCTACTGAGTCGTGCAAACAGGTGGCCGTTGGGTACAGTCCCGAGACACACGAAGACGATGAGCGATAGGAGGGGTTTCGTCTCTCCCGGTATTGGGAGTTGATGCTGTGCTGTGCCCGACTGGTTATAACAGCAAGTCCCTGGCCAGGGCTGCTGAGATTTGCTGATAAATGTTATCAGTAGTTTCTCGATCTGTTATAGACCATTCACCGGCACAACTTATTGAGTTATTAGGGTCGACGTGACCATCCCTAGGCTCGATATGCAGCATATCTGACGAAGAGACCGGACTGTACGGTAGTGTTGCCGGATGGCTTGACGGGAGTTGTAGCAGGTTCACTTGTTTTCTTCTGATCGCTCAATACCCGGGTGGCAGTTACGTTTAGCTGACCGCTTGCGGCTTGGGGGTATCTGATATGATCATCACCCTCTGCCGGCGTATTGACTAGTCTTAGAGTCCCACAAAGGAGTTACCCAGTCCAGGCGAAACGTTGTGGTGCGCGTATGCGATATGCGCAAGCACCCGATTAAAATGTGCGTATATGATACCGAACATTGATCGGGTGAACTGCTTTTGGTGGGATCATATGAGATATGACCGGATTGATAAATCAAGTGTTGATTTATCATTTAACCATTATTTTTCTCACTTAAAACCTTTTCTTGGATGATGGATGTGTGCATGCATGTGTGCTTTTCTTTCTTTCTTTCATGCTAGTTTCATGCACATATGGATGTGCATACATACACACATACATACACCCATCTATCATGGTTGTTAACATATGGAAATGGTGGCAATATAAGACTCACACCATGGATTAAATAATGGATTATCATTTGATTTTGGATTTAAAAGAAAATGAAAAGGAAAGGATAATCATTCTAGCTTCTACATTCTTCCTTTGACCTAACCATGCTCAACTACCACTAACCTAGAGTTATCCTTCTCTTTATCATTTAAAACCCAAGTTAAATTAACTATCCATCATTTAATCATGGTTGAAAGTGAGAAGGAATAAAATATAAAAGGATATATTTCATTTCTTTTCACTTAAGGGTTATTTTTTCCCACCTCTAGTTAAAAATAGCCACCATCTTCATCCTCTTTCTCATTTGCTCTCTAGCTTTTTTCTAGTGAGTAAATCACACTTAAAGAAAGGTTTTTGAAGTGAGAATCTTAACCACAACTTCATTCTGCACAAGTTTAGCCAACTTGTTTAGAGTGTTCTCTTCGGTTTTACGAAGTTGCGAGCTTGGACGGAGAACTCCGTGGTGGATCGTCGTGGACACAAGAGGACTTCAAGAGGACTTCCATTCAACACCCTAGAGACCAAGGAGTCCAGCGAAAGGGAGCTACAAAGGTTGTAGTCTCGAAACCCTAGATTAGTTCGCTTTATATTTCGAAACCCTAATTTTCTAGGATCGATTCCTTTGCATGTTCGTTTAGCACCATAAAAATTTAAACTTTTGGACATGTGATGCTTCAAAACTCTTCATAGGGTGCTAGACAAACCTTTCAATATCTACACAGCATAATACTCGGATCCGGCTTAAACCAAATCCGACCGGTATTATCTGCCCGAAAATGGACACATGCGAAAACGCACGTGCATTTTCCGAACCTTGCCATAAACCCATATGGCCTCTACAACGTTTCGCCTGAACTTGGAAAAGTGTCTGTGGGGGACTCTAATGACTCATCAACACACTGGCACTGGGTATAACCACTAGCACGTCAGAGATACAAGCTGTACGTAACGGTTTGCCTATGTATTGATTGGAAGGGAAGCTGACGAGCGAACTCATCTCTAAACCCTACTGAGCCTAACAGTGACAATATACATACAGTCCGGTCCATTCGTCTATGAGTATCGCATATCTGGCCTAGGGGGCTAGTAACGTCAGACCCCCAATAGCGGTATAAGTCATGTCAGAGAGTAGCCCAGAACACCCTGAGATACTACTGGAGTACCTACCAGTAAATCTCCTGCCTCGGCCGAGGTCTTTGTGTAATGGCTCTCCTAAACACAGCGCGATCTCACCCCCAATACCGGGAGAGACGAACCCCCTGCCGATCCGCTCACTTGCCTCCAATGTGGCTCGGGACTGTACCCAACTAAAACCTGTTTGCACAACTCCTTTGAGCGTGGTAGGGTAGTAATCTAAGCACAGTGGGAACTCACATGAGACAAATGACGATCTCAGGTTGATGAACTAACATGTACACATGTCACCAAGGAACCGCTATCTGAAGATATGTATAATACCAACTAGCATGTTCCCGGCGAGTCCTGTCCGGTGTACTCATAACCCAATGAGCACATGTATACATCTTAGGTGATCCTACTGACACCAATGGCTTGTGAGACCGGCCCTCGCCCCTCGTCGGGGTCTCGACTGTATACACTAGTCTACTCTGGAGTATCGATGCCCTGTCTCGAAACTCCCACGACTAGGGACACTTTAAGGATGTGCTTACAGACCCCAGCTCCCACGTATATGATCGCCATCATACTGCTGGTAGTCAAGCAAGAATCCTATGGGCTCTATCATCATGCAATAGTGAACTAAAGCATGTATACGATGATGAAGATAAACCAGATAGCATACTATCATCTCGAGCAAGACTGTCATATCGGTATAGGTCATGCCTCAATCATTGCAATCACGTACCTGCGATCCAATAATTGACTTTGAGGGCACTATCTCCAACAATCTCCCACTTGCACTTAAGGCTAATTATTGCGATGTCGCATACTCACAGCCCGTGTGATACCGAACATCCAACTCCTCTACTAATCAGTTTCACAAAGCTAGTTTGTAAAACTCTTGTGTTCGAGAAATAGCCTTAGTGAGTGGATCCGCCCTGATGTTTCTTTCTATATCTCTCTAAATCTCAAATTCGCGGAGAAAGCCATCTCCCGAATCGAGTAATACCTGTATTAGAATATGTCTGAATATCTGATGGGACCTAGTTCATAAATGAACTCCAAATTCAAACTTCTTAGACTGTATCGATAACTGAACCTAATCAGTTTCTAGCACCATGCCTCCCACAGTATCCTCTTGGACCACCTGTCCATAATACTATCCCTCATCATAGGGAAAACTATAACTCTAACAATCACTATGTCAACCATGTCACTTCTGAAGCCTGGAATGATAACCGTCTCCCAAAGGAGGCTGCCGTCATCAAATCCATAGAACATGCACCTTATGTTCTAAAACTGCTTCCTTATGTTTCTTCAGGATTGGATTAATATAAACTTATCGCATCAAGTGCAAAAACTACATCTGGTGTGGTACTTGACATCTCATGATTGACTCAATTGCCTAAGCAAGTAATCTGCCAATCATGCACATCCCTCTCTCCTTTAGTTTCTAAGACACCTTTAGAGAGGGTGACTCCATCACCTGCAGGTACACCACCATGCCAGGAGTCATCTATTCTAAAAACTATTAGAATACTGTCACTTGTACCCATATTGGGAAACTACCCAAATCTAGATCTAAAATCATAGATCTAGTAACCAGAATGTCTGATATTATATCCATGTCCTTTATGAAGAAACAACTGTGTAACAACCACAGTACAACCGATCGTAGTACAGGAATTTTACTTCCTACTCTGTGTATGTCATCCAAATACCAGGACATCACACCCTACTACCTTCTTAACAGATCCTTCCCCTATTCTGATGAAGTCAAACCTATGACTGTCACATCAAAATTAGATGATCTTATCTCCACTATATTTGCTTAAGTCTATAAATAGACATAAGCTACTTGCCCACTATGCTTCCGCTGTTCCCACTGACTACGACAACCCTCTGGCAGAATAATATCTACGTACACTTCTTAAGCATGTTTAGAACGACGTTATACTTATCCTCTTGCCGGGTCTCATAGTCTGGAACAACAGTAGTGTCAAGTCTGGGTAAATAAGAACCTCACTGTCACCGTCCTTAAGGCTACCTGAGTACCTCTCGGGTGTCTGAGGTTACCCACCATATCTGCGGAGTGGCTATTGGAATGTCAAACCTGATTGAATATATAGGTCCTATTAAATTTTCCGTAATCGTTTGCGGTTCTGGAATCACTTCCAGTTCTACCATACTCCCACTACTGTTTTCTGAAAAAGTCTATTTTAATAAAACTGTGGCGAGTCAAGAACAATATCACTATTGATCTTCCAGATGGTAGAAAAGTCAACCCTCGTCGAAGCCAGGGTCAACCCACAAACTGCCATTACAGAAACGTGTCTTGAGTTATCCAGTGTCTGGTTTTAAGCATAAGTTGGACAACTCCCCATACCTTAACATCGTTAAGATATGAACTAATCTATATACAATATAGAAATAGATGCACTAATTTAATTGGAACCAAATTCAAATTATGCAACTGTCTCCAGTGCATATCAACTTAATGGAGAAAGGCTAATCAGCATTACTCAACTTAGGAATCCATCCAATTATGAGTAACCTGAAAAAGAAACAAGTTTCTCAAAACCATTACTATCAACTGAATACCAATCACAAGAATCTACATCTTCGATCTCTTTGAAGAATCCCGATACTTGCGATACCTGGTTCTCTACTTTATTCTTATACCCACAACTTCTCAAAACTTAGACATTGTATTTCTACGAAACACTTGTCTAAAAACTAGAGAAGTCATAAGTAAACAGAACACAGTACGAGAACCTACCCCTTTGTCATAACGGACACTGGACAACATACAATACTCTGTATAAGTCCGCTGAGTTTGAATAACTCAAAACCTGTGCATCGTAGGTTGAAAACTGTACCCAGGTGATTTCCTCAAATATCACCAATTACAACGAATTCCGATATAATGAGGATGATCACCTAATTCCCAATAACTTACTCCCACTCATCATCTGTAAAACTATACAGATATGCAAAATGAAACCTGGTAAATACATATCCTGGAGTAAGTATCTAATCGGAAAATCAGTTTTCTTTTAACAATGCACAGTGTAACTGAAACATGAAAATGTTTCGTAAGGGTATCCTGGTATTCCTAGTAATGCCTCTTCCATAATCATATTCATGACTGTAACCGTATATTTCTTTGCCATTTCTCCAAATCCCTTTATTTTCCTTTATTCATTACCTTCTGTACACCATCATTAGGCTAAATGGTTTTCTTCCTTCCTTACCGTTCGGTACCAGCCTATGGTTTGGAAGGAGACTATCCAGTTAGCATAATAGGTGTACCCTCCTAATACTAGGAGTACTCGCAACTTGAGAGAAGGTGATGATAAAAGACAACTGAATAATACCTTACTCTTTTAAAGGTGAAATAGGAGTGGCGATGAAGTACGCGGTTCGGTCGTGAATGATAACAGTCGCAATTTTACTTTGCTCTCTTTCTAATCCCTTTATTTTGTCTTTACATATTACCTTCTGTACACCCTACTTAGGCTAATTGGTTTTCTTCATTCCCTACCTTTCGGCACCAGCCTATGGTTTGGAATAAGACTATCCAATAAGCGTAATAGGTGTACTCTCCTAAACTTAAGGAGCCCTCGCAACCTGAGAGAAGGTGATAATAAAAGACAACTGAATAAACTAATTCTATTTCTCCTGAACCTGGATCCATCCTCGAAGAAGTCCCTTCGAGTTCGTATATAACCATACGATGGATCTATCCAATAGAAGTGGATATCCGTAGTAATACGGGGTGTTCTGAGAAATGCAAAGGGTAAAAGAAGGAGCGGCAATGACATATGCAACTCGGACAATCCGTAAGCCAGTATTTTAAGAAGGTTCGATCAACTTGGTCACTGAGTCATAGTCTAGGGTCGGTCAAAAGGTCGCTGCCAAAGAGAGAGAGAGAAAAGAAAACACTCTGCGTGCACCCTAACCTAGATCAGAATGGTTATCACTTTATCTAATCAGGAAACCTCCCACTGTAATCTCAAATTCTCCTCCAAACCTGAAAGAAGAATTAGTCGGGATCACCCGAAGAGTAAACCAACTCATCAGTAGGAATCGGGATCCAACTATCATCGCATGATAACTTGATGGAAGCCACTCAAGTTATCACACTCCAGAATGTATGCGCATACTTGGCAAGTTTCAGTTTCTTTAGAAACACCCGATGTTATTTTTTTTTTGCCTCATGCTCTTATGACCTTGACTTTGGCCAACAAATCATAAGTCACATGTCAAATTCTACCCGTCATTATCCAGGTTAATTTGAACCCACCCGTACATGCCCTTGACTTTGGCCAACAAGGCAGAACGACTGTCCCAAACCAACACATCTATCTATGCTGCAGATGATTGCTCAGCAGCTACCAAGCACTATGCCTTGACTTTGGCCAACAAATATAGCTTGAATACTACTGACAATCCATAAGAAATGACGGAGGGCTACGGCTGGTTTTTGGCGAAAAACCTTTAACGTAATAAACTTGATATCGCTGAAGGAACCTGATAGCTTTTTATAAAATATAGTGACGAAAACGTTTTGCTAAAGAGGTCACTCCCGGTGAAGGGATCTCGGCTCTTTCCTCGTGGAATGAGGTGCAGGATATTCCAACTGAATACCGCGATGCAAACCAATTTGTAATCGACTATATTAAAGTTACTACCCTGACGTAAACTTCTGCCCAAGGTTTTTTCCCGGTGAAGGGATATCAGCCCTTGCCTCGTCGAATGAGGTGCAGGATATTCCAACTGAATATCACTATGCATAACAAAAGGAAACGTCTTTGTAATAACACTTGTAAAATTTGTTCCAACAACATCAAATATAGGTTTGTTTTATCCTTGCATTGATAAGAATCAATGCAGTCCCATCAATCAATCACACCAGAAAAGAACGAAAATAAAATGTACGTATATGCCATCCGCATTCGCCACTGGGTCCCGTCATCACCCGTTAGGTTACTTAACTAACGACAGAGCGGGGGCTGGACTAGCGCGGGTGTAAAACATAAACAACATCTAATAGTATATATACCAATATACAATAATCGCTCCAGGCGTGATAATATGCAACATTACAGAAAAGTAATAAGCATCACAGAACAATACAGATAATCTGGGATCCCCGGATTTCACAGAGCCGCTGCTGAAACCCGACGTTCCCCTGGTCGCGTGGATAGCTTGTGTAATGAAACCTAGACCCTTACGGGTGCGGCAAGTTACCCACCAAAACCTGAAGTGAGGTAGTCCCCACAACATAGTGAATGGAACACCCGGCACTTCACGGAATCCGGTAAATTGAGCACCCCTCCTTGGGTCAACCTGTACCCCTACGAGTGCGGCAAATAGTCTGCCAATTCTAGAGTAAGGTCCCTTTGCCTCTCAAAACCATGAGATACGGACCCGTTGCCCTCCAGAACCCGGCTATCCGTGCACTCCTTCGCGGGATAAACCTAGTACAGAAAATAAAATATGTACAACGGGTACATCAACCTCGACCCGGTCGTGCCCCAAAAGAATATTATACAACATGCAGTGACGGCAGTCCATATGTTGGACGCTCGCCCCGCAATATCAAATGTACAAATAAATCCAACCTTATCCCTATCTTTAATCCCTAACCCAACCCAAACCTTAACTCTCCCCCAACACAAACAACACCCTGCTTTCCACCACGACATATCCGCAACATCACAGCACAATATAGAACATCAACGCGAATGTCACGTTCGCAAACCCGTCGAAAAGAACTATAGCAATTAGACGCGGTTTACCGATCAAATGACATTCCCGGTCGGAGATATAAAGCAAGTACTGTAAACTAACACGTTTAAATTTCGATCGACAAAATATCCCAAAGTGGGCCCCACAAACATCTGTTGTACAGTAACAAAATTTGGGCCTAAATGATATATACCAAAAACCACAATTTCCTGATGTGAAGCTCTCTGGAAAATTTGGTGCACTGTTCCCACTAAAGCGCCGCGGTTCCGCAGTCAAACCCTAGGTTGGACCGCGGATCCGCGGTGGTCTTGTTGGATCACGTGTCCAAATTTTTCCAGTATGCTCAGAAAACCCTGCACGCTTTTCTGTGATATGCAAAATTATTTTTAGGCCCTTTAAAAAATCGACAGAAACATGTGTGCTAGAAAATTGTGATTTCAGAAATTCCGTTCGATCGATCTTTTAAACGCGTTAGCACAAGTTAGTATAGCTTAATGGTGAGGCTCTGATACCACTGTAAGTCCACGGTAGCGCCCCGGCCGTCTGACAGACGCCAAATGCGGAACAAAAACTTTTTATGAACTGGCGCTATCGTGTACCGTAACCCGGATATGCCATTAAAGCTAACCTAACAAACTACAAAGGGGGTAGAAAGGTTATACCGAACGATCCGAGTCCTTCGGTCTTCAACCATCATCCCACGCTTGTTGCGGCTGCTCCGATCTCCTGAATCTCCGGTCTCGTCGTCCAGGTGGCACCACGTCGACGGATCTTTAAACGGGCTCCCGTCTCTGAACCGAGGCAACTCGATCGTCAAATTTGCTAGAAGAGACGACCAAGATGAAGTAGAGAATGAGCAGAACACTTTGTCTCGTTATGTCCAAGGCTATGGACGAACGGTTAATGAAGTTGCCTTTTGGATCGATACGAAATGAGAAATGAAGTATATCAATTTCCATGAACCAAAATCCTTAATCTTTTCAAAACAACAACCATGAGCTATGAGAGGGGGGAGGCCGGCCACTTATAGATGAGGAGGAGGGTGAGTGTAGGAGAGGGGGGTGACCACAAGCATAAAGAAGAGAGTGAGTCACTAAGACACCTAGTATGAACTCAATAATGAAAGTGATGATCATAACCATAGTCATCAACTCAATTAATGCACCATTAATGAACAAAGCCACATCACCATCCTAGTCACCATCATAGTCACCTCTTCTAGAAGCTTCCACACTAATTCCAAGAAAAGATAAATCCGTATTTAACCGAATGTCAAAATACGGCTGATAGAAAACTGAAAACTGGCAACTTCCAAAAAGTGATCCTGAAACAAATTTCAGGATAACCCCGTATCAGTATAAACATACCCACATTTGTATTACGACCGAATACAAATGCAACTGAGACAAAGATATTATATCTACACAGCATAATACTCGGATCCGGCTTAAACCAAAACCGACCGGTATTATCTGCCCGAAAATGGACACGTGCGAAAACGCACGTGCATTTTCCGAACCTTACCATAAACCCATATGGCCTCTACAACGTTTCGCCCGAACTTGGGAAAGTGTCTGTGGGGGACTCTAATGACTCATCAACACACTGGCACTGGGAATAACCACTAGCACGTCAGAGGTACAAGCTGTACGTAACGGTTTGCCTATGTATTGATTGGAAGGGAAGCTGACGAGCGAACTCATCTCTAAACCCTACTGAGCCTAACAGTGACAGTATACATACGTCCGGTCCGTTCGTCTATGAGTATCGCATATCTGGCCTAGGGGGCTAGTAACGTCAGACCCCCAATAGCGGTATAAGTCGTGTCAGAGAGTAGCCCAGAACACCCTGAGATACTACTGGAGTACCTACCAGTAAATATCCTGCCTCGGCCGAGGGCTTTGTGTAATGGCTCTCCTAGACACAGCGCGATCTCACCCCCAATACCGGGAGAGACAAACCCCCTGCCGATCCGCTCACTTGCCTCCAATGTGGCTCGGGACTGTACCCAACTAAAACCTGTTTGCACAACTCCTTTGAGCATGGTAGGGTAGTAATCTAAGCACAGTGGGAACTCACATGAGACAAATGACGATCTCAGGTCGATGAACTAACCTGTACACATGTCACCAGGGAACTGCTATCTGACGATATGTATAATACCAACTAGCATGTTCCCGGCGAGTCCTGTCCGGTGTACTCATAACCCAATGAGCACCTGTATACATCTTAGGTGATCCTACTGACACCAATGGCTTGTGAGACCGGCCATTGCCCCTCATCGGGATCTCGACTGTATACACTAGTCTACTCTGGAGTATCGATGCCCTGTCTCGAAACTACCACGACTAGGGACACTTTAAGGATGTGCTTATAGACCCCAGCTCCCACGTTTATGATCGCCATCATACTGCTGGTAGTCAAGCAAGAATCCTATGGGCTCTATCATCATGCAATAGTGAACTAAAACATGTATACGATGATGAAGACAAACCAGATAGCATACTATCATCTCGAGCAAGACTGTCATATCGGTATAGGTCCTGCCTCAATCATTGCAATCACGTACCTGCGATCCAATAACTGACTTTGAGGGCACTATCTCCAACAAACAGGTTGGTCCGTACATGGTCACAAAGCATGCCCTTATTGCAATTAAGATACAATATCGAAATGGTTGAATTTTAGCAAGAAAGTTTGTTATTGAGGTCATCGGCGTTTCCTGCCACTAGATCATCCCTACAGGTTAGACGTTGCTCACTTTAATGATCATTAGGAGCTTCTTGGGCCCCAGCCTCATTGTTCAGAGAGAACGTGATTGCTCAGTGGGATGGTTACAATAATATGACCTTCGGGATAGATCCGGCAAAACAGATCAAACGATCCTACTGTAACAAATTAAGCATTTTTCTATGAGCTTCCGTACTGGTCAACAAATTTAGTGCGTCGTTATCTGAACGTCATGCACATAGAGAAGGGAGTATCCGAGCACGTACTTAACTTGTATCTTTGTAAAGATGGAAAATCGAAAGACAACCTCCGTGCTCAAATTGATCTTCAAGACTGGGAAATTAGAAGTGAATTGCATCCTAAACCGAAAACGAGTAAATCAGGCAAGTTTGTACTTCCCAATTCCGCGTATCATATGTCACAACCTGAGAAGAAAATGTTCTTACATGTGTTATATGATTTGAAATTTCCTACAGGTTTTTCAGGATCATTTAGCAAGAAGATAAAGATTGTGAAAGGCAAGATCAATAGGCTGAAAAGTCATGATCACCATATTATTATGAAGCACCTTCTCCCATTAGCCCTCGGGACTTCCCTTCCCGAATCGGTTGGTCAAGTAATCAATAATTTTTGTCGCTTTTTTAAAGAATTGTGCGCTAAAACCTTGGATGTTGTGACACTGGAGAATCTAGAAAATTCTATTTCATTGATACTTTATAAGCTTGAGCGCATTTTCTCGCCGTCATTCTTCGATATCATAATACACCTGACGGTTCATCTTGCAACCGAGGCTAAATTTGTCGGACCATACAATATCGATGGATGTATCCCGTCGAAAAATACATTGAATTTTTCGTTTCACGCATTTTGTAAAATTATTGTTGTCTTATATGCCCGTATTTATTTATTTAACATATTTTTCTTTAGATATCTCTACACTCTAAAAGGGTATATATGCAATAGAAATCGACCAGAGGGTTCTATCATGTAAGGTTATCTTCTAGATGAAGTAACCACATTTTGTTCCCGTTATCTGGACGAGAACATTGAGACGAAACTTAATCGGTCTCGGAGAATTTAGGACGGGCTATATAGTAAAGCTGATTATAAGAGAGTAGACACTATATTTATCAACAAGATATATCGGTTTATCCTTCTCAATAGCGTATGTCTTGAAAAAATTAAAGAGTAAGTTTTTTTGGATTAATTATTATATTTGTTTATGTGTGTGTATAAAATTATATAATATTAATGTCATAATTTATTGTTGAGAACAGAATTAATATTGATGAGGTACGTGAGGGGCATCCTGATTGGAAGGATAAACGATTGGAAAAATATCATCAGGATAATTTTTGCGATTGGGTTGCAGAGCATGTAAGTTGTTCGAATAACATGTTATTGCTACCAGTCTTAATTTAAACCTATATCGTTATGTATTTGCCGTAAAATTTGTTTTGTCAGATTCACGATCCAAACTTGTTTGCATCATTAGAGAGAGATTCAAGATGTTTAGCTCAATTTCCTAACATTTCCTAACATGGAGGTTGCATACTATAAAGGATTCGGTGTCCTTGGATACAAATTTGAAGTTAAGGACATAAAAACATCTCGAACCACTCAAAATAGTGTGATTGCGACCGTAGGATCGGATGGTGTGATTTATTCTGGATACTTAAATTGCATACTTGGCATCCAATATCCCGGATGATCAGAACCGTTTTATATATTTCAGTGTATTTAGTACGATACACGAACTGATACGGATAAGTGAAGAAACAATCTCGGGACTTGGAAAGATGAATATGGATTGACTAGTGTGAACACATTTCGATTTTACGGTCAGGACGATCCATTTATCTTTCCATAACAAGTGTTTCAAGTATACTACTCACAGTGCTTGAACCATCTGGGATGGAGTGTCGTATGCCGTTGGAAACCCAGGGATGTCTATGATGTCCCAGAATTCGAGGATCATATGGGGACAGTGATGAGGATGAAGAAGAGAGAAGACTTAGAGTGCTCCAACCGTCTGTTTCCAAAGACGGGTTGCCTTTGGCTGATCGTGAAGTCACATAGGTTAGGAATGATATCGATGATAAAATCCAAGTAGATATGTCTAATGCGTCTACGAAACGAAAAAGATTATCAGTAATGTTATATTATTACTTCACATTTCTACGATCTATACATACATTGCATGCAAATGTAATTATTGTACTCTTATCTAGGTCTGATGACGACGTCCGGAGCAGCGAGGGGCGATAGGAGCACCAGCCGCGGCAGAGGCAGAGGCAGAGCGGTTCTGCCGTCCGGGGAGCTACGTAGGAAGCTCCAAAGGGCTGACCTTGCACCCCGATCCGTATCCCCTTCGGATGACTCCTTCCGTGTCTATTTTGCCACACCTTCAGATATATTGCACGCATATTCATTTTGAATGTAATATTATAGATTTACACGCATATTTATTTTTAAATTACTTATATAGTTAATGTTTAATTGTCCAACTGTAGGTGGTGCGTCCACATCAAAGGCAGATGCCACTACCGCACCTGCAGGTATGTTTATATATCATATAGTGCATGCATATTGATTTAGAATGTTATATTATAAATATACACACATTCTTTTTGCTCTTACTTAAATAATCAATTTTTGATTGTCTAGCGGTAGGTGGTGCCTCCACATCCCGGATAAAGGCCACCACCGCACCTGCAGGTATATTTGCATGCATATTGATTTAGGATGTTATAATATAAATATACACATATTCATTTTGCTCTTAGTTAGATAATCAATTTTTTATTGTCTAACTGTAGATGGTGCCTCCATATTCCGGGCAGAGGCCACCACCGCACCAGCATGTATGTTTATATATCCTATATTGCATGCATATTGATTTAGAATGTTATATTATAGATATACAAATTCTTTTTACAATTACTTATATAATCTATTTTTAATTGTCTAATTGTAAGTGGTGCATCCACATTTGGTACAGAGGCCGCGCAGTCTGCAGGTTAGTATTCTTAAATATAAAATATTTTTTCATTTTACATATCCTCTAAGAATAATCATGAACTTCATGTAATTTTATCGTCAATATTTATTTTCTAGTTGGAGGGAATGCGTCCACGTCCGGGTCACCGGCTGTTCCTCACCGGAGGAACTATCGTCCCGCTCGTGCTGTTGCCCGGGTCCAGGCTCGTGCTGCTGTCGCCGGAGGTATATATCGCACTTTAATTTTTGTTAATCCTTGATTTCTAAATATTGTTTTGTCTTGATATTGCTTGTCTTGATATTTCTTGTAGATGCAGGACAGCCCTATCCCGAGAGGGAGACTCGAGCGCCGAATCAGTCCCACAGGCTAAGGCCTAATAGAGCTAAGGGAGGCACCATTCCTCCTCTTCTTTACCCCCGATTATCGCTATATTGACAATTATGCCGAGAGGTTCGGCCGGTATATGGGGGATGAAAGCCGCATCCAAAAAAAGTATCCACTTCACGTTGAGTGGGGCGATCAGCACCGACGCTCATTTGCCCTCTTCTGGGATCAGGCTCGGGTATTAATATATATTTTCATTTGACTTATCAAATAAATTTATTATTATTTAACACTTATAATTTAAATACATTATTTTCTTATATTTGCAGTTGGATTACGACTTTCAGCTTGTATCCAACCCTGATCATCCTGACAGAGTGCTCGATCTTCACGCTATTTTCCTGGGCCTTATGAAGAACATGCAATCTAAGAGTCGATATAATTAGAACGAGCTGAAGATCGATTGCTATTTAGTATGGCTGGCGACCCCCGAGACGGAGAGAGCGGCTCTCCTACATTCTTCGGCCTTTGCCAGAGTCAACGTAGATACATGGCCTCTCTTGTGCCAATATTATGACTCTGAGCACAAACATATTTGTAATTTAAATGTAATTCATTGTTTAGTATATAATTTTTTTTTGTTGCTTAATTAGAAAACTAAATCTGATTGTGTTGTGCAGAAACAGGCCGATCAAAACAAGGAGAATAGAAAGTCGGTGAAGAGGGGTTGCCCCACTTACATAGGTGACTCGAGAAACATTATTCGTGCCATAGAGGCATCGATAAATTACAATAAATCTATTTTGATATAATACAATATTAAGAGTTATTTTATAATATATGTAAAATTTTGGCGAATTGCAGAGAGCTCAGACCCTGGTGCAGAGTGGTACACCGAGCGTGTTGACCGCGTATCTTGTCGTCCACGTCACCTCGACAGATCCCGCCACGGGCGAGCTTTGATTCCCCGACACCGCTACCCAGGAGTATTGCGTAAGTGTTAATATTTATTCTAATTCAAATGAAATTTTATTTTGATAAGTTCGAATTTAAATGATATACTTATATTTTAATGGTTAATGTGGATGTAGGAGCAGGTGGTGGAGCAGGAGGAGGTATCGGGGATCGATTTTAATGGACAGACCGATCTGATCTTACTGACCCCAATCCTAAACGCCGCATACGGAGGGCACCACGGAGGTTTGGAGAGAGGCCGGGGACTGGGTCCTAGCATGGCCCATATAAAGTTGGTCTCCACTCCGGTGGTTACTTCCCCTACCCCCCGTTAGCGATGTCTGGAGCATGATGTTACCGCCTTAAAGACCACCGTCGAGGAGTTGAAGGAGATGTTGGTACGTATATTACTTATTAGTAAAATATTCTATCGCATTATAGATAGTAACATATGCAATATTAGTAGCCTGAGCTTATTTTGTGTTAGACTTAGGTTTGATTAACCAAACTTACATAAAACTATCTAATTAAACTGAACTCTATATTCATAACCATACCAAATCTTTCTTCATTTTGGAGTTTAAAATGTTATGATTATCCAAATTCAAAACTTGAGAAGAAAACATTTCTTTGTAGCATCCAATCAAAACTAAACAATTAAGGAGAGATACGGGTTTACAAGTTAGAGTAAGAATCATTTCTACCTCCACTTAAAATAAACTACGGTTTTCCAAACTAGATACCCAAACTAGACTTAAGTCCCTAAGTATTCTTAAATTGGGGTATAAAAGCATAGCCCTGAATGTGTGAAATTTCAATATATATAAATTCTCATACATTACATATGAATTTCAACAGAACGTATGGAATCTCAACAAAGTATATATAAATTCGCGGTTTCACAATAATCTGATAATGATACGAATTCGACTAAAATCTAATACACCGTTCTTGCTCGTTTATTATACAAACACAAAATTTTACAGATTCGGCAGGCTACTTCGGATGCGGCTCCACATGCATCTTCTTCGGTTGCGGCTCCGCAAGCCACTACTCCGGCTGCAGTTGCGCAGACCACTCCTATAGCTCCACGGTCCGTTCAGACTCCCATACAGTCCGCTCCTTCATTAGTCGAGTTTTTGACGACTCGGGGTTGCACCGAGGAGCAGATGCTCTAAGTTATGGCAATTATCAGAGGTGGAGAAGCTGGACCGAGTTAGGTTAGCTTTATTTATATTTTTGATGATGTATGTACTTATTTACTGAATATATTTTGGACGATATTAGTGGTTGTTTGTATGTTTACGATGATTTTATATTGATTTCGTATTCTATTTATTTATTTCTTTTATATATTATGTGTGAGATGTTGTTTATGAATATTTCTGTATTTGGGTATATGATATATATATTATCGTGCACATGGACGGGGAAAAAATGGGAAGCCCTTTTTTTAAAAAATCCTGAATATAATGTCCCTATGGATTACTCCGTAGGGACAACAGTTGTACTTACGGACTAATCCAGTTTTGCCTCAACACATTTCTCCATAGGAACAAAATATCAGAATATCTGATATTTTGTCTCTATGGACTCAATAATATGGGCAAAACTTGCTCCTACGGCTTAAGCCGTAGGAGCATTTATCAGGCCCTACGAACAACTCTGTAGGGGCAATTATTTTATTTTATAAACAGATAAATTAAATAAAAATTATATGTTTATACGGACTAAATCTGTAGGGACAAGTGATTATTGTAGTAGTACGTATCTTATATTTCGGTATTTTTCCGTGTCGTGGTACCGCATCGTGTTGTATCTGTACCCCTGTATCCGTGTCTATGTAACCTTGCTTGCTAGTAAGGCTTCAGCTGTCGCCAACATTAGTGTCCAAGTTCTCTCCGAAGTCATATCTTGAGCGGTGGACATTGCATCCCTGGAACCTTACTAGCTTGATATGTACTACATGCACTTGAAGAACATGACCCTCTGGATCAGAAATATGAATGTTCATCTCAGATGAATTAATTAGTCTTCAATACATGTGATATTAGAATCTCAGATCATACCGCTAATTAAAATTAATGAAGCTCTACAGATTTCTATTTCTAATTTCTTTTATAAGAAACAGCATATATATATATATATAGATGAATCAACCACAGAAAAAAGAAATTCGTAAATGGCCATAACTAAAGCAAATAACATAAATCAAAATATTCCAGATTAGAGCTCTTCAATCCTCATTTTCTCGCCGGTCCACAACCCGGCTCCCATCAACTGGGTCTGCGTGCTCGAACCAGCTTACAGACACCCCGCTCCAGGACCTTTTTATTAGATATGAAACCCTGTTGCTGTTGCAGGGAGCAGTCTGAGGGATGAAATGAGACCCGTGCAGCGCGCAGCCGCAGTTGCGATGATACGGCCTCCGCCGGATCTCCATGTCGGAAGAAGAGATGCTGAAATCAGATGTGCAAGCATGCCACGCACGTGTGGCTGCAGCGGAAGCGGCCATGTCCATAGCTTCAGCTCCCCTTGCAGCACTTCTCAGTTGCTGCTTGCTAGTTTTTGGCTACAGAGTTTTGTGCGTGTACATATATTATAAATATGAGTGAGTGGTTAATTACTTAATTTGTTGGTTTGAATATTAGATGTTGTGTGGGTCCAAATAAGGGAATTAATCATGGAAAAAGGGTTTGATTTGTTCTTAATTGGTTGGCGCTGACTTCCAACTTTAAATTGGGAGCGAGTCATGTGAGCTGCGGACTCCTAAATGTGCCTGTTAGCATGTTTCACGATTATTACACACATGGTATATAAAAAAATATTTTGGTCTTTCTTTCCTTTTTCTTTTCTTTTCTTTATATCTCACGCCCCAAAGATTCTATATATCTAAATTGAATTAAATGGGGTCGCCCGTATCAGAGGCTATGGTCGCTTGACACAGCCCCACCCGCCTCACTGTTTTACCTCCATTGGGGTTGCGGTACTCTTCTAAATTTCATCCCCAAAAGTTCATATTTCTAAATTTTATCCCTAAACCTTGAAGTTGTAAAGGCCTTCCCTAGTTGGTTTTATTTTACATTTCATAAGAAAACTTTGTAAGCCAAGTTGACGCTAGGTAAGGGATTGGTACATGACAGAATTGCACTTAACAGACATCTTCTTCAATCCTGAATTGAGGCTAGGGTTAGGGTTTATCCATAATTTAGATAAGAAAAATTGGGCTCGGTACCCATTTGTTGTGTGTTGATTCAGACTCCTTGTTTCAGTTTCAATAACTCTAACGAGGAAACTGATCTAGGGTTTTATGACGAGGTTGGTGTTCATGCTGAGATGAATTAGGATCCTCTGCACCGATGAATATTGCGTCTTCATATCACTATTAAGAACTTTTTCTTACAAAAAATGGATAAGCTAATAAAACATTTTATTGAATTATGAAATATGAAAAGTTACACATTAAAAATTAAAGAGGTAACGATTACAATTTTCAAGCAAAATGCTATCCCTTGATGTTTAATTAAGATACAAAGTTTTAGCTATATGGTGGTTTTCAAGCAACCACTTCAACGAATCAAACAGGAAGAATTTCATAAAGAAGAATTTATTTATGCAGATTATAAAATAGAAAAAGGAATTGTTACGTAACTCTAGAAAAGAGATCTAAACGGATGCAACAGGAAATTTCATGATGGTTATCTTTTCATAGTTGTCGTATGAGTTTGGGAAATGTACATGTGTTTGAATAATTGGTGTGTATAAAATAAGTACACTGACTTCAATATCTTTTTTATAGTCCAATTATGAATTGGAGATGTATGAATCTTCATAGCTTTGAAAAGTATCCTTGTGTTGTGTGATAGTGCTTGGGCTGTTTTAATTTTAGACGAAGCCCTGTTCCATCAAAAAATAGTTGACGACACTAAGAACAAAGGTAGAACAATTTTACAAAAGTATCAACTCTAACATTTCAAATCCTAAATCAAATTGGAACAAAATACAAGTGTCGACCAACTCCTCCTTTTTTTGACGAGAAAAAGTAGGGAAGTCCCAACTAAGAAAATATATACAATAGAAAAAGAGTGGCGATGTTGACAAACCCTTGTATAATAAATCCATTTTAAAACTTGTGTATGGATAAAATTAACCCCAACCACATAAGCCTTTAATTCCCTCTCCCAAGTCGCATCCCATCGTCTCTTCTCTGCCCCCAACCTCACCATCGACCCTACCCCTCCCGCCCCATCTCCTTTCTCTCCCACCTCCGTCTTCTCAACCTCTCCAGCAACCTCCGTCCTCTCCATCGATCTGATCCTCTCTCCGGCGTTTCTTAACTGATGATGCTCAGTATTGGCGATCTCCAAGATCATGACACGTAGTAGATGATGTGTCCCAGAAGTCAGAAAAAAGGGCCCATAGGAGCCGACCAGGCCACCTTGTACCCGACCTGCAAGCACAAGCTGGCTCACCTCTGAGCCCCTGAAGATTGGCCTCCTCGGCCTCTTAGATCGTCCCGAGCCGCCACAGGACCAAGACTCCTCGGCCCTCTCGCTCGTCCCCGAGCTCCCCAGCCAAGGCCATCTTCCTCGGTCCACCGACCGACCAACTCTATCACTCGCAGGCGTAACCACCGTTCCGCAAATTTCGCCACGCGCAGATTCTCCGCCAGCAGCATCCCACGTTCCACACCATCACGATCCCCATTAATGGCGATCCGCTCTTTACGCGGGCATGACGTTGGGAGCGTAACTGCCGGCGAGATTCTCGCGCCTGCTGCTGCGTGCTGCCGCCACTATATAAACCCCCATCACAGAGGGGTCAAATAAGCCATTTTTAATTCCACTTAGCCGTTACACTGCTCGGATCTCGTACTAACTTGATCGTCGGAAGGTCCTCGGTGCTACCAAACCACCCCGGGACTTCTTTGCAGGTACTCGGCGTTAAACTCCTCAAATCATCAATCTCCTCAAAACCCATTGAGACCCGCATGCAACAGGAGATCACCTTCCAAATCCACCGAGAGATCGATGGAAGACAACATCTGAGGGAGACCCGAAAAGGACCTCCATCAGTTGGCGCCGTTTGTGGGAATAACTCCACAAAAAACAAAGTTGGCTTTCCGATCTCCATCCACATGGTGAGCAACCATCCCGAAGATCCAGGTACCAGCCGCCGCCTTCCCCTCACCAGAGGCGCGGATGAACCTCCCCCGGCAACCATCATCAACGCCCTCGCCAGCCGAATAGATCGGCTACAGTCCCTCGTGGAGGCGCTCGTCCGCATCCAGACGGCCGGGCCAGGGGCCCAGATCGCCACTCCTCCGCCTCCAGAAGGCTCTGCCCTAGTCGGCGCGGCTGATCGTCAGCAGGCTACGACCCCTGGCCACAGATCACACGGGCCGATACTCCCTGAGTCCCGCTGGGCGCCCCACAACTCTACGCCAAGATCCGCCGCCAGAGCGCCTCGTCTCAATCCTCCTCACGACCCTTACCCCCCTGAGGAGATGTCGGTCACCTCGCCTGTCGACAGGCATGATCGACACCCCTCCCTCGACGGGGTCGGACAGAGGGGGCTCGCCACGACGACTCGAGAGCCACCTCGTCCGGGGATCTGAGAGAACTCATCGAGAGGAACCGGGACCACGCCCAGATGCAGGTCTCCCACAGCAGAGGCCAGGGATCACAAGGCGCCGAATCCTCGGGGTACCGCGGCCGACTTGACGCCCTCGAAAAGAAGATCTAGGGGATGCGCTGGGAAGGTAACCTCTCGGGCGAACGGGCCAAGTACGCCACCGACTCACTCACCAAGCCATTTACAGAGGGACTGCTCGCTGTCCACGTCTCCTCGCGCAACAAGCCCCCGAAGGTTTCTCTGTTCGACGAGAAAACCGACCCCAAAGACCATTTGAATGCTTTCACCGCGGGGATGAGCTTCCACGATCATTCCGACGTCGTCCAATGCAGGGCCTTCCCAGCCACCCTCAACCGATCTGGTCGGGACTGGTTCCGAAGACTCGAGCCTCACTCAATCTCTACTTTCGACGAGCTGGCTACTCAGTTCCTCGGCCACTTCGTTGGGAACCGTCGGCAGAAGCGCACGGTCGACTACCTCTTCACAATTAAGAGTGGGGACAAGGAGACGTTCAAGGCTTACATCAACCTCTTCTATAACACCCTCCTCGAGGTCCCCGAGCACCGGGATGAGACCGTCATCACGGCGCTCAGATCTCGTCTTAGGCACAGGGAGTGGTTGCGCTCCTTTGCATTGGCATGGCCTAAGACCATGGTCGAGGTCAAGGCGTGGACCGAGCGTGAGGTTCAGCTGGAGTCTGAGGTGAACGCGAACCTCACCCGAGCAGAACGGTCCGACCAGAAGAAGAGGGCTCGGGAAGAAAGGCCGGAGCGTCAGCAGCCCTATCACCCGAAGTTCCAGGAGTACACCCCGCTCAACGTTTCCCTCGCAGTGTTACTAGAGGAGGCCCAAGGCGAGGGGTTCTTCAAGTTCCCTCGAATCCCACGTCAGGCCTCGAAGCGGACCCGGGGCCCTTACTGCGCCTTCCACCGGACGCTGGGCTACGCCACGGAGGATTGTAAGCAACTCCGGGACTATATCGATGAGCTCATCCGATCGAGGAACCTCGCCGCCTACTTAAGGGACAAATGGCAGTCCGACCGCGAGCAGGAGCAGCATCCCCCTCCCGCCGAGCTGACCATCGTCCAGATCATGCTCATCTCAGCAGATGACCAGTCCGGCGCTCGGGAAGCCTCATACCCGGTGCCGAGCACGGAGACCAACAAGCCTCCGGGGAGATCGGGCCACGCTGATAAGGTCATCTATTAGCATGTACTTTTCTTTTGGGGCAATGTAAACTCTTCTTAGGGTCTATTGTTAATTTAATAAAGATCAACGGAACATTGCGAAAAAGTAGGAAAGATCTCATTTATTCAAAAAAGGTATTATGGGCTCCTCAGCCATACATACAAAAAGAAAAAGAAAATTACAACAGCGATGGATGGGGGTGCAGAGAGCACTACTCATAAAAAGGGCCGCACCGTTCTGACGAAATACCAGATAGCCTGGTCTGATCGAATATAGGTGCATGGCTTCCCTGGGCTTCAGAGAAGGTACCTCCTCTTTCGACAAGTCGCAGAGCTGTTGAACCGGTCCTGAGGGAGCAGAGAGAACTCGGTCATTGAATACCATCCCGCCTGTATTGGCATAGGGATTAACCAGCAAACTAATAGCCTCAGACTGAGTCAGGTCGGGAGCAGAAGCGTCCACCAGCCGCATGAGTCGCGGAAAAGTGTAAGCGTCATAAAAACTGGGTCTTTGGTGCGCAACAAATGCCCCCAGCACATGCATCTCAATCCAGGATGTAAAGTAATGAAGAAAGAAGTTTACCACATCTACGCCTGGAGTTGAGATATTGGCCGCGGCGCTTAACCTATGATATAGATGTGCTAGCCCTGCAATGCCCACAGCTAGTCGCGTTCCCTCAGCAATGCGATGAGCAGGGTAAATAACTGAGGCTTTCATGAAACGGCGATGCATGTGAATGGCGAACCAACTGAGCCAAACACTGATGAAACCCACAAAGAAAGTCTCCTCATCCATACCAGGAGCTGCAATCGACTCGAAAGATACCGCTGACATGATGGGTATGTAGTACTACGGCAGGTCATCTTCTTTAGTCGGCCGCTTATTTAAACCGAACCCAAAGGGGTCATTGATGTTCGCGAATTTCGGAGCCGTCTTTGACAGAACATCTTCACGAAGGAAGCAGGCGATAAAGATTTTAAAAGTGACGCCTTGCTTATCTGACTCTGCGAATAACTTCTCAAAAATACTCAGGGTCTTGATCAAACTTGAGCGCTTGTGGCGGACGACGTTCTCGGTCGACAGGTCGTCAAGCATGGCAGGCTCAGTTTCGAAGACATACTCATCGGGAGGCAGTAATTCTTCAGAAGGTGTCCCCCTGACTGGAAACCCTGAGATCTCGCGAAATTCTTCCAGAGAAATTGAAACTTCGCGGTCACCTAGAACGAAGGTGTTGGTGGGAAGATTCCATTGGTTTAAGAAGGCCTTAACCCACCAAACATGCGGAGACTGATAGTGGAAAAGAGACACATATATCGCCTGATAGAGTCCGACCCTCTGCAGTCGCGCACGATGGGTGGACAGGATATAACGGGCCCAGAGAAGGTAGCCCGTGGGATGTCGAGGGGTAAGCCCTATCTTGTAAATATGTCCCTATGACTGGGCTTCGCCTTGGCAAATGCGGCTCCCTAAAATGTCTATAACTGGCACCGGATGGTTCGGAATACTAGTTGTTAAAGGCTCAAGCCGTCCCATAAGGGTCCAATTCAGCATCTCCACAGCAAAGGCGGCCCGTGGAGGATCCATCGGCAGAAATGGACAGGTAGGCTCCGTCGGTATCTCGCAAAGAAAACTGCGGCGACTGCGGATGATGTGACCGTACCAGGTCCCCCATAAAAGTAAATTGGTGCGATTCGGGTCATGAGCCCTGATCATCGCCATCACCTCTTCGTCAGACGGTGACTGAGGAAAGGCAGCCTCCGAGCGGGTGAAAGGGAAGTATAGAACAGAAGTTATTGTGCGTGAAATAAAAGAAGGGGAAACTGTTAAGCGAAGCCAACACGTGTGTGTGTGTGTGTATATATATATGTTTATAAATGTATATATATAAAAAGACAGTGGAAGAAAGAGATAATGGACTTATTTTATGGGACCATTGGTTACAAAACGCATGGGTCCCACAAAATCAAGACGGCGGCTTACTAATGATGAGGCAAAGTAATCATTATTAGAACAAAAGGAAGATTCTCAATAAATAAACAGTGGATTTCAAATGACTCTACACATTCCCCCAAAGAGAAGCCCATCTTGGACTCTGCGAAAATCAAACAGAACAGGGGAATTAAATTCCCAAAAAAATTTACTGAAATTCTTTTTTTTTTTGCAAAGAACAACTCAGGAAAAAAATCTCAAGAAGTCTTCTTTTAAAGAGTTAAGTTCTAAAGAGAAGAACAGGGGAATTAAATTCCCAGAAAACATTTTCAGAACTAAGATTCTTTGGAATGGAATTAAATTCCAGAGAAAGGTCAAGTATTGCCATCGATCTCTGAGATCAAAAGAGCCCTAAAAAAAAGGATTTATTATTTAAAGATTGGATATTATTTCAACTTAGAAAGATGGGTTCTTATTAAAGGGAAAAACCCTTGGTATGGATTTAAAATCCAACGAAGATTTCTACAAAAAGTTCTTCGGCCGTTCAAGATTCTTACCTGAAAAAGGAAATCTTTTGTTGACAGAGTTAAACTCTGGAAAATTTTGAATCAGAGAACTAAGCTCTGGGAAAGAGAATTAAATTCTCAAACGAAAAACAAGCAAGGAAGAAGATGGAAAGGGTGGAGGCGCTTCTGAAGGGACTCCTGCATTTATAGGATGTGATGGGGAAAGGTTTATCTCCCCTGTTCTGTAAACAGATCCAACAGTCACAAAAGGGACAGCGTTGCACTCACGTGCAAACATGTGAGAACAACGCTGTGGGGGCATTTGTTCCCTGATAAAATATCAGGAAATTCCCCAATGGGGTATCACGTGCTCACACGTGACCAAGGGTCACGTGCTGACACATGATGGGTTCCTGGAACTCTGTTGTAATAGAATTGAATTATAACCAAGCAGGAAATTAGTGAAGTCATGTGCCACCACGTGATGGGCCTTTGAAACCCACCAAAAGGGATTAAAAATTAGAATAAGACACTAAGGAAAGACTCCAATGGAGCATCACGTGCTCGCACGTGACTAAGGGTCATGTGCTGACACATGATGATTCCTTAGCTCTGCTAAAAGGCAGAATTAAATTCTGAATAAAATGTTTAATCAAGAGGGTCACGTGCCAACACATGACAGGTCGCTTAACTCTTTAATTGATAGAATTAAATTCTATTTCAATGATAAAAAATTGGGATAACGTGCCAACACGTGATGGGCTTTAAAAGCCTTCTGAGCTAAAAAGAATTAAATTCTAATTAAGGGAAATCAAAAATCCTAACTGGGAAAGTATTTCTTTAAATCTTTCCAAACAAAAAAGATGGTGCTCTGTAAAATAGAGCACCGTTGGATTAAAAATCCAATGGTGATTAAAAAATCACCAATTTATGGAAAGATTTCATACAAGGAAAGATTCCCATAAAATTCACCTAGAATAACAAACAGAATATTTTCTGGATTAAAAATCCAATAGTGAATAAAATTCACTGAGTGCTCTAAAAGATCATGTTAGTTACAAAAACAACCAAAATCTTTTAATGAAAAATACACTAAAAAAATTGATTCTTTTCCTTCTCCTATAAATAGGTGCCAAGAAGAGGAAAGAAGAGAGGATTTTCTGGATCTTGGAATTTTGATTTTCTGAAGAAAAAACAACAGAAGAGAGAAAACAGAGGAGAATTTAATTCTCAAGAAAAGAAACCCTAGGTGAGAAAGGGGAAAGAGATCTAAGCTCCATAAAACAAAAAGTGAATTTAATTCTCAATATAAGAGTTTAACTCTTCTGCAAAAGAACTTAGTTCTTCTTCTGGTTGAAGATCTGCAGATGCAAATCTCCCCACAAGTTGAGAATTTAATTTTCATCGGGGAGATTCTGCCATGCAGATCCAAAAATTAGAGGGAGAAATGAGTTTAGAGAATTTAATTCTCCCAAATTCATAGGAATTTAATTCCTCCAAATAAAACTAGGGTTTAACCCTATATGAGAATTTAATTCTCCAAAATTCATAGGAATTTAATTCCTCCGAATAAAACTGCGGTTTAACCCTATATGAGAATTTAATTCTCCCAATTTCATAGGAATTTAATTTCTCCAAATAAAATTAGGGTTCAACCCTGCATGAGAATTCAATTCTCCCCAAATTCATAGGAATTTAATTTCTCAAGACAGAACTAGGGTTTAACCCTATATGAGAATTTAATTCTCCCAAATTCATAAGAATTTAATTCCTCTAAAATATAATTAGGGTTTAACCCTACAGAGAATTTAATTCTTAAAACAAAGAGACTTGAAAGCTCTCCATGCACGTAAAGAACTTGGTTACGTGGTGACGCGTGACCCCAATCCTAAGTGATCAGAAAAGAAAGAATAAAACCAGGTCACGTGCCCCCATGTGACCCCTAAACAGATCCCCCAAAATGAGAAGGAAAAAAGCTTGGAGGCAATGCCTCACGTGTTCCCACGTGACTCTCATAATAAAGGGAACAAAGCCAAAGGCAAAATAGATTTTGGGCGCCCTCACGTGTCCTCACGTGACCCCTAATAAACACTCTAATAAATCAATGCATGAGTACAAATCACGTGCCCACACGTGATGGCCATGAAAACTAAAAGTGTTTAACACTTATTTGCAGATTTGAGAATAAAACAAAGGAAGACTGGTCCCTACCTTCAGAGACCTCACATGGCCCCACGTGACCAATTCAATTTTAGTGTTTAACACTATTTTCGAGCGTTTTGTCCTTAGTATTTAACACTATTTTCAGCGCATCACGTGGGAACACGTGACCATCAAATATATGTTAGTGTTTAATACTATATTCAAATCAACCCTAGCCTAAATCGGCTAAGTCCTTCTGAGGCAAGACTTCTCTTTTATTAAGTCTCAAGTACCTTCTTGCCTTCTAAAATTGATCATTTTATATGGCATATGAGTGCTCAGCACTCAACAAAGATAAAATATTGTCAGAACCCCTGTTTAGCAGTGCCAAATAATGGGGGGTTGAACCCAGATAAATGTTTAATGGTCCAACAAAGAGCCAACATTTCAAACTTAATTGGACTTAGCCCAAATTGGCCATAAGTCCGCAATTCAGATTTAACTGAGCCAATGTGCTCATAATCTAATTAATTGATCTTAGTTCCAAATTGGACTACAGATCACCCAATCAACTTCGGTTCAAGGGTACATCTCTTCACTCCTTTGATATTTGTCGTTGTAATCCTTCAACGTCTTCAGAGAGGTGACGGGTCCCGACAACCACACATTTCACAGACTATGACGTCTTTAAACTGGACTGTAGGGTCCTTAAATTCATGGACTATGATGTCCTTAACCTCGGACTGTGGAGTTCCTTTAAACCCACGGACTATGATGTCCTTAATCTTGGACCGTAATGTCCTTAAACTAACAATCGACCGCAAAGTCCCCAAACTAAACAACAGAGCCCAAATGCTCTCTTGTTGGATCTAAACGATCCCGTTAAGTTGATCTTAGCCTAATAATCAAACTAACGTATCCTTAACAAACGTTTAAGTTGATCTTAGTCTCAAATGAGACTAACGTATCTTAAAACCCAACCCCCAAACCTAAATCTAAGAAAATACGGATTTGGACCAATCCACGCCCTACGGGCGACAACATAAATTACTTTCCGTATACAATCCACGGGCAATCAAAAACAAAACAAACACACACACGACACGAAGTGACCATCTGGAGAAGGAGAAAGTGGTTACCGCGATGCGGTAGCATAATTAACTGCAGGGGCTTACGCCTGCAGGGAAGAGCATCCCCACAATCAAAAACCCCTCAAAAGAGGGGGAATCTGACGAAGTCTGCTACATCGGCCGCATCCGTTTAAACCTTCGATATAAAGTGTCATAACTCAACTTGGCATCTTCGGAGAGGTGGACGGATAGCACCTATTAGCATCTGCCCCGAAATTCAGGCAAGACGGACTTACGCGGTCGCGTCTTCATGTTTCGGCGGGGAACAGATTCTGGCACGCCCGGTGGGACCTTTTCCTCTTTCCACTCCACATTTCGTGTGTCGTGTTCGCGAACGAATCGCAGTTTGATATGGTTGCCCTTAGGTTTGAGGTACTAAGATTTGGTGTCTTGCTCCGTGCAGAAAACAGAAGATCAATGGCTTCAACCTGCACTAACTGCAACTGCAACTCTCGCTCCGTCCCATCCGGAGGAGTGACTTACGGGCCCCAAGCGTCCTCCATCTTCGCTATGCCGGTGGAACAGGTCACTTAGGCCACTAATGGATTGTTCTTCCGGACCATGCTCCCACCAACGAGCTTCAGGGCTCCTGTACCAACACAAGAAGCTCAGAAGTAGTCGGTCTTTGATCGGCTTACAACTACTGCGGCCCCTCTCAACGGTCATCAAACTCCAACGCCTCAGTCTTTGACAGACTAGGCCAAAGCTCAGTTAGGCTCATGAAGAAGCCCGCGATACCAGAAAGGGTTATCCCAAAAAGGATAGCCATCCCTGCTCCCGAAGTCGTCAAGGCGGCTTCTCCTGCCAAAGGGTCGGTCTTCACAAGACCGACTATTTCAGCTCCTGTTCCAGGCAAAATCGTCAAGGTTGCTTCCCTTACTCGGAAGTCTGCCTTCGATAGGTTGGATATTCCCTCTCAACGGATGTCTGTCTTCAATAGGCCGACAACAACAATTTCTGACCAACACAGGGGGCATGAGGAAGTCACCCCTACAGCTGAGACAATCCCATCCGCACGACATGCTCGACGTCGCCACTGGTGCCGAGTAAGGAAGGCCGGGGGCAACTCCATCTCTGGGCTAACTCCGCCAGCCCCTATGGTGGAAATCAATGCTGCTGTTCCAACTGGAAACAGCTTTGAACCGCTTAGGAGGGTTCGCAAGAACGCTCCGACTGCCGTGATAAAGAGGTCTCCTCCACATATGGAGATTACCAAAGAAAAGAAGCCGGAGCAGCCCCCTCAGCGGCTGTCCTCCAAAATTTATAAAGTCTGGCGACAGGTCTAAGGATCGGTGATTGACCAGGACTATTCTCGCCGATCAAAGAAGCTTAAAGCTCGACAAGGAGAAAACCATCCTGTCAAACCACAAAAGACGACAGCCGTTGGGGTGCCCGCTGCAACGGCTCCCTCGACTTCAGCCGCTCACAAGAGAAGGAGGCCAGAGAAAGCCCCTGTGGCCGCGGCAAACCGTAAAAGCGCTAAATTTAAACGCCCCAAGTCTAAGGGCATGGTAATACATACTGTTTATATGGCTTCCGGAAAAGTGGAAAGCCATGCTTCTACGGGTCATCGACCGCTTACCCGATCGATAACGAAGGCTCAGGAACAACAGCAGCAGAAACTTCAGGAGATGCTGACTGCAATGCCGCACTCACTGGGCCAAAAGAAAATCCAGAAACCTCGGAGCAGCGTCGGGAACAAGAAACTGATACTGAGTTCCTCCGAAGAATGCTCGAGAGGAAAGAAAAAGAGGCTGCGAAACAGGCAGACAACATAAAACGAATGGCTCTCTTGTTCCAAGACATGGCTGGGATGATATTACAGCCGGAACCTCCTGCTGAAGACCCCCCGATCATCACTGAAGACGACAGAGGGGAGACATCGAACCCTCCTCCGGCTCTTTCAGCAGCCAAAGAGGAAACCATCTCCAAGGCCACTCTGGATGACTACATTGCTCAGCAGATACAAGCTCACCAGGCGAATGAAGCGTCCGGCCAAATTGTTAAAACTGGGCGACCATATCCAGGCTGGTATGACCAAATAAAGTACCCGCCGGGATATACGATCCCTAAATTCCATGTATATAAAGGGACGGGGAATCCTCATCAGCATGTCGCTCAATTCAGAGCCTTGTGCGGCAACACCGGGGGTGACGATAAACTTCTGCTCCGCCAGTTTGTTGGTAGCTTGTTGGAGACGGCATTCGAGTGGTATTCTGAACTTCCAAACGACTCTGTCAAGATATTTGTGGAGATGGAACTGCTGTTTACGTAGAGATTGGCAAGCGCTAGCGATCGTATCCCGATTACCGTATTAATTAACGCCAGGGTGAAGCCAGGCGAAACTTGGGTACAATACGCAATACGGTGGCGAAATTTATGGTCAAAATGTGAGCAGCGCATCGAGAAAGTACCGGCAGTGGGCATGTTTGTGGGCACTCTGGACTCTCAGGCAACTATTTCCCAATTCATGATGTTCTTCAAGACGACCACGTTCCAAGCCTTGATCGACAAACTGGCCCAAATGGACCAGATGGGTCATAGACCGTCTCCTCCAAAACCGGAGCCGCAAAACGAAAAGGGTAAAGGGAAGGCGACCTTCGTTGCGAATACTCAACAGCAGCCTAGTGGCCCAAAACTGAATGATCGCCTAGATGAAAGACGGCAATTCTATAATGAGAAGATGAAGCGCCCTTAAACAAAGAGGTTGTTCGAGCTAGCGGTGCGCAACAGGCTCATCAATCTACCGAATCCAAAATGACCGTTGCAACTCGGTGAGGCTAATAGTCCCAATTATTGCCCCTACCATCAAACGGTAAGCCATCCAATTGAGGATTGCTTCGTCTTTAAAGGCTGGATTGAAGATCAATACCAACAGGGCAAATTTTCCCTGTCTGAGAATTGGAAGGTGAACCCACCACAGCCATACGCTCCCAAGAAGACGGACACACCGGGGGCATCATGTTCTTTCGCAGAAGAAGCTCCGTGGGAGATCGCTCTTTTAGCCAAGAAAAAAAGAATGCTGAAAGATCTCCACACATGCCCGGCAATCAGGTGGAAGAATCCACTGGAACCCGAAATCATCGAGGGAATGCCGAAGCCTCGCCCAGCTTTAAAAATTGGTGGTGATATTCAAAGCGCTCACACCCATTAGTCAAAGTCTTCAAAGCAGAAGAAGAAGACCAAAAAGCCCGTGAAGCCTGGTGACAAGCGCACGGACCTACAAAAACAGATTGACGCGCTGGAAGAGTATAACCAGAAGGCGCGGACTCCAGTCACATTCCAAGAATTTTTCAGCCACGTCCTCGAGGACGGAGATGATGACAATGAAGAAGACTCGTCGAATGAATCTGAAGATTATGTGGCAAGTTTCCATGTGATCTTTCACTCGTCGATAAACAATGAAGAAGCTCCTTATATAAAAAAACTGGGGGCAGATCCTAAGCCGGAACTTCTAGGGCCATCAGACGAAACGATTGATGCATTCCTGGACGAAGCTCTTCTGAAAAGCAAAACCGATCGAGAGCGTGAGATGGCTATATTCAAAAAAGCCAAACGCCGGCAACTGGACGAAAGGGTTGAAACACCCCCGCTAGATCAAAGTACATCCACCGTAAATAAAAACAGGTTCAAGACGAGGAAGAGGTTCGCCAAAGCCATATCGATGGGAATGAAGCTGCTACCTTTCGAAGGGAACGCTCTTGGTGAAGCGGAAATACATCGTAGCTACTGCTTATATCATCGAAAGATTGCGCACCCCACCGAAGAGTGCAACGCTTTTAAAAGATGATGGCAAGGATATGTTGCTCACCGGCAATATTTCAAGCGGATGAAACGAAAAACTCGTCGGGAGCAAAGAAATACAACCGAGGAGAGCAAAAGAACTACCGGCAACCGTCACATGGTCGACGCTGGGGGATCGCAAGTTCTTACCTTCGGGAGCGACTCTGACGAAGAAATGACTCTTGGCCCTCTCTTTAAAGAATCCACCTCGGGAAAAGAGGAAGAACCGAAGACCTGTGAAAATATTCAGCTGCGCAATCGTACGCTGCCCGAAAAGAATCTCGGGCCCGCGAATAGAAAAGATAAGGGAAAGGAAAAATTCCCTGAGGATATCATCCTTGATGACCAAGCCGTCGAAGAACTGACAGCCAAGGACCCACCAAAGAAAAGTAAGGTAGACTATAATGTTCTGGCACACTTGAGAAAGCTACCTTCGCAGCTCAGCATTCTCGACGCCCTTCTGCTATCAAAAGAAGCAAGAGATTCTTTGATCAAGGAGTTATAAGAACCTGAACAGTTCCAAGCTTTCCTCGCTGAAGAAAAGATGAAGGACGAAATGGAAGAAGTGCACACAGCCGACATCACCTTCGGCGATGAAGATCTCCTCCTCAGGACGTGCGAGCATAACCGTCCCTTTTATGTCTCCGGATACTGTCATGATATTAAGATAGGCAAGATCTTGGTCGATAATAGGTCCTCCATTAACCTCCTCAATGTAAGGGTGTTGAAAGAAATATGCATGAGCGTTTAACACCTCACTCGGGATAAGATCACTATCTCCGGGTTTGACTCCCAGTCATCACAGACGCTCGGGTCTATGATATTGACACGCTTTAGGTTGCTCATCATAGACATTAAATTTCACATCATTGACGCCAAGACATGCTACAATGTTTTGCTCGGTAGGCATTGGTTACATGAGTACAACATCATCCCTTCTACACAACATCAGTGTATGAAGTATTTCAAGGATGGTCTCGAGTATACTGTGACAGAGGAGTTAAACCCATTCTCCGTGAATGAAGTCCGAAAGTATGAAGATGCAAAATACTTCTTACAGGATTTCGAGGACATGGAAAGATGTCACAAACCGAAGAACAAAGCTATCACCACTATTCCGGTCTTCGGGAGTGATACCGAAGAGGAAGAAGAGATAGTTTATTCAGGGCCGCCCCAACGCAACAACCCGGGACCATCTACCCCTATGTTGATCTTCGGCAGCGACTCGGAAGATGAGGTCAACGCTATATTTTCCGCTCGACCGTCAATACAAGCCTTCGCTGGCGATAATCAGAGTTTGCAAATTACCATGGTTCCACAAGAACATTACAAAGATCTCGACGCACTTAAAACTTATAGTGTGCGGGAACTGCAAACGTTCTACGTCCCTCCAGGCGAAGAGATGAAAAGACGATCCTATTCTACCGATCCACGGAAACCAAAGTGGAGAAAGAAATTTGGCATGGTGCGGATTCTACACTTGACAGGCTCCAGCTCATCCGTCTGCCTAGATATTACACGAAAGGCTTGAAAAGGCTATTGAAGCGCCAAGGGGTACCCTTCAGATAGACTACTCGACAAGCTCGATTCTACAACAGGATTTGGGACGTCCCCGGAACTCGGCGAAAGTTGCCCAATGGAAAAATGGAAACGGTCGGACTTGGATATGTCCAATCCAAGAAACGGGAACGGGTCCATAGTAGCTACGTCATACATGACTTCGATGAAGAAGGAGACGCCTTGTTAGAAGACGCTGACCCTGAACCAAAACGAGATCCTACCATCAAAATGCCGAGTCCGTCGTTTGAAGAACGGATGGACAAGCTAATAAAGGATGCGGGGCAAAAGGTCCGGGATGACCATAACCGTGAAATGACCATTTACGAGAAAGCCAGGACTCAGCGCCTCCTTTAGCAGACCATAGAGAATGACAATGCTCCTCGTCGCCAGCCCGTCATACAGAAGACCCGGCGCAGAGGCAAAAATAAACCAAAGAACGGAAAAAACGTTCGACAGCAGCCCAGTGGGTCTAAGAAGCCACGCGAGCAAGGGTCGAGCAGCCGGGATCCGTCCTTTATAAGGAAGATGGGTCGAGAATATTTTTTTCCCCAAGATAAGACAAAGAAGACATTCGATCTCGTCGTAAAGCATCAGATGATGACACTACCGGAGTCCAAGCACCCTGAGCAAGCGAACGGGGTCTCTCACCCAGACTATTGCTTCTATCACCAAGCAATAGGGCATCCTCCCGAAAACTGCTTCACCTTCAAGAACCGGGTCGAAGACCAATATCAACAAGGCAGGTTCACTCTATCCAGCAGTTGGAAAGTAAGCCCGCCACAGAAGCATTGTAACAACCGAGTCCAGTTATACCAATTTCAGTTACCGTATATGTTGTTTATGGTGTTTATTTCATTTACCCTGTTTGGTTGCAAATGGTATTTTACTTTATATTCGACCCATTTACTTATGCTTGTTGTTTCCTAGTTATAGATTACCCTAACATTACATATTTTGCATATAACAATTTAAGTCCCTTAAAAATAATTTAAAAATACGTGACATGGCCTGCTTGATACCCCTAACCCTGTGGTAGCGTTCTTGAATCGTGTTCTTGCCCCGCTCAGTGAAACGGACGTGTTTGGACGGCTACGCGCACGTACGTGCGTCCGTTCTTGGAGGTATGCATTTCTATTACAAAATCCTTCATTTTAATTTTTAGAACTTGCTAATAATTTTCATATTTAAAATCCAAATTTTTGGACCCGACCCGGGCGCAATTCGGAAATATTTTTATCCCGCTAAAATTTCAATTATTTAAATTTTAAATTAAATTCTAATATCTTTGCCAGTTCATAAGATTTTCCAAAAACGATTTTTTAAATCTTTTACAATTTTCTTTTAACAACGCAGTTTTTCCTCTCCCTTTATTTCCCATTAACCAATCAGAACCTTTCTTTTTATTCTACTGGGCCTCACGTCTCTCTCTTTCTCTTTCTCCCCAAAATCTCTCTTCCTTCTCTCTCCCTTTTACTCAACCAATTAGAATCCCCTTTATTTTCGCTAGGCCCACCGATCTGTCTCTCTCCTTTCCCTTTCTCTTTCTCTTTCTCTTTCTCTCTCCGCGACCCAGCTCTCTTTCTCTCTCTCTCCTCTCGCTCTCTCTCTCTCACCTCTCGCGATTACTGTGCGCTCCTCGGATCGCGTCACCGCCTCCCCGCTATACTCACCTCCTTCTTTATATTTCTTCTTCTTCTTCTTCTTCTTCTTCTGTTCGTGTTAAACCCATTGCAACTAAACCCTAACCCTAGCCGCCTCCTCTACCTCCTCGAACCCAACCTCGTCACCACCTCCATCTCATCTTCTTCTCATCCTCCTCCTCGTCTTCATCTTCTTTTTCGTTTCCTTCTTCCCGAGTCTCTCTCCCTTGCACGCACACCCGGGAAAAACCCAACAGTCAACACCGCCTCCCATCGCCGCCGACCATCCACCATCGCCATCGCCATTTCTTCCCTCTCCTCTGCACTCCCTCCAGCACCCAAAACCCTGCACACAAAACCCCCAACGACTTCAAACCCGAGCCAAAACCCGAGCTCTTCTAAAACCCTTCACCGGCGCCCCTCACCGCCATTGGTCTCGCCGCCACCGCTAGCGCATCCCTCTGTAACCCAGTAAGCCATTGTACACTCATTCCTAATCTATTCTCTCTTCTTGCCTTCTTTTCTTTTTCTTAAAGATCTTGTTTTCTTGTGTTTGCTGTTTTGTCAAGATCGCCGGAGTTGGCCATGACGTCGATGATCCCGACGACCCAGCGAGGACCTCTGACCCGTATGATCCCACTGTTCATCGTTTGGACTCATTCCGTGTACCGTGCACGTATCGCGACTTTTCCCGCCGACACGTGACGTTCTGTTTACCGTTTCTTGAATCTGTCGAGGCAAGTGAAACTTGCTACATGCTATTCATACTATTCTTATATTTATTTATCTAATTTCATATTAAATCTACAGATAGAATCTAAAGTCATGAATTCCAAGTTGACAGTGCGATGTTTCGTTTACATATTTTAGATTCAGAACTTGAAACCTAACTGTTGCATTTAGTTTACTAAACCTAGTAACCACATATATATTTTAAATCACATAATAACTAGTTACATAGTCTATGATACCCTTTCTATAGTTTTACTCCATTGGACACCTGTGCGGATCTTTAACCTGTTTTAGTTAGAATTACATCCATTGAACATATTATACATATTATTGCATCTCTAGATTATTTAATACATATTAACATGATTTTAACTTCCATACTTGTCATATTGTATTCATGTAAGGTTGAAACCATCCCTTAAACTCAAACAGATAACCGTACATCCAAGTAGTTTAATCTGTACCTATTTGCTTATCATATTACTTGTTCCAGTTTATTGTTCTATCAGTACCCATGCTGGTGATGTATACACATTCTTATGCTAGTTTGATTATGAGCACCCACATGACATCTTGTGCACCCTGTTACGACCTACTATACCTATTACTTGACACGACATGGTACCGCACAACTCTTGACATAACATGACACCTTTATATATTACCTGGCTTGACCTGATGTACCATGGTCTTACCTGTTACCTGATCTTGTGTCTAATGCCAACAAACCTGACCTGTTGTGCTTACGGACCGTTCCTGTTGTCTATCTAGACGAACCTGTACCTGCCTGATCCTGTGTTGGCATTAGCTCTAGGTTATTTAATACTTGACTTGAACATATATAACTTGGGATATGGGGAAATCAGTATTGCAACCGAACGTAACTCAAAGGGCCATCCTATTGTTGCCGTTTTTCCGGGCGTTACGGAATACCCATTGTTTACCGTTTTTCCGGGCGTTACGAAATACCCACTGTTTACCGTTTTTCCGGGCGTTACGAAATACCCACTGTTTGCCGTTTTTCCGGGCGTTACGGAATACCTATTGTTTGTCGTCTTTCCGGAAGTTACGGAATAATCACCGACGAGTTACGATGAGGATTACATTACTTGGTTTCGAAGACTTTAGAATAGATAACCCCATAGCACAGTTTAGATATCTTTGCATATCACTTATACTTATACATTCATCGTTATATATTCTCATTATATTCTTTCTCATACTCATTACCTGCATGTCGTACTACCCCTGTTAATATTATTGCTTGATATTATGACGTGCTGACGTCTGGGTTTTGCATGGCCCAGATTCCTTACCTTTGCTGCAGTCCGAGCAGGAGTACTTCAGTCAGCAGGCTGAGCAGTGAGGACTCGTTAGTAGTTAGTTCTTTTATTTTCAGTATTTTCTTTCCTGATGTGAGCCCACATTATGGGACATACATTCCAGTTATTCTTGTATTAGATCTTTTGCTTCGGCATTATTTTTATTCTTGACTTGTTTTTTTAGCTTATGGACATGTGTCAGATAGTTTATTTTTGTTCTTGATACCTCTATAGCCGTAATGTGACTGTGGAAGGATAATTCCTATCCACAGGTAGTATGGTTGGCTATGTCACGTGCCTACCTTAGCGTACTCTGGGAACCGGGGCGTGACAGGCATGAACCGAAAACGATGCGTATAACGAGAGTAGAACCAGATCAACATCGATCTTGGAAACTATCTCGTACCTGTCACGCAATAATGCTGTCAAAAGAAGAGCCCAAGAATATGGATGACCTCCCCTGGTGCTTCGAAAACGATGATGACGAGGTGATCTCAGAGTTTCCACCGGCGCCGAAAGAGCTGGAAGATGGAATACATACTACTGCAGATAACCTCAAGAAAATTTATTTGGGGACGGCAAGTGACCCACGACCGACATTCGTTAGTGAGCTGCTGTCTGAAGAAAGGGTGGCTACACTAAAGGACGTGCTTATGCAGCATAGAGACTGTTTCGCATGGAACTATTCCGAGATACCAAGACTAGATCCAGAGATTGCTGTCCACAAATTGGCAATATCTCCGGACGTCAAGCCAATCAAACAAGCACCGAGGAGAATGCGGCTCGAGCTTGAGATGAGCATCAACGCCGAGGTCAAGAAGATAATTGACTCTAGCTTCATCCAAGAGATTCAGTACCCCGACGGGATCGCCAACATCGTCCCGATGATGAAGAAAAATAGGACAGTACGCATCTGTATGGACTTTCGGAATCTCAATAAAGCCTTCCTGAAGGACGACTTCCCAGTACCGGTCACCGAGCTGATGATAGATAACACATCCACTCACGAAGTCTTCTCCTTCATGGACGGCTCATCAGGATACAATCAGATAAAAATGCATCCAGAGGACCAGAAGCATACTACTTTTCAGACTCCTTTGGGCATATTTTGCTACAAGGTGATGCATTTCGGTCTAAAGAACGCCGGTGCCATCTATCAGAGGGCCATGACGAAGATTTTCGATGACCTCATATATGAAATCGTCGAATGCTATATCGACGACCTCGTGGTTAAAAACAAATCATACGAGGAATATTTAGAGCATCTGAAGATCGTGTTTCAGCGCCTTCGGAAATACAACTTGAAGATGAACCCTTTCAAATGCGCGTTTGGAGTTTCCTCAGGCAAGTTCCTAGTATTCATCATCTGACACCGAGGTATCGAGATAGACCCGTCGAAGATCAAGGCGATCATGGAAATGCCTCCGCCAAAGACTCTCAAGCAACTGCGGTCTCTCCAAGGGAAGCTCGCGTATATCCGACGATTTATAGCCAATATCTCCGGCAAGTGCTTAATGAAGAAAGGTACTCCGTTCATCTGGGATCAAAAATACCAAAGCGCACTGGAGGAAATCAAGCAATACCTACAGAATCTGCCAGTGATGGCCGCTCCCGTTAAAGGAAAACCTCTCGTCATGTACACAACAGCCCTCGAAGGTTCTTTAGGCGCGCTGTGGGCACAAGAGAACGACCAAGGGAAAGAGAGAGCCCTTTATTATCTGAGTCGAGTTCTCCCAGGGGCAGAAAGCAATTACTTTCCCATTGAAAAACACTGCCTGGTGATTAGTCAAAAATATTGTATATTTTAACCGGCAATTTCCTCATTATTTGCACTCATTTAGAAGTGTACGGTATTCATATTTCACATATTAGCAAAACAGTCGCAAAATATCAGATTGCATGTATTAGACTCTAAAACCAACACTATAAAGGAAATTGACCGCATTTCATGGCATCACATCATCTCTACATTTGCGCAACACTTGCTCTGAGATCTGTGCAGGAAAATCCAGCAGAAAGGCAAAAATTTACAGGGTACAGCTAAAACGTTACGCCAACTCAATGATTTCAGTTCTGGTATCAATCCAAAGGGACAAACAAAAATCAACATATCAGAAGAAGCCCCAAATACCATCACAAGACCACAACAGAGAGCCCAAGGCCCAAGCCCCATAAAGAGCCGCGAATCCGCGGCAGGAGCCTGCTTGCGCCGCGGATCCGCGGTGGGTTCAAGGAATTAGCTCCTCAATTTTAGTGCAAAACTCCTGTCTCAGCTCCTACAGTTCAGAAAGACACTCCAAGTTCTAGAAGACTCCAGAGGTTTCTGCCAGATCAGCAAACTTGGGTTTTCTAAGCTTAATTAATCCTAGCTTAAATCCTAAGCTAACTCCTAACAAACTCTTTCTAGAAACTCCTCAACAAACTTTTGGAGGGAATTGTAAATTCAAACCTAGACCTAGGGTTTGGGTGCTCTATAAATAAGACCCTAGGCTCACTTGTAAAGGAGGAGGGAATCAACCCAATTCTAGTTCATTTGAGAGCCATTCTACCTCTCTCTTCATCTTCTTCTTCCACAAGTCTAGTGACAGGGCTTGTGTGAAACCCTAACCCTAATTCCAACTCCAAAAGCCAAGATCCCGAGTACCCATCAAGCAAGAAGCCTTGCAACCTTTTATGAGCCGAGCCGATCTTCAACAGAGCAAGTGGTCCAAACGATCCGCGACTCACGGAGCCGAGCGACGCCAATTCGACAATTTCGTTCTTCCTCTTATAGTTCTTGAGCGACTGTAATCAAATTGTTGATATAAATAAAAGGTGATTTTCTTTTATCTTGTTTTCTTTTAATTCTTGCATCATGATTAGATCTCAATTTGTAATTGTTGTTCTTGTTGTGATGTTTGAGTAAAACTCCGCTCGTTGAGGAGTCGAGACGATCAATAGAATGATGATGTAATATATCTGAAAACGATTCTTGATTCCTACAAGTTTTGTAAACCCTAGCAAGTTCAAGAACCGACAACCCATTTCGTTACGATGCTTTCTTGAATGATATCGCTCGAAATTGGGGAGTTACGATCGTTTCTTGAAATTACTAGAGGCTAGAATGTGAATGATATCGACAAAAGAACAAGGGATAAGATGAAACCCTAGTTTCACGAGAAAGCCCTAACTCTCGTTGATCATCATCGATCTAGTATCAATCCTTTGAAGGACAAGAACACGAAATCTTTAGATTACATCACGTCTATAGATCCGATCGATTCCTACGAGCCTCATTTAGATTCTTGACATTTGGTTGGAAATATTATCGAAACTCAATTCTTGATTGTTTATCAGTTTCTTGATTCTTGATTAAACTCGTGACACTTGAATCAATTGATAAATTCTTGAATCATATTTTCTTTTCTTTTCAACTAACTTTTCGATTCAAACAAATTAAATACTGAAACGAATCGCACAATCCCTGTGGACGATCCGCACTCACTTACAATCTGCATCCGACACCGTAGTTGATTGCGGTCAAATAATTCTTTGATTGTGATTCTATTCATTCTCTAAAACGACACAGAAAGAAACGATCAATCACCTGGCGTTGATCTTCGCGATAACGAAGCTCAAACACTATGCATTGGCACATAAGGTCCATCTCGTATCAAAGGTAGATCCTCTCAAGTATTTGATATCAAAAGCCATATTGACGGGACGGCTTGCTAAATGGGCCTTGCTGTTAATGGAGTTCTCGATAACTTATCGGCCTCTTAAGGAAGTGAAAGGCCAGGCCATCGCCGACTTCCTCGCTGAGCATCCGATACCTGCCGACTCTCCCTTGAACTGCGAATTACCAGACGAACACGTGTTTGACACGATCGAAGGGGAAAGAAGAGAGAATGATACCCGGTGGGAACTCTATTTTGATGGAGCGTCTTCCATGAAGAAGCGCAAACAAAGCACCCCCATAATCAAATAAGGGTTAGGCCTCATCTTCGTGACTCCATGAGGAGGGATAATGCACTTTGCCTTCTCCTTAACAGTGCTGAGGATAAACAATGAAGCCGAATATGAAGCTTTGATAGCAGGTCTTGAGATCGCTATCGATATGGGAATTGAAAACCTTCTCATATACGAAGACTCCCAACTGGTCGTTAATCAAGTAGACGGAAACTATCAAACGTGCAAGCCAGAGTTGGTGAAGTACGGCGAGAGAGTACAGCAACTGCTGACTCAAATTCCTTCCTACACCTTGGAAAGCATACGCGTGCAGAAAATAGAAAGGTGGATGCATTAGCCAAGCTTGCTAAAGAATTGGCCGATGAAAACCTTGATGACGTGAGGGTCGTTGTGCAAAGCCGTCGGGTTCTTGCACCGGCAGAAATATCTCCGGAATCTTCCGAAGAAAAAGGAGCGACTGAGTAAACGGCCCTACAAATAAAAGACCAGGAAAAGGTTAAGGATTGGAGAGAAGTCTTTATAGATTACTTCAAATCCCGTCGAACACCTGAAGATGCATCCTCAAGGCATCAGCTCATGAAACGAGCTCTATCCTTCGCTTTTGTTAATGATACTCTGTATAAGAGATCATTTGATTCTCTATGGCTAAGATGCCTGAGACCTGAAGAGGCAAAGAGAGTCGTCCAAGAAACTCACGACGGACTCTACGGTTCTCGCCAAGCCGGGCCGAAGATGAAGCTGAAGATCAAAAGGATGGGCTACTATTGGCCCACGATGATTCAGGACTGTCTCGAGTATGCGAAGCAGTGCCACTCATGCCAGATTCACGGAAACTTTATCCATCAACATCCAAATCCACTATATCCAATGGTGGCTAGCTGGCCGTTCGAAATGTGGGGAACTGACATAATCGGCCTATCGAACCAGCATCGTCCAGAGGAAATTGATTCATTTTGGCGACAACTGATTACTTCTCCAAGTGGGCCGAAGCAGTACCGCTGAGGGAGGTGAAGACGGGGAATATTCTCCATTTCTTCAAAACACACGTCATTTACCGGTTCGGCATTCCGCGACGGATTATCTCCGATAACGAACTAGCCTATAGGAGCCACAAGATCAGCCGCTTCGCGCAACAGCATAACATAGACTGGAGATACTCTTCGGTCTATAACCCCCGAGCTAACGGTCTAGCTGAGGCTTTCAACAAGACCTTGACGAAGATCGTGAAAAAGACGGTGTCTCGAAATAAGAGGGATTGGCACGAGAGACTGCATGAAGCTCTCTGGGCGTATCGAACTACGTTCAAAACGGCCACGAACACAACGCCGTATGCATTGGTAGTCGACACAGAAGCAGTACTCCCCGTCAAGATAGAGTTACCCTCTCTACGAGTGGCAGTTCAGTACGAGCTAACAGACGAAGAAAATGCTCACCTTCGGCTTGAGGAGCTCGACGCCCTTGATGAAACCAGGCTCACGGCGCAGCAAAATCTGGAAGCTTATAAAGCGAAGATGACGCGCTCATATGAGAAATTAACTAGGCTGAGAACATTCCGCCAAGGCGAACTCGTGCTAGTGGTCAAACGACCTATGATCCCCAGTCGTGCCAAGCGGGGAAAATTCGAGCCGAACTATGAAGGCCCGTATATCATAGATAAAGTTTACCAGGGTGTAACATATCTACTCATGGACATGCATGGCGAAAGACCTTTCCGGCCAATAAACGATCGCTTCCTAAAGAAATACTGCGCCTGATGAGTCACGGCTTAGGTTAACGATAGATGACGATGACTATGTCCGCTCGCTATCTTCCTAAGCCCAAACTCTATAAATAGTAGCCGGTCCGGACCGAAACGTCCTTAAACTAACGATGGACCGCTATGTCCTAAAACTAGCTGTTGACCGAGACGTCGATAAACTACTGTGGACTGCAGCATCCCAAGGCTGACACAAAAAAAAGGGAAAGAATAAAAAAAAGAAAGAAAAAGAAAACGGTATGTCCATAAGAAAAATGGGCATGAATGAAAACCCGAAAGGGCGCCGTGAGTAAAAACAGCAGGGCTACCGGCGAGTTTTTGTGAAAACCCGAAAAGGCGCAATCTCGTTAAAAGACACTTGCAAGGTCCTCTCGACCTTGTGAGGAGAAAGCACTTGCGTGAGATCCTTACGACTCACAAGGGAGTAACACACTTAGGGATCCCCACGATTTCAAAGGAGAAATTACACTTATGAGATTCTTACGACTCGCAAGGAGAACCCTCTTATGAGACCCTCGTGGCTCATAAGATTCAAAAGTCTTAAGCTACAGGGATCTGAACCTGTTCTTAAGCGGCCACCACAACCTCCAATGCTGCCCTACAAGCAGCTCAATGCTGACCCTTGTATACAATCCACAGGCACGAATAAACATTTCCCTAATAAAGTCCCATCCGTGACTAGGGATATGTCTACACTGTAAACAGCCCTTGTAAGTCCTCTCGACTTATAAGGAGAAAGCACTCTTGTAAGATCCTTACGACTTATAAGAGACTATACACTTAGGAATCCTTATGATCCTTAAGGAGAAAATGCACCTACGAGATCCTCACGACTTGTAGGGAGAAATATCTTTATGAGACCCTTACGGCTCATGAAGTCAAAAGCCTCAGTCGACAGGGTCTTAACCCTGTTTACTAAGCCACCTTTGTTCGTCATCGACAGAGGCAAATGATGATTCGCTCCTGGCAATATCCCAGTTGTAGCGGTGCTGATACCGAAATCGGTGTCTAATTCCAAGCTTGCAGCGAAAAACCAGCAAGCCACACATGCATACGAAATAGCCGAAATGATGGGGCAACTTGCAACAAAATCAGCAAGTAAAAATGTATGCATACAAAAATAGCCGAAATGATTTGGCAACTCGTAATAAAAAAGCAGCGAGTAAAAATAAAACAAATAGCCGAAATGTTTGGGCACCGCGAAAAATATCCGAAATGATTGAACAATCGCGATCTTCGTGGTATAAAAGCTGAAATGATAGAGCATCGCGGAAAGAAATAAAAAAATGAATGAAATTTTTTTCCCTATAGGTGAGATCACATCAATCCGTGTATACAATCCAGGGGCGTAAACAAAAATGGAATCACGTCTTGCCTCCCAGGCTCCATCGGAAGAAGAAGCCAAATCTCAACGGTTCACAGATAGCCTGGAGATCATCTCAACATTCGTCTCATTACAACAGACGCAATATCAAGGAAAGCGGAACCACGGCAATTCCCAATTCTATGACTCGGCGGAGCACAGATGACCGAGAGTCAAACCCCGACTCCGTGAAATGCGGATAAAGTCAACCCTTCCTGGTCACGTGGAACACGGCCTATGTCAATTCTGACCCCATGGGAAACGTCCAGAGCAAATTCCCGGTCACGTAGAACACGGCTATGACCCCGTAGGAAGCATCCAGAGCAAATTCCTGGTCACGTAGAACACGGCTATGTCAATCCTGACCCCATGGGAAGCATCCAGAGCGGAGCCTGGTCCTCGCAGAACACGGCTATGACCCCGTGGGAAGCATCCAGAGCAAATTCCTGGTTATGTGGAACGCGGCTTATGTCAATCCTGACCCCGTAGGAAATGTCCAAAGCAGAGCCTGGTCCTCGCAAAACACGGCTATGACCCCGTGGGAAGCATCCAGAGCAAATTCCTGGTCACGTGGAACGCGGCTTATGTCAATCCTGACCCCGTGGGAAACGTCCAGAGTGGAGCCTGGTCCTCGCAGAACATGGCTATGACCCCGTGGAAAGCATCCAGAGCAAATTCCTGGTCACGTGGAACATGGCCTATGTCAATCCTGACCTCGTGGGAAACGTCCAGAGCGGATCCTGGTCCTCGCAGAACACTGCTCTGTCAATCAGACCCCGTGGGAAGCATCCAGAGCAAATTCCTGGTTACGTGGAACATGGCTTATGTCAATCCTGACCCCGTAGGAAACGTCCAGAGTGGATCCTAGTCCTCGAAGAACACGGCTATGTCAATCCTGACCCCGTGGGAAGCATCCAGAGCGGATCCTGGTCCTCGCAGAATACGACTATGACCCCGTGGGAAGCATCCAGAGAAAATTCCTGGTTACGTGGAACGCGGCTTATGTCAATCCTGGCCCCGTGGGAAACGTCCAGAGTGGATCCTGGTCCTCGCAGAACACGGCTATGTCAATTCTGATCCCGTGGGAAGCATCCAGAGAAGAGCCTGGTCCTCGCAGAACATGGCCTATGTCAATCCTGACCCCGTGGGAAGCATCCAGAGCAAATCCTGGTCCCATAGAACACAGCTAAAGTCAATCTTGAACCCGTGGGAAATGGCCAGAGCAACCCCTGACCCCGTGAAATGCGGATGATGTCAACCCCATCCATCACTTACGGGTCCTCTCGACTCGTAAAGGAGAAAACTCTTTTGGGAGATCCTTACGACTCTCAGAAGAAAACGCACTTAGGAATCCTCACGATTCCTAAGGAGCAATTACACCTACTGGATCCTCTCGACCTGTAGAGAGAAAATTCTTTATGAGACCCTCACGGCTCATAAAGTTGAAAAGTCTTAGGAGGCAGATCTTAATCCTGAATCCTAAGCCATCGCTTTCCTACAGATAAATCAAAATAGATTATCCACAAAATGCATTTACTAAAAGGGACACACCATCATGAAGCAAAATATGTCTTTTATTTATGAATCAAAATGAATACAAAGTACAATATATGAAAGAATAAAAGAAAATATACTCTCATTCAGGAGTATGTATAAAAGAAGAATAAAAAAATATACAATTCTTCAAGCCGGCGGACGATTCAGTAGATTTGCCAGTTCACCCATTTTCCGCTGGGCCTCGGCTTCATGATTCATTATCGTCAAAAGACGGGCCTCTACTTGAGCCTATTGGGCCTGGTATGAGGCAAGCCGGCCTTCAAGCTCTTTTTCAGTAACCTTATGGGCTTCGACCATTTCACGAGTAAAAACGGCGGCCTTATCAATGGCTACCACCTCCTTAATAGCCTCTTGAAGCACCCGCCAAAGTTCATATGCCCTAGTGGTCTTGGCCGTAAGATTGGCTTGAAGCTCCCTCAACGCTTTGGAAGCCAGCTCCCTCTCCGAAAACTTGCGGCTAAGCCTCTTCTCGCATGATATCATGTTCGCAGCGCACCGCTCAATCAGCCCCTGTAAGCTCGCCTTCACGGCCACAACCTCCAAAGGAAGGCATGTACATTCAAGAATATGCAAGCAAGCCTCCACCTGCCGATAAAACTCAGCCTAGACTTGCACTAATGTTTCACTATGGTAGGTGGCAAGAAAGGGAAGAGAGCCGTTGGCTTCAGCGACAAACGCTTCGGCCGTGATCAGACTGCCGGCATGAAGGTCTTCAATTAAGGCTGACAAGGAGTAGAGGTTTAGCTTTGCCATCCGTTCCGAGGCACACAGAGCATAAGGGCCGGGTGGCATGACGATGCGAGATTCTAGCGTGGTAAGAACTGGAAAAGCTGTTCAGATTTATAAACAGTCAGCGATACTTGTAAGAAAAGAACAAATGGAACAACGTTGAGGTTTTACTTACCCACAGTCATGCAAGAGGGGTCTGAAGGCTCCCCAGGCCCGTCAAGAATCTCAACCTCGTCATCAGCTTTCAGAACTGTAGAAGACATCAATGTTGTTATATGAAATAATAATAACACCGTGAAGAGAGGGCAAAAGACACTGACCTTGGCCGGAAGAGAGGACGATGCGTTGAGAAGATATCGCCTGCGGAGTGGCTATCTCCAACAGGCGCTGAAAGGACTTCCTAGGAGACAGATCGGCAATAGACGCCGCCAAGCCACGCAATTCTGAAAAGACAGAAGGGTTCAGATAATGGAGAGATTATTAATGTAAAATATAGAAGGCTACCTTCGATGCTTCTCCCATTCTGGGATGGAGGGATAGCAGCTTCTGCGGCCTCCTCCGTGCCCCCAGGAACATCATCGGGGACGTGGACCAGTGTAATGACTTCCGAGCGAGGAGCAGTGGCTGCCACTACAGGCTCCAGCGGAAGGACGGTGGCCCCGACTACCTGTCCCCTAATCTCTGGGCCTCCCCCAGAAAGATCCATTGGGTCGGCGACCAACAAAGATGCCTCTCCCGGGGGAGCAAGCACTTGGGGAGCGGGAATCACCGAGGGAGGCTCCATCGCAGGAGCGACGGTTGCATCGACCCCCTCCACACTGATTAGTGTTTCATTGGGGATATTAGCGGAGTCTACAGTCAAAGCGCGACTCGAATTCAGATCCTCCGCCACCGCCGAAGTCCCTGCAAAGTTTGTACGAGGATAAGGATATATATATATATATATGTATGTATACGAGCAATACAAAATATTACAAAGAGATACATGAACATACCGATGCGCAAGGGAGCCTCTAATATGGCTTGTTCAAGCCGACGCTCCTTCCTGAGGAGATATGCTCTCCGAGGTTCGAGAGTAGACTCGTGGCCACCAGTCCACAATGAAAGTGCGTCTTCGGCATTGGCTGAAATAGCCTGCTTAAGGGCCCTCTCACCCCATTCTTCCAAAGGGCCTATGAATAGCCGCCGTATCGATGGAGGGTCTTCGTAAAAAATGACGGCGGGATAAGGCATCTTCGGGATCCTTACGTTCTCAGATTCATCTTGTGAACGTCTTATAATCTCAGCCAATTGTGCGGCATCCTCGGCAGATGAACCCGGGAAAAGTAGACCACCGACTGATTCTTGCATGGCTAGTGGTTCATCTTGAAGAATAGGCTCGGACTCTACTAAAGAGTCAAGCAGATTGGTGACCGTCTTCCTCCGTCTCTTAGACCCAGAACTAACTGCCGAAGACGATCGTTTCCTTCCCCGTGGAGCTTTGGTACGGCGTTGACCCACGCCTTCAATGTCCTTGCTCGGCGGTGCTACCGATGACGACACGGCCATTGCTAATGCCGCAGCAGATGACACTGCTACTAGCGCCCTATTAGCCCTTGATTGAGCCCTAGTACGCAGTGGCATACCAGCTGTGGGAGTTAAATCCACTTCCGCCGCCTCTGGAATAAGCACGACGCTGGTATCCCTTAAGGGAGGGCAAACCATTGCACGTGGTTGCGGCGGAACTCTCGTGGCTTGGATCGGAGTGGGAGCCCTATATCCGAAGAGCACCCTCCTCTCCTCGGCAATGATTGGACTGACTCGATGGAGGTACCACCCCGTGAATGACCCCACACATCGAAGAATATGATCAGCTTCAGGAATCATGAAGCGAGAACCAGTGTTCAGCCGCATGAAGTGATGAGCGGCGTCATGAACAACTTCTGGCGATAGGCTAGGCGCCACTGTAAATGACTCGAAGGGGATGCCCTGGTCATATCTGAGTTTTCGAGCAAAGCGGTGTGGGTTGTACTGCATAAAAAGGGCCACACCGTTCTGATGAAATACCAGATAGCCTAGTCTGATCGAATATAGGTGCATGGCTTCCCTGGGCTTCAGAGAAGGTACCTCCTCTTTCGACAAGTCGCAGAGCTGTTGAACCGGTCTTGAGGGAGCAGAGAGAACTCGGTCGTTGAATACCATCTCGCCTGTATTGGCATAGGGATTAACCAGCACGCGAATAGCCCCAAACAGAGTCAGGTCGGGAGCAGAAGCGTCCACCAGCCGCATGAGTCGCGGAAAAGTGTAAGCGTCATAAAAATTGGGTCTTTGGTGCGCAGCAAATGCCCCCAACACATGCATCTCAATCCAGGACGTAAAATAATGAAGAGAGAAGTTTACAACATCTACGCTTGGAGTTGAGGTATTGGCCGCGGCGCTTAACCCATGATATAGATGCGCTAGCCCTGCAATGCCCACAGCTAGTCGCGTTCCCTCAGCAATGCGATGAGCAGGGTAAATAACTGAGGCTCACATGAAACGGCGATGCATGGGAATGGCGAACCAACTGAGCCAAACAATGATGAAACCCACAAAGAAAGTCTCCTCATCCAAACCAGAAGCTGCAATCGACTCGAAAGATACCGCTGACATGATGGGAATGTAGTACTGTGGCAGGTCCTCTTCTTTAGTCGGCCGCTTATTTAAACCGAACCCAAAGGGATCGTAGATGTTCGCGAACTTCGGAGCCGTCTTTGACAGAACATCTTCGCGAAGGAAGCAGGCGATAAAGCTTTTAAAAGTGACGCCTTGCTCATCTGACTCTGCGAATAGCATCTCAAAAATACTCAGTGTCTTGATCAAACTTGAGCGCTTATGGCGGACGGCGTTCTCGGTCGACAGGTCGTCAAGCATGGCAGGCACGGTTTCGAAGACATACTCATCGGGAGGCAGTAATTCTTCATAAAGTGTCCCCCTGACTGGCAACCCTGAGATCTCGCGAAATTCTTCCAGAGAAATTGAAACTTCGCGGTCACCTAGAAGGAAGGTGTTGGTGGGAAGATTCCGTTGGTTTAAGAAGGCCTTAACCCACCAGACATGCGGAGATTGATAGTAGAAAAGAGACGCATATATCACTTGATAGAGTCCGACCCTCTGCAGTCGCGCACGATGGGCAGACAGGATATAACGGGCCCAGAGAAGGTAGCCCGTGGGATATCGAGGGGTAAGCCCTGTCTTGTAAATTTGTCCCCATGGCTGGGCTTCGCCCTGGCAAATGCGGCGCCCTAAAATGTCTATAGCCGGCACTGGATGGTTCGGAACACCAGTTGTTGAAGGCTCAAGCCGTCCCATAAGGGTCCAATTCGGCATCTCCACAGCAAAGGCGGTCCGTGGAGGATCCATCGGCAGAAATGGACAGGTAGGCTCCGTCGGTATCTCGCAAAGAAAACTGCGGCGACCGCGGATGATGTGACCGTACCAGATCCCCCATAAAAGTAAATTGGTGTGATTCGGGTCATGAGCCCTGATCATCGCCATCACCTCTTCGTCAGACGGTGGCTGAGGAAAGGCAGCCTCCGAGCGGATGAAAGGGAAGTATAGAACAGAAGTCATTGTGCCTGAAATAAAAGAAGGTGAAACTGTTAAGCGAAGCCAACACGTGTATATATATATATGTGTGTGTGTGTTTATAAATGTATATATATAAAAAGACAGTGGAAGAAAGCGATAGAGGACTTATTTTATGGGACCATTGGTTACAAAACGCATGGGTCCCACAAAATCAAGATGGCTGCTTACTAATGATGAGGCAAAGTAATCATTATGAGAACAAAAGGAAGATTATTAATAAATGAACAGTGGATTTCAAATGACTCTACACATTCCCCCAAAGAGAAACCCATCTTGGACTCTGCGAAAATCAAACAGAACAGTGGAATTAAATTCCCAGAAAACTTTACTGAAATTCTTTTTTTTTTTTGCAAAGAACAACTCAGGAGGAAAAATCCCAAGAAGTCTTCTTTTAAAGAGTTAAGTTCTTTAGAGGAATTAAATTCCTTTTGAACAGGGGAATTAAATTCCTAGAAAACATTTTCAGAACTAAGATTCTTTGGAATGGAATTAAATTCCAGAGAAAGGTCAAGTATTGCCATCGATCTCTGAGATCAAAAGAGCCCTAACAAAAGGAATTTATTATTTAAAGATTGGACATTATTTCAACTTAGATAGATAGGTTCTTGTTAAAGGGAAAAACCCTTGGTATGGATTTAAAATCCAACGAAGATTTCTACAAAAATTGCTTCGGCCGTTCAAGATTCTTACCTAAAAAAGGAAATCTTTTGTTGACAGAGTTAAACTCTGGAAAATTTTGAATCAGAGAACTAAGCTCTGGGAAAGAGAATTAAATTCTCAAAGAAAAAATAAGCAAGGAAGAAGATGGAAAGGGTGGAGGCGTTTCTGAAGGGACTCCTGCATTTATAGGATGTAATGGGGAACTGTTCATCTCCCATGTTCCCTAGACAGATCCAACGGTCACAAAGGTGACAGCGTTGCACTCACGTGCAAACACGTGAGAACAACGTTGTAGGGGCATTTGTTCCCTGATAAAATATTAGGAAATTCCCCAATGGGGTATCACGTGCTCACACGTGACCAAGGGTCACGTGCTGACACTTGATGGTTCCTGGAACTCTGTTGTAATAGAATTGAATTATAACCTAGCAGGAAATTAGTGGAGTCATGTGCCACCACGTGATGGGCCTTTAAAACGCACCAAAAAGGATTAAAAAATAGAATAAGACACTAAGGAAAGACCCCAATGGAGCATCACGTGCTCATACGTGACCAAGGGTCACGTGCTCACACGTAATGATTCCTTAGCTCTGCTAAAAGGCAGAATTAAATTCTGAATAAAATGTTTAATCAAGAGGGTCACGTGCCAACACGTGACAGGTCGCTTAACTCTTTAATTGATAGAATTAAATTCTATTTCAATGATCAAATATTGGGATCACGTGCCAACACGTGATGGGCTTTAAAAAACTTCTGAGCTAAAAAGAATTAAATTCTAATTATGGAAAATCAAAGACCCTAACTGGAAAAGTATTTTTTTAAATTTTTCCAAACAAAAAAGATGGTGCTCTGTAAAATAGAGCACCGTTGGATTAAAAAATCCAATGGTGATTAAAAAATCACCAATTTATGGAAAGATTTCATACAAGGAAAGATTTCACTGAAATTCACCAAGAATAACAAATAGAATATCTTCTGGATTAAAAATCCAATGGTGAATAAAATTCACTGAGTGTTCTAAAAGATCATGTTAGTTACAAAAACAACCAAAATCTTTCAATGAAAGATTCACTAAACAAATTGATTCTTTTTCTTCTCCTATAAATAGGAGCCAAGAAGAGGAAAGAAGAGAGGATTTCTGGATCTTGGAATTTTGATTTTCTAAAGAAAAAACAACAGAAGAGAGAAAAGAGAGGAGAACTTAATTCTCAAGAAAAAAATCCTAGGTGAGAAAGGGGAAAGAGATCTAAGCTCCATAAAACAAAAAGATAATTTAATTCTCAATCTAAGAGTTTAACTCTTCTGCAAAAGAACTTAGTTCTTCTTCTGGTTGAAGATCTGCAGAAACAAATCTCCCCACAAGTTGAGAATTTAATTCTCATCGGGAAGATTCTGCAATGCAGATCCAAAACTTAGAGGGAGAATTGAGTTTAGAAAATTTAATTCTCCCAAATTCATAGGAATATAATTCCTCCAAATAAAACTAGGGTTTAACCCTATATAAGAATTTAATTCTCCCAAATTCATAGGAATTTAATTCCTCCAAATAAAACTAGGCTTTAACCCTATATGAGAATTTAATTCTCCCAATTTCATAGGAATTTAATTCCTCCAAATAAAATTAGGGTTCAACCCTGCATGAGAATTCAATTCTCCCCAAATTCATAGGAATTTAATTCCTTTAAGACAGAACTAGGGTTTAACCCTATATGAGAATTTAATTCTCCCAAATTCATAGGAATTTAATTCCTCTAAAACATAATTAGGGTTTAACCCTACAAAGAATTTAATTCTTAAAACAAAGAGACTTGAATGCTCTCCATGCACGTAAAGAACTTGGTCACGTGGTGACACGTGACCCCAATCCTCAGTGATCAGAAAAGAAAGAATAAAACTAGGTCACGTGCCCCCATGTGACCCCTAAACAGATCCCCCAAAATGAGAAGGAAAAAAGCTTGGAGGCAATGCCTCACGTGTTCCCACGTGACTCTCATAATAAAGGGAACAACGCCAAAGGCAAAATCGGTTTTGGGCGCCCCCACGTGTCCTCACGTGACCCCTAATAAACACTCTAATAAATCAATGCATGAGTACCTATCACGTGCCCACACGTGATGGCCGTGAAAACTAATAGTGTTTAACACTTATTTGCAGATTTGAGAATAAAACAAAGGAAGACTGGTCCTCACTTTCAGAGGCCTCATAGGGCCCCACGTGACTAATCCAATTTTATTGTTTAACACTATTTTCGAGAGTTTTGTCCTTAGTGTTTAACACTATTTTCAGCGCATCACGTGGGAACACGTTGTTGGATATAGTGCCCTTAAAGTCGATTATTGGATCCCAGGCACGTGATTGCAATGATTGAGGGAGGACCTATGCCGGTAGGACAGTCTTACTCATGATGATAGTATACTATCTGGTTTATCTTTATCATCGTGTACATGCTTTAGGTGATGTTACAGATCACTATTACACATTGATAGAGCCATTAGGATTTTTGCTTGACGGCCAGCAGTATGATGGCGATCATATACGTGGGAGCTGAGGTCTACAAGCACATCATTAAAAGGTCCCTAGTCGTGGGAGTTTTTGAAACAGGGCATCGATACTCCAGAGTAGACTAGTGTATACAGTTGAGACCCCGACGAGGGGCGATGGCTGGTCTCACAAGCCATTGGTGTCAGTTGGTTCATCTAAGATGTATTCAGGTGCTCATTGGGTTATGAATACACCAGACAGGACTCGCCGTTAATATACTAGTTGGTATTATACCTGACGTCAGATAGCAGTTCCCTGGTGACATGTGTACAGGTTAGTTCATCGACCTGAGATCGTCATTTGTCTCGTGTGGGTTCCCACTGTGCTTTGATTACTACCCTACCATGGCTCAAAGGAGTCATGAAAACAGGTTTTAGTTGGGTACAGTCCCGAGCCACATGGAGGCAGTGAGCGGATCGGCAGGGGTTTCGTCTCTCCCGGTATTGGGGGTGAGATCGCGCTGTGTCTAGGAGAGCCATTACACGAAGTCCTTGGCCAAGGCAGGAGATTTACTGGTAGGTATTCCAGTAGTATCTTAGGGTGTTCTGGGCTACACTCCGACACGACTTGTACCGCTTTTGGGGGTCTGACTTTTACCAACCCCCTAGACCCGGCATGCGATACTCATAGACGAACGGACCGGACTGTACGGATATTGTCACTGACTGGCTCAGTAGGGTGTCTGGATGAGTTCGCTCATCGAGCTCCCTTTTGGTCAATACCTGGTGGCCCGTTACGTACAGCTAGTACCACTGACGTGCTAATGGTTAAATCCATGCCAAAGTACTGACGAGTCTTTAGAGTCCCCCACAGACAGTTTCTCAAGTTTCGGACGAAACGTTGTAGAGGCCGTATGGATTTATGGCAGGGTTCGAACGTACGCGTGCACTTGTGCACGTATCATGGTTCGGACGGATAATATTAGCAGGCTTTGGTTTAAGCCGGATTCTAATATTATACTGTGTAGATTTTGTCTCATTGTATTTGTATTCGTTTGGAATATAAATGCGGGTATGTATATACAGTTATGGAGTTATCCTGTAATTTTGTTACCGGATCGCTTTTTGAAGTTGCCAGTTTGCATTCTTTATTTGGCCATTTTCCCATTCTTCTCTCTTATGGCTGAATTTTCCATTGAGGGAGCTTTTTGCAAAGTGGGGATTTATAAATGGAGGGGCTTTTCCGTGGTTGCTGGGGCTCCTAAATTTTCCATTGAGGGGGCTTTTTGCAAAGTGGGGATTTATAAATGGAGGGGCTTTTCCGTGGTTGCTGGGGCTCCCGAAATTTCCAGCAACTTCTTGATGTGCTTGGTTTCTTTTTGTGCATTTATTGTGAATGGATTGATATGGATATTGGTGTGACTTTTTTCATGATGATCACCCATTCTTTCTTGCTTTATGCTTCCCCCTCCCCACTTTTTGATGCCATGGCGGAGCCCATATTTTGGCAGCCCCCCATCTTTGAGAAAGGAGATTGATTAATCTCATTCTTGCAACAAAATCCTTAGCTCATCTCCAAAGTTGATTTCTCCATCTTCACTACAAATAGCAACTTCCATTAACCATCATCCATTAGCTTGGATGACTTGAGACAAAGGGTTCTACACTTGCTCTACTTCAACCTTGGACACGTCGGCTAGCAAACTTCGTGTCCGAGTTCATTCGGATGAGACGGGAGCCCGTAAAAAGACTTCTTGATGTGGTGCCCTTCCGACGAGGAGACCGGAGATCGGAGATGCCGCGAGGAGCTAGAGACGATGGCTATAGACCGAAGGACACGGATCGATCGGTATAGCCTTTCTAACCCTTCTCTAGTTAGCTAGTTATAGGTTAATGGTTCGATCCGGGATAAAAGTCTGTGATAGCGCTGGTTTCAAGTTTTGAAAGAGTTTTCTTTTCCGCATTTTGGCCTCGGACAGACGGCCGGGGTGCTACCGTAGACTTACATGGTATTAGAGACATGCCATTAACCTTTACTGGCTTTCTCTAACGTGTTTAAAATATCGATCGAACAAAATTTCCGAAACCGCAATTTCAAAAATGAAGTTTCTGTCGAATTTTTTTTGTGATCGAAAAATTATTTTGAGTGTTGCAGAAAAGCAGGCTGGCTTTTTTAAGAAATCTGTAAAAATTTGGTAGCATGATGCTACAGTACCGCCGCGGAACCACGGCCATACCCATGTTTTGGCCGCGGTTCCGCCTCCATTTTGTAGCTTCTCTGCACCAAATTTTCTACAGTTGTTTTTATCTTGGAATTGGGGGTTCTGGAATTTTTATTTTTGGCCCAGATTATTTTGAGTGTTGCAGTTGTACTTGGGGCCCACTTCGGGAAATTTTGTCGATCGAAAATTTAAATATGTTAGTTTACAGTACTTACATTATATCTTTGACCATGAATGTCATTTGATCGGTAAATCTTGTCTAATCGCTATAGCTCTTTTAGACGGATTTGCGAACGTGACATTCACGTTGATGTTCTGTGTTGTGCTGTGATGTTGCGGATTGTCGTGGTGGATACCTTGGTGCAATGTTAGTACAGTTTTGTTATATTTGTACATTTGATATTGCGGGACGAGCGTCCGACATGTGGACTGCCGTCACTGCTTGTTTGTATATTATTCTTTTGGGGCACGACCGGGCTGAGGTCGATGTACCCGTTGTATATATTTTTACTTTCTGTACTAGGATTACCCCGTGGTGGGGTGCACGGATAGCCGGGTTCTAGAGGGCAACGAGCCCGCATCTCATGGCTTTGAGACGGAGGGGGCTTCACTCTAGAATTGGCGAGCTATTCGCCGCACTCGTAGGGGGTACAGCTTGACCCAAGGAGGGGTGCTAAAGTTACCGGATTCCGTGAAGTGCTGGGTGGTCCATTCACTTTGCTGTAGGGGCTGCCTCGCATCAGGTTTTGGCGGGTAACTTGCGAAGTGCTGGGTGGTACATTCACTTTGCTGTAGGGGTCTAGTATTTCATTGCACAGGCTATCCACACGACCAAAGGAACGTCGGGTTTCAGTAGCGGCTCTATGAAACCCGGGGATCCCAGATTATCTGTATTGTTCTGTGATGCTTATTACTCTCTGTGATGTTGCATTTTATCACGCCTTGAGCGATTATTATATATTGATATATATACTAGTAGATGTTGTATATATTTTACACCCGCGCTAGTCCAGTCCCCGCTCTGTCGTTAGTTAAGTAACCTAACGGGTGATGACGGGACCCAGTGGCGAATGTGGATGGTATATACGTACATCATATTTTCGTTCTTTTGTGGTGTGATTAATTGATGGGACTGCATTGATTCGGATCAATGCAAGCTAAACAAACCTATTCTGATGTTGTTGGAACATTTTTCAAAAAAAAGCTGTTATTGCAAGGACGTTCTCTTTTGCTTTGCACAGTGGTATTCGGTTATGAATATCCAGCACCTCAGTCGACAAGGCAAGGGCCGAGATCCCTTCACCGGGAGTGACCCCTTGGACAGAAGTTTGCGTCCGGGTAATAACTTCAGTATAGCCGATTACTTTTTGCTTTGCATCGTAGTATTCAGTTGGAATATCCTGCACCTCATTCTACGGGGAAAGACCCGAGATCCCTTCACCAGAAGTGACATCTTTAGCAAAGGTTTTCGCCACTATATTTTTATAAAAAGCTATCCGGTTCCTTCAACGATATCAAGTTCATTACGTTAAAGGTTTTCGCCAAAAATCATTCGTAACCCTCCGTCATTTCAGACGGGTAACACTTAGTATTCATTCTATATTTGTTGGCCTTCGTCATGACATAGTGTATGGTAGCTATTTGTTACTTTTCTGCTGCATAGATAGATGCGTTGGTTTGGGACAATCGTATAGCCTTGTTGACCTTCATCAAGGGCTTGTACGGGTGGGTTCAACTTAACCTGGACAATGACGGGTAGAACTTGACATGTGACTTATGATTTGTTGATCTTCATCAAGGTCATAAGAGCATGGGGTAAAAATCACATCGGGAGTTTCTAAAGAAACTGAAACTTGCCAGATATGCGCATACCTTCTGGAGTGTGATAACATGAGTGGATTCCATCACGTTATCATGCGATGATCGTTAGATCCCGATTCCCACTGATGAGTTGTTTTACTCCTCGGGTGATCCCGACTAATTCTTCTTTCAGGTTTGGAGGAGAATTTGAGGTTACAGTGGGAGGTTTCCTGATTGGATAAATTGATAACCATTCTGATTTAGGTTAGAGTGCACGCAGAGTGTTTCTTTTCTTTCTCTCTTTGGCAGCGACCATGACCCGACCCTTGACTATGACTCAGTGACCAAGTTAACCGAACCTTCATAAACACTGGCTTTTGGATTGTCAGAGTTGCATACCTCATTGCCACTCTTACTTTTACCCTTTTCTCCAGAACACCCCGTATTACTATGAACATCCACTTCCATAGGATAAAACTATCGTATGGTTATATACGAACTCGAAGGAACTTGTTCCAGATTCGAGGATGGTTTCTGGTTCTGGAGAAAATGAATAGGACTATTCAGTTGTCTTTTCCTTTTACCTTCTCTCAGGTTGCGAGTGTTCCTTGGATTAGGACAGTACACCTATTACGCTAATTGGATAGTCTTCTTCTAAACCATAGGCAGGTGCCGAACGATAGGGAATGAAGAAAACCAATTAGCCTAACGATGGTGTACAGAAGGTAATAAGTTAAGACAAATAAAGGGATTAGAAAGAGGGCAAAGTAAACTACGACTACTATTCACGACCAAACCAAGTATTTCATTGCCACTCCTACTTCACCTTTGTATTTCTCCAGGACACTCCGTATCACTACGAAGATCCACAGTAATTTGGATACTCCATCGTATGGTTATATACGAACTCGAAGGAACTTGTTCCAGTTCGGGGATGGATTCCGGTTTAAGAGAAATAGGAATAAGGTTTTATTCAGTTGTCTTTTATCTTCACCTTCTCTCAAATTACGAGTACTCATAGGATTAGGAGAGTACACCCATTATACTTATTGGATAGTCTTCTTCCAAACCATAGGCTGGTGCCCAACGGTAGGGAGAGAAAAAAACCATTTAGCCTAAAGGGGTGTACAGAAGGTAATGACTAAAGACATATAAAGGGATTTGGAGAGATGGCAAAGAAATATAAGCTTACAGTTGTGAATCTGATAATGGAAGAGGCATTACTAGGAATACCCGGATATCCCTTCGAAACATTTACATGTTTCAGTTTCACTGTGTATTGTTAAAAGAAAACTGATTTCCCAATTAGTCCTTACTTCAGGGTATGTATTAACCAGGTTTGATTCTCACATCTGTATGGTTTTACAGATGATGAGTGGGAGTAAGTTATTGGGAATTGGGTGATCATCCTCATTATATCGGGATTCGTTATAATTGGTGATATTTGAGGAAATCGCCTGGTTTGTTTGCCGGAGGGCAAATATTTGGTTTTGAATATCCGTTGTTATGCACCAATTTCAAATTGATATATCTGTACGTTTATTTTTATAAAGTGAGATATAACTTTTTGAAATTATGTCTATGACATTTACCTATGTCGGTGGATGGTTAGGTAAGGAGTATTAAACAGCGGTGTAATTCTTCTTAACCATAAGTACAGTTTTCAACCTACGACACACAGGGAATGATTTATTAGACTCAGGGGACTTATACAGAGTGTTGTATGTTTTCCAGTGTCCATGAGGACAGAGGGGATGGTACTCGTACTATATTCTGTTTACTTGTGACTTCTCTAGTTCTTAGAAATGTGTTTCGTAGAAATGCAAGGTCTATGTTTTGAGAAGGTATAGGTATAAGAATAAAGCAGAGAACCGGGTGTTGCAAGTATCAGGATTCTTCAAGATGATCGAAGATGTAGATACTTGTGTATGGTATTCAGTTGATAGTAATGATTATGAGAACTTGCTTCTCTTTCAGGTTACTCATATCTGGATGTATTCATAAGTTGAGTAATGCTGATTAGCCTCTCTTCATTTAATTAACATGCACTGGAGACAGCTGCATGATTTGAATCTGGTTCCAATTAAATCAGTGCCTCTGTTTCTATATTAGATATAGAATAGTTCATATCTTAACAATGTTAAGGTACGGGGAGTTGTCCGGCTTATGCTTAAAACCAGACTCTAGATAACTCAAGGCACTTTTCTGTAATGGCAGTTTGTGGGTTGACCCGGGCAATGACGAGGGTTGACTTTCTACCATTTGGAAAATCAATAGTGATATTGTTCTTGACTTGCTATAGTTTTAATAAAAATGGATTTTTTCAGAAAACAGTAGTGGGAGTATGGTAGAACTAGAAGTGATTCCAGAACCGCAAACGATTACTGAAAATTTAATAGGACCTAAAGATTCAATCTGGATTGACATTCCATTGGCCACTCCGTAGATATGGTGGGTAACCTCAGGCACCCGAGAGGTACTCCGGTAGCCTCAAGGACGGTGACAGGGAGGTTCTTGTTTACCCAGACTTGCCATTGCTGTTGTTCCAGACTGTGAGACCCGGCAGGAGGATGAGTATAGTGTCATTCTAAACTAGCTTTAGAAGTGTACGTGTATATGACTCTGCCAGAGGGTTGTCGTAGTCAGTGAGAACAGCGGAAGCATAGTGGACAAGTAGCTTATGTCTATTTATGGACCAAAACGGATATAGCGGAGAAAGATCATCTATTTCTGATGTGACAGTCATAGGTTTGACTTCATCAGAATAGGGGATGGATCTGTTAAGAAGGTAGTAGGGTGTGATGTCCTAGTATTTAGACGACATACACAGAGTAGGAAGTGAAATTCCTATACTACGATCGGTTATACTTTGGTTGTCACACAGTGGTTTCTCCATATAGGATATAGATGTAATATCAGAAATTCTGGTTACTAGATCTATGGTTTTAGATCTAGAATTGGGTAGTTTCCCAATCTGGGTACTTAGACAGCATTCTAAAGGTGTTTTAGAATGGACGACTCCTATCACTGTAGTATACCTGCAGGTGATAGAGTCACCCTCTCTAAAGGTGTCTTACAGACTAAAGGGGAGAGGGATGTGCATGATTGGCAGATCACTTGCTTAGGCAATTGAGTCAATCATGAGATGTCAAGTACCACACCAGATGTTGTTTTTGCAGTAGATGCAATAAGTTGATATTGATCCTATCCTGGAGAAACATTCGGAAGCAGTTTTAGAACATAAGTGGATGTTCTAGGGATATGATAACGACAGCCTCTTTCGGGGGATGGGTATCATTCCAGGTTTCCAAGGTGACCTGGATGACAGAGTGACTGTCAAAGTTATAGTTTTCCCTCTGACGAGAGGCAGTATTTTGGACAGGTGGTCCAAGTGGATACTGAGGGAGGCATGGCGCAGGATACTGATTAAGTTCAGTTGACGATACAGTCTAAGAAGTTTGGATTTGGAGTTCATTTATGAACTAGGTCTCATCAGATATCCAGACATATTCTAAGACAGGTATTGCTCATTTCGGGAGATGGCTTTCTCCACGAACTTGAGATAAAGAGAGACATAGAAAGAAACATCAGGGCGGATCCACTCGCTGAGGCTATTCCTCGAACGCAATAGTTTCGCAAAGGGGCTTTGTGAGACTGATCAGTAGAGGATTTGGGTGTTCGGTATCACACGGGCTGTGAGTATGCGACATCGCAATAATTAGCCTTGAGTGCAAGTGGGAGATTGTTGGATATAGTGTCCTCAAAGTCAATTATTGGATCACAGGCACGTGATTGCAATGATTGAGGGAGGACCTATGCCGGTAGGACAGTCTTACTCGTGATGATAGTATGCTATCTGGTTTATCTTTATCATCGTGTACATGTTTTAGGTGATGTTACAGATCACTATTACACATTGATAGAGCCATTAGGATTTTTGCTTGACGGCCAGCAGTATGATGGCGATCATATACGTGGGAGCTGGGGTCTATAAGCACATCCTTAAAAGGACCCTAGTCGTGGGAGTTTTCGAGACAGGGCATCGATACTCCAGAATATACTAGTGTATACAGTCAAGACCCCGACGAGGGGCGGTGGCCAGTCTCACAAGCCATTGGTGTCAGTTGGTTCACCTAAGATGTAACAGGTGCTCATTGGTTTATGAGTACACCGGACAGGACTCGCCGGAAACATGCTAGTTGGTATTATACCTGACGTCAGATAGCAGTTCTCTGGTGACATGTGTACAGGTTAGTTCATCGACCTGAGATCGTCATTTGTCTCGTGTGAGTTCCCGCTTTGCTTTGATTACTACCCTACCACGGCTCAAAGGAGTCATGCAAACAGGTTTTAGTTGGGTACAGTCCCGAGCCACATGGAGGCAGTGAGCGGATCGGCAGGGGTTTCATCTCTCCCGGTATTGGGGGTGAGATCACGCTGTATCTAGGAGAGCCATTACACAAAGTTCTTGGCCAAGACAGGAGATTTACTGATAGGTATTCCAGTAGTATCTCAGGGTGTTCTGGAATACATTCCGACACGACTTGTACCGTTTTTGGGGGTCTGACTTTTACCAACCCCCTAGGCCCGACATGCGATACTTATAGACGAACGGACCGGACTGTACGGATATTGTCACTGACAGGCTCAGTAGGGTATCAGGATAAGTTCGCTCATCGACCTCCCTTTTGGTCAATACCTGGTGGCCCATTACGTACAGCTAGTACCACTGACGTGCTAATGGTTAAATCCATAGCCAAAGTATTGACGAGTCTTTAGAGTCCCCCACAGACAGTTTCTCAAGTTTCGGGCGAAACGTTGTAGAGGCCGTATAGATTTATGGCAGGGTTTGAACGTACGCGTGCACTTGTGCACGTGTCATGGTTCGGACGGATAATACTAGCGAGCTTTGGTTTAAGCCGGATCCTAGTATTATACTGTTTAGATTTTGTCTCATTGCATTTGTATTCGGTTGGAATACAAATGCGGGTATGTATATACAGTTGCGGAGTTATCCTGTAATTTTGTTACCGGATCGCTTTTTGAAGTTGCCAGTTTGCATTCTTTATTTAGCCATTTTTCCATTCTTCTCTCTTATGGCTGAATTTTCCATTGAGGGGGCTTTTTGCAAAGTGGGGATTTATAAATGGAGGGGCCTTTCTGTAGTTGCCGGGGCTCCTGAATTTTCCATTGAGAGGGCTTTTTGCAAAGTGGGGATTTATAAATGGAGGGGCTTTTCCGTGGTTGCCGGGGCTCCTAAAATTTCCAACAACTTCTTGATGTGGTTGGTTTCTTTTTGTGCATTTATTGTGAATGGATTGATATGGATATCGGTGTGACATTTTTTCATGATGATCACCCATTCTTTCTTGCTTTATGCTTCCCCCTTCTCTCTTTTTGATGCCATGGCCGAGCCCATATTTTGGCAGCCCCCCATCTTTGAGAAAGGAGATTGATTAATCTCATTCTTGCAACAAAATCCTTAGCTCATCTCCAAAGTTGATTTCTCCATCTTCACTACAAATGGAAACTTCCATTAACTATCATCCATTAGCTTGGATGACTTGAGACAAAGGGTTCTACACTTGCTCTACTTCAACCTTGGACACGTCGGCTAGCAAACTTCGTGTCCGAGTTACTTCGGATGAGGCAAGAGCCCGTAAAAAGACTTCTTGATGTGGTGCCCATCCGACGAGGAGACCGGAGATCGGAGATGCCGTGAGGAGCTAGAGACGATGGCTAAAGACCGAAGGACACGGATCGATCGGTATAGCCTTTCTAACTCTTCTCTAGTTAGCTAGTTATAGGTTAATGGTTCAATCCGGGATAAAAGTCTACGATAGCGCCGGTTTCAAGTTTAGAAAAAGTTTTCGTTTCCGCATTTTGGCCTTGGACAGATGGCCGGGGCGCTACCGTAGACTTACACACGTGACCATCAAATATATGTTAGTGTTTAACACTATATTCAAATCAACCCTGGCCTAAATCGGCTAAGTCCTTCTGAGGCAAGAATTCTCTTTTATTGAGTCTCAAGTACCTCCTTGCCTTCCAAAATTGATCATTTTATATGGCATATGAGTGCTTAGCACTCAACAAAGATAAAATGTTGTCAGAACCCCTGTTTAGCAGTGCCAAATAATGGGGGGTTGAACCCAGATAAATGTTTAATGGTCCAACAAAAGGCCAACATTTCAAACTTAATTGGATTTAGCCCAAATTGACCATAAGTACTCAATTCAGATTTAACTGAGTCAATGTGCTCATAATCTAATTAATTGATCTTAATTCTAAATTGGACTACAGATCACCTAATAAACTTCGGTTCAAGGGTACATCTCTTTACTCCTTTGATATTTGTCGTTGTAATCCTTCAACGTCTTCAGAGAGGTGACGGGTCCCGACAATCACACATTTCACAAACTATGACGTCTTTAAACTGGACTGTGGGTCCTTAAACTCATGGACTATGATGTCCTTAACCTCGGACTATGGAGTCTCTTTAAACCCACGGACTATGATATCCTTAACCTTGGACCGTAATGTCCTTAAACTAACAATCGACCGCAAAGTCCCTAAACTAAACAACAGAGCCCAAATGCTCTCTTGTTGGATCTAAACGATCCCGTTAAGTTGATCTTAGCTTAATAATCAGACTAACGTATTCTTAACAAACGTTTAAGTTGATCTTAGTCTCAAATGAGACTAACGTATCCTTAAACCCAACCCCCAAACCCAAATCTAAGAAAATACGGATTTGGACTAATCCACGCCCTACGGACGACGACATAAATTAGTCTCCGTATACAATCCACGGGCAACCAAAAACAAAACAAACACACACACGACACGAAGTGACCATCTGGAGAAGGAGAAAGTGGTTACCGCGATGCGATAGCGTAATTAACTGCAGGGGGTTGCGCCTGCAGGGAAGAGCGTCCCCACAATAAAAAAAACCCCTCAAATGAGAGGGAATCTGACGAAGTCTGCTACATCGGCCGCATCCGTTTAAACCTTCGATATACGGTGTCATAACTCAACTTAGCATCTTCGGAGAGATGGACGGATAGCACCAATTAGCATCTGCCCCAAAATTCAGGAAAGACGGACCTACGCGGTCGCGACTCCGTGTTTCGGTGGGGAACAATGCTCACACCCACCGCGACCGTTCCAGTTCCCCATACCTGCAACTGGATGGTCGGGTGAAACCTCTTGAAGATTCAGCCGAGCAGCTACCCTGCCCGGTTATCCTTAGCCGGCCTCATACGGCCCCTCCAACGCTAAGGATCAAAGTCCTCCGTGGAGGCAGCCGAGCGGCTCCCCTGCTCGGCTATCCCTGGCCGGTAGCTTCCTTACTCGCAACGCCAGGGATCAAAGCCCTCGCCAAGACGCAACCGCGCAGCTTCACTGCCCGGTTATCCTTAGCAGGCCTCATACGGCCCCTCCAACGCTAAGGATCAAAGTCCTCCGTGGAGGCAGCCGAGCGGCTCCCCTGCTCGGCTATCCCTGGCCGGTAGCTTCCCTACTCGCAACGCCAGGGATCAAAGCCCTCGCCAAAAGGCAACCGCGCGGCTTCACTACCTGGTTATCCTTAGCAGGCCTCATATGGCCCCTCCAACGCTAAAGATCAAAGTCCTCCTTGGAGGCAGCTCAGCAGCTACCCTGCTCGGCTATCCCCGGCTGGTAGCTTCCTACCACGACCGACAGGGATTAAAAGCCCTCCCAGAGGCAGTCGAGCCCGAGGATCCCTCGCTCGGCTATCCTTCAGGACAAAAGCCCTCGCCAAGAGGCACCGGGCGGTAACCCCGCCCGGCCAAGGGTCCTTGGTAGGCTTCTTACAGGCTCTCCCGCGCTAAGGACCAAAGTCCTTCCAGAGGCAGTCGAGTCCTTGCTCGGCTATCCCCGGCTGGTAGCTTCTTACCACAACCGACAGGGATCAAAGTCCTCGCCAAGAGGCACTGGGCAGTAACCCTGCTCGGTCCCCATCCTGAAGGATCAAAGCCCTCGCAAGAGGCAACCGAGCGGCTGCCCTGCTCGGTCAACTCCGTCCGGTAGCTCCCTACCTACGACGCCAGGGATCGAAGCCCTCGCAAGAGGCATCGAAGCGGCTACCCCGCTCGGTCATCCCAGGCTGGTAGTTGCCTACCCATGACGCCAGAGATCAAAGCCCTCGCCAAGAGGCAACCGCGTAGCTTCACTGCCCGGTCATTCTTAGTGGGCTTCTTACAGCCCATCCAATGTTAAGGATCAAAGCGCTCGCAAGATGCAACCGAGCAGCTACCCTGCTCGGTCATCTCCGGCTGGTAGATCCCTACCCAAGACGCCAGGGATCGAAAGCCCTCATAAGAAGCACCCGAGCGGCTATCCCGCTCATTCATCCCAGGCTGGTAGTTGCCTACCCACGACGCCAGAGATCAAAGCCCTCACCAAGAGGCAACCGCGCAGCTTCACTGCCCGGTCATCCTTAGTAGGCTTCTTACAGCACCTCCAACGCTAGGGACCTAGAGTCCTCCCAAAGGCAGTCGAGCCCGACCCTCGCTCGACCATCCACAGCTAGTGGTCATTGCTCGTAGTGCCAGAAGTGAAAGGCCCTCGCCAAGGGACAACCAAGCAGCTTCCCATTCATGCTCGGCAAAAATAAGGCGGACAGCCCTCTGCCCGTCGCATGCAAAGAATCCGAGGCCCCAACAGGGGGCATCAAGTCTATCCGATTTTGAGCGATCCACCCTCAACTTCGGGGCTATGGAGACGCCTCCATCTCGGCAGCGCTTGGCACGCTTGGCAAGTGATCAAAATCAACTCAACGAACGATCGCTAGACAAATGGCCGACCTGACATGGAAGCCCAACAGTGCAAACAAAAGACAAAGAGAAAACCGATGAAACCAAAGAAAAAGTTTTAATACTAAAAAGCAAAGTCTTTATAAAGGGTATTTTGGGTTCCCCATCCTTACAAAATGCCCGGAGGCTTACAAAATTTCAGAAGCAACAAAATAAAAGAGGAGGAAGATGGGGGCTTTAGGCCTTGGGGCCTGGCGCGACCTCGGGGCCCTCGACATCCACCACGAGATGAGCAGGGTCCTCAGCGACTTCCTCGTCAGGAATACCCTTCCCTTGCTCATCGGTATCCGTGAGAGGGTATTCGGCCCGGAGCTCTTCGTCGGCGAACCCCGGCATCCGGGCCTTAACGGCGTCGAGGGCCTCGTGCCAGATGAGGGTCGTGGCAACAGCCAAGTCATCATATAAGTCCTTCGACTTCTTGTAGCCCTCCACCACCTTCGCCACCGAGAAATCGTCCAACTTCGCCGCTCTCTGGTCGGCCGATTTCGCCGACTCGGCCGCCGCCCCCAGCTCCTTCCGGAGGGTTTTCACCATCTTCTTCAAGTTGCCGGCAAGCACCTGAGCGTCCTCTAGCTTGGCCTCGGCAGCCACGGCGGCCTCGCGGTACCAGGCGACCTCCCGCTTCCCGGCCTCCACCTCGCCTTCCAGGGCGGCGACCCTCGCCATCACCGCTTCCAGCTCCCGCTTGGAGCTCTCTTCCAGCGAGGCGAGCTGGCCCGCAGCCTTCATCGCCGGGGCTATCACCTCGGCCTCCATGCGTAAGGCGAGGGCAACGTGCTGGAGGACCTGAAAGATAGGAAAGAGATCAGAAAGAAGAAGGAGGCACCGAATCTCACAAAAAAAACCAAACACTTACCTGCACGGACTCCTGGGCAATGGACGCCAGCTGAGCCCTGAAGGTCCCTTTGGGGACTCTACCCCGGCCGATGTCTCTATTTCATACAGCAGGCTATCCGCGATGGATAGCCCCGAAGGCACTGCGAACTGGAGGCCCCCTTCCTCCACCATGATCAGCGAGGACGGGCCCCGGGAAGTTCTCCGGGAACTCCACTTGAGCGGCTCCGAGGGAGAGCCGATCTCATCCTCCGAAGCCGGGTCCTCCAGAATCCGAGCCCGCTTCCGGCCCGACACTCTGCTAGGCCCCGGGGCGGGATCCACCCCCGAACGCTCACGGGACGCGACCACCAGAGGAGAAAGAGCCGGGGCAGGCTTCGAGCGGGAAGAGCTGGCGCCCCCAGCCTTCGCGACCTTCTTCGGCTGGCGCATGGAAGATCGGAGCGAGTCCATGTCCATGGGTCCTATACAAAACCAAATGTAAAAAAGTCAGCGACACAAGCAATATACAAGACAAAAAGCAAGCCTAAAACTTATTGATGAACTCAACGGGGCTGAGCCCGGCCCAACTCAGGACCCTCTCAGACAGCAGTACGTCGAAACGGGGGATGGGCTCCTACAACGCCACTCTCACCACGACGGGGTCACTGGACTGGTTCCCCGGCAAACATTTCTCCCTCGACCACTTTATAGGCACAGGTCAGTCCTCGCCCTCGGGAGGGGAAACGAAGAAGAACTTCTTCTTCCAGTCATGAATGGAAGAAGGCAGGGCCACAACCCTTGTCATGGACGCGCCCCCCTGTCGCTTTCTGAAAAAGAGGTAGACCTACCTCGGATCGCCCGCTCGACCACCAGGATGATTTTTGAAGACGGGGGAAGAATCAAGGAGGGAGAGGCTGAAGGGAATCGCCTGTAATTTCAGACGGATCGGGAACCCGAGGAGAATCCTCCATGAGTTCGGCACTAACTGGCCAGGGGCTAACCCGAAAAAATTCAGCGCTTCGACGACCTCGGAAGAGAAGGGCAGGCGTATTCCACCCCCAAAAAGCTTCCAAATACAGGGCGATCTCCCTGCCCCGTACATGGTCTGCCCTCTCTCCCTCCTTGGCCAGACAAAGCGTATAACGTGAAGGGATGTGGAAGCGAGCCCGAGCATCGGCGAGCTCGTCCTCATGCCTCACCCAACACGAGGCACCGGCGGCAACATCTACCGCCTCCTCCCTGGGGGATTCCCCGCCGCACGATCCCGGGGAGAAGATCCGACCCCCAGGAGGACTCAGGCTCAACTAAAGGGCCCTTAGAACCAACTCTTACGACACCTACTGACTCTACAAAGAAAGACATCTAACCTTGAGAAGAGGGATCCTCGAGAGACGAAAGCGGAGGAGAGAAGACGAACGCCGAGCAACTGGGACTTAGAACGGGGAAATATGAAGGAGTAGGGACCCTGGAACGGGCCCCACCCCTATTTATCACCGCAAGCGACCTTATCCAACGGTGCCCTTCATCTCCCGCCAAAATGCCTCCTCGCATCCAACGGCTCCGATTGCTCCACTTGTCATTCCCATACTGGACCACGTCCCGTCAGACGCCGCAGGTCTGCACACGTCGCGTCAGCCAATCGACGCTCGACACGTGGACCATCACTTCAGTAGCAGGATGCACGAACCGGCGCACCTTCCTTAAATGCAGAGATCTCGCCTTGATTCGCTGGCAGGAAAAACAGCTGACAGCCCGGGGACGCATCCCAACGAAACCTTAAGAAGGAGCTCATCCTGGGCGGCCCAGCAGTCCACTCCTGACTCGACCCGCTATCTGGTCGGACAAGAGTGGGGGGCTAATGATGATGCTCAGTATTGGCGATCTCCAAGATCATGACACATGGTAGATGACGTGTCCCAGAACTCAGAAGAAAGGGCCCACAGGAGCCGACCAGGCCACACAGGACCCGACCCGCAAGCACAAGCTGGCTCACCTCTGAGCCCCCTGAAGATTGGCCTCCTCGGCCTCTCAGCTCACCCCGAGCTGCCACAGGACCAAGACTCCTCGGCCCTCTCGCTCGTCCCCGAGCTCCCCATCCGAGGCCATCTTCCTCGGTCCACCGACCGACCAACTCTACCACTCGCAGGCGTAACCGCCGCTCCGCAAATCTCGCCACGCGCACATTCTCCGCTAGCAGCATCCCACGTTCCACGCCATCACGATCCCCATTAATGGCGATCCGCTCTTTACGCGGGCGTAACATCGGGAGCGTAACTGCCGGCGAGATTCTCACGCCTGCTGCTGTGCGCTACCGCCACTATATAAACCCCCATCACAGAGGGGTAAAGTAAGCCATTTTTAATTCCACTTAGCCGTTACTCTGCTCGGATCTCGTACTAACTTGATCGTCGGAGGGTCCTCTGTGGTACCAAACCACCCCGGGACTTTTTTGTAGGTACTCGGCGTTAAACTCCTCAAATCACCAATCTCCTCAAAACCCATTGAGACCCGCACGCAACAGGAGATCACCTTCCAAATCCACCGGGGGATCGACGGAAGACAACATCTGAGGGAGACCCAAAAAGGACCCCCATCATTAACCCTAGCGGATCTGCTGCGCAAGATCGACGGCGTGTTTAGAGGTGAGATTGGCGCCATCAAGTACCAGCTCCCCAATGAGGATCTCCACGCCCTCATCTCGATCTTGTCGCAGGAAGGGCTCGGTAACATGATGGAGGAGCTCGATCGTGTTGTCGACGATCCCACGAGGATGCGGATCTTCATGTGAGGCTGCAGATCTTGGTGATCTCATTGACGACGACCATCCTGCGATTGACACAGGACAGTGCTACATCGACGCCATGAACAGGATCCGGATTGAGATCAAGAGGAAAGACAGCATAAAAAGCCAAAAATTAAAGGCTGATATAGTTAGGGTGTCCATACACAAATTTTAGTGTAGATTTATCAAACAAATATTTAGCAATATCGTCACCCTACAAGAATACATATAAAAAGAGTGGAGTAAATAACGAAAGAAGGAATTTTTTGGCCTTTGAATACAAGATAGTGAATGAAAAATAAGGAGAGCACCCTAATCACCCTAATCCTCAACCTCCCTCTTAGCTCCCTCACCCTCCGCCCAAAACAAAAATAAAATAAAATCCCTATCCTTTTCCTTCTCTCTCTCTCTCTCTTTCAATGGAGAAATTTTTTCTATCAAATGGTTCACAAATTTTTATGAGGTCATTTACCAAAAGAAAAAAAATTTACACACGTTATGCTATAATATTATTATAATAAATCAATAAAATGAGTATTTTTATTTGGGCTTTTCACTAAAAAGCCTCTCATACTTCACTAATTACTAAAAATTCTCTCGATATTTCGTATTTACTTAAAAGATTCTCATACATTTAAATTACACTAAAAATCCCTCTCATCGGTTTTCTATCAAAACGTCTCGTTAGGAAGATAGAACTGAAACTTGTGTTTTAACTGTTCTCTTACTTTCTAGATATTTAGATAGATCATTCTCTCGTAAAAATAATTTGCATCCTTATTTAGTTGAAAATTGGAATTTAGCGTAAGTAAAAAATCACTCTCCTTTCAATTGTGCTTGTCCACGAACTCGAAACTTGCAGTTGAAGATACAACGACACTCAACAAGCTCGCTACTGAAGAAGTTGAGAAAGATGAACCGATTTCCATGATCAATTTGAGAGATTTTTTTTATCGAAACCCTAATTCTAAAGCCAATATAACCGAAAATTTAGGAATTTTAGGAAAAGAAGAGTGATTGTGAAGGTTTTAAAACTCTAAAACGATGTTCGCTGTTAGCGTTCTAGTGGAATAATTGAATATCCCAAAAAGATTCTCTTTTTAGTATGTTAAAGGGATTTTTAGTGCAATTTAAATATACGGAGGATCTTTTAAGTAAATACGAAATATGAAGAGTTTTTTTAGTAGTTAGCGAAGTATAATGAGGCTTTTTAGTAAAAAGTCTTTTTTATTATAACTAAATCTCTAATGATATAATGGAAAAAATAAGATTCCAAATTGATTTGCAGCTTACTACTGTGTTTAGATTTAATGAAAATACAAGAAAAAAGAGAGAAAGATTGCAATATATAATGAACTAGACCATGTCATGTCGTCTAAATAAAAAGAAAAGGCAACCGTTTCTTCTCTTAGATTATGAAGATGTTATATTACAAGAACTCCAATAGAGTTGCATTACATTTATAACCATATTTAAAAATAATTTAAGAAACTGAGATAACATAAAAAAAATCCTATTTATATGGGCACATACTCTGCATCAAATTCACAAAAAGGGAAAACATATATATATACATATATATATATATATGGTGGGTTCGAGTATTACAAAAAGTTCAAGCCTCATTGTTGCGTTGCTTGTGGCCTCCATGCTCTTCCAAGGGCTTTTGCCGGTGATGGCGGCTGAGGCGCCGATAGCGGAGCCGAAAGAAAACCATGGAGAGACAACTGCGTCATCGCTGTGGAGGGGGTGGGGGTGGCACAGATACTATCTCACATGGCAGCCATGGCTCCCTCATCTCAATCGTCCCATCTCTCCTTATAGTAAGTACTCCTGGCTTATACTCTGATGGTATTTAAATGTCATAGATTTGCTACCCTTATATTATATTTATAAATTAAGGATTAATAATATGTTGGTTATATTATTAAGATCATGAATCGTACTTTAATCTAATCCCAGTTAACTTAAGGAAATTATTTAGCTGCTAATCTAATCCTAGATAACTTAAGGTACCGTTTTTGGCACTGGTGTTGCACAAATAACATTAGAGATTTTTTTTTAATAAATTTCTTTATTAATTTAAGGCACCTTATTTATAGAAACCACGGTGGTTTACTCGAGTTTTTCAAAACCATCTTGTAGTTCAAACTCATCACGAAGAGCCCCTAAACTTTCAATTCCTTGTACAAAAAACCTTTGCGGTTATTTATTATAAAAATTGACTAAATTAACATCTTATTTTACTAAAATTATGGATTCTCTAAATGGATTAAAGATAAATCATACTCTTAATGCCGTTTATTAAGCAATTTGCGCTAATTTGAAGAACAATACTTTAGATATGAGGATTTGGAGAAGAAGTCTCAATTTGAAATTAAATCAAAATTTAGAGAGAAAAGGACTGCTGTAATAAGACTATGATAGATAATTTAGAATAAAACTACAAGAATCGGTCAATGTATGGTTCTCTGACCCGTTAATCGCCAAAAAACTTTACAAATTAAAACTCATGAGGTTTTCGTACAAGGAATAGAAAGTACATGGGCTTCATGATGAGTTTGAACTATAAGATGGTTTCAAGTAAACCACGAGATGGTTTCTGTGAAATAAGCCATAAATTTCATACATCGCACTTGTAAAATAATAATGTCATGGCAATTTAATTGCGTACATCGCACTTGTAAAATAATAATGTCAGGGCAATTTAATTATGTGCATCATACTTGTAAAATAAAAATAACGTGGTATTTAATTACTTGGAATGCACATAAATCAATGATGATTTTTATGTTTGATGTTTTTGAAAAAATAAGAAACCATTTCATCAAATTGATTTCAAAATTAAATTACCTCCTTCCTTTTGCTTGATAATAGTAGAGATACTTAGAGATTAACATTTTTGTAATGGGCTTTTTAAATGAAAGGGGCGGGGGAGGTTGGGTGGGTGGGGGGATTGCAAAGCCAGATCTAATTCACATAAAGAACATGACTTTATAGATAAAATACACACACACGCACATTTCAGGCTAATTAATTGATTGATTTATTAGTCTTCAGTAGACCTTAGTTAGAATCTCTGATGCAATTAAATACAATTATACAAGAAACAATACAATATGTATTGATGAATCAACCGACGGCAAAAAAACACATAGAATCAAAACAATATTTCAGATCCAAAATCAACAATCCTCGTCTTCTCTCCAGTCCGCAGCCCGGCTCCCGTCGACCGGGCCCGCGTTCTCCAACGAGCTAACTGAGGCCCCGCTCCACGCCCGCCTCATCGGGTACGTGACCCGGCCGCCGTTGCAAGGAACGGACGGAGGGATGAAGTGAGACCGGTGCATCGCGCAGCCACAGTTGCGGTGGTACGGCCTGCGCCGGATCTCCATGTCGGAAGACGAGATGCTGAAATCGGAATTGCAAGCTTGCCACGCCCGTGCGGCTGCGGCAGAAGCGGCCATGCGTATGGATTCGGCTCCCACCCTGCAGCACAGCACGGATCTCCTCTGTTGCTTTAGGCTAAATATATGAAGAGGAGAGGCTAAATATATACAACTGAATTAGTCGGCTATTTATTAGGAATTAGTTGTTTGGAATTGGACGTTAATGTGGTCCAAATCTTTAATTGTTCCTAATTGGTTGGCTTGTGAGCTTTTGACTTCAACTTTTAATTGAAAGGGTGAAGGAAATGGTCATGTGAACTGCCGACTGCCCAAACGTGCCAGTTGGCATGTTTCGCATTATTAATGAAGAGAGGAAGGGAAAATAATATTTGATGCCCGCATAGAAAAGAACCAGGATCCTATAAAATCAAAATCCAACCTTTATCACAATGTCAAAAACCAACAGGTTAACGGCCCAGTAAACCGTTGGTTGTGAGCAACAGATACAACCCATGGGTACTCCTGGGATGTGTCCGTTCTCATTTTTTTTTCTCTTGTGAATACGGGTCAAAACCAGCTAGTCTTCTTTACTTTTCTTTTCGGCGGCATTGTTGTTAGCATATAATGTTTGTTTATAGCCCCAAATCTCGTTATAACTTTAGGATTTTGATGCGGTGGAAGAAACATATTTCACATTGTAATAGTGCAAGGCATATGGCTATTGGTATTTAACAAGGTGACAACTTGTCTCATTATAACTTCTCGTGATGTTTAATGCCCCTTCTAATGCATCGAAACCTCCAAATTATAATGAGGATGGAGGGCTTAATTTTATATTCTAACAAATCGGATTGTTAGACTGATTTTGCGTCAGTATATACTAAATCAAAAATTATTATCAATTGGGCAAAAGAACTTCTAAAGAACAATTTGTTGGGGTCAAAAATTACACCCTATTAACCAAAAGTCAAAATGTCAAAATCAAAGTTAAAATCAAACCCCAAACAAGTGGGCCTAACGCCTAACCCGGACCCAAACCCAAACTCAAGTCAAATGGGTCCAAGCCGGATCCAAGCTCAAGCATGGGGGACTGCCCCATGCCAAGGATGAAAAAGAAACGAAGAAATATAATAAATACATTTATTATGTAATTTGGTAAAAATAAATGTAAAAGAAATGAGCAAAAATCTAATTTTGTAAAGCCCAAAAGGTAAGGTGCAAAAGTATACACATATGTTAGCAAAATAATCAAAAAACCAATTTGCAGAGCCCAAGAACTCAAGTACAAAATGTTAGATATATTTAAGCCCCATTCAAAATAGAAATGAACAACTTCTTTCCATTCTATTCTTTTTAGGGATCTGAGACTCCATCTCTTTTGAGGTGATTTTCTCTCTCATCTTACTTCCTCTTCTTTCTTGAGAAAACCAATAAAGAGAACTCCTTTCTCTCAACAAACCCAAATAAAACTATTTTTAAACCTAAAACAAAAGCAAATCCATTGCTTTTCTCCATTAAATCTAAGGGAAAGGGAAGAAGAAGAGTTTTTGGGATGAAAACTCCCAAGCAAGCACTATAGATGAAGGACCATGGTGAAACCTATTGGTTTCACCTCAAAACTCCCAAAATCGACGATTTTGGGGCGAACGCTCAAAGCTTTCGCTTTGCAAAACCTTCTCAACACCGAATCCTTCATGGGATCCACGAATAACATGGTCATGGACCATGTTCCACCCCTAAATCTCGAACACGGGATCCACCCGTGTTCAACTTCGGAACCCCCAAAAGGGGTTCTCGCTTCGGAATCCCCTTAAAAAGGATTCCCTTCGGGACCCCTCCCGAGGTCTTTACCTTCAAGCCCCCTTGAAAAAGGTTCCTGCTTAGGAATCCCTAAAAGGGATTCCCTTCGGGACCCCTCCTGGGGTCCCTGTTTTCGGAACCCCTTATAGGGAGGTTCTCGTTGTCGGGACCCCAAGCAATTATTATGATCGCAAATAGGCGATTATGATAATTGGGGGGGCCTATACGGCTACAACGGTCTTGCTCGAGATGATGATATGCTATCTGATTTGTCTTCACCATTGATGAAGCCCGTGTTATTGTTGCTTGACAACCAGCATTATGATGGCGATCATATATGTGGGAGCTGGGTTGTCCATAAGCACATCCTTAAATGTCCTTAGTCGTGAGAGTATCGAGACTGAGTATCGATATTCCAGAGTAGATTAGTGTATACACTTTTAGACCCCGACGAGGGATGGTGGCCGGTCTCACAAGCCATTGGTGTTGTGTCACCTAAGATAGTATAGAGGTAGTCACTGGAGGTGAGTACACTGGACGAATTCGCTGAGAACTCCTAAATGGTATTATATCTATCGTCAGATGGAAGTTCTCAGGTGGCATGAGTACATGTTAGTCCTTTGACCTGACGTCGTCATTTGTCTCGTGTGACTTCTCACTGTACTTTGATTACTACAGCTCAAAAGAGTCATGCAAACAGATTTTAATTGGGTACAGTCCCGAGCCACATGGAGGCAGTGGTCGACTGTCAGGGATTCGTCTCTCCTGGTATCAGGAATCGATGTCGCGCTGTGTTCAGGTGGCTATCACCAGAAATCCGTGGCCACGGTAGATGAGATTTACTGATAGTTGATCAGTAGTATCTCTATTAATGATGAGATTGACTCAGACACGACTTATCGGGTTAGTAGAGGTCTGACGTTATCCACCCCCTATACCCGATATGCGATACTCTTTGACGAAGAGACCAGACTGTATGGAGATTGTCACATTCAGGCTCAGTAGGGTAAGGACCTACTTGATTGTCGACCCCCTTTCGACAAGTACTTGGGTAACCATTACGTACAGCTAGTACCGCTGACGTGCTTGTGGTTAAATCCACTGCCAGCGTATTGTTGAGTCTTTAGAGTCCCATACAGAGGGTTTTCCCGGTTCATGCGACAAATGTAGGAGTTGTACGTTGGTACGTGTAGGGGTCCGATTAAATATGTGTACAGGATACACGGACTTAAATCGGGCGGTTGATAATATTAGCTGGCTTAGGATTAAGCCGAATTATTAAATCAGGTTTTGATTTAATAATTTGTGCACGTATTTTGATACATATATTTTAGTATTATTGTTCGCTATTTATTTTCTCACTTTGGTGTATCCGTATTTTTATACGGATACGCGTATATGAAGCGATATATACACCGGGTGAAGTATTCCGTATTTATACGGGAATGCATCTAGAAGAAGGACACCTCTTTTTTAAATAAGAAAATGAGATGTAAAGTGAGGAGTTATGAAGCATGGTGCATTCATGTAGAGTGGTATGGCTTAGAGATTTTAAAATGATAAAATTATGTGTGGAGTATTGCACCATGGTTGTAAAAGGACAAGCCATCCTCATTTTCAAGATTTGATGTTTTTTCACATGAGCTTCATGCTTCATGGTTGCTAGCATGAGCAACCATTCTCTCTTCTTCTCCTTCTTCTTCTTGCTCTCTTTTTTAGCATGGTTCATGAGAGAAATTTAGTGAAATATTCCTATATCACCGACCATCCAAACCTAGCAAGCTTGGATCATCGGTTAGAGCCTCCTCCAGTTTCCCTCAGATGGATCGTCTTCCGACAAAAGTGATCGATCTTTAAGCGTGATCCCGGCGGCTATGAGTTTGGAGGGGTCTTCTACGACTGGGTGGACATGCGACAAAGTTATATTTTCTCAACCCCTGCACTCTTATTTAGTTAATTTAGGTCTATGGATCGAATCCTAGGTTTTACGGGTGTTCGGTATTCACTAAAATTTTTGTTTTCTCTTCCGCCAAGGCCACGGTTTACGCGGTGCGGGCACCGAATCCCAACATGGTATCAGAACCACTCCATAAACCTTAACTAGCTAGTTTGCACAAGTTTAGAGTTTCGATCGACTGATTATTTCCGGATCGCATTTCCATTTGCATGTCCGTTGTTTACCACCGAAAGACCGGGAAGACTGACGTCTTGCCTGAATTTGGGGGCAGATGCTATTTGGATTTATCCGTCCACCACTCCGAAGATACCAAGTTGATTTATGGCACCGTATATCGGAGGTTTAGACGGATGCGGCCGTTGTAGCAGACTTCGTCAGATTCCCCTTCGTTTGAGGGGGTTTTGATTGTGGGGACGCTCTTCCCTGCAGGCGCAAGCCCCTGCAGTTAATTACGCTACCACACCGCGGTAACAACTTTCTCCTTCTCCAGATGGTCACTTCGTGTCGTGTGTGTTTGTTTTATTTTTGGTTGCCCGTGGATTGTATACGGAGACTAATTTATGTTGTCGCCCGTAGGGCGTGGATCAGTCCAAATCCGTATTTTCTTATATTTGGGTTTGGGTTATTTTAAGAATTGTTAATCTTATTTTAGACTAAGATCAACTTAAACGTTTGTTAAGGATACGTTAGTCTAATTTTAGACTAAGATCTACTTAACAGGATCATTTAGATCCAACAAAAGAGCACTTGGGCTCTATTGACTTAGTTTAGGGACGTTGCGGTCCAAAATTTTAAGGACGTCATAGTCCATGAAGTTTAAGGACATCACAGTCCATAGTTTAAAGACATCATAGTCTATGAGTTTAAGGACCTCACAGTCCATGGTAGTTTAGAGACGTCATAGTCTATAAAGTTTAAGGACATCATAGTCCATGAGTTTAAGGACCCCACAGTCCGTGGAAGTTTAGAGACATCATAGTCTGTAAAGTTTAAGGACATCATAGTCCATGATTTTAAGGACCCCACAGTCCATGCAATGTCTGGCTGTTGGGACCCGTCACCTCTCTGAAAACGTTGAAGAATTACAACGTATTGGGGTAAAAATTTATACCCTGGTTGACCAAGTCAAAATCAAAGTCAACCCCAAGCCAAGTGGACCCAAGCCCAGATCCAATGGGCCCACGCCCGGGTCGAGCCCGAACATGAAGCGGCCGGCCTCCCCCCATGCCAAGACAAAAATTTTGTAATAAATAATTTTGTTGTATTTCTTTTATTTTATTTTATGGATAAATGTAAGAAAAATAGGCATAAAGCCAAATTTTTGTAAAGCCCATGGCTTATGTGCAAAAAGAAATGGCACATGAGCCATGGGATAGGAAAAATGCCATTTTGTGAAGCCCACGGGGCTATGTGTAAATTGTATAGCCTATAAAGGCAAGGATAATGAAAATATCTCACAACTTTTTCTCCCTCCAAAAAAATTTTAGATCTTAGATCTTTCCTCCTTCTTCAAGGTTCCAAAACCTTCTTCTTTCTTTTGAATTAAATCAAGAGTTTTACTCTTCATTTTATAAAGCTAAATAGTTTTTCACCACAAAACCCACAAAGGGGAACTTGGATCTATCATTAGATCTCAAAAAGAAGAGATTTTTAGATCTCACATCTCTTGATCCAGCAAACAGAGGAGGAAGAAGAACCCATTTTCTCAACCAAAACATTTTTAGGAGTTTAACTTCACTCTAAACCCTATCTCTGGGACTAAAAGCCCCTTTTTCTCGTCAGCGCCCTGCGCTCGAACGCAAAGCGCCCACGTGCCGACACGTGGCGCGCTTGCGCTCCAGCGCCCAGCGCTCGAGCGCAAAGCGCCCACGTGCCGACACGTGGCGTGCTTGCGCCTAAGCGCACAGCACCTAAGCGCACAGCGCTCAAGGCGCTGGCCCTACGCATGCCTTGGATGCCTTTTCCCCCTTTTTATACACACACACACACACACACACACACACACACACACACATATATATATACATATGCATACATATGTACACATACACATACTCCACGACAATGCCCCTGTTGAAAAAAAAATTCTAACGGGGCGCTGCCCCGCACCCCGCAAGGGGGCTGCTAGCCCCCTAGCCCGCTATCCGGGTAGCGGGACCGTAAAAACTCTGCGTGGCTCCCGATATATCCAGAAACCCCTTTCAAAACACAACACACGTACACTGCACATTGAGTTCGCATGACCAGTTTAACCCGTTAATCGGAGGTTCCCTCGCCCCAAATGCGAGGGGTAATTTACGGCAGCTTAGTCCGCGGCTGCCGGAGATTCGGATCCCCACAATCAATAAACCCCCGCCTACCCTAGGCAGGGGGAATCTGTAGTACGCCTGATAAGCGCGCGTATTCCCATCTCAATGGGGTGACTAAAAACACCCTACAGATTCTGGCACGTCCGGTAGGACATTTCTCTCCTCCCATATTTCGGGTTAAACGTTCATGCGAACTCAATCAATATACATATAGATTGTCTATACTGAAATGATGTTTTTTTCTGTGCAGCAATCAACTTTCGACGACAATGTCTCCCAAGACGAATTCAGCTTCCAACGCGACCCGATCCCGTACGTGGTCAAGGTTAATGCTCGCGTAGTTCTCCCTACAAGCCTCAGTCGACAGTGGGAGGAACTGCCCCACCAGTTTGGTTCCGTCATCATCTACCCTGCCGGAACCGCTCATCTGGCAGAAATTCCGGCGAAACAGGCGGCCAAGCCGGTCTCAAGGGGCAAGAGGTCGAATGTCGTGATCGCCAAGGCACCACAACCGAAACTTAAGACGGTGTCTGAATGATTCTCTGGTGCTCCAGCGGGGGGGGGAGCAAGAACTCCGGTACAAAGGGCAACATCAAATGTTGCGGACGAGCTCAGGCGATGACTCCAGCAAATGCACAATCGAGCGTATCTCCAAATCCCTCCATCGCCCGGTCTGCGGCGTCTTCCCAAAGAGCCGAAGTCTGCCAGGTTCTTAGAACAGAAAAGTTAAGGCAGAAGCGGCTCGGGTATCGAGCCAACAAGAGGGCCAGGGCTTCGGCCAAGTGGAATCTTTTGAAGTTCCAAGAGCAGGGTTACTCTGTGACGACGGCTGAGTCGGCCGTAAAGATCAGCAATTCCTTCGAACCTCTGAAGTGGGTTAAGAAAAATGCCATGACCGCCAGAATCAAGAAGATAGCGGTCCGAACAATGCTACAAAGAGACATGCACCAGCCCCAACAGATAAAGTATGACATTGTCTCTTCAAGTGTCTATCAGGCGCTCTGTGCCGCACGAAAGCAGCGGGGCAAACCCAAAAAAGAAGCGCCAGCACCATTCAAGAACCTAGTTAGGCCGGCCGCCTTCAATCGACTGCCAGCTACCGAAACAAGGGGGTCAAGACAGTGATCTGTGAAATCAGCCGCCGATGATAAAAAGACGGCAGGATATATTATCCATACGGTCTATATGGCGGGCGGGCGGGCGCCCCAGCGACAACCTTCGCAGCAAAAGCAGGGATGGGGCCACCACATCCCAAGTCCAATCTGGCTTGAATGTGGTTGCCGCTTCCCAAGAACAGTCGACTCCGCTGGATGATGAAAACCCTCTTGATGAGGACGATAGGCAGAAGGACCCTTCGGTCCAGGCAGAGTCAAGCTCAGAGAGCGAGGAAGAGCCGACTTTCCGCCCCAGAACTGCGGAGCAAGAGCTGCTCCAAGAGCTTCGGAAACAGCTCAAGAGCAAAGATAGAGAGATGGACAAGTTCTATTCAAAAATTGACGACCTAATAAACGTTGTGATGCAACTTACGGCTCAAATTGCTCGAGCGCCTCCCAATCAAGCACAAGTCGCTACTAATCAGCCGGGTGATGACAATCCGAAGCAGCCAATGCCTGTTCCTTTGGGTCCAAGACTGGTTGAGCCGCACGAAAGCCGGCCACATTCCGCTTCTGGGGATGCCTTGGCCCCAGATAGCACTATCCCGCTAACATAAGATTGGCTAATGGATTTGGTCACCAGCAAAGTTAAAACATTGGTGGCTGAAGCTGAAGCTCAGAAAGAGATTGGCAGTAGTGGGCGGCCATACCCCGCACAGTACGATCTGATCGAGTTTCCGAGCGGCTACGTCATTCCTAAGTTCAGAAGATTTGATGGAACGGGGAATGCAAATCATCACGTCGCCCACTTCAAAGCATCGTGCGGAAATACAGGGGGCAATGACGCGCTCCTTCTTCGTCAGTTTATCAATAGCCTGATCGGTGTCGCCTTCGACTGGTACGCGAGTATACCAGACGGGTCCGTCATTACCTTTGCCCAAATGGAGTCTCTGTTTCGGCAAAGGTTCATGAGCGTCAGTGATAAAATCTCCATTGCCGACCTTGTGAGGACCAAGCCGGGGAAGAATGAAAGCAATACCGACTTTATCGCCCGATGGCGTAATCTCACGGTCAAGTGCGAACCTCCGCTAGAGCAGGACCAGTCTGTCAGCCTTCTCATTGGGAACCTCAGCAATTGGATGGTCTCATTCTTGTGTACAGCAGGCCTCAAGACATTTCAGGAGCTAACCAAGGAAGTCCAAATGCTGGAACGCTCGAAGCAAGAGTCCCCGCCGGACTCTCAGAGAGACAAAACTTGGAAAAGAAAGCGGGACGACAACCGTAGAAGTGGGCGTTCCAGCAGTACCAATGTCTTCAATGCGTCCGACAATGAAGAAAAGCGAAGGGCGGCGAATCCAAAACCAAACGGTCTCGAAAGCCATTGCTGGGAGGAGATGGGTCTTCCCTAGAGGAGAAGAAGAACAAGGTTTACTCTTTCAGAAGGGACAAGGTCCGCAAGATATTTAAAGATGCCTTGAACAACGGCCTACAATTGCAGGAGTCGAAAAGACCCCAAGAAGAAAAAATGACCGACAATCCCCTGTATTGCCCGTACCACCGAGTAGTGAGCCATGCGATCGAGGCTTGCTATATCTTCAAGGACTGGGTCGAGAAGCAGTACAAGGCAGGAGAGATCGAGCTGTCCAAAAGCGTGTTGGTGAACAATCAAGTTGCAACTGCCAACTTTATACAGACAGAAGTTGAAGCCTTCTGGGAGCAGACAACCGAACCCGCTGCCCTGAGAAATGAAACGAACTCGTCGCGGCCTCCGTGGAGTACGCACATATCTAATAAGACGAAGAAGATGATAAAGCTACTTCGGAAAGAGCCCGGGACGGAATGGGAAGGGCAGAAGAAGCCTACCAGTCCAGCTGCCAATGCGGCTCTATCAGGCTCAAAATCCAAGAAGCCCAAAAAGAAGAAAAGTGCAGCTCGGCGCGAAAAGGAGTCTGCAGGGAGATCGACCATTCAAAAATATATCGATTCTCTCGAAGAATATGAACAGAAAGAAAGAACTCTGATTCAATTGAAAGAGTTCTTCCCTGTACAAGCGGCTGAAATTCTGGAGGAGTTAGAAGAAGACCCCAATGAAGAGATCCCAGTAGTGACCTGCTACGCCATCCATCTTGGCAGCGACTTTGAGGAGGAGCTCTGTTTTCCCGAAGAGGATGAGGAGCTCGCCACAAAGGCCAATCAAATCCAGCTCAGAAGCGGCAGGGCTCTACCGCAGAATTAGGGCAACGCCCCAAAAGGGAAGGAAAAACAGGTGGCTAATGATGAAGATGGCCGAGAATCGGCTGATGAAAACTCAAGTCCTTCCCCAGTAGACTATAATGTTTTGGCTCGCCTCCGAAAGCTTTCGTCTCTCCTTAGCATCTACGATGCCTTGGTTCTATCTCAAGAGCTTAAGGATGTTCTCATTCATGCTCTACAAAACCCTTAGCGATATCAGGCTCGCTTTGCGGAAATTAATATGAAAGAAGCCCAGTACACTTTGCAAGCCGCCCCAGTCACGTTTAAGGATGAAGACTTGCTACTGGGAACGGCTGAGCATAATCGGTCGCTTTACGTGACCGGGTACAGCGACGGGGATCAGATTAATCGCATATTGATCGATCCGGGGTCCTCAGTGAACATCATGAACTTGCAAACACTGAAGAGTTTGTCAATGGACGTCCGACACCTGTCAAGGGAAAGGATTGTCATCCAAGACTTCAATCAAAACTGCCAGCATGTTCTGGGGTCTATAGCTTTGCCAATCAAATTCGGGGATCTGCAAACTGAAGCTAAGATATACGTGATTGACGCCGACACGCCTTATAAGATTCTCTTGGGACGGCTGTGGCTCCACGATTACGGCATCGTCCCGTCAACTCTCCATCAATGCATGAAGTATTCTAAAAATGGAGAAGAAAGACGCATTGACGGAGACATCCAGCCGTTCGGTGTGCATGAAGTCCGATATGAGGACTCTCGGTACTTTATGAACCACCAAAATGCTAAGCTGCAACTAACTGAAGATAGAGTGGCCCCAAGACTCAAAAGCAAATCTGAGCCGGCTGTCACTTTTAAAAGTAAAAACGCCCAAGTGCGTCCACATTTTGGTAGCGACACTGATGAGTCCGACGCTGGAAGTCCGTCCTCTCATAAAACGCGCCCTCATTTCGGTAGCGATACGGACGAATCTGTTACTGAAGCCCCATCCAGCAGCAAAGTCCGCCCTCATCTTGGCAGCGACACTGAAGAGTCGGAGGAAGAGGACCTGCCGTGCAACAGCGGTGTAGATTGGACCCCCATGCAACAAGCGAAACTACGAGAGACCTTCGAAATTGCATAAGGGTCCCTAACTGTCACAAGGGTACCGGAGCAGATGTGCAAAGAGCTCGATGCGTTGTCAGTCTCCACCGTGGACCAGCTGAAAACTTTCTACGTTCCCGGGAGGAAAAGTGGACAGAAGGGCATCCTGTTTTAAGGGTCAAACCCCGTTGTGCACCCGGATGATTTGTCTGTCGCATGCCTTCCATACGAAAGAGGCATAAAGGTCGTCCTCAATCCCAGATACTATGCGCCCGAGATGCGGGAATACTTCAAAAAGTGCGGATGCCGGTTATATCAAACGGAGTCCGAAGCAAAGTTTTACGAAGGGCTATGGCATCCACCTCAGGTCCGAACACTTATCAATGGACGAATTCCAGATAGGCGGGGCATAGGTTTCATCCAGCCTGATTCTAAGGCATGCTATATGACCCATATTGGGGAAGCCGGCGAAGAGTCAAATGATGAAGACGAGCTAACCGAACCCGAAAAAGCTCCTCAAGAGCTCGAAGATGGCGGACAAGCAACCTTTGACGAGCTAACCGAGATTAACTTAGGAACGCCCGATGATCCAAGGCCGACCTGCATCAACTCACTTTTATCGGAGGAAATGAAAGCGCAGATAATCGCCCTGCTGCACGAGTTCGTCGACTGCTTCGCGTGGACGTATAAAGAAATGCCTGGACTTTCCCCTGAAGTGGACGTGCATAAGCTGGCTATATCTCCGGATGCTAAGCCAGTCAAACAAGCTCCTCGAAGAATGAGAAGGGAATTGGAAGAAAAGGTCACCGAGAAAACCAAGAAACTCATCGATGCCGGCTTCATCAGGGAAGAGAAATATGCGGACTGGATCGCATGCATAGTCCCAGTGAAGAAGAAAAATGGGCAGATCCGAGTTTGTGTCGATTTTAGGGACCTCAACAAGGCATGTCCTAAAGACGACTTCCCGCTACCGGTCATAGAAATGATGGTCGATGATACCTCAAATTACGAGTTGTTCACCTTTATGGATGGCTCGTCTGGATATAATCAGATCAAGATGTCGCCTGAGGATGAGAAACACACAGCATTTCGAACCCCGGTCGGGATATATTGCTACAAGGTAATGCCGTTCGGACTGAAGAACGAAGGTGCTACGTATCAAAGGGCAATGACCAATATCTTTGATGACCTAATCCATAAAGTCGTCGAATGCTATGTTGATGATCTGGTCGTCAAGACTAAAGCCAAGGCCGATCACATCCAAGATCTTAGGACCGTTCACACCAGACTGAGGGAGTACGACCTGAAAATGAATCCTCTGAAGTGCGCTTTTGGCGTGTCATCGGGAAAATTCCTGGGCTTCATAGTCCGACATCGAGGGATCGAAGTTGACCCATCAAAGATAAAGGCCATCATGGAGATGCCCCCTCCGAAGAGTCTGACGCAGCTAAGATCTTTTCAAGGCAAGCTTGCTTATATACGGAGGTTTATCTCAAATTTATCGGGAAGATGTAGGCCCTTCTCAAAGCTCATGAAGAAAGGAGCTCCTTTTATCTGGGATGCCGAATGTCAAGCAGCGTTCGAAAGCATCAAACAGTACTTGTTGCACCCTCCAGTGCTGGCCGCTCCCATTCCAAATAAACCACTGATCCTCTATACTGCCGCGCTAGATGAGTCACTCGGTGCGCTCCTTGCCCAGAATAACGAGGAGGGAAAAGAAAATGCCCTCTACTACCTCAGTCGAACTCTAGTCGGGGCGGAACACAACTATTCCCCAATCGAAAAGCAATTCCTGGCTCTGATATTTGCTGTGAAGAAGCTGAGGCACTATCTTCTCGCTCATCGGGTTATGCTGATCTCCAAGGTCGACCCGCTCAAACACTTGATGACCAAAGCAAGCCTAGCTGGCAGAATGGCAAGATGGGCTGTCATGCTACTTGAGTTTGACATAATATATACTCCTCAGAAAGCAGTAAAAGGGCAAGCTCTTGCAGACTTTCTCGCTGCTCATCTTATACCAGAGAGGTCACCACTCAATTGCGAGTTACCCGACGAACAAGTGCTGCACCTAGAGAATGATGAGCCATGTTGGGAGCTCTACTTCGATGGGGCCTCATCAATAAGGAGCTCCGGCCGATCAAGCGTCCCGTAGGTAAAAGCAGGGATAGGATTGGTGTTCATCACGCCATCAATGGGAACCCTACGGCGTTCTTTCGCCCTCAACGAGCATCGGACAAACAATGAAGCTGAGTATAAAGCCCTGATAGCTGGTTTGGAGCTCGCCATAGAAATGGAAATCCTTCGGCTACGGGTTTACGGTGACTCCCAGCTTGTCGTCAACCAAGTAAGCGGCGATTATAAGATATACAAACCTGAATTTGCTCGGTACAGAGGCCGAGTGGTGGAACTCATAAAACGTTTCACTCATATTGAACTAACAAGAGTCCCTAGAGCGTTGAACGGAAAGGCTGACGTACTCGCTCGCTTAGCCAATGAGCTGGCTGATCCTGACATGGACGAAATTCTGATCACAGTCAGGAGCCGGCAAATTCTACCCCCAGTCTCTCTACGAGAAGAGGAAAGCGCGGAACAGAAGAGCGGTCCCGTAGAAGAAGCTTCGATCATCCAAGACGAGCCCAATTGGAGAGAACTCTTCATAGAGTACCTCCGATATGACAAGCAGCCCGAAGAAAAATCTGTGAGGATTCAGCTGAAGAAAAGAGCTCTCCGATACATGTTTGTAAATGACACGTTATACCGCAGGTCATATGACCAACTCTGGCTCAGGTGTCTGTCATTGTCCGAAACCCAAAAGGTCATGAAAGATGTTCACTCGGGCGTTTGCGGTGCTCACCAATCTGGCCGCGAGATGCGACTTCAAATCAAACGGCTTAGGTATTACTGGCCCACCATAATACGGGATTGCGGAGAGCATGCAAAGAAATGTCAGATCTGCCAAATCCATGGTGATTTCATTCACAAGTATCCCAATCCGTTGCATCCTACGGTGGCGTCGTGGCCCTTCGAAGTCTGGGGCACTGACATCGTTGGCCCAATTGATCCTCCGTCATCTAAAGGCCACCGGTTCATACTAGCCACAACTGATTACTTCTCCAGATGGACTGAAGCTGTCCCGCTAAAAGAAGTCAAGACAAAAGATATTCTGACATTATTCCAGCATAATATTCTATACCGCTTCGGTACACCAAGAAGAATCATTTCTGACAACGGGCCTTCTTTCAAGAGCTTCAATGTCTCAAGGTTCGCTACTCAGCACAAGATAAACTGGAGATATTCCTCCATCTATAATCCAAGAGCCAATGGGCTCGCCGAAGCCTTTAATAAGACTCTATGCAAGCTCCTGAGGAAAAATGCTTCAGCCAACAAGAGAGACTGGAATCTCAAGCTTCACGAGGCGTTGTGAGCATATCGTACCACGCACCGTACTCCAACTCAGTCCACTCCATACTCATTGCTCTTCGGAGTGGAGGCGGTCCTCCCCCTCGAAGTCGAAGTTCCAAGCTTAAGGATGGTCGTTCAGCACGAGTTGACGGAGGAGGAAAACGTGCTCCTTCGACTTGAAAAGCTCGATGCTCTTGAAGAAAAGAGGCTCGCGGTGCAACAAAATCTGGAGCTATACCGAGCCCAAATGTTACGGGCCTATGACAAGATAACCCGTCTCCACGCTTTCAAGAAAGGTGAATTAGTGTTGGTCCTCAAAAGACTGATCATCCCCAATCGACATGCCAAGGAAAAATTCGAGCCAAACTGGGAAGGACCATACGTCATCGAGAAAGTGTTCGACGGAGGATCCTACCAACTAATAAGTGTCGAGGGAGAAAAGCTCATGCCACCTATCAATGGCCGATATCTCAAGAAATACTACGCGTGAATGCTCCAAGTCGCAGGCGAATTGAGCACATCAGCCTTACGGTCTGGATCATACATCCTGCAAAACCGTATACAATCCACGGGCGTAAACTCCCAAATCCCGCCGGTGAGACTACTTTTAAAGTCCCACCAACGGCAAAAAAAAGGAAAGAAAAAAAAAGAAGAAGAAGAAGAAGAGAAGAAGAAAAAAAAGGAGGAAAGAAAAACGGTATGTCCACATGCAAAACGGGCACGGATGAAAACCCGAAAGGGCTCCGTGAGTAAAAACAGCAGGACTACCGGTGAATTTGTGAAAACCCGAAAGGACGCAAAATCGTGAAAAGAGATACACTCGGAAAGTCCTCTCGACCTTGTGAGGAGAAAACCCATGCGTGAGATCCTTACGACTCACAAAGGAGCAACACACTTAGGAATCCTCACGATTCCTAAGGAGAACATACACCTGCGAGATCCTCTCGACTCGTAGGGAGAAAATGCTTTTATGAGACCCTCACGGCTTATAAAATTGAAAAGCTTTATGTGATAGGGATCCAAACCTGTCTCTTAAGCCATCGTTCCCCAACGGCAAATGATGAGTCGCTCCTGGCATTTCGCTTCAGTGTTAGCGGTGCTGATGTGGACCAAAAACCCAAATCCCAAGTCTTCCCAAGGCAAATGATGAGTTGCTCCTGGCATTGTTCCTGTGCAGCAATGTTGATGCCAAACAAGATCCAAATTCCAAGTCCCCAAACGGCGAATGATGAGTCGCTCCTGGTACCATATTCCAGTGTAGCGATGCAGACGCCAACCAAAATCCAATTTCTTAAAATTCTCCAGCCCTACGGCCAGTCCCCAAATTGACTGCCGTATACAATCCACGGGCTCAAATAATTCTCGTCATATCCATGCCCCACCACAATCACCAGTTACGCGGCTGGTCTCCGCCTTTGGAATTATGCTCCATTGAGAAGACCCACTCATGTGTCCTCACGATACATGAGGAGAACAAACCTTTGTGGGATCCTTACAACTCATAAAGGAAAAACACACTTAGGAGTCCTCACGACTCCTAAGGAGAAAATACACCTGCGGGATCCTTACGACTCGTAGGAAGAAAATGCTTTTGTGGGACCCTCGCAGCCCATAAAATTGAAAAGCCTTAGGTGATAGAGACCTAAACCTGTCTTCTAAGCCATCGCTCCCCCACCAGGAATAAGCAAATGATGAATTGCTCCTGGCACGTGTGCTTCAGTGTTAGCAACGCTGATGCCTACCCTAACCCCAAAATCCCAAACTCCAATAGACTCGTAAGTCGTTAAACTGGGAACAGATGACCCCTAAGTCGTTAAACTGGGAACAGATGACCCCTAAGTCGTTAAACTGGGAACGAGGGAAATCTCCTCATGGCAGATGATGATTCGCTCCTGGTACCATATTCCAGTGCAGCGATGCTGATGCCAAACCAAAACCAAAATCCCCAAATCCTGCCATGATAAATGATGATTCGCTCCTGGTACCATATTCCAGCATAGCGATGCTGATGTCAACCCAAATCACATCAAGTCAGCAAAACAACCAATGACCTCCCCGGCAGAATCAAATTCCACCTCGGAAACAAGTCAACTTCATCCCTGACGCCGTAAGAAGCAGGGAAAGTCAAATCCAGCATCGACCGTCCACATCGCTAAAATGGCAGCACCGACCGTCCACGTCGCTAAAATGGCAGCACCGACCGTCCACGTCGCAAAAAGGGCAGAACCGACCGTCCAAGTCGCAAAAGGGACAGCACCGACCGTCCAAGTCGCAAAAAGGGCAGCATCGACCGTCAAAGTCGCAAAAAGGGCAGAACCGACCGTCCACGTCGCTAAAATGGCAACATCGACCGTCCACGTCGCTAAAATGGCAGCACCGACCGTCCAAGTCGTAAAAAGGGTAGCATCGACCGTCCACGTCGCAAAAAGGGCAGCATCGACCGTCCAAGTCGCAAAAAGGGCAGAACCGACTGTCCACATCGCTAAAATGGCAGAACCGACCGTCCACGTTGCTAAAATGGCAGCATCGACCGTCCAAGTCGCAAAAAGGGCAGCATCGACCGTCCATGTCGTAAAAAGGGCAGCGCAGGATTCCTACAAAGCAGGAACCAGATCACTCCCGGCTAGGGAAACGTCTATCACGGACACTCTGTCTCGGAGACATGTCAAGAAACGACCGTCCATGTCGTAAAAAGGGCAGTGCCAGCTTCCCAAAAAGAGAGAACCAAATCAGGTCGCCTCCAAGTAAAAGAAGATCCATCAATTTCATGCACACGAACCACGTATGTGGTGTGCATTTATTGATGGGGGGAAATTTGTTGGGGTAAAAATTTACACCCCGGTTCACCAAGTCAAAATCAAAGTCAACCCCAAGCCAACTGGGCCCAAGCCCAGATCCAGTGGGCCCATGCCCGGGTCGAGCCCGAACATGAAGCGGCCGGCCTCCCCCCATGCCAAGAAAAAAAATTTGTAATAAATAATTTTGTTGTATTTCTTTTATTTTATTTTATGGATAAATGTAAGAAAAATAGGCATAAAGCCAAATTTTTGTAAAGCCCATGGCTTACGTGCAAAAAGAAATGGCACATGAGCCATGGGATCGGCAAAATGCCATCTTGTGAAGCCCAAGGGGCTATGTGTAAATTGTATAGCCTATAAAGGCAAGGATAATGAAAATATCTCACAAATTTTTCTCTCTCCAAAAAATTTTTAAATCTGAGATCTTTCCTCCTTCTTCAAGGTTCCAAAACCTTCTTCTTTCTTTTGAATTAAATCAAGAGTTTTACTCTTCATTTTATAAAGCTAAATAGTTTTTCACCACAAAACCCACAAAGGGGAACTTGGATCTGTCATTAGATCTCAAAAAGAAGAGATTTTTAAATCTCACATCTCTTGATCCAGCAAACAAAAGAGGAAGAAGAAGAACCCATTTCCTCAACCAAAACATTTTTAGGAGTTTAACTCCACTCTAAACCCTATTTCTGGGACTAAAAGCCCCTTTTTCTCGCCAGCGCCCTGCGCTCAAGCGCAAAGCGCCCACGTGCCGACACGTGGCGCTCTTGCGCTCCAGCGCCCAGCGCTCGAGCGCAAAGCGCCCACGTGCCGGCACGTGGCGCGCTTGTGCCTAAGCGCACAACACCTAAGCGCACAGCGCTCAAGGCGCTGGCCCCACGCATCCCTTGGATGCCTTTTCCCCTTTTTTTTTATATATACATACATATATATATATATACATATGCATACATATGTACACACACACATACTCCACGACACTGCCCCTGTTGAAAAAAAAATTCTAACGGGGCGCTGCCCCGCACCCCGCAAGGGGGCTGCTAGCCCCCTTAACCCCCAGCCCGCTATCCGGGTAGCGGGGCCCCCGTAAAAACTCTGCGTGGCTCCCGATATATCCAAAACCCCTTTTCAAAACACAACACACGTACACTGCACATTGAGTTCGCATGACCAGTTTAACCCGTTAATCGAAGGTTCCCTCGCCCCAAAGGCGAGGGGTAATTAACGGCAGCTTATTCCGCGGCTGCCGGAGATTCAGATCCCCACAATCAATAAACCACCGCCTACCCTAGGCAGAGGGAATCTGTAGTACGCCTGACAAGCGCGCGCGTATTCCCATCTCAATGGGGTGACTAAAAACACCCTACACAACGACATATATCAGAGGTATGAAGAGATGTACCCTTGAACCAATGTTGGTTGGAAGGCTCTGGGAATCACTTTGAATGCCATATGAGATGATCAGTTTTGGAAGACAAGAGTATAATTGGGGTTAAGTTGAATGGGGGTTCTTGCCTCTAGAAGACTTAGCTAATTTAGGCTAAGATTGGCTCGAATATAGTGTTAAACACTAGAGTATATTCGGCGCTCACGTGCTCCCACGTGAGGCGCTTAAAGGAGTGTTAAACACTAAAATTGAAGCGCTCACGTAGGGTCACGTGAGGCGCCTGAAGATTGGGCCTTGCTTCTTTTATTTTGCTCTCAGAATATGCATATAAGTGTTAAACACTTGACCTTTATGACCATCACGTATGGGCACGTGATGGGTATCCATGCGTTGGATATTAATCCTTCAGTTTTACCCCATTTTCTCTCTAAAATAGTGTTTGTCAGGGGTGACGTAGGGACACATGAGGCATCCTTTAGGCGAGCATTGCCTTTGGGTAGAATCCTTTTTAGTTTGACAATTGCCAAGGGTCACGTGGGAACACGTAAGACGCCCAAAAAGTGAAACTGCCTTAATTTTACTCCCCTTTGTTTTGAGGAGCTTTTTAGGGGTCACGTGGGAGAACGTGATACACCCTAAAAGAGAAACTATTTTTATTTTTTTCCCTTTTCCCTTTTTAAATAATTGTTAAACACTTTGGGAAATCTCTTTTTCTGGTTCAAAGAAAGGGGGTCACGTGTTACCACGTGATCATGTTGGGTACTGATCTCTTTTACATACATGGAGAGTTAAATTCCTTGTTTAAGAATTAAATTTTTTTTATAGGGTTAAACCCTAATTTTATTTAGAGAAATTAAATTCCTATATGTTTGAAAGAATTAAATTCTTTAAACCCAATTCTCCCTCTAAGTTTTGGATCTGCATGGCAGAATCTCCCCGATGAGAATTAAATTCTCAACTTGTGGGAAGATCTGCTTCTGCAGATCTTCAACCAGAGAAAGAACTAAGTTCTTTTTTTAGAAGAGTTAAACTCTTGGTTTGAGAATTAAATTCTCTTTTGTTTTGTGGGAGCTTATAGAATGATCTTCTTCCTTCTCTTACCTAAAGTTTTTTTCTCTGAAGAGATCTTCTTTTCTCTCTGGAGAATTAAATTCTCTTCTCTTTTTTATCTTCTATCTTCTCTCTATGTTGTTGTATCCTCTCTCTATATTTCTTTCTCTTCCTTCTTGGCTCCTATTTATAGGAGAAAGAAAAGAATCAGTTTGTTCAGCCGATCCCTCATTGGGAGGTTTTGATTGATTTTATAACCAACATGATCTTTTAGATCATTCGGTGAATTTTATTCACCGTTGGATTTTTAATCCAAAAGATATTTTATTTGTTGTTCCTGGCAAATTTTAGGAAAATATTTTCTTGTATAGAATCTTTCTATAAATTGGTGATTTTTAATCACCATTGGATTTCTAATCCAACGGTGCTCCCTTTTACAGAGTGCAATCTTTTTTGTTTTGGAAAGATCTAGACAAATATTTTTCCGATAGGGCTTTTGATTCCCTTTAATTAGAATTATATTCTATTAGTTCAGAAGGTTTAGGAGTCTATCACGTGTTGGCACGTGACCTTACTGATTAAGCAATTAAGTAGAATTTAATTCTATTGGTTCAGAGGGTTTAGGAGTCTATCACGTTTGGCACGTGACCTCACTGATTAAGCAATTAATTAGAATTTAATTCTATTGGTTCAGAGAGTTTAGGAGTCTATCACGTGTTGGCACGTGACCTCACTGATTAAGCAATTAATTAGAATTTAATTCTATTCGTTCAGAGTTCAGAAACCCGGCACGTGTTGGCACGTGACCCCACCGATAAAGCATTTAATTAGAATTTAATTCTATTAGTTCAGAGGACTCAGGAACCCATCACGTGTTGGCACGTGACCCCACTGTTTAAGCATTTCCAATTGTTTATTTTATTCTGCGCATATAGGCTTTGCATGTAAAAGGTCACGTGTCTGCACGTGAGACCCGGTCACGTATGGGCACGTGACGTCCCCCTTTGGGGGTTTTCCTTGCTGCTTTATTTATATATTTTATTCAGTTCTCATGAGGGAACAAATGCTTTTAATTCCTTTTAATTAGAATTTAACTCTATTAATTCAGTGGGTTCAAGAGCCCATCACATGTGGGCACGTGACTTTATCAATTAGGCATTCAGGCGTAGAAAGAATCTGCCCATAAAAAGGTCACGTGTTTGCACGTGAGGCCTGTTTGGCCATTGGTGATTTATGTTCAGCGCTCATATGCTTTGCATACGTGCGCCCACGTGTTCAACACGTGATGCCTGTTTTTTTAGGATTCTCCCCTTCTTTTGTAAGGGAACAAGTAGCTCTTGACCAAAAATTTTGGCGGGAACATCCATTGTTCGAATTTTAAAGTTATTCAAAAAATTATTTAGATTACCTTAAAATTATGTACAGGTATTTCTAGAGCATAGGAAGAAAATTGGGCACATGATCCTAAATTTTGGCCGTGGAACCACCACCTAACATGCTCTTTGACCACGGTTCCGCAGTCCTATTTGGGCCGTTGTACCCTATTTTTTTGTGCTTTTGTAGTTTATGGAAATATGATTTTGGGGATGTTTAGTTTTGGCCCAGATTTGTTTGAGTACTGGTTTGTACTTGGGGTTAATGCGGAAAGTTTTAATCGATCAAAATTTTGAATTCGTGGTTTTCAGTGCTTTTGTTAATTTCTGCGACCGTGAATATCATAGCACGGTACAATCCGACTGGTTGCTATATGTACAATCAGACGGGTTTACGAACATGATATTCACATTGATGTTCTGTGTTGCACTGATGTTATGGATGGATTTTCGTGATGGATAACCTTCTGTGCAATATTTGATGTACAGTTCAGATTCATTTGTATATTGATTATTGCAGGGCGAGCGTCCGACATGTAGACTGTCATTTCTGACACTTTGTATATTCTTTTATTGGGGCACGACTGGGCTGAGGTCGATGTCACCGTTGTATATATGTTTTCTTTTATGTAATAGGATTACCCCGTGGAGGAGTGCTCGAATAGCCGGGTACTAGAGGGCAACGAGCCTATATCTCATGGTGTTGAGACCGAGGAGGCCTTACTCTAGAATTGGCGGGCTATTCACCACACTCGTAGAGGGTATAGGCTGACCCACGGAGGAGTGCTCAAGTTACCGGATTTCGTAAAGTGCTGGGTGGCCCATTCACTTTGTTGATTGGGCTTGCTTCACTTCGGGGATTAGCGGGTAACTTTCCGCTCTCGTAAGGGTCGCACTGGCTATTCACACGACTGGGGAACGCCGCGTCTCATTTACGGCTCAAATGAAACGCGTGGCTCCTAAATTATCCGCTATTCCATATTGTTGTTCGCATACTTGTGATAATTTTTACCTTCCTGTGATGACTATTATCTGCCTGCGATGTTGATATATATTATATATATTTAGTGGATGCTTCTATATGTTTTGCGTCCGCGCTAGTCCTGCCTCTGCTCTGCCGTTAGTTAAGTAACCTAAAGGTGCATGACGGGACCCCGTGGCGAATGAGGCTGGCATATAAAAAGCATGTTATTTTGGTTGTTTCCTTTGTGGCTTGGAAACTTAAAATGATGGAAACATATTATCTGAATAATGCAAGTAAAATAAACCTAAATGATATTGTTGGAACCAACTTTAAAACACTAGATTTTCTTCAAAAGTTATAGACGTATTCTTTTGCTTTGCATATAGATATTCGGTTAGGAATATCACACACCTCATTCTATGAGGGAAGAGTCTTGATCCCTTCATTGGGAGTTCGCTCTTAAGCAAAAGTTTGTGTTACTGGTTTTAAAAAAGCGAAGCTTAAGCTACCCCATTTCAAAGCCACTCGAGTTCCTTCAACGATATCAAGTTCATTACGTTAAAGGTTTTTCGCCAAAAACCAGCCGTAGCCCTCCGTCATTTCAGACGGGTAGCACCTAGTATTCATGCTATATTTGTTGGCCTTCGTCAAGGTATAGTGTATGGTAGCTATGTGTTATTTTTCTGTTGCATGGATATGCAGTAATTTAGGACAGTCATACTGCCTTGTTGGCCTTCGTCAAGGGCAGGTACGGATGGGTTTAGATTAATCAGGACAATAACGGGTAAAACTTGACTTGCGACTTATGATTTATTGGCCTTCGTCAAGGTCATACGACGCTTGGGGCAAAAACTATATTGGAAGTTTCAAATATACGGGAAAATTGCCAGGCATGCGCATGCTTTCTGGAGTGTGGTGAGTTGAGTGGATTCCGTCAGGTTATCACATGATGATAGTTGGGTCCCGATTCCTACTGATGACTATGTTTTACTCCTCAGGAGATTTTTCACTTCACAATTAGCTAACCTATTAAGTGTCTAAAAAGTGTTAATGAGGTTACGTCTCTACGGAAATGGGGTTATTATTTGGGTCCGTTGATTGGTCTCTCAAAAAATAATATTACCGTAATGAAGAACGGCGTCGCATGAAGCTAGCCGGTGAGTACGGGTCGGTCCACAGGTATGTTGTGAATCTCCTAGTCGCGCTAACGAGTTAATTCCGATTGTGGTCGGACGGATTATTAAATCTAAAAACCTAAATTATCATATACTACGATTATCTAGATCTAGTCTTGCTAGGGTTAGGTTTAGGGATGGTTTGGAAATGCAAGTAAATCTCAACGCTTTCTATACCCAATTGAAGATCTAAGAGGAGTTATGGTAATTATAAATAAAGGGGATTAGATCCATTCGGGAAGGTGTTCCTTCCTCTAGGTTCTTGTCCTTCCTTTAGAGATCCTTACCCTAACCTCCATGGAAAACGCGCGCAACCGGGCTTTTATACTACGGTATCACTGCTACCTCGAGGGATAGGGTGCCGTAGGGCGCGGTGTGTGCGTGTATGCATGGAGTCCTATTGTAAATATGTGATGGGTAAGAAAGGGATGAGCGATCTCATCTCTCAAAAGCCTTCCCCAAAGCTAACTCTAAACAATTATCTACGGCAATAAATTAAATCTACCTAGGGCAAAGAATTGAAATCTAAACTAGAGCAATTAAATAAATCTACTTACAGATGGCTCTCTCCAAACATCAACGCAGGTTTGTCAGATCTGGATTCATGAATTGAAAAGAGGCACCGATGCTCTCTATAAAGAATTCTAAATTTATTATTAAAATAAGGCATAAGGTTTACAATGATTTAGAGTCCCTATTTATAGAAGATAGGAAACCCTAGGTTACATTTTGATCCGCATGTCTAAATTTACAAATTTGCCCTTAGGTTGACTAGTCAGCGCCGCCCATGAGTTATAGTAAAATAATATTCCATCGAACGCTCATGCCCGCCGCGGAACCGCGGCCGCAGCCAGGGTTTGGCCGCGGTTCCCGGTCAAACTGTGGTGTTGGCATCTGGTTTCTCTTGGGCTGGTTTATGGTGACCTTGGCTTCCTGTTTATATAGGTCTTTTCTCATATTGACTTCTGTTTATTCTCCAGATCTTCACAGTGTGTAGTGCAGTGGACTTTTAACCGTTCACTTTGAAATCCTGGACCTTGCATTGCCTTGTACTTTGTAAATTTTATCTTTGATGTAGGCTTGATCAAGAGTCTTCTGTTTGTTGGTCAAAGTCCACTTTTGCATCGTCTTTTCATCGTTTTCAATGTTTTCTGTCCAAGAACCTGTAGCCTGTAACATGTAGCAGACATGCGTCAAAAGAACCTGTTTATTTATAAAAAGAATAAGAATGGTGAATATAATAATGCAATATTATGGTGTGAACAAATATCCCCAAACTTATCTTTTGCTCGTCCTCGAGCAAACTTATTTTTTATTCACTACAAAAACCTAACCGCACTTTCGCAGGGAAACGCGATTGCACTGAGCTCGTGCAACAAGCCGTTAAATCTCTAGGTGTCCCTAGTAGGAGGAGTGTTGTCTCCTGAGGGTTTTCAGCGGATACTACCCACAAAATCCTATCAATTCGGCTTTTCGACTTTTGTTCTCCAATTAGGGCTTCTAACAAGGAATTTTATTATCTTCGACTCGTAAATTATCCACCCATATTCTTCACACTTCCTAATCATTTAACTTAAGATTATATATGTTCTGTAGACCTACTTAGCTTTCGGCATCTCTTAAGTTTTCTTTCTAGGGTTCCATCTCTACTTAGGAATTTTTATCAATTCTACTAAAGATACAAGTTCTATTCTTCACTCCTTTCTCTCATCTAAATCCCAATCACATATCCCCACGTGTGTGTAAATATCACCCCTACACTTGGAAATTCAAATCAAGCAATTATACTCTTGTCCGTTGTCCAAAGTACTTATTAGTTGGTGAATTTAAATGAATTTTGCTTACACATCCTTCATGCGACCGTTAATACTTCTTGAGGTACCAACAACCGATTACAAGATGTGTTTGCATATTAAAGCGTAATTCCTAGTATTGCAACACCCAAGGCTTTAGCAGTGACTCCTAAACCAGTTGGTCTAAGGCATTAGGTGATGACGCACCCTCGCTAAATATTTTTCTATTTTTGCAGCCTTAAGTAATCACAAAAACTAGTGTTCATTTTTTTTCTTTATTCACTTTTTTTTTCTTTTATTTTCTTCGTACTAAGGACTTTAGACAAGAGCATTTCAAGGTCTCTTCTACTATTCCAAGTTTCAAGGTGCGTGATTGTGCAAATTGTAGAGTATACATTTTCAGAATCTAGACTTAAGGTAGGAACTATTTTTCAAACTTATACTCTAATAAGAACATCAATATTTTTCCTTCGTTTCGACTTAGCCCAAGAAGTGAACCCAAAATTTGCCTATTTCTAAATAAACTACAAAGACATATACTTTCTACCGTTAAACTTTAAGGAAGGTTATTTTTAGGGTTTTTAATTCACTAAGTCTAAGATCTACTTGTTCCTAGCTAGTTAACATATCTGTCAAACTCTAGTCAAATAAGCCACAATTGAATACAATAATTTTTATAATTTTTGAAAATTTTCAATTTTTATGGGTTTTCAAATAAGTATGCAAATGCAAAAATATACATATGAATGCGAAGAAAGAAGACGTACCAAGCATACCTCCAAACTTAAACTTGACAGTGTCCTCACTGTCATGCTACACCAAGAGGGTCAAAATTTTCGGCACTCCCCTGTTTATTTATTTATAAAAAAATTTATATTTTTTTAATGTTTTGAATTTTTTATTTTATTTTTTAATAGAAAAAGAAAACAAAAAATATATGTACATATATACAACAAGGTTCCCCCCAAACTTAAGCTTGGCCTTACACAAGCCAAAGGTTACCACCAACCATTCAAAAATCTTATCGTGGTAATGGTCGAGTTGGTGAAAGAATGGAGTAGAAAGAAAAGAGATGAGAATCACACGAGACCGTGTGGAGGTAGAAACGGGATACGGTCTCGGTGGGGGAGAAGAATGGCGGAAAAGAGAAAGAAGTAGAGTACGATCTTGAGGGTGTAAATCGAGTGAATAAATTAGCGCAATTTGTGATGACTGATTTGTTAAAAGCGATTGTGCTAACCTATCAACCCGTCGAGAAATGGGGTCAAATCCCTCAAGATTCGCAAGAAAGCATGGGTACGCCGAACTTGGTGTTGGAGATGAAAGCGTAACGGTCACTTGCACGGTCGGAACAATAGGAAGGACGAAAGGAAGTGAATTAGGGATAGTCTCATTCTCACCGTAGTAAACTGTCTCGAACTTAAAAGATTCCATCAATAGTTCAAAACTACTGTAATCAACCGAGTCTGATGGTTCAACTAACTCATCTGAAAATGTAAAGGACTCAAACTCGGGCGGTGAGTCATCAATATCATCCGAAAAAGTGAACACTCGTAAGTGTTATCAGCTGTGAGAACTGTGTCAGATTCAAAGGAAAAAATTTCAAGCTCACAGTCTTCAAGCGTGGTCGGAACGATGGAAAGGAGGGAGGGTGATTTGGTTAAACGTTCAAGAAGATGAATTGGAAAATCCGACACATCAAAGAAAAATGGTTCAACCTCAATATGATCCTCAAAACTCTCCTCAATACTAGCCTTATAATTCTCCTCAAAATTCAACTCATCCATGCCATTATCATCAAAATCAAGACGCATATGAGATTCGGGAGAAACATTTAATAACTCGGGATGATGATTTGAACATAAAATTTCAATTAAATCGACAGGTTCATCATCCGAAATATTCCTGGCGTCTATATCCTTAATCAAGTGAAAATCAATGTTTTCTGACACTTCATCAAAAGCATGGATATTTATCGATTTAGGTTCTAGAGTGGAGGTGTAAAGATCGAAAGGATTACGTATGGTTTCACTCGAAAGGGGTTCTTCACAATCTGGCAAATCAAGCACTACAAAATCACACAACTCATTATTTTGGACACATGTTTGAAAATTGGAGTTGTTGGCTTCAATTGGGTATGGGTAGGTTTGATTTGGAAATCCTCTCACATTCTCACTCTTTCCAACCGCCTCCTTATACATTGAAAAATTTGAAGCAAGTGGGAAACTAGCTACCGGTTCAGCAGGTTGCATAAGGGCGGCCACAGACGCTTCCACATTCCTAGTCGTTTTGTTTGTTGCTAAGATATAAGCCTCCAACGACTCTTCCAAACTAGACTTGGGTTGTGAGGGGGTTTCGGTAAAAGATTCGAAATTGTTTGGATATGTGAAACTCCCTAATGGCTGTGTAGAAACAGTGTCTAGTGAAGGTGGGAAAGTCGGGTAGGACTGGTAGGAAGTGGGTGGTTGGACAGGGGTAGGGTCAACATGTAGATAAAAAGGTGAATAATCGTGCGGATCCCTAAAACTAGATGAGTGGAAAGGGGTGAAAGATCGGCTGCGAGATTGAGCAATATGCTCAGCAATGGACATCGGCTTAGGAGTGACAGAAGGATTTGAAAAAGTGGTATCAACATATGGAGGTGGTAAAGGTTGACTTGGTTGACACAAAGTGGGTTGAAAAGTCAAACTGTTTCTCCTAGACGCCTCTATTTGATCTTTCAAAGATATTTTAGGCAAGGAAGGATCGTCTTTAAATTGACCGAATAAATTGACGTACGACGAAAAATTAGGTTCGGGATACCAAAGTTCGGCAAGTGATTTATTATGTGGGGTACCCATGTTAGAAGAAAGGGGAAAGAAAGAAAGTTGTTGTGGTGCAAGGATTTATTTGCGGCAAAAGTTTTGCAAGTTTTCTAATAAAAATTCTTCATTTTTCTTTTTATAATTATTTGATTTGTTGCAAAAAGATTTTCGAGAAAATATATGCAACAGAAAAGATTACATGCAATCAATTTCTATTTTAAGCGAGGGCCCATAAATCCTGCACAAGACTTGTTATTTGGAAAGAGCAAGATTTTTCAAGCGCACATAATTTTGCAGGGATTTTTCAGAAAATTTATTAAGAGTTACAGAGGAGGAACCGAGAGAAGCTTACAGAGCAAAGTTGGTCAGAGGAAATAACCAAGGCGACGCCTTTCCGCGGCATAAGAGCTTTATCACCGCGGTTCCGCGGCTCTCTGGACGGCACGGATCCCCAAAAAAATTTCAAGCTCTGATGTGACCAAACGGCCGCGTTTCCGCGGTCTGATATGGGTATACGCGGCGGAAGCGCGGTGCGATGGAGGGCTCAGATCTCTGGAAAAATTCTGCTGCTCTGATTTCGAAGTCCCCTTCTGTTTTGATATTTTGTTTTCTGTTTCTCTTTCTGTAAATTTCCAGATCCGAGTTTGTATATCCTGCAAAATTCAAACAACAAAGTATCCCTTCCAAAAATAACAGATGAAATATTTATATATATATATATATATATATATTTTTTTTTTCCAGATTTTTATGATTTTTTAATTTTATTAAGATTAACCCGAAATTGCAAAAAGAAAATTTTACGCCATCCTCGGCAACGGCGCCATTTGATTGGTCTCTCAAAAAATTAATATTACCGCAATCAAGAACGGCGTCGCATGAAGCTAGCCGGTGAGTACGGGTCGGTCCACAGGGATGTTGTGAATCTCCTAGTCGCGCTAACGAGTTAATTCCGATTGTGGTCGGACGGATTATTAAATCTAAAAACCTAAATTATCCTATACTACGATTATCTAGATCTAGTCTTGCTAGGGTTAGGTTTAGGGATGGTTTGGAAATGCAAGTAAATCTCAACGCTTTCTATACCCAATTGAAGATCTAAGAGGAGTTATGGTAATTATCAATAAAAGGGATTAGATCCACCTCTAGGTTCTTGTCCTTCCTTTAGAGATCCTTACCCTAACCTCCATGGAAAACGCGCTCAACCGGGCTTTTATACTACGGTATCACCGCTACCTCGAGGGATAGGGTGCCGTAGGGCGCGGTGTGTGCGTGTATGCATGGAGTCCTATTGTAAATATATGATGGGTAAGAAAGGGATGAGAGATCTCATCTCTCAAAAGCCTTCCCCAAAGCTAACTCTAAACAATTATCTACGGCAATAAATTAAATCTACCTAGGGCAAAGAATTGAAATCTAAACTAGAGCAATTAAATAAATCTACTTACAGATGGCTCTATCCAAACATCAACACAGGTTTGTCAGATCTGGATTCATGAATTGAAAAGAGGCACTGATGCTCTCCATAAAGAATTCTGAATTTATTATTAAAAGGAGGCATAAGGTTTAAAATGATTTAGAGTCCCTATTTATAGAAGATAGGAAACCCTAGGTTATATTTTGATCCGCATGTCTAAATTTACAAATTTTCACTTAGGTTGACTAGTCAGCGCCGCCCATGAGTTATGGTAAAATAATATTCCATCGAACGCTCATGCCCGCCGCGGAACCGCGGCCGCAGCCAGGGTTTGGCCGCGGTTCCCCAGTCAAACTGTGGTGTTGGCATCTGGTTTCTCTTGGGCTGGTTTATGGTGACCTTGGCTTCCTGTTTATATAGGTCTTTTCTCATATTGACTTCTGTTTATTCTCCAAATCTTCACAGTGTGTAGTGCAGTGAACTTTTAACCGTTCGCTTTGAAATCCTGGACCTTGCATTGCCTTATGCTTTGTAAATTTTATCTTTGATGTAGGCTTGATCAAGAGTCTTCTGTTTGTTGGTCAAAGTCCACTTTTGCATCGTCTTTTCATCGTCTTCACTGTTTTTTGTCCAAGAACCTGTAACCTGTAACATGTAGCAGACATGCGTCAAAAGCACCTGTTTATTTATAAAAAGAATAAGAATGGGGAATATAATAATGCAATATTATGGTGTGAACATCCGTGCAAAAGCACGGGGGACCTCCCTCGGAGTACCAACACTGTCATACCTGAATGGTTAGCGAACTTGTAAAAATGTAAATGATCCCGACTAGTTCTCCTTTTAGGGTTTGAAGGTGAATTCGAGAAAACGGTGGGAGTTATCATGATCAGATAAAATGATAACCAAACTGATCTTGATAAAGTGCACGTTGAGTATTTCTTTTCTCTCTCTCTGGTACAGTGACCCATGACTTATCTTAAAAACTCATGAACCAAGTTAGACGAACCTTTTTACACCCTTGAGTTTTGGCTTGTCTTGATTCGTGACAAAGTCATATATATCCCTGCCACTCCTACTCTACCCTTTGCATTTCTTCAGAACACGTCATATCACTACGATGATCTATATTACTTGGAACGACCATTGTATAGTTACATACGATCTCGAAGAAGTTATTTCAGTTGAGGATGGCCAGAGGTTCTGAAGAAATAGAATAGCATTATTTGGTTGTTTCTTCCCTTTACCTTCTCCATGTTGCGAAAGCTCTTTACATTAAGAGAGTACACCCATTACGCTTATTGGATAGTCTTCTTCCAAACCTTAGGCTGGTGCCGAAAGGTAGGTGTAGCGACTCTGAAATCTTTGTACAGAAATTTTTCTGTTAATATACAAGAAAAGAGTATTACAGGCTGATTTTGAGTTATAAGTCACTTTTGTTAAATAAAAGAAAGAAGCAACTTGTAGCTCCCTGGTAAAGCCTTTGCACTGCTGTGATGTAGCCTGTGTGTTCGATTCCCACCAGACACAATTTTTTTCTGATTTTTCTATTTAACTTTTTGGAAACCCAAAAGGTTTCACGTACAATACACGGGGAAATGAAAAGTTCAGAAAAATCAAACATGTGGAAAATGGTGTAAATACAGAGTTGATATGGTGGCACGAAACTTGAGGCAAGAAAGCCAAGATCGACCGACGGATATTGCAATTGGGCCAGTGGGGACAGTCGGATCGAGTCCAAAGTGATCCGTGCTTTGCACACTCGTCTCTTCAACTCCCCTCAACTCTTCTGCACTGTTTGATTTCCCTGCAATCAAACAGAGACCTTTCAATTCACCAATTAATATCGTTTTAATGCTTTTTAATACACATTATTAATTCCAAAACCCTAATTCTCCATTATAAATACCACCCCAAACCCCAGCTCTTCACCATTCTGAAAATTCTAGCAAAAACTCTTTCAAAAGTTTCTAAGTGCAAGTGGAGTTAGCAAGCAAGTTTCTTCCGTCGAAAATCGAAACCGATTCCAAAGTTCCCGCGAAGCCACGAAGCCGCTCTCTTCTTCCTAATACTTTCTTTGAGTTTTTCAAACCGTAAGTCCTTCCCAAACTCTCTTTCTCTTCATTAAAATTCAATTTTAAACCTTATATCGGTAAGTGGAGTTATTACCGATATCTTTTTTCTAAATCCTAGAAACTCCCTTTTTCTTTATATATTGTTCAAACTATTTTTTTCACATTACTTGTAACCTTAAATATCAATGTTTAGAATCAAATTTAACCAAGAATCTCATGTGAAACAACCATAATTAAACTTTTTCATTAAAATACCTTGAACTTTAATATTACTCTTTTCGTTTTCATTAAAACTAAACCTTTAGGAAAAACTTCACGGGGTAACGACCTACCCCACACATACACTTTGGTTCATAGCACGATATTTCTTTGTATGTATTTTGTCCAGAAGAATGATCTTACAATAAAATACCACATACTTTAAAACCGAATTTCTTTTAAAACGGTATTTCCTATTCCTTTGCAATTATGCATCTACAACTCTCGTTAGGAGACCCGCTAATGGATGGTGCAGATTATCGCACATCCCGGGGATAGTAGAACGAGATGCAGCACTTCTCACGGAGTATTCGATCTTGAAAGGATATAAATACGGTTTTTAAAAAAAACGAATTTTCTAAATAAAACTAATTTTTCTAAAAATTAAGAAATTATAAAAAATTATAAATCCATATTTTCATTATATTATGAAACTATATTTTTATAAAAATGAAAGATTAAAAAATGTCAATAAAATATTATCAAGTTACTAAAAAAACTAGTTTTCACTAAAATACCATAAACTTTTGAAAGCTAAGTATTTATCATGAAAATACCACAATAATCAAAACACATGCTCATAAAAACCCCAAGTAATACAAACCACTTGTTCCCTCATAAAATACAAGGAAAAACCCCAATGGGGCATCACGTGCGCACACGAGATCGGGGGTCGCATGCCGACACGTGATGGCTTCCTGGTCTCTGAAATGATAAGAGTTGAATCCTAATCTATGGGGTCACGTACCCGCACGTGATGGGCCTTTAAACCCACTGAAAATAATTAAATGTAATAAAACAGTAAGGAAAAGCCCCAATGGGGTATCACGTGCTGACACGTGACTAAGGGTCACATGCTGACACGTGATAAGTTCCTGAGTTCTTCGAAATAATAGAATTGAATTCTAATTAAATGATCAATCTGTGGGGTCACGTGCTAACACGTGATAAGCTCTTAAACCTTCTGAACTAATAGAATTAAATTCTAATTAAGGAAAATCAAAAACCCTAATATTTCCTTAGATCTTTCCAAACAAAATAGATTGTGCTCTGTAAAGTGGGGCACCGTTGAATTAAAAATCCAATGGTGATTAAAAATCACCAATTTATAGAAAGATTCTATACGAGGAAAGATTTTCCTGAAATTTACCAAGAATAACAGACAGAATATCTTTTGGATTATAAATCCAGTGGTGAATAAAATTCACTGATTGATCTAAAAGATCATGTTGGTTACAAAATCAATTAAAATCTTTCAATGAAAGATTGACTAAACAGACTGATTCTTTTATTTCTCCTATAAATAGGAGCCAAGAAGAGAAGAGCGGAGGAATATATACAACAACAGAGAGAGAGAAAAAAAGATAATTTAATTCTCTAGAGAGAAAAGAAGGTTTCTTGAGAAAACAAAGAAATCCTAGGTGAGAGATCATCCTATAAACTCCCATAAAAGAAAAGGAGAATTTAATTCTCAAATTAAGAGTTTAACTCTTCTGAATAAGAACTTAGTTCTTCCTTTGGTTGAAGGTCTGCAGAAACAGATCTCCCCACAAGTTGAGAATTTAATTCTCATCGGAGAGATTCTGCCATGCAGATCTAAAACCAAAAAGAAGACCTATGTTCAGAGAATTATATTCTCTCACAAAGAACATGGGAATTTAATTCCTCCAACAAGATTAGGGTTTAACCCTATAAAAGAATTTAATTCTTCCAAATACTTAAGGAATTTAATTCCTCCAAATATTTAGGAATTTAATTCCTCCAACAGAGACAGAATTTAACTCTTAAAACAAGAACTTGGTTCTTCTTCATGGTTGAAGATCTGCAGAAGCAGATCTCCCCATAAATTGAGAATTTAATTCTCATCAGGGAGATTCTGCCATGCAGATCCAAAACTTAGAGGGAGAGTTGGATTTAAAGAATTTAATTCTTCCAAACATATAGGAATTTAATTCTTCTAAATAAAATTATGGTTTAACCCTACAAAGAATTTAATTCTTAAATAAAGGACTTAAAAACTCTCAATGCACGTAAATAAGTCATTATCAAACTTGATCACGTGGCAACACGTGACTCCCCTTCTCAGTGATCAAAAGAGAACGAATGAGATTGGGTCACGTGCTCCCACGTGACCCTTGGATAAATCCCTCAAAATAAAGAGAACATAGCCAAGTCAGAACAGACTTTGGGCTCCCTCACGTGTCCCCATGTGACCCCTAGCAAATCCCTTTAATATCCAGTGCATGGATACCCATCACGTGCCCATACGTGATAGCCGTGAAGACTTAAGTGTTTAACACTTATTTGAATATTCTGAGAATAAAATAAAGGAAGCTTACCCCAATCCTAGGACGCCTCATATGTCCTCACATGAGCGCTTCATCTTTTTAGTGTTTAACACTATTTTAAGCATTTCATCCCTAGTGTTTAACACTACTTTAAATGCATCACGTGGGAACACGTGATCGCCAAATATGTGCTAGTGTTTAACACTATTTTCAAACCAATCTTAGCCTAAATTGGTCAAGTCTTCCAGAGGCAAGACTCCCCTTTTTACTGAGCCTCAAATACACTCTTGCCTTCCAAGATTGATCATCTCATATGGTATATGAGTGCTCAGCACTCAATAAAAGACAAAATACGGCCAGAACCCAGATTCATGTTTAGCATTGCTAAATAATGGGGGGCTGAACCCAGACAAATGTTCAACAGTTCCTACAAAGGTCCAATATTTCAAACTTAATTGGACTTAGCCCAACTTGGCCATAAGTCCTCAATTCAGATATAACTGAGCCTATGTGCTCATAATCTAATTAATTAATCTTAGTCCCAAATTGGACTAGAGATTTCCCAATCAACTTTGGTTCAAGGGTACATCTCTTCACTCCTTTGATATTTGTCCTTGTAATCTTCAACATCTTCAGAGAGGTGACGGGTCTCGATAACCAATCATCCCATGGACTGTGGGGTCCTTAAGCCCATGGACTATGATGTCCTTAATCTTGGACTGTGGGGTCCTTAAATCCATGGACTATGATGTCCTTAACCTTGGACCGTAATGTCCTTAAACTAATTATGGAACGCAAAGTCCCTAAACTAAACAATAGAGTCCAAACGCTCTTTTGTTGGATCTAAACGATCCCGTTAAGTTGATCTTAGTCTGAAATTAGACTAACGTATCCTTAACATACGTTTAAGTTGATCTTAGTCTCAAATGAGACTAACGTATCCTTAAACCCAACCCCAAACCAAAATCTAAGAAAATACGGATTTGGACTAATCCACTCCCTACGGGGCGACAACATAAATTAGTCTCTGTATACAATCCACAGGCAACCAAAAACAAAACAAATACCCACGACACGAAGTGACCATCTGGAGAAGGAGAAAGTGGTTACCGCGATGCGGTAGCGTAATTAACTCCAGGGTCTTGCGCATGCAGGGAAGAGCATCCTAACAATAAAAAAAACCTCAAATGAGAGGGAATCTGACGAAGTCTGCTACATCGGCCACATCCGTCTAAATCTTCGATATACGGTGCCATAAATCAACTTGGCATCTTCGGAGAGGTGGACAGATAGCACCAACTAGCATCTGCCCCTAAATTCAGGCAAGACGGACCTACGCGGTCGCGTCACCGTGTTCGGAGGAGAACAGATTCTGGCACGCCCGGTGGGACCTTTTCCTTTTTCTGCTCCACACTTCGTGTGTTGTGGACATCTCCTTCGACTAAGACAGAGGAAGTTGACTGTCACTTTCGAGCTGCTTCGGAAATATGGGTGTTTTGGCTCGCAATTTCGCGAACGAATCGCGGTTTGACATAGTTGCTCCTGGATTCGAGGTACTAAGATTTGGTGTCTTGCTTCATGCAGAAAACAGAAGATCAATGGCTTCAAACTGCACTAACTGCAACTGCAATTCTCACTCCGTCTCGTCCGGAGGAGTGACTTACGGGCCCCAAGCGGCGTCCATCTTCCCTATGCTGGTGGAACACGTGACTCAGGCCACCACTGGATTGTTCTTCGGGACCATGCTCCCGCCAACGAGCTTCAGTGCCCCTGTACCATTGCAAGAAGTTCAAAAGAAGTCAGTTTTTGATCAGCTTACCACTACTGCAGCCCTTCTTAACGGGTCGCCCAAATCAAGCGCCTCGGTTTTCAGCAGACTGGGCCAAAGCTCCAACGGGCCCGTGAAGAAGCCCGCAATACCAGAAGGCGTTACCCCGAAGTGGATAGCCATTCCCACTCTTGAAGTCACCAAGGCGGCTTCTCCGGCTAAAAGGTCGGTCTTCACAAGATTGGCCGTTTCAGCTCCCGCTCCGGGTGAAGTAACCAAAGTCGTTTCCCCCGCACGAAAATCAGCCTTTTCAAGATTGGCTATTCCCTCTCAGCGAGCATCTGTCTTTGACAGGCTGGCGCCAACAGCAGACTCTCATCAGAATAGGGGGCTTAAAAAAGCTGATCCAACAGCGGAGGTGATCTCGGCCGCACGACATGCTAGACGTCGCCACTGGCACCGAGCAAGGAAAGCTGGGGGCAATTCCCCTTCTGGACTGACTCCGCCAGCTCCAATGGTGGAAGTTAATGTTGCTGTTCCAACTGGGAACAATTTTGAACTACTTAACAGGGTGTACAGGAACTCGCCAACTGCTGTGCTGAAAAGATCTCCTCCACCTATGGAGAATGCCCAAAAAGAGAAGCTGGAACAGCCCCCTCAACGGCTGTCCTCTAAAATTTATAAGGTATGGCGTCAAGTCCAAGACTCGGTGATTGATCAAGATTATCCCCGCCGACAGAAAAAGATAAAAGTTCAGCGAGAAGATGACCATCATGTCAAGCCACAGAAGGCGACAGCTGCTTGGGTGCCCACTGCAATGGCCCCCTCAACTTCGACCGCCCACAAGAGGAGAAGGCTGGGAAAAATCCTTGCGTCTGCGACGAATCGCAAGACCACTAAACCCAAACGTCCTAAGGCTGGGGCATGGTGGTACACACCATCTATATGGAATCCGGAAAAGAGGATAGCCCTATCTCCACAGGTCATCGACCGCTTACGCGACCAGTGACTAAGGCTCAGGAGCAACAACAACAAAAGCTCCAAGAAATATTAACAGCTATGGCCGCACTTACGGGACCGAAAGCAAGCCCGGAGACATCCTTGGAGCAGCGCCGTGAGCAGGAAACTGATGCTGAATTCCTTCGGAGAATGCTTGAGAAGAAGGACAAAGAGGCCGCAGAATAAGCGGCCAATATAAAACAAATGGCCCTTCTATTCCAAGATATGGTGGGTATGAAGATCCAGTCAGACCCTCCAGCCGAAGACCCTCCAGTAATAATTGAAGATGATAGAGGAGAGACATTAAATCCTCTGTCGGCTCTGTCGGCAGCCAAGGAGGAGACCATCTCAAAAGCCGCCCTGGATGATTACATTGCTCAGCAGATACGAGTTCATCAGGCGAATGAAGCGGCTGGGCAAATTGTTAAAACTGGACGACCCTATCCGGGTTGGTATGACCAAATAAAGTACCCGCCGGAATACACGATCCCCAAATTCCACGTATATAAAGGGATGAGAAATCCGTATCAGCACGTCGCTCAATTCAGAGCCTTATGCGGCAACACCGGAGGTGATGATAAGCTACTGCTTCGCCAATTCGTTGGCAGCTTGTCGGAGAGAGCATTCGAGTGGTATTTGAACTCCCAAATGACTCCGTTAAGATATTTACATAGATGGAGTTGCTATTCACCCAGCGTTTCGTGAGTGCTAGCGAACGCATCCCAATCACGGCATTGATCAATGTCAGGGTGAAGCCTGGAGAAACATGGGTTCAGTATGCAATACGGTGGCGGAATCTATGGTCGAAGTGCGAGCAGCGCATTGAAGAAGCGCCTGCGGTAGGCATGTTTGTGGGTACTCTTGATCTTCAGGCTACCATTTCACAATTCATAATGTTTTTCAAACCGACTACTTTCCAGGCCTTGATTGACAAACTGGCCCAAATGGACCAGATGGGTCATAGACCTTCCTCTTCGAAGTCGAAGCCTCTAAGCGAAAAAGGAAAAGAGAAAGCGACCTTCGTCGCCAATGCTCAACAGCAGCCCAGTGGCCCAAAACTAACTGATCGCCTAGACAAGAGACGGCGATTCTTTAATGAGAAAATGAAGTGCCCTTATTCGTTTCCCCGGGATAAAACAAAGAGATTGTTCGAGCTGGTGGTGCGCAACAGGCTTATTAATTTGCCAAGTCTAAAACGCTCATTGCAACCCGGTGAGGCTAATAATCCCAATTATTGCCCCTATCACCAAGCGATAGGCCATCCAATCGAAGATTGCTTCATCTTCAAAGGCTGGATTGAAGACCAATACCAACAGGGCAAATTCGCATTATCCGAGAATTGGAAAGTAAGCCTGCCTCAACCGCATGCTCTTAAAAGGGGGGACACACTGGGGGCATCATGCTCTTTTGTCGAAGAAGCTCTATGGGAGGTCGCTCTTTCAGCCAAAATAAAAAGAATGCTGAATGATCTCCAAACATGCCCGGCGATCAGATGGAAAAGTACGTTGGAACCCGAAGTCATCAAGGGAATGCTAAAGTCGCGCCCGACGCCAAAAATTGGTAGCGATAATCAAAACGCTCATACCCAGTCGTCAAAGTCTTCGAAGAAAAAGAAGAAAACCAAAAAGCCCATGAAGCCCGATAACAAGCGCACGGACCTGTAAAAGCATATTGACGCGGTGGAGGAATATAACCAGAAGGCGCGGACCCCAGTCACACTCCAAGAATTTCTCAGCCACGTCCTTCAGGATGAAGATGATGACAATAGAGAAGACTCGTCGGATGAACCTGAGGATCATATGGCAAGCTGCCATATGATCTCTCACTCGTTAATAAACGGTGAAGAATCTCCTAACGCAAAAAAACTGAGGGCAGATCCTGAGCCGGAACTTCTAGGACCGCCAGACGAGATAATTGATGCATTCCTGAACGAAGCATTTCTGAAAAGTAAGGCTGATCGAAAGCGCGAAATGGTCATATTTGGAAAAGTCAAACGTCGGCGACTGGATGAAAGGGTTGAAGCGCCCCAACCAGACCGAGGCAGGCCTGCGACAGACAAGAGCAAGCTTAAAATGAAGAAAAAGTTCGCCAAACCCATATCAATGGGAATGGAGCTGCCGCCCTCCGAAAGAAATACTTCTGATGAGATACACCTTAACGAAGAAGATATGCAACCTAATTATTGTTTATATCATCGAAGGATTGTGCACCCTACTGAAGAATGCAACGCCTTTAAAAATTAGTGGCAAGGATATGTCGCTCACAGGCAGCATTTCAAGAGGATGAAGCGTGAAGCTCGTCGACAGCGGAAAAATGCGACAGACGAACATAGAAAAGCTGCCAGCAACTGTCACATGGTTGATTGCAGGAGATCGCAAGTTCTCACCTTCGGGAGTGATTCTGAATAAGAAATGGCTCTTAGCCCTCTCTTCAAAGAATCCATCTCAGGAAAAGAGGAAGAACCGAAGAGCTGCGAGAACATTCAGCTGCGCAATCGCACATTGCCTGAAAAGAATCTTGAACCCGTAAACAGGGGGTCGACCAAAAAAGATAAGGGAAAAGAAAAGGTCCCTAAGAATATCGCCCTCGATGACCAAGCCGTCGAAGAACTGACAGCCAAGGATCCGCCAAGAAAAATAAGGTGGATTACAATGTTCTGGCACACCTGAGAATGATACCCTCGCAGCTAAGCATTCTTGATGCCCTTCTACTATCCAAAGAGGCAAGAGATTCTTTGATCAAGGCACTACAAGTGCCCGAGCAGTTCCAAGCTTTCCTCGCCGAAGAAAAGATGAAGGACGAGCTGGAAGAAGTACACACAGCCGATATCACCTTCGGCGTTGAAGATCTCCTCCTCGGGACGTGCGAGCATAACCGTCCCTTTTATGTCTCTGGATACTGTCATGATATTAAGATATACAAGATCCTGATTGACAATGGGTCCTCCATTAATCTCCTCAATTTAAGAGTGTTGAAGGAAATCTGCATGAGCGTTCAGCACCTCGCTCGTGATAAAATCACCATCTCCGAGTTTGACTCCCTGTCATCACGGACGATCGGGTCTGTAATATTGACACTACGCTTTGGGCTGCTCGTCGCGGACATCAAGTTTCATGTCATTGACGCCAAGACTTGCTACAACGCTTTGCTCGGCAGGCCTTAGATACACGAGTACAACATCATCCCTTCTACACAACATCAGAGTATGAAGTATTTCAAGGATGGTCTCAAGTATACTGTGACAGGGGAACTAAACCCATTCTCCGTGAATGAAGTCCGAAAGTACGAAGACGCAAAATACTTCTTACCTGATTTCGAAGACACGGAAAGATGCCACAAACCGAAGAACAAAGCTATCACCACCATTCCGGTCTTCGGGAGTGATACCGAGGAGGAAGAAGAAATAGTCTATTCAGAGCCGCCCCAATGCAACAAGCCGGGACCGTCCACCTCTACATTGATCTTCGGCAGCGACTCGGAAGATGAGATCAATGCCGTATTTTCTGTTCGGCCATCAATACAAGCCTCCACTGGCAATGATCGGAGTTTGCAAATCGCCATGGTTCCGCAAAAGCATTACAAAAAGCTCGACGCACTTGATACCTATGGTGTGCAGGAACTGCAGACATTCTACGTACCTCCTAGGCAGAGAGATGAAAAAGTGATCCTCTTTTATCAATCCATGGAAACTAAAGTGGAGAAAGAAATTTGGCATGGCGCCGATTCGACACTTGACAGACTCCAGCCCATCCGACTGCTCAGGTACTACACAGAAAGATTGAAGAGGCTGTTGAGGCGTCAAGGCGTACCCCTTAAGCAAACCACGCGACAAGCTCAGTTCTACAACAGGATCTGGAGCGTCCCTGCTGTTGGATATAGTGCCCTCAAAGTTAATTATTGGATCGCAGGTACGTGATTGCAATGATTGAGGAGGACCTATACCGGTAGTGCAGTCTTACTCGAGATGATAGTATGCTATCTGGTTTGTCTTTATCAGTCGTGTATAGGTTCAGGTGACTGATCACTGTTACACGTTTGCTAGAGCCCTTAGGATCTTGCTTTACTACCAACAGTATGATGACGATCATATACGTGAGAGTTGGGTAGTCTATAAGCACATCCTTAATAGTGGTCCCTAGTCGTGGGAGTTTCGAGACAGGGCATCGATACTCCGGAGTAGACTAGTGTATACAGTCGAGACCCCGACGAGGGGCGGTGGCCGGTCTCACAAGCCACTGGTGTCAGTTGGATCACCTAAGATGTATACAGGTGCTCATTGGGTTATGAGTACACCGGACATGACTCGCCGGGAACCTGGTAGTTGGTATTATACCTAGCGTCAGATAGCAGTTCCCTGGTAACATGTGTAAAGGTTAGTTCATCGCCCTGAGGTCGTCATTTGTCTCGTGTGCGTTCCCACTGTGCTTTGATTTCTACCCTACCACGGCTCAAAAGAGTCGTGCAAACAGGTATTTTTTGGGTACAGTCCCGAGCCACATGGAGGCAAGTGAGCGGATCGGCAGCGGATTCGTCTCTCCCGGTATTGGGGGTGAGATCGCGCTGTGTCTAGGAAAGCCATTACACCAAGTCCTTGGCCAAGGCAGGTGAGAATTACTGGTAGGTACTCCAGTAGTTTCTCAGGGTGTTCAGGGCTTGTCTCCGACACGACTTATACGGCTATTGGGGGTCTGACGTTACCAGCCCCCTAGGCCGGATATGTGATACTCATAGACGAACGGACCGGACTGTATGTATATTGTCACTGTTAGGCTCAGTAGGGTTCCAGGATGAGTTCGCTCATCGGCTTTCTTGAGATCAGTACATAGGCAGCCGTTACGCACAGCTAGTGCCGCTGACGGCTTGTGGTTAAACCCACTGCCAGGGTACTGATGAGTCATTAGACTCCCCCACAGATAGTTTCCTAAGTTCGGGCGAAACGTTGTAGAGGCCGTATGGTTTTATGGCAGGGTTCGGAAAATACACGTGCGTTTACGCACGTGTCATATTTCGGGCAGATAATACTGGTGGGCTTTGGTTTAAGCCGGATCCGAGTATTATACTGTGTAGATATAATATCTTTGTCTCAGTTGCATTTGTATTCGGTCGTAATACAAATGCGGGTATGTTTATACTGTTATGGGGTTATCCTGAAATTCGTTTCGGGATCGCTTTTCGAAGTTGGCAGTTTTCTATCACCCGCTTTAACATTCGGTTAAATGCGGATTTATCTTTTCTTGAGAGTGAGTCATGAGTGTGGAAGATTCTAGAAGGTTATTGAATTGGTGACTAGGTTTTGATTCATTGTATGCATTAATTGAATGGATGACTAGGTTTAAGAGTCACCATTTTGCATTAAATGTATTTTGTGAGTCATTCTTTTCATTAATGAGTTATGATAAGTATCATTGTTTATGGTTACCCTCCCCCCTCCTACACTCACCTCCCTCCTCATGATATAGTGGCCGGCCATTTCTTTTGGTGGGCTAAGTTGTTATGGAAAAAAGATTATGATAATTTGCTTCATGAAATTTCATATGTTGATTTATCATTTCCCGATTAAAAAGGCAACTTCATTAACCGTTCATCCATGTCTTTGGATGAAGCGAGACAAAGTATTCTACTCGTTCTCTACATCAATCTTGGACATGTCGGCTAGCAAACTTCATGTCTGAGTTGCCTCGGTTCAGAGGCAGGAGCCCGTTTAAAGATCCGTAGATGTGGTGCCACCTCGACGAGGAGCCAGGAGATCGGACCAGCCGCAACGGAGCGTGGGATGATGGCTAAAGAACGAAGGACTCGGATCGTTCGGTATAGCTTTTCTACCCACTTTGTAGTTTGTTAGTTTAGCGTTAATGGCAGATCCGGGTTATAGTATACGATAGCGCCAGTTATAAAAGTTTTTGTTCCGCATTTGGCGTCAGATTGACGGCCGGGGCACTACCGTAGAGCTTCTGGTGTTGGTACAGGGGTATCAGTTTAAGAGATCTTTCTCTGATTGATTTGGGGATGCCTCCCCACCGTTGGATCTTTGATCCAGGGGCTTCTGTTTTGCAGAAAATAATCTTCTTGTTTTAATAAGATTGAGAAATCTTTCCATAACAGAATTTTAATTCTGATTTATTAATGATTTATCATTATTAGATCTTTTGATCCAACGGTGGGGAATTCTTAATTCCAGCGCTGGCGCACCTTGCGCTGGCGCACCTTGCGCGAGCGCACTTACGTTTGACATGTGGCGCGCAGCGCAGAGCGCGGCGCAGTCTGCACCCGTGTTTGACACGTGGCACGCAGCGCGCCTAGCGCTAGATCTGAAATGTTGCTTCAACAGAGGTGTCTTTTCACCTTCCTTTTAAGTCAAACTTGTATTCCCCATAACTTTCATTTCCCAAGTCTTGGAAATAGCTCCACTGTGCACAAAATTTTTTGTGCCTAGTCTTTATAACTCGAAACAAAGCTTATTTCTTTTCTCATCTCCAAAGAACCCTCTCAATTATGGCTTGTAACCGCCCACATGCTCGTCGACAACCATGGGAAGTGCCCCTCCAGGACATTGTTCCTCGTTTTGCTGTGCGCTTGGTGGATCCTTCTCTTACGGATGACCAATGAGACGCAGCGCTGTACGAGCTCTTGACTCGTGTGGGGTCTCCTCTCCCCCTACATTCTATTTGGATTCGGATGATCCTTACGTCTGTGCTCACTGATATTCCCCCTCCTCCAGCAGAGATGTTCTTGGCAATGCTCAATGCTGCTGAAAACAAGATCGAGTGCTTCTTCGAGGCGCATTTGATCACTAAAGCCCTGAAGGATTGCTCTGTCCACTTGCTGAGCCAGATACGGGCTCGTCGGGTCATTATCACCACTCTCTCTTGGGAGTGCGGCATTGATCGATGGATGGCTACTCCTCGAGAGGATTGCCGTTTTGATATGGTGGAGAAGACGGAGAGGGAGCTGGACAATCTCATTCTTAGCTTTGCAAACCCCTGTCCTTTTGACCCCATGTTTGGTGATCTGTTTGCATTGTAATAATAATAAGAAGAAGATTACTAATTAAGTATTTTATTATCCGCTGTTTACCCCAATCAGAGCAAAGCTCTGTTCAAATTCCAAGGCGGGAGATGAAGCAACGCTTCTGTTTCCTCCAATCAGAGCAAAGCTCTGCTTTGAAATTAAAGTTAAAATTAAAGAAGCAACGCTTCAGATTCCTTGCGCTGCACGTAATACACCGTGTGTCAAAATCAGGCACGCCAGCGCAAGGAGCGCAGCGCCCAAGGCAGCGCGCCCAATCAGAGCAAGGCTCTGTTTAAAATTCCAATTTCAATAAAGGAAGCAACGCTTCAGTTGACTTGCGCTCTGCGCTGCGCGACACGTGTCAGTGTAGCTGCGCTGCGCTCTGCGCCGCGCGACACGTGTTAAGCGTAGGTGCGCTTGCGCCATACAGAAAAATTCCAGAAAGATCTTTCTGATCTTATTAAAACAATAAGATTCTCTTCTCTAAAACAGAAGCCCTTGGATCAAAAATCCAACGGTGGGGAAAAATCCCTAATCACTGAGAGAAAAATCTCTTTAACTGATTTAACAAATCAATTGGCACTAGATAAAGGCCCCTAGACTCCAAGTCTAAAACACATACAGAGAGAACTCACAGAAATCTTCTGAAAACTTTGAGAAAGAACTCAGAAAAAGAAGGTAAACCTTTGAAAAGAAGAATTTCTTCTAAAAGGATCAATGATCTAAGAACAAGATCAAGATCTTAAATAAAAAGAAAAGATCAAATAATAATAAAAAAGAAGTAATATACTTTTTTATTAGATCTTTTGATCTACATATAAAGGCACGGCCTTTTGATGAACCATTGGTTCTTTAATCATGAGGTAAAATCTCTTGAAACAAGAAAGAAAACTTATTTTCTTTGATCCAAATTTGATCAAGAGATTAAACAGTGCCATGCATTATTAATAGGGACAGAGCCCTGGTAAAGGGCTAACAGGCCGAATGCAAATAAAATGTTGAACATCTTCAACTGGACTTAGCCCAATTTTGGCCGTAAGTCCTCAAATTAAATTGACTGAGCACGATTGCTCCCTTAAATCAATTTATATCCAGTTCAAGGGTACATCTCTGAACTCCTCGGACATCCGTCGTTGTAATCCTTCAACGTCGTCAGAGAGGTGATGGGTCCCGACAACCACACATTGCTACGGACTTAAGCGTCCTTAAACCTATGGACTTAAGCGTCCTTAAACCAACCTATGGACTTAAGCGTCCTTAAACCAACTCGTGGATTTAAGCGTCCTTAAACTCACGGACTTAAGCGTCCTTAAACCAATGGACCACCATGTCCCTAAACTGGCAATGGACCACTATGTCCCTAAACTGGAACAATAGAGCCCCCAAATGCTCTTTTGTCGGATCTAAACGATCCCGTTTAAGTTGATCTTAGCCTCAAATATGGCAAACGTATCCTTAAACCTTCAAACAGACTTTAGTCCCAAATTGGACTATAGATCCCCCAATCAACTTTGGTTGAAGGGTACATCTCCGAACTCCTCTGACATCTGTCGTTGTAATCCTTCAACGTCGTCAGAGAGGTGACGGGTCCCGACGGCCATACATTAAATGGACCACTATGTCCCTAAACTGGAACAATAGAGCCCCAAATGCTCTTTTGTCGGATCCAAACGATCCCGTTTAAGTTGATCTTAGCCTTAAATATGGCTAACGTATCCTTAAACCTTCAAACAGACTTTAGTCCCAAATTGGACTATAGATCTCCCAATCAACTTTGGTTCAAGGGTACATCTCTGAACTCCTCTGATATCTGTCGTTGTAATCCTTCAACGTCGTCAGAGAGGTGATGGGTCCCGACGGCCATACGTGCAGTGGACCACTATGTCCCTAAACTGGAACAATAGAGCCCCCAAATGCTCTTTTGTCGGATCTAAACGATCCCATTAAGTTGATCTTAGTCTTAAATTGGACTAACGTATCCTTAACATACGTTTGAGTTGATCTTAGCCTCAAATATGGTTAACGTATCCTCAAACTAAAACCCCAAACTCAAATCTAAGAAAATACGGATTTGGACTAATCCACGTCCTATGGACAACGACATAAATTAGTCTCCGTATACAATCCACGGGCAACCACAAATAAAACAAACACCCACGACATGAAGTGAAATTCTGGAGAAGGAGAAAGTTGTTACCGCGATGCGGTAGCGTAATTAACTGCAGGGGCTTGCGCATGCAGGGAAGAGCGTCCCCACAATCAAAAACCCCTCGAACGAGGGGGAATCTGACGAAGTCTGCTACATCGGCTGCATCCGTCTAAACCTCCGATACACGGTGCCATAAATCAACTTGGCATCTTCGGAGAGGTGGACGGATAAAACCAAATAGCATCTGCCCCGAATCTCAGGCAAGACGTCTCTACGTCATCTGCGCCGTCTTTCGGAGGGGAACAGATTGTGGCACGCCCGGTGGGACCTTTTCCTCTTTCCACTCCACACTTCGCGTGTCGTGTTCGCCAACAAATCGCAGTTTGTTGTGGTTGCCAGTGGATTTGAGGTACTTAGATTTGGTGTCTTGCTCCGTGCAGAAAACAGAATATCAATGGCTTCAAACTGCACTACCTGCAACTGCAACTCTCGCTCCGTCCCTGCTGGAGGAGTGACTTATGGGCCCCGAGCGGCCTCCCTTTTCAAGATACCAGTGGAGCAGGTAATTCAAGCCACCACTGGACTATTCTTCAGGACCATGCTCCCACCGATGAGCTTCAATGCCCCAATGTCGTCGCAAGAAGCTCCAAAGAAGTCGGTCTTTGATCGGCTTACAACTACCGCGGTCCCTCTCAACGGGTCGCCCAACTCCACTGCCTCAGTTTTTAACAGATTAGGCCAGAGCTCCAACGGGCCCATGAAGAAGCCTGCAATACCAGAAGGCATTATCCCGAAGCGGATAGCCATCCCTGCTCCCGTTCCAGGCGAAATCACCAAGGTTGCTTCCCCTACTCGGAAGTCTGCTTTTGATAAGTTGGTCGTCCCCATTCAACGGACGTCGGTCTTTGAAAGGCTGATACCAACGGATTCTGACCAACACAAGGGGCATGAGGAGGTCACCCCTACGGCTCAACCAACTCCATCCGCACGACGCGCTCGACGTCGCCACTGGCGCCGAGTAAGGAAGGCTGGGGGCAACTCTCCCTCTGGGCTAACTCCGCCATCTCCAATAGTGGAAGTTGATGTCGTTGTTCCAACTGGGAACAACTTCGAACCACTTAGGAAGGTTTGAAAGAACTCTCCGACTGCCGTGCTAAAAAGATCTCCTCCACCCGTGGAGAATGATACAGAGAAGAAGCTGGAGCAGCCCCCTCAACGGCTGTCCTCTAAAATTTACAAGGTCTGGCGTTAAGTCCAAGACTCCGTGATAGATCAAGACTATCTCCGCCGATAGAAAAAGATGAAGGTTCGACAGGAGAAAGACTACTCTGTCAGGCCAGAAAAAGCAACAGCTACTTGGGTGCCCACTGCAACGGCTCCCTCAACGTCAATCACTCAAAAGAAAAGGAGGCAGCAAAAAGTCCCTGTGAACATGGCGAACTGTAAAACGCTGAGCACAGACGCCCCAAGTCTTGGGGCATGGTGGTGCACATTGTTTATATGGGTTCTGGAAAGGAGGAAGGCCGTGCTTCGACAGGTCACCGACCGCTCACCCGATCCGTGACAAAAGCCCAGGAGCAGCAACAGAAGCTTCAAGAGATGATGACTGCGATGGCCGCACTCACCGGGCCAAAAGAAAGCTCAGAAATATCATCAGAGCAGCGTCACGAACAAGAAACCGATGCTGACTTCTTACGTAGGGTCCTCGAAAAGAAGGACAAAGAAGCCGCAGAACAAGCGGCTAACATAAAATAAATAGCACTCCTCTTCCAAGATATGGTAGGGATGATGTTACAACCGGACCCTCCAGCTGAAGACCCTCCAATCATTGTCGGAAACGACGGAGGGGAGATATCTAATCCTCCTCTGGCCCTTTCAGCGGCCAAGGAGGAAACCATTTCCAAAGCTGCACTAGACGACTATATAGCTCAGCAGATACGAGTTCATCAGGCGAATGAAGCGGCTGGGCAAATTGTTAGAACCGGACGACCCTATCCGGGCTGGTATGACCAAATCAGTTACCAACCGGGATATACGGTCCCTAAATTCCACGTGTACAAGGGGACAGGGAATCCACATCAACATGTCGCTCAATTCAGAGTCTTATGCGGCAACACTGGAGGCGATGACAAACTGTTGCTTCGCCAATTCGTCGGCAGCTTAATAGAAACAGCCTTTGAATGGTATTCGGAGCTACCTAACGACTCTGTCAAAACATTTGCGGAGATGGAGCTACTGTTTACACAAAGATTCGTGAGTGCTAGTGAACGCATCCCGATAACAGTGCTGATCAATGCCAGGATAAGGCCAGGCGAAACGTGGGTTCAATACGCAACACGATGGCGGAATCTGTGGTCGAAATCAACGCATCGAAGAAGCGCCAGCGGTGGGCATGTTCGTGGGCACTCTTGATCCGCAAGCGACCATCTCGCAGTTCATGATGTTCTTCAAGCGAACTACTTTCCAGGCCTTGATCGACAAGTTGGCCCAAATGGACCAGATGGGCCATAGGCCTTCCTCTTCAAAGACAGAGCCTTGGAACGAAAAGGGGAAGGGGAAAGCGACTTTTGTTACCAATACTCAACAACAGCCGAGCAACTTAAAGCCGGTTGTTCGCCAAAACAACGTGCGTCCGCGCCCATCCCTCGAAGAGAGACTTGGACGCCCTTATTCGTTTCCTCAGGACAAAACAAGGAGATTGTTCGAGCTAGCGGTGCGCAACAGGCTCATCAATCTCCCAAATCCAAGACGACCGTTGCAACCCGGCGAGGCTAATAGTCCCAATTATTGCCCTTACCATCAAACAGTAAGCCATCTAATTGAAGATTGCTTCGTTTTTAAAGGCTGGATCGAAGACCAATACCAACAGGGCAATTTTATGTTGTCCGAAAACTGGAAGGTGAGCCCGCCACAACCACATGCTCTGAGAAAGATGGATATGCCGGGGGCATCATGTTCATTCATAGGGAAAGCCCCATAGACCGAAAAGTCATTAAACTAGAGATTCGCCTCAAATACGGCGACGACGGACCGAAACGTCCTTAAACTAATGACGGACCACTACGTCCTAAAACTGGCTGTTGACCGAGATGTCGATAAACTATGGTGGAATACAACATCCCAAAGCCGATAAAAAAAAGAATAAAAAAATATAAATAATAAAAAAATAATAATAATAATAATAAAAACGGTATGTCCATAAGCAAAATGGGCACGGATGAAAACCCGAAAGGGCTCCGTGAGTAAAAATAACAGGGCTACCGGTGAGTGTTCGTGAAAACCCGAAAGGGCGCGACCTCGTTAGAAAAAAAAGAATTAAAAGAATTTAAAAAAAAGACGGTATGTCCATAAGCGAAATGGGAACGGATGAAAACCTGAAAGGGCTCCATGAGTAAAAACAGCAGGACCACCGGCGAGTGTTTGTGAAAACCCGAAAGGGCGCAACCTCGTTAAAAGACACTTGCTGGGTCCTCTCGACCTTGTAAAGAGAAACCACCCGCGTGAGATCCTTACGACTCACAAGGGAGCAACACACTTAGGGATCCTCACGACTCCTAAGAAGAAATTACACTTGAGAGATCCTCACGACTCGTAAGGAGAACTCTCTTATGGGACCCTCACGGCTCATAAGATTTGAAAGTCTTAAGTTATAGAGACCTGAACCTGTTCTTAAGCAACTCCCACAACCTTCGATATTGCCCTACAAGTGGCTCGGTACTGACCCTTGTATACAATCCACGGGCGCGAAAAAACATTTCCCTAACAAAGTCCCACCAGTGACTAGGGATATGTCCATATGGCGAACAACCCTTGTAAGTCCTCTCGACATATAAGGAGAAAACCCTTTTCTAAGATCCTTACGACTTACAGGGGAACATACACTTAGGAATCCTTACGATTCCTAAGGAGAAAACACACCTACGAGATCCTCACGACTTGTAGGGAGAAATACCTTTGTGAGACCCTTACGGCTCATGAAGTCAAAAGCCTTAGTCGACAGGATCCTAACCCTGTTTACTAAGCCACCTTTGTTCGACATCGACAGAGGCAAATGATGATTCGCTCCTGGCAATATCCCTGTTGTAGCGATGCTGATGCCTAAACCGGTATCAAATTCCAAGCCCTTTCATGGCAAATGATAATTCGCTCCTAGCAATATTCCAGTTGTACCGATGCTGATGCTGAGATTGACGTCAGATTCCAAGTTCCATACTCACGATAAAAAATCTGCGAGCCACACATGCATACAAAATAGCCGAAATGATGGGGCAACTTGCAATAAAAAAAGCAGCAAGTAAAAATGTATGCATGAAAAATAGCCGAAATGATTGGGCAACTCGCAATAAAAAACAGCGAGTGAAAGTAAAATAAATAGCCGAAATGATGAGGCAACTCGCAATAAAAAGCAGCGAGTAAAAATAAAAAAAAACAGCCGAAATGATTGGGCACCGCGAACAATAACCGAAATGATTGGGCAATCGCGACCTTCGCGATATAAAAGCTGAAATGATAGAGCATCGCGGAAATAAAAAAAATGAATGAATGAAACTTTTGCCCTACAGGCGATATCACAGCAATCCCTGTATACAATCCAGGGGCATAAACAAAGAAGGAATCACATCTTCCTTCCCTATGCTCCATCAAAAAACTGAGCCAAGTCTTGACGGCAACTCATATAAAACCGGAAAGACAATCGGAGATCATCTCACATGGAGTGATCACCTCCTCAACATTCGTCTCGATACAGCAGACGAGATGTCAACAACGGCGTTCCTTCACAGTCCAGCAGGATGTAAATGCAATGTCAGCAAAAGACTCCATGGTCAGTAAAGTGGAGTGACGGCAAAATCCCAGCTCTACCTCAACATTCGTCTCGATACAGCAGACGAGATGTCACAACAATGTCCTTCCTCCAATAGGATTCGGACATGACAAAGCAAACGAAGCGAAGGCCAAATTCCTAGCTTCAAGGTCTTGACGGCAAGTCATATAAAACCGGAAAGACAATCCGAGATCATCTAGCACCAATGCAGAGTGGTCACCACCTCGACGTTCGTCTCAACATAGCAGACGCAACACCACCAAACGAAGCCACGGCAAAATTCCTAGTTCCAAACCTCGACGGTTCACCAACAACCTAGAGACAACCGTGACATTCGTCTTGATATAGAGGACGCAATGCCAGCAAACGAAGCGAAGGCCAAATTCCTAGCTTCATGGTCTTAACGGCAAGTCATATAAAGCCTGAAAGACAATCGAAGATCATCTTGCACCAACGCGGAATGGTCACTACCTCGATGATCGTCTCGATATAGCAGACGAGATGTCGACAACAGCGTTCTTCCCCCAATAGGATTCAGACGCGACAATCAAACAACGGAGCCACGGCAAAATCCCTAGTTCCAACCCTCGACGGTTCACCAACAACCTAGAGACAACCGCGTCATTCGTCTCGATATAGAGGACGCGATGCCAGCAAACGAAGCAAAGACCAAATTTCTAGCTTCAGGGTCTTAACGGCAAGTCATATAAAGCCTGAAAGACTATCGGAGATCATCCCACACCAGCGCTGAGTGGTTATGACTCATCGGGGCTCTCTAAAATGAGCCTAATCTCAAGTAAAAATTGACTTAGAATATCCCTACGCTTTCTCTTTCGACGGTAATATTACCTGAAAGATTACTTGAAGACGTCTTGTCCAGCCCCCGAAGGGATCTGAGACACGACAATCGTAAGGCTACTCGAATAGCAAGATTGCATATCGAGGAATATATCAGCCAACGCGACGGTACGACGGCCAAAACCCTAAGTACCACAGACCCTAACGGACCTCTGTCGTAAAGAGCAGTGGTTAACTGTGACGTTAGGATATTCTTGCGAGAAATGCTCGATTCGTCTCGACTCGTGAGGAAAAGCCTTAGGCAGCGGGGATTAAAAAACATGTTTCCTAAGCACTGGGACTCTGCAAGTCGGTCCAAAAATGGACTCTTGCATACTATTCACGGGTCACACTCTCCAAACTCGAATCTCGACAAGGAGGGAAACAACCGCTTACGGGCCCTCTCGATTCGTAAGAGGGAAAATTCTCTTATAAGATCCTTACGACTTATAAGAGAAAACACACTTAGGAATCCTCACGATTCCTAAGGAGAAAATACACCTACGAGATCCTCTCGATCCGTAGGGAGAAAAGTCTTTATGAGACCCTCACGGCTCATGAAGTTGAAAAGTCTTAGGCAGCAGATCTGAACCTGCGGCCTAAGCCATCGCTACCTCTTGAAAAAAACAAGACAGGATGCTCGTTCTACCATCTGTCGACCATGTTTACTAAGGCAGCATATTGATAATAAAAGAAAGAAGAAAGCGACAGAAAGAACGTCCGATTTGCATTTGATCAAGCGTTCGAGACACACTCATTCATGCATGTGCAAAAGACTCAGAACGAGAAATAAGACAAGCTGAAATAAAAAATTTCCATTCATGTTGCTAAAAATTCTTACAATCAAGAAAGCAGTAAACGAAAAACATCATCAAATGTTTACAATGGCAAAACCTCAGATCCGGGGCATGGATTAAGAAATTCGAAAGTAAGGCCATCTAGAGTTTTTCTGGACTTTCTGATTATTCTCGTGCGCAGCCTCTCGCGCTCACGTGTGTCAATATCTTCGGCAAGGCCCCCCATCCTTCGATAAGCAGCAATTATCGTCGTCTGTTGAAAAATTTGATGCAGAATGTCGATGAGGCTATCTCACCGTTTCTTCGAGATCAGCCTCGATAGGTACACTGAATGCACCTTATCTTCGGCATCATCCAGCGCATTAAGCGGCATGGCCTCGTGAAACCCCGGAAGTGCTCTTCAGATTGCTCCCAGCACGACTTTCAAGAGAGCAGAACGGCGAGTAAGCAACCAACCAACGCGTGCGTTCAGACGACCCATAACCTCCGCACACTGGGCATCTGTAAACTCTTGGTTTTGGTGATGGCCCTGTACGCGGATATCTTCATAGGTGATGAATTCGTGCAGACTGTATAGATGAACAACCATAATGCCTGAAGGAAACATCATTGGAAGATTAGCAATGAGAAAAAAGACACAGGGAGTTAAACTCCTCGAGAGCAATGCTCTGCGGACAGGAGAGACACCTGTCAAAATCCAGTAATGAGGGGAATTTAAAGAAATTCCCCGAGAACTCTGAGAGCCCTACTATGAAAAGATGATATAATCCATTAAAGATAAAACTTCATTTTTGATCTTCATTATCCATGGTCAAACTCTTCAGAGTTCTTCACAAAAGATTAAGAAATCTACTTGTATCAAGAGAGCAGAGCTCTGATTCATAGGCTAAGAAACCCCAAGAAAAGATCATGATCTGAAGAGAGCAAAGCTCTATTAATAAAACCCTAAATGGGTTTTCTTTAGATCAAAGATCTATGAGAGCAAGGCTCTGTCGATGAAAATTAATTTAATTTAATTTAATTTAATTTAAATTTTTACCTAAAATTTTTAAGAGTTTAACTCTTGGAGTTCTTGAAAATAAAGAGCAGGGCTCTGAGATTCTGAAAGTAAAAATTTTGAAGATGATAATCATCTGTTGAGGGACCAAAAGTCCTATTTATAGGCATTGAGAACCCTTTCAACTTCCAAAAGTTGCCGCAACGGTTGGAATTCTGCCACCGCTGCGCTCGCGTTTGGGGCCACGTAAGCGCAACGGTGGGGGGGCATTTGTTTACCCCAATCAGAGCAAACCTCTGTTCAAATTCCAAGACGGGAGATGAAGCAACGCTTCTGTTTCCCCCAATCAGAGCAAAGCTCTGCTTTGAAATTAAAGTTAAAATTAAAGAAGCAACGCTTCAGATTCCTTGCGCTGCGCGCAATACGCCGCGTGTCAAAATCAAGCACGCCAGCACAAGGAGCGCAGCACCCAAGGCAGCGCGCCCAATCAGAGCAAGGCTCTGTTTAAAATTCCAATTTCAATAAAGAAAGCAACGCTTCAGTTGACTTGCGCTCTGCGCTGCGCGACACGTGTCAGCGCAGCTGCGCTAGCGCAGATGCGCTGCGCTCTGCGCTGCGTGACACGTGTCCAGCGCAGCTGCGCTTGCGCCAAATAGAAAGATTCCAGAAAGATCTTTCTGATCTTATTAAAACAATAAGATTCTCTTCTGTTAAACAGAAGCCCTTGGATCAAAGATCCAACAGTGGGGAAAAAATCCCTAAATCACTCAGAGAAAGATCTCTTTAACTGATTTAACAAATCAATTGGCACTATATAAAGGCCCCTAGACTCCAAGTATAAAACACATACAGAGAGAACTCACAGAAATCTTCTGAAAACTTTGAGAAAGAACTCAAAAAAAGAAGGTAAACCTTTGAAAAGAAGAATTTCTTCTAAAAAGATCAATGATCTAAAAACAAGATCAAGATCTTAAATAAAAAGAAAAGATCAAATAATAATAAAAAAGAAGTAATATACTTCTTTATTAGATCTTTTGATCTACATATAAAGGCACGGCCTTTTGATGAACCATTGGTTCTTTAATCATGAGGTAAAATCTCTTGAAACAAGAAAGAAAACTTATTTTCTTTGATCCAAATTTGATCAAGAGATTAAACAGTGCCTTGCGCTTTTGAGTTTGCACTGTTGCGCTCCTTGGATTGGCGCAAACCACCAGGAAGCGCCACGTGTCAGCCCCAGAGTAAACTGCGCCTTGCGCTTTGAAAAATAGATCACTGCTCTCTTAAATTGGCGCAACTCACCAGAGCGCGCCACGTGTCAGCAGCGCACCAGCGCAGCGCACTGCGCTTGCGCTCACCAGAGCGTGACACGTGTCACCTCCACAAGCGCTTGCGCCTTGCGCTCGTTAATTGGCGCAAAGCGCCTGACAAGCCACGTGGCACATTGTCAGAAGAGTTAATGCTATGCATTATTTAAAAAGGGAAGAGCCCAATAAAAAGGTCTGTCAGACCAAACAAAATGCAGTGCATTATTTAAAAAAGGGCAGAGCCCAATTAAGAGGTCCAATGGACCAAAACAAATGCTCTGCATTATAAAAAGGGACAGAGCCCAAATCAAAAAGGCCTAATAGGCCAGAATAAAATGCCATGCTTTATTAACAGGGACAGAGCCCTAGTAAAGGCCTAACAGACCGAATGCAAATAAAATGTTGAACATCTTCAACTGGACTTAGCCCAATTCTGGCCGTAAGTCCTCAAATTAAATTGACTGAGCACGACTGCTCTCTCAAATCAATTTACAACCGGTTCAAGGGTACATCTTTGAACTCTTCTGACATTTGTCGTTGTAATCCATCAACGTCGTCAGAGAGGTGACGGGTCCCGACAACCATCATTTCTACGGACTTAAGCGTCCTTAAACCTACGGACTTAAGCGTCCTTAAACCAACCTATGGACTTAAGCGTCCTTAAACCAACTCATGGACTTAAGCATCCTTAAACCTACGGACTTAAGCGTCCTTAAACTAACATATGGACTTAAGCGTCCTTAAACCAACTCATGGACTTAAGCGTCCTTAAACCTATGGACTTAAGCGTCCTTAAACCAACCTATGGACTTAAGCGTCCTTAAACCAACTCTTGGACTTAAGCGTCCTTAAACTCATGGACTTAAGCGTCCTTAAACTCACGGACTTAAGCGTCCTTAAACCAATGGACCCCCATGTCCCTAAACTGGCAATGGACCACCATGTCCCTAAACTGGAACAATAGAGCCCCTAAATGCTCTTTTGTCGGATCTAAACGATCCCGTTTAAGTTGATCCTAGCCTCAAATATGGCAAACGTATCCTTAAACCTTCAAACAGACTTTAGTCCCAAATTGGACTATAGATCCCCCAATCAACTTTGGTTCAAGGGTACATCTCCAAACTCCTCTGACATCTGTCGCTGTAATCCTTCAACGTCGTCAGAGAGGTGACGGGTCCCGACGGCCATACATTCAATGGACCACTATGTCCCTAAACTGGAACAATAGAGCCCCAAATGCTCTTTTGTCGGATCCAAACGATCCCGTTTAAGTTGATCTTCTCCTTAAATATGGCTAACGTATCCTTAAACCTTCAAACAGACTTTAGTCCCAAATTGGACTATAGATCTCCCAATAAACTTTGGTTCAAGGGTACATCTCTGAACTACTCTAACATCTGTCATTTTAATCCTTCAACGTCGTCAGAGAGGTGATGGGTCCCGACGGCCATACGTGCAGTTGACCACTATGTCCCTAAACTGGAACAATAGAGTCCCTAAATGCTCATTTGTCGGATCTAAACGATCCCGTTAAGTTGATCTTAGTCTCAAATTGGACTAACGTATCCTTAACAAACGTTTGAGTTGATCTTAGCCTCAAATATGGTTAACGTATCCTCAAACCAAAACCCCAAACCCAAATCTAAGAAAATACGGATTTGGACTAATCCACGTCCTACGGGCGACGACATAAATTGGTCTCCGTATACAATCCACAGGCAACCACAAATAAAACAAACACCCACGACACGAAGTGAAATTCTGGAGAAGGAGAAAGTTGTTACCGCGATGCGGTAGCGTAATTAACTGCAGGGGCTTGCACCTGCAGGGAAGAGCGTCCCCACAATCAAAAACCCCTCGAACGAGGGGGAATCTGACAAAGTCTGCTACATCGGTTGCATCCGTCTAAACCTCCGATACACGGTGCCATAAATCAACTTGGCATCTTCGGAGAGGTGGACGGATAAAACCAAATAGCATCTGCTCCGAATCTCAGGCAAGACGTCTCTACGTCGTCTGCGCCGTCTTTCGGAGGGGAACATCCGCCAAGTGTTCCTTTATTTTTAATTCTTTGTTATTTCTTTGTAAGGCGCTTATGCGCTGTATAATTTGATTTGCTATAATCAAGTGCAAGTAATTCTTGTAAGGGTAAAGCGCTTCTGGAGCTTAGCGCTCCTGGTGCTTAGCACTCTCGTGCTTTGCACGTGAGCGCTGTTTCAGAGACTTTGACTCTTTTTGCAGGCGCATTTGATGTTAGCACTTTTCATGAAGCGTTGCTTCGCTTTCCAATCTTGGAAACAGAGCTTTGCTCTAATTTGGGGTGCACAGCGCAGAGCGCAACGCAGCCTGCGCTAGCGCACTCGTGTTTGACATGTGGCGCGCAGCGCTCTTAGCGCTAGCGCACTCATGGTGCGCTGCCTAGGGCGCAACGCACCTGGTGCTAGCGCATCCGTGTTTGACACGTGGCGCAGCGCAGAGCGCTGGTTCTGAAGCGTTGCTTCAATTTTTGACTTTTGAATTTCAATATAAAGCTTTGCTCTGATTGGGAGAAACAGAAGCGTCGCTTCATTTCAGATCTTCGAATTTGAACAGAGGTTTGCTCTGATTGGGGAAACTGAAGCGTCGCTTTATTTCAAATCTTGGAATTTGAACATAGCTTTGCTCTGATTGGGGAAACAAATGCCCCCCTCGTTGCACTTACGTGGCCTATACATGAGTGCGGCGGTGGTAGCATCTCAGTCGTTGGATCAACTTTTGGAAGTTGAAACGGCTCTCAACGCCTATAAGTAGGACCTTTGGTCCCTTAGATGATTTTCATCTTCTCCTTGGGAATTATCTCTTCTTCGGAGTATTGCTCTTCTGTTTAAGAACCTTTTAAGAGTCAAAACTTTTAGGGAAAGTTTAAAACTTTCACTAAATTAGGGTCTTACCCATTAACAGAGCCTTGCTCTTTATAGATCTTTGATCTACAGAAAACTCATTTAAGGTTTCATTAATAGAGCTTTGCTCTCTTGAACCCATAGATCTAAAGAGATCCTTTCCTGGGGTTTCTTAGCCCATGAACAGAGCTCTGCTCTTTTGGTAACATATAGATTTTTTTTAATCTCTTGAGAAGAACTCTTAAGAGTTTTGTTCATGGATCTTGAAGATCCCAGAATTTTTTATTCATAAAAATTGATTTTAATTAATTTTCTGATGGGTTTTTTCATCATCTTTACAGAGCCATACTCTTAGCATTCTCGGGGAATTTCTTTAAATTCCCTTCATAATTGACTTTGACAGGTGTCACTCCTGTCTGTAGAGCATTGCTCTCAAGGAGTTTAACTCCTTGACCCGAGGGGTCGCTCATTAAATGAGATTCCTTTTTTTTTAGGATTTCTCCCAAATTCAAATTTGTTAGGTGTCATAATTAGAATTTGTTTTCTCAATGGGGATATCAAGAGTCGTTTAAATTCCTATGCATGTTTTTAATAAGAATTTGCTTAATCAGTCTGTCCGCTAATCCTTGTTGATTTTCTTTTTCAGGAGTTATGGACGCTCATATGTATGACCTTGACGAGATTATCTCTTACGGAGACATCCGCTCACTCGGCCGTTCTCAAAACCGAGAATTCATAAACGCCCTGCTGAAATCATGAGTCGCTTTGACGCATACAATGGTCAACTGCTTCCTCGACGTTCCTCTCTCTTGAAGCTTATTGTGGGAGCGATCGAGGAGCACTTCCTCTATTCTGTGCCGGCATGCCGCTTAAGGCATTGGATGCTACCGAGGATAAGGTGCACTCGGTGTATCTGATGGGCCTAATCTCAAAGAGAAAGCGAGACAGTCTTGTCGATCTTCTGCATCAGGATTTTCAACATGCGGCAATACTTGCTGCCTATCGGAGGGTGGAGGACATCCGTGAGGATCCCGACGCTTGTGATCGCGAAAGAAAGCATACTAGGATGGTTCGAAAGGCCTAGAAGATTTTGGACAACCTCACTTTTGAATTCCTCAATCCATGCCCTGGATCTGTGGTTTTACTATTGTAATCATTTTGATAATGTTTTTGTTTACTGCTTTCATAATTGTAAGAACTTTTTCGAAGTATGAATGACAAATTCCTCATTTCAGCGTGTTTTATTTTATGTACTAAATATTTTGCACATTTGTGAATGGGTATGCTTCGCGCACTTAATCAAATGCGAATCAAATGTTCTCCTTGTCACTTTCTTCTCCTTGCTGTGTTGTTGCCATGTGATTTTAGCAAGTGTGGCCTGTAGATAGTATATAGCTATCCATCTTGGACTCCTTGTAGGGTGGTGATGGCTTAGGAAACAGGGTTAGGATCTGTCACCTAAAACTTTTCAATTTTATGAGCCGTGAGGGTCTCATAAAGATTTTTCTCCCTACGAGTCGTGAGGATCTCGCAGGTGTATTTTCTCCTTAAGAATCGTGAGGATTCCCAAGTGTGTTTTCCCTTATAAGTCGTAAGGATCTTATAAGAGAGTTTTCTTCCTTACGAATCGAGAGGACCCGTAAGTGTTTAGTGGGATTGACATGTAGATGACGTATTTCCGAAACGGGGTCATATGGATGACGTATTTCCGTGATGGGGTCATATAGATGACGTATTTCCGAACGGGGTAATGTGGATGACGTATTTCCGAACAGGGTCATGTGGATGACGTATTTCCGAGCGGGGTCATGTTGATGACGTATTTCCGAACGGGGTCATATGGATGACGTATTTCCGAACGGGGTCATGTGGATGACGTATTTCCGAGCAGGGTCATGTTGATGACGTATTTCCGAACGGGGTCATGTGGATGACGTATTTCCGAAAGGGGTCATGTGAATGACGTATTTCCGCGACGGGGTCATGTTGATGACGTTGCATCTGTTGTAATGAGACGATATCGAAGTGGTTTCCAGGTTGTCTATGAACCGTTGAGATTTGCTTCTTTTTCTGATGTAGCCTGGGGAGGGAAGGTGTGATTCCTTCTTTGTTTTGTGCCCCTGGATTGTATACAGTGATTGATGTGATATCACATGTAGGGCATAAATTTCATTTTTCTTTATTTCTTTTCACGATGCTCTATCATTTCAGCTTTTATATCGTGAAGGTCGCGATTGCCCAATCATTTCGGCTATTTATTTTATTTTTACTTGCTGTTTTTTATTGCGAGTTGCCCAATCATTTCGGCTATTTTGCATGCATACATTTTTACTTGCTGACTTTGTTGCAAGTTGCCCCATCATTTCGGCTATTTCGTATGCATGTGTGGCTCACTAGCTTCTTGCTGCAAGCTTGGAATTAGACACCGATTTCGGCATCAGCACCGCTACAACTGGAATATTGCCAGGAGCGAATCATCATTTGCCTCTGTCGATGTCGAACAAAGGTAGCTTAGCGAACAGGGTTAGGATCCTGTCGACTAAAGCTTTTGACTTCATGAGCCGTAAGGTCTCATAAAGGTTTTTCTCCCTACGAGTCATGAGGATCTCGTAGGTGCGTTTTCTCCTTAGGAATCGTGAGGACTCCTAAGTGTATGGCTTCTCGTAAGTCGTAAGGATCTTACAAGAGTATTTTCTCCTTATAAGTCGAGAAGACTCACAAGGGTTGTTCACCGTGCAATCATATCCCTAGTTACGGATGGGACTTTGTTAAGGAAATATTTATTCGCGCCCGTGGATTGTATACAATGGTCAATATTGAGCCGCTTGTAGGGCAATATTGGAGGTTGTGGTGGCTGCTTAAGAACAGGTTCAAATCCCTGTAGCTTAAAACTTTTGAATCATATGAGCCGTGAGGGTCCCATAAGAGGGTTCTCCTTACGAGTCGTGAGGATCTCGCAAGTGTAATTTCTCCGTAGGAATCATGGGGATCCCTAAGTGCATTGCTCCCTTGTGAGTCGTAAGGATCTCACGCAGGTGGTTTCTCCTTACAAAGTCGAGATGACCTTGCAAGTGTCTTTTAACGAGATCGTGCCCTTTCAGGTTTTCACAAAACTCACTGGTAGCCCTGCTGTTTTTACTCACGGGCCCTTTCGGGTTTTCATCCGTGCCCTTTTTGCTTATGGACATACCGTTTTCCTTTTTCCTTTTTCCTTTTTCTTTTTATTTTAATGAGGTTGCGCCCTTTCGGGTTTTCACAAAACTCGCCGGTAGCCCTGCTGTTTTTACTCACGGAGCCCTTTCGGGTTTTCATCCGTGCTCATTTTGCTTATGGAAATACCGTTTTATTTTTTTTATTTTTTTTAATTATTTTTTTGTATCAGCTTTGGGACGCTGCAATCCACCATAGTCTATCGATGTCTCGGTTAACAGCTAGTTTTAGGACATAGTGGTCCATTGTTAGTTTAAGGACATTTCGGTCCGTTGTTAGTTCAAGGACGTTTCGGTACGTTGTTAGTTTAAGGATGTTTCGGTCCGTTAGCCGGCTACTACTTATAGAGTTTGGGCTTAGGAAGATAGCGAGCGGACATAGTCGTCGTCATCTATCATTGACCTAAGCCGTGACTCGTCAGGCGTAATACTTTTTCAGGAAGCGACCATTTATTGGCCTGAAGGGCCTTTCGCCATGCATGTCCATGAGTAGATAGGCCCCACCCTGGTAGACCTTGTCTATGATATACGGGCCTTCATATTTCGGCTCGAATTTCCCCCGTTTCGCACGACTGGAGATCATAGGTCTTTTGACCACTAGCACAAGTTCGCCTTGGCGGAATGTCCTCGGCCTAGTCAATCTTTCGTATGAGCGATTCATCTTTGCTTTATAAGCCTCCAGGTTTTGTTGCGCCATGAGCCGGGTTTCATCAAGGGAATCGAGCTCCTTAAGCCGAAGGTGAGCATTCTCTTCGTCCATTAGCTCGTAATGAACTGCCACTCGTAGAGAGGGTAACTCTATCTCGAGGGGGAGTACCGCCTATGTACCGAATACCAATGCGTACGGCGTTGTGTTCGTGGCCGTTTTGAATGTAGTTCGATACGCCCAGAGGGCTTCATGCAGTCTCTCATGCCAGTCCTTCTTATTTCGAGACACCGTCATTTTCACGATCTTTGTCAAGGTCTTGTTAAAAGCCTCAGCTAGACCATTAGCTCGGGAATTATAGACTGAGGAGTATCTCCAGTCTATGTTATGTTATTGTGCGAAGCGGCTGATCTTGTGGCTTCTGTAGGCTGGCCCGTTATCGGAGAAGATCCATCGTGGAGTGCCGAACCGATAAATGACGTGCATCTTGAAGAAATGGAGGATATTCTCCGTCTTCACTTTCCTCAGCGGTACTGCTTCTGCCCATTTGGAGAAGTAATCAGTTGTCGCCAAAATGAATCGATGTCCTCTGGACGATGCTGGTTCGATGGGGCCGATTATGTCAGTCCCCCACATTTCAAACGGCCAGCTAGCCACTGTTGGATGTAACGGATTCGGATGCTGGTGGATAAAGTACCCATGGATCTGGCACGAGTGGCATTGCTTCGCATACTCGAGGCAGTCCTGAATCATCGTGGGCCAATAGTAGCCCATCCTTTTAATCTTCAGCTTCATCTTCGGCCCAGCTTGGTGAGAACCGCAGAATCTGTCATGAGTTTCTTGGACGACTCTTCTTGCCTCTTCAGGTCCCAGGCATCTTAGCCAGAGAGAATCAAATGATCTCTTATACAGGATATCATTGACGAAAGCAAAAGACAGAGCTCGTTTCATAAGCTGATGTCTTGAGGATGCATCTTCGGGTGTTCGACGGGATTTGAAGTAGTCTATAAAAACTTCCCTCCAATCTTTAGCCTTTTCCTGGTCTTTTATCTGTAGAGTCATTCGCTCGGTCGCTCCCTTTTCTTCGGACGACTCCGGAGATACTTCTGCCGGAGCAAGAACCCGACGGATTTGCACAACGATCCTCACGTCATCGAGGTTTTCGTTGGCCAGTTCTTTAGCGAGCTTGGCTAATGCATCCGCTTTGCTATTTTCCGCACGCGGTATGCTTTCCAAGGTGTAGGAAAGAATTTAAGTCAGCAGTCGATGTACTCTCTCACCGTATTTCACCAACTCAGGCTTTCACGTCTGATAGTCGCCGTTTACCTGACTAACGATCAGTTGGGAATCTCCGTATATGAGGAGGTTTTCAATTCCTATATTGATGGCGATCTCGAGACCTGCTATCAAAGCTTCATACTCGGCTTCATTGTTCATTCTCGGCTCAGTTAAGGAGAAGGCAAAACACATTATCTCTCCTTGTGGAGTCACGAAGATGAGGCCTACCTCTAATTTGATTATAGGGGCGCTTTGTTTGCGCTTCTTCATGGAAGACGCTCCATCAAAATAAAGTTCCCACCGGGTATCACCACCGTCGATCGTGTCAAACGCATGCTCGTCTGGCAGTTCGCAGTTCAAAGGAGAATCGGTAGGTATTGGATGCTCAGCGAGAAAGTCGGCGATGGCCTGGCCTTTCACTGCCTTAAGAGGCCGATAAGTTATCTAGAATTCCATCAAGAGCAAGGCCCATTTAGCGAGTCGTCCTGTTAATATGGCCTTCGACATCAAGTACTTGAGAGGGTCTACTTTTGATATGAAATGGACCTCATGTGCCAACGCGTAGTGTCTGAGTTTCGTTATTGCGAAGATCAACGTCAGGCAGTGTTTTTCAATGGGGGATGTTCCCGCCAAAAATTTCTGCGCAAAAGAGTCCAAGGTATCAAATTGCATCGATACGCTTAAGAAAATACGAACCAGTATCTTCCGGCCTGTATTTTGATAAACTCCCTAATGAGAAACTGTTAAATTATGATGGTATTGAAAGCATCTCGAAAAAACCTTCGATTTGATATATTATGGGCCTCATAATTCATCCGGGATCAAAAGTTATGAGCAAATGTGTTATGCACATGTGATCTAAGAAAGAAGATGCGAACCAGTATTTTCCGAGCTGTATTTTGACAAACTTCGGAATGAGAAACAGCTAAATTCTGATGGTATTGAAAGCATCTTGAAAATATCTTCGATTTGATATATTACGGGCCTCATAATTCATCCGGGATCAAAAGTTATGAGCAAATGTTTATGCACATGTGATCTAAGAAAGAAGATGCGAACCAGTATTTTCCGAACTGTATTTTGACAAACTCCGGAACGAGAAATGGCTAAATTCTGATGATATTTAAAGCATCTCAAAAGACCTTCGATTTGATATATTATGGGCCTCATAATTCATCCGAGATCAAAAGTTATGAGCAAATGTGTTATGCACGTGTAATCTAAAGTAATGCTCTACTACATGGGGAATGCATTTTTTAGTCCCACATCGGGAAAAGAAGAGATGGCTTCTCTACCACTTTCATATAAATAAGTGGGGATACCTCTTAGAAAGGGTGGAGTTAAATCCTCAAAGGATTCAATATTCAAAGGAGTTTAGTTCTCCAAAGGAGCTTAGTTCTCCAAGATAGGAGCATGCTCCTCCATAATGCGCATATGCGCAAGCGCCATGTGCGCTACGTGCAACGCACGTGTGCCCGCCATGCGGCACCACGTGCAACGCACGTGCGCACCGCATGAGAACATTTAATAATATTAAAAGGAGCCTGTTCTCCATATATAGAATCCCTGCTTCTTCTCATAATGCGTATGTGCGCTACGTGCAACGCACGCGTGCTTGCCACGCGCGCACCACGCGCAACGCACGTGCGCACCATATGAGAACATTTAATAATATTAAAAGGAGCATGTTCTCCATATATAGAAGCCCTGCTTCTCCTCATAATGCGCATGTGCGCTACGTGCAATGCACGTGTGCTCGCCACGCGCGCACCACATGAGAACATTTAATAATATTAAAAGGAGCCTGTTCTCCATATATAGAAGCCATGCTTCTCCTCATAATGCGCATGTGCGCCACGTGCAACGCACGTGTGCCCGCCAAGCGCGCACCACGTGCAACTCACGTGCGCACCACATGAGAATATTCAATTAAAAGGAGACTCGTTCTCCATAGGAGCTTGCTCCCCCCCATAATGTGCATATGCGCAAGATCCATGTGCGCTACGTGCAAATATGAGCGTCCAGCACGTGCGCGAACGTAAAGAACTCTTTTTCAGCAGCGAGAAACTTAAGCTCCAGCCTGTTCTTCCCCCCTAATGATTGAGACATGGTTCAAAGGGTACATCCCTCCACACCTTCGATATATGGCACTGTAATCTCTCAGTGTCGTCGGAGAGGTGATGGGTCCCAACAACCAATGATCCTTCTTTCTAAAATAAAAAAAAAGAGAAGAATAATCAACATCTTCTGAGAGAAAAAAAAGGAGAACTCTGAAGAATTCCTCAAGAACAAAAAAGGTAAAAAACCTTTAGAAAAAGAGAAAATTCTCTCATGAATAGATCATTGATCTGAGAACAAGATCAAGGACCTCTAAGGAAAAGGAAAATAAACAAATAAAAAAAACAGTGCCTTGCACTTCTCTTTATGAACCATTGGTTCTGAATCTAAAAGATTCTCAAGATAACAGTGCCTCGCACATTTTATCTGAAATTGATCCAAAAGAATAAGAACAGTGCCCAGCACTTGCCAGAAATGCACTATTGCGCAAGCCGCGCCACGTGTCAGCAGTGCATCAGCGCAGCGCACTGACGCAGCGCACTGCGCTGTTGCGCTTGCGCTCACCAGAGCGTGACACGTGTCACCACCAAATGAGTTTGCGCTCATTACTCGGCGCAAAGCGCCTGACAAGCCACGTGGGGTACTGTCACAGTATTTAATGCTCTACATTATTAAAGAAAAGGGACAGAGCCCAATTAAAAGGCCTAACAGGCCTAATAAAAAAGTGCTATGCATTTTAAAAAGGGCAGAGCCCAAACAAAATAGATGCTCTGCATCATTTATAAAAGGGCAGAGCCCAACCAAAACAAGAATAATGCAGTGCATTACTAAAAAGGGGCAAAGCCCTAGCACAGGCCAAAGACAAAAGATGTTGAAACTGAACTTAGCCCAATCATGGTCGTAAGTCCTCAAACTAAATTGACTGAGCACAGCTGCTCTCCTAAATCAATTTACATCCGGTTTGAGGGTACATCTCTGAACTCCTCTGACACCCATCGTTGTAATCCTTCAACGACGTCAGAGAGGTGACGGGTCCCGACGACTAAACATTCAAATGGACTGCGGGGTCCTTAAACTCGTGGACCGAAACGTCCTTAAACTAATATCGGACCGAGACGTCCTTAAACTAATATGGGACCGAAACGTCCTTAAACTAATATCGGACCGAGACGTCCTTAAACTAATATCGGACCGAAACGTCCTTAAACTAATGTCAGACCATCACGTCCTTAAACTGGAACAGGGACCACCACGTCTTTAAACTGGAATACGGACCACCACGTCTTTAAACTGGAACATAGACCACCATGTCCCTAAACTGGCAATGGACCGCAACGTTCTTAAACTACCTATGGACCACTACGTCCCTAAACTGGAATAATAGAGCCTCCAAATGCTCTTTATCGGATCTAAAAGATCCCGTTTAAGTCGATCTTAGCCCCAAACACGGCTAACGTATCCTTAAACATTCAAATAGATTATAAAACTCCCAATCAACTCCGGTTCGAGGGTACATCTCCGAACTCCTCCGACATCTGCCGTTGTAATCCTTCAACGACGTTAGAGAGGTGACGAGTCCCGATGGCCAGATATTAAATGGATTATCACGTTAAATTGATCTTAGTCTCAAACAGGACTAACGTATCCTTAACGGACGTTTAAGTTGATCTTAGCCTCAATACGGCTAACGTATCCTTAAACTAAGAACACCAAACCCAAATCTAAGTAAATACGGATTTGGACTAATCCACGTCCTACGGGCGACGGCATTACTCAGTCTCCGTATACAATCCACGGACAACCACAAACAAAACAAACACACACGACACGAAGTGAAATTCTGGAGAAGAAGAAAGTTGTTACCGCGACGCGGTAGCGTAATTAACTGCAGGGGCTTGCGCCTGCAGGGAAGAGCGTCCCCACAATCAAAAAACCCCTCAAGCGAGGGGGAATCTGACGAAGTCTGCTACATCGGCCGCATCCGTCTAAACCTCCGATATACGGTGCCATAAATCAACTTGGCATCTTCAGAGAGGTGGACGGATAAAACCAAATAGCATCTGCCCCGAATCTCAGCGGCAGGACATCGCAGTCTTGTGCGCCGCCATTCGGAGGGGAACAGGGGAGTAGTTGCTTTCTGCCCCCAGGAGAACTCGACTTAGATAATAAAGGGCTCTCTCCTTCCCTTGATCATTTTCTTGTGCCCTCAGCGCGCCTAAAGAACTTTCGAGGGCTGTTGTATACAGAATGAGAGGCTTTCCCTTGACCGGAGTAGCCAGCACTGGCGGATTCTGCATGTACTGTTTGATTTCGTCCAGTGCGCTTTGGCATTTGTGATCCCAGATGAACGGGGATCCCTTTTTCATCAGGTGACTGTAGGGGCGACACTTGCCGGAAAGATTGGCTATAAATCGCCGGATATACACGAGCTTCCCTTGGAGAGACCGCAGTTGCTTAAGAGTCCTTGGCGGAGGCATTTCCATGATCGCTTTGATCTTTGACGGATCTATCTCGATGCCTCGGTGTCAGACGATGAATCCTAGGAACTTGCCCGAGAAAACTCCGAACGCGCATTTGAGAGGGTTCATATTCAAGTTGTATTACCGAAGGCGTTGAAACACGATCTTCAGATGCTCTAAATGTTCCTCATATGATTTGATTTTTACTATGAGGTCGTCGATATAGCATTCGACGATTTCATGTATGAGGTCATCGAAGATCTTCGTCATGGCCCTCTGATAGGTGGCACCGGCATTCTTTAGACCGAATGGCATCACCTTGTAGCAGAATATGCCCAAAGGGGTCCGGAAAGCGGTGTGCTTATGGTCCTCGGGATGCATCTTTATCTGATTGTATCCTGACGAGCCGTCCATGAAGGAGAAAACTTCATGAGTGGACGTATTTTCTATCATCAGTTCGGTGACCGGTACGGGAAAATCGTCATTCGGGTAAGCTTTGTTGAGATCCCGAATGTCCACACATATGCGCAGCATCCCATTCTTCTTCATCACTGGGACGATGTTGGCGATCCAGTCATGGTACTGAACCTCTTGGATGAAACCGGAGTCGATTAGTTTCTTGACCTCGGCATTGATGCTCATCTCAAGCTCGAGCCGCATTCTTCTTGGCGCTTGTTTGATCGGTTTGACGTCCGGAGATATTGCCAATTTGTGCATAGCAATCTCTGGATCTAATCCTGGCTTCTCGGAATTGTTCCATGCAAAGCAATCTTTATGCTGCATGAGCACGTCTTTTAGCGTAGCCACCCTTTCTTCAGATAATAGCTCACTGATGAACGTCGGCCGCGGGTCACTTGCCGTCTCTAAATCGATTTTCTTGAGGTTATCTGCGGTAGTATGTATCCCATCTTCCAGCTCTTTTGATGCCGGTAGAAATTCTGAGATTACCTCTTCATCATCGTTGTCGAAGCACCGTGGGAGGTCATCCATATTCTCAGGCTCTTCTTCTGATAACATTATCATGTGACAGGTTCGAGCTCGTTTCCAAGACCGATGTGGATCTGATTCTACCCTCGTAGATTTGGGTTCATGTTTCTGTGGCGGGGTTACCCTCCAGCTGTTGGATAGAGTGAACCTGCCCTGTCGATATTGATCTTCGGCCCAGTTCTTGAAGGTGAAGCAGTCTTCGAGAGGATGTCCTATTGCCCTATGATAGGAGCAATAGTCCGGGTAAGAGACTTCGCCTGCTTGCTCGAGGTGCTTGGACTCCGGGAGGATAACCATTTGATGTTTTATGTCAAGATCAAGTATTTTCTTTGTCTTGTCTTGGGCAAAAGAGTATGCTCGACCCATCTTCTTTATAAGAGATGAATCCTGGCCGCTTGATTCCTGATCGCATGGCTTCTTGGACCCGTCTTGTCGTTGTCCAACGCCTTTCCCGCTTTTTTGTTTGTTTCTGCCTCTGCGTCGGGCCTTTTGTACATCGGTTTGGCAAGGAGGAGAATTTTCATTTTTCACAGCCCGTTGAAGGAGGCATTGCGTCCTGGCTTTCTCGTAGATGGACATTTCGCGATTATGGTCATCTCGAGCCTTTTGACCCGCTTCCCTTATAAGCTTGTCCATTTGTTCTTCGAACGACGGACTGGATATTTTCACAGCGGGAGCTCGTTCTGGTTCAGGGTTGGTATCTTCCCACAGAGCATCTCCTTCTTCATCAAAGTCACGTACGACGTAGCAGTTGTGGAGTAGCTCCCGTTTCTTGGATTGAACATACCCAAGCCCGATCGTTTCCATTCTCCCGTTTGGCAACTTTCTTTGAGTTCCGGGAACGTTCCAGATCCTGTTATAGAACCGTGCTTGTCGCGCCGTTTGCTTAAGGGGTACTCCTTGGCGTCTTAACAGTCTTTTTAATCCGTTCGTGTAATATCTGGGCAAACGGATGGGCTGGAGCCTGTCGAGTGTAGAATCTGTGCCGTGCCAGATTTCTTTCTCCACTTTGGTTTCTCCGAATCGGTAGAATAGGATTGCTTTTTCACCTTCTCGCCTGGGAGGGACATAGAACGTCTGCAGCTCTTCCATATTGTAGGTATCAAGCGCGTCTAGTTCTTTACGATGATTGGGCGGAACCATGGCAACTTGCAAACTTTGCTCTTCATCGGCGAAGGTTTGTATTGAAGGCCGAGCAGAGAATACGGCATGGACCTCATCTTCCGAGTCGTTGCCGAATATAAGCATAGGAGCAGACGGTCCCGGCTTGTTGTACTGGGACGGACCTGAGTAAACTATTTCTTCTTCCTCCTCGGTGTCACTCCCGAAGACCGGGATGGTGGTGATGGATTTGTTCTCCAGTTTGTGACATCTTTCTGTGTCCACAAAATCTGGTAAGAAGTATTTTGCATCTTCGTACTTACGGGCTTCGTTCACGGAGAATGGGTTTAGCTCTCCTGTCACAGTATACTCGAGACCATCCTTGAAATATTTCATACACTGATGTTGTGTAGAAGGGATGACGTTGTATTCGTGCAACCAGGGCCGACCGAGCAAAGCATTGTAGCATGTCTTGGCGTCAATGACGTGGAACTTGATGTCCGTGACGAGCAGCCCAAAGCGTAACATCAGTATCACGAACCCGAGCGTCCGTGACGACTGGAAGTCGAACCCAGAGATGGTGATTTTGTCGCGAGCGAGGTGTTGAACGCTCATGCAGATTTCCTTTAACACTCGTGCGTTAAGGAGATTGATGGAAGACCCATTGTCGACCAGGATTTTACCTATCTTGATGTTATGACAGTATCCGGAGACATATAGGGGACGGTTGTGTTCGTATGTCCCAAGGAGGAGATCTTCATCGCCGAAGGTGATATCAGCTGTGTGTACTTCTTCCAGCTCGTCCTTCATCTTTTCTTCGGCGAGGAAAACTTGGAATTGCTCGGGCTGTTGCAATACCTTGATTAAAGAATCTCTCGCCTCTTTTGATAGCAGAAGGGCGTCGAGAATGCTTAACTGCGAAGGTAGCTTTCTCAGGTGTGCCAGAATGTTGTAGTCCACCTTACTTTTCTTTGGAGGGTCCTTGGCTGTCAGCTTTTCGACGGCTTGGTCATCAAGTATGATATCCTCAAAGATCTTTTCTTTGCCCTTATCTTTTCTATTTGACCCACTGTTCGAGGGCCCAAGAATTTTTTCAGGCAGCGTACGATTGTGTAGCTGAATATTTTCACAGGTCTTTGGTTCTTCCTCTTTTCCCAAGGTGGACTCCTTAAAGAGAGGGCCAAGAGCCATTTCGTCATCAGAGTCGCTCCCGAAAGTGAGAACTTGTGATCCTCGGCATTGACCATGCAACAGTTGCTGGCAGTTCTTTTATGCTCCTCGGTCGTACTTCTTTGCTCCCGACGAGTTTTGCGTTTCGTCCGCTTGAAATGTTGTCGGTGAGTAACATATCCCTGCTACCATCTTTTAAAAGCGTTGCACTCTTCGGTGGGGTGCGAAATCTTTCGATGATATAGGCAGTAGCTAGGATGTGTTTCTGCTTCACCAAAGGCGTTCGCTTCGGAGGATGGTAGCTTCATTCCCACCGATACGGCCTTAGCGAACCTCTTCCTCTTCTTGAACCTGTTTTTATTTGCGACGGAGGTATTTTGATCTGGCGAGAATATTTCAGCCCTTTCGTCTAGTCTCCGGTGTTTGGCCTTTTTCAAATATAGCCATCTCACACTCGCGATCAGCTTTTCTTTTAAGAAGAGCTGTGTTCAGGAATGCATCAATTATTTCATCTGATGGCCCTAGAAGTTCCGGCTCAGGACCTGCCCCCAGTTTCTTTGTGCAAGGAGCCTCTTCATAGTCTATCGACGAGTGAGAGATCACATGGTAACTTGCCACGTAATCTTCAGATTCATCAGATGAGTCTTCTCCATCATTTCCGTCCTCAAGGACGTGGCTAAGGAACTCTTGGAGCGTGATTGGAGTCTGCGCCTTCTGGTTATACTCTTCCAGTGCGTCAATCTGCTTTTGCAGGTCCGTGTGCTTGTCGCCCGGCTTCGCGGGCTTCTTGGATTTCTTCTTCTTTTTCGAAGATTTCGACGGCTGGGTGTCTGTGCTTTGGCTATCACCACCGATCTTTGGAGTTAGGCGCGGCTTCAGCATCCCTTCGATGACCTCACGCTCCAGTGGATTCTTCCATTTAATTGCCGGACATGTGTGGAGATCCTTCAGCATTCTTTTTGTCTTGGCTGAAAGAGCGACCTCCCATGGATCTTCTTCTACGAAAGAGCATGATGCCCCCGGTGTATCTGTTTTCTTGGGAGTGTGTGGCCGAGGAGGGTTCACCTTCCAATTTTCAGATAATACAAATTTGCCCTGCTGGTATTGATCTTCTATCTAGCTTTTGAAGATGTAACAATCCTCGATCGGATGGCTCAACATTCGGAGATAAGGGCAGTAGTCAGGATTGCTAATGTCGCCGGGTTGCGCTGGACGTCTTGGCTCCGGCAAATTAATGAGCTTGTTGCACAGTGCAAGTTCAAATAACCTCTTCATCTTGTCTCGAGGGAACGAGTACGGGCGTCTCATTTTATCTTCGAGAGATCGAGTTCTGTTACTTTGGCGATCAACTGGTCTCGGGCCACCATGCTGCTGTTGAGCATTGGCAACAACGATCGCTTTCCCTTTCCCTTCTCATTTCGAGAGTCCGGCTTTGGATGAGACGGTCTATGACCCATCTGGTCCATTTGGGTCAGTTTGTCGATCAAGACCTGGAAAGTAGTCGGCTTGAAGAACATCATGAACTGGGAGATAGTTGTATGAGGGTGGGTCCAAAGTGCCCACGAACATACCCACCGCCGGTGCTTCTTAGATGCGTTGTTCGCACTTCGACCATAGATTCTGCCATCGTATGGCGTATTGGACCCACAACTCGCCTGGCTTTCCCCTGGCATTAATCAATGCCATTATTGGGGTGCGTTCACTAGCACTCGCGAATCGTTGGGTGAATAACAGCTCCATTTCCGCAAAGTCTTGACGGAGTCGTTTGGAAGTTTGGAGTACCATTCGAAGGTTGTTTCCGACAAGCTGCCGACGAACTGATGGAGCAAAAGTTTATCATCGCCCCCGGTGTTGCTGCAAAGAGCTCTGGACTGGGCGACGTGCTGGTGAGAATTGCATGTCCCCTTGTACACATGGAATTTGGGGATTGTGTATCCCGGTGGGTATTTATTTGGTCATACCAGCCTGGATACGGTCGCCCAGTTTTAACGACTTGGCCGGCCACTTCATTCGCCTGGTGAGCTCGTATTTGCTGAGCTATATAGTCATCCAGAGCGGCCTTGGAAACGGTTTCCTCCTTGGCTGCTGAAAGAGCCGGAGGAGGGTTAGATGTTTCCCCTCTGTCGTCTTCAATAATGATCGGAGGGTCTTCAGCTGGAGGATCCGGCGTAACATCATCCCTACCATGTCTTGGAAGAGAAGAGGTATTCGTTTTTTGTTGGCAGCTTGTTCTGCTGCTTCTCTGTCCTTCTTTTCGAGGACCCTGCGTAGAAAGTCAGCATCGGTTTCTTGTTCGTGACGCTGTTCTGATGATGCCTCCGGGCTTTCTTTTGGCCCGATGAGTGCGGCCATTGCAATCAGCATCTCTTGAAGGTTCTGCTGCTGCTATTCCTGAGCCTTTGTTATCGATCGGGTGAGCGGGCGGTGGCCCGTCGAAGTGCTGCTTTCCTCTTTTCCGGAAGCCATGTAAATAGTATGGACCATTATGCCCCCAGACTTGGGGCGTTTGGGCTCAGCGTTTTTGTGGTCTGCCACGTTCACAGGGGCTTTCTCTTGCCTCCTTCTCCTTTGAGTGGTTGACGTTGAGGGGACCGTTGCAGCGGGCACCCATGTAGGTGTTGTCCTTTGCGGCTTGGTAGGACGGTTCTCTTCCTGCTGGACCTTCGCCCTTTTCTGTCGACGGGGGTAGTCTTGATCAATTATCGACTCTTGGACCCGTCGCCAGACTTTGTAAATTTTGGAGGACAGCCGTCGAGGAGGCTGATCTGGTTTTATTTCTGTAACATTCTCCGCCAGTGGAGGAGATCTTTTCAGTACGGTGGTAGGAGAGTTCCTGCGCACCTTGTTCAGCAATTCAAAACTGTTCCCGGTTGGAATAGCAGTATTGACTTCCACTGTTGGGGCTGGTGGAGTTAGCCCAGAGGGGGGGTTGCCCCCAGCCTTTCTTACTCGGCGCCAGTGGAGACGTCGAGTGTGTCGAGCCGATGGTGTTGGTCGGTGATGGGGATGGCTTTGTCATGCCCCTTGTTCTGGTGAGGCGTCGCTGGTACCAGCCTCTTGAAGACCGAGGTCCGTTCAGCAGCAATGTCTAGCCTGTCAAATACAGACTTTTGAGCATGAGCGGGGGCTGGAGTGGGAGCTGGAATAGTCCGTCTTGTAAAGACGGACCCTTTGGCAAGAGAAGCCGCCTTGACGACTTTGGGAGCAGGGATGGCTATCCTTTTCAGAATAACCTTTTCTGGAGCTGCAGGCTTCATCATGGGCCCGCATGAACTTTGGCCCAATCTGGCGAAAACCGAGGCGCTGGAGATGGACGACCCGTTGAGAGGGGCCGCGGTAGTAGCAACCCGATCAAAGACCGACTTCTTGGGAGCTTCTGGTGTTGGTACAGGGGTGTTGAAACCCATCGGTGGGAGCATGGAACAATCCAGTGGTGGCTTGAGTCACCTGGTCCACCAGTATCATGAACAAGGAGGCCGCTTGGGGCCCGTAAGCTATGCCTCCAGATGAGGCGGAACGTGAATTGCAATTTCAGTTGGAACACTTCACGCAAGTAGATGCCATTGATGTTTCGCTTTCTGCGCCAAGCAAGAAACCAAATCTTAGTACCTCGAACCCAAGGGCAGCCATAACAAACCGCGATTCGTTCGCGAATCACGAGACACGAAGTGTGGAGTGGAAAGAGGAAAAGGTCCCACCGGGCGTGCCAGAATCTGTTCCCCGCCAAACACGGAGACACGACAGCGCAGGTCCGTCTTGCCTGAAATTCGGGGCAGATGCTAATTGGTACTACCCGTCCACCTCTCCGAAGATGCCAAGTTGATTTATGGCACCATGTATCGAAGGTTTAAACGGATGCGGCCGATATAGCAGACTTCGTCAGATTCCCCCTCATTTGAGGGGTTTTTGATTGTGGGGACGCTCTTCCCTGCAGGCGCAAGCCCCTGCAGTTAATTACGCTACCGCATCACGGTAACCACTTTCTCCTTCTCCAGATGGTCACTTCGTGTCGTGGGTGTTTGTTTTGTTTATGGTTGCCCATGGATTGTATACGGAGACTAATTTATGTTGTCGCCCGTAGGGCGTGGATTAGTCCAAATCTGTATCTTCTTAGATTTGGGTTTGGGGGTTGGGTTTAAGGATACGTTAGCCTCATTTGAAACTAAGATCAACTTAAACGTTTGTTAAGGATGCGTTAGTCTAATTTTTAGACTAAGATCAACTTAACGGGATCGTTTAGATCCAACAAAAGAGCGTTTGGACTCTATTGTTTAGTTTAGGGACATTGCGGTCGATTAGTTTAAGGACATTATGGTCCAGTGTTAGTTTAAGGACATCTCGGTACAATGTTAGTTTAAGGACATCTTGGTCCAGGTTAAGGACATCGTAATCCGTGGGTTTAAAGGGACCCCACAGTCCGAGGTTACGGACATCGTAGTCCATGAGTTTAAGGACCCCACAGTCTGTAGTTTAAAGACATCGTAGTCTATGAATTTAAGGACCCCACAGTCCATAGTTTAAAGACATCATAGTCTATGAAGTTTAAGGACATCGTAGTCCATGAGCTTAAGGACCCCACAGTTCGTGAAATGTGTAGTTATCGGGACCTGTCATCTCTCTAAAGACGTTGAAGGATTACAACGACAGATATCAGAGGAGTAAAGAGATGTACCCTCAAACCGGGTGTAAATTGGTTGAAAGATCTGTAGTCCAGTTTGGGACTAAGATCTGTTGAAATATTCATGAGCAGATGGGCTCAGTACGATATAAGTTGAGGACTTATGACCAATATTGGGCTAAGTCCAATAAATGTTTAACATTTTATTGTCCTGGCTATTGAGCCTTTATTTGGGCTTGGCCCTTTTAATAATGCTAAGCATTGGGTTCTGACATCTTTTGTCTTGTATTGAATGCATAGCATTCATCAGAACAATGTGTGTTTTGACAGTGCGCCATGTAGCGCATCAGGTGCTTTGCGCCAATCAAAGAGTGCGTTGCGCTTCTGTCGGGTAGCGCACACGAAAATGACACGTGTCGCGCTTAGCACTAAGCGCCAGTTTATTAGCGCATTGCGCTTCCAATTTATGAGCGCTTTGCACTGGTTTAATGGCGCACCAGTGAGTGACGCGTGGTGTGCTTGGCGCTGAGCGCCAGCCCATGAGCACAGTGCTCTGTTTCAGAAGCGCAAAGCGTAGATTGTGTCTGTGGTTGACACGTGGCATGTTTTGGCGCTGAGCGCCGGTCCAAGGAGCGCAAAAGCGCAATTCATGAGTGCAAGGCACTTTCCAATAGCGCAAAGCGCATTTGATCAAATTAATCATCAGAGTACAAGTTTATGTTCTTCTTAAAGGAGGTTTTGCCTCAAGATTCAAGAACAAAGGTTCTTATTTATAAAAAGGCGCTGCCTTTGTAGATCAATGATCTGCGAATGAAGTAAATACTTTTTTTTGTTTTTATGATGGGATCTTTTGATCTCTTTTTTATCAAAGACCTTGGTCTTCTATACATCTATGATCTTTTTTAGAAGATAGTTCTTCTTTTCATGAGATGATTTCATCTCTGTGTTCAAGAATCATGTTCTTTACCTTGAAGAAGTGATCTTCTTTTGCTAAAAGCTTACTTTTCTTTCTTTGAGTTTTCTTAAAGTTTGTAGGGCGGCTTCTCTATATCAGACTTGAAGTCTTGGGGCCTTCATATAGGGCAAATTGATTTGTTAAATCAGTTTAAGAGATCTTTCTCTGATTGATTTGGGGATGCCTCCCCACCTTGAATCTTTGATCCAGGGATTTCTGTTTCACAGAAGATAATCTTCTTGTTTTAATAAGATTGAGAAATCTTTCCATAACAGAATTTTAATTCTGATTTATTAATGATTTATCATTATTATATCTTTTGATCCAACGGTAGGGAATTCTTAATTCTTGCGCTGGCGTACCTTGCGCTAGCGCACTTACGTTTGACACGTGGCGCGCAGCGCAGTCTGCACCCGTGTTTGACACGTAGCGCGCAGCGCGCCTAGCACTAGATCAGAAACGTTGCTTCAACAGAGGTGTCTTTTCACCTTCCTTTTAAGTCAAACTTGTATTCCTCATAACTTTCATTTCCCAAGTCTTGGAAATAGCTCCACTGTGCACAAAATTTTCTGTGCCTAGTCTTTATAACTCGAAGCAAAACTTCTTTCTTTTCTCATCTCCAAAGAACCCACTCAATTATGGCTTGTAATTGTCCACATGCTCGTCGACAACCATGGGAAGTGCCCATCCAGGACATTGTTCCTCGTTTTGTTGCGCGCTTGGTGGATCATTCTCTTACGGATGACCAATGCGACGCAGCGCTATACGAGCTCTTGACTCGTGTGGGGTCTCCTCTCCCCCCACACTCTATTTGGCTTCGGATGATCCTTGCGTCTGTGCTCGTTGATATTCCCCCTCCTCCAGCAAAGATGTCCTCGGCAATGCTCGATGCTGCTGAAGACAAGATCGAGTGCTTCTTCGAGGCGCATTTGATCACTAAAGCCCTGAGGGATTGCTCTGTCCACTTGCTGAGCCAGATACAGGCTCGTCGGGTCATTATCGCTACTTTCTCTGGGGAGTGCGGCGTTGATCGATGGATGGCTACTCCTCGAGAGGATCGCCGTTTTGATATGGTGGAGAAGACAGAGAGGGAGCTGGACAATCTCATTCTTAGCTTTGCAAACCCCTGTCCTTTTGACCCCATGTTTGGTGATCTGTTTGCATTATAATAATAAGAAGAAGAAGATTTCTAATTAAGTATTTTATTATCCGCCAAGTGTTCCTTTATTTTTAATTCTTTGTTATTTCTTTGTGAGGCGCCTATGCGCTGCATAATTTGATTTGTTATAATCAGGTGCAAGTAATTCTTGTAAGGGTAAAGCGTTTCTGGCGCTTAGCACTCCTGGCGCTTAGCGCTCTTGTGCTTTGCACGTGAGCGCCGTTTCAGAGTCTTTGACTCTTTTTGCAGGCACATTTGATGTTAGCACTTTTCATGAAGCGTTGCTTCGCTTTCCAACCTTGAAAACAGAGCTTTGCTCTAATTTGGGGTGCACAGCGCAGAGCGCTACGCAGCCTGCGCTAGCGCACTCGTGTTTGACATGTGGCGCGCGACGCTCTTAGCGCTAGCGCACTCATTGTGCGCTGCCTAGGGCGCAGCGCGCCTGGCACTAGCGCATCCATGTTTGACACGTGGCGCAGCGCAGAGCGCTGGATCTGAAGCGTTGCTTCAATTTTTGACTTTTGAATTTCAATATAGAGCTTTGCTCTGATTGGGGGGAAACAGAAGCGTCGCTTCATTTCAGATCTTGGAATTTGAACAGAGCTTTGCTCTGATTGGGGAAACAGGGTCCACCATGTATCCGCAGACGATTCATCCAACTCCTCGAATCGGGTCTCGAAAACCATCTCAGAACCGAGAAAACATCATGGTGGACAAGACTCATCATATCAAGGAAAACCGCATTTTTCTCTCTAAAATACATCATCGGTTTATAAAACTTTCACATGCGGTTTCCAAATCCAGAAAATCTCAAGAAGGATCCGAAAACATCAAATCACGATGTCAATAAAAGTGAAAATTGGCATAAATCTCCATAATACTGCATAACCAATGAATATATGAATGCATCTGATATCATGCCCAATGCAATAGTTAAACTAGCATATGAAAGCTATAACATATTGCAACTATCAGCTAGCGGACTTTGTCAATGAAATATTATTATTTAAAGTGTACGTGACATGGCAATTACCGATGATGATGTGTGTGAGCTGGAAAGCAAGTGTATGTGGAGCATACGCATCATCGGTAATGGTGCTGGTGTCCTGACAGCAGAGTTTCATAATAATTTCAGATAACACATGTATAAGCATGCAATGCGATGAAACATCATGAATAAACAGAAAGTGATGTAGTAATAGCAACACTGAAGAATATACCTACCCAATATATGAGTCATATAGTTTGGTATTTTAAAGTACTCACGATTCTCCACTGCATTTGAAAACAAGTATGACTCGAGCCAGTCAAAAGGGTAAGGAAATCCACCTAGGTCTGAGTCGACCTATATATATATATATATATATATATATATATATATATATATATATATATATAAGTCGGTGATTTCGTCTCAATAGTATCACGTACGATACAATATATACATATGACATCCTCGAGTCAAGGGTGCGGATCTAACATCATAATTATATCCCGTACGGTAAATCCCAAATCTGGGTATAGGTCAAATATCATATTTATCTCATTACTCATCTGATATCCTTATTATCACATATCGTGAACAGGTGGGTACTGATCTAAGTCTAGTATAATACTAATACCATCAACATATATGTACGCGTGTGTGTGAAACACATCTCCTAAAGATCCGCTATAACATCATGTCGTATCTCCTAATACGAACCAAATCACATCACCGATCTCCTGGTACCATACCCAATCTCATCGACTCATCTCCAAATACTATATACTATCCTCAATCATCCGTGTATACGTGTGTGTGTGTGTGTATGTATGTATATATATATGTATATATATATATATATATAAACCCATCATTCACATCTATCTATATACATATACATATACACCCAAACCCATATCCCGTGCGTGTATGTGTATGTGTAACAACCTTACTCTAGGTTTCGCGACTATGAAACCAACTAAATCACTTTCCTCAATTCTCGCTAACACTAACTCGTGATCTTCTAAAGCTTTTCTTGCTAAGTGTTCATATCCCTCAAAAACACATTTAATTATATCTATATCACAACATATCATTTCTTACGACATTGCAAGGGTGCTATACGCCATCCACCCGACTTCTCCCCGTATATATATATCTACTCACCTTGATCTTCGCTTGCCGATGCCGATGTCGCCACGCGCTTGCTTGTCGTCTCGAAGTCCTCGTGAGGGTACCTACATGTCATAATACATCGTATCGCATTAAAATCCGACTCATAACCCAATGACACACGAATCTCACATAGGTCAAAACCTATGGCCCGCTCATGCAAAAGAACCAAATAACCCTCGACATCGGCGTACAAACGCCGATTGATTGAGAAAAACCCCAAAGTACCCATTTGCACATTCACAAAACACTAATTATAATATGAAATAGGTTGTAATTCACCAAAACTTCAAACTCACTTTAAAAGCTATTTTTCCGAAAACCTAGTAAGCAAACTTTTCCATTTTAGTAAAAAACTAAATGTTTTAACGATTTTAGTGGATACAATGCTCACTAAATATCTTAACTAATCCACCCAAACCATTACTAGATTTTTAATCCCACTTATTTTCAAAATTCTAAAAATCTAGTTTACAAAATATATGATTTGGACAATTTTTAAAATAACAATTGGCAAACTAGAAACTAGCTTACATTTTACATGTCTTAAAATGTCAAACTACCCATTATATTGTTAACGATGTGATGAAAACCTTAACCATATTTTAATCTCACATTTTGATTTAATTTCAAAAACCTAGTTTGCTAAAAATCCAATTTTAACAATTTGCAAGCAACAATTAGTAAACTAGCAACTAGATTAGTTTTAGCACAGCATTAACATGTTAAATACATCACACAACCATAATCTCATTACTCAAAATCCTAACTTGAATTCAAACCCTATTCTCTTTAAATTCTCATTTTGAAATTAAGGTTATAACAACATCTAATTAAAACTAGATTCAAACATACAATTAGCAAGTAACAAATTTGGATGAAACTTATGCCTCATGATCAAGAGATCAAACATGGCACTTGACCTCCAAATTGCTTCCTTGTTCCATGATTCATGTTAGCTAGGGCAAAGAAATAATGGGTAAGAGTTGGATTGAAGAATTATTGAGGTTTTAGCTTGATTTTGAGGCAAAAAGATGATTTTTTTTATGAGAATGAGAGAAGAAAAATAGGGGGCTGCTGGAAAAGGGAGGGGCTCAGCCAATAATTGGGGGGTGAGGAGAGAGAGTGAGATGGGGAAAGTAATTGGCCAAGTCAAGAACCCATATCTCAAGTCAACACCATTCTCATTTCTTTATTCTTTTCTTTTTCTATTCTCTTTTCTTTTTGTGTGAGAGAAGTGGGGACTTGGGGCAGCCAAGGGGCTCGGCCAGCAGCCTAAGGGGAGAGGAGAGAGGGTGTGGGTGAGGAAAAAAATGATAATTATTATACCCCAATTTCCCTTTACATTGATTTCACTATTTAAGCCTTTTTCCTTGATATTTTCTAAAACCGTTTTGACAATTTATTTTCATTTCAAAAACAATATTTTACATGTTAGTTTAATGTGTCATGATGCACAAAACTTGTATCAACCCATTCCAATTTGTAATTATCCCTAATTAAATGTATTAGTGACGGCTTAAAATAATATTAAAATAATTAATTTCGGAAAAAATTTCAGTCAACTAGAAATTTTACAAGTGACTCATAAACACCAAATACTAGCAATTATATAACTAGAATAGGTATATTTAATTTTATATTAAAAGATATTTATATCTTGGTTTTTACGGAAAACACCCGTTATTTTACCAATTCTCCGAAATTTCACCTAAACGATTTTCAAAACGTTACAGATGCCTAGTGGGAACTCTATTTCGATGGAGCATCTTCCATGAAGAAGCGCAAACAAAGCACCCCCATAATCAAATCTGGGGTAGGCCTCGTCTTCGTAACTCCATAAGGAGGGATAATGCGCTTTGCCTTCTTCTTAACTGAGCCGAGGACGAATAATGAAGCCGAATATGAAGCTTTAATAGCAGGTCTTAAGATCGCCGTCGACATGAGAATTGAGAACCTCCTCATATATGGAGACTCCCAGTTGATCGTTAGTCAAGTAAACGGCGACTATCAAACGTGCAAGCCAGAGCTGGTGAAGTACGGCGAGAGGGTGCAGCAACTGTTGACTCAAATTCCCTCCTACATGCTCGAAAGTATACCGCGTGCGGAAAACAGCAAAGCTGATGCACTAGCCAAACTCGCTAAAGAACTGGCCGACGAGAACCTCGATGACGTGAGGATCGTTGTGCAAACCCGTTGGGTTCTTTCACCGGCAGAAATATCTCCGGAGTCGTCCGAAGAAAAGGGAGCAAACGACCCTACAAATAAAAGACCAGGAAAAGGCTAAGGATTAGAGAGAAGTCTTTATAGACTACTTCAAATCCCGTCGAACACCTGAAGATGCGCCGTCAAGACATCAGCTCATGAAACGGGCTCTATCCTTCGCATTTGTCAATGACACTCTGTATAAGAGATCGTTTGACTCCATATGGCTAAGATGCCTAGGACCTGAAGAGGCAAAGAGAGTCGTCCAAGAAACTCACGACGTGAGGATCGTTGTGCAAACCCGTTGGGTTCTTTCACCGGCAGAAATATCTCCGGAGTCGTCCGAAGAAAAGGGAGCAAACGACCCTACAAATAAAAGACCAGGAAAAGGCTAAGGATTAGAGAGAAGTCTTTATAGACTACTTCAAATCCCGTCGAACACCTGAAGATGCGCCGTCAAGACATCAGCTCATGAAACGGGCTCTATCCTTCGCATTTGTCAATGACACTCTGTATAAGAGATCGTTTGACTCCATATGGCTAAGATGCCTAGGACCTGAAGAGGCAAAGAGAGTCGTCCAAGAAACTCACGACGACTCTGCGGTTCTCACCAAGCCGGGCCGAAGATGAAACTAGAGATCAAAATGATGGGCTACTATTGGCCCATGATGATCCAAGACTGCCTAGAATACGCGAAACAGTGCCACTCGTGCTAGATTTACGGGGATTTATCCACCAGCATCCAAACTACATCCAACAGTGGTTAGCTGGCCGTTCGAAATGTGGGGAACTGACATAATCGGCCCCATCGAACCAGCGTCGTCCAGAGGACATCGGTTCATACTGGCAACAACCGATTACTTCTCTAAGTGGGCAGAAGCAATACCACTAAGAGAAGTGAAGACGGAGAATATCCTCCATTTCTTCAAGACACACGTCATTTATCGGTTCGGCACTCCGCGACATACTATCTCCGATAACGGGCCAGCCTACAGAAGCCACAAAATCAGCCACTTCGCACAACAGCATAATATAGATTGGAGATACTCTTCAGTCTATAATCCCCGAGCTAACGGTCTAGCTGAAGCTTTCAACAAGACCTTGACGAAGATCGTGAAAAAGACGATGTCCAAGTATAAGAAGGACCGGCACGAGAGACTGCATGAAGCTCTCTGGGCGTATCGAACTACATTCAAAACGGCCACGAACACAACGCCGTATGCATTGGTATTCGGCGCAAAAGTGGTACTCCCCCTTGAGATAGAGTTACCCTCTCTACGAGTGGCGGTTCACTACGAGCTAACAGACGAAGAAAATGCTCACCTTCGGCTTGAGGAGCTCGACGCCCTTGATGAAACCCGGCTCATGGCGCAACAAAACTTGATGCGCTCATATGAAAGATTGACTAGGCCAAGAACATTCCGCCAAGACGAACTCGTGCTAGTGGTCAAAAGACCTATGATCCCCAATCATGCCAAGCGGGGGAAATTCGAGCCAAACTATGAAGGCCCGCATATCATAGACAAAGTTTACCAGGGTGGAGCCTATCTACTCGTGGACATGCATGGTGAAAGACCTTTCAGGCCAATAAACAGTCGCTTCCTGAAAAAGTACTACGCCTGACGAGCCACGGGCTAGGTCAACGATAGATGACGACGCCTATGTCCGCTCGCTGCCTTCCTAAGCCCAAACTCTATAAGTAGTAACCGGCTACGGACCGTAATGTCCTTAAACTAATTATGGACCACTATGTTCTAAAACTGGCTATTGACCGAGACGTCGACAAACTACTACGGACCGCAGCATCCCAAGGCTGACACAAAAAAAATTAAAAATAAATAAAGAAAGAAAACGGTATGTCCATAAGCAAAATGGGCACGGATGAAAACCCGAAAGGGCTCCGTGAGTAAAAACAGCAAGGCTACCGGCGAGTTTTGTGAAAACCCGAAAGGGTGCAATCTCGTTAAAAGACACTTGCAAGGCCCTCTCGACCTTATAATGAGAAACCACCTGCGTGAGATCCTTACTACTCACAAAGGAGAAACACACTTAAGAATCCCCACGATTCCTAACGAGAAATTACACTAGCGAGATCCTCACGACTCGTAAGGAGAACCCCCTTATGAGACCCTCACGGCTCATAAGATTCAAAAGCCTTAAGGTACAGTGATCTGAGCCTGTTCTTAAGCAGTCATACCCCCCGATTTTGCCCTACAAGTGGTTCAGTATTGACCCTTGTATACAATCCACAGGCACGAATAAACATTTCCCTAAAAAAAGTCCCACCAGAGACTGGGGATATGGTCATATGGCAAAATACACTTGTAAGTCCTCTCGACTTATAAGGAGAAAGCACACTTGTAAGATCCTTACGACTTATAAGAGACCATACACTTAAGAATCCTCACGATTCTTAAGAAGAAAACGCACCTACGAGATCCTCACGACTCATAGGGAGAAATACTTTTATGAGACCCTTACGGTTCATGAAGTCAAAAGTCTTAGTCGACAGGATCCTAACCCTGTTTACTAAGAACATTGACAAAGGCAAATAATGATTCGCTCCTGACAATATCCCAGTTGTAGCGATGCTGATGCCTAAATCGGTATCAAATCCCAAACTCGCAGTGAAAAGTCAGCGAGCCACAAATGTATATGAAATAGCCGAAATGATGGAGCAACTCGCAACAAAGTCAGCAAGTAAAAATATGTATGCATACAAAATAGCCGAAATGATTGGACAGCTCGCAATAAAAAGCAGCGAGTAAATAAAAAAAATAGCCGAAATGGTTGGGCAGCTCGCAATAAAAAGCAGCGAGTAAATAAAAAAATAGCCGAAATGATTGGGCAATCATGACTTTCGCGATATAAAAGTTGAAATGATAGAGTATCGCGGAAAGAAAAAATATATAAAATGAAACTTTTTGCCCTTCAGATGAGATCACATCGATCCCTGTATACAATCCAGGGGCAAAAACAAATAAGAAACCCTACCTTCCCACCAGGCTCCATCAGAAAAAGAAGCCAAATCTCGACGGTTCACAGACAGCCTGGAGATCATATCGACATTCGTCTCAACAGACGCAACATCAGCAAATCGGAGCCGCGGAAAAGTTCCCAGTTCCATGACTCGGCGGTGCACAGACAACCGAGAGTCAACCCCTCCTGGTCTCGTAGAACACGGCTTATGTCAATCCTGACCCCGTAGGAACCGTCCAGAGCAAATCATGGTCTCGTGGAACACGGCTTATGTCAATCCTGACCCCGTGGGAAGCATCCAGAGCAAATCCTGGTCTCGTGGAACACGGCTAATGTCAATCCTGGCCCCGTAGGAAGCATCCAGAGCAAATCCTGGTATCGTGGAACACGGCTAATGTCAATCCTGGCCCCGTGGGAAGCGTCCAGAGCAGATCCTGGTCCTGTGGAACACGGCTTATGTCAATCCTGACCCCGTGGGAAGCATCCAGAGCAAATCCTGGTCTCGTGGAATACGGCTTATGTCAATCTTAACCCCATGGGAAGCGTCCAGAGCAAATCCTGATCTCGTGGAACATAGCTTATGTTAATCCTGACCCCGTGGGAAGCATCCAGAGCAAATCCTGGTCTCGTGGAACACGGATTATGTCAATCCTGACCCGTGGGAAGCGTCCAGAGCAAATCCTGGTCCCATGGAACATGGCTAATGTCAATCCTGACCCTGTGGGAAGCATCCAGAGCAGATCCTGGTCCTGTGGAACACGGCTAATGTCAATCCTGACCCCGTGGGAAGCGTCCAGAGCAAATCCTGGTCCTGTAGAACACGGCTAAAGTCAATCTTGACCCCGTGGGAAATGGATAGAGCAACTCCTGACTCCATGAAATGCGGATAAAGTCAACCCCTGACTCCGTGAAATGCGGATAAAATCAACCCTCGACTTCCCCGTCAAAGCAATTCTTTGATTCGGAGGCAAGTCAACTCATCAATCACTTACGGGTCCTCTCGACTTGTAAGGAAGAAAATTCTCTTCTGAGATCCTTACGACTTTCAAGAGAAGAACACACTTAGGAATCCTCACGATTCCTAAGGAGAAATTACACTTACGAGATCCTCACGACTCGTAAGGAGAAATATCTTTATGGGACCCTCACGGCTCATAAAGTTGGAAAGCCTTAGGTGGCAGATCCTAACCCTGACTCCTAAGCCATTGCTGTCCTACAAGGAAATCAAAATATATTATCCACAAAATGCATTTACTAAAAGGGACACACCACCATGAAGCAAAATATGTCTTTTATTCATGAATCAAAATGAATACAAAGTACAATTTATGAAAGAATAAAAAAATACCCTCATTCACGAGTATGTACAAAAAAAAGAATAAAAATAAAAAATATACAATTCTTTAAGCTGGCGGACGATTCAATAGATTTGCCAGTTCATCATTTTTCCGCTGGGCCTCGGCTTCATGATTCATTATCGCTAAGAGACGGGCCTCCGCTTGAGACTGTTGGGCTTGGTACGAGGCAAGCCGACTTTCAAGCTCCTTTTCAGAAATTTTATGAGCTTCGACCATTTCGCGAGTGAAAATGACGGTTTTATCAATGGCTACCACCTCCCTAATAGCTTCTTGAAGCACCCGCTAAAGTTCATACGCCCGAGTGGTCTTGGCCGTAAGGTTAGCTTGAAGTTCCCCCAGCGCAGTTGAAGCCAGCTTCCTCTCTGAAAATTTTCGGCTGAGCCTCTTCTCGCATGACAGCATATTCGCGGCGCACCGTTCAACCAGACCCCGCAAGCTTGTCTTTGCAGCTACAACCTCTGAAGGAAGGCGTGTGCACTCAAGATCATGTAAACAGACCTTCACTCAATGCCGATCCTTGATCCAAAACACGCACAAGCTATTTTATCTTTCTGGCAACAAGGAAAGTTCTCGCGTTCGTACTTAAAGAAATTCCAAGGGGGTCAAGTATAAAGCTCATGTATATAGGAGGGATGCACGTACGAATACAAATCAAGCAGAAAAAGCCAACAGAGAACATTCAACAATTAATGATAAGAGAAAATACATTGATATTACTCTAAAGGAAAGAGATCACCAAACAAGGGATCGGAAATACAAGGGTTAACAAAGCAAAACACAAAATTTTCCAGCTCCCTCTCCGCCTTCTCCAGCACGTCAAAACGACTGTTTTCGCGAGGAGTCGCTCCCCATCGGTTGGCGCCATGCTCATCAGCGAAAGCGGACATGATAGCCCGTCGGGCCCTTATCTGACTCAGTATATGAACTGAATGATCTTTCAGAGCTTGAGTGATTAGACAAGCATCGTGAAAGCACTCGAGCTTGTCCTCCGCCGCGTCAAGGATCGCCGAAGTCATCTCCGCCGGATGAGGGGGTATATCGGCAAGCACAGACAGAAAGATCATCCGAAGCCAAATGGAGCCCATGGGAAGAGGAGAGCCCCGACGATTCAGAAGCTCATACATCACCGCGTCACATTGAGTGTCGGTGAAGAGGGGATCTGCCAGCCGCGCAGCGAAGCGAGGGATTATCTCCTCAATGAGCACCTTCCATGGTTGCCGATGGGTGTAGGGACGATTGCAAGCCATAGCAACTGATCGTTTTCCCAAAGATGATCACCTTAAGGTATAAATGGGTTTCTCTGTGAGGAAAGGAAGAAAGGCATGGTTTTAGGTTATAAAGGGGAGCATTTAATGCTATGCACAAAAAATATTGTGCATGGTGAAACTATTCCCAAGGCCCAGAAAAAGGGGAAGGCAGGGGAAATCAAAGAGATGATTCGTTGGAATCGGTGTACGGAAACGAAACGACCCCATCAATAGAGCCCCACATGCATAGCACGCGAGCACCGACCTTAATCCTTGTTAGAAATTAAAACAACATCGCACGTGCGTAACACGTGAGTAGGCGCCAATGTGAAATTGAAATCCCCAATAGTGCCTCGCGTGCCAAACAATTGGGCGTCAACAACAATATGACAAAATTTCATAAAGAAAGAATGCAAACACAAAAAGAGGGGAAAAGAAAGTTCTGTCATTCATACTCTGAAAAGTTCATACAAAAATAAAAGAAAATGTTTACAATGGTAAGACATCAAATCCAGGATATGGATTAAGAAATTCAAAAGTAAGGCCATCTAAAATGTTTCCGGCCTCTCTGACCATTCTCGTATGCTTCCTCTCACGCTCGCAAGCGTCGGGATCTTCACTAATGTCCTTTGTCCTTCGATAGACAGCGATTATTGTCGCCAGTTGGAAAGTTTGATGCAGAATATCAACAAGATTGTCGTGCCTTTTCTTTGAGATTAGGCCCATCAGATACAGTGAGTGTACCTTATTTTTGGCATCATCCAATGCCTTAAGCGGCATGCCTACATAGAATAAAAGAAGTACTTCCCAGATCGCCCTCACAATGAGCTTCAAAAGAGCGTAACGAAGAAGAAGCAGTTGACCATTGTATTCATTAAAGCGACGCATGATTCGGCGCACTGAGCGTTAGTGAACTCCTGATTTTAGCAGCTGCCCAATGCGCGAATGTCCCCATATGAAATAATTTCGTTAGGGTCATACAGATGAGCGGCCATAGCGCCTGAAAATGAAAATCAGTGAAAGTTTAATGGACAGACTGATCCAGACATGGGAATTTGAACAACCCTTAATATCCGAATGGAGAAAAATAAGTGCTGGTTAAGAAACCCATTACAAACTCCGCGCAAATCAAGCAGAATATCTCCTAAAATTTTGTTGTCAAGAACAACTGAGGATAGGAAAATCCCAAGAAGTCTTGTTATTAGAACTAAGTTCTCTGGAGGAATTAAATTCCTCTTGAACAGAGGAATTAAATTCTAAGAAAATTTTCAGAGCTAAGCTCTTTGGAATGGAATTAAATTCCAAATGAAAATGGGTACCATCATCAACCCCCTTGGATCAGAGAAAATGCCCAACACCGGGGGCTTACTACCTAAAGATTGTGCGCTCTTAAAGTTCAGAAAGCATGGGTTTTTGTTAAAAGGAAAAACCCTTGGTGTTGATTTAAAATCCAAAGAGAATTTTATAAAAAAAAGTTCCTCGGCCGTTCAAGATGCTTACCTGAAAAAGGAAATCTTTTGTTGACAGAGTTAAACTCTGAAGATTTTTGGAACTGAGAACTGAGCTCTGAGAAATAGAATTAAATTCTCAAGGCAAGAACAAGGAAGGAAGAAGATGAAAGAGTAGAGGCGCTTCTGAAGAGACCCCTGCATTTATAGGATGTGATGGGAGACGGTTCATCTACCCCCTTCCCTAGGCAGATCCAACGGCCACAAAAGTTACAGCGTTGCACTCACGTGCAAACACGTGAGAACAACGCTGTGGGGGCATTTGTTCCCTCATAAAATATAAGGAAAAACCCCCAATGGGGCATCACGTGCGCACACGTGATCGGGGGTCACGTGCCGACACGTGATGGCTTCCTGGTCTCTAAAATGATAAGAGTTGAATCCTAATCTATGGGGTCGCGTGCCCGCACGTGATGGGCCTTTAAACCCACTGAAAAAATTAAAGGTATAATAAAACCGCAGGGAAAAGCCCCAATGGGGCATCACGTGCTCACACGTGACTAAGGGTCACGTGCTGACACGTGATAAGTTCCTGAGTTCTTCAAAATAATAGAATTGAATTCTAATTAAATGATCAATCAGTGGGGTCACGTGATAACACGTGATAGGCTCTTAAACCTTCTGAACTAATAGAATTAAATTCTAATTAAGGGAAATCAAAAACCCTAATATTTTCCTGGATCTTTCCAAACAAAAAAGATTGTTCTCTGTAAAGTGGGGCACCGTTGGATTAAAAATCCAATGGTGATTAAAAATCACCAATTTATAGAAAGATTCTATACGGGGAAAGATTTCCCTGAAATTTACCAAGAATAACAGACAGAATATCTTTTGGATTAAAAATCCAGTGGTGAATAAAATTCACTGAGTGATCTAAAAGTTCATGTTGGTTACGAAATCAATTAAAATTTTTCAATAAAAGATTGACTAAACAGACTGATTCTTTTCTTTCTCCTATAAATAGGAGCCAAGAAGAGAAGAGAGGAGGAATATATACAACAACAGAGAGAGAGAAAAGATGAGAATTTAATTCTCCAGAGAGAAAAGAAGGTTTCTTGAGAAAACAAAGAAATCCTAGGTGAAAGATCATCCTATAAGCTCCCACAAAAGAAAAAGGAGAATTTAATTATCAAATTAAAAGTTTAACTCTTCTGAATAAAAACTTAGTTCTTCCTTTGGTTGAAGGTCTGCAGAAGCAGATCTCCCCACAAGTTGAGAATTTAATTCTCATCGGAGAGATTCTGCCATGCAGATCTAAAACCAAAGAGAAGACCTAAGTTCAGAGAATTATATTCTCCTACAAAACACATGGGAATTTAATTCCTCCAACAAGATTAGGGTTTAACCCTATAAAAGAATTTAATTCTTCCAAATACTTAAGGAATTTAATTCCTCCAAATACTTAGGAATTTAATTCCTCCAACAGAGACAGGGTTTAACCCTTAAAACAAGAACTTAGTTCTTCTTCATGGTTGAAGATCTGCAGAAGCAGATCTTCCCATAAGTTGAGAATTTAATTCTCATCGAAGAGGTTCTGTCATTCAGATCCAAAACTTAGAGGGAGAGTTGGGTTTAAAGAATTTAATTCTTCCAAACATATAGAAATTTAATTTCTCTAAATAAAATTAGGGTTTAACCCTACAAAAATTTAATTCTTAAATAAAGGACTTAAAAACTCTCCATGCACGTAAAGAAGTCATTATCAAACTTGATCACGTGGCAACACGTGAATCCCCTTCTCAGTGATCAAAAGAGAACGAATGAGATTGGGTCACATGCTCCCACGTGACCCTTGGATAAATCCCTCAATATACAGAGAACAGAACCAAGTCAGAACAGACTTTGGGCTCCCTCACGTGTCCCCATGTGACCCCTAGCAAATCCCTTTAATATCCAGTGCATGGATACCCATCACGTGCCCACACGTGATGGCCGTGAAGACTTAAGTGTTTAACACTTATTTGAATATTCTGAGAATAAAATAAAGGAAGCTTACCCCAATCCTAGGGCGCCTCATGTGTCATCACGTGAGCGCTTCATCTTTTTAGTGTTTAACACTATTTTAGGCACTTCATCCCTAGTGTTTAACACTACTTTAAATGCATCACGTGGGAACACGTGATCTCCAAATATGTGCTAGTGTTTAACACTATTTTCAAACCAATCTTAGCATAAATTGGCTAAGTCTTCCAGAGACAAGACTCCCCTTTTTACTGAACCTCAAATACACCCTTACCTTCCAAGATTGATCATCTCATATGGTATATGAGTGCTCAGCACTCAATAAAAGACAAAATACGGCCAGAACCCAGATTCATGTTTAGCATTGCTAAATAATGGGGGGCTGAACCCAGACAAATGTTCAACAGTTCCAACAAAGATCCAACATTTCAAACCTAATTGGACTTAGCCCAACTTGGCCATAAGTCCTCAATTCAGATATAACTGAGCCCATGTGCTCATAATCTAATTAATTAATCTTAGTCCCAAATTGGACTACAGATTTCCCAATCAACTTTGGTTCAAGGGTACATCTCTTCACTCCTTTGATATTTATCGTTGTAATCCATCAACGTCTTCAAAGAGGTGACGGGTCCCGATAACCAATCATCCCATGGACTGTGGGGTCTTTAAGCCCATGGACTATGACGTCCTTAACCTTGGACTGTGGGGTCCTTAAGCCTATGGACTATGATGTCCTTAACCTTGGACCGTAATGTCCTTAAACTAATTATGGACCGCAAAGTCCCTAAACTAAACAATAGAGTCCAAACACTCTTTTGTTGGATCTAAACGATCACGTTAAGTTGATCTTAGTCTGAAATTAGACTAATGTATCCTTAACATACGTTTAAGTTGATCTTAATCTCAAATGAGACTAACGTATCCTTAAACCCAACCCCAAACCCAAATCTAAGAAAATACGGATTTGGACTAATCCACGCCCTACGGGCGACAACATAAATTAGTCTCCGTATACAATCCACGGGCAACCAAAAACAAAACAAATACCCACGACACGAAGTGACCATCTGGAGAAGGAGAAAGTGGTTACCGTGATGCGGTAGCGTAATTAACTACAGGGGCTTGCGTCTGCAGGGAAGAGCGTCCCCACAATCAAAACCCCCTCAAATGAGGGGGAATCTGACGAAGTCTGCTATATCGGCCGCATCCGTCTAAATCTTCGATATACGGTGCCATAAATCAACTTGGCATCTTCGGAGAGGTGGACGGATAGCACCAATTAGCATCTGCCCCTAAATTCAGGAAAGACGGACCTACGCGGTCGCGTCTGTGTGTTCGGAGGAGAACACCACTCTCGAGTTTTATTTTTAATCTATATTAAAAATATTTTTTATAAAACCCCCTCGAGATATACAAAACAACATTTAAGGACTTTAGTAAATATAGGTTTAAGTGGGATCGATTCTCTTAAGCCTCAGAGAGCCGGAGAAAGTGAGTGCTTGTCTATTCATGTTAAAAAAACTTAAGAGGAGTTATCAATGACAATTGTCTTAAAAAAAGACACAAATCCCGCCGTCCATATGCAGCAGTTGCCGACGACTCCCGAACCTAAGAATTCAAGAGTTAAATCAATACAAACGTCTGACTTAGTCTGAGTCTAACCTCATACCTGAATCCAAAATCAAACACGAATACTTGATCATGAATATGAATACTAGAATTCAAATATCAATATCAAATATGTATACTTGAATTGACTTGACCGGACCATGGTTATAACTTGACTTGAACTTGACATGACTACTTGAATACATGATTACATCCTGAATAGGAATACTTGAATATTTTGTATCCATAGTTTCGGCAAGACTTAAAAATATAATCTATACAGCACATTACGCGGGGATAAAGGGGTAGATTGGTACGACACGTATATCGTAGCACGAGAGGTCATTTAAAAGACACTTGCATGAATTCTTATGCCGTTGTCCCGTGGGTTATAATGGGGCCTTATACTATATGTTACCATAGTACACGGGATAAGATGGACTCCTCTCGTATACATGAATACTTTCCTTACTAAACTATAAATAATCACGTTATAATAACTATCATACACCAGTAATCAGTCATATACACTTTACTGTTCATTTCACTTAATATACTATCTTCTCTTTCTTCTTTTGGGACTTTTCGAGCGTTAGTTCACTGACGACATTCCTTTCTGTTTCTTTCTTTAGAATGTCCGTCAGGAGGACCGGACTCTGAGGAGACAGAGCCGAGCTAGGAGGACTTGGACCAGTTTACAGCTCAGTCGGACTACTAGTTCTTCTTGCGCTTATTTTCTGTATGTCATTCTTTATGCATTTGTTTCATATCATTGTATCTTTTCATTTCAAACAGTTGTATATAAACTTGAATGTAAATAAAGTTGATGTTTATTTTATTACTCGTGTCATTCTTGTTCATTTTTATATATTGCTTAATTACGCTTAACGTATTTATTTTTTAGTAAATATGTTGCGCTCTGCCACATCACTGTTTCCGTCTACTGGAAAGTGGGGCGTGACAATAGGGAAAAAAGAAAACCAGTTAGCGCAGGGTAGGTATGCAAAAGGTAAGAAGTAGAGACATATAAAGAGATTGAAGTGAGGGCAAAGAAAATTGCGACTGCTGTCATGAATCTGGATAATGGAAAAGGCATTACTAGGAATACCTGACCATCCTCTATGAAACATTTTCATGTTTCAGTATCTCTGTATACTTGTAAAAGAGAACTGTTTTCCCAATCAATTTTGACTCCAGGGTATGTATTTACCAAATTTGGATTTCACATCTGTACGGTATTACAGATGATGAGTAGGAGAAGAATATTGGGAAATGGGCGATTTGATTCTCAATATCGGAATTCGTTGCAATTGATGATATTGGATTAAATCATCTGGTTTTTGCCTGACGATAAATATTTGGTTTCGAATAACCGTTGTTATGCACCAGATTTTAAAATGAAATATCTGTACCTTTATTTTTATAAAGTGAGATATATATTTTGAAAATTATGTTGTAAACTTTACATTTATCAGTTGAGGATAAGATAAGGTGTATTGAATAACGGTGCAAGACATTCTTAACCAAAATACAGTTTTCAACTTACAAAACACAGAATTTGAGTTGGTATACTCTTGGGACTTATACATGAAAATGTATATTGTCTAGTGTCCTTCGGGATAAGTGGTTGGTGCTCTTACTTCATTCAGAATTACCTATGAGTTCTCTGGGTTTAGTCACGCATTCGTAGTAATGCAAGATCCAAAGATTTTGAGAAATTTGTAGGTACAAGAATAAAGTAGAGAACCATACATTGGAAGTATCGGGATTCTTCGAGGTGATCGAAGATGTAGATATTTATGCTAGGTATTCAATCATAGTAATATCGAGAACTTGATTCTCTCACAGGTTATTCATCCGTGGACGCGCTCCATAATAAGTAATGTTGTATTGGCCCTTTTCCATTAGGTAATATGCATTGAAAACAACCGCATGACATTTGAATCTGGTTCCATCTAAATTAGTGCCTTGATTCTATAAGAACATAGAATGGTTATATATCTTGAGATTGTTAAGATATAGAGTTATCTGATTTCTGTTTAAAAGCAGAATTCGGACAAATTTGAGACACGCTTAGGTAATGGCGGTTTGTGGATTATCCCAAGCATTCGCTAGGATTTTGTTTCTACAAATTTCAAGATCAATAGTTACATTGTTCTTGACTCACCATCATTTTATAAAAGGATCTTTTTACAAAAGAAACTAGTGCGGATATGGTAGAATTGAAAGTGATTCCAGAAACACAAACTGTTACCGAAAATTTAGTAGAACCTAAGAATTCAATTGGACTTGAGAAACCATTAGCCACTCCGCAGATTTTAGTAGGTGACCTCAGACGCCGGAGAGATACTTCGATTTTCTCGTAGACGATGACAGGAAGGTCGGTATTATAGTGATGATGGTCCTACTAGTTGTCAGCAGGTCATAGGAAGTGGTAACTTTCAGGTGACCAGATACTTCATATTCAAGATAGACTCCACGCACTTCAGCAAATTATGGATTTTGGATTTTGCTGGGTGCTCCTGAAGGGGGTAAAACCCATTAGGAGCAAGTAGATCTTTCGAGATCTGTGCAGGTAAAAAGGTGCTAACCTAATAAGGCTAGACTTGTTGTAAAGAGTTTTCATCAAATACCCGTTGTTGATTGTGATGAGACTTTTACTTCAGTATCTATGCTGAAGTCCATACGGATATGGCATGGCACTGCTATTCCCCCTACTTGTTATCAGCAGGTCTATTCCCCTCCGAATGGCGGCCAAGACATGGACGTCTTGCCTGAGATTCGGGGCAGATGCTATATGGTTTTATCCATCCACCTCTCCGAAGATGCCAAGTTGATTTATGGCACCGTGTATCAGAGGTTTAGACGGATGCGGCCGATGTAGCAGACTTCGTCAGATTCCCCCTCGCTCGAGGGGTTTTTGATTGTGGGGACACTCTTCCCTGCAGGCGCAAGCCCCTGCAGTTAATTACGCTACCGCGTTGCGGTAACAACTTTCTCCTTCTCCAGATGGTCACTTCGTGTCGTGGGTGTTTGTTTTATTTGTGGTTGCCCGTGGATTATATACGGAGACTAATTTATGTCGTCGCCCGTAGGACGTGGATTAGTCCAAATCCGTATTTTCTTAGATTTGGGTTTGGGGTTTTGGTTTGAGGATACGTTAGCCATATTTGAGACTAAGATCAACTCAAACGTTTGTTAAGGATACGTTTGTCTAATTTGAGACTAAGATCAACTTAACGGGATCGTTTAGATCCGACAAAAGAGCATTTGGGCTCTATTGTTCCAGTTTAGGGACATAGTGGTCCATTGAATGAATGGCCGTCGGGAACCGTCACCTCTCTGACGACGTTGAAGGATTACAACGACAGATATCAGAGGAGTTCAGAGATGTACCCTTGAACCAAAGTTGGTTGGGAGACCTGTATTCTAATTTGGGACTAAAGTCTGTTTGAGGGTTTAAGGATACGTTAGCCGTATTTGAGGCTAAGATCAACTTAAACGTTTATTAAGGATACGTTAGTCCGGTTTGAGACTAATATCAACTTAACGGGATCGTTTAGATCCGACAAAAGAGCGTTTGGGCTCTATTGTTCCAGTTTAGGGACATGGTGGTCCATTGCCAGTTTAGGGACATGGTGGTCCAATACCAGTTTAAGGACATAGTGGTCCATCATTCCCGTTTTGGGGACAAATGTTAGTTTAAGGATGTATTAGTCCATGAGTTTAAGGACCCCACAGTCCGTATTAATGTGTGGTTGTCGGGACCCATCACCTCTCTGAAGACGTTGAAGGATTACAATGACAAATATCAGAGGAGTTCAGAGATGTACCCTTGAACCAATGAGTTGGTTGAAAGAGCAGATGTGCTCAGTTCAAGATGATTTGAGGACTTATGGCCAATTTGGGCTAAGTCCGGTTATGTTTGAAATATTGGCCCTCTGTTGGTCCATTGAAGAAGAGGCTTTGCCTTTAGAAACTTAGCCAATTGGGCTAAAGCTAGTGTTAAACACTAAAGACCAACAGTGTTGAACACTGGAAATAAGATTAGTAAGTTAGTGTTAAATACTAAAAGATAACCAGTGTTAAACACTAGCAACAGGGCTTTCAAATTAGTGTTAAACACTAAAGCAAATCAGTGTTAAACACTGGTAATCAGAGATTTCAAATTAGTGTTAAACACTAAAGCAAATCAGTGTTAAACACTGGGAACAAAGTCTTCAGATTAGTGTTAAACACTAAGGAGAGAGGGGTCACGTGTGGACACGTGAGAGCGCCCTAAATGTGGAGCCAGATCTCCTTTTGTTTTATCCTCAAATCTGCGAATAAGTGTTAAACACTTTCATTTTTATTTTAGAGCATCACATGTTGGCACGTGAAGGGGATCTGTGCGCCAATTGTTTAAACATTTGCTGAGGGGTCACGTGATAACACGTGAGAGCGCCCAAAGCTTTCATTTCCTTTGCTTTTTCTTTCTGCGTTTTGGGAGTCACGTGGGAGCACGTGAGGCATTGCCTCAAAGCTTCTTCCTTTTTATTTTTGGGGATCTTTTTAGGGGTCACGTGGGGACACGTGACCCTGGTTTTATTCCTTCTTTTCTGATCACTGCGGATTGGGGTCACGTGTCATCACGTGACCAATATTCTTTATGTGCATGGAGATCTTTCAAGTCTCTTTATTTTAAGAATTAAATTCTCTGTAGGGTTAAACCCTAATTTTGTTTTGGAGGAATTAAATTCCTATTGTAAAAGAATTAAATTCTTATTTAGGGTAAAACCCTAATTTCTTTTTAAAGGAATTAAATTCCCAGATATGTAAAAGAATTAAATTCTTGATTAGGGTTAAACCCTAGTTTTGTTTTAGGAGAATTAAATTCTCAAAACTCAATTCCCCTTCTAAGTTTAGGATCTGCATGGCAGGATCTCGACCCGATGAGAATTAAATTCTCAACTTATGGGGAGATGTGCTCTGTGCAGATCTTCAACCAGAAGAAGAACTAAGTTCTTTTTTGTATAAGAGTTAAACTCTTGGATTTTGAGAATTAAATTCTCTGTTTGAAGTTTTGATTCCCTTTCTTTTCTCACCTAGGGTTTTCTTTTTTGAGAATTAAATTCTCCTTTCTTTTCTTCCCTCTTGAGAATTAAATTCTCCTCTCTCTGTTTTTCTCTCCAAAAAGGTCCATCTTCTCTTTTCTTCTTGGCTCCTATTTATAGGAGAAGGAAGAGAATCAATTTGTTGAGCAAATCTCTCATTGAAAGATTTGATTTGATTTCATAATTAATATGATCCTTTAGATCATTCAGTGAATTTTATTCACCGTTGGATTTTAAATCCGAAGATATTCTATTTGTTATTTTCGGCAAGATTTTAGGAAAATCTTTCCTTATATCAAATCTTTCCATAAATTGGTGATCTTTAATCACCATTGGATTTTTAATCCAACGGTCCCCATAATCCTTTTCCATTTGGAAAGATTTAGAGAAATTTAGAATTTTAATTCTATTTCGAAAGATTTTAGAGAAATTTAGAATTTTAATTCTATTAAACTGTAAGGCTTTCAAAGCCTGTCACGTGCTGGCACGTGACCCTTGGTCACAGCCGCTTGTTTATGTTGTTGTTTTAACCATCACGTGTCAACACGTGACTATTGGTCACGTGTGAGCATGTGATACCTCGTTGAGGTACTTCCTAATTTTTAATCAGGGAATAGATTTTAGAATTTAATTCTATTCATTATTTTAGAGGCCTTAAAAGCCCATCACGTGTCTGCACGTGACCCATGGTCACGTGTGAGCACGTAATGCCCCATTGGGGTCTTTTCTGAGTTTTTATTATATCTTTTAACTCCTCCAGCAGGTTCTTAAAGGTCCATCACCTGTGGACACGTGATGCCTCATAACTTTTGATCCCGGATGAATTATGAGGCCCATAATATATCAAATCGAAGGGTTTTTCGAGATGCTTCCAATACCATCAGAATTTAATAGTTCCTCCTTCGAGAACTTATCAAAATACAGGCCGGAAGATATTGGTTCGCATTTCCTTAAGCGTATCGCTGCCATTTGATACCTTGGACTCTTCTGCGCAGAAATTTTTGGCGAGAACATAGCCTCTTCTGAGGATCAGTATATTGGATAGTGTTCCAATAGGGATACTGAGGTAATCATGGTGCAGGATGCCGCTTATAACTCAGCAGAGAATACAGCCCAAGAAGTTTGTTGGATAGAGTTGTTCATTTATGAACTTGGTCCCATCAAGTATCCAGATAAATTCTTGTAGCGGGGTATCGCTCAGTTTGGGAGATTGTTAATCTCCGCAAAGTTGAGATATAGAGAGATAAAGTTGGAACATTGTAGCGGATCCACTCACCGAAGCTATTTCTCGAAGAAATTAAGTTTCACAAATATAGTTTGCGAAACTGATTAGTAGAGAAGTTGGATATTCGGTAGCGCACGAGCCGTGGGTACGTGATACCGCAATAATTGGCATTAAGTGCAAGTGGGAGATTGTTGAATATAGTGTCATCAAGGCAATTATTGTGATCGTAAATAAGCGATTATGATAATTGAGGGAGCACCTATACAGGTACAACAGTCTTGCTCGAGATGATAGTATGCTATCTGGTTTGTCTTTATTATTGATGAAGCTCGTAGGACTGTTGCTTGACAACCAGTATTATGATGGCGATCATATATGCGGGAGCTGGGTTGTCCATAAGCACATCCTTAAATGTCCCTAGTCGTGAGAGTATCTAGACCGGGTATCGATATTCCGAAGTAGACTAGTGTATACGCTTCTAGACCCCGACAAGGGGCGGTGGCCAGTCTCATAAGCCATTGGTGTTGTGTCACCTAAGATAGTATACAGGTGCTCACTGGAGGTGAGTACACTGGACGGACTCGCCGAAAACTTCTAAATGGTATTATATCTATCGTCAGATGGAAGTTCTCAGGTGGCATGAGTACAGGTTAGTCCTTTAACATGAAATCGTCATTTGTCTCGTGTGAGTTCCCACTGTACATTGATTACTACCCTACCACGGCTCAAAGGAGTCGTGCAAACAGGTTTTTAGTTGGGTACAGTCCCGAGCCACGTGGAGGTAGTGGTCGACTGTCAGGGATTCGTCTCTCCTAGTATTAGGAGTCGATATCGCGATGTGTTTAGTTGGCTATCACCAGAAATCCGTGGCCACGGTGGATGAGATTTACTGATAGTTGATCAGTAGTATCTCTATTGGTGCTGAGCTTCGAGAGCTCCCAAAAGGTTCCTTGCTATCTCAGGAGTCACCAAAATCCCTTTCTCTCTCTTTTCCCTTGTCGGGAACTCTTCGGACAAGCTCAAAACACTTCCCTTTTCAAAAAAAATTCCACAGGACGCTGCCTCACACCATGCAAAGGGGTTGCTACCCTTATTGACTCCCGGCTCGCTAACCGGGCAACGGAACCCCTGTAAAGTCTGCGAAGCCCCCGAAATGTTCAAAGAGACCTAAAATTCGTTTTCAAACGATATACGCATACACATTTATACTGAGTTCGCATGACCCGTTAATCGGAGGTTCTCTCGCCTCAAAATAAAGGATAATTAACGGCATTTTTGTCCGCGGCTACCGAAAATTAGAATCTCATGAACAATAAACCCCTGCACACCATCGAGCAGAAAAAATCTGTACACGTCTAAAACACATGCACATCCCACCTCAACGGTATAACAAAAAACACTCTACACAATTTATTTGGGAATATCATAAAAATAGAAAGGAATTCTTGGTTTATTCGAAATAGAATTGACATTCTCAAACAAATTATAGTTTATAGCATTTGTGAGGTCACAGTGTGATTAGACTGCTAGAGTTTTTTTTTTTAAATATATAGAACGTGAAAATCAAAAGCATTAATGTATAACATTTTTTTTAGTTCTTAAAACTCGAAATATACGATTAGCATTAAATTCCTATTCTTTCAGATTTTGTATGAGACCAAAATGATACCTAATATCCTAAGAATACAAAAGAATAAAAGCATCATAATGCATAAGACAACGGTTACATGGAGAGAGCGCAAAACAATTAAGAAAAGGAAATGAGGAAAAAATTCTAATTGGGAATTTTTTATCAAGAAGAGTGAAGACAGTTGGTTGAGTCGTTTTAACAACTATAATCCGACTTTCTCCATTAATTGATTAATGGAGTGAGGGAAAATGAATCTTAGAGAGCTGGGTGTTGAGAGCAACTTCGAACCTTTTGAAAATAATAAGTAATTATTAAGTTTTGAAGGGAATTTTAATAATTAGCTAAGTTTTTCTTGGAGACAGTGGTGCGTGTGCGGATGGGGCGTGGATTTATTTAAGTAAAAAAGCCAAAGAAAAATCGTGGGCGGCTCTATTAATGGAGGGTGAGTTAACATTTGGCGTTGACCTAATATATAATGATTGTCGTATCAAAGTGGTAGAAAGGGACAAGGCGGGGTACCCAAGGCAATGGGAACTTGAACCATGTGCATATATATACACAAGAACATTAGAGAAAAGATGCGGGATTTACAACTATGGCGTCAGAAAAATACAAGAGAATAATGGAGAAAAAATGCGGGATTTCTTACTATGGCGTCGGAAAAATTACTACCTCCATCATTTTTTCCGACGATCAACATCCATCATTATCATCATTATCATCTAAGATATTCATACACTAAATTTCATATGATTCCACCACTTTTTCACCGTTGAATTAGCAATGTTAAAAGTTCTATTGTCGGTAAACCATTAATTTTGCATCAACTAAATCAACGGCAAAAAAATGGTATAATCACATGAAATTTGGTGTATCCACATCTTAGATGATAAAAATGGAGGTGATGTATGCCGATCGTCGAAAAAAATCATGGAAGATACGTTTTTTCGACGCCATAGGAGGAAATTTCCTCGCATGGCACCTTTTCTCCATTAAACAACCCTCTCTCTCTCTCTCTCTCTCTCTCTCTATATATATATATATATATATATATATATATATTACTTATACTTTTAAATCTTTGCACGGTAATTAATTTAGGTATGATTTAAAACTTATTCGAAGAAGAAATTATAATATTATTATCCTAATAAATTTTTTTAAATTACCCTCGTATTAAATAAATGTAATATTCTCATCCTTTTGAATTTATTGAGGTTAGTTTAGATATTTTATAAAAATAAATAATAAATGTGGTGAGAGATTCTATACTGTTTACCTCTATATCATAAGAGGACGAGTAATTTGGGACAAAAAAACTTTCTAAATCAACAAGTAATTATGAACGGAAAGAGTATTCAACATTCAATTATTATTATAAACAATCCTTTGTTTGTATTTATTTTTGGCACTAGTCCGTAAGCCCTAACCTGTTATAAACCAAACACAAGCACACACATGCACATACATTCACACAATGCACACGCACGAGGGGACATGTATTTGCCTCAAAAATATTAATTTGTGGCCGTTTCTCTTTCTGAGATCCGCACTCTCCCCAAAAGGAAAAGTGCGCGTACCAACTAAGCTAATGCTCATTGATCTGAGATCTTTGGGTTGAGATTTATTAGCTTGACTCATGCACCGAACTCGTTGTCATACCGGTGTGATTCGAAAAAAGAACCATAAAACTTTGAAATAAAGAAAATAATTCCTTTAGCCAATACTACTTTAATAATAAGGTTTTTACTTAAAGCCTCCTAAATCAAATCTTAGGTAATTACTGAGCCTCCAAACAAAAAAAAAACTTGGTAATTAACTTTTACCCCAAAAAACTTTAAAGTTCCTGCATTGTACCTCCTCTAAATTTTCCGTCCAAAAAATATATGTCGTTAGTTAATTTATAACATCCCCATCTATCCCACTAATAACCGCACGACCCAATTCAATAAACCATCATTTCTCTCTTTTCTCATCTTCCTATTTTGCTTGATATAGACCATTATACCTAGGACGACCGAAGAACTTTCCCCTATCTGTTTTCAGTTTTCCATTTACACAAAGCCTGCAATTAAGCCCACATTTGCATTCCGCTGCTTCATAACTAGAGAAAGTTGAGAAAGTACTATATTTCATTGCCAATTGGATGACTTTAAGAGCAATTCTTAAACCTTTATTTTTGAATGAGACTCTTATTGGGAATTTTAGATGATGAATAATGAAAACGAGTGAGTTAGAGGGTTTTAATAACCCTAATCTGACTTTCTCAGTTACTTGGCTTACGGAGTGATGGAAAATGGCTAGTTTTTGGAAGGGAGGTTTAAGAGAAACTTCAAAGTTTTTTTAGGCTAATAAGTAATTATCAAATTTTGGATTTTTGAGAAAGGGGGGGGGGAGAGATGGCTATCTTGCTATTTAGGTTCTTTTTTTATAATTTAGTTTTGAAAAAAAAAATTATACTTAACCGAACCCACCCACCCATGTCTCCACTCATCCCAACACACACCAAAGGCAAGTCTCAACAAAGATCCTTCGGTGCATTTGGTTATAGCGGCATTCACAGTAGCTGCTTTCGAAGCTCAATCAAATACCATCGCATGTCGGTAAACCAGTAAACATCGGCCAAGTGCAAAGAGCTGCCTTTAATTTATTCTGGACACCTATGTGATGCGGCTTGCTTGAGGGGTTGTAATCGGTTTAGCCGGCCACCTAAAGATGGGATAGCTGAGAAGGAGTCCGTACGGTGAGTTACAATACTTAAGTGCATCGCACAAAAAAAACCTAGTATCCATAGGTTTGAGCATGATAAGGTTGATAAGCAAGGATCTATTTTGCGGTGCAGTCTCCATGAACTCAAAACTTTTGACAACAAAACCCATTGAATGCTCAAGCAGGGTTTGAGAATTGATGATGATGAACTTTCTATTAATGTTCCCATGGTTGAGGCCATGCAACTTTCAAGCCCCTGGAGTTCATGAAGAGAATCTTGAAGTAGAATCCACACCATCATATGAAAATAACTTCAATTGTTACTCCTTGCCAAAATAAACGCTTGAGGTATCGAAAGTAAGCCTACTTCCGGCACTTCCATGTCACTTCATGGCAAACAAACATGCCCTATGTGGTAAATAAAAGTACAAAACTGACACATCGATTCTTCAAAACTAAACCGACATTTTACATTCATAAATGCAAGCTCTAACTGTGTGATGGATTTAATTATGGGGTTCGGTATAGTTTAATTTTGGGTTTTAAGGGTTTGTATTTTGAAAAATGAAGTTTTTTGAGTTTCCCTTTTTCTCCCTTAAAAAATACCAATGTTTGAAGGGTCCCTTATCAAGATTTCAAAAGAAAAGGCAAAAAAAACCATTTACCGTCTGGGTGTTGCTTGTCATGTTATGATTGACCAGTTTATGCCGACGATTTTAGTAATTCTGAATTTCAATATAGCCAGCCAAACAGCCCTCGACTTCATTTCAAATTTTATCAAAAACGATTAATTGCCGTTTCAAATTCTAATCATTACTTGAGAAAAGCATTTCTATAAAAAAAATGAATGGGGTTTACATATAGAGAAAGGACGATATTGGTTAACAAACGAGTGACTCATAAGTTGGTCAAAATGTCTCTTCAAAATCTTAGTTTCTGATGATAGGTATCGTCTATCTTGAATTTCATGGTCTAAGCATATATGCACATTAATTTTCATATGATTTTGATACTCTTTGGTCATTGATTCAGTTGTGGAAAATGTTATATATGTACGCCATTAAATTTGCCACATGAATTTTTATGTGTGTATTCCGTTAAATATGTATATCGACATGAACAATGGCAATCACTATAAAATAATTGATAGATTGTTGAATATTGATGATGCTCATAAATGAGAATTCCTCAGATCACGACACGTGGCGAGTGACGCGTCACCCGCGACAGCTCACTAGATTCCTGGGGGGATATCGAGAAAAAATCAGTATGGAGCACTGACGACCTTCCTCGGTTCGTCTCCGAGCTTACACTCTGCCTTTTACCCAAGAGCGACCCAGCCACCGAACCGGCGCCCATCCTCCCGTGCTCATCTCCGAGCTATTGCAGAGCTGAGCTTCCTCGGCCTCTCGGATCGTCTCCGAGCCTCATGCCGAGCTAAGCTTCCCCAGCTTTCCCGGATAAACGAGAACACGAAGTCCTAGCGCTTCTGCAACTCTCGCCAACGCAAGATATCCGCCGCCCCACGTCCTGCATCCCACACTGGCGCATCCCCCCATTAATGGGCGTATCCAGTCATTAATAGGGGGATCCCGTCATTCACGCTGGCGTAACGTCAGGGGCGTAACCGAAGGCGAAGATCTCGCGCCTGCTCGCTCTATGCGACCCCTATAAATAACCCCTCTCTCAGACGACTCAGGTAATGCAATTTCAATACAATAAGCCGCTACTCTGCTCATTTTTCTCGGCTAACTTGATCGTTGGAGGGTTCTACGGTGGTCACCCACCCCGGGACTTCTTTGCAGATAGCTCGGCTTCACCTCAAAATCAACCCATTGAGATCCACACGTCCAAGAAGACAACCTTCAAATCAAATCTCAGCTGTTCAACAGTACTCGCTACAGATCGACGGAGAACAGCATCTGAAGGAGATCGAACCTCCATCAGTTGGTGCCATCTGTAGGAAGGCTTGTAAGTTTCTTCCCTCATCAAAGTTGATCTCCTGTCTCGATCTAATGGCGAGCGAGAACCGTGGCGATCCCAGTATGAGTCGTCGCCTCCCCCACAACGGAGGCGGGAGCGGCTCGTCTCCTCCTCCCAATGTCATTGTCACCTTATCCGCCCGGATCGACAGACTCAAGTCGATGGCGGACGCGCTCATTCGCGTTCAAGCGGCAGGCCCAGCCCCCTAGATCGCAGTTACTCCTCTCGGGGATCGTGACGTCGGCAGAAGAGCGGATAAACATTACTCCCCTCGATGCTCCCGAACACAGGCGTGTCGACTCCGACAACCGCGGCTCCCACGCAGCGACCGATTCAATGACCCACTGGGTGCCGCACGGCTCGACGGCGAGATCCCGGGAAAGATACCATCGCCGTGACACCCATCGCGCTTCCGTGCCACCCCAGGAGGTGTCGGTCAGCTCGCCCGCTTCCAGGCACGACCGACGCCCTCTTCCTCACCGAGACTACGCAAACAACTCATGTCAAGGCTGCTCCAAAAGGATGTCGTCCGAGAATTTAAGAAATTTGATAGAGCGGAATCGAAACCGCACTACCGCGCAGACCAGGAGCGGAAATGGCCACCACTCTAATTATGTTGAATCCTCGGGGTACCACAACCGCCTCGAGGCCCTCGAGAAGAAAATCGAGGGCATACACCGGGATGGCCAGGCGTCTGGCGGAGGGGCCCGATACTCCGCTGATTTGCTGACAAAACCTTTTACGGAGGAACTGCTAGCCGAGAATGTCTCGTCCAGGAACAAACCGCCCAAAGTGGCCCCCTTTGACGGGAAATCCGACCCAAAGGACCATTTAGACGCATTTACGGCGGACATGAGCTTCCAGGATAACTCCGACGCTGCCCAATGCCGAGCATTTCCCGCCACCCTCATCCGGGCTGGACGAGACTGGTTCCGAGGACTCATGCCACGCTCCATCTCTACCTTTGATGAGCTGGCCACCCAGTTCCTCGGTCACTTCGTCGGAAACAGACGACAGAAGCGGATTTTCGATTACCTCTTCACCATAAAGAGCGGGGACAAGGAATCCTTTAAGAGATACGTCACTCGCTTTTACAACGCTCTCCTCGAGGTCCCCAAGCACCGGGATGAAACTGTCATCACCGCACTAAGGTCGGGTCTTAGGCATAAAAAGTGGCTCCGCTCTTTTGCATTAGCGCAACTTAAGACCATGGCCGAGGTAAAAGCTTGGACCGAACGAGAGATCCAACTCGAGTCGGAGGTGAACGCCAACTTGTCCCGTGGCGATCAAGCTGACCAAAAGAAGAGGGGCAGAGAAGAGAAGAAGAGGGTCGACCGACCAAAGCCATACTCCCCGAAGTTCCAGGAGTACACTCCTCTTAACATCTCCCAGACCGAGCTGTTGGAGGAGGCGAAGGGCAAGAGATTCTTCAAGCTCCTGCCAGTCACCCATAGAGCGGCTAAGCGTATTCGGGGCCCGTATCGCGCCTTCCATAGGTGTTGGAGATAGTGCCCTCAGAGTCAATTATTGGATCACAGGCACGTGATTGCAATGATTGAGGGAGGACCTATCCCGGTAGGACAGTCTTACTCGAGATGATAGTTTGCTATCTGGTTTACCTTTATCATCGTGTACTGTTTTAGGTGACCTGACATGTCGCTATTGCACGTTGATAGAGCCCCTAGGATTCTTGCTTGACTGCCAGCAGTATGAGGGCGATCATATAAGTGAGAGCTGGAGTCTATAAGCACATCCTTAAAAGGTCCCTAGTCGTGGGAGTTTCGAGACAGGGCATCGATTCTCCAGAGTAGACTAGTGTATATAGTCGAGACCCCGACGAGGGGCGGTGGCCGGTCTCACAAGCCACTGGTGTCAGTTGGTTCACCTAAGATGTATACAGGTGCTCATTGGGTTATGAGTACACCGGACAGGACTCGCCGGGAACATGCTAGTTGGTCTTATACCTGACGTCAGATAGCAGTTCCCAGGTGACATGTGTACAGGTTAGTTCATCGACCTGGGGATCGTCATTTGTCTCGTGTGAGTTCCCACTGTACTTTGATTACTACCCTACCACGGCTCAAAGGAGTCATGCAAACAGGTTTTAGTTGGGTACAGTCCCGAGCCACATGGAGGCAGTGAGCGGATCTTCGGGGGTTTCGTCTCTCCCGGTATTGGGGGTGAGGTTGCGCTGTGTCTAGGAGAGCCATTACACGAAGACCTTGGCCAAGGCAGGAGATTTACTGGTAGGTATTCCAGTAGTATCTCAGGGTGTTCTGGGCTACACTCCGACACGACTTGTACCGCTTTTGGGGGTCTGACTTTTACCAACCCCCTAGGCCCGACATGCGATGCTCATAGACGAACGGACCGGACTGTACGGATATTGTCACTGACAGGCTCAGTAGGGTGTCAGGATGAGTTCGCTCATCGACGTCCCTTTTAGTCAATAGCTGGTGGCCCGTTACGTATTGGCTTATACCTCTGACGTGCTGGTGGTTAAATCCACAGCCATAGTATTGACGAGTCTTTAGAGTCCACCACACTTTCAGTTACTCAAGCTTTCGGGCGAAACGCTGTAGAGGCCGTATGGAGATATGGCAGGGTCCGATCAGATACGTGCGGTATTGCACGGATCAGGATCGGACAGTTTTGTACTAGTGGCCGTATGGTTATATGGCAGCGTTCGATCAGATACGTGCGGTATTGCACGGATCAGGATCGGACGGATATTACTAGACGGCTTTGGTTTAAGCCGGATCCTAGTATAGTACAGTGTAGATTTTGTCTCATTGCATTTGTATCCGGACGGAATACAGATGCGGGTGTGTATGCACAGTATCGGGGTTTTCCTGTAATTTATTACGGGACCAGTTTTCTGGAGTTGCCAGTTTGCTTTCCGTTCCGGCCGGTTTTCCTTTGTTCTTTCCCGGCCGGACTTTTCCGATGGAGGGGGTTATTTGCAATTGTGCAAATAACTTTAGTGGAGGGGTTTTATTGCATAAGTTTTGATATGATAGCATCTTTTCTTTTGTTGCACCATTCTTGCATTAATGAGATTGGAAAGGTTTGATGTGAATGAAGTATGGTTCATGTTTGTTTGTGGTCACCTCTTGATTTCTCCTACCCTCACCTCCCTTCATGCTTGATAAGCTTTGCTCCACCATTTCTAAAGATGAGAGATTATGATTATGGTTGAGAAAAGAAAAAGAGAAGAGAGAGAGAGCTTCATCTTCATCTTTGAGAAAGCTTCATCTTCATCTTTGAGAGAGCTTCATTCATTCATCTCATCCCATTGCTAGAAAATTGAAAGCACCAATTTTCTATATACCATTCCTCCATCTATGGCAACCAACCCCAAAGTGAGACATACATTCTACACTACACTTCCTACAGCATATCTTGGACGCGTCGGGTAGCCTACTTCGCGCCCGAGTTGCCTCGGTATTGAGGTGGGAGCCCGTAAAAGTACCCGGCTTCGTGGTGCCCTTTCCGACGAGGAGGAGACGGACGGAGATCCCGGAGGACTCGGATCATTCGGTATATCTCTAACCCTTTTCTTGTTTGCTAGAATTAGTTTAATGGCATGATCCGGGGTTTAGTGCGCGGTGGTGCCGGTTTGCTAAGTCCGCAAAATTAAAGTTTATCACCGTTTCCGCGTTTGGCCGTCGGATTTACGGCCGGGGCGCCGCCGTGCACTTACAGTGGTATCAGAGCCTCGCCATTAACTTCGTCTAGCTTTGTTTAATGTGTTTTACGTTTCCGATCGAACAAAATCCCGAAAACGCGTATTTCAAGCACATCAGTTTCTGTCGAATTTTTTTTGAGTCCAAAAATTTTTCAGGTTGTCTCAGAGTGATGTGCAGGGAATTAGAAACATACTGTAAAAATTTGGTGCCATGAACTCACTGTTCCACCGCGAAAGCGCGGCCAAACCCCTGCTTGGGCCGCGCTTCCGCCGCAGTAACAACTGTTCATGCCCCCAAAACTTTGCAGAATGTTCCTGAGTTGAAAATGTGTTTTCTGGAATATTAAAATTGGGCCCAGGTTTTCTGTGAGTGCTACAGTTTTGTTTGGGGGGCCCACTTGTTAAGGTTTGATCAATCGGAAAATTTTAAACACATTTTTCACAGTATTTACATTATATCTGCGACCGTGAATATCACTCGATCGGTAAATCCGGTCTAACTGCTATAGCCCGGTTAGACGGATTTGCGAACGTGACTTTCACGTTGATGTTCTATGTTTATGCTGTGATGTTGCGGATCGGTCGTGGGGGATAGCCTGGATGCAATGCTAGTACAGTGCTGTTGTATTATGTACATTTGATATTGCGGGGCGAGCGTCCGACATGTGGACTGCCGTCACTGCCTGTTTGTATTATTCTTTTGGGGCACGACCTGGTTGCGGTCGATGTACCCGGTGTATGTATATTTTATTTTCTGTACTAGGATTACCCCGTGGAGGAGTGCACGGATAGCCGGGTTCTAGAGGGCAACAAGCCCGCATCTCATGGCATTGGGACGGAGGGGGCTTCACTTTAGGATTGGCGGGCTATTCGCCGCACTCGTAGGGGGTACAGGTTGACCCAGGAGGGGTGCCCAAGTTGCCGGATTCCGTGGAGTGCTGGGTGGTCCATTCACGGAGCTGAAGGGGGCTGCCTCGCTTCAGGTTTTGGCGGGTGACTTGCCGCGCCCGTAGGGGTCTAGGATTTCATTGCACAGGCTATCCACACGACCAGGGGAACGTCGGGTTTCAGTAGTGGCTCTGTGAAACCCGGGGATCCCAGATATCTGTATTGTTCTGTGATGCTGTACATTTCTGTGATGTTGCATTTTATTCACGCCTTGAGCGAATATAATATATTGGTATATATATTAGTTGATGTTGTATATGTTTTACATCCGCGCTAGTCCAGTCCCCGCTCTGCCGTTAGTAAGCTAACCTAACGGGTGATGACGGGACCCAGTGGCGAATGCGGATGGCATATACGTACGTCAGTATATTTTCGTTCTTTATTAGTGTGATCAATTGATGGGACTGCGTTGATTCGGATCAATGCAAGTTAAAACAAACCTTTTCTGATGTTGTTGGAACACTTTTCAAAAAACTGTTATTGCAAGGACGTTCACTTTTGTTTTGCATCGTGGTATTCATTTGGAATATCCTGCTCCTCAGTCGACGAGGCAAGGGCCGAGATCCCTTCACCGGGAGTGACCCCTTGGACAGAAGTTTGCGTCAGGGCATTAACTTCACTATAGCCGATTACTTTTGCTTTGCACCGTGGTATTCAGTTGGAATATCCTGCACCCCATTCTACGGGGAAAGAGCCGAGATCCCTTCACCGGGAGTGACCTCTTTAGTAAAGGTTTTCGTCACTATATTTTCTAAAAAGCTATCCGTTCCTTCAACGATATCAAGTTCATTACGTTAAAGGTTTTCGCCAGAAACCATTCGTAGCCCTCCGTCATTTCGGTTAAATATTCGGTAGTATTCAAGCTATGTATTTTGACCTCACGCCAAGGCATAGTGATTGGTAGCTGCCGGATATTTATCTGTAGCAAAGATAGATGTGTTGGTTTGGGACAGTCGTACTACTATTTTGGCCTACGTCAAGGGTATGTACGGGTGGGTTCAGATTAACCTGGATAATGACGGGCAGAACTTGACATGTGACTTATGATATTTTGACCTCACGCCAAGGTCATAAGAGCATGGGGCAGAAATCACATCGGGAGTTTCAAAAGAACTGAAACTTGCCAGATATGCGCATACCTTCTGGAGTGTGATACCGTGAGCGGATTCCGTCACGTTATCATGCAATGATAGTTGGATCCCGATTCCCACTGATGAGTTGGTTTACTCCTCGGGTGACCCCGACTAATTCTTCTTTCAGGTTTGGAGGAGAATTTGAGGTACAGTGGGAGGTTTCCAGATTAGATAAATTGGTAACCATTCTGATCTAGGATAGAGTGCACGCTGAGTGTTTCTTTTCTCTCTCTCTCTGGCAGCGACCATTGACCCGACCCTAGACTATGACTCAGTGACCAAGTTGACCGAACCTTCTTAACACTGGCTTTTGGATTGTCAGAGTTGCGAACCTCATTGCCACTCCTACTTTTACCCTTTTCTCCAGGACACCCCGTATTACTACGAACGTCCACTTCCATTGGACAAAACCATCGTATGGTTAGATACGAACTCGAAGGAATTCGAGGATGGTTTCCGGTTTTGGAGAAAACGGATAGGACTATTCAGTTGTCTTTTCTTTTCACCTTCTCTCAGGTTGCGAGTACTCCTTGGTTTAGGAGATAGTACACCTATTACGCAAATTGGATAGTCTTCTTCCAAACCATAGGCTGGTGCCGACCGGTAGGGAATGAAGAAAACCAGTTAGCCTAAACGGTGTACATAAGGTATTAAGATTAAGACAAAGAAAGGGATTAGTAAGAGGGCAAAGTAAATTGCGACTGATATTCACGACCAAACCAAGTATTTCTTCGCCAATCCTAAATCACCTTTATATTTCTCCAGGACACTCCGTATCACTACGAAGATCCACAGTTTATTGGATACTCCATCGTATGGTTATATACGAACTCGAAAGGAACTTGTTCCAGTTCGGGGATGGATTCTGGTCCAGGAGAAATAGGAATAAAGTACATTCAGGTGTCTTTTATCTTTACCTTCTCTCGCGTTGCGAGTGCTCCTAGGATTAGGACAGTACACCCTTTATGCTTATTGGATAGTCTTCTTCCAAACCATAGGCTGGTGCCGAACGGTAGGGAAGGAAGAAAACCAATTGGCCTAAAGGGGTGTGTAGAAGGTAATGACTAAAGACATATGAAGGGATTTGGAGAGGTGGCAAAGAATTATACGGTTATAGTTGTGAATCTGGATAATGGAAGAGGCATTACTAAGAATACCGGAATACCCCACCGAAACATTTCAATGTTTCAGTTTCAGCTGTGTGCTGTTAAAAGAAAACTGATTTCCCGATTGGACACTTGCTCCAGGGTATGTATTTACCAGTTTTGATTCTCACATCTGTATGGCTTTACAGATGATGAGTGGGAGTAAGTTGTTGGGAATTGGGTGATCATCCTCATTATATCGGGATTCGTTGTAATCAGTGATATTTGAGGAGATCATCTGGGCTGTTTGCCGGTCGGCAAATGTTTGGTTTTGAATATCCGCTGTTGTGCACCAATTTCAAATTGATATATCTGTACGTCTATTTTCATAGAGTGAGATATACCTTTTGATATTATGTCGATGACATTTACCTATATCAGTGGATGGTTAGGTAAGGAGTATTAAACAGCGGTGTAATTCTTCTTAACCATAAGTACAGTTTTCGACCTACGACGCACAGTGAAGGAGTTGTTAGACTCAGCGGACTCATACAGAGTATTGTATGTTGTCTAGTGTCCATTAGGACAGAGGGGTTGGTCCTCATACTATATTCTGTTTACTTTTAACTTCTCTAGTTCTTAGACATGTGTTTCGTAGAAACACAGGGTCTAAGTTTTGAGGAGTTATAGGTATTTGAATAGAGTAGAGAACCAGGTGTAGCAAGTATCGGGATTCTTCAAAGTGATCGAAGATGTAGATGCTTGTGTATGGTATTCAGTTGATAGTAATTACTTCTCTTTCAGGTTACTCATAATTGGAAGCATTCCTAAGTTGAGTAACGCTGATCGACCCCCTTCCATTTAGTTGACATGCACTGGAGACAGCTGCATGATTTGAATCTGGTTCAATTAAATCAGTGCCTCTGGTTCTATATTGGATATAGAACAGTTCATATCTTAACGTTGTTAAGGTACGGGGAGTTGTCTGGCTTATGATTAAAACCAGACTCTGGATAACTCAAGGCACGCTTCTGTAATGGCTGTTTGTGGGTTGACCCAGGCTATGACGAGGGTTGATTTTCTACCATCTGGAAGATCAATAGTGATATTGTTCTTCACTCGCCACAATTTTAAAAGAAATGGATTTTTTTCAGAAAACAGTAGTGGGAGTATGGTAGAACTGGAAGTGATTCCAGAACCGCAAACGATTACTGAAGATTTGATAAGGAACCTAAAGATTCAATCTGATTTGACATTCCACTGGCCACTCCGCAGATAAGGTGGGTAACTTCAGGCACCCGAGAGGTACTCCGGTAGCCTCAAGGACGGTGACAGGGAAGTTCTTGTTTACCCACACTTGCCATTGTTGTTGTTCCAGGCTGCGAGACCCGGCAGGAGGATGAGTATAGCGTCGTTCTGAACTAGTTTCAGAAGTGTACGTGTATATGACTCTGCCAGAGGGTTGTCGTAGTCAGTGGGAGCAGCGGAAGCGTTGGTGGACATCAGGCTTATGTCTATTTATAGACTAAAGCAGATGTAGCGGAGATAGATCATCTATTTCTGATGTGACAGTCATAGGTTTGACGTCATCAGAATAGGAGATGGATCTGTTGAGAAGGTAGTAGGAAGTGATATTCCTATACTACGATCGGTTATACTTTGGTCATCACACAGTGGTTTCTCCACAAAGGACTTGGACATTATATCAGACATACTGGTTACTAGATCTATGGTTTTTAGATCTAGATTTGGGTGGTTTCCCAATCTGGGTACTTAGACAGCATTCTAAGAGTATTTAGAATGGACGACTCCTGGCACGGTAGTATACCTGCAGGTAATGGAGTCACCCTCTCTAAAGGTGTCTTATAGACTAAAGTAGAGAGGGATGTGCATGATTGGCAGATCACTTGCTTAGGCAATTGAGTCAATCATGAGATGTCAAGTACCACACCAGATGTTGTTCTTGCACTAGATGCAATAAGTTGATATTGATCCAATCCTGGAGGAACAGTCGAAAGCAGTTTTAGAACATAAGTGGATGTTCTAGGGATATGATAACGACAGTCTCATTCGGGAGGCAGTTATCACTCCAGGCTTCCAAAGTGACATGGACGACAGGGTGATCGTCAGAGTTATAGTTATCCTTCTGACGAGGGGCAGTATTTTGGACAGGTGGTCCAAGGCAATACTGAGGGTGGCATGGCGCAGGATACTGATTAAGTTCAGTTGACGATACAGTCTAAGAAGTTTGGATTTGGAGTTCATTTATGAGCTCGGTCCCATCAGACATCCAGACATTCTAAGACAGGTATTGCTCATTTCGGGAGATGGTTTTCTCCGCGAACTTGAGATATAGAGAGACATAGAAAGAAACTTCATGGCGGATCCACTCACTGAGGTTATTCCTCGAACGCAATAGTTTCACAAACGGATTTTGTGAGACTGACTAGTAGAGGAGTTGGGTGTTCGGTATCACACGGGCTGTGAGTATGCGACATCACAATAATTAGCCTTGAGTGCAAGTGGGAGATTGTTGGAGATAGTGCCCTCAGAGTCAATTATTGGATCACAGGCACGTGATTGCAATGATTGAGGGAGGACCTATCCCGGTAGGACAGTCTTACTCGAGATGATAGTTTGCTATCTGGTTTACCTTTATCATCGTGTACTGTTTTAGGTGACCTGACATGTCGCTATTGCACGTTGATAGAGCCCCTAGGATTCTTGCTTGACTGCCAGCAGTATGAGGGCGATCATATAAGTGAGAGCTGGAGTCTATAAGCACATCCTTAAAAGGTCCCTAGTCGTGGGAGTTTCGAGACAGGGTATCGATTCTCCAGAGTAGACTAGTGTATACAGTCGAGACCCCGACGAGGGGCGGTGGCCGGTCTCACAAGCCACTGGTGTCAGTTGGTTCACCTAAGATGTATACAGGTGCTCATTGGGTTATGAGTACACCGGACAGGACTCGCCGGGAACATGCTAGTTGGTCTTATACCTGACGTCAGATAGCAGTTCCCAGGTGATATGTGTACAGGTTAGTTCATCGACCTGGGGATCGTCATTTGTTTCGTGTGAGTTCCCACTGTACTTTGATTACTACCCTACCACGGCTCAAAGGAGTCGTGCAAACAGGTTTTAGTTGGGTACAGTCCCGAGCCACATGGAGGCAGTGAGCGGATCTTCGGGGGTTTCGTCTCTCCCGGTATTGGGGGTGAGGTCGCGCTGTGTCTAGGAGAGCCATTACACGAAGACCTTGGCCAAGGCAGGAGATTTACTGGTAGGTATTCCAGTAGTATTTCAGGGTGTTCTGGGCTACACTCCGACACGACTTGTACCGCTTTTGGGGGTCTGACTTTTACCAACCCCCTAGGCCCGACATGCGATGCTCATAGACGAACGTACCGGACTGTACGGATATTGTCACTGACAGGCTCAGTAGGGTGTCAGGATGAGTTCGCTCATCGACGTCCCTTTTAGTCAATAGCTGGTGGCCCGTTACGTATTGGCTTATACCTCTGACGTGCTGGTGGTTAAATCCACAGCCATAGTATTGACGAGTCTTTAGAGTCCACCACACTTTCAGTTACTCAAGCTTTCGGGCGAAACGCTGTAGAGGCCGTATGGAGATATGGCAGGGTCCGATCAGATACGTGCGGTATTGCACGGATCAGGATCGGACAGTTTTGTACTAGTGGCCGTATGGTTATATGGCAGCGTTCGATCAGATACGTGCGGTATTGCACGGATCAGGATCGGACGGATATTACTAGACGGCTTTGGTTTAAGCCGGATCCTAGTATAGTACAGTGTAGATTTTGTCTCATTGCATTTGTATCCGGACGGAATACAGATGCGGGTGTGTATGCACAGTATCGGGGTTTTCCTGTAATTTATTACGGGACCAGTTTTCTGGAGTTGCCAGTTTGCTTTCCGTTCCGGCCGGTTTTCCTTTGTTCTTTCCCGGCCGGACTTTTCCGATGGAGGGGGTTATTTGCAATTGTGCAAATAACTTTAGTGGAGGGGTTTTATTGCATAAGTTTTGATATGATAGCATCTTTTCTTTTGTTGCACCATTCTTGCATTAATGAGATTGGAAAGGTTTGATGTGAATGAAGTATGGTTCATGTTTGTTTGTGGTCACCTCTTGATTTCTCCTACCCTCACCTCCCTTCATGCTTGATAAGCTTTGCTCCACCATTTCTAAAGATGAGAGATTATGATTATGGTTGAGAAAAGAAAAAGAGAAGAGAGAGAGAGCTTCATCTTCATCTTTGAGAAAGCTTCATCTTCATCTTTGAGAGAGCTTCATTCATTCATCTCATCCCATTGTTAGAAAATTGAAAGCACCAATTTTCTATATACCATTCCTCCATCTATGGCAACCAACCCCAAAGTGAGACATACATTCTACACTACACTTCCTACAGCATATCTTGGACGCGTCGGGTAGCCTACTTCGCGTCCGAGTTGCCTCGGTATTGAGGTGGGAGCCCGTAAAAGTACCCGGTTTCGTGGTGCCCTTTCCGACGAGGAGGAGACGGACGGAGATCCCGGAGATGAAGACCGGAGGACTCGGATCATTCGGTATATCTCTAACCCTTTTCTTGTTTGCTAGAATTAGTTTAATGGCATGATCCGGGGTTTAGTGCACGGTGGTGCCGGTTTGCTAAGTCCGCAAAATTAAATTTTATCACCGTTTCCGCGTTTGGCCGTCGGATTGATGGCCGGGGCGCCGCCGTGCACTTACAATAGGTCGTAGGGTCATCCGACCGAAAACTGCAAACAACTCCGTGACTACATCGAGGAGTTGATCCACTCTGGCCACCTGGCAAAGTACCTACGGGACAAGCAACAAGCGGATCGGGAAAAAGAGAACCAACCCACTCCCGGAGAATTAACGATCGGGCAAATTATGGTCGTTACCTCGGAATCTGCCCGGGGTGCCGGCGAAAATCACCGCTACTACTCGTCGAGGGTACTAGCGACCCACCCCAGAAGAAGTGCAGGACGGCCGAGCCCATCGTCTTCACCGATGAAGACCTCCTCGGTATATCCTTGCCTCATAACGACCCTCTCGTCATAGCTGCTCGGGTCCACCGTTTCGAGGTACAGAGGATATTAGTCGATTCCGGGAGCTCGGCTGACATCCTCTTCTACGACTGCTTCCAACGTATGGGGCTTGGACCTCCGACCTAAGGCCCACCTCCCACGTCCTCTCGGGGTTTACCAACCACTCTATCCCGGCTGAGGGAGTGGTCACCCTGCTCCTCAACATTGGAGAAGCGGGTCGTACGAGGACCGTACCTGTGGAGTTCATCGTCGCTAGGGTCCCCTCATCCTACAACATCCTCTTAGGCTACCCGACATTGAACGCCCTCCGGGCCCAAATCTCGACCTATCATCTCGCAATCAAATTTCCATTAGACCGAGGGGGATAGGCCGGACCTACGGGAACCAGTAGATCGCCAAGATTTGCTTCACCTCGACGTCCCCTGCCGGAGAGCAGAGCGATGACTTTAAGGACACAGACGATTTCCAGGGGTCCTTGGACACGCGCACGACCCTAGCGAAATCCGAGGAGCCCCAGTAGAAGCGCTGACTGATGTTCCCCCGTCAAGGGGGTCGATGGACATGCAGTTCAGGTCGGATCTCTTTTGAAAGGAGACCGTGTTCGCTTGGGCACCGGTTCAGGAATTGATCCGCTTTCTTCGAGGGAACTCGGACGTGTTCGCTTGGGCACCGGCGGAAATGCCCGGGATAGACCCTAAAGTAATCTTACACAAGCTCGGGGTCGACTCGAAGGCCCGACCCGTCCGACAAAAGAAGCGAAGTTTTGCGCTAATCAAGCAAAAGGCGATCAAGGACGAGATTGATAGATTACTACCAACCAACTTCATTAGAAATATTGATTACTCGGATTGGCCAGCGAATGTCGTCATGGTCAAAAAGGCCAACGGTAAATGGAGAATGTGCGTTGACTTCACAGATCTGAACAAGACATGCCCGAAAGATAACTATCCCCTCCCTCGGATAGACCAGCTAGTGGACAGCTCGGCCGGCCATGAATTACTAAGCTTCATGGACGCTTTCTCTGGCTACAATCAGATCTGGATGAACCCGGAAGATGAAGAACTTACCGCATTCACCACGGACTGGGGTGTGTACTACTGCAAAGTGATACCCTTCGGTCTCAAGAATGCTGGGGCTACATATCAGCGCCTAGTTAACAAATTATTCAAACCGCAGACCGGGAGGAACATGGATGTCTACGTCGACAACATGCTCGTAAAGTCAACCTCATCGGACGAGCACACCAAAGATCTTGGCGAGACATTTGACGTCCTCTGCAAGTACAAAATGAAGCAGAACCCAGCTAAGTGCGCGTTCGGAGTCACTAGCGGCAAATTCCTCGGGTTCATGGTTACCCACCGGGGAATCGAAGCGAACCCAGAAAAGATCAGTGCCATTCTAAACATGGCCACACCAAAGAGCAACGTTGAGATTATGCGGCTCACGGAGAGAGTGGCCGCTCTGAGTCGCTTCATGTCAAGATCCGAAGAAAAGTGCCACCCGTTCTTCAAAGCCCTGAGAAAGATCCCTAAGTTCGAATGGTCGGAGAAATGTCAAAACGCTTTCGAGCAACTCAAGGCGCACTTAACAACTCCCCCACTGCTCACTCGACCAGTTTAAGGAGACGAGCTATCATTGTACCTTGCAGTCTCCGACCAAGCCGCAGGCTTGGTGCTGGTCAGAGAAGCCGGAGGTGTGCAGAAGCCGGTCTACTACGTAAGCCATGTCTTCAAAGTCGCGGAAACGAGATACCCGGCTATAGAAAAGATAGTCTTGGCGCTTGTCGTCGCCTCAAGGAAGCTGCGACACTACTTCCAAGCGCACACTATCTTCGTCCTCACCGAGTGACCCATAGGGACTATTCTCGCCTCCCTCGAATCATCAGGTCGTCTGGAGAAATCGAGGTGGGAATTATCCCAATTCGACATCAAATACCGCCCCAGGAAAGCCATCAAAGCACAAGTCCTAGCAGATTTCGTGGTTGAATGTGTTAGTTATATGTATGCCCTAGAGGCCATTACTGTACATTGGATGTATATTGTAGTGGATGGTGGGACATATATAGGTAGGACTTTCTTGATCGACATTATAGTACGCTATCTGGTTGCTCTTTATCTTAACATGTATACTTTCTGTCTCTCTGTTACATGTTGATAAAGCCCTTAGGATGTGTACTCGACTTCCAGGACTATGATGTAGATCATACTAGTAGGGCCTGGGTAGTCCATGAGTACATCCTTCAATGTTCCTAGTCGTGGGAATATCGAGACGGGGCATCGATATTCCAGAGTAGACTAGCGTATATCTTCTCGACCCATGTGATGGGCGATGGATGATCCCATATCCATTGGTGTTTGACATCAGAGATGGTATGCGGGTGCTCAGTGGAGACTGGGTACACTGAACGGACTCGCCGAGAACTCCCAGATGGTATTATACCTCATGTCAGATGGCAGTTCTCTGGTGACACTGGTACAGCTTAGACCGTTGACCTGAGATCGTCATAGAGTCTTGTGTGTCTCCCACTGTGCTTTGATTTCCACCCTACCACGGCTCTACTGAGTCGTGCAAACAGGTGGTTTTTGGGTACAGTCCCGATTCACATGGAGGCAATGAGCGATAGGAGGGGATTCGTCTCTCCCGGTATTGGGGGTTGATGTTGCACTATGCTCGACTGGCCATAACTGGAAATCCCTGGCCAGGGTTGCTGTGATTTACTGGTAAGAGTTATCAGTAGTTTCACGATTGTTATGAACCTTACATCGGCATGACTTATCAAGCTACTGGGGTCTGACGTTTACCACCCCTAGACGAGATATGCGACATATCAGACGAACAGACCGGACTGTACGGTAAGTGTTACTGGTTGGATTCACAGGAGTGTGGATTCACAGGAGTGTGAGCGGGCTTGCTCGTTGATCTTCTGATCGCTCAATACCCGGGTGGCCGTTACGTTTAGCAGACCGCTTGCGGCTTGTGGGTGTTTGATATGATCATCACCTGCTGCCGGCGTATTGACGAGTCTTTAGAGTCCTACACAGAGGTTTCCTGGCTCAAGCGAAACGAAATAAGAGCGCATATGAAATATGTGCGGGACCGAGAATAATACCAGTATGTGATAATGGATTCTATTCTCGCGATTTGTATCATCGGACGGTTATATGAGATATAGCCGGATTACCGAATCAAGTGTTGATTCGATACATTGATACACTTGACATTAGTCGGTTATATGCAGTATGACCGGATCATTAAATCAAGTGTTGATTTAATGATTTAATGTATAATTATATATTTGATATATTACTTTACATTAACTAGTATTTGTTCACTTAAGATGGATTTTCTCACTTGATGTGCACAAGTAGTATATGTGATATATTTTTGTGCACTAGTTTGTATCATGTTTGATGATACATGCAAACTTGGGTGTATGTTTGATTTAAACCATGTTTAGATTAATGGTTAGGGTTTTGTTATCTTTACTTATTTTCTTTATTCATTTTTGGGCAAGAAATGAAATGGTGGCTAATTTTGGTTTTTAGTTGAAACTTCTTGAAGCTTTGAAAAGCTTTGACCATTTTGTTTCTTTCCTTAACCTAACCATTCACCTAAACCCTAGTTTAGTCTCTACACTTGTTAAACTAACCCAAGGTTTCATTATGATAAGATCACTTGATTTATTATTATTCATCAATTGATTTTATTATTCTTATCATATTCTTTTTCTTCTTCTTCTTTTTCTTCAAGAAGAAGAAACCTTGCTACCTCCAATGGTGCCATGATCAAAAGAGTGAGAAATCCAAATCCAAAGTAAACCCACTTCCTATTTCTTCATCTTCTACCACTTGCCATGTAGTAGAGTGTGTTATCTTCACAAGTTCTATGACCAAGTGAATATGGAGCTTGATCTTGAGTTGCCTCGACGTAGATCATCTTCGGCATCGAAGTCGACGACCTAGCCCGATCATTTCTCCGACGAAACCATCGCCAGAGTCCGAGATCCGATGATCGCAGCGGAGGGACATCATCACGGAGCTAAAGAGGTGGAGGACCGGATCTACAAAGGTTGTAGTCACTTTCACTTTCTAGTTAAGTTGTTAACTTGCATGTTTCGCCTTACCTCTAGTTACGATCTTGCTTAGGGTTACTTGGCACTTGATAAAAAATTTTGATTTTGGCATGTTTGATCTGTTGTGGAACCTCATGTGTGTGCCTAGGAACCCTACAGTGGTATCAGAGCCTAGCTAGAGCCTTAGGCGATGAGTAGACGAAGTTAGAAACCCGATCGAACCCGAAACCCTAATCCAAAATCCTTCTCTGTACATTTTTTCAAAACTGGGTTTTTTTCAAATTAAAAATATGCAGAAAAATCAGCAGGCTTTTTTAAGAATTACTGTGAAGCACGTGCGCATAACTCGACCAAGTGGCCGCGGCACGAGCATGGCATGTGCGGCGGTTCCGCGGCCATATAGGAGCATCTTGTCATTTTCTTTGCACAGTAATCTCTTTCTTTAGTTGCTGAGTTTTCTGGGAATTTTTAAATTATACTCAAGAGCTGAGTTTTCTGGGTTGTATTGGGAGTTCATAGATTCGATCGGATTGTCTAATTTTGTCTATGTGTTTTTCCGGGTAATTTTAGAATATGTTAAAATGTTCGATCGGATATAAATACCCACTTTTTCCCCTGCCGGGAAATTTCCAATTGTTGGATTTTTCCGTAGTTTAATAACGTTCTAAGTAGTGCAAGTAACGCGATGGACCCTCTAGAAGACAACAAACCTTAACTCGATTATGTGACCGTCTTGAACTGCCCTTTCAACCTTAGGGTTTGGGGCAGTACGGCGTGCCACATATGAAGCGTTGGCTTGACCCTTCTACAGCTGGACCGTTGGTACTGAGGCATGAAGTGAATGTTTTTAAACTTATTTCATGTGTTGAGCTGTTTCGGGAAAACTTCGGTGTTTGATTGTTCGATCAGAAAATTTAACATTTTCTATTTTATCTGGAACGTGATACAATATTTGGAATCCACAAGTAGTTATGAGATAACCGATTTGGATGTTATAAACATAGCACTTTAGTCTCACTTGATCGGTTGCCACGGAATTTTGATGTGATCAAAAGTCCGTCGCAATCACGTAGCGTACGCGGATACTCGCCGGGCAAACTTAATAGACAGCTACACCCCATAACCCCGACCAAGTGACTATAGGAGAACCCCGTCGCCGAAAGCATCCGTTCGGGTGCTCGCGGCAGCGGTGTTCCGCCTTGGTGCACTTCGTCGACGGTATCGGGGGTGCAGCCATCTACTGAAGTTTGCGACGAGCATTCGTTCTGGATGTCGGGAATCTTGTTGAATTACCCGACTTTATATTGAAAAGTGTTTTCGATATTGAGACTAAAATGCGGGGTTTATAATTGTTAGGCATGCGACGTCTAAGGGATTCATTTGATTAGGCATGCGATGTCTAAAGAGTTTGCGGATTCCAACTGTTGTAGTTTTACACTTTTTTTTCTGTGACCGTAAGTGTAATATGTGATATCGCCGGTTTCGTTGCTATATGTCAACGAGAATTGGGATGCGCATATTTACTTACGTTGATGACATGTGATGTTATGTGTTGCTGGATATGTTATATTGGATCGTCGTATTTGAATAGCCGGGTTTTTTTTATGTGAGATGGGTGTTTTTCATTTTCATTCATGTAAAAACTTGTATGTAATATTCTTTTATTGGGGCACTTCCAGGTTGCGGAAGATGTCACCGTTGATGTATATTATTTACTTTTCCGCATTAGGATAGACCCAAGGAGGGGAGCATAAGTAACCGGGTTCTAGGGTCCAGTGGGAGACCATCTCGAGGAGTCGAGTCCGGGTCTCCTAACCCTAGAATTGGTAGGGTTGCTTGTCGCTCTCGTAGGGGTCTAGGGGTGTGGGATTGGCTATTCATCACGACCGTGGAATCCGTGTTTTATACTGGCTCGTATTGAAAACACGGACGTCCTAGTATATCCAATATTTCATATGATATTTTCTGCTGCGTTATCTGTGATGTGATCATGTGATGTGTTCAGATAGATATTATATATAGTATATATGATATATTATATAGACGTTGCTTATGTTTTACACCCGCGCTAGCCCTGCCCCGCTCTGCCGTTAGTTACCTAACCTAACGGTGCAGACGAGACATCGAGGCGAATGCGGATAGCATAAGCGTACGTTATATTTATCTGTGATGTTTAGGTGGATTTAAATGATAGGATATTCATTAATGAGATTAATGAAAGAAAATAAACCTAAAAGATGTTGTGGAATCGAATTTCAAAATAAAACAGGTAGCTACAGTTCTTGCTTTGCATCGCGGTGTTCCTTGTAGAACATCCTGCACCTTATTCGATAAGGAAAGGACCGAGATCCCTTCACCGGGAGTGACTCCTTTAGCAATAACTGGCAGATGTTACAACTCTCGGTTTGTCTTTTGATTGCTTCTATAGTTTCTGCTTTGCACAGCGGTATATATGATATATCCTGCACCTTATTCGATGAGGAAAGGGCCGACGATCCCTTCACCGGGAGTGACCCCTTTAGCAAAACTAAAAAAGCCTAAAAAACACTCCATTTAAAAACCATTTGATTCCGCAACGAGATCAAGTTCAAAGCGTTAAAGGTTTTCTCAAAAACCATCCGCAACCCTCCGTCATTTTAGGAAGTAGAGTACTTAGTATTCGTGTTGTGTTTGTTGACCATAGTCAAGGCACAGTGTACGGTAGCTAAGTGATGTCTTCCTACACCGCATATGATGCGATTAGTTAGGACAGTCGCGTGACTTTGTTGACCTTAGTTAAGGGTCATGTGGGTGGGTCTAATTAATCACGAAATGACGGGTAGAACTTGACTAGTGCTTATGATTTGTTGACCATAGTTAAGGTCATAGGTGCTAGGGGTAAAAACCTTTATCGGGAATTTCAAGTGTTGAAATTTGCAATGAGATTGCATACCTTCTATATGATAGTTGGATCCCGATACCCACTGCGAGTAATTGTTACTCCTGGGAGAGTTTTGTACTTTGCAATTAGCCGATCAAGTAGGTGTCTAGAAAGGTGTCAACGGGGTTACGCCTCTGGGAAAACGAGGTTTACTGTAATTAGGTCCGTGCGAAAGCACGGGGAACCCCCCTCAAAGTACCAACACTGGCCTGGCTGAAAGATTGGCGAACTTGTAGCGTGTAATTAATCCCGGCTAGTCTTTCCTTTTAGGGTTTGAAGGAAGATTTGATAAAAACGGTGGGAGCCATCCTGATTAGATAAAATAATAACCAATCTGATCTTGCAAGAGCGCACGCAGAGTGTTTTCTTCTCTCTCTCTCCTGGTAGCGACCATGTCACGCCTTAATCAAGATAATAATATGGATGTATTGACCGAACCCGCTTGTTATACTGAGCTGGGGAACGTTGGTCCCGCTCCAACTTATAATTGTTATAAGACAGAGCAGGAAATAGGGGAATACCAGAATTCCTATGCCGCCCAAATGAAGAAAGTGCATATGATGCATCTCCTTCGAGTGTGTCTATTACAAAGAACTGTTTCTCAGTATCCTCTGCATCCTGGGTATTTGATACCGGATCAGGATCCCAGATATGTAATCCGTTACATGGGCTACAGAAAGGTAGAGAACTGAGAACGAGTGATAAGTTTCATGAGACAGAAAACGGGGCAAGTGTTGCAGCCAAGTCTGTTGGTCACTGTCACCCTGTACTACCAATACATTGATTCTGAACAAATGCTATTAGATATCGAACCTGATATACAAAATCATATCAATCTCTTTATTTATTAAAGAAGGATATAATTTTGTATTGTTGGATAATGTTTTGAACATTTCCTATTTCAAAAGTTGATCGGTTCAGGCACGTTGTCTAAAAGAATTGACGTTCTAAATCAAACTACAGTTCCTAGTATACAGAACACACACAAGAGGAAGAGTTCAGAAATGAACAGATCCTTCTTGAGGCATTGTAGACTAGGTCATATCAATGCGACCCGACTGGCTAAAGTTACATTTAGATGCATATTTAAATTAGTTTGAATTTACATCTTGTGAAACTTGCCAGTCATGTCACAAAGATTAGATGACCATAGCTCTGTTTATTGGAAACAGAGAAAGAGTTAGTAAACTCTTGGGACTGATATATGATGATGTATGTAAGGTCCCCTGTCTACACATGCCATGACCGGTTCTTTGTACTTCATTACATTCTCTGATGATCTCTCAAGATTCAGTCATATGTTCATGTTGAAACATAAGTCCGAAGCTTTTGAGATATTCACAGAATATAAGTTAGAATTAGAGAACCAAAAACCGGGTATAAGTATTATGTCCTATGATAAGATCAGGGAGGATAATACTTGTGCATAGAATTCTTGGACTATTCTAAAGGAGAATGAGATTCTCTCTCAGCATTACTCCTTCGTATACACCACAGCACAACGGTGTATCGGGGCGGAGCAATCACACCAAATTAGATATGGTGTCCTCTATGATGAGTACTACTGAGTTACCTATTTCCTTTTTTAGGGTTGTGCACTTGAGAAGCTGCATATCTATTGAATTGGGTTCGAATCAAATCTGTGCCTACCACTCCATATAAGATATGGTATGGGAAGAGCCTATCTCTTAAGTAAGTTAAGATTTGGGATTGTCCGGCCTATGTCAAAAGCAAAATCCGGACAAGATCGAGGCAAGGTCAGTTCTGTAGAACTGGAAAGGTTCCAGCTATACAAACTACAGCTAATGATTTGACAGAACCAAAGGATTCAATAGTCCCCGACGAACCTTAGCCTTTCCGCCGATCTGGTACGTTTCCTCATCTGCTTGAGAGATACTTCGGTTTCTCGATGACAGTGGGAGCGAGGAATGCATCATGAAATGATGACCCAACTAGTTTCGAGCAGGCCATCGAGAGTAGGGACTCTGTAAGAATGGCTGGATGCTTAGCGATCTGAGATGGAATCCATGTACACCAACAAAGTATGGACTTTGGTTGCTATATCTGAAGGGTTAAATCCCCATCAGGAGCAAGTATATCTTGAGAAGATTACCTAGTGTAGATGGAAAAGTTGAGGCTTTCAAAGCTAGACTTGTTAAAGATTTTAGTCATCAACCAGGCGTGGATAATGATGAAACCTTTTCAAGGGACTATGCTTAAGTCCATCCAGATCCTACTTGCCATTGCTACATACCATGACTACGATATCTAGTGGTTAGGTGCCATGACTGCTTTTCTAAAATGATGTTTTAGAAGAGAACGTCTATAAGAACACAGCCAGAGGGCTTCGTAAAAAGTGGGAGCAGCGGAAACGTGTGCAAGTTGCTTTACAGAATAAAGCAGGCATCGCGGAGTTGGAACATCTGTTTTGATGTAGTAGTCGAAGTGTTTGACTTCATCAAAATGGTAGATGAACCTTGTATATACAAAAAGGTAGTAGAGAGTAAGGTGGCCGTCCTCGTATTGTACGTGGACAACATACTCTTGATAGGAAAAGAGTTTCATATGCTACGCTCGGTCAATCTCCTCTTATCACAAGGATTCTCCAATAGGATCAAAGTGATACCTCCTAAATCCTGGGATTTGGATCTATGAGATAGATCTAAATGGATGTTAGGCTTCTCACTAGGGTTTAGTGAGATGGTGTCAGTTGATCCTGGGGAGAATCACTGGAAAGGTTCCAGGGTGATAAGGACGACTGAGTGTCAGTCGCAGGCATTGTCTTTACCCTCAGTAAAGGGACGGTATGTTGGAAGAGTTCCAAGCTAGATACCGTGGCAAACTAGATGATAAAGGCTGGTAACATCGCTATTAAAGATACTACCAAATAGGCAGTTTGGGTGTATATTGGTTCATGAGATGAACTAGGTTCCTACCATTGTGTGACAATGGAAGTGTGGCTTTGGCCCAGGAACCCTGGTCCCATCAGTGACCCAGACATATTCTGAGGCAGCATCACCTGATCATGGAGATAGTTGATCTCCAGGGTGATCGAGGTTAGGAGAGTAGACTCAGAGAACAACACGGCGGATCCACTCACGAAGGCCTTTTCCCAAGGAGAGACTTTTATGGGATGGTTGAGTATTAGATACTGCAACCACTGCTATAGATGGCCCTAGTGCAAGTGGGAGATTGTTAGTTATATGTATGCCCTAGAGGCCATTACTGTACATTGGATGTATATTGTAGTGGATGCTGGGACATATATAGGTAGGACTTTCTTGCTCGACATGATAGTACGCTATCTGGTTGCTCTTTATCTTAACATGTATACTTTCTGTCTCTCTGTTACATGTTGATAAAGCCCTTAGGATGTGTACTCGACTTCCAGGACTATGATGTAGATCATACTAGTGGGGCCTGGGTAGTCCATGAGTACATCCTTCAATGTTCCTAGTCGTGGGAATATCGAGATGGGGCATCGATATTCCAGAGTAGACTAGCGTATATCTTCTCGACCCATGTGATAGGCGATGGATGATCCCATATCCATTGGTGTTTGACATCAGAGATGGTATGCGGGTGCTCAGTGGAGACTGGGTACACTGAACGGACTCGCCGAGAACTCCCAGATGGTATTATACCTCATGTCAGATGGCAGTTCTCTGGTGACACTGGTACAGCTTAGACCGTTGACCCGAGATTGTCATAGAGTCTTGTGTGTCTCCCACTGTGCTTTGATTTCCACCCTACCACGGCTCTACTGAGTCGTGCAAACAGGTGGTTTTTGGGTACAGTCCCGATTCACATGGAGGCAATGAGCGATAGGAGGGGATTCGTCTCTCCCGGTATTGGGGGTTGATGTTGCGCTATGCTCGACTGGCCATAACTGGAAATCCCTGGCCAGGGTTGCTGTGATTTACTGGTAAGAGTTATCAGTAGTTTCACGATTGTTATGGACCTTACGCCGGCATGACTTATCAAGCTACTGGGGTCTGACGTTTACCACCCCTAGGCGAGATATGCGACATATCAGACGAACAGACCGGACTGTACGGTAAGTGTTACTGGTTGGATTCACAGGAGTGTGAGCAGGCTTGCTCGTTGATCTTCTGATCGCTCAATACCCGGATGGCCGTTACGTTTAGCAGACCGCTTGCGGCTTGTGGGTGTTTGATATGATCATCACCTGCTGCCGGCGTATTGACGAGTCTTTAGAGTCCTACACAGAGGTTTCCTGGCTCAAGCGAAACGAAATAGGAGCGCATATGAGATATGTGCGGGATCGAGAATAATACCAGTATGTGATACTGGATTCTATTCTCGTGATTTGTATAATCGGACGGTTATATGAGATATAGCCGGATTACCGAACCAAGTGTTGATTCGATACATTGATACACTTGATATTAGTCGGTTATATGCAGTATGACCGGATCATTAAATCAAGTGTTGATTTAATGATTTAATGTATAATTATATATTTGATATATTACTTTACATTAACTAGTATTTGTTCACTTAAGATGGATTTTCTCACTTGATGTGCATAAGTAGTATATGTGATATATTTTTGTGCACTAGTTTGTATCATGTTTGATAATACATGCAAACTTGGGTGTATGTTTGATTTAAACCATGTTTAGGTTAATGGTTAGGGTTTTGTTATCTTTACTTATTTTCTTTATTCATTTTTGGGCAAGAAATGAAATGGTGGCTAATTTTGGTTTTTAGTTGAAACTTCTTGAAGCTTTGAAAAGCTTTGACCATTTTGTTTCTTTCGTTAACCTAACCATTCACCTAAACCCTAGTTTAGTCTCTACACTTATTAAACTAACCCAAGGTTGCATTATGATAAGATCACTTGATTTATTATTATTCATCAATTGATTTTATTATTCTTATCATATTCTTTTTCTTCTTCTTCTTCTTCTTCAAGAAGAAGAAACCTTGCTACCTCCAATGGTGCCATGATCAAAAGAGTGAGAAATCCAAATACAAAGTGAACCCACTTCCTATTTCTTCATCCTCTACCACTTGCCATGTAATAGAGTGTGTTATCTTCACAAGTTCTATGACCAAGTGAAGATGGAGCTTGATCTTGAGTTGCCTCGACGTAGATCATCTTCGGCATCGAAGTCGACGACCTAGCCCGATTATTTCTCCGACGAAACCATCGCCAGAGTCCGGGATCCGATGATCGCAGCGGAGGGACGTCATCACGGAGCTAAAGAGGTGGAGGACCGGATCTACAAAGGTTGTAGTCACTTTCACTTTCTAGTTAAGCTGTTGACTTGCATGTTTCGCCTTACCTCTAGTTACGATCTTGCTTAGGGTTACTTGGCACTTGATAAAAAAATTTGATTTTGGCATGTTTGATCTGTTGTGGAACCTCATGTGTATGCCTAGGAACCCTACAGAATGCACTATTCCCACAAAGAAAGGAGCGGCAGCACGGGACCCCGGACCTCGGTCGAGGAAGTACCCAACTCCATCCCCGATTGGGTTCTTTACGTGGATGGATCCTCTACCGAGGAGGGAAGCGAAGCTGGCCTGATCATCCGAGGCCTGGACGAGGCAAAGATGGAATACTCTTTGAAGCTAAGGGTTCAAAGCATCAAACAACGCCGCGGAATATGAAGCTTTGTTGGCAGGATTGCTAATCGCCTCGGGGGTGGGGCTGAAGATGATCCGAATTCGCAGCGATTCCGCTTTGGTCGTCGGCCAAGTGACTGGGCGTTTTGAGGCCCGAGAACCGCTCATGGTGAAGTACCTTGCCGAGGTAAAAAGAATACGCAAAAACTTCGATGAAGTCCAAGTGGAACAGATTCCCCGGAACCTGAACACCCAAGTCGACACTTTGAACAAACTAGCCTCTTCCTATACGGCCAACCATAAGAGAAATATCATCTTCGAAGTCTTGCCACGACCTAGCGTGGAAGACAGAGAGGTAACGCTCCAAGTATACTTGACTCAGGAAGAACCGAGGAAGACCAAGATTGGAGGAAGCCCCTCGTGGAGTTCCTAAATGATAGTACACCCCCGGAAGATCGAGGGGAAACACGCCGCCTTCGAGCAAAAGCCAGGCATTTTATCTGGAGCAATGGAAACTTTTACAAGAAGTCGTACACACAGCCTCTGCTCCGATGCGTCGATCCTCGCGAAGCCGACTACGTTCTGCGAAAGATACATGAAGGAGTCAGTGGATCACATCAAGGGGCCCGCACCTTAGTTCAGAAGGCACTGCTCCAAGGATATTATTGGCCAAAGATACACCAAGACGCCGAGAAGCTTGTCAGAAGATGCAAAAGCTGCAAACTCCATGGAATCATACCCCGTCTTCCTGCTACCGAACTAACGACCCTCAGTTCCCTTTGGCCGTTTGCGCAATGGGGAATGGACATGGTTGTCCAACTCCCCACCGGCACGGGCGGACGCAAGTACATCCTCGTCGCGGTAGACTACTTCATGAAGTGGGTCGAGGTCGTGCCCATCAGGAAACCGGATGCCACCACTACGATAAAGTTCCTGCAGAACAAAATAATTACTCGATTCGGGATCCCGAGGTGTATAATTACCGATCACGGAACCAACTTCGAAAATGATAAAGTCAAAGAGTTCTGCAGCGACTACCATATTCTAATGAAGTTCGCCGCGGTCGCACATCCTCAATGTTACGGGCAGGCCGAGATAGCTAACTGAGGCGTCATCCGATGTCTCTGAGCTCGTTTAGAAGGAAGACAGGGCAGCTGGGTCAAGGAACTACCGCAAGTACCATGGGCATTGCGCACATCTAAGAAGACACCCACGGGAGAAACCCCCTTCAGCCTCTGCTACGGTACCGAAGCAATGGTCCCAGCAGAGATCGGATTACCTAGTTACCGAGTTGAACATTTCGACGATGAAGCTAACACCTCGGCGCTAAGGACCAACTTGGACGTCTTATTGGAAAAACGTGATCGGGCGCAAATCCGAGCGGCCGCCTATCAACAGCAAACTGCTCGCTACTACAACGTACGAGTAAAATATCGCACCTTCAAGACGGGAGATTTGGTTTTACGAAGGAACGAGTTCGTAGATCAAGGCCAGCTACACAAGTTCGCCCGGAAATGGGACGACCCTTTCCTCGTCGCAGAGGTGTTGCCCGGTGGGGCATATCGCTTGCAAGACGCTGAGGGTTGTAGGTTCCTTCGACCCTACAACGCCGAGAAGCTCAAATTGTACAAATGAATATGTTTCTTCTTTTCGAAGCGATGTAATTTTTTCCTATTATTATTAAGTCTCCTGAATTAGAAGAGACTTATTCGATATATTTTCTTCTTCCTCGGTTCCGAGATCCTTAGATTCCTTTTGAGAAAATATGTAAAAAGTGCTAAGGGATAAAAGAAGACAAAATACATCAGAAAAGAAGAATTTTATTCATTAATAGATATTATAGGCTCCTCAACCTTAAAAAAAATTACAGCAAAGGGGGTCGGGGATTGAGGAAGCACTGTTGATGATATTCCGACGAAATCTCTGCCAGCCGAGCCCTAGCTTCCTCGGCTATCTCGGAAGCGCCACCCGCCGGGAAAAAATCAACGATCAACCTCTTCTGGAAACACTCCACAAGAAGGCCCACTGATCGGTCCCGCCTGCTCTTCGAGATCAGGCTGAGATGGTAAAGAGAGTGCAACTTCTCGATCGCCTCGTCCCTCAACTGCGTAGACAAGGCAATATGCAGACCCAGGGACCTCCTCCAGATCGCATAAATAAGCACTTGGAAGAGTGGAGATCGCCGAGGAAGAAGACGTCCGAAGTGGCCCTCCACGCGGTCTATCACCGCCTCGTACGTCTGTTGGATCGGTCGAGGTTGTAAAGGTACACATCGTCCCGAGAAATTATCTCGCTGATTAGCACGCATGGACGCCCGACCATCTTCAGAAACACAAGGCTAGAAAGGAATCAACATGCCTTTGCTATTTATAGCCTCAATAAAAATCTTCCAATGGCCGAAATTTACGCGCGTAGCGATGCAAATCGCGGGATATTTTCAAATCCCCAATACAGGGATGCCACGTGGTGACCATGTCGATCCTCACGAACCCCTAAGCGGTCAATGGAAAATCGAATGACGCGAATCTTAGAGTATCACACCCCACCGGCATGCTTCTGCTACGCGTCATCCGTGATGGTCACTCTTCCTTTTTTTACGGGTCATGGAAAATTGAATGACGCCCTACAAAGGCGGAAGGAAGTCTAAAAAGCCCTCATAATGAGGCCACCGAGCAGCTTCCCTGCCCGGTCCATCCCTAGCGGGCAGATTCCTACCCATCTACGCCAAGGATCAAAGCCCTCATAACGAGGCCACCGAGCAGCTTCCCTGCTCGGTCCATCCCTGGTGGGCAGATTCCTACCCTACGCCAAGGATCAAAGCCCTCATAACGAGGCCACCGAGCAGCTTCCCTGCTCGGTCCATCCCTGGCGGGCAGATTCCTACCCATCTACGCCAAGGATCAAAGCCCTCATAACGAGGCCACCGAGCAGCTTCTCCGCCCTGTCCATCCCTGATGGGTAGATTCCTACCCATCTACGCCAAGGATCAAAGCCCTCATAACGAGGCCACCGAGCAGCTTCCCTGCTCGGTCCATCCCTGGCGGGCAGATTCCTTCCCATCTACGCCAAGGATCAAAGCCATCATAACGAGGCCACCGAGCAGCTTCTCCTCCCTGTCCATCCCTGACGGGTAGATTCCTACCCATCTACGCCAAGGATCAAAGTCCTCACCTTGAGACCACCGAGCAGCTTCCCTGCCCGGTCCATCCCTGACGGGTAGATTCCTACCCATCTACGCCAAGGATCAAAGCCCTCATCTCGAGGCCACCGAGCAGCTTCCCTGCCCGGTCCATCCCTGGCGGGTAGATTCCAATCTATCTACGCCAAGAATCAAAGCCCTCATAACGAGGCCACCGAGCAGCTTCCCTGTCCGTTCCATCCCTGGCGGTAGATTCCTACCCATCTATGCCAAGGATCAAAGCCCTCATCTCGAGGCCATTGAGCAGCTTCCCTGCCCGGTCCATCCCTGGCGGGTAGATTCCTACCCATCTACGCCAAGGATCAAAGCCCTCATCACGATGCCACCGAGCAGCTTCCCTGCCCGGTCCATCCTTGGCTGGTAGATTCCTACCTATCTACGCCAAAAAATCAAAGCCCTCATCACGAGGCTACCGAACAGCTTCCCTGCCCGGTCCATCCTTAGCGTGTAGATCCCATCTACGCTAAGGATCTAAAGCCCTCCTGAAGAGGCCACCGTGCAGGTTACTCTCTGACGGGTTGATTCATACCCTACGAAGAGACGTGTTTGTTAACCCGGATCTGAGAATAGACTAGTACCGAACTTCTAACACTTGGATATTTTTTGATTTATCCTAAATGAACGATCGCCACCTCGACTCCGAGAAGGGGAAGGGCACCGGTGGAAGGGCATCGACCTTCCTACACTTGGCGGTCAATCGACTTATACTCGACGCGCGATCGTCATCTAAAAGGACGATCATCGACCTACGGCCTAACACTTAAAAAAAGGGACCGGCGAGTTGAAGTACTCACGCGGAAAACGCATAGTCATGCAGAGGAAAATAAGCTCAACTTTATTTATATTCCAGAAATTCTTACAAGGTACTCTGGGCTCCTCAGCTTTACAAAAAGGTTCCCAGAGGCTTACAAAATTTGAAAAAAAAGGAAAAGATGGAAAAAATGCACAAGGCAAAAAGGCTCATGCTGCGGGCTCCGCTCGAGTCTCGCCTTGCTCGGCACCGTCCTCAGGGGCTGGGGCTTCTACCTCTGCAACCTCCTCTCCCCCGATGGCCTCCCCGGCGCCAGCCACTTGCGGCGTATCCACCGAGAGCGGGACTATACTGCGGAGCTCACCGTCGGCAAACCCCAGCATCAACGCCTTGACGGCATCAAGAGCCTTGTGCCAAATGATGGTCGAGGCTTCGGCGATGTCAGGGTATAACTGGTCTGACGCCTTATACTTCTCCACCGACTTTGAGGCTCGGAGCTCGGCAATCTTCGCCGTCTCAAGTGCCGCCTCGGCCTCCCTCTTACTGGCATCCCTCGACTTCTTCATTGTTGCATAGCGCTTGCCCAACTCCTCCAACTTAGCCTGAACGGCTTGGTTGGATGCACTCAGAAGTCGTTGGGACTCCTGGCACTTGGAGACCGTTAACGCCTCGGAGGCCAACCGGGTTTCGAAGGCGGTTGTCTTCTCCTTCTCATGCTTCAGCTCAAGGTGCGGATTGTTCCCGCCAAAAATTTCTGCGCAAAGGAGTCCAAGGTATCAAATGGCAGCGATACGCTTAAGGAAATGCGAACCAGTATCTTCCGGCCTGTATTTTGATAAACTCCCGAATGAGGAACTATTAAATTCTGATGGTATTGGAAGCATCTCGAAAAACCCTTCGATTTTATATATTATGGGCCTCATAATTCATCCGGGATAAAAAGTTTTGAGGCATCACGTGTCCACACGTGATGGACCTTTAAGAACCCGCTGGAGGAGTTAAAAGATATAATAAAAACTCAGAAAAGACCCCAATGGGGCATCACGTGCTCACACGTGACCATGGGTCACGTGCAGACACGTGATGGGCTCTTAAGGCCTCTAAAATAATGAATAGAATTAAATTCTAAAATCTATTCCCTGATTAAAAATCAGAAGTTACCTCAATGAGTTATCACGTGCTCACACGTGACCAATGGTCACGTGTTGACTCGTGATGGTTAAAACTGAAGCATAAACAAGCGTCCGTTAAAGAACTCAATTGGGGGTCACGTGCTCACACGTGACTGGTTTCGAAAGCCTTACAGTTAATAGAATTAAATTTTAAAAGCTTCTAAATCTTTCCAAATGGAAAAGGATTATGGGGACCGTCGGATTAAAGATCCAAGGGTGATTAAATATCACCAATTTATGGAAAAATCCTAGACAAGGAAAGATTTCCCCAAATCTCACCGAAATAACAAACAGAATATCTTTTGGATTTAAAATCCAACGGTGAATAAAATTCACTGAATGATCTAAAGGCTCGTATTAAATATGAAAACAAATCAAATCTTTCAATTAGAGATTTGCTAAACAAATTGATTCTTTTCCTTCTCCTATAAATAGGAGCCAAGAAAAGAAGAGGAGGAGGACCCTTTTTGGAGAGAAAAACAGAGAGAGGAGAATTTAATTCTCAAGAGGGAAGAAAAGAAAGGAGAATTTAATTCTCAAGAAAGAAAACCCTATGTGAGAAAAGAAAGTGAATCAAAACTTCAAACAGAGAATTTAATTCTCAAAATCCAAGAGTTTAACTCTTATACAAAAAAGAACTTAGTTCTTCTTCTGATTGAAGATCTGCACAGAGCACATCTCCCCATAAGTTGAGAATTTAATTCTCATCGGGTCGAGATCCTGCCATGCAGATCCTAAACTTAGTAGAGGAATTGAGTTTTGAGAATTTAATTCTCCTAAAACAAAACTAGGGTTTAACCCTAATCAAGAATTTAATTCTTTTACATATCTGGGAATTTAATTCATTTAAAAAGAAATCAGGGTTTCATCCTAAATAAGAATTTAATTCTTTAGGAATTTAATTCCTCCAAAATCATAATTAAGGTTTAACCCTACAGAGAATTCAATTCTTAAAATAAGGAGACTTAAAAGATCTTTGTTCATGAAAAGAACTAGGGTCATGTGCCCCCATGTGACCCTTGAAAAGATCCCTGAAGAAAAGAAGCTTTGAGGCAATGCCTCACGTGCTCTCACGTGACTCCCAAAACGCAGAAAGAAAAAGCAAAGGAAATATAGGCTCTGGGCGCTCTCACGTGTCCCCAAGTGACCCCTCAGCAAATGCTGTAATTATCGATGCATAAATCCCCATCACATGTCAGCACGTGATGCTCCAAAGTAAAATATAAAAAGTGTTTAACACTTAGTTGCAGAACGAAGAAAAGGGATCTGGTCCCACCTTTGGGCGCTCTCACGTGTCCACACGTGACCCCTTTTTTTAATGTTTAACACTAATTTGGGGATTATATTTCCAGTGTTTAACACTGATTGTTTCTAGTGTTTAACACTAAATTGAAGATTATATTTCTAGTGTTTAACACTGATTGTCTTTTAGTGTTTAACACTAATTTGAGAGTTCTATCTCCAGTGTTTAACACTGTTGTTCTCTAAGTGTTTAACACTACTTTTAGCCAAATTGGCTAATTTTCCAGAGGCAAAAGTCCCTCCTCCAAATGAATCTCAAAATTGAGGAAATCAAAGACAAAATGTTGTCAAGCCCCCAAACCTCTGTTTAGCACTGCTGAATGATGAGGGACTGAACCCAGACAAATGTCTAATGGCCCAAAGGGCCAATATTTCAACATAATTGGACTTAGCCCAAACTAGCCATAAGTCCTCAAATCATCTTGAACTGAGCACATCTGCTCTTTCAACCAACTCATTGGTTCAAGGGTACATCTCTGAACTCCTCTGATATCTGTCGTTGTAATCCATCAACGTCTTCAGAGAGGTGATGGGTCCCGACAGCCATACATTCAATGGACCACCATGTTCTTAAACTGGCAATGGACCACCATGTCCCTAAACTGGCAATGGACCACCATGTCCCTAAACTGGAACAATAGAGCCCCTAAATGCTCTTTTGTCGGATCTAAACGATCCTGTTTAAGTTGATCTTAGCCTCAAATACGGCTAACGTATCCTTAAACCTTTCAAAAAGACTTTAGTCCCAAACTGGACTATAGATCCCCCCAATTAACTCTGGTTCAAGGGTACATCTCTAAACTCCTCTGACATCTGTCGTGGTAATCCTTCAACATCGTCAGAGAGGTGACGGGTCCCGACGGCCATACATTAAATGGACCACTATGTCCCTAAACTGGAACAATAGAGCCCAAATGCTTTTTTGTCGGATCTAAACGATCCCGTTAAGTTGATCTTAGTCTCAAATTAGACTAACGTATCCTTAACAAACGTTTGAGTTGATCTTAGCCTCAAATATGGCTAACGTATCCTCAAACCAAAACCCCAAACCCAAATCTAAGAAAATACGGATTTGGACTAGTCCACGCCCTACGGGTGACGACATAACTCAGTCTCCGTATACAATCTACGGGCAACCAAACATAAATCAAACACACACGGCATGAAGTGACCATCTGGAGAAGGAGAAAGTTGTTACCGCAATGCGGTAGCATAATTAACTGCAGGGGCTTGCGCCTGCAGGGAAGAGCGTCCCCACAATCAAAAACCCCTCAAGCGAGGGGGAATCTGACGAAGTCTGCTGCATTGGACGCATCCGTTTAAACCTTCGATACATGGTGCCATAAATCAACTTGGCATCTTCGGAGAGGTAGACGGATAGCACCAATTAGCATCTGCCCCGAATGTCAAGAAAGGCGCCCATGTCTTAGCCGCCATTCGGAGGGGAACAGATTTTGGCACGCCCGGTAGGACCTTTTCCTCTTTCCATTCCACACTTCGTGTGTCGTGTTCGCGAACGAATCGCGGTTTGTTATGGTTGCCTGTGGATTCGAGAAAACAAAAGATCAATGGCATTTACTTGGGCAAAGTGCTCCAACTGCAGCTGCAACTCGCGCTCCGCCTCATCTGGAGGCGTAGCCTACGGGCCCCAAGTTGCCTCCCTTTTCACTATGCCAGTGGAGCAGGTAACTCAAGCCACCACTGGATTATTCTTCGGGACCATGCTCCCACCGATGATCTTCAATGCCCCAATGACGTTGCAAGTAGCTCCAAAGAAGTCGGTCTTTGATCGACTTACCACTGCCGCGGCCCCTCTCAATGGGTCGCCCAACTTCAATACCTCAGTTTTCAACAGACTGGGCCAGAGCGTCTACAAGCCCGCGATACCCGAAGTTGCCATCCCAAAGCGGATAGCCATCCCGGCTCAAGCGGACGAAATCATTGGAAAGGCTCCTCCTTCCAAGAAGTCAGTTTTTACAAGGCTGGACATTCCGGTTGCTGCTCCAGGCGAGGTCCTCAAAGCTACTTCCCCTGCTCAGAGGTCTGTCTTTGACAGATTAGACATTGCTTCTCAACGGGTGTCAGTCTTCGATAGGCTAATACCAATAACAGTCTCTCCTCAAAGCAAGGTGCACGACGAAGTCACCCTTATAGCTGAAACAACTCCATCCGCAAGACACGCTCGACGTCGCCACTGGCGCCGAGTAAGGAAGACTGGGGGCAACTCCCCCTCTGGATTTACGCCACCAGCTCCGATGGTGGGGATCGAGGCCGCTGTTCCAACCGGGAACCGCTTTGAATTGCTGAACACGGTGCGCAGAAACTCTCCTACTGCGGTGTTGAAACGAACTCCTTCACCTGTGGAGAATACTCCAGAGAAGAAGCTAGAGCAGCCCCCTCAACGGCTGTCCTCTAAAATTTACAAAGTCTGGCGACAGGTCCAAGAGTCGGTGATTGATGAAAACTATCTCCGCCGACAGAAAAAGATGAAGGTTCGGAAGGAGAAGGATTACTCCGTCAAGCCATAAAAAGCAACAGCTACTTAGGTGCCCACTACAACCGCCCCCTCAACTCCAATCACTCAAAAGAAAAGGAGGCCGCAAAAAGCTCCTGTGAACATGGCGAGCCGTAAAAGCGCTGAACACAGACGCCCCAAGTCTGGGGGCATGGTGGTGCACACTGTTTATATGGCTTCCGGAAAGGAGGAAAGCCGCGCTTCGACGGGTCACCAACCGCTCACCCGATCCGTGACAAAAGCCCAAGAGCAGCAACAGAAGCTTCAGGAAATGATGACTGCGATGGCTACACTTACCGAGCCAAAAGAAAGCTCGAAAGTATCATCAGAGCAGCGTCACGAACAAGAAACCGATGCTGACTTCTTACGTAGAGTCCTCGAAAAGAAGGACAAAGAAGCCGCAGAACAAGCGGCTAACATAAAAAAAATGGCACTCCTCTTCCAAGATATGGTAGGGATGATGTTACAGCCGGACCCTCCAGCTGAAGACCCTCCAATCATTGTCGGAAACGACGGAGGGGAAACATCTAATCCTCTTCTGGCCCTTTCAGCAGCCAAGGAGGAAACCATTTCCAAGGCCGCACTGGACGACTATATAGCTCAGCAAATACGAGTTCATCAAGCGAATGAAGCGGCTGCACAAATTGTTAGAACCGGACGACCCTGTCCAATCTGGTATGACCAAATCAGTTACCCGCCGGGATATACGATCCCTAAGTTCCACGTATATAAAGGGATAGGGAATCCGCATCAGCATGTCGCTCAATTCAGGGCCTTATGCGGCAATACTGGAGGCGATGACAAATTGTTGCTTCGCCAATTCGTCGGCAGCTTAGCAGAAACAGCCTTTGAATGGTATTCGGAGCTACCTAACGACTCTGTCAAAACATTTGCGGAGATGGAGCTACTGTTTACACAAAGATTCGCGAGTGCTAGTGAACGCACCCCAATAACAGCACTGATAAATGCCAGGCGAAACGTGGGTCCAATACGCAACACGATGGCGGAACCTATGGTCGAAATGCGAACAACGCATAGAAGAGGCTCCTGCAGTAGGCATGTTCGTGGGAACCCTTGATCCGCAAGCGACCATATCCCAATTCATGATGTTCTTCAAGCCAACTACTTTCCAGGCCTTGATTGACAAGTTGGCCCAAATGGATCAGATGGGTCATAAACCATCTCCTTCAAAGACAGAGCCTTGGAATGATAAGGGGAATGGAAAAGTGACCTTCATCGCCAACGCTCAACAACAGCCGAGTAACCCAAGACCGTTTTGTCGTCAAAACAACAAGCCGTGATACCTCAATGAGAAGTTGAAACGTCCTTACTCGTTTCCCAAAGATAAAACAAAGAGATTGTTCGAGCTAGCAGTGCGCAACGGGCTCATCACTCTGCCAGATCCAAAACGTCCGTTGCAGCCAGGTGACGTTAACAATCCTAACTATTGTCCCTACCACAGAGTAATGGGTCACCCACTCGAAAATTGCTACGTCTTCAAAACCTGGGTTGAAGACCAATACCAACAAGGCAAGTTCGCGCTGCCCGAAAAATGGAAGATGAACCCACCACAACTACATGCTCCGAAAAAGATGGACATGCCGGGGGCATCGTGCTCTTTCATAGAGAAAGCCCCATGGACCACTATGTCCTAAAACTGTCTGCGGACCAAAACGTAATTAAACTAATGATGGACCACTATATCCTAAAACTGGCTGTAGACCGAAACGTCGTTAAACTAATGATGGACCACCATGTCCTAAAACTGGTTGTTGACCGAAACGTCGTTAAACTAATACCAACCCGCGGCACCTTCAGGCTGGTGTGGTAAAAAAAACGGTATGTCCATAAGCAAAATGGGCACGGATGAAAACCCGAAAGGGCTCCGTGAGTAAAAAAAGCAGGGCTACCGGCGAGTCTTGTGAAAACCCGAAAGGGCGCAACCTCGTTAGAATAAAAAAAGAAGAAAGAATAAACAAAAAAAAGAAGAAAAAAACGGTATGTCCATAAGCAAAATGGGCACGGATGAAAACCCGAAAGGGTTCCATGAGTAAAAACAGCAGGGCTACCGGCGAGTGTTTGTGAAAACCCGAAAGGGCGCAGGCTCGTTAAAAGCCACTTACAGGGTCCTCTCGACCTTGTAAGGAGAAACCACCCGTGTGAGATCCTTACGACTCACAAGGGAGCAACACACTTAGGAATCCCCACGATTCCTAAGGAGAAATTACACTTGTGAGATCCTCACGACTCGTAAGGAGAATTCTCTTATGGGACCCTCACGGCTCATAAGATTTGAAAGTCTTAAGCTACAGAGACCTGAACCTGTTCTTAAGCACCCCCCACAACTTCCGATACGGCCCTACAAGCGGCTCGTTACTGACCCTTGTATACAATCCACGGGCGCGAATAAACATTTCCCAGCAAAGTCCCACCCGTGACTAGGGATATGTCCATATGGTGAACAACCCTTGTAAGTCCTCTCGACTTATAAGGAGAAAACCCTTTAGTAAGATCCTTACGACTTACAGGGGAATATACACTTAGGAATCCTGACGATTCCTAAAGAGAAAATACACCTACGAGATCCTCACGACTCGCAGGGAGAAATACCTTTGTGGGACCCTTACGGCTCATGAAGTCAAAAGCCTTAGTCGACGGGATCCTAACCCTGTCTGCTAAGCCATATTTGTTCAACATCGACAGAGGCAAATGATGATTCGCTCCTGGCAATATCCCAGCTGTAGCGATGCTGATGCTTAAACCGGTATCAAATTCCAAGTCCTTTCACGGCAAATGATAATTCGCTCCTGGCACTATCCCAGTTGTAGCGGTGCTGATGCCGAAATCGGTGTCTAAACCCGAGCTTGCAGCGAAAAGCCAGCAAGCAACACATGCATACGAAATAGCCGAAATGATGGGGCAACTCGCAATAAAAAGCAGCGAGTAAAAAGAAAAATGGCCGAAATGATTGGGCACCGCGAAAAATAGCCTAAATGATTGGGCAATCACGGTTTTCGCGATATAAAAAGCTGAAATGATAGAGCATCGCGGAAAGAATAAAAAAAATGATGAAAGAATGAAACCTTTTGCCCTACAGGTGAGATCACATCGATCCCTGTATACAATCCAGGGACACAAACAAAGAGGGAACCATACCTTCCCAACAGGCTCCATCAGAAAGCGAAGCCAAATCTCGACGGTTCATAGACAACCTCGACATTTGTCGCAATATTGCAGACACAATGTCAGCAAATGAAGCTAAGGAAGATCCCTAGCTTCAGGGTCTCGACGTCAACATCGACGACTTAGAGATCAACACCGACGTTTTTCGTCCCTCCAACCTGATGCAGACGTGACGTCAACAACCGACCTCAGAGTCGCAACGAAACGGAGCCATGGCAAAGGCCCTAGTTCCAAATCTCAATGGCCACAACTGCAGCCTGGAGACCAACAACGGTGTGCCTTCTCATTCCAGCAGGACACAGATGTTACACCATCAAACGGAGTGACGGCGAAATCCCAGCTCCACCTCAGCATTCGTCTCGTTACAGCAGACGAGATGTCAACAACGGCGTTCCTTCGTAGTCCAGCAGGATGCAGATGCAACGTCAACAAAAGACCTCACGGTCTAAAAAAAGCGGAGAAACGGCAAAATCCCAGCTCCACCTCAGCATTCGTCTCGATACAGCAGACGAGATGTCAACGACAGCGTTCCTTCGCAGTCCAGCAGGATGCAAATGCAACGTCAACGAAAAACCTCACGGTCAAAACAAAGCGGAGTGACGGCAAAATCTCAACTCCATCTCAGCATTCGTCTCACTACAACAGACGCAATGTCAACAACGGCGTTCCTTCGCAGTCCAGCATGATGCAGGTACAACGTCAACAAAAGACCTCACGGTCAAAGCAAACGGAGCTACGACAAAGCCCCTACTCCAAATCTCGATGGTTCACAGACAACTTAGAGACCACCTCGACATTCATCTCGATACAGCAGACAAGATGTCACTATAGCGTCCTTCCTCCAACTGGATTCAGACGCGACAAAACAATCGAAGCAAAAGCCAAATTCCTAGCTTCAGGGTCTTGAAGGCAACTCATATAAAACCTGAAAGACTATCGGAGATCATCCCACACCAGCACGGAGTGGTCACCATCTCGACGTTCGTCTCGATACAGTAGACGCGATGTCACCACAACGTCCTTCCTCCAACAAGATTTGGACACACCAAAGCAAACGAAGCGAAGGCCAAATTCCTAGCTTCAAGGTCTTAACGGCAAGTCATATAAAGCCTGAAAGACATTCGGAGATCATCTCGCACCAGCGCGGAGTGGTCACCACCTCGACGATCGTCTCGATACAGCAGATGAAATGTCATCCCAGCGTTCTTCCCCCAGCAGGATTCGGACGCGCCAAAGCAAACGAAGCGAAGGCCAAATTCCTAGCTTCATGCGTCTTAACGGCAAGTCATATAAAGCCTGAAAGACAATCGGAGATTATCTCGCACCAGTGCGGAGTGGTCACCACCTCGACGTTCGTCTCGACATAGCAGACGCAACATCACCAAAAGGAGCCATGGCAAAATCCCTAGTTCCAAACCTCGACGGTTCACCAGCAACCTAGAGACAACCACGACATTCGTCTCAATACAGCGGATGCAATGCAAGCAAACGAAGCGAAGTCCAAATTCCAAGCTTCAGGGTCTTAACGGCAAGTCATATAAAGCCTGGAAGACAATCGGAGATTATCTCGCACCAGTGCAGAGTGGTCACCACCTCGACGTTCATCTCGACACAGCAGACACAACATCACCAAAAGGAGTCACGGCAAAATCCCTGGTTCCAAACCTCGACGGTTCACCAGCAACGTAGAGACAACCGCGACATTCGTCTCGATACAGCAGACGTGATGCCAGCAAACGAAGAAAAGGCCAAATTCCTAGCTTCAGGGTCTTGACGGCAAGTCATATAAAGCCTGAAAGACAATTGGAGATCATCCCGCACCAGCGCGGAGTGGTCACCACCTCGACGTTCGTCTCGACACAGCAGACGCGACATCACCAAAAGGAGCCACGGAAAAATCCCTAGTTCCAGACCTCGACGGTTCACCAGCAACCTAGAGACAACCACGACATTCGTCTCGATATAGCAGACGCAATGCCAGCAAACGAAGCAAAGGCCAAATTCCTAGCTTCAGGGTCTTAACGGCAAGTCATATAAAGCCTGAAAGACAATCGGAGATCATATCGAACCAGTGCGGAGTGGTCACCACCTCGACGTTCGTCTCGATACAGCAGACGCAACATCACCAAAAGGAGCCACGGCAAAATCCCTAGTTCCAAACCTCGACGGTTCACCAGCAATCTAGAGCAACCATGACATTCATCTTGATACAGGGGACGCGATGCCAGCAAACGAAGCAAAGGCCAAATTCCTAGCTTCAGGATTTTAAAGGCAAGTCATATAAATCCTGAAAGACGATTGGAGATCATCTCGAACCAGTGCGGAGTGGTCACCACCTCGACGTTCGTCTCGATACGGCAGACGCAACATCACCAAAAGGAGCCACGGCAAAATCCCTAGTTCCAAACCTCGACTGTTCACCAGCAACCTAGAGACAACCACGACATTCGTCTTGATACAGAAGACGCGATGCCAGCAAACGAAGCAAAGGCCAAATTCCTAGCTTCAGGGTCTTAAAGGCAAGTCATATAAAGCCTAAAAGACAATCGGAGATCATCTCGAACCAGTGCGGAGTGGTCACCACCTTGACGTTCGTCTCGACACAGCAGACGCAACACTACCAAAAGGAGCCACGGCAAAATCCTTAGTTCCAAACCTCGACGGTTCACCAGCAACCTAGAGACAACCATGACATTCGTCTCGATACAGAAGACGCGATGCCAGCAAACGAAGCAAAGGCCAAATTCCTAGCTTCAGGGTCTTAAAGGCAAGTCATATAAAGCCTGAAAGACAATCGGAGATCATCTCGAACCAGTGCGGAGTGGTCACTACCTCGACGTTCGTCTCGATACAGCAGACGCAACATCACCAAAAGGAGCCACGGCAAAATCCCTAGTTCCAAACTTCGACGGTTCACCAGCAACCTAGAGACAACCGTGACATTCGTCTCGATACAGAGGACGCAATGCCAGCAAACGAAGCAAAGGCCAAATTCCTAGCTTTAGGGTCTCAACGGCAAGTCATATAAAGCCTGAAAGACTATCGGAGATCATCCCACACCAGCGCGGAGTGGTTATGACTCATCGGGGCTCTCCAAAATGAGCCTAACCTCAAGTAAATAGCGGCATGGCAAAATTCTTAACGCTTGCTCTTCCGACGGTCAAACTGCCTAGGAGGATTGCTTGAAGACGTCTTGTCCAGCCCCCGAAGGGATCAGAGACACGACATGTCGCAAGGCTACTCGAACAGCAAAACTGCCTATCGAGGAATACATCAGCCAACGCGACGGTACGACGGCCAAAATCCTAGTACCACAGACCCTAACGGACCTTTGTCATAAAGAGCAGAGGTTAACTGTGACGTTAGGACATTCTTGCGAGAAATGCTCGATTCGTCTCGACTCGTGAGGAAATTAGTGTCTTTGCGAGAAATGCTCGATTCGTCTCGACTCGTGAGGAAAAGACTTAGGCAGCGGGGATTAAAAATCCTGTTTCTTAAGCACTGGGGCCCTGCAAGTCGATCCAAAACGGTCTCTTGCATACTATCCATGGGTCACACTCTCTAAAGTCGAATCTCGACAAGGAGAGAAACAACCGCTTACGGGTCCTCTCGACTCGTGAGAGGGAAAATTCTCTTATGAGATCCTTACGACTCTCAAGAGAAAACACACACTTAGGAGTCCTCACGACTCCTAGAGAGAAAATACACCTGCGGGATCCTCTCGACTCGTAGGGAGAAAAGTCTTTACGAGACCCTCACGGCTCATAAAGTTGAAAAGTCTTAGGTGACAGATCCTAACCCTGTCTCCTAAGCCATCACTGCCCTACAAAGAGGTCAAGATGGACTATTCACGGACCACACTCTCCAAAGTCGAATCTCGACAAGGAGGGAAACAACCACTTATGAGTCCTCTCGACTTATAAGCGGGAAAATTCTCTTGTGAGATCCTTACGACTTTCAAGAGAAAACACACTTAGGAGTCCTCACGACCCCTAAGGAGAAAATACACCTGCGGGATCCTCTCGACTCATAGGGAGAAAAGTCTTTATGAGACCCTTACGGCTCATAAAGTTGAAAAGTCTTAGATGGCAGATCCTAACCCTGTCTCCTAAGCCATCACCGCCCTGCAAAGAGGTCAAGATGGACTATCTATGAGCCACACTTGCCAAAGCTACATGCCACTGAAATGGAGAAGTTACTTATGAGCGTATAAACTATTTCACGCCAGAGTAAGACATAAAGAATAGAAGAGTGCGGCTCATGGAGTTAAGAGTTTGGAACTATATCTCTTAAGAGTCGAAATTTGAGTCAATAATAAATGACGACGCTTGTGTCCGCTCGTTATCTTCTCAGATCAAGATTCTGAAAGTTATATACCAATCCGAAACTGGTCATACGCTATGCATAACACTGTACTACTTCACCCACGCACATACTTACGTGGGCAAAGTAGTGGGGGGCATCTGTTCCCGCCAAAAATTTCTGCGCAAAGGAGTCCAAGGTATCAAATGGCAGCGATACGCTTAAGGAAATGCGAACCAGTATCTTCCGGCCTGTATTTTAATAAACTCCCGAATGAGGAACTATTAAATTCTGATGGTATTGGAAGCATCTCGAAAAACCCTTCGATTTGATATATTATGGGCCTCATAATTCATCCGGGATCAAAAGTTATGAGGCATCACGTGTCCACACGTGATGGACCTTTAAGAACCCGCTGGAGGAGTTAAAAGATATAATAAAAACTCAGAAAAGCCCCCAATAGGGTATCACGTGCTCACACGTGACCATGTGTCACGTGCAGACACGTGATGGGCTCTTAAGGCCTCTAAAATAATGAATAGAATTAAATTCTAAAATCTGTTCCCTGATTAAAAATCAGAAGTTACCTCAATGAGGTATCACGTGCTCACACGTGACCAATGGTCACGTGTTGACTCGTGATGGTTAAAACTGAAGCATAAACAAGCGAACTCAATTGGGGGTCACGTTTTAGAATTTAATTCTATTAACTGTAAGGCTTTCAAAACCAGTCACGTGCTGACACGTGACCAAGGGTCACGTGTCAGCACGTGACTGGTTTTGAAAGCCTTACAGTTAATAGAATTAAATTCTAAAAGCTTCTAAATCTTTCCAAATGGAAAAGTATTATGGGGTCACGTGTCAGCACGTGACTGGTTTTGAAAGCCTTACAGTTAATAGAATTAAATTCTAAAAGCTTCTAAATCTTTCCAAATGGAAAAGTATTATGGGGACCGTCGGATTAAAGATCCAAGGGTGATTAAATATCACCAATTTATGGAAAAATCCTAGACAAGGAAAGATTTCCCCAAATCTCACCGAAATAACAAACAGAATATCTTTTGGATTTAAAATCCAACGGTGAATAAAATTCACTGAATGATCTAAAGGCTCATATTAAATATGAAAACAAATCAAATCTTTCAATGAGAGATTTGCTAAACAAATTGATTCTTTTCTTTCTCCTATAAATAGGAGCCAAGAAAAGAAGAGGAGGAGGACCCTTTTTGGAGAGAAAAACATAGAGAGGAGAATTTAATTCTCAAGAGGGAAGAAAAGAAAGGAGAATTTAATTCTCAAGAAAGAAAACCCTAGGTGAGAAAAGAAAGGGAATCAAAACTTCAAACAGAGAATTTAATTCTCAAAATCCAAGAGTTTAACTCTTATACAAAAAAGAACTTAGTTCTTCTTCTGGTTGAAGATCTGCACAGAGCACATCTCCCCGTAAGTTGAGAATTTAATTCTCATCGGGTCGAGATCCTGCCATGCAGATCCTAAACTTAGAAGGGGAATTGAGTTTTGAGAATTTAATTCTCCTAAAACAAAACTAGGGTTTAACCCTAATCAAGAATTTAATTCTTTTACATATCTGGGAATTTAATTCCTTTAAAAAGAAATCAGGGTTTCATCCTAAATAAGAATTTAATTCTTTAGGAATTTAATTCCTCCAAAATCATAATTAGGGTTTAACCCTACAGAGAATTCAATTCTTAAAATAAGGAGACTTAAAAGATCTCTGTTCATGAAAAGAACTAGGGTCACGTGCCCCCATGTGACCCTTGAAAAGATCCCTGAAGAAAAGAAGCTTTGAGGCAATGCCTTACGTGCTCTCACGTGACTCCCAAAACGCAGAAAGAAAAAGCAAAGGAAATATAGGCTCTGGGCGCTCTCACGTGTCCCCGCGTCACCCCTCAGCAAATGCTGTAATTATCGATGCATAAATCCCCATCACGTGTCAGCACGTGATGCTCCAAAGTAAAATATAAAAAGTGTTTAACACTTAGTTGCAGAACGAAGAAAAGGGATCTGGTCCCACCTTTGGGCGCTCTCACGTGTCCACACGTGACCCTTTTTTTTTAGTGTTTAACACTAATTTGGGGATTATATTTCTAGTGTTTAACACTGATTGTTTCTAGTGTTTAACACTAAATTGAAGATTATATTTCCAGTGTTTAACACTGATTGTCTTTTAGTGTTTAACACTAATTTGAGAGTTCTATCTCCAGTGTTTAATACTATTCTTGTCTAAGTGTTTAACACTACTTTTAGCTAAATTGGCTAATTTTCCAGAGGCAAAAGTCCCTCCTCCAAATGAATCTCAAAATTGAGGAAATCAAAAACAAAATGTTGTCAGAGCTCCCAAACCTCTGTTTAGCACTGCTGAATGATGAGGGACTGAACCCAGACAAATGTCTAATGGCCCAAAGGGCCAATATTTCAAACATAATTGGACTTAGCCCAAACTGGCCATAAGTCCTCAAATCATCTTGAACTGAGCACATCTGCTCTTTCAACCAACTCATTGGTTCAAGGGTACATCTCTGAACTCCTCTTATATTTTTCGTTGTAATCCTTCAACGTCTTCAGAAAGGTGATGGGTCCCGACAGCCATACATTCAATGGACCACCATGTCCTTAAACTGGCAATGGACCACCATGTCCCTAAACTGGAAGAATATAGCCCCTAAATGCTCTTTTGTCGGATCTAAACGATCCCGTTTAAGTTGATCTTAGCCTCAAATATGACCAACGTATCCTTAAACCTTTCAAAAAGACTTTAGTCCCAAACTGGACTATAGATCCCCCCAATTAACTCTGGTTTAAGGGTACATCTCTGAACTCCTCTGACATCTGTCGTGGTAATCCTTCAACGTCGTCAGAGAGGTGACGGGTCCCGACGGCCATACATTAAATGCACCATTATGTTCCTAAACTGGAACAATAGAGCCCAAATGCTCTTTTGTCGGATCTAAACGATAACGTTAAGTTGATCTTAGTCTCAAATTAGACTAACGTATCCTTAACAAACGTTTGAGTTGATCTTAGCCTCAAATATGGCTAACGTATCCTCAAACCAAAACCCCAAACCCAAATCTAAGAAAATACGGATTTGGACTAGTCCACGCCCTACGGGCGACGACATAACTCAGTCTCCGTATACAATCCACGGGCAACCAAACACAAATCAAACACACACGGCACGAAGTGACCATCTGGAGAAGGAGAAAATTGTTACCGCAATGCGGTAGCGTAATTAACTGCAGGGGCTTGCGCCTGCAGGGAAGAGCGTCCCCACAATCAAAAACCCCTCAAGCGAGGGGGAATCTGACGAAGTTTGCTACATCGGACGCATCCGTTTAAACCTTCGATACATGGTGCCATAAATCAACCTGGCATCTTCGGAGAGGTAGACGGATAACACCAATTAGCATCTACCCCGAATGTCAGGCAAGACGCCCATGTCTTGGCCGCCATTCGGAGGGGAACACGGATCCTCCTCCCGCGAAGACGATTCCTCCACCTTCCTCATGGCCGGGGAAATCTCCTCGGATTCCATATTTACGATGAGGGCGCAGTGTTGGAGAACCCGAGGAAAGCAGTAGATTAGAAACATTCAAATTAAGAAATAACACTTAACGAAATCCTTAAAGGAAACGGATGCCGACCTGATGCGCCTTCTGAGCGATGGCGGCCACTTAGGCCTTCAGGATCTCCTAGGGAATTTTTCCCCCGACCGATTGCTCCATGTCGAAGAGCAAGCTGCCGACAACCGAAAGCCCCGAGGGGACAACAAAGCAGACGCCCCTCCTGCACGGGAATCCCCTCAGGAATCCCAGTGGACGGCGGGCGGGAGATTGTCTTTTTCCTCTTTAGGGGAATCTCGACACCCTCTTCCTCCCCCCTCGGCAGGGGCGCCGGGTCTCGCGCATGCTTCTGGCTGCCCCCGCGGCGGTTATCGGGGGCTCGGGGCGCTGTGGAAGGCCTCGCCGGTGGAGATGGTCTCAGGGACAAGCTCGGGCCGGCTCGGGACAAGCTTACGCCCCCGGCCTTCTTTTGGGACATAGCGGCTATGGCAGCTAAGATCTTGGATCGGTCCATTTATCCTACGAAAGGAGAATACACAAAAGAGTTAGTGATTCTAGAAGGGCAAAATAAATCATTCAAATTTAAACAGATCGTCCAAAAGACCTAACTTACCCATGAAGCGAGCGGGGCTAAGCCCGGCCCAGCTAAGAACCTGCTCGGAAAGCAGGACGTCGGCCCGCTGGATCGGCTCCCACATGGATACCGCCCCCACCTCAGGCGAGGATGACTGCTTCGCCCTCGGGCAGTCGGCCCTGTGCCACTGTGTAGGCACGGGCCAATCCTCGTCCTCGGGTGGCCCGACGAATACAAACTTCTCCTTCCATTCATGAATAGAAGAAGGGACGACTACCACACCCGACCCGGCCACTCCGCCCTTGCGTTTTTTGAAGGAAAAATACACCCATCTCGGTTCATTCTTGCTAGTTACGAGGTGATTCTTATAGCAGAGAAAGGAAGTAGAAGAGTTAAGTTGAAGGGGACGTCCTGAAGTTTCAACCGGACCAGAAACCCGAGGAGAATTCTCCAAAAGTTCGGCGCTAGCTAGCCCAGGGAGAGATGGAAGCAACGAAGTACCTCACATACCTCGGTTGGAAAGGGCAAGCGCATTCCCGCTTGGAATGCTTCCAAATACAGGGCAATCTCCTTCCCCGCACCTGATCCGCCCGTTCGTCCTCTTTAGCCAAAGAAAGCGAATAATTAGAGGGGATATGGAAACAAGCCCGAATCTCGACAAGCTCATCCACATCCCTCAAGACGGAGGGCACGTCACGGGTGTCCCCGATGCGCACCTTATGGGCCTTTGTCGCCGCCGGACTGCTAGCGACGCGGGTAGCCCTGGCTCTTTGGAGCGAGCCTGACACAGAGGAAGCAACAAGAGAACCCTCTTGGCTGTCAGCAGCCAAAGAGGCGGAAGACTCTCTAGACCTAGCTCCAACAACTGGAACCTCATCACCCGACCCAACCCCTAAAGAGCCCTTAGAAGAAGACATCTAACCTGATTCAAAGGGATTGGTTCTCCGATGAAAAAGCACAAGGGATCCGATCTAACGAAGGAAGCGCCGAGCAATCTTTGACAACGAAGGGAAATTATGATGGAAAGTGTTGCCCTAGGGGGTCCCCTCCTATTTATACACTGCAGAAAAGGCATCCAACAGCCCAGATCAATTCCTACCAAAATGAAGCGTCGCGTCTGCCAACCGTCAAGTCTCCACGTATTGAACGACCATCGGGGACGTTCCTTCGATCGCAGGCGTCAGTGACAGCCTGTCGCGTCCGCCAACCCGCTTCAGACGCGCGGCCTGTGACCCAACAGACGAACGAGTGAATCGGTGCCCCCTCTTTAATGCGCGATCATTTCGCTGATCCGCTGATATCATTGGAGATACGCGCGAAGATCCAAGCGCTGGGGGATACGCCACGTGGGTCCGGAAATATGAATGATACAACTGCCCAGCACCACGTCGCCCCGGAAAATCCGCATCGAGGATTCCCGGCAACAGACCGAGCGAGACAAACTAAGCAGGCCACTCTCGACCCGACCCATAAATATGTCGGAACAAGAGTGAGGGGCTAATGATGGTGCTTATAAGTGAGAATTCCTTAGATCACGACACGTGGCGAATGACGCGTCACCCGCGACAGCTTACTAGATTCCTGGGGGGCTATCGAGACAAAATCAGTGTGGAGCACTGACGACCTTCCTCAGTTCGTCTCCGAGCTTACACTCCACCTCTTACCCAAGAGCGACCCAGCCGCCGAATTGGCGCCCATCCTCCTGTGCTCGTCTCCGAGCTATTGCGGAGCTGAGCTTCCTCGGCCTCCCGGCTCGTCTCCGAGTCTCACGCCGAGCTAAGCCTCCCCAGCTCTCCCGGACAAACGAGAACGCAAGGCCCTAGTGCTTTCGCAACTCTCGCCAACGCGAGATATCCGCTGCCCTACGTCCCGCGTCCCACGCTGGCGCATCCCCCCATTAATGGGCGTATCCCGCCATTAATAGGGGATCCCGTCATTCACGCTGGCGTAACGTCAAGGACGTAATCGAAGGCGAAGATCTTGCACCTGCTCGTTCCATGCGACCCCTATAAAAACCCCTCTCTCAGACGACCTAGGTAAGGCAATTTTAATCCAATAAGCCGCTATTCTGCTCATTTTCCTTGGCTAACTTGATCGTCGGAGGGTCCTACGGTGGTCACCCATCCCGGGACTTCTTTGTAGATAGCCCGGCTTCACCTCAAAATCAACCCACTGAGATCCACATGCCCAAGAAGACAACCTTCAAATCAAATCTCAGCCGTTCAACATCACTCGCTATATATCGACGGAGGACAGCATGTGAAGGAGATCCGACCTCCGTCAAATATTGACCAGCCTAATACAGTATTTTCTCCTCCTATGTTATCTGACCCTATGTTACTCATACATATAAGTATGGCTTATCCTAATATCATACTATGTTGGCTTATCCTAAAATCTTTCATATGGTTTAGTATAATTCCTAAAAACCTATTTAAACTTAATACACAATACCCTCAAATAATTTCGTTACTTTAACCCCTATCATTTACTCTTTGACCAAAAACCTAACTAATCTAGAATTCGATTGTTTTTCATTTACAGCCGTAAAATCAAAACTAATTGGATCCAAGGCATCCAAATTTGTCAATTACTATCCATGTTGGGTGATTAGAAGCAGTTAAGGGTGGCGGACGTTGTGGTTCGAAAGGAGGATAAAACATAGGGCTTCCTCAAATTTGCTCGAATTGAAGTTATTTCTTTAATTGCAACCCTAACTTTTCCATTAATTGAACCTACCATGCTAAAAAGGGAAAAAAATACAAAAAAATACCCCTAGATAAAGCGGTGAAAGGGACAGCCGTGAAAGGGCAATATAGAATATAGTAGTAGTAGAAGAAAAAGGATAGCTCGTGAAGAAAATGTTTTGATCGAGAAAGAAAGGGTAAAATCGAAAAGAGAAATGGTAGTAAAGATCGCGTGCATAACATGTGATCTATTTTTCATTGTCTAATCTATGGTAGTTATGTGTAACGGAACGAAAGCTTAAAGGAGGATTGCATAACGGAAAAAACACAACTAGGTTAAAAAAATTGCACAAATTAATTACTTAACAAAATTCTCTAACATAATATGCACATTTGTTCCTCAGCCTGAAAAGTAGGAAGCATGTGACCTAATGCCCATTTCCCCAATAAATCCATCCTTCCCAGATCTTTTTCCGAGCAAATCACCCCATCCTCCAAAAATACGGAAAAATAGTGTTATTAGACCATCCTAGACACAAATTCTAAGTGCAAAACACGTAGGATACACCAATGTACGAGGCCCTGTTCTATACTACTCTGGACGGTTGATTTTAATTTTGGATGAATAGGGTTGGATCTAATAGTACAGAGCTATTATGCTTGTAATCTCCTCCTTCGTCCCCACTAATAATAAGCTCTCTCCCCAAACCCAAACCCTAGATCCCTTACCATGGCTCCTCTCCCTCTCAAGCTCAAACCCCACCATCCCCAAACCCTAGCTCTCAACCTCCCCTCCCTCCGCCGCCTCTCCTCCTCATCCCCTCCCCTCCCCGATCAAAACCCTAGCCCCGACCAAAGCAACGTAACCCCCAAAGCTTCCTACTCTCTCTTCAGCGACATCAAGGACCGCCTCAAATCGCCTCAGCCCTCGCCTCGCCGCATCCCCAACGACCCTCCCCCGCCGCCGCCGCCGCCGCCGCCGCCTTCGGCCACCTCCCCCAACCGCAACCCCACCGCCTCTATCGACGAGATCCACAGGCACCTCGCCGATTTTCACCTCCGATCCTCAAACCCTAGCCCTGCGCAAGATCGCCTCTTCTCCTTCCAGGAGATCCTCAAGAGCAATTCGCTCAGGAGCAGTAGTAGCACTCAAGACCCGAGAGCGGATGGCAGTAAAAGGCTGCCTTTTGACCCGATTCGCAACAGCCTCAAGCAGTTTAAGCCCTCGGCAAGAGGCCCGCAGAGCTTCCAGAGCCAGTTTAGCTTTAGGCCTGGCATGCCTTCCGCTCCTCCGTTGGTCGGGGATCGGGAGAGCCTCCCGGAGTCGATATTCGGGAGAGAGATGAGGGAGAAGATGGGGGAGCAGGACGGGGGAGGCGAAGGAGAGACGGAAGGTTTGAAGACCGAGTTTGTGAAGATGTATACTTGTGAGGAATTGGGAGAGAAGTTGAGGAGGTTGAGGCCGGAAGCGGCTCAGAAAGGAGGAAAGGATTGGTTTTCGTTGGATGAGTTGAACGTCAGGTTGGCGAAGCTGAGGAAGTTGGAGGATAAGGAGACAGAGTCGAAGATGGGTGGAGTTGAGTTTGGCGATTTGAGACGGAGCTTGATGAAGCTGAAGGATGGAGAAGCTGATAAGAAAGCCAATGGTAAGATTATTGGGTTTTTATGTTGAGCTCTTATGGTTTTGAGGTGATTGCGATTCGGGGTACTTATGTGTGCTTGTATGTGCTTGAGCAGCACAGAGGATGTCGATCTTGGCGAATATTGGTTTGCAGTCGACACCGAGTTTTATGCTGAAGGCGCCGCAAGAACATCTATTGGAAAATGTATGAGTGAGTGGTTCCGCGGTGTATGATTTAGTTGGATAATTGTAGAATCGTTTGGTGTATGATTTAGTTGGATAATTGTAGAATCGTTTGGTGTATATAATTTAATATGGAACTTTACTTCTTGCAGTACTTTCATCCGGATCACATGTCCTCAGCTGAGAAGATGAAGTTGGAGCTCAAGAAGGTTAGAGATGAATTTAAGATGTCAGATTCAGATTGCGGGTCTGCACGTGTTCAAAGTATGTGCAAGTTTCATGGCTTTTATTTCTTTTAAAATTTTAAACATATCTATGTGCTTACATTAGGTGTAACTGTCAAAAGGAGGCACTAATTAAATAATTGTTGTGCATAATGATAACTTAAACTAATTAATTAGAAGGAACCTCGAGACAATTAATTAACAATCGGCAATGTTTCATTCTTGCAAAGCGAGTAGAATGCAACCTAGGCAATCATTTCGAATGTTTTTTTTTATATTTATTAAATCTACATAAAAGGGAAAAATGTGTTTTCTATTTATAAAATCTTTGTGGAAAGAAAAGAACCAATCGTATAATTTGTGGCTAAGGCTCTCCAAGTATGTGAATGTAATGTATGTATAAATTCTGATGTATAGAACTGGCAAGTAACTAGATGATGTTTGCTACTTTAGTGCTTATAACAATAAAAGAGAAGGGAGGTCTCAACACACCAAGATCTCAGAATAACAAAATGGTAAAACATGATTATATTTTTAGAAGAATTGAACAATATTGAAGTTTAAGTTCAGCTATATGTTTATGTAGAATTTAACGAATTGGAAATTTAAAAATTAAGTAATTTACTATTCCATTGTTCAAATTCAATGTAAAGCTTAAGTTTTGGAACAACCTAAGCGTAAGTCTGTCTATGACACGCATGTGTGCTAAAAAAAACCAGGTTTAATTGGGAGGTAGGCTTGTTTTATATAAACAAGCTTCCCTGTCAAGCTGAAATATATTAATGTGTGCTTGAACATACTTTGGACTTGATTCTATCACAAACATAGAGCAAGCTGGCTCAAAGATAATAAATTGAGTCCAAGCAATTGGGTTTTAGCGTTGCTTGGCTCTTATGCCCCTAGTCATGATAGGATCATAGAATAATCCAAGTTGCATGGTTAGAAACAATTATTAAAAAACAACTAGGATACAAGTCATACGACAACTATAAACACTAGAAATGCAAATTTAAAATTTTCAATATTATTATGTTTAAGTCTAATTTTTTCCAATACTTGAATGAAAAATTATAAGACCAAAATGCCGACATTATGTAAGGTGGGTCGTGCTCGCTAGACGGTTTTTAGAAAATTTGCGGAAGCGTAAAACGGAAATTCCAAGCGAACGCCACGTTAACCCTAGAATCAACCATAGACATTGCTAGTTTGCAAAAAAAAAATAAGCTAGAATAGAAAGTACAACCTTTGATACTTCTTCACATGCTCCTATGATGGAACTCTGGACTCCGGCTAAGCTCCGAGGTTCTCTGGAAAGTGTTTGATCTCCGACCGGCTTCGTCGAAAATGATCCATACGAAAGCCACCAGTTGTAGCTCCATTTTCAACAACTTGAAGAGACTCTCACTTCATGGTTGCTAAACATTAGATGGGAGGGATGCAGAAAAAGTATGGCGAACTCTCAAAATCTTTCTTTATTTCTTTTCTTTTCTTTTTGGTGTTCTCATTTTTTTCTTTCTTGCATTCTTCATGGATCAAAGAGAGTGAGAAGAATGTGATGGTTAGAATCATCCTATATCTTTTACACCCTTTCTCTTTCCATGTGTTATGAGCATGAGAGTGGAGGCTTAATAAGCTTCCACCTAATGCTTACAAAATGCCCAAAAAAATGATATGTCAAAGAGAAAAGAAACACATATAAATAAATATACATACATGTGTGTATGATAGCCATCATTCAAAAGATGTGTACATGACATGTAACATGCCCATATAACATATAAAGAGAGAGAATAAGAGTAGATCAATAATACTAGTTTATATATGCACCATCATAGATAAATAATATCATTAAATCAACACTTGATTTAAGAACCCAGTTCAATCATAAACCGGTTAGTATGATCTGTCCGGCTAATACATGTAGTATCACATATATATGTTTAATTGGATCCCACACGCAACGCCGTACGTGCACATCATTTCGCTAGAACGGGAAAACCCTCTGTGTGAGACTCTAAAGACTCGACAGTACACTGGCAGTATGTCAGGATCATATCCGACTGATTTGAAACATTTTCAGATCAATCCCCCACTGGGTTAATCTACAAGCACGTTAGCAGTACTAGCTGTAAATAACGGCTACTCAGGTATTGAACGAAAAGCCGGTCGACAAGCAAGCTCGTCCGAACCTTGCAAGAGGCTATCGGTGACATTCATCTTACAATCCGTCTCTTCGTCTAAGACTGTCGCATACCGAGTCTGCGAGGTAGAAACTGTCAGACTCCAATAACCCGATAAGTCGTACTGACGTCAAGCTCATGTCCATTCGAGAAACTACCGATAATACTTATCAGTAAATCTTGACTGCCTTAGCCAAGGACTTATGCTCATAGCCAGTTGTGCACAGTGCGACATCAACTCTCTATACTGAGAGAGACGAATTCTCTTGACCGCTCACCGCTTCCATTTGCTTCGGGACTATACCCAACTAAAACCTGTTTGCATGACTCTTTAAAGCCATGGTAGGGTAGTAATCTAAGTACAGTAGGAACGTATACAAGACACTATGGCGACTTCGGGTCTGGGGACTACCATGTACTCATGTCACCAGAGAATTGCCATCCGACGATTGGTATAGTACCATTTAGGAGTTCTCGGCGAGTCTGTCCAGTGTAACTCATCCAATGAGCACCTGTATACAATTATTGGTGTCAAACACCAATGGCTATGGGATTAGCCATTGTCCCGTACAGTGTCCTGAAATGTATAAACTAGTCTAAACTGGAGTACCGATGCCCAGTCACGATACTCCTACGACTAGGGACTTTTAAGGATATGCTTATAGACTACCCAGGTCCAATTAGTATGATCGTTATCATAATCCTAGTAGTCAAGCAAAGATCTTGGGGCTTTATTATCATGTAGTAGTGATACGTTATAGCAAGTAAAACGTATACTTATGAATGACAAATACAAACCAGATAGCGTTCTATCATCTCGAGCAAGACTGTTCTTTGTTCGGTCTTCATGAATTCAGCAATTGCATTTTAGCAACAACGATAATTGTCTTGAGAGCATTTATATCCAACAATCTCTCACTTGCACTCAAGACCAATTATTGCGGTATCGCATACATACATCTCATGTATTACTGTATACCCAACTTCTGTACTAACAGTTTCATAAATTATGTTCGAGAAACAAACTCAATGAGTGGATCCGCTACAACGCTTCTATCTGTATCTCTCTGAATCTCAACTTCACGGAGATCAACTATCTTCTGAAATGAGCAATACCTACCTTAATACTTTGTTTGGATAGCTGATGGGACCATATTCATTAATGAACGTATTTATCGTCTTAGGATGTATCCTCTGCTGAGTCAAAATCATCATCCAGCGCCATGACTACCACAATATCCTATTTAGAACTCTTCCAATATACTGCTCCTCATAAGAGGGTAAACCAATGGCTCGCGACAGATACTCCGTCACCCTTATCACCATGGAAGATGGAATCGGTAATCGCATCCCGAAAGAGTTTGTCATTACCATACATCAAGAACATCTCATATGTTTCTTCAGGATTGGATTAATATCTGCTTACTACATCAAGCGTAAATGCAATATCTGGTCTAGTATATAATATCGCATGATTGACCTCGCTACCGAAACATGTCAAATGCCATTCATGCAAGTCACTCTCTTCATCAGTCCTTAAAGACATCTGTAGAGAGAGTGACCCATTATCTGCGGGTACATTACCTCACCAGGGTCTTCCATTCTAAACCACTTTAGAATGGTGTTAAGATACCTGAATTTGGACAATCCCAAAATCCTTACTAGATCTAAATTTATAGATCTAGTCATCAGAATCAATAATCCAAATCCATATAGGAGAAACAAATGTGACAACCAACGTTTGACCGAATAGGAATATCACTTCCTATCAAGAGTGTTGTCACATCATTATGCGGAATCAGACAGTACTTCCTACAACTTTCTTACAAATACCTAGCTCATCTTTAATTTTGATGAAGTCAAACAATTTGACCGTTGCATCAAAAATAGATGATCCATCTCTGCAATGCCTGTTTTAGTCTACATACAGACTTAAGAAATTTGCACACTATCCGCTTCTCCCATTGACTAAGGCAATTCTCTGGTAAAGTCATATACATGTACACTTCGAAATCCAATTTAGAAAGACGTTATAGTCATTCTCATACCAGATATCAAAATCATGAAAACAACAGTGACAAGTTATATCTGTACAGACTTCAGCGCAGACAATGAAGTAACAGTATCATCACATCCACATCGGGTAATTGATGAATACATGTTAATTACAAGTCTGGTCTTATTAGGTTAATACCTTTCCATTTGCACTGATCTCGAAAGATCAACTTGCTTATGGGTTTTACCCCTTTCAGGAGTACACAACAAAGTTTATAATTTGTTGTAATGTATGGAGTCCAACTTGGATAATCTTGGCATCCAGCCATCAATCGGAAGTCATTACTTCCTCTGGCCCGCTGATAATTAGTAGGGTCATCATCATATGACGCAAGCCTCCTAGTCACCGTCTACAAGAAAACCTAAGTATCTCTCGGGTGGCTGATGTCACCTACTGAGTCTGCGGAGTAGCTATGGTCTGTCAGGATCAATTGGATCATCAGGTTCCACTAAACTTTCAGTAACCGTTTATGATTCTGGAACCATTTCCAGTTCTACCATACTCCGATTAATTTCTTTTGTAAGAAATTCCTTTACCAAGAAGGTGGCGAGTCAAGAACAACATTTTTGAACTTGAAAATGGTAGAAGCAATCCCTTGCGAAATCTTGGGATACCCCATAAACTGGTTTTACCAAAACGTGCCTTGAGTTTATCCGGATTATGGTTTTAAACACAAACCGGATAACACTATATCTTAACAACTTTAAGATGAACACTATTCTATATGAGATATAGAAAAAGACATTTGTTTTGGTGGAACTAGTATCAATTGATATACATCTATTTCAAGTGCATCCCCAAAATTGAAGAAGGCAACTCAGCATTACTCATCGTTGAACGCATCCGCGGTTGAACAATATAAGAGAGAATCACATTCTCAATACGGAATACCTAGTACCAACCCCATGTACGTATGGACATCGACCAACATTCATCAAATAAGTCCTTTAAGTTCACTAACTCAATTCCCGTGTGCTGTTAATTGAAAAACATTATTTTGGTTAAAAGAAACCAAAAGTTTGCTGTTTAGGCAAAACAGGATTTTCCTCAATAGCAACAATTGCTCCAATTGCTCCGAAAATCGACATTAAGGATTAAATCATCCATTCTCAATTCTCTGCTCCTTCCCAGCATCTGCAACGCCCTGTAAATGTGAGATTCTAATTCGGTATCTATATACCCAGGAATTAGATTTTATTGAGAGCTGTTTTTCAAAATACAGACACAAAAGATTCGAAACATTGAAAATGCTTTAGTGGCGTTTGTCGGGTATTCATTGTATTGCCTTTTTCATTGCCCAGGCTTATGCCAGTAGTCGCAATTTCCATTTCTCATACTTCAGCCCCTTTTGATGTCTCTCCATCTTGCCTTCCTGTATATCGATCTTATGCTAGTTGGGTTTTTTTCCATTCCTTTAACACCGATTTTGGGAATGAAAGAAGACTATCCAATAAGCATAACCGGTATGCACTCCTTATATATAAGGAGCTCTCGAACTTGAGATAAGGTAGAAGGGATAGACAAACGAATAATTCATCTAATCCAGAACCAGTGGCCATCATCGTACTGAAACAATTTTATCTAGTTCATATCTAACTATACGATGGCCTTCCAAACAATACGCTGGCCTTCGCAATTTCCATTTCTCTATACCGAATACAGAGGGTTCTGGAGTTAGCAGAAGGGGAAGTAGGATAGGTAAAGACATATGCGACTATGTCGTGGATTAGGGCAATCCATACATTCCAAAGCTATCGATTTTGTAAAAATCTCGGTCAATATGGTTAACAAGTCTTAGTTTAAAATCAGTCCAGGGTCGCTGCCAGAGAGAGAAAAGAAACACTCAGCGTGCAATTTAATCTAGATCAGATTGGTACATTTATCTAATCAGGATGACTCTCACTATTCCGTCGAATTCTCCTTCAAACCTTAAAAGAACTAGCCGGGATTTCGTATGGAAAATCTCCCGGGAGTAACTATTACTCACAGTAGGAATTGAAACCCAAACTATCGTGGCGTGGTAACTTTGACGGATGCCAACAAGTCACTCCACTGCATAGAATGTATGCAATCTCATTGCAAGTTTCAACACATGAAACTTCCGATATCGGTTTATCCCTAACAACTTATGAATTTGACGGATGCCAGCAAATCATAGGTTGCTGGTCAAGTTTTACCCGTCATTTCGTAATTAACTCGAACTCACCCGCACAAGCCCTTGACGGAAGCCAACAAAGCTGTGCGACTGTCCCGGCTAATCGTATCAAATGCTAACAGGAAGACGTCATTTAGCTACCGTACACTACGCCTTGACGTAAGCCAACAAACGTAGCACGAATACTAAGTACTCTACTTCCTGAAATGACAGAGAGCTACAACTGGTTTAGAATAAAACCATCAACGTAATGAACTTGATCTCATTGTAGGAACCGAGTGGTTTTGAAAATTTATAGTTGCGTAGACCTTTGCTCAAGAGTGAATTCCCCGTGAATGAATCTAGATACTTTCCTCATCGAATGAGGCGCAGAATATTCCTAATTAGATATCACGACACAAATAAAAAAAATACAGCTACAAAAATAATTTTAGTGACACAAACTTTTACTCAAGAGCGAACTCCCAGTGACGGGATCAAGGCTCTTTCTTCATCGAATGAGGTTCAGGACATTCCTAACCGAATGCTACGATGCAAAGCAAAAAAATTCGACTTAAATTTTCCTTTTTAGAAAAAATTGGTTCCTACAACTTATATGTTTATTTTATTTTGCATTAATTCTATTAACGCAATCCATCGTTTAGATAATCACATTATCTAGCACTTTCCTTCTCACACAACCATTACAGAAAATAGTATGAAAAGGAAAAATAGAATGCACATATACGCCATCTGTATTCGCCACGGGGCCCCGTCATGCACCGTTAGGTTACTTAACTAACGACACAGCGAGAGCAGGGCCAGCGCAGATGCAAAACGTATATAGTATATATATATATATATATATTATATCACATATATCAATATACCATCACACGCAAATAATCACATTACAACATGCGGAAAAACATCACAGAGTTGGAATGGTCGGATCACCTAGGAATCCCGCGTATAATTCGAGCCATAAACGAAGCGTGATATTTCCCGGCCGCGTGAATAGCCTATGTGTAACCAAAAGCAGACCCTTACGAGTGCGGCAAGTCATCAGTCAATCCGAGAAAAGGAGCCGACCCAGCATCAACACCATATGGGGCTACCCAGCACCCACCAGTTTTAGAATCGAGTACCCGGTCTGAATTCCTTGAGAAGGCCACCTGCCGCAATCTAGAATCCGGCTGCCAGTGCACTTCTCTGTGGGATAATCTTAAAACCTATATTAATTCAACAGTGACATCGATCGCAACCTGATCCAGCCCCGACAAATAATAATACAAAATCCGGTAATGACGGTCACATGTCGACCGCTCGTCCCGAATAAAAGAATATACATTTGTTTACAGCATTAATGAAATGAAACAAATAATGTCGCAACACTTAACGCACATGGCTATTCATTTCACGACATTCCGAACCGTTCCAAACACAATATTAGATAACAATATAATCATCATAAACAACTACTGTGAAATGTTGTATAATTGACATATAGCAGATATACAACATCAAAGATAACTAAATGCTGAAAAATGACGCTACATTTTCGATCACAGAACTTACCGAACATCCTAAAATCCAAACGAGACCAAATATCAAATCTGGGAAAAAACAAACAATACTAAAAATCCAATTTCCTCGTGATTAAGCACCTGTTGAAATCTGGGAGCATAAGGCCACAAAAGAACAGCCAGAATCGGGAAAATGGCAATATTTGACGGTTTTTTAGGGCCAAATTCTCCCATGCTTCAACCCAAACTTTTAAAAGCATAACCAGCACTCTGCAACTGTTTAAAAAATTTATATATCACTTTTGAAAAAACGAACAGAGGCTTAAAATCTAGGAATTAGAAAACGGCAAGCTTTGTGATCCGACACCGTAATTTCGTACCGATGCAAGTTAGGGTCTATGGAGGCCCTGATACCACTGTAAGGTGGGTCGTGCTCGTTGGACGGTTTTTAAAAAATTTGCGCAAGCGTAAAACGGAAATTCCGAACGAACACTAGCTACCTTAACCCTAGAATCAACCATAGACACTACTAGTTTGCAAAAAAAATTGAGCTAGAATAGAAAGTACAAGTGATACTTCTTCACATGCTCCTATGATGGAACTCCGGACTCCGGCCAACCTCCGAGGCTCTCCAGAAAGTGCTTGATTTCCGATCGGCTCCGTCAAAGATGATCCACGTGAAAGCCACCAGTTGTAGCTCCATCTTCAACAACTTGAAGAGACTCTCACTTCATAGTTGCTAGACATTAGATGAGAGGGATGCAGAAAAAGTATGACGAACTCTTAAATCTCTCTTTCTTTATATCTTTTCTTTTTGGTGCTCATTTTTTTTTCTTTCTTGCATTCGTCATGGATCAAAGAGAGAAGAATGTGATGGTTAGAATCGCCTATATCTTTTACACATAACCACTTTCCATGTGTTATGAGCATGAGAGTGGAGGCTTAATAAGCTTCCACCTCATGCTTACAAAATGCCAAAAAAGAAAATGACATGTCAAAGAGAAAAGAAACACATATAAATAAATATATATACATGCGTGTATGATAGCCATTATACAAAAGATGTGTACATGACATGTAACATGTCCATGTAACATATGAAGAGAGAATAAGAGTAGATCAATAATACTAGTTTATATATGCACCATCATAGATAAGTAATATTATTAAATCAATACTTGATTTAATGACCCGGTTCAATCATAAACCGGTTAGTATGATCTGTCCGATTAATACATATAGTATCACATATACATGTTTAATTGGACCCCGCACGCAACGTCTTTACGTGCACATCATTTCGCTAGAATGGGAAAATCCTCTGTGTGGGACTCTAAAGACTCGACAGTACGCTGGCAGTAGATCAGGATCATATCCGATTGATTCGAAACATTTCCAGATCAATCCCCCACCGGGTTAATTTACAGTCACGTTAACAGTACTAGCTGTATATAACGGCTACTCAGATATTGAACGAAAAACCGGTCGACAAGCAAGCTCGTCCGAACCCCGCAAGAGCCTATCGGTGACATTACCGCACAGTACGATCTCTTCATCTAAGACTGTCGCATACCGGGTTTGCGAGGTGGAAACCGTCACTCCCAATAACCCGATAAGTCGTGCTGACGTCAAGCTCATGTCCATCCGAGAAACTACCGATAACACTTCTCAGTAAATCTTGACTGCCTTGGCTAAGGACTTATGGTCATAGCCAGCTGTGCACAGTGCGACATCAACTCTCTATACTGGGAGAGACGAATTTTCTCGACCTCTCACCGCCTCCATGTGTTTCGGGATTGTATCCAACTAAAATCTGTTTGCACGACTCTTTAAAACCGTGGTAGGGTAGTAATCTAAGTACAGTAGGAACACACACAAAACACTATGGCGATCTCGGGTCTAGAAACTACCATGTACTCATGTCACCAGAGAACTGCTATCCGACGATTGGTATAGTACAATCTATGAGTTCTTGGGAGTCCGTCCTAAGTAACTCATCCAATGAGCACCTGTATACAATTATTGGTGTCAAACACCAATGGCTATGAGATCAGCCATCGTCCCGTACAGGGTTATTAAACGTATACACCAGTCTAAACTTTCCAGATCAATCCCCCACCGGGTTAATTTACAATCACGTTAGCAGTACTAGCTGTATATAACGGCTACTCATATATTGAACGAAAAGCCGGTCGACAAGCAAGCTCGTCCGAACCCCGCAAGAGCCTATCGGTGACATTACCGCACAATACGATCTCTTCATCTAAGACTGTCGCATACCGGGTTTGCGAGGTGGAAACCGCCACTCCCAATAACCCGATAAGTCGTGCTGATGTCAAGCTCATGTTCATCCGAGAAACTACCGATAACACTTCTCAGCAAATCTCGACTGCCTTGGCTAAGAACTTATGGTCATAGCCAGCTGTGCACAGTGCGATATCAACTCTCTATACTGGGAGATGAATTTTCTCGACCTCTCACCGTCTCCATGTGTTTCGGGATTGTATCCAACTAAAATCTGTTTGCACGACTCTTTAAAACCGTGGTAGGGTAGTAATCTAAGTACAGTAGGAACACACACACAACACTATGGCGATCTCGGGTCTAGAAACTACCATGTACTCATGTCACCAGAGAACTGCTATCCGACGATTGGTATAGTACAGTCTATGAGTTCTTGGGGAGTCTATCCTAAGTAACTCATCTAATGAGCACCTGTATATAATTATTGGTGTCAAACACCAATGACTATGAGATCAGCCATCGTCCCGTACAGGGTTATTAAACGTATACACTAGTCTAAACTGGAGTACCGATGTCCAGTCATGATACTCCTACAACTAGTAACTTTTAAGAATGTTTATAGACTACTCATGCCCCACTAGTATGATTCTTATCATAATTCTGGTGGTCAAGCAAATATCCTAGGGGCTTTATCATCATGCAGTAGTGATACGTTATAGCAAGCAAAACATATATTTATGAATGACAAATACAAACTGGATAGCGTACTATCATCTCGAGCAAGATTGTTCTTTGTATAGGTTCTCATGAATTCAATAATTACATTACTACAACTACGATAATTGCTTTGAGGGCGTCTATATACAACACAGTATATTCATACTAAATTATGAACAATAAAACTACATTAAGACCGATAACATTAACCCACTACACATTCATATGACATTATTTTTAAGTCTTATCTTATAAAAACTCCCCAAAGATTTCAGCATTTGGCAAGAAACTGTCCAAAAGTTTGCGAACTCTAGAAAACTATCATGACTAACGGTCAATGATGGTCAACGGTGTTAGTTATGTATATTTAAATAACCTGTTTGCCTTTTATTAAATATAATTAATTAAATTAAATATTTATTAACTAATTTAATAACAATTTTAGATAATTATTTATTATTAACTAGATAGTTCTTGGCCATGGGATGATAACGATGAGACGACAACAATGGTGACGACGGCGGCAGAGGGCAGTGGTGGCTAGGATTAGAGTATGGGTTAGGATAATGATGAAGATGACGTTGAAGATGATGAAGAGGCGACAGGGACGCAACGAGGTGAGGGTGACATAGGTTAGGTTTAAGGTTTGGTGTAGGGGGAGAGAAGAAGAAGAAGAAAATGATGATGGGGACGGCGGCGGCAGTGAGTGACGCCGGTGGTGGGCGGTGACATCAGCTGCACTAATGGGGTTAGATTAAGGGTAAGTGGATGATGATGATGACAGAAGAAGAGGGTATTTTGAGGATTTTTGCAATTACATCGCAAGTTAACCGGTTGTGCTAATATGGCGGTGATTTGGCACCATTAGTGTTGACATAGCGTCGTTAGTTAGGCCAGTTTTTAGAGATTACAAACTTTTGGGTTGTTTCTTGCCAAACGTTGAAACTTTTAGGGGGTTTTGCAAAATAATAAGCCTATTTTTAATATTGCAAGATAACTTAATAGCATTCACCATGTCCACCTTTGACATAATTACAATATGAAATTGTTGTATGGCAATGTGATATTGTTTCTATTATTTAATTATAAAAGAAGGAAATAACACATTGATTAGTTTCTAGATTACTAAGCTTTTATTCAGTTCATTAATGTAATAATTATAAAAATGTCACCAAAGGTGCATCCTACGCTTATTCCAAAATATCAAAGTGTATGGCTAAAAGTTCTTGAAGCATCCATGACTCCATGCTCCACATTGAATGATCTATACTTTGGATCTCCTTATATTATCCGTACCCATCTCATGATTCTTGCTAGTTAAATTCATAGTTATGTTCTATGCTTCTTGTGAAAGGAAGGCTATCCTATTTAATGTATGAACTCTTTCTTCCTGTAATGTTTGCTATGCAATTTTTAATGCTTTCTATGAAAAATATCGACTGTTGTTTCTTGTTGTGAGTGCATTTTAGTGATGGAGAGCAGATCTCTTTTTATATTATTTCAATTATATCATTGAGTAGGGCATTTAACCAACTATCATGGATCCTTGCTATTTGCTAATCCAAGAGCACCGGAAAGAGTATATTTTATCTTTGACCAAAAGATTCGGAGAATCACGCGAGACACTGACATCATGCAAAAAACTACTGATGTGTTATTCTTACCAGAAATTATGTGCTGACACACTGCATATTTTTTGGTAATTGTGGTGACCAAAAGATTCGGGCAATTTAATGCAAGAAACTGTCCAAAAATTATGTGCTGATGCACTGCATAATTTTTTTAAAATGTGTTATTCTTACCAGTGACCGCGTTGGGGAACTACGAAGATATTTACAAGTATATCATGGAAATTGATATAGACCTTTACAAAAATGGCATACACCCTAGTAATTAGTGTTTAGTAATTGTGATGATTTGCGTTGGTGAAAGAAACAGCCACCAACATAGATTTGGATTGTAGTATCTAATCAGCATAGATGTTGGGAGAAAAAGAGAATAAATGTTACAATTTAGGCGGCACAGAATTGGAGCTTACGGCTAGTAAATTTGTATTTTTTCCAACTCAACGTATATATATTCTTATGAAGAAAAACAGTTGGGCTATTCGTAGCGAAAACAAATTACTTGCATTAAATTGCTTTCTTAAGAACTCAGTAATGGATACCAATGAGGCAAATTAGCTTACTGTCTTTCTAAATGAAGTAAATCTGGGGGAGAGAATAAAATTTCCAAAATTATGCTTCTCTGTATTTTATGCTATATGGATATGTGTGGTATTTGTGATGTCTTTAAGTCTTTAGACTTTAGTCTAAAGTCTGGAAGCAAGAATCAATTCAGCTTTTATCTTTTAGATCTGAACCCTTCCTCCTTTTTCTCTCGTGATCATCTGATTCTGATGCATTTGGATCACTCATCAGGTATCAGTATATTTTATGTCTTGATTATTCTGTTTACCCTGTTTCACCTTCATGGATTACCCTGAAATTGGTTATTCTATTGACCATCAGTTTTTGTGCATATTTCCTCCATACTTTTGTTTTATAATTATTCTTGCGAGCAGTTGCAATGTTTTACCTGGTTAGCAGTAGATCCTCAGAGCAGCCACAGTTTTTTTTATTGGCTTCCAATAGCATAAATCGGAAAATTTCTGTGTTCATTGACGTCTTCTTTTTCCTCATCCTAGAAGGCACAAGAATGACGATGCTCGTTGACATCTTTAGTCCTGATATATGGTGAAATAGGATGAGTATCAAACCTGTGGCCATTGTTTCCCTTTGCTTGAGATGCGGTTCATTTTTCATTATTCTAGTAAGAACTTCCATGTCGCCATGTTATTATGTTGCCACATTTATGGACGCTCCATAAAAGACCAGCTGCAGATTGATCTATTTCCCAGGTGGCAAGCGGAATGCCAAATAATTTGACTGTCAGCATGTTATTACTGTGTGGTGTCTCAACATTTAGATCAAATATTGCTAAACTCTAATTTGATTTTTCTTTAATTGGAATTATAGCCATATGTAACAAAGGGGATGCTTCTTTAATTTTAGCGGGAGCCTGCTTCCCCTTACTATTTTATTTATAGAGGATAACTTCAAACTACATACTATGGGTATTGGAGAATTGGTCCCTCAGCCATCGAAGGAGTACTGCTCCTAAATAACAAACAGATAAATAAAAACCAAAGACAAAACAACCCTATAGGTCGATCGCTTTTGTATAAGATATAAATCCAAGAGTTCGGTGCTCTATGTGACATCTAAATACACTTAGCTTTGGATTTATGGTTCAGGGTTTCAGTTAGCCTTTTGGCACTGATTATTGCTACCAATAGTTTGCTAAGTTCATTATATACCATCTTATGCAAATTCCACTTTTCTTTGGGGAGCTATTTCTAATTAGTTCAAGCCAGTCCTTGAACAATTTTCTTTAAATGATCACTTTGCAATGCCGATGTGGCATTTACTACAATTGACAAAAAAAATTCAATGTTTTGCAGTTGCCCAGCTTACCACCAAAATAAAGCATCTGTCCTCTGTTTTACATAAGAAGGTAAAAGCAGATCCATATTCAGAACATTTTTTTTAAAAACCAATCGTTTTACATCCATTTTCAATGAGTTTTTGTGGTTTTGGTTACAGGACAAGCATTCTCGTAAGGGGCTCGACGAGATGGTCCAAAAGAGGAAGAAACTTCTCAAGTATCTTCGAAGAACAGATTGGGACTCTTACTGCTTTGTGTTGTCGAAGCTAGGGCTAAGAGATGTCCCTGAGTACAAGGTTCCTAATTACAAGGTTAAGTGCTAATCCTAAGATTTTTTATCCCCAAAGTTTTGTCAAATGTGGCAAAGCAGAATGCTCATGTAGACGGAAGGTTCTGCCTCCACCTGTTCTTGCAATGATAATTTTGAATTATATCACGTTCTTTTAAGAACCCGGGTTCTTTGGTCGACGCAGATTCTATCTTCGCATTATTGTTCGCTGGCGGCGTAGCTTAGGAAACATAAATGCCGCAAGCATAAACATTAGCAGTTTCGTTTTGTTTATGCATCCCATGATTTATTAATTATACTCTGCTCTTAGGTGAATAGTTTGTAATGGTTCAGGAAAAATGATAAAATTATTCAGGTGTTCGGTAATTATATATTTGCCAGTTATGAAATGTTATTTTGCATGTTTTGGTCCTGTAATAGTTCATGTGTTTGTACTCAGGCTATTATTTACTGTTCATATTTTCACAGGACGTGCACAAGTAAATGTTGCAACTTACTAAATTCATTATCTGTTGCAGCAAAATATTCTTACCATCTTAAGGTTTTAGAGACAATTGCTACCGAAAGATCTTACCAAGGTAGGTTATATCAAGTTATATCGATAAACCAAGACATTGACTTGTGTTTGTGACTTTTGAAATGATTCTCTAATTTAATTTTAATTTACAGCTGGCTTTTATAAAATCACTTAAACAATTTGAGGGTTGGTGAAAAACTATCCAAAAATTTGTAATATTTAGAAGATTGCTCAGTCAACTTTGATGGGTGTTGACTTGCATATTAAATCATATTTATATTCTTTTAATAATTACATTAAATAAATTACATAGTTAATTAATTATATTATTAAAAAATTTGAGTAATGGTTGATTAAACAATTTGAGGCCTGCGGTCCGATTGTCTTTCCAGATTTGGGTTTGCCTAGAAGCCATGAATAATCCAAATTGGTTTAGGCAAAGTTCCAATCAAATCAAGCTGAATCGAATCCATGTTTGGCAACCATTAACATTTTAGTCAAGACCCAAACTGGATCCAGCTTTGGGCATCAAGATGCCATCTAAGCTAAAACCCTTTTATGGCGATCGCGATAATCAGTGCTAAAACCCTTTTATGTATATCTACCTGTACTCGGTGAATTGCGTCGTGTTTGATCTCAAGAGCTTGAGCAGGTCCGCGTCTGCCACGTTGTATCTCGGGTATTCTCTGTTCATGGCGATCGCGATCATGCTCGCGTGTGGTACCGTCGGGTTCATCTTCTTGTTCTGTTTCATTCACCGTCTTTTCTCGTGGGTGAAGTTGGATTACAATTAGATTTTGTTTCATGAATCATATGGTACATTTGGTTGTCATCTCCACTTCATTGGAGAAATCATTTGGTATGCTGGGTGTAATACATCCGGACAGGAAAGAGAAAAGACATGGAGAATTTCGGGCATTCTTCAGACAGCTTGAGATGTCTATGTTTCTGTTTCTTTTTTTCTCATGACCGGACACATATGGCCGACACACCGAATAATTTTCCACTCCTTTGGATTTTTGTATCTTGAGGCTTAATACAAGAGAGAATCGTACTCATTCAAGCACTTTGTTATTCTTTATTACTACATGATAACAACACCTTCTAGTCATGCTTTATATTTCCTTGCTAAAATGCAATAGTATGTAACATTTTTGTTAGAATTGAATTTAGCATTCAAGGAAACATACCTTTTCAGAATTGTATGCATTTTTGTTGCTTTCCTTGTGTTCAATTTTGTGGTGTATTTACATTTGCTTCCCTTGATGCAACCGTAATGAGGAACCAAAACCGGCGAACACTCACCAATTGAGCATAGCTCATGCGGTAAACCTTTCCTCTTTAAAGTTAGATGTCACTGGTTCGATTCCCAAAGGGTAGCATCCGAATAAAAAACCAGTGGCTTCTCTCGTTTTGAGAGGAAAGTTTTTTGTTATTTTTTGTCCGGAGTGTCTGTTTGGGCAGATATGTACGATGAAAAATCTAATTCAGAAGCTTTTCACCACACATTTTGTGGATTTCTTTGATCATAATTTTGCCATTTTTTCGTGCAGGATGCATCAAGCTTAAGCTTTACTTGTGTTTGCAATGTGAAATTATAAAGTGGATCTTCATTATCTGTTTTAGCTGCACAACTTTCGTTGTAATGTCAGGGAAAAAAAACGATGAATGATTATTCTTTTCTCCTTTTTTCCCCTATTTTTTGCCGTTTCTTCTGATTTTCCACCAACATCATACTTGTATGCTGCATATGTTACTAAAGTACTACGATCATTTTATCTGATTAGTTGCAGCACAAAGAACCTTAAGCTGTACCAGCTGATTTGTGCTCAATCATCATAAGATTCTCTCCCAGCTCTCGTTTTATTTTTCTACTTTTCATTTTAAGCCAATAGTGCTCCAGAGGATATTATTGCCGTTTTCTAAAAGCAACAAGCCGTCCAAGATCAATAATGTTATTTTTCATATATTTTCCCCTTAAGCTAACATATATTCCAAAGACCAATAATATATTTTGTTTATCGAAACAAACACTTTCATTGAGCTGCAGCTGGTATGTTCTTAGTTGCAATAATAGCCGTTGTTGCTCGATCTTTTGTTAGTTTCATTCCTTCTGTTTTTTTTTGTTTTGTTTTGATTTTCAACGCAATTTTTAAAGGTTGGTATTAGGGTTGCATTCGGATCGGATACAGATCGGATATGAGAATTACCATATCCGTATCTGTTTTCTAGTTTCGGATACGGATAAGGTCCGGTAAAAAATATTCATATCCATATCCGGAAAAAACGGATACGGATTTGAAGCGGATTTTAAAGAGGCAGAAACTGATATGAATCAGATATTTGTATAAATTACATATAATATAAAAAAATATAAATGTGAAAATGTCTATGTAATCGATATATTTCATTAAATACTTATTTATATAACTTTGATTGAGAAAAATTTATCTGAAGATGAATAATATATGAATAAATAAAAATGCTAACAATATACTAAATATAATTAGTGTATTTTAAAGTGATTTCATAAAAAAATTAACGGAACAATATGTAATAATATTCTTTTAAATGCATGGGGTATAAAATAATTTAAAAAGACATATTTTCTTGTATTTTTCTGCGGATATTCGGATCCGTATCCGTATCCATATCTGGATAATTTTGTTAAAACCGTATCTGTATCTGTATTCGGAAGAATATTTAAATATATATCCATATCCATATCCGTATCCGGCTGGATATCAAAATCCGTATCCGTATCCGGTTGATATCCCGATCCGGATGCGGATGCAACCCAGGTTGTTATTCTTGGAAGTAGCATTTCGATAATGACAGAGAATTATGCTCGTAATCTTTAGTACATACATTTATGTGACATCCCCAAAAAATACATTTATTTTGATTATTTAATTCTTTGGAATAGAACAAGTGCCCTGCGAAAAGTAAAAAATGAAAAATAAGGCTTCAAGATGCATTACTTTCTTCTTAGTCTACCCTCATCGGTATCCAAGGCTTTTTCTCTCCGTATGGATTGGCTATAAAGTAAAACTTCAGTAAAAATCTGATAAGGTTTTACAACCGACAGTCAACTTTACATCAACTTTAGCTAAATAAATTTAATAAATGTCAAATTATTAATACAGAAAACTTTAACGAGGAAAGGGTACTTGTGATAGCACTAAAAACGATAAGTTAATATCTTCCGAATTTTTATAGAACATGGAAAAATAGGACAAGATGATATAGATTTATACCTCTAAGAAACAAACGCTCCCCGCAAGTTTACTCTATACGTGACTAGTACCATTATACTCACCCTCCTCATTTATTGATACAAATACATCTTTAGAGTTCAGAAAAATACTTTTTGCACCGCCCTTGCTGGGCGGTAAAAAAAGCACTTGGCTTCCAATTAGGATCCTCATCATCTCCCTCCATCTCATCTTCAGCCGATAATGGGACAGCGACTGCGGCAAAAGCTTGTACTGTGCAACAAGCGGCGGTGGTCCAGTGGAAACAAAGAGAGGTTTGTTGTACTTGAAGAAGCTGTAGGGTTTTCATGTATATGATTTTTGAAGAGAAATTTAATGGAGACGGTAGTATTAATTTGGAATCAAAAGATGGAGAACATCCTTTTGGGATAAATTTTTTTCTAAATAAGTCGAACGAATGGTTGATAGATAGATTGATTTTGCTTTAGAACTTGTTTATAGTTTAGAGTTAAATTTGAGCATTTCAGGCACCGAGTGTTCCTTGGAAATCATCCAAAATGTTGCGCCAAATAAATTCTATGCTTTGTACTCTTAATCTAACAAATTTAGTTTTGGCACTAAAACTACATCAATATAAAATTGTTGTCACCAGACTAATCTCACAAATCAAAACAAACGGTTCTTTATTCCAAAGATTCTTACATTAGCCACAAAACATTACAATAAAATACCAATAGTTTCCCATCAAAACATCACAAAGCAGCTAAAAATTTATTCCCCTTTCATAACCCATACCACTGCAAATTACATCAAGAAAACACCTGATTAAGCTGCTATCTCAATTCATCACCCACTTAAAAATAAATTCTATAAAATTGCTAAAATACCGAACTTTCGATCACCAACTGAAACCGCCACCTTCATCTTCCTCCTTCCCAACCTCAAAAATCATTCCTTTCGAAAAAATATCGGAAAGATTCGAGAGACCGCCTATCAAAACCCTAAAAAGCTGCCATCTTTTATCCCCAAATCCACCTCAGACCTCGTAAAGATCCCCAAAACAAGATCAAATCACTTACAAGTTACAACTCACACATCGTATCACACGATCTCATGGAGCCTGAGCAGGCAACGGAGCCCTTGGCTCGCCTCGTCACCGCCTCTCTTCAAGAACGCCGGAAACGGCACGGATCTCGGATCCGGTGACGACATGAACGCCGGGCCCGCGAAGATCGGGTCCCGATCCGATAGCCTCGGCAAGATCTCCGGATCCGGTAACGAAACAAACGCCGGGCCCGCGAAGATCTCCAGATCCAATAGCTTCCGCAAGATCGCTGGATCCGGGCCCAGCCTCTTCGTCGAGCACATCGGTGAGGGCTCGTCGCTGGCTGAAGACGGCTTCAGCGCTTCGCCGCGCTTCAAGATGGTGACCTGCCCCATGACGAGGGGCTTTCGCGTCTCGGGTCGCGCGAATCTGGTCCGATTCAGCCTGGATCGGGGCATTTTCGCTGGAGGTGAGCGTAAGGGTTTGGGCATGGGCATGCCTGCGGTGAGATTACCACCGAAGGGAGAGGGAGAGAGAGAGAGGGATCTTGTTTTTTAGAGAGATAAAGTCGTGGTTATTTTGTTGAGAGGATGAGTAGTGGGTGGAATTTATAGAGGAAAGGAGGCGGTGACGTGGATATAAAAGGACTCAGAATTGTGTGGTTTACATTATACACTTGAGATTTGGGGGAATTACAGTTTGGACCAATGGCGGTGGAGTTTTTTGGCAATGAATTTAGAACGATTATTAAATATTAGATTGTGGAAGGTTTGATTTGTAAGATTACTGCTAAGACAATTCCTCCTACATGGATATACATGGATATAGCGCCAGTTTTGATGACAATCATTTATTTATCCCATCAACGTGGATTACGCATCTCTGAGCTTGTTTGGATGCATTATGAAGATAAGTTATTATTACCTTAAATTATGTGTTTACATTTAAAAATGATATATTTTCCCATTTAAAAATAAATAAGCAAGGATTCCTATCTTATTTCATAAGTGATTATAAAATAGTAAAACAGATCAAGTAATATACCATAATACTTTTTATTTTTTCATCCAAATTTTAAAATGGTATTAGTGATACGCTTTTTTGGTCATTTTACCAGATAAGTGGTTTGTTTTTTTGACTAAATTGCAAGAAACATGTCTGATTTTTAAAATGACTTTTACTCAAATATTTAATAAGATTTTTTTAAATAAATGAGAGAGATAGAGAGGGAGAATTAAAATTGAGGGGGAAACATGAACCTATTAGAAAGTTATGTGTATTTTCAGGACAAAAGTTAAGGTATTTTCTTTGATTTGGTCTTGTTTTTATCATCATTCTATGAAAATTTAACATTACTAAAATACCTTTCTCTTTTTCCAATACGAGCTTCATATGCTAGCTACATGAAGTTAGAATTTTACAAACAGCTGCCATGAAATTCTGGAATCTTTCAGCATAAGTGTATGATACATATGAAGTTTTCACCATGAAACCTCCTTATTTACGTGCGCCTTTTTGTTAATTTTACGGAAAAACGATGTATAGTATAGAATCGAACTGAAGAATGTTGATACCTCCTTAAATTTATTTCTCTTAAGCCTTAGGAAAATTGAGATGGATTGAAAGACTACTATTATATGTCAAATAAAATAATGAAAATTTCATCAAAACCATCAGGTACTATAGTATATGTTCCCAAAATTATCCGAGAGAATTTTTCATGCACAGAAACCCTCTAACATTACCCTCCGTCAAACTTGACACCCTGCGACCCCTACAGCTAGATTTTAAAAAAATTATACCTTTCAAGATACTTTTTTCTTTTTTATTCCCCAATCTGCCCTTCTTCTCTATTTCAACACTCCTTCATCTTTCAATCCCTCAACCCTTAATTTCAGGGGTTTGATTGTTCGAGACTGATGAAGAAAACGCAATCACCGCAACCCTTGCTCCATCACCTCTAGCAAGCTTCTCGAGCTTAAGATCTATAGCACCATCATTATCATCCTCTTCTCGTTGCCTGTAATACCCTAGTACATTTATACCATATTTTATTGGAATTTCCCTGATCTTGCGACAACTTCTTGTTCATATTTGCTTTTGAGTGCGGATGATGTATTTGGTATTTGTGGTTAATATCCGACCAGACCCGCATTATTGAAATCTATTATGGTTCTAGATTACGTCATATTTTACTAATACAGAGGATCCGTGCACACCAAGATTTTATATACATGTATAATTTGTTTGGTATCTGCATATCGCTTAAATAATACAAATTATAACCAAATATATATTTTTGATATCTAGCATGACATGTTATCATATCCCATATTTTGTGAGTGCATCCATACATCGTGTTCATGTCCGATATGATAAAACAGACTCGTTTGGATCGCTATGTGATTTTACGTATATCCGTTTTTGGGGGTATGCATTTTATCTAACCGGACGTCGCATTATAATTTTAACTGACATGTATATTATCCGTATTTTAAAACTAGAATTTTAGAAGAGATCCGGGTATTTTTCGGAGTATTTTTGTATTAGCTGTAAAATCCTAAAAAATATATTATAATATTGCTTAAAACCTAAAACTAAACTTAACAGTTAAAACGAACATATAATATATATATTTATAACTACTAAATATTTTCTATACTCTTGTCTCTCAATCCTCACCGTCTCTTTCTCTTTCTACTCACACTCTCTCTTTCTCATCTCTTTCACTCTGTCTCTCTCTCTCTCTCTCTATTATATATAAATATATAAAAACTTAACAATAACCAAACACCCCACCTCTCTCTTCCTTCTTCTTCTTGCTGTCGCGACGAGAACCCAACACCCGAACCCTAGCCTCACCTCGCCTTTGCCGCCGACCATCCCAACCTCATCACGCCTCCCCACAATCTCATCACCTTCTACTCCTCTCCTTTCTCCTCCCTCTCCATCCTCGAACACCCTAGCAACCTAAGAAACCCTCACCGTCGACACCCTCGTTGACCTCGCCCTCGTCCCCTCGTCGTCAATCTCACCCCGACCACCATCTCCTCCACTTCCTCTATCCCCTCTCGTTTCCCGAACACCCATCAACAACCCCGACGACCCACAACCCCCGAGAATACAAACCTGAGCCCTAGCCCACATCCTCACCTTCGCCGTCGACCTTTCGACCTCGTCACAACCACCTCCAACACCTCCTCTCATCCCTCTCCTCCTTTACTCGAGAACCCAAGAACCCCCGACGAACCCCAACCTGCAACCCAAGAAAACCCCGACCATCCCTGCACAGTCCCGATGCCCACGCCTGCAACTCCTCACCGCCGATCACCATGACCTCGTCGTCGTCTCCTCTGTCCCCAGCCAGAGCCAAATCACAACCCCAATTGCTCTTTTCCCTTTTCCCTTTTCTTCTTTCTTTTCTTGCTTTCTCGGTTCTTGACCGTCGCCGGAGTCGCACATGTCGCCGACGTTCCGGATGACCCAGTCATCGTCGTCGTCCAGCGTGGTCACATCTTTGATTAGCCAGATCCAGTCCTGTACGCGCGTGTTGCATCGCGACGTTTATCCGACATTGAACGTGACGTACGTATCCCGTCGTGAGATCCGATCAGGCAAGTTTATCTTGCAACATGGTATGTTAATATATTTATATCCATATGAATAAAAATAATACATGTGTTTTAATCGTGCATCAAATGTTATAGATTTACCGTTTTTTATATCTGTTCGTATTCGTACCGACAATAACATATCTAATTGCATGCCAGAATATCTTGATATTATTATACTATTATATTAGTGCGACAAGTTATCTAGTTTGCATCATACATAGTCATGGACGTATAAAAGGTTATTACAGATAGACACATATGCATTCTGACATCAGCACTATTTACTGTGATTCCGAAATCGATTACAGTTTCACATTGGGTATCCATTTGATATATATGCATCACATGACATGTTTACAACACACTACTTGACTCGTTACTTGAATCCTGTTACTAATGCTAACAATCCTGATTGTTGTCCTGACGGACGTGACTTGTTGTCTGCATAGACAAAACCTATACCTGCTTGATCCTGTGTTGGCGTTAGATTTATATCATCAATACCTGACTTGAACACATAACCTTGGGGGTAAGGGGAAATCAATAATGAAACCTGACTTGTAACTCAACAGTTCGATGCTTATACTGATCAATTTTTACGGGCTAGGCCAGTCCTGGGATGATGTTGCCGACATCATTCGTCTGTACATGTTACCTGTTTACTGCCTAGCGGCACGTCTCGGATTTAGCCCGAGAGTCTTGACCGTGGTCCCGGACACGCACGTGATACTATTAAGTTATATCGACGATTTTGTTAAATTGATTTCAAAGACTTTAGAGTAGATCACCTAGAAGCACAGTTTTAGGTTACTCATTGCACTTCATATACACATACATACCTCACTGTTTCATATCCGTGTTATTCATTATATTTATGTTTACCTATATCGTTACATCCTGGTTATTATTGTTGTCTTGGTATTATGACGCACTGACGTCTGGATTTTGCATGGCCTAGTTTCTCTATCTCTATCACAGGCTGAACAGGAGTACTTCAGCAACCAAGCCGAGCAGTGAGGAATTGAACAATTGTTATTTAGAGATGTTTAGTTTAGTTGTTTATTTCCGCCATTTTATTTTCTTGATATGAGTCCATATTGGGACAAGTTTTCAGACGTTATTTATTAGAGTTTGATTTGTTTCCGCTTATACATTTTTCTTGATTCTATTTACTGTGGCAAATGGACATGCATTAGCTAGGTTTTTTATATTTTGTTGTTCATGATATTGTAGGGTTCCTAGGCATCCCAATGAGGTCTCACAAGGCATCAACCATACCAATTTCAAATTTTACGGGTGCCGAGAAAACCTAATACGGATCGTTGGCTAGGTTTTAGGCGACAAAACAAACTAGTTAACACTTAACTACTAGAATACGGAAATACAACCTTTGTAGATCCGGTGCTCCACCTCCATAGCTCCGCAATGAAATCTCCTCGCTGTCCAAGTTGAACCCCGGGCTCTAGTGTCGGCTTCATCGGAGAATGGACGGGCTAGGTCATCGACGACGATGCCGCAGATGATCTACGTCGAGGCATCGCTAGATCAAGCTCCCACTTCACCAAGTCAAGAAAACTTGTGAAGAAAACACACTCTACTACTTGGCAAGAGGTATAGGATGAAGAAATAGGAAGTGGGTAGACTTTAGAATTGGATTTCTCACTCATTTTCATCAATCACCATTGATGAAGTGAAGGTTTCTTCATTGAAGAAGATGAAGAAGAAGATGATGATGATATGATAAGTATTATCTAAAAAGAAAATAATAAGAATACTTATCATCTCTCAACCATGGTCAAGTGTAGAGAACAAATCATGGTTAGTGGGAATGGTTAGGGTTAAGCATGAGACAAAATGGTCACAAAGTCAAAAGCTTCATGAAGCTTCAATATACAATAAAGTTAGCCACCATTTTCTCTTCATGTTTAATCATTTTCCAAAAAGAATAAATAAATAAATAAATGAATAAAACAAAACCCTAACCATTATCATGTAACCATGGTTTGTTCTTTACACAAAAACCCTAGCAAACATGTATCATCAAACATGATACAATCAAGTGCACAAAAGTATATCACATATACAATGTGTACATCCGAGTGAGAAAATCCATTTAAAGTGAACCAATACTAGTTAATGCAAAGTAATATATCAAATATATAATTATACATTAAATCATTAAATCAACACTTGATTTAACGATTCGGTCATATCACATATAACCGACTAGTATCCTATGTATCGGCTTACCGAATCAATCCTTGATTCGATAACTAGGTTATATCGCATACAACCATTCGATACATTCATCGCGAGAATGAAATACGGTATCACATACACGCAATATTCTCGGTCCCGCACATATCTCATATGCGCTCCTATTTCGTTTCGCTTGAGCCAGGAAACCTCTGTGTAGGACTCTAAAGACTCGTCAATACGCCGGCAGCAGGTGATGATCATATCAAACACCCACAAGCCGCAATCGGTCTGCTAAACGTAACGGCCACCGGGTATTGAGCGATCATAAGATCGACGAGCAAGCCCGCTCACACTCCAGTGAATCCAACCAGTAACACTACCGTACAGTCCGGTCTCGTCGTCTGATATGTCGCATATCTTGCCTAGGGGTGGTAAACGTCAGACCCCAATAGCTCGATAAGTCGTGTCGATATGAGGTCTATAACAATTCGAGAAACTACTGGTAACACTTACCAGTAAATCTCAGCAACCCTGGCCAGGGATTTCCTGTTATAGCCAATCGAACACAGCGCAACATCTACTCCCTATACCGGGAGAGACGAATCCCCTCCTATCGCTCATTGCCTCCATGTGACTCGGGACTGTACCCAAAAACCACCGTTTTGCACGCCCTCTTGGACGTGGTAAGATGGAAATCAAAGCACAGTGGGAACCACACAAGACTCTATGATGATCTCGGGTCAACAGACTACTCTGTACTAGTGTCACCAGAGAACTGCCATCTGACGTAAGGTATAATACCATCTGGGAGTTCTCGGCGGGTCCGTCCAGTGTACCCAGTCTCTACTGAGCACCCGTATATCATCTCTGATGTCAAACACCAATGGATATGGGATCATCCATCGCCCATCTGTATGGGTCGAGAAGGTATACGCTAGTCTACTCTGGTATATCGATGCCCCGTCTCGATATACCCACGACTAGGGACCTTGAAGGATGTACTTATGGACTACCATGTCCCCACTAGTATGATCCGCATCATAGTCCAGGTAGTCAAGTACACATCCTAAGGGCTTTACCAACATGTAACAGAGAGACAATCAGTATACACGTTAAGGTAAAGAGTAACCAGATAGCATACTATCATGTCGAGCAAGAAAGTCCTCCTTATATATGTCCCAGCATCCACTACAATATACATCTAATGTACAGTAATGGCCTCTAGGACATACATATAACTAACAATCTCCCACTTGCACTAGGGCCATCTGTAGCAGTGGTTGCAGTATCTCATACTCAACCATCCCATAAATGTCTCTCTCTGGGAATAGGCCTTCGCGAGTGGATCCGCCGAGTTTATCCTCTGAGTCTACTCTCCTTATATCGATCACCCTGGAGATCAACCATCTCCATGATCAGGTGACACTGCCTTAGAATATGTCTGGATCACTGATGGGACCGGGGTTCCTGGCATAAGCCACAACTCCATTGTCATACAATGGGAGGAACTAAGTTCATCTCATGAACTAATATACACCCAGACTTCCTCTTTGGTAGCATCTTAAGTAGCGATGTATCCAGCCTTTATCGTCTAGTATGCCACGGTATCTTACTTGGAACTCTTCCAACATACCGTCCCTTTACTGAGGGTAAAGGCAATGCCTGCGACTGACATTCAGTCGTCTTTATCACCCTGGAACACTTCCAGTGATTTTCCCCAGGATCAACTGATACCATCTCACTACATCTAGTGAGTATTCTAACACCCAAATAACATCTTTCTCATAGATGAAAACTCAGGATTTAGTAGGTATCACTTTGATCCTTTATGGAGAATCATCATGATATGCGGAGATTGATCGAGCGTAGCATAGGAAACTCTTTCCCTATCAAGAGTATGTCATCCACATACTCTACGAGGATCACCACCATACTCCCTACTACCTTTTTGTATATACAAGGTTCATCTACCATTTTGATGATGTCAAACTGTTTGACTAACTCATCAAAACAGATGTTCCAACTCCGCGATGCCTATTTTATCACATAAAATATCTTTCATACGTTTCCGCTGCTCCCACTGTCTATGAAGCCCTCTGGCTGTGTACTTATAGACGCTCTCTTCCAAAACATCATTTAGAAAAGCAGTTATGACACCCAACCACCAGATATCGTAGTCATGGTATGTAGCCGTGGCAAGTAGGATTTGGATGGACTTAAGCATAGATTTTTAGAAAAAGTTTCATCATGATCCACACCTGGTCAATGATGCAAACCTTTACCAAGTCTAGCTTTGAAAGTCTCAACTTTTCGATGTACACCAAGTAATCTTCTCAAGATATACTTGCTCCTGTTGGGGATTTAACCCTTCACATATAGCAACCAAAGTCCATACTTCGTTGGTGTATAAGGATTCCATCTCAGATCGCTAAGCATCCAGCCATTCTTACAGAGTCCCACTCCTGATGGCCAGCTCGAAACTAGTTGGGTCATCATCTCATGATGCAATCCTCGCTCCCACTGTCACAGAGAAACCGTAGTAACTCTCAGGTGGGTGAGGAACCCTACTAGATCGGCGGAGAGGCTGGGGTTCATTGGAATCTACTGAATCCTTTGGTTCTGTCAAATCATCAGCTGCATTTTGTATAGCTGGAACATTTCCAGTTCTACATAACAGACCTTGCCTCGAGCTTGTCCGGATTTTGCCTTTAGACATAGGCCAGACAACCCCAAATCTTAACTAGCTTACGACATGGGCTCTTCCCTTTCCATATCACATATGAAGTGGTAGGCAACTGATTTGATTTGAAACCCTATTCAATAGGTATGCAACTTCTCAAGCGCATAACTCCCTAAAAGGAAATAGGTAACTCAGTAATACTCATCATAGAGCACACCTTATCATATAGGGTGTGATTGCTCCGCCCCGATGTACCATCGTGCTATGGTGCATACGGAGGAGTAATGCTGAGAGAGAATCTCATTCTCCTTTAGAATAGTCCAGGATTTCCGTGCTCAAGTATTCTCCTCCCTGATCACATCAAAGGACATAATACTTATACCCTTATTGGTTCTCTACTTCTAACTTATATTCCGTGAATATCTCAAAAGGTTCGGACTTGTGTTTCAACAGGAACATATGTCTGAATCTAAAGAGATTATCAGAGAATGTAATGAAGTATAAAGAACCGGTCGTGGCATGTGTAGACAGGGGACCTTACATACATCATCATGTATCAGTCCCAAGAGTTCACTAACTCTTTCTCTGTTTCCAATAAACAGGGCTATGGCCATCTAATCTTTGTGACATGACTGGCAAGTTTCACAAGATGTAAATTCAAACTGTTTTAAATATGCATCTAAATGCAACTTCAGCCAGTCGGGTCGCATTGATATGACCTAGTTTACAATGCCTCAAGAAGGATCCGTTCATTTCTGAACTCTTCCTCTTGTGTGTATTCTGTATACTAAGAACTGTAGTTTGATTTAGAACGTTAATGCTTTTAGATAACGTGCCTGAACCGATCAACTTTTGATATAGGAAATGTTCAAAACATTATCCAGCAATACAAAATTCTATCATTTCTTTACTAATAAAGAGAGTGATATGATTTTGTATATCAGGTTCGGTATCTAATAGCATTTGTTCAGAATCAATGTATTCTGATAATACAGGATGACAGTGACCAACAGACTTGGCTGCAACTTTTGTCCCGTTTTCTGTCTCATGAAACTTATCACCCGTTCTCAGTTTTTCTACTTTTTTGTAGCCCTATGTAACAGATTACATATCTGGGATCCTGATCCGGTATCATATACCCAGGATGCGGAGGATACTGAGAAACAGTTCTTTGTAATGAACACACCCGAAGATGATGCATCAGCATGCACTCTCTTCGTTTGGGCAGCACGGGAATTCTGGTAATCCCCAATTTCCTGCTTTGTCTTATAACAATTATAAGTTGGAGCGGGACCAACGTTCCCCAGCACAGTATAACAAGCGGGTTCGGTCAATAATCCGTATTATTATCTTGATTAAGGCGTGATATGGTCGCTACCTGGAGAGAGAGAGAAGAAAACACTCAGCGTGCGCTCTTGCAAGAATAGATTGGTTTTTATTTTATCTAACCAGGATGGCTCCCACTGCTTTTTATCAAATCTTCCTTCAAACCCTAAAAGGAAAGACTAGCCGGGATTAATTACACGCTACAAGTTCGCCAATCTTTCAGCCAGGCCAGTGTCGGTACTTTGAGGGAGGTCCCCCGTGCTTTCGCACGAACCTAATTAATGTAAACCTCGTTTTCCCAGAGGTGTAACCCTGTTGACACCTTTCTAGACACCTACTTGATCGGCTAATTGTAATGTGTAAAACTCTCCCAGGAGTAACAATTACTCGCAGCGGGTATCGGGATCCAACTATCTCATAGAAGGTATGCAATCTCATTGCAAATTTCAACACTTGAAATTCCCGATAATATTTTGCCCCTAGTGTTCTATGACCTTGACGAATGCCAAACAACCCATAGTCCACTAGTCAAGTTCAACCCGTATATTTCTTGATCGAATTAAACCCACCCGTACGACCCTTGACGAATGCCAAACAACGCCGTACGAATACCCTAATCCAATCTGCATCATATGCATAAGCAGATAAATACTAGTTAGCTACCGCGCACTACGCCTTGACGAATGCCAAACTACCGCAGCACGAATACTAACTAGTACTTATCTGAAATGACGGAGGGCTACGACAGGTTTTTCTGAAAACCTATTGCGTAATGAACTTGATATCGTTGTAGAATCGAATGAATTTTAAAATGGAGTGTTTTTGAGGCTTTTCTAGTTTTGCTAAAGGAGTCACTCCCGGTGAAGGGATCGTCGGTCCTTTCCTCATGGAATGAGGTGCGGGATATATCATATATATCACTATGCAAAGCAAAAACTCTTAAAAGCAATCAAAAGACAAACCGAGTGTGTAGCATCTGCCAGTTATTGCTAAAGGAGTCACTCTCGGTGAAGGGATCTCGGTCCTTTCCTCATCGAATAAGGTGCAGGATATATCGTATATACCGCTGTGCAAAGCAAGAACTGTAGCTACCCTTTTTATTTTGAAATTAGATTCCACAACATCTTAGGTTTCTTTTATTTTCATTAATCACATTAATGAAATCCCATCATTTAAGTACCTAAACATCACAGATAAATACGACGTACACTTATGCCATCCGCATTCGCCTTGATGTCCCCTCGTGCACCGTTAGGTTAGGTAACTAACGGCAGAGCGGGGCAGGGCTAGCGCGGGTGTAAAACATAAGTAACGCCTATATAATATATCATATATACTATATACTGTATCTATCATAGAACATCACATGATCACATCACAGATATCGCAGCAGAAGAATCATATGAAATATTGGATATACTAGGACGTCCGTGTTTTCAATACGAGCCAGTATAAAACACGGATTCCACGGTCGTGATGAATAGCCAAACCCACACCCCTAGACCCCTACGAGAGCGGCAAGCAACCATACCAATTCTAGAGTTAGGAGACCCGGACTCGACTCCTTGAGTTGGTCTCCCACTGGACTCCAGAACCCGGTTACTTGTGCCCTCCTCCTTGGGTCTATCCTAGTGCGGAAAAGTAAATAATATACAAATGGTGACAACTTCCGCTACCTGGAAGTGTCCTAATAAAAGAATATTACATACAAATTTTTACATGAATGAAAATGAAAAACACTCATCTCACATAAAACCCCCCTGCTATTCAAACACGATGATCCAATATAACATATCCAGCAACACATAATATCACATGTCATCAACGTAAGTAAATATGCGCATCCCAATTGTCGTTGACATATAGCAACGAAACCGGCGATATCATATATTACACTTACGGTCACAGAAAAGAAAGTGTAAAACTACAACAGTTGGAATTCGCAACCACCTTAGACATCTCATGCCTGACCAAATGAATTCCTTAGACATCGCATGCCTAACAATTATAAACCCCGCATTTTAGTCTCAAAATCGAAAACTCTTTTCAATATCAAGTCGGGGAATTCAACAAGATTCCCGACATCCTGATCGAATAATCGTCGCAAACTTCAGTAGGCGGCCGCACCCCCGACGCCGTCGACAAAGTGCACCAAGGCGGAACACCGCTACCGCGAGCACCCTAACGGATGCTTTCGGCGACAGGGTTCTCCTACAGTCACTTGGTCGGGGCTATGGAGTGAGGCTGTCTATTAAGTTTACCCGGCGAGTATCCGCGTACGCTACGTGATTGCGACGGACTTTTGATCACATCAAAATTTCGTGGCAACCGATCAAGTGAGACTAAATTGCTAGATTTACAACATTCATTCAGTTATCTCATAACTTTTGTGAATTCCAATTGTTGTATCACATTCCAGATAATTAGACAATGTTAAACTTTTCGATCGAACATTCAAACACCCAAGTTTTCCCGATACAGATCAACACATGAAACAAGTCTAAAAACATTCAGTTCGTGCCTCAGTACCAACGGTCCAGCCGTAGAAGGGTCAAGCCAACGCCTCACATGTGGCACGCCGTACTGCCCCAAACCCGAAGGTTCAAAGGGCAGTTCAAGGCGGTCACATAATCGAGTTAAGGTTTGTTGTCTTCTAGAGGGTCCATCGCGTTACTTGCACTACTTAGAACGTCTTTAAACCACGGAAAAATCCAACACTTGGAAATTTCCCGACAGGAGAAAAATTGGGTATTTATATCCGGTCGAACTTTTTAACATATTCTAAAATTTATCCGGAAAGCCACATAGACAAAATCTGATACTCCGATCGAAACACCGAATCCCCAAAACAACCCCAGAAAATTCAACTCTTGAATAAATATTAAAAATTCCCATAAAATCCAGCACCAGAAAAGAAGAATTACTGTGCAACATTTACTGTGAGAGTCGACCGTACGGCCGCGGAACTGCGGCGGTTTAGATGAATTAGGATCTCGTTTTGCACCATAACTCTTAGATCTTCCTGCTGAATTTTTTAGCAATTTTTAATCTGGAAAAAACCCAGTTTTTAGAAAAAGTCCAGAGAGCACTAAATTTTGGGGTTTCGGGTTCGATCGGGTTTCAAACTTTGTCTACGCATCGTCTAAGGCTCTAGCTAGGCTCTGATACCACTGTAGGGTTCCTAGGCACCCCAATGAGGTCTCACAAGGCATCAACCATGCCAATTTCAAATTTTACGGGTGCCGAGAAACCCTAATACGGATCGTTGGCTAGGTTTTAGGCGACAAAACAAACTAGTTAACACTTAACTACTAGAATACGGAAATACAACCTTTGTAGATCCGGTGCTCCACCTCCATAGCTCCGCAATGAAATCTCCTCGCTGTCCAAGTTGAACCCCGGGCTCTAGTGTCGGCTTCATCGGAGAATGGACGGGCTAGGTCATTGACGACGATGCCGAAGATGATCTACGTCGAGGCATCGCTAGATCAAGCTCCCACTTCACCAAGTCAAGAAAACTTGTGAAGAAAACACACTTTACTACTTGGCAAGAGGTAGAGGATGAAGAAATAGGAAGTGGGTAGACTTTAGAATTGGATTTCTCACTCATTTTCATCAATCACCATTGATGAAGTGAAGGTTTCTTCATTGAAGAAGATGAAGAAGAAGATGATGATGATATGATAAGTATTATCTAAAAAGAAAATAATAAGAATACTTATCATCTCTCAACCATGGTCAATGTAGAGAACAAATCATGGTTAGTGGGAATGGTTAGGGTTAAGCATGAGACAAAATGGTCACAAAGTCAAAAGCTTCATGAAGCTTCAATATACAACAAAGTTAGCCACCATTTTCTCTTCATGTTTAATCATTTTCCAAAAAGAATAAATAAATAAATAAATGAATAAAACAAAACCCTAACCATTATCATGTAACCATGGTTTGTTCTTTACACAAAAACCCTAGCAAACATGTATCATCAAACATGATACAATCAAGTGCACAAAAGTATATCACATATACAATGTGTACATCCGAGTGAGAAAATCCATTTAAAGTGAACCAATACTAGTTAATGCAAAGTAATATATCAAATATATAATTATACATTAAATCATTAAATCAACACTTGATTTAACGATCCGGTCATATCACATATAACCGACTAGTATCCTATGTATCGGCTTACCGAATCAATCCTTGATTCGATAACTAGGTTATATCGCATACAACCATTCGATACATTCATCGCGAGAATGAAATACGGTATCACATACACGCAATATTCTCGGTCCCGCACATATCTCATATGCGCTCCTATTTCGTTTCGCTTGAGCCAGGAAACCTCTGTGTAGGACTTTAAAGACTCGTCAATACGCCGGCAGCAGGTGATGATCATATCAAACACCCACAAGCCGCAAGCGGTCTGCTAAACGTAACGGCCACCGGGTATTGAGCGATCAGAAGATCGACGAGCAAGCCCGCTCACACTCCAGTGAATCCAACCAGTAACACTACCGTACAGTTGATTGTTAGTTGTTCTGCGTGTTCAAGTTCTAGTTTAAATACCGCAATCAAGACGGTTTCGCTTGTAGCTAGCCGGTTGAGTACGGGTCGTCCGCAGGGAGATGGGAGTCTTTTTCAATGTGCTTTAACGAGTTAAGTCCGGTTTTTCAGATTTTGTTTGTGATTATCTAAGTGTTGAGTTGATATTTAAAGCGAGCTTGTTAGGGTTAGGATTAGGTTAGTTTGAGTTAGGAGTCTCCACATCTTTCGTTGCCCCTCTTAATATCGGTGTTACGGTAATCGGCAACAACGGGGATTAGCACGACTAGGAAGGAACTTGCGAGTATAAGCTAGGCTTTCCAACGCATAAGTCCTTCCTTTTGGTGCTGTCCGTCCGTTCTTGGCTCTTAGCCATAACCTCCGGTTAATTCAACCACAACCGGTCTCACTACGGAATCACCGCTATCATGTAGGATAGGGTGCCGTAAGGAGCGGATTGTGGTTCAATTAACGGGAGTTGATTTAAGCTGTTGGGCAAGGAAAGAGTGAGAGAGATTTCCTTCTCTCAAACTTCCCTTATCCTACCCTAACAAGAATGAACTACTCACACATCATAATACGGAAAAATAAAACAAAACAAAAGAGGAAGATAGAAAGAAAGAGATTAGAAGAATACGACTAGCTATTTGCGACCTCACCTTGGCGAGGATCGAGCGTAAGCATCATTGTCGTATGTAAGGATAAAGAAAAAAAGAGAAGAAAGAAACAACAAGAATAACAACAACTACTTAACGAATTAAAGTTACAATAATTATAGCAAAAGTAAGACAAGCATGATAATAAAATGATCTTCTTTATTCATCACTCTTCACTCACAAGCTCACTACAAGTTTAATGGAGAAGAGGTGAGAAGAGGAAGAAGAAACACACTATACTAAGCAAAATGAAAATACAAGAATCGACCCCTTGGCTTCACAAGTTCTGGACTATTTATAAGCTGGAGAGTGGAGATCTAGGGCAACCAACAGAGCACATATGAAAAGACCAACATACCCCCCAAAGCACTTTTCATTTGACGCCATAACGGCCGCGGAACCGCGGCCTAGACCCCCCTTTGGCCGTGGATCCGCGGCCCTTTGGATGAGTTGGGGCTTCTGCTTTTTTGGGTTTTCCTGGTTTGCTGTGTACATTATTCTGGCATATGTATTTTCCCAATTTGGCTCCACGATTTTTCCAGAATTTCTGTTGAGGGAAAGGTGGACTTTTTGTCAAGATTTTGTCATGATTGCCTCGAGCTCCGCGTAGATTTCTTGGATCTTGTGCTACCATTGAGCCTTGTGCATTGATTTGACATTTTGTCTTCCTACTGGTATCTGGTAACATACGGATGAAGGGCGGAGACCGTGTTTTATCTGTGGTTGGCAGGAACCCGGATTTTTTTCGTGTTTTCCATGAATTTCACCGTTTTAGAACCGAGAACCTGTATCCTGCAATTGACTAGCAAACACGGCTCAAGAGTATCTACGGATATGCAATGTGATAAAAATTGGGCGGTATGAAAATGCAAAAATCTGATATGAACAAATACCCCCAAACTTATCATTTGCTCGTCCCGAGCAAAGCCCATTTATTCACAAAAAATTTCCTAACCTCACTTTCGCAAGGAACGCGATTGCACTGAGCATGTGCAACAAGCCGTTAAACCTCTAGGTGTCCCTAGTAGGAGGAGTGTTGTCTCCTGAGGGTTTTCAGCGGATATTACCCACAAAATCCGGTCAAGTTGGTTTTGTAAAATAACTAAGCTTCAAACCCTAAAGTTTTGTTTTTAGAAAATAACAATTCTATAATCCTAAGTCTAGACCATCGAACCTTTATTTTTCACACCTCGCTTCTTATTTAACTACAGATTTTATATGTCTTTACGTGCAGTGCGTATAGTGTCGTTAAGTTCCCGAAAGGTCGAATAAAGTCATCATGTCGCACAATAAAGCCCAGATAACAATTTTAAAAGGATCACATAAGTTTTATAAAGAGTTAAGCATTTTTCAAGTTTCGTTTTCCAGTAAGGTTTCAACTTCAGAATTTCTATCTTCCATAACAGGAAACTAAGTCGTATTTTTCACTCCAACTTTTTTTTTGTTTTCATTTCATACACACCTCTGTGAACGTGCAATAGTCTTTATCATAGAATAAAACCTTCATATCTCCGCTAAATTTTTTATAAAAGCCTGTCTTTTATCAAGATTATTCTCACACAAAGAACCGTTAGGAATTTTAATTCGGAGAGAACACTTGCTTGACTCTGTTTTAACCTGGACTTTCTAGGCTTCTTAGCGAGCTTTGGGCCAATGCACCCAAACCAGTTGGTTTTAGGGCATTAGGTGTAGAAACACCCCAGCGGACTTAATTACTCAAGTTACCTAGGTCCAAAAACAAAAGACAGTTTTGGCGTGAAAATCAGATGATTTAATACGAACGGAGATATAACCGGCATTTCAATTATTTTTTTGGATAAAAAACGTGTTTAGTGGGTTTGGTGTGTAATCATTCCAATCAAGTTTCAGATGGGTTATTTTTCAGACTTAGCTCCCATTACGGCATCAATATCATTCCTTCATATTCGCTTTACTTCATAAACTATTCTTGACATTTACTTATTTCAGAACAAACCTATTTGATCCTCAGAAAATCATTTATCTGTTTAAAAGTTTAAACATGAAAGACTTGTCATCTAATTCCCAAAAACTCACGACACGTGTAGTGTGATGTAAAGACTTATATCAGCTATAGTTAACTTCAAAGGAGAGTTATCTTTCAGGTTTTCAAAATCCAAACATAAGATTTAGTTATTCCTATTTTTTTAAACAAAAACCGTCGAATGTTGAATCAGAGTTCTTCCACAAGCTAACTTGACAAAAAAGTTTTTATATTTTTTTGAAAATTTTCAAATTTTTATGGATTTTATGGATATTAATATGCAGATGCAAAATATACATATGAATGCGAAGGTAAGAAATGCGTACCGAGCGTACCCCCAAACTTAAACCGGACAGTGTCCTCACTGTCGTAGCATGAAGAGAGCAGTTGGAAGGTTCAAAATTATCGGTTAGTGATACACAAATTTTTATTTGTTTTTGTTTTTAAAGAAAAGAAAAAAGAAGAAGAATATACACAAATATATACAAAATGGTTTGTACATACCCCTAAACTTATTTGGAACAGTGTTCGCTATTTTTGGCTGGATAACCGAAGTTTGGAGGTAGGCAGAGGAAGATCATGCAGGGTAAACCGGCTCCTGTAAGAACAGGAGCTCCTCTGTTGGTTTGGCGCTAAGGTACGGTTTGCATCGGTGTCCATTTACCTTGAAGAGTGAACCGTCTTTTGGATTTTCCAAATCCACAGCGCTGTGCGGATACACATTCCGCACAAAATACGGCCCTTTCCAGCGAGATCTGAGCTTTCCAGGATGGAAGTGAAGTCGGGTGTCGTAAAGCAGTACCTGCTGACCAGGTACGAAGGTTTTGCGCAAAAGGTGTTTATCGTGAAACACCTTCGTTCGATTCTTAACGACAACCGCGTTGTCGTAAGCCTCATCCCTAAGCTCGCATAGTTCGTTCAGCTGCGGCTTCCGATGGCTGCCCGCGTCCTCAAGAGACAGATTCAGCTCCTTTATCGCCCAAAATGCGCGATGCTCTATTTCGACAGGAAGGTGGCAGGCTTTTCCGTACACAAGCCGATAGGGAGACATGCCAAGGTCGGTCTTATAAGCGGTTCTAAATGCCCAAAGGGTATCAGTGAGTTTCAGAGACCAATCCTTACGGTTCTTGGAAACCGTCTTCTCCAGTATCTGCTTGATTTGCCGATTTGAAACTTCGGCCTGCCCGCAGGTTTGGGGGTGGTAGGGCGTAGAGAGCTTATGATTAATGGAGTATTTCCGCATCAAGGCCTCGAAGGTTTTGTTGCAGAAATGACTTCCATTGTCACTAATGATCGCTCGGGGGTGCCCAAACCGGGAAAAAATGTTTTCTTTAAGGAACCTTGTTGTCGTTAGTCCGGCTAGGCACAGCCTCGACCCATTTAGAGACGTAATCAACAGCTAGAAGAATGTACAAGTTCCCAAAAGAGCTGGGAAACGGCCCCATGAAGTCTATCCCCCAAACATCGAAAATCTCCACAACCAAGATCGGTTGGAGCGGCATCTCGTTCCTCCGGGATATCCGGCCCATGTGTTGGCACCGGGAGCAAGTCTTGCAATAGTCGTGAGCGTCTTTGAAAAGTTGTGGCCAGTAGAAACCACATTGCAAGATCTTCTCAGCTGTCTTTCTGGGCCCAAAATGCCCGCCACATGCTTGATCGTGGCAAAATGACAGCACACTCTTGAATTCCTCATCAGGGACACACCGACGAATAATCTGGTCGGGACAATACTTGAACAAGTAGGGTTCGTCCCAGTAAAAGTGTTTTACTTGGGATAAGAAGCGAAGTCTGTCCTGACTCGACCATTCAGTCGGTAGTAATCCCGTGGCCAAATAGTTCACAATATCTGCGAACCAGGGTTCGCACGATACTGTCAAGAGCTGTTCATCCGGGAAAACGTCGTTGATCGGAATTGGAAGCGAAGGCGAAGAAGGAAGTCGTGAGAGATGGTCAGCAATTACGTTTTCACATCCTCGTTTGTCCTTAATGACAAGGTCAAACTCTTTAAGCAAGAGGATCCAACGTATTAACCGAGATTTGGCATCTTTCTTCGCAAAGAGATGGCGCAGCGCTGAATGGTCAGTGTAGACAATGACTGGAGAGCCGATGAGGTAGGGCCTGAAATTTTCTAAAGCAAATACAACAGCTAAGAATTCCTTCTCAGTTGTTGGATAGTTGAGTTGGGCGTCGTTCAGGGTTCGGCTCGCATAATAGATTACGTGCGGCATCTTGTTGATGTGTTGTCCAAGGACAGCACCGATGGCAAAGTCGGATGCATCGCACATAATCTCGAATGGGTGCGTCCAGTTAGGTGAAGAAAGAACGGGAGCAGAAGTGAGTGAGCGTTTCAGTGACTCGAATGCATTCACACAGCTCGAGTTGAAGTCGAATGGTGTGTCCTTGGCCAGCAAAAGAGTCAAGGGCCTAGCAATCTTGCTAAAGTCCTTGATGAACCGTCTATAGAAACCGGCATGGCCAAGGAAGGCTCGGATATCTCTGACGCATCGGGGAGGAGGCAGATTGGAAATGACCTCAATCTTTGCTTTGTCAACCTCTATGCCATTTTGCGAGATGATATGTCCTAAGACAATACCTTCGCGCACCATGAAGTGGCATTTCTCCCAGTTCAAAGTGAGATTCTTGTCCTTACATCGGGTAAGGACAGCGTCAAGATGCAGCAAACACTCGTCAAAGGAGTCGCCGAAGATGGAGAAGTCATCCATGAAAATCTCCAGAAATTTTTCCACCATGTCAGAAAAAATTCCCATCATACACCGCTGGAAGGTAGCGGGCGCATTGCATAACCTAAAGGGCATGCGTCGATATGCAAACGTGCCGAAAGGACAAGTGAAAGTGGTCTTGTCCTGGTCTTTTTCGGCGATGGGAATTTGATTATAGCTGGAGTAGCCATCAAGAAAGAAGTAGTACTCGTGTCCGGCCAATCGTTCAAGCATCTGGTCAATGAAAGGTAGCGGAAAGTGGTCTTTCCGCGTTGCGGCGTTGAGTTTTCTGTAATCAATGCAAACTCGCCACCCAGTTTGGGTGCGAGTAGGGATTAACTCGTTTGCCTCGTTGGTTATGACCGTGATGCCCGACTTCTTGGGGACAACGTGAATGGGGCTAACCCACTGGCTATCAGAGATAGGGTAAATGATACCACTATCTAGACATTTGACGATCTCCTTTTTCACAGCCTCCTTCATGACTGGATTAAGACGTCTTTGTGGATCCCGGGCTGGTTTGGCATCATCCATCAGATGAATGTGATGCTCAACGATGAGGGGACTAATCTCCTTGATGTCCGCCATGGACCAGCCAAAAGCTTGCCTGTTGCTGTGCAAGACCGCGAGAAGGGCTTTCTCTTGCTCGGGAGCTAGAGAAGCCGAGATGATGACAGGGAGGGTCTCGTTCTCACCTAAGTAAGCATACTTAAGGTGAGACGGCAACGGCTTGAGTTCGAGTGTTGGAGGTGAAATGATAGAAGGCAAGACTGGTGCAAAGGTCTCGAACTCAAAGGACTCCAGCAAAGGTTCAAAGCGAGTGTAGGCAACCGAGTTGGATGGTTCAGGTAACTCATCCGGAAAGTCGAAGGATTCAAACTCGGGTTGTGCGCAGCTAAGATCGTTCGAAAACGTGAAACACTCGTAGTCGTTGTCGGGCGCAGAAACAGCAGCAGGTTCGAAGAGAAACGCACTAGTGGCGTCAAGATTTTCGTGTTCAAACAGAAACTCCTCGAATTCACACTCTTCCGGGGTGATCTCCTGGATCGAGCAGACGTCCAATATATGAGCATTAGGTTCGGCGGGCTGATTCCCCAACCTAAAAATGTTGAGTTCAATCGTCATATTTCCAAAAGAGAGGTTCATCGAACCATTGCGACAATTGATCACAGCATTTGAGGTTGCGGGAAATGGGCGACCGAGTATCACCGGAATTTGATTCCGGGGGTTAGCTATAGGCTGTGTATCTAATACAATGAAGTCAACGGGGAATATGAAGTCCCCGACTCTTATCAACACATCCTCTAGCTCACCCCTAGGATGGGTGATCGATCGGTCGGCCATTTGGAGAGTGCAGTGTGTGGGTTTCAGCTCTCCGACGCCTAATTGCTCATATACTGAATACGGAAGCAGGTTAACACTGGCACCAAGATCTAATAGTGCGCGGTTGATGTTCTTATCCCCAATAGTAATTGAAATCGTAGGACAGCCAGGGTCCTTCCGTTTTTGTGGTAAAGATTGGGTAAGGGCATCACTCACAGTACTAGCCAAGAAAACTTTCTTGGGTACCTGAGACTTTCTCTTTTTCGTGCACAAGTCCTTTAAGATTTTCGCGTAGGACGGGACTTGTTGGACAGCATCTAAAAGAGGAATGTTAATGTTAACCTGCTTGAATAACTCCAGAATCTTCTCCATTTGAGGATTTTGTTTGTTAGACCTCAACCAGTTTGGAAATGGAACATTTTGAAAATTGGTTGAGTCTAATGCTGGAGGAGGAGATTTTGGAGTTGGAACGGATCCCAGAATAGGTGTTTTCGTGGAGTAAGAAGTGGGTCCGTTCAGAGCAGAAGAAGAGGAAGGAGAGCCTGTTGAAGAACGGAGAATAGGCTCGGAAGACGAAGAAGAAGGAGAAGAAGAAGAAGAAGAAGCGGCGGCCGGGGTGTCATTGTTGATTCGTGTGCCGGTGTTGTTTTGCAGCATCCTTCCCGATCTCAGTGTGGTCAAGGCACTCACATTATGGTTTTGTTGTTCAAGAGCAACATGTGCATTATGTGGGTGACCGGGATTTAGAAGTGGCTGGGACGGGAGCTTCCCCTTCTCTCGCTCGCTTAAGGCCGCGTTCAGCTGTGCAATCTGGGCCTCGATGGTCTTGATGCTTTGCCCGTGTGCGGCAGTGTGTTGCACTAAAGATTGAATCGAAGACTGGATGTTGGCGGTGGATTGAGTCGATTGTTTAACAAACGCCTCCAGACTTCGCTCGAGCGAGGAAACCTTATCAGTGTTTGACGGAACAAAGTTGTTTGGTGGAAAAGAGTTGTTGGGTACAAAGTTGTTCGTCTGGTTTTGGAAAGGTTGGGGTTGGAAGGGCTGCTGATACTGGGTTTGTTGTTGCGCTTGTTGTTGCGACGGAGAGGCCCTTTGGAAATTGTTGCCTTGGAATTGATTCTGATTCTGATTCTAGGCGAAATTGGGGTGGTTCCTCCAACCGGGATTGTAGGTGGAAGAGTATGGATCATTCCTCGGTCTTTGCTGGAAGGCAGCATTAACCTGATCCTGTCCTTGTGAGGGTGGATTGTAAGGACACTCTTCGGTCAAGTGCGAAGGATCGGAACAACAAGCGCAGATGGTACGAAGGGGGAGAACAGGGGTGGGGGCAGGAGCAGAAAATTTGCTCTCTATTGCTTCAAGCTTTCGTGTTATTGCAGCCATTTCAGCTTTCATCGCAATAGAGACATCGAGTTGGTGGATTCCTACCCTAGACTGACCGGTAGAAGTGGAGGTAGAAGAAGAAGAAGTCGGTCTGGTGCTCTCCCACTGTAGCGTTTGCTCCGCAAGATCGTCAAAGAACTGCCACGCTTCCTCGTCAGATTTCGATAGGAAGTGGTCCTGACAGATGGTTTCCAGCAACTGCTTCGTTGCTGGGTTCAGTCCCTCGTATAAGGTTTGGCAAAGTTGCCATTTCTCTATACCGTGGTGAGGACACTGAACAAGAAGGTCTTTGTATCGGTCAAAGCACTTCCAGAAGGGTTCAGAAGGAAGCTGGGAGAATTGGTTGATTTCATTTCGAATTCTTGCGGTCTTATGATTTGGATAGAATTTTTTCAGAAACGCTTTAACAAACTCGTCCCAGCTGGTGATTGAGTGGGAAGCGGTGCTATACAGCCATTTTTCAGCGAGATCGCATAGAGTGAACGGAATGACCCGTAGACGTATAGCATCGTCCGACAGCTGGGTTGTTTTCATCATGGCACAGACGTTTTGAAATTTATTGATGAAGATATAGGCATCTTCAGATTCAAGCCCATGAAAACGTGGAAGCATGTTGATGAAATGGGGCTTAATTTCAAAGTTGTCCTCATTGGCCGGAGGAAGAGAAAGGCAGGTGGGAAGTGCAGAACGGGTGGGGTAGAAACGATCCTGGAGCGCAATTCGCTGCGGCGCTACAACAGGCGGAGGTGGTGGGATATTGGTCTCCGTAGGAGGTGGAGCCAATCCAGCGGTGGTCAAAGAGATGTTCGGATTAAATCCCGACATCGCGGAAGAAGAGGTTGGTGATGGTGAAGGTGAAGGTGAAGATGTATGAACAGAATTCTGGTCAACGTCGGAGTTGGCCGGCAAAGAAAGGGGTAAAAGAGGAGTGGACGGAGTATCGACTTCGGAGTCGATCGCGTAGTCGGTCGCGACTAACGTAACGCGGACTAGACGGGCGCTAGTGTCCCGAGTCTAAGCGGACATACACTAAATGAGTTTAGTATAGTCAAAGCGGAGAAGGTGAGGGTAAGAAAACGTCAATGGAGAAAGGCGATGGATGGTGGATGAAAATGGATTTGGCGACAAAGGGCAAGTTTTTATAAAAGTTTTTGATTTTTTTTCTTTTTTTTTAGAAAGAGATTTACAGAAATATGTACGGAAATACGGCTTAAGCAATCACAAACAAGCTATGCACAATCACACCTAGATCTAGGGTAACCTAGGTCTACTAGACCTGCTCCTGAACTTGATTTTCGAAGTTAAACAGTGTCGAGAAACAGGCATAAAAATACACTGATCACGAGGCCAGGTAAGTGCAGAGATAAGGGGAGGTTGTCCAACGCTTTCACGAAGTTCCTTAATTAAATAACCCTTTCTCTTTCGGCGGTTGCGCCTTTAACACTTTCCTAGACACCCCGTAAACAATATACGGTTAAGCGAGGTTCTAAACACGGTTTATCTTCTCCTAATGAGCGCGAAGTCCTTAGGGCTGAAGTCTAGTATTTTTTAATTTACAATGGACAATGCATATGCTTTAGTGATTTTTGGGGTCCTGGGAAGGGTGATGAAATCCCCACCCAATCTGGATTGGTTTCAAGCCCCTTAAGTCCGTATTAAAGAAATGCAAAGCAGTAACAAATCAACTGCAAACAATTTTTATTTGCGGCGCAAAGAATCTTGCACAAGAACAGTTTATTGGAAGGGGGAGAAGAATTTGCGCAAAGAAGGCTGCAGAAAACACAATTCAGTGGAGTTCAGAGGAGAGGGGAGAGGCAGAGGGACTTACAGAGAGAATTTGGCACACTGACCCCACCAAGTGGCCGCGGTTCCGCGGCAATAAGGCCCTAATGCCGCGGTTCCGCGGCGGAAATGAGGAGTTGGCTCTTAATTTTTCTGGTGTGGGCTTTTTTGGGTGTCCTCTGCTTTTCTGGATGTACTGAATTTTTACTTGCTCACTGTACCTGCTCCAGATCTTGACAGTAGACCGTTAACTTTGTTTTGTCCGTCGCGGTGTAGCCGTGAAATGTGGGTCTATCTTTCCACGTCTTTGGCACTGTACTTGAACTCCGTATTTTCAACGTCCTTGGCGTCGATCTTGAACTTCGTATTTTCCTGCACACTTGCACAAAAACTAATCAAGAATAACAAGATGGTTTCTTTTACAAAGTATATTTTTTTTTCGTTTTTTTTATACTTACAAATTAACCCGAAATTACACAAAGAAACAAACTACCGTCCCCCCGGCAACGGCGCCATTTGATTGTTAGTTGTTCTGCGTGTTCAAGTTCTAGTTTAAATACCGCAATCAAGACGGTTTCGCTTGTAGCTAGCGGGTTGAGTACGGGTCGTCCGCAGGGAGATGGGAGTCTTTTTCAATGTGCTTTAACGAGTTAAGTCCGGTTTTTCAGATTTTGTTTGTGATTATCTAAGCGTTGAGTTAATATTTAAAGCGAGCTTGTTAGGGTTAGGATTAGGTTAGTTTGAGTTAGGAGTCTCCACATCTTTCGTTGCCCCTCTTAATATCGGTGTTACGGTAATCGGCAACAACGGGGATTAGCACGACTAGGAAGGAACTTGCGAGTATAAGCTAGGCTTTCCAACGCATAAGTCCTTCCTTTTGGTGTTTGTCCGTCCGTTCTTGGCTCTTAGCCATAACCTCCGGTTAATTCAACCACAACCGGTCTCACTACGGAATCACCGCTATCATGTAGGATAGGGTGCCGTAAGGAGCGGATTGTAGTTCAATTAACGGGAGTTGATTTAAGCTGTTGGGCAAGGAAAGAGTGAGAGGGATTTCCTTCTCTCAAACTTCCCTTATCCTACCCTAACAAGAATGAACTACTCACACATCATAATACGGAAAAATAAAACAAAACAAAAGAGGAAGATAGAAAGAAAGAGATTAGAAGAATACGACTAGCTATTTGCGACCTCACCTTGGCGAGGATCGAGCGTAAGCATCATTGTCGTATGTAAGGATAAAGAAAAAAAGAGAAGAAAGAAACAACAAGAATAACAACAACTACTTAACGAATTAAAGTTACAATAATTATAGCAAAAGTAAGACAAGCATGATAATAAAATGATCTTCTTTATTCATCACTCTTCACTCACAAGCTCACTACAAGTTTAATGGAGAAGAGGTGAGAAGAGGAAGAAGAAACATACTATACTAAGCAAAATGAAAATACAAGAATCGACCCCTTGGCTTCACAAGTTCTGGACTATTTATAGGCTGGAGAGTGGAGATCTAGGGCAACCAACAGAGCACATATGAAAAGACCAACATACCCCCCAAAGCACTTTTCATTTAGCGCCATAACGGCCGCGGAACCGCGGCCTAGACCCCCCTTTGGCCGCGGATCCGCGGCCCTTTGGATGAGTTGGGGCTTCTGCTTTTTTGGGTTTTCCTGGTTTGCTGTGTACATTATTCTGGCATATGTATTTTCTTAATTTGGCTCCACGATTTTTCCAGAATTTCTGTTGAGGGAAAGGTGGACTTTTTGTCAAGATTTTGTCATGATTGCCTCGAGCTCCGCGTAGATTTCTTGGATCTTGTGCTACCATTGAGCCTTGTGCATTGATTTGACATTTTGTCTTCCTACTGGTATCTGGTAACATACGGATGAAGGGCGGAGACCGTATTTTATCTGTGGTTGGCAGGAACCCGGATTTTTTCGTGTTTTCCATGAATTTCACCGTTTTAGAACCGAGAACCTGTATCCTGCAATTGACTAGCAAACACGGCTCAAGAGTATCTACGGATATGCAATGTGATAAAAATTGGGCGGTATGAAAATGCAAAAATCTGATATGAACAACAGTTCGGTCTCGTCGTCTGATATGTCGCATATCTTGCCTAGGGGTGGTAAACGTCAGACCCCAATAGCTCGATAAGTCGTGTCGATATGAGGTCTATAACAATTCGAGAAACTACTGGTAACACTTACCAGTAAATCTCAGCAACCCTGGCCAGGGATTTCCTGTTATAGCCAATCGAACACAGCGCAACATCTACTCCCTATACCGGGAGAGACGAATCCCCTCCTATCGCTCATTGCCTCCATGTGACTCGGGACTGTACCCAAAAACCACCGTTTTTCACGCACTCTTGAACGTGGTAAGATGGAAATCAAAGCACAGTGGGAACCACACAAGACTCTATGACGATCTCGGGTCAACAGACTACTCTGTACCAGTGTCACCAGAGAACTGCCATCTGACGTAAGGTATAATACCATCTAGGAGTTCTCGGCGAGTCCGTCCAGTGTACCCAGTCTCTACTGAGCACCCGTATATCATCTCTGATGTCAAACACCAATGGATATGGGATCATCCATCGCCCATCTGTATGGGTCGAGAAGGTATACGCTAGTCTACTCTGGTATATCGATGCCCCGTCTCGATATACCCACGACTAGGGAGCTTGAAGGATGTACTTATGGACTACCATGTCCCCACTAGTATGATCCACATCATAGTCCAGGTAGTCAAGTACACATCCTAAGGGCTTTACCAACATGTAACAGAGAGACAATCAGTATACACGTTAAGGTAAAGAGTAACCAGATAGCATACTATCATGTCGAGCAAGAAAGTCCTCCTTATATATGTCCCAACATCCACTACAATATACATCCAATGTACAGTAATGGCCTCTAGGGCATACATATAACTAACAGATATCCTATAGACAGCCATAATTTGACTGTGGAGGGATGATTCCTAGCCACAGGTAGCATGGCTGGCTCTGTCACATGCCTTAGTTTGCGCACTCTGGAAAGCGGGACATGACATTGCCTATTCCGACGTGGACATTATCTCCCTCACATGCCACCGCCTCCACCACGTGCTCATCGTCTCCGACGAGCTCCTCCTCTAACAACCCTCCATAAAGGAAAGGGAATTTAGATGAGATTCTTTTATATATATATATGAATGAGGGTATTTTAATCATTTCATAATAGAATTAACGGCAGAGGGTCGCGGGCGATCGAGTTTAACGGAAGAAAAGCTTAAAGGGTTTTTGTGTAAGAAAAATTCTCCAGGATCGTTTTGAGAACATATGCTACAGTACATGGTGGTTTTGATGAAATTTCTTATAAAATAAAGAGATTTTTACTTTTAAAAAGACCCCGTATACTTCGCTAATTTCCAAAAAAAAACCTTCATACTGCATATTTACTTTAAAAAAACTTGCATTTAAATTGCACCTAAAAGCCCCTAACAAGCCAAAAAAGAATCTTTTTAGCATCTCTCATTTCTCCCTTAGAAGACTAACGAATGAGTATCGGGTTAGGGTTTTAAAATCTTCACAACGCCTTATCTTTTACCAAAATTCCTAAATTTTTTGCGGAATTATCTTTATGATTAGGGTTTTGATTAAAGATCTCTCAAGTTAATTATGAAAACCGATCCATCTTTCTCAAAATTCTCAAGTAACAAGCTTGTAGAGTGCCGTTGTCCTTTCAATTGTAAGTTTCGAGTTCGTGGGCAACCTTATTCAAAAGAAGAGCAATTCTTTTGTTCCGCTAAATCCCAATATTCAATTAAATGAGAATGTAGGTTTCTTTTATGAGAAAAACTTACATAAATACCTAGAAAGTAAGAGTACAGATTAACACAAGTTCCTGCTTCATCTTCTTAATGGGACGCTAAGTTTTGATGGAAAACTAGTGAGGATGACATTTTAGTGCAATTTAAATGTATAAACGTATTTTAAGTAAATACGAAATATAGAGGGGATTTTTAGTGATTAGCGAAGTACAAGGGGTTATTTTAGTAAAAAAAACCCTAAAATAAATAATAAAATATAAAATTGAGAAAAAAAGACGAAAAATAAAATATATAAATCTGCAAGATGTATATAAAATGGCAAAAGGGGTTGTGCAGTGACAAGACCTCTACGTGCCCCCAGGGATCTTGTCACTGCAGCCGCGATTCCCCATATAAATAATATAGATTTTTGTGATTATAGTAATTTTTGGCTTTGTTTTGAAAGAGGTACGATGGAGTAGTGGCAAATGTTAGAACTTGCGGCGGCTTAACAAGTGATTTTCCGATTACTATTGGTTTACATCAAGGATCTGCATTAAGTCCATTCTTGTTTACCATCGTGATGGATGAGCTTACTAGAACTATCCAAGATGAGGTACCTTGGTGTATGCTATTCGCTGATGATATTGTTCTAGTAAATGAGACGAAAGCAGGGGTTAATGCCAAATTGGAATTATGGAGGCAAACATTGGAATCTCGGGGATTCAGATTGAGCAGGTCCAAGACAGCATATATGCACTGCAAATTTAGTAGCCAGAGAAGTCAAAACCATATTGGTATAACATTGGAAGGGCAAGAGATATCACCGAGCGACCAGTTTAGATATCTAAGTTCCATCATCCAAAAGAATGGGGAGATTGATAGTGATGTTAACAAAGGATCCAAGCTGGTTGGTTGAAATGGAGGAGTGCAACAGGGATTTTGTGTGATCGTAACTTTCCGTTAAAATTGAAAAGGAAGTTTTATCGGAGCGCTATTCGGCCTGCCTTATTATATGGTACAGAATGCTGGGCTCCTAAGAAGCATCATACACAGAAGATGCACGTAGCGGAGATGCGCATGCTTCGTTGGATGTGCGGTAACACTAGAAATGATAAGGTGCGAAATGAGGATATTCGTGCAAAAGTTGATGTAGCACCCGTGGAGGAGAAGATGCGGGAAAACCGGCTAAGATGGTTTGGTCATGTGCGACGCAGACCTATGGAAGCACCGGTTCGACGAATAGATACTCTCGATATGGGCAATGGCAAAAGGGCAAAAGGGAGACCGAAGAAAACATGGATGGAGGTGATACGAAACGATATGGTTGCCAAAGGACTCAATGAAAGTATATTGTTCGATAGAAGTGAGTGGAGACAGAGGATTCATGTGCTGGACCCGGCGTGATTCTCATGTTGGTTCATGTAGCCTACCCTATATGCTTGAGATAAAAGGCTCAGTTGTTGTTGTTGTTGTGTGTTTTGAAAGAGGGATGGCCTGCATGGGGCGTCCTTCTATATAATTATTGGATAGGATTTTCTTATCTGATCTAATTTTTTTTGTTGATATTTTCATCTTTCAATCCCAAAATCAGTTGTTCAAAGAAAAATCCCTCCGTAAAAGACAGAAATACCCTTTAATTTATAAAAAGCATAGGAGATTTTTGAACAATTTAAAGGTAAGTGAAGTAACGCAACACAATTTTTCGAGGATAAGGTATAGGAATATAAAAGATTTGGGATGAAAAATGGAAATGTAGAGCTTTGAATGAAATATAGAAATATTAAACCTTTAGGTGAGATATATCTCTGTAATTATATTATCGAAAGAAGAGGGTTATAAATTTTTCTTAAAATTGAGGTTCTAATTTCATGCCATGTAAACTTTGTTAATGTGTCAGGCTCCACTTCCCAAAAGATACTAGTGGGCACGTGACGAGATCCGTGACGTATTTATACCGAGAAGGGTCCTTCTCAAAATAAATATGTTAAGTGTATTATAAGCAATATATGATAAACAAGAATTAAATGAGAGCATAAATCCAACTACATTATTAATTCAGTTTCCAGTTTCCCACAAATAAATAAGAGTCGAAATAAAGTCAAATATCTGATACAAGAAATAAATAAGAAATAAACAAAAGCATTAACAAGTAGGCGTACGAAAAAAGCCTTGCGTCGACTAATAGTCTGCTGGGAATAGTCCTTCACCATCGGCTCAACATCTACTGCTATCACCCCACCTGTCCCTAAATCACCTGACGAACATTCCCAAGAAAGACAGAAAAACAACGGAATGTCCATCAGTGATCTTGTGCCTGATAAGTCCCCAATAAAGGTATGATAATAAAATAAGGTGATATAATGACAAGTATATGAGCAGATATGAGAAATAGCATACCAAGATGAACAAGCATGATATGTCAAGCAGACATGGCAAACTATATGAGCATGGTAGTTCTATAGTTCTATATGAGCATGGCGGTTCTATATAAATATGGCAGTTCTACGATTACGTGTTTATTGTAGTGCGATAGTGAAGGTATGTGTGTATACGAGAATAGTTCGTCAAACCAAGCACGTAGAGTTAAGCTCCGTCAAACGCATGGAACAACGACACAAGAGATTCAGGTTAAATGATATTTAGTGGACTCTTGTGTCACGACATACATTCATTACCAAACTACCTATTTCCCCAGTATATGTTAGGTTGTAAAGAAATGACACAATCTTTATACGAATCCATGAAAAGGTTAGGGTGTTGCAAGTTCATGTCGAGATCGTATCATTACGTATTCATGGCTCGAGTCAAGTTTGTGTTAAACATGTAGTAGGTTATTCACATGATTCATGAAAGTTCTTAAAAAAAATGAGGGAAGTCACATGGCATGAAATGAAACAAGTGTAATGTTCAAGCACAAACCAGAAACAATATAGTAAAGAAATGCAGGAAAACTATCGATTTTCAACTTATATGAATTCAAAAAATAGCAAGAAACGTAGTCCTCGGTGTTATGTAGATCCAGGTTCAAATCTCATCTAATTCCGGCTACTGGTTTGAGAGTTAGACGCATTTCTGTATTGCCGTGCGGAATAAATAAGAATCTGTTCAGTCCCGACACATGTTTTTAAAACGCAGTCTGCGATACTTTCTGTCGGGTTTCATGTCTCGAAAATAATTAGAAACTTGTAAATCTTTCGGTGTACTTATCTAAACAACTTGAGTTCTCGACGATTGATTTATGAAGTTCTAGTTATGGTTATTTTAACATAATGGTTTAAAATGGATTCTTTATTTTCTCGACAGCAACTTTGGGATGTCTTGCAGAGCATATATCGGGTCATTCTACGTTTTTGAGTCACCAAATATATAGATAAGTTGTAGGTCTTCCAATTTGGCATCCATAAATCTAAAATTTGTAAAAAACCGAGTTCTATAGCTCGAGTTATGTCATTTTTAAAAATAGTGCGCGAACCAGGACAGATTCTGTCCAGATTCGACACATAATTTAAAAAGTCAAAATTGGGTTATTTTTGTCGATTTTTAGAAAAAAACATTAAAACTAAGAAAATCTAGGTCTTTTAATCTAATTGTCCAAAACACTTGAATTTTCTCAAATCGGACCGCAGAAGACAGAGTTATGGGTCTTCGAAAGAGGCCGTTAACAACAATTTTCAAATTAAAAAAAAAACAGTGACTAAAAGTATCGTAAATCCTAAACCGTTGTTCAGTTTGACCCAAAAAATTTATAGCACCTATAAAAAAATATATTATATCATAGATAAATTTCTTGAAATTTCCAGAAGTCAAAATTAATTTCTAAAAATTATTTTAAAGATAGAGGTATTTACGATCGTTGTAATAACCAGTTTCATTGTACTCAAATTCGTATTTTAATAATTATCGTTTCCAATAATGTACCTACTTTTCTCATATAACTCCCTTATTCTTCTTTTTTTCCCAACTCTTTATTTTTCTTCTACACAAACACCTTAACCCAACCCCCCACCCATATATATATAAACCCAACAGAAATATTTTCTTAACCCAAACCCTAACCCATTCCCCGGCCCAAGCCTACTAACTCTTTTCCCTTAACCCGACCCGACCGACCCGGTCCCCATCTCCCTCTCCTTCTCTTCTTCTTCTTCTTTTTCCATCCCTTTTCTTTTTCCTCAACGGCTCCTCTCCTCTCTCACACTCATTCCCGCGAGACCTGCTCTTCCTCGATGCCGCCGCACGATCCCAACCAACTCGAGATCCCCTCCTCCAAATCCCCGCCTCCCCCTATCTCTAAATTCTATCTCTTTATCTCTTTCTCCATCTCCCCCTCTCTCACATCATCTCTTCCAACTCAACCACGAACTCCTCTCACCGGCCAACATCGCCACCGGTCATCCCCACCACCACGAGCTCCTAACTCTTTCCCTTCATCTTCTCCACCACCTACAACCCCCGCTTCTTCCCCATCATGCCACAGCCCCACTGCAGCCGCCGCGACGAGCCTACTCCGGCCGACCTTGAGCTCCCCCACTGCTCCTCTGAACACCACTGTCACCTCACCCCACCGGAGTTCTCTCAGCAACCTAACTTTCTCGACACCATCGTCATCATTGTCGTCGTCTCTCTCGACTCTCCACCCAAGCTCCTCACCTCGGCTGTACCTCTGGCCGCCTGCCTTCGCCAACCTCGCCACCGACCTCCCCCAGAGCCAGAGCCCATCACCCTCCTCTCCAGAACCCACCACTACTTCGTGCACACCTCCAACGCCAATCCATCATCGCTACAGCCTTCGCTCACAGCCGCAGCCACCATCGGCGTCTCCTCCTCCGTCATTCGCCGTTGACCCCATCCCAGCAACCTCCCCACATCGCTGCTCCAACCACAGCCAAGTCCAGAACCCGTAGCCGAGCCAAGTTTGTAGCCGACCCAACTGTGAACGTGCCGTGCTCGTGTTCATGCCTTCGCCGTAACCGTCCGTGCGATCGCCTTCGTTGTGCCATTGTCGCAGGCAAGTGATACCCTCACTTGATTTAACATGCTATGAATATAGATCTATGTTTTCGTGTTAAAATTATATTAAATAGGTTATTACGAACATGTGTTAAGTAGTATACTATCACGTATATATAGTAAGCATCGCTGTATTTTTCATGGAAAACCCCAGTAATTCTAGGATGTTAGTTTTGAGCGTAATCGGATCTGAACATCGTATTAATATCGTGTGGAATTGTAAGTATTAGATACCGCTTTCATGAGTTGGGCAAAACCGACTTTAATTCGATAGTTTTGATATTGTATGTTAAAAGTTCGATGTGGTGAACCGAACTAAAACCCCATTGATTATGCTCAAAGATTTTACTAATAGTTTCTTTTGTTTCTTATGAATATCTTGTAGAAAACTGAACTCAAAATAACGAAGTATCGCACGTGAAACGATGTCCTAAAGAGGCGACGTCAAATCTGGTTTTTACTGTACATGTCGTGGCGTCTAATTGATATTAAATTAGATACGTACTGGAATGTAATGTTCTGGGCTCATAACGAAGCCGACTCGATAAGCTAGAACCCCCTGTAATTTATATTTCGATACTGATATATCTCAACAACGAAAACTGACTTGGGATGCGGCTCTGAACTGCAGTCAAGAGAAGCATTCCATATTGACACATGTTTCTAAATAAATGTGTAGATCTGTACAAACATGAAAATATGTGGAACCCTATATCGTTGCAAAGATAATCCTGTTAGCTAACTATAGGTGGTGGTTTTGTTTGATTTTACTGCTGTTTGATATTTTAATTGTATTTTAAACCGTCGAGGTGTACTGCAGTTTAGTACAAAGACAAATTGTATACCCTAGCCTTAAACATGACATATCTTCCAGTACATAGAGGATATTGTCAATAAGTCTAGTGTATTGGAAACGTAATTGATAGATCTAAATTTTACCTCACTGTAGAGTCGCCTAATTATGACCCCAATAGCGAGTAAAGTGTGTTACGAAATGGACTTTCAGTTCAGAAACTGATTTTCCAGCGATGAACACCTAAAATGAAATGACCGTAACTCGCAAACCTGAAACCCGATTGATCTGGAACTAATTTTTTTGGTTTGATGTCTAAGTTTACTTACTGCCTCTTTTGTATCTTTTTGCCTAATTACGAACGTACGAATTAATATGCTTTTCTGAACTCGTAATGCACATCGTGTTTCATATCGTACATGACTTGTTATGTGGCATCATTCTCGTATTTACCTGACCGTGCTACCTTTAGTGATAACGAAAATTCATAGTGATTTGTAGCAAACTTTGCATTGTCGAACGTGAGTGGTATTGGATTAGCCGTGTCAAGTACGCTAGAGATAAGTGACTAGTTCGTGAAAGTGAACAGTGCAGTGAAAAGTGAATAAAACCGTGATTTTGGTGCGTACTTATATGCAACTAGTCCTATACATATAGTTATTGTAACCTGGGAGAAAAGGGGAAATCAAGATGGAATCGAACTCGTATTTAGCGAGATACAGTGACTTAGAGGATGATCATTCGATATTAGCGATATATATATATGTTCCCTTATAAAAAAGGGGGGAGAAAAGAAAGAAGAAAATGATTCCTACAGTTTGCGCCTCATGTGTTAAACACGTGCGCGATTATATGCAAACCATATAAGCGCTGGAAATAAATAACTAAAGGTCAAACTGGCACGCGAGCGCTTATATGCACAGCATATAAGCGTTGAAAATAAATAACCAAAAGGACCAAACTGGCCTAAACACGTGAGTGCTTATATGCACAGTATATAAGCGCTGAAAACAAATAACCAAAATGGCCAAACTGGCCCCACGTGTTAAACACGTAAGCGCTTATATTCAAAACATACAAGTGCTGAAAATAAATAGCCAAAATGGGCAAACTAGCCTCACGTGTTAAACACGTGAGCGCTCATATGCAAAATATATGGGCGCTAAATATAAGCATGTTAAAACCCACACTGGGGTTGTAGAGTTGCTAGGCACACGCACAAGGGTCTACGAGGCATCAACCATGCCCGATTAAAATTTTATCCGTGCCGAACAACCCAAAACCGGATCTTTAAACTAGAGTTTAGGCAAAAACAAGTATGTTAAAGACTTTAACACTAAGTGAGAGGGATAACAACCTTTGTAGATCCGGTCCTTCACTTCATAAGCTCCGTGTTGTGGTCCCTTCGCTGCGATCATCGTATTCCGGACTCTCGAGAGGCTCCGCGAAGAAAAAGATGCAATCTTGCTTCCGATCTTCAATAACAAAGATAATCTACCTTGAAGTTTCATTAATACAAGCTCTCACTCACTAAATGATGTGAACACCCTCATCTAAAAGGCAAGGATAGATGAGGATGATGAAGTAGAATTTTTGCTCTCTTTTATTTTCTTATTCTCACTCACTTTCATCACAAAAGCAAAACAAGAAAACTCATCCATGAAAAGAGAAGGAAGAAGAAGAAGAATAAATCATAATCCTTTTGTGATGAATAATGCAAAGATAATAATGATGAATAATGCAACCATGGTCAACTAAACCCTTATAGATATTTAACTAGGGCTAGGGTTTGGGTTGGGTTAAAGGTGAGTCACTTGAAAGTATCAAGCATAATATCTTTTTCAAGACAAAAGAAAAGCTTCTAGAATCTACTAGAAGTCTTAACCCTAATCCAAACCCTAATCATGTTTAAACTCCGCTAAACATGTTGCATTAGTTATCATATCATGTTACAATATTATATATCACATATATAATATTTATCGTAACAAAATAAAAATAATACATTTAACATATATCGCATATATATCAATGTATTACCCGAGTGAGAAAAAGAATCTTTTAGTGAGCTAATATTAGTTAATGTAATTTAATATATCATATATATTATTAAACATTAAATTTTCGAATCAACACTTGATCCGACAATCCGGCTATATCGCATATAACCGACTAATACGATGATCCGGCTATATCACATATACCCGGCCGATATCTCATATCGCGAGATTTCAATACGACATCACATACCGCATTATCCTCGGTCCCGCACATATCACATATGTGCTTCTACTCCGTTTTGCCTGAGTCAAGAAACCTCTGTGTAGGTCTCTAAAGAATCGTCAATACGCCGGCAGTAGGTGATGATCATATCAAACACTCACAAGCTGCAAGCGGTCAGCTAAACGTAACAACCACCCAGGTATTGAGCGCTCAGAAGATCAACAAGTAAGCCTGTACATTCTCCTGTGAATCCAAACAGTAACACCCCCGTACAGTCCGGTCTCGTCGTCTGATATGTCGCATATCTCGCCTAGGGGTGGTAAATGTCAGACCCCAGTAGCTTGATAAGCCGTGTCGATATGAGGTCTATAACAGTTCGAGAAACTACTGATAACACTTACCAGTAAATCTCAGCAATCCTGGCCAGGGATTTTCAGTTATAGCCAATCGAACACAGCACAACATCAACTCCCTATACCGGGAGAGACGAATCCCCTCCTATCGCTCATTGCCTCCATGTGATTCGGGACTGTACGCAAAAACCACCTTTTTGCACGCCCTCTTGGACGTGGTATGATGGAAATCAAAGCACAGTGGGAATCACACAAGACTCTATGACGATCTCGGGTCAACAGACTACTCTGTACCAGTGTCACCAGAGAACTGCCATCTGACGTGAGGTATAATACCATCTGGGAGTTCTCGGCTAGTCCGTTCAGTGTACCCAGTCTCTACTGAGCACTCGTACACCATCCTTGATGTCAAACACCGATGGATATAGGATCATCCATTGCCCATCATATGGGTCAAGATGCGTATACGCTAGTATACTCGGGTGTATCGATGCCTTGTCTCGATACACCCTCGACTAGGAACAGTTATAGGATGCACTCGTCGACTACCATGGCCGCACTAGTATGATCTCATCATAGTCCCAGTAGTCGAGTACATATCCTTAGGGCTTTATCAACATGTAATATAGAGACAATCAGAGTACATGTTAAGATAAAGTACAACCATATAGCATACTATCATGCCGAGCAAGAAAGTCCTCTCTATATATGTCCAAGCATCCATTACAATATATATCGTATGTACAGTAATGGCCTCTAGGGAATACATATAACTAACAATCTCCCACTTGCACTAGGGCCATCTGTTGTGGTATCACATACCTAACAATTAGCTGTAGTTGAAGTATCTCATACTCAACCATCCCATAAAAGTCTCTACTGGGAAAAAGGCCTTTGTGAGTGGATCCGCGCTGTTGTCCTGTGTCTACTCTCCTAACCTCGATCTCCCTGGAGATCAACCATCTCCATGATCAGGTGATACTGCCTAAGAATTATATCTGGATATCAGATGGGACGGGGGTTCCTTGGCAAAAGCCACAACTCCATTGTCACACAATGGTAGGAACGAAGTTTATCTCATGAACTTATATATATCCAGACTGCCTCTTTGGTAGCATCCTTGGTAACGATGTATCTTGCCTTTAATCGTCTAGTAAGTCACGGTATCTAGCTTGGAACTCTTCCAACATACCGTCCATCCACTGAGGGTAAAGACAATGCCTGCGACTGACATTCAGTCGTCCTTATCACCCCGGAACCTTTCCAGTGATTCTCCCCAGGATCAATTGATACCATCTCACTACAATTAGTGAGAATCCTAACATCCAATTAGATCTATCTCATAGATCCAAAACCCAGGATTTACGAGGTATCATTTTGATCCTATATGGAGAATCCTTATGATAAGTGGAGATTGACTGAGCGTAGCATAGGAAACTCCTTCCCTATCAAGAGTATGTCATCCACGTACTCTACGAGGATCACCACCACACTCTCTACTACCTTTTTGTATATACATGGTTCATCTACCATTTTGATGAAGTCAAACTCTTTGACTACCACATCAAAACAGACGTTCCAACTCCGCGATGCCTGCTTTATCACACAAAATATCTTGCACATGTTTCCGCTGCTCCCACTGTCTACGAAGCCCTCTGGCTGTGTACTTATAGACGCTCTTTTCTAAAACATCATTCAGAAAAGCAGTCATGACACCCAACCGCCAGATATCGTAGTCATGGTATGTAGCCATGGAAAGTAGGATCTGGATGGACTTAAGTATAGCTTTGAAAGTCTTAACTTTTCCATGTACACCAAGTAATCTTCTCAAGATATACTTGCTCCTGATGGGGATTTAACCCTTCAGATAAAGCAACCAAAGTCCATACTTTGTTGGTGTATAAGGATTCCATCTCAGATCGCTAAGCATCCAGCCATTCTTACAGAGTTCCACTCCTGATGGCCTGCTCGAAACTTAGTTGGGTCATCATCTCATGATGCAATCCTCGCTCCCACTGTCATAGAGAAACCGAAGTATCTCTCAGGTGGGTGAGGAACCCTACTAGATCGGCGGAGAGGCTGAGGTTCGTTGGAAACTATTGAAGCCTTTGGTTCTACCAAATCATCTACTGTAGTTTGTATAGCTGGAACTCCTTCCAGTTCTACCTCATGACCACTAATTTCTTCACAAGAAATTCCCTTTCACAAAGGTGGCATGTTGAGAAACAAAAACATCTTTAGTTACTCGGTTAGGTAGAAGATATTCCCTTGCGAATGCTTGGGATATCCAACAAACTTCCACAAATCTGACTTTGCCTCGAGCTTGTCCGGATTTTGCTTTTTAGACATAGGCCGGACAACCCCAAATCTTAACAAACTTAAGATATAGGCTCTTCCCTTTCCATATCACATATGAAGTGGTAGGCAACTGATTTGATTTGAACCCTATTCAATAGGTATGTAACTTATCAAGTGCATAACTCCCAAAAGGAAATAGGCAACTCAGTAATACTCATCATAGAGCACACCATATCTCATAGGGTGTGATTGCTCCGCCCCGATACACCGAGGTGCTGTGGTGTATTCGAAGGAGTAATGCTGAGAGAGAATCTTATTACCCTTTAGAATAGTCCAGAAATTCCGTGCTCAAGTATTCTCCTCCTTGATCTCATCAAAGGATATAATACTTATACCCGGTTTTTGGTTCTTTACTTCTAACTCATATTCATTGAATTTCTCAAAAATTTCAGACTTGTGTTTCAACAGGAACACATGTGCGAATCTTGAGAGACTATCAGTGAATATAATAAAGTACAAAGAACCGGTCTTGGCATGTGTAGACATGGGACTTTCATACATCAGCATGTATCAATCCCAAGAGTTTACTAACTCTCTCTCTCTGTTTATAATAAACAGAGCTATGGTCATCTTATCTTTGTGACATGACCGGCAAGTTTCACAAGATGTAAATTCAAACAGATTTAAATATGCATCTAAATGTAACTTAGCTAGTCGGGTCGCATTGATATGACCTAGTCTACAATGCCTCAAGAAGGATTCGTTCATTTCTGAACTCTTCCTCTCGTGTGTGTTCTGTATACTAATAACTGTAGTTTGATTTAGAACGTCAATACTTTTAGATAACGTTCCTGAACCGATCAACTCTTGATATAGGAAATGTTCAAAACATTATCCAACAATACAAAATTATATCCTTTCTTTACTAATAAAGAGACTGATATGATGTTGAATATCAGGTTCGGTATCTAATAACATTCGTTCAGAATCAATGTATTCTGGTAATACAGGGTGATAGTGACTAACAAACTTGGCTGCAACACTTGCACCGTTTTCTGTCTCATGAAACTTATCACCCGTTCTCAGTTCTCTACCTTTCTGTAACCCATGTAACTTGATTACATATGCGGGATCCTGATTCGGTATCTCATACCCAGGACGTAAAAGATACTGAGAAACAGTTCTCTGTAATGAACACACTCGAAGAAGATGCATCAACATGCACTTTCTTCGTTTGGGCAGCACGGGAAATCTGGTATTCCCCAATTTCCTTCTCTGTCTTATAAAAATTATAAGTTGGAGCGGGACCAACGTTCCCCAGCTCAGTATAACAAGCGGGTTCGGTCAATTCATCCGTTTTATTATCTTGATTAAGGCGTGATATGGTCGCTACCTGGAGAGAGAGAAAAGAAAACACTCAGCGTATGCTCTTGCAAGATTAGATTGGTTATCTAATATATCTAATCAGGATGTCTCCCACTGTTTTAGTCAAATCTTCCTTCAAACCCTAAAAGGAAAGACTAGCCGGGATTAATTACACGCTACAAGTTTGCCAATCTTTCAGCCAGGCCAGTGCCGGTATTTTGAGGGAGGTCCCCCGTGCTTTCGCACGAACCTAATTAAAGTAAACCTCGTTTTTCCAGGGGCGTAACCCCGTTGACACCTTTCTAGACACCTACTTGATCGGCTAATTGTAATGTGTAAAACTCTCTCAGGAGTAACTCTTACTCGCAGTGGGTATCGGGATCCAACTATCTCATAGAAGGTATGCAATCTCATTGCAAATTTTAACACTTAAAATTCCCGATAATATTTTACCCCTAGCGTCCTATGACCTTGACGGAGGCCAAACTATCCATAGTCCGCTAGTCAAGTTCAACCCGTCATTTCCTGATTGAATTAAACCCATCCGCACGACCCTTGACGGAGGCCAAACTACGCCTTACGAATACCCTAATCCAATCGCATCATATGCTAGCAGATAAGCATTAGTTAGCTACCGTACACTACGCCTTGACGGAGGCCAAACTACCGCAGCACGAATACTAACTAGTACTTATCTGAAATGACGGAGGGCTACGACAGGTTTTTAAGAAAACCCTTTGCATAATGAACTTGATATCGTTATAGAATCGAGTGATTTTTAAATGGAGTGTTTTTTAGGCTTTTCTAGTTTTGCTAAAGGGGTCACTCCCGGTGAAGGGATCGTCGGCCCTTTCCTCATCGAATAAGGTGCAGGATATTTCACAAATATCGCTGTGCAAAGCAAGAACTATGGAAGCAATCAAAGGACAAACCGAGTTTGTATCATCTGCTAGTTTCACTATAGAGGTCACTCCCGGTGAAGGGATCTCGGCTATTTCCTTATCGAATAAGGCGCTGGATGTTCTACAAGGAACACTGCTATGCAAAGCAAGAACTAGAGCTACCAGTTTTTAAACAAGTTTCTACAGCATCTTTAGGTTTCTTTTATTTCATTAATCTCATTAATGAAGTCCCATTTTATTATGCTTCATAAGCAACAGATATGAAACGAAATAAACAATATATAATATATATCTCATATATATAATATAAACATTCGTCTTAGGCAGTAATATGATCTCATCACAGAACATTGCAGCAGAAGAACATATATGAAATATTGGATATACTATGACGTCCGTGTTTTTAATACGAGCCTGTATAAAACACGGATTCCACGGTCGCGATGAATAGCCAAACCCACATCCCTAGACCCCTACGAGAGAGGCAAGCAACACTGCCAATTCTAGGGTTAGGAGACCCGGTCTCGACTCCTCGAGATGGCCTCCCACTGGACCCTAGAACCCGGTTACTTGTGCTCCCTGTCTTGGGTCTACCTAATGCGGAAAAGTAAATAATATACAATGGTGACATCATCCTCAGCCCGAAAGTGCCCCAATAAAAGAATATTACATACAAATGAATTTTACATGAATGAAAAAGAAAAATTCTCATCTCACATAAACCCCCGGCTATTCAAAACGCGACGATTCAATATAACATATCATAGCAACACATAATATCTCGTATCATCAACGTAAGCAAGTATGCGTATCCCGATTGCCGTTGATGTATAGCAACGAAGCCGGCGATACACCACATACTACGCTTACGTCACAGAAAAGAAAGTGTAAAACTATAACAGTTGGAATCCGCAACCTCTTTAGACATCACATGCCTAACCAAATGAATTCCTTAGATATCGTATGCCTAACAATTATAAACTCCGCATTTTAGTCTCATTATCGAAAACTCTTTTCAATATCTAGTCGGGCAATTCAACAAGATTCCCGACAACCTGATTGAATGCTCGTCGCAAACTTTAGTAGACGGCCGCACCCCCGGATGCCGTCGACGAAGTGCACTAAGGCGGAACACAGCTGCCGCGAGCACCCGAACGGATGCTTTTGGCGACGGGGTTCTTCTACAGTCACTTGGTCGGGGCTATGGGGCTTGGATGTCTATTAAGTTTACCCGGCGAGTATCCGCGTACGCTACGTGATTGCGACGGACTTTTGATCACATCAAAATTCTGTGGCAACCGATCAATTGAGACTGAACTGCTAGATTTATAATATTCAAATTAGTTATCTCATAACTATCTTGTGGATTCCAAATATTGTATCACATTCCAGATAAATAGACAATGTTAAACTTTCCGATCGAATAATCAAACACCCAAGTTTTCCCAGATTATTCTCAACACTTGAAATTAGTTTAAAAACATCCATCACATGCCACAGTACTAATGGTCCAGCCGTAGAAGGGTCAAGCCAACGGCTCACATGTGGCACGCCGTACTGCCCCAAACCCTAAGGTTTAGAGGCAGTTCAAGACGGTCACATAATCGAGTTAAGGTTTGTTGTCTTCTAGAGGGTCCACTGCGTTACTTGCATGACTTAGAACGTTCTTAAACTACGAAAAAATCCAACGTTTGGAAATTTTCCGGCAGGGGAAAAAGTGAGTTATTGATATCCGTTCGAACTTTTTAACATGTTCTAAAAATTACCCGGACAAACTAAACAAAATTAAATTATTCGATCGAATCAACGAGTCCCCAATATCACCCTAGAAAACTCAACTCTTGAGTGGAATTAAAAAATTCTCAGAAAAAAATGACAAGAAAGGACCTAAGAATAAATATATGAAGTTCCAGGGACTAATTCAAAATTTTGGCCGCGGAACCGCCGCCAAACCCTTGATTTGGCCGCGGTTCCACGGTCAAAAAAGCGCATTACAGGTCCGTACTTCACAGTAATTCTTAGTTTTTCCTGCTTAATTTTTTGAGCATTTTTAATTCATAAAAAATCACATTTTTGAAAAATGTCCAGAGAAGGGTTCGAATTAGGGTTTCGGTGTTCGATCGGACTTTAAACTTCGTCTAGACTTCGCCTAAAGCTCTAGCTTGGCTCTGATACCACTGTAGGGTTGCTAGGCATACGCACAGGGGTCTATGAGGCATCAACCATGCCCGATTAAAATTTTAGCCGTGCCGAACAACCCAAAGCCGGATCTTTAAACTAGAGTTTAGGCGAAAACAAGTATGTTAAACACTTTAACACTAGGTGAGAGGGATAACAACCTTTGTAGATCCGGTCCTTTACTTCATAAGCTCCGTGTTGTGGTCCCTTCGCTGCGATCATCGTGTTCCGGACTCTCGAGAGGCTCCGCGAAGAGAAAGATGCAAGCTTGCTTCCGATCTTCGATAACAAAGATGATCTACCTTGAAGTTTCATTAACACAAGCTCTCACTCACTAAATGATGTGAACACCCTCATCTAAAGGGCAAGGATAGATGAGGATGATGAAGTAGGATTTTTGCTCTCTTTTATTTTCTTATTCTCACTCACTTTCATCACAAAAGCAAAACAAGAAAACTCATCCATGAAAAGAGAAGGAAGAAGAAGAAGAATAAATCATAATCCTTTTGTGATGAATAATGCAAAGATAATAATGATGAATAATGCAACCATGGTCAACTAAACCCTTGTAGAGATTTAACTAGGGCTAGGGTTTGGGTTGGGTTAAAGGTGAGTCACTTGAAAATATCAAGCATAATATCTTTTTCAAGACAAAAGAAAAGCTTCTAGAATCTACTAGAAGTCTTAACCCTAATCCAAACCCTAATCATGTTTAAACTCCACTAAACATGTTGCATTAGTTATCATATCATGTTACAATATTATATATCACATATATAATATTTATCGTAACAAAATAAAATAATACATTTAACATATATCACATATATATCAATGTATTACCCGAGTGAGAAAAAGAATCTTTTAGTGAGCTAATATTAGTTAATGTAATTTAATATATCATATATATTATTAAACATTAAATTATCGAATCAACACTTGATCCGACAATCCGGCTATATCGTATATAATCGACTAATACGATGACCCGGCTATATCACATATACCCGGCCGATATCTCATATCGCGAGAATTCAATACGGCATCACATACCGCATTATCCTCGATCCCGCACATATCACATATGTGCTCCTACTCCGTTTTTCCTGAGTCAAGAAACCTCTGTGTAGGACTCTAAAGAATCGTCAATACGCCGGCAGTAGGTGATGATCATATCAAACACCCACAAGCTGCAAGCGGTCAGCTAAACGTAACAGCCACCCAGGTATTGAGCGCTCAGAAGATCAGCAAGCAAGCCTGTACATTGTCCTGTGAATCCAAACAGTAACACTCCCGTACAGTCCGGTCTCGTCGTCTGATATGTCGCATATCTCGCTTAGGGGTGGTAAATGTCAGACCCCAGTAGCTTGATAAGCCGTGTCGATATGAGGTCTATAACAGTTCGAGAAACTACTGATAACACTTACCAGTAAATCTCAGCAACCCTGGCCAGGAATTTCCAGTTATAGCCAATCGAACACAGCACAACATCAAATCCCTATACCGGGAGAGACGAATCCCCTCCTATCGCTCATTGCCTCCATGTGATTCGGGACTGTACCCAAAAACCACCTTTTTGCACGCCTTCTTGGACGTGGTATGATGGAAATCAAAGCACAGTGGGAATCACACAAGACTCTATGACGATCCCGGGTCAACAGACTACTCTGTACCAGTGTCACCGGAGAACTGCCATCTGACTTGAGGTATAATACCATCTGGGAGTTCTCGGCGAGTCCGTTCAGTGTACCCAGTCTCTACTGAGCACCCGTACACCATCCTTGATGTCAAACACCGATGGATATGGGATCATCCATCGCCCATCATATGGGTCAAGATGCGTATACGCTAGTCTACTCTGGTGTATCGATGCCCTATCTCGATACACCCTCGACTAAGAACAGTTATAGGATGCACTCGTCGACTACCGTGGCCCCACTAGTATGATCTCATCATAGTCCCGGTAGTCGAGTACATATCCTTAGGGCTTTATCAACATGTAATATAGAGACAATCAGAGTACATGTTAAGATAAAGTACAACCAGATAGCATACTATCATGTCGAACAAGAAAGTCCTCCCTATATCTGTCCAAGCATCCATTACAATATACATCGTATGTACAGTAATGGCCTCTAGGGCATACATATAACTAACAGGGGTCACGTGTTAAATGCATGAGAACATACTTTTGAAGTACTAGCTTCAGATAGAATTAAATTCTATATTGAATTGAATTCTATTTTGGGAAAAATACTTCCCTTGATCTTTCTAAAATGAGAAAGATATTCTCTGTTAAATAGAGAGCTGTTGGATCAAAAATCCAATAACAGAATTGAATTCTAAATATGGAAAATATTCTTTCTAAAGTAGAAAGATATTCTCTGATAAATAGAGAACCGTTGGATTAAAAATCCATGGTGATAAAAATCATCGAATATAGAATTATATTCTATTGGGGGAAAATATCTCCCTGATCTTTCTAGATGAGAAAGATATTTTCTGTTAAATAGAAAGCTGTTGATCAAAGATCCAATGAGATGAGAAAATATTTCACTATATCTTTCTAAAAATAAGAAAGATTATGCTCTGTTAAACAGAGAACCATTGGATTAAAAATCCAATGGTGATTAAAAAATCACCGTATGACAGAATTAAATTCTGTATATGGAAAAATATATCCATAATCTTGTAAAAAACAAGAATATATATTTTGTAAAACAGAAATTCTCTGATCAAAGATTCAACGGTGGATAAATCCCCCGAACAAATTTTGAGGCCAATTAAATCAATTGGTATCTCTCAAATGAGAGATTTTCTCAAACTAATTAACAATTTACCTCTCGTATATAAAGGACCTGAGACTTCAAGTCTCACACACACGAAAAGGGGAGAATCGATCCTGTAAGTTTTCCACAAGAACTGAGAATTTAATTCTCCTGAAAAAAGAAGAAGACCTCCTCGCTCTCTCAAATCTTAGCTAAACAAAAGCAAAGATAAACATATCTCCTTTGCCTAGCATAAAAGGAAAACAAGAGTTTAACCCTTCATAAAAGGAACTTAGTTCTTTTTCTGATCTGAGATCTGAAAAGAAAATCTCCTCACAAGTTGAGAATTTAATTCTCATCGGGGAGGTTCTGTTCTTCAGACTCAAAATCTAGGGAAAAGAGCTAGATCAAAGAAAAAAACATATTGTCTAGAAATTTAATTCCTCCGAAAATAAGGTTTAACATTACATAAAGAACTTAGTTCTTACAAAAAGAACAGAAGAACTTAGTTCTCCAATAAAACCGATCCCAGATCTTCAAAACAGAGATCTTGGTGATCATTAATGGTCAAAATACCATTAATAGAAGTTAAAAAAATTTCAGAACACATCAATAGAGATAAAATCTCTAAAAAAAATAAACTTGGTGCACACGTGAGTGCCAGAAAAAAATTAGTGCTTAGCGCTATTATGGTGCCTCACGTGTTTCCCACATGAGCGTCCAAAACAGAAGGTTCAGCTCCTCACGTACTTTCTACGTGAGTGCCATATAAAGTGTATACCCCTATATATATACCTAGTCAAAATGACTAAGTGTTGGTACTGATCGGGCAACGTCCATATCTGAGCGCCTCACATGCTTCCCACATGAGCGCCAGAGCAGCAAATAAGTGCTTAGCATTTCTGAATAAAGGAAAAAGACCGAACAAACCAATCCCAAATTAGCTAAGTCCTTCTGAAATTCTCTTACAACTGAGCCTAAATGCTATGTTGTTGGATCTTAATAAAATTTAATGATCTTGAAAATGTTGCTAAGTTGATCTTAGTCTCAAATAAGGCTAATGTATCCTTAGTTAAAATAAATTGAGCCCCAATATTTATATATTTAAGTTTATCTTAATCTAAAAACAGATTAACGGTTCTTAAATAAAACAAAATATTCTTTGAACTAAAGGAATATATAACCTAAGTTCAAAACCCAAATTCATAAATATACGGATTTGGACCGATCAGCGTCCTACGGGCGACGATATAAATTAGTCTCCGTATACAATTCACGGGCAACCTTAATAAACAAAATAACACACGACACGAAGTGAACTACCGGAGAAAGAGAAAGTGATTATCGCGACGCGTAACATAATTAACTACAGGGTCTTGCGCCAGCAGGGAAGAGCGCCCCCGCAATCAAAACCCCCTCATAAATAAGGGAGAATCTGATAAAATCTGCTACAACGGTCGCATCTATCCAAACCTCCGATATACGGTACTATAAATCAACTTGGTATTTTCGGAGAGGTGGATGGATATGTCCAAATAGAATCTGCCTCCAAATTCAGGCAAGATAATTCATCCCAGTTCGTCTCTATTTTCGGCGATAAACAGATTCTGGCCCGTTGATTATAGATGAGATTTTACGATCAAAAATTTAGTTTACCGCAATCAAGAACGGCGTTGCTTTGCAGCTAGCCGGTGAGTACGGGTCGATCCACAGAGACGGGTAAATTCCTTTTATGTGTTTTAACGAGTTGATTCAAGTTGTCGTTTTGGTTGGTTTATAAAAATCTAGAAAAACTGGATCTAATTAATCTAATTAAAAGTCTTGCTAGGGTTAGGTTTAGGGGAAGTTTTGGAGATTAACGATTTTCATCACCGCTTTCAATGCTTACTTTTTAGATCTATTAGATGTTAAGTTAATTATCAATAAAGTGGATACGAATCTTTTGGGAGATGTTTCTTCCTCTAGATTCGTATCCTTCCTTTGTTGATAATCACCCTAACCCCCACGGAAAACGCGCGTAACCGGCCCTTTATACTACGGTTCATCGTTACCTCGATGGGTAGGATGCCGCAGGGAGCGGTTGTGCTCGTATGCGTGGAGTTCTAATTCATTAGGTTAAAGTGGCATTGAAAGGGGTGAGAGATCTCATCTCTCAACCCTTTCCCTAAGGCTAACCCTAACAAGCGAGGAGACTACTCGCTCATTAGGGGATGAGAAAACATTATAATTAAAAGAACAGAAATAAAATACTTACTAGGTTGACGGCTCCCTCCAAACAAGAAGAACAGATCTGAATTTTTATCTCAGAAATTCTGAATTTTATTGATTGAAAAGAGGCATACATTTTTCAGATCTAAGATTACAATTTATAGGAAAATAGGAAACCTAGGGTTACAGACTCTCGCACATGCGCAATTACAGATTTGCCCACGAAAAATCCCAACACCCACAACGACGCACCGACGCACCAAAATTCCACCGACATGCTCTCTGTACGGCAGCGGAACCGCGGCACCAGGCTAGGTTTGGCCGCGGTTCCGCGGCCAAACTGTGGACTTGGGCTGTCAAAGTTTGGGGTTATTTTCCTGGCTTCTTGGGCTTTGTCTTTTTATATTTCTTTCCTCTGTTGGACTTCTGAGTCTTCTCCAGATTTTCAGTGAAGATTTGTATTGGTCTTTTAACCGTTTCACTTTGACTTGCTTGTCTTGCACCTATATGAACTGGGCTTGACTGAGATCCGTCTAATTGTTGGTCAAAAGTCCATTTTTCTGTTGTTTTATGTCTTTTCCACTGTATTTGCTCCAGAAACCTGTATCCTGTAATATGCACCAAACGTGCGTCAAAAGTACCTGTTTATTTATAAAAAGGATAAGAACAGGGGAATGATAAATGCAATATTATGGTCTGAACAAATACCCCCAAACTTACCTTTTGCTCGTCCTCGAGCAAACTTATTTTTATTCACTAAAATCCTAACCACACTTTCGCAGGGAAACGCGATTGCACTGAGCACGTGCAACAAGCCGTTAAACCTCTAGGTGTCCCTAGTAGGAGGAGTGTTGTCTCCTGAGGGTTTTCAGCGGATTACACCCACAAAATCCTATCAACTCAGCCCATTGACTTTTGTTCTCCAATTAGGTTTCCTAACAAGGAATTCTATTATCTTTTGACTTGCAAATTGTCCACCCATATTCTTCACGCATCCTTATCATCTAACTTAAGATTATATATGTTCTATAGACTTATTTAGCTTTTGGCATTTCTTAAGTCTTCCTCCTAGGGTTCCATCTCCACTTAGGAATTTCTATCAACCCTTACTAAAGATACAAGTTCTATTCTTCGCTCCTTTCTCTTATCTAAATCCCAATCACATACCCCTACGTGTGTGTATAAATCACCCCTACACTTGGAAATTCAAATCAAGCAATCATGCTCTTGTCCGTTGTCCAAAGTACTTATTAGTAGGTGAATTTTTAATTGAATTTTGCTTACACATCCTTCATGCGACCGTTAATACTTCTTGAGGTACCAACAACCGATTACAAGATGTGTTTGCACATTAAAGCGTAATTCCTAGTCTTGCAACACCCAAGGCTTTAGCAGTGACTCCCAAACCAGTTGGTCTAAGGCACTAGGTGATAAGGCACCTTTGCTAAATATTTTTCTATTTTTTACAGCCTTAAGTAATCACAAAAACCAGTGTCCATTTTTTTCTTTATTCACTTTTTTTTCTTTTATTTTCATTCTACTAAGGACTTTAGACAAGAGCATTTCAAGGTCTCTTCTACTATTCCAAGTTTCAAGGTGCGTGATTGTGCAAATTGTAGGGTATACATTTTCAGAATCTAGACTTAAGCTAGGAACTATTTTTCAAACTTATACTCTAATAAGAACATCAATACTCTTCCTTTGTTTCAACTTAGCCCAAGAAGTGAACCTAAAATTTGCCTATTTCTAAATAAACTACAAGACATATACTTTCTACCGTTAAACTTTAAGGAAGGTTATTTTTAGGGTTTTTAATTTACTAAGTCAAAGATCTAGTTGTTCCTAGTTAGTTAACCTATCTGTCAAACTCTAGTCAAATAAGCCAAAATTGAATACAATAATTTTTATAATTTTTGAAAATTTTCAATTTTTATGGGTTTTCAATAAGTATGCAAATGCAAAGATATGTACAAATGAATGCGAAGGAAGAAGACGTACCGAGCATACCCCCAAACTTGAATTTGACAGTGTCCTCACTGTCATGCTAAACCAAGAGGGTCAAAATACCGGCACTTCCCTGTTTATTTATTTATAATTTTTATATTTTATTGATAAGAAAAACAAAAATATATACAAAAAGGCCCTCCCCCAAACTTCATTTAAACTATGTTAGACATTACTGCCAAACTTTGCATCGGCCAAACGTTAACACCAACCATTTGAAAAATTTATCAGTAAAGAATATTGGTTGGTGGAAAAATAAGTTGTGGTGGTCCGCAAAGAATTGGGGAAGATAGAAGTAGTGGTATGGGAGGTGTTAGTTATATGTATGCCCTAGAGGCCATTACTGTACATAGGATGTATATTGTAGTGGATGCTGGGACATATATAGGGAGGACTTTCTTGCTCGACATGATAGTATGCTATCTGGTTACTCTTTACCTTAACGTGTACACTGATTGTCTCTCTGTTACATGTTGGTAAAGCCCTTAGGATGTGTACTTGACTACCTGGACTATGATGCGGATCATACTAGTGGGGACATGGTAGTCCATAAGTACATCCTTCAAAGTCCCTAGTCGTGGGTATATCGAGACGGAGCATCGATATACCAGAGTAGACTAGCGTGTACCTTCTCGACCCATACAGATGGGCGATGGATGATCCCATATCCATTGGTGTTTGACATCAGAGATGATATACGGGTGCTCAGTAGAGACTGGGTATACTGGACGGACTCGCCGAGAACTCCCAGATGGTATTATACCTCACGTCAGATGGCAGTTCTCTGGTGACACTGGTACAGAGTAGTCTGTTGACCCGAGATCGTTATAGAGTCTTGTGTGGTTCCCACTGTGCTTTGATTTCCATCTTACCACGTCCAAGAGGGCGTGCAAAACGGTGGTTTTTGGGTACAGTCCCGAGTCACATGGAGGCAATGAGCGATAGGAGGGGATTCGTCTCTCCCGGTATAGGGGGTTGATGTTGCGCTGTGTTCGATTGGCTATAACCGGAAATCCCGGGCCAGGGTTGCTGAGATTTACTGGTAAGTGTTACCAGTAGTTTCTCGAACTGTTATAGACCTCATATCGACACGACTTATCAAGCTATTGGGGTCTGACGTTTACCACCCCTAGGCGAGATATGCGACATATCAGACGATCAGACCGGACTGTACGGTAGTGTTACTGGTTGGATTCACTGGAGTGTGAGCGGGCTTGCTCGTCGATCTTCTGATCGCTCAATACCCGGGTGGCCGTTACGTTTAGCAGACCGCTTGCGGCTTGTGGGTGTTTGATATGATCATCACCTGCTGCCGGCGTATTGACGAGTCTTTAGAGTCCTACACAGAGGTTTCCTGGCTCAAGCGAAACGAAATAGGAGCGCATATGAGATATGTGCGGGACCGAGAATAATGCGTGTATGTGATACCGTATTCTATTCTCGCGATGAATGTATCGATTGGTTGTATGCGATATGAACTAGTTATCGAATCAAGGGTTGATTCGATAAGCCGATACATAGGATACTAGTCGGTTATATGCGATATGACCGGATCATTGAATCAAGTGTTGATTTAATGATTTAATGCATATTTATATATTTGATATATTACTTTGCATCAACTAGTATCGGTTTACTTAAGATGGATTTTCTCACTCGGATGTGCACATTGTATATGTGATATACTTTTTGTACACTAGATTGTATCATGTTTGATGATACATGTTTACTTGTGATTGTGTGAAGATTGAACCATGGTTATATGAATGGATAGGGTTATGATTATTTATTCATTCATTTATTTACATATTCATTTTGGAAATTATTTAAGGATGGTGGCTTATTTTGTTTTATGTTGAAGCTTCTTGAAGCTTTGATCAAGTCAACCATTCTTATCTCATCCTTAACCCTAACCATTCCAACTAACCTTGGTTTAATCTCTACACTTGACCATGGTTTAAATTATGATAAGTTTTCATTTTCTTTTCTTTTTTAATTAACTTATCATAACTTTATCTTCTTCTTCTTCTTCATCTTCAAAGAAGAAAGCTTTCTTCATCAATGGTGGATTGATGAAATGAGTGAGAAATCCAATTCTAAAGTCTACCCACTTACTATTTCTTCATCCTCTACCTCTTGCCAAGTAGTAGAGTGTGTTTCCTTCACAAGTTTTCAAGGCTCGGTGAAGGTGGAGCTTGATCTAGTGATGCTTCGACGTAGATCATCTTCGGCACGTCGTCGATGACCTAGCCCGTCCATTCTCCGATGAAGCCGACGCTAGAGCCCGGATCCGTCTTGGACAGCGAGGAGACTTCATTGCAGAGCCGTGGAGGTGGAGCACCGGATCTACAAAGGTTGTATATCCGTATTCTCATAGTTAAGTGTTAAATAGTTAACTTTTTCGCCTAGACATCTAGCCGACGATCCGTACATTAGGGTTTCTCGGCACCGAATTTTTGAAACGGGCATGGCTGATGCCTTGTGAGACCCCTTGAGAGTGCCTAGGAACCCTACAGTGGTATCAGAGCCAAGCTAGAGCCTCAGGCGAAACCTAGACGACGTTTGAAATCCGAATGAACCCGAAACCCCAATACAATATGCTCTCTGTACATTTTTTAATTTCGAGGATTTTTCCACATTAAAAATATACAGAAAAATCAGCAGGTGATTTTAAGAGTTACTGTAAAATTCGTGTTCCTAACTCCATCAAACGGCCGTGTTTCCGCGGCACGAGCATGCCTCGTGCGGCGGTTCCGCGGCCGTACGGCCTCATTGTTCAGTGAATTTTACACAGTAACTCCTAATTGATAGTGCTGGTTTTCCTGGGAATTTTTAAAATTTTATTCAAGAGTTGAATATTCTGAGTTGTTTTGGGGATTCGTTTATTCGATCGGAGTATCAAATTTTGTCTGTGTGGCTTTCCGGATAAATTTTAGAATATGTTAAAAAGTTTGACCGGATATAAATACCCAATTTTTCCCCTGTCGGGAAATTTCCAAGTGTTGGATCTTTCCGTAGTTTAATGACGTTCAAAGTAGTGCAAGTAACTCGATGGACCCTCTAGAAGACAACAAACCTTAACTCGATTATGTGACTGTCTTGAACTGCCCTTTGAACCTTCGGGTTTGGGGCAGTACGGCGTGCCACATGTGAGGCGTTGGCTTGACCCTTCTACGGCTGGACCGTTGGTACTGAGGCACGAACTGAATGTTGTTAGACTTATTTCATGTGTTGAGCTGTATCGGGAAAACTTGGGTGTTCGATTGTTCGATCGAAAAGTTTAGCATTTTCTATTTATCTGGAATGTGATACAATAATTGGAATTCACAACAAGTTATGAGATAACTGAATGAATGTTATAAACATAGCACTTTAGTCTCACTTGATCGGTTGCCACGGAATTTTGATGTCATCAAAAGTCCGTCGCAATCACGTAGCGTACGCGGATACTTGCCGGGTAAACTTAATAGACAGCCTCGCTCCATAGCCCCGACCAAGTGACTGTAGGAGAACTCCGTCGCCGAAAGCATCCGTCCGGGAGCTCGCGGTAGCGGTGTTCCGCCTTGGTGCACTTCGTCGACGGTATCGGGGGTGCGGCCGCCTACTGAAGTTTGCGACGAGTATTCGATCAGGATGTTGGGAATCTTGTTGAATTGCCCGACTTGGTATTGAAAAGAGTTTTCGATTTTGAGACTAAAATGCGGGGTTTATAATTGTTAGGCATGTGATGTCTAAAGAATTCATTTGGTCAGGCATGCGATGTCTGAGGTGGTTGCGAATTCCAACTGTTGTAGTTTTACACTTTCTTTTCTGTGACCGTAAGTGTAATATGTGATATCGTCGGTTTCGTTGCTATATGTCAACGACAATTGGGATGGACATATTTACTTACGTTGATGACATGTGATGTTATGTGTTGCTGGATATGTTATATTGGATTGTCGTGTTTGAATAGCCGGGGTTTTTTATGTGAGATGAGTGTTTTTCATTTTCATTCATGTAAAAACTTATATGTTATATTCTTTTATTATGGCACTTCCAGGTTGCGGAAGATGTCACCTTTTGTATATTATTTACTTTTCCGCACTAGGATAGACCCAAGGAGGGGGGCACAAGTAACCGGGTTCTGGAGTCTAGTGGGAGACCAACTCGAGGAGTTGAGTCCGGGTCTCCTAACTCTAGAATTGGTAGGGTTGCTTGCCGCTCTCGTAGGGGTCTAGGGGTGTGGGTTTGGCTATTCATCACGACCGTGGAATCCGTGTTTTATACTGGCTCGTATTGAAAACACGGACGTCCTAGTATATCCAATATTTCATATGATTCTTCTGCTGCGATATCTGTGATGTGATCATGTGATGTTCTGTGATAGATACAGTATATAGTATATATGATATATTATATAGGCGTTACTTATGTTTTACACCCGCGCTAGCCCTGCCCCGCTCTGCCGTTAGTTACCTAACCTAACGGTGCATGAGGGGACATCGAGGCGAATGCGGATGGCATAAGTGTACGTCGTATTTATCTGTGATGTTTAGGTACTTAAATGATGGGACTTCATTAATGTGATTAATCAAATAAAAGAAACCTAAGATGTTGTAGAATCGAATTTCAAAATAAAACAGGTAGCTACAGTTCTTGCTTTGCACAGCGGTATATGTGATATATCCTGCACCTTATTCGATGAGGAAAGGACCGAGATCCCTTCACCGGGAGTGACTCCTTTAGCAATAACTGGCAGATGCTACACACTCGGTTTGTCTTTTGATTGCTTTTAAGTGTTTTTGCTTTGCACAGTGATATATATGATATATCCCGCACCTCATTCGACGAGGAAAGGACCGACGATCCCTTCACCGGGAGTGACTCCTTTAGCAAAACTAGAAAAGCCTCAAAAACACTCCATTTCAAAATTCATTCGATCCTACAACGATATCAAGTTCATTACGCAATAGGTTTTCAGAAAAACCTGTCGTAGCCCTCCGTCATTTCAGATAAGTACTAGTTAGTATTCGTGCTACGGTAGTTTGGCATTCGTCAAGGCGTAGTGTGCGGTAGCTAACTAGTATTTATCTGCTTATGCATATGATGCAGATTGGATTAGGGTATTCGTACGGCGTTGTTTGGCATTCGTCAAGGGTCGTGCGGGTGGGTTTAATTCGATCAAGAAATGTACGGGTTGAACTTGACTAAGTGGACTATGGGTTGTTTGGCATTCGTCAAGGTCATAGAACACTAGGGGCAAAATATTATCGGGAATTTCAAGTGTTGAAATTTGCAATGAGATTACATACCTTCTATGAGATAGTTGGATCCCGATACCCGCTGCGAGTAAGAGTTACTCCTGGGAGAGTTTTATACATTACAATTAGCCGATCAAGTAGGTGTCTAGAAAGGTGTTAACGAGGTTACGCCTCTGGGAAAACGAGGTTTACATTAATTAGGTTCGTGCGAAAGCACGGGGGACCTCCCTCAAAGTACCGACACTGGCCTGGCTGAAAGATTGGCGAACTTGTAGTGTGTAATTAATCCCGGCTAGTCTTTCCTTTTAGGGTTTGAAGGAAGATTTGATAAAAAGCAGTGGGAGCCATCCTGATTAGATAAAATAATAACCAATCTATTCTTGCAAGAGCGCACGCTGAGTGTTTTCTTCTCTCTCTCTCCTGGTAGCGACCATGTCACGCCTTAATCAAGATAATAATACGGAATTTGACCGAACCCGCTTGTTTTACTGAGCTGGGGAATGTTGGTCCGGCTCCAACTTATAATTGTTATAAGACAGAGCAGGAAATTGGGGATTACCAAAATTACCGTGCCGCCCAAACGAAGAGAGTGCATGCTGATGCATCATCTTCGGGTATGTTCATTATATGAAACTGTTTCTCAGTATCCTCCGCATCCTTGGTATATGATACCGGATCAGGATCCCAGATATGTAATCTGTTACATAGGGCTACAAAAGGGTAGAAAAACTGAGAACGGGTGATAAGTTTCATGAGGCAGAAAACGGGGCAAGTGTTGCAGCCAAGTCTGTTGGTCACTGTCACCCTGTATTGTAATACATTGATTCTGAACGAATGTTGTTAGATACCGAACCTGATATACAAAATCATATCACTCTCTTTATTAGTAAAGAAATGATAAAATTTTGTATTGTTGGATAATGTTTTGAACATTTCCTATATCAAAAGTTGATCGGTTCAGGCACGTTATCTAAAAGCGTTGATGTTCTAAATCAAACTACAGTTCTTAGTATATAGAACACACACAAGAGGAAGAGTTCAGAAATGAACGAATCCTTCTTGAGGTATTGTAGACTAGGTCAGATCAATCCGACCCGACTGGCTGAAGTTACATATAGATGAATGTTTAAATTAGTTTGAATTTACATCTTGTGAAACTCGCCAGTCATGTCACAAAGATAAGATGACCATATCTCTGTTTATTGGAAACAGAGAAAGAGTTACTGAACTCTTGGGATGATACATGTTGATGTATGTAAGTCCCCTGTCTACACATACCAAGACCGGTTCTTTGTACTTCATTATATTCTCTGATAATCTCTCAAGATTCAGACATATGTTCCTGTTGAAACACAAGTCCGAACCTTTTAAGATATTCACAGAATATAAGTTAGAAGTAGAGAACCAAAATAAGGGCATAAGTATTATGTCCTATGATGAGATCAGGGAGGAGAATACTTGAGCACGGAATTCTTGGACTTTTCTAAAGAAGAATGAGATTCTCTCTCAGCATTACTCCTCCGTATACACCATAGCACGATGGTATATCGGGGCGGAGCAGATACACCCTATTTGATATGGTGTGCTCTATGATGAGTGCTACTGAGTCACCTTTTTCCTTTTTGGGGGTTATGCACTTGAGAAGTTGCATAACTATTGAATAGGGTTCAAATCAAATCAGGAGCCCACCACTTCATATATGATATGGAAATGAAAGAGCCCATATCTTAAGTTAGTTAAGATTTGGGGTTGTCCGGCCTATGTCTAAAAGCAAAATCCGGACAAGCTCGAGGCAAGGTCAGTTATGTAGAACTGGAAATGTTCCAGCTATACAAACTACTGCAGATGATTTGATAGAACCAAAGGATTCAGTAGATTCCAACGAACCTCAGCCTCTCCGCCGATCTAGTAGGGTTCCTCACCCACCTGAGAGATACTTCGGTTGCTCTATGACAGTGGGAGCGAGGATTGCATCATGAGATGATGACCCAACTAGTTTCGAGCTGGCCATCAAGAGTAGGACTCTGTAAGAATGGCTGGATACTTAGCGATCTGAGATGGAATCCTTATACACCAACAAAGTATGGACTTTGGTTACTATATCTGAAGGGTTAAATCCCCATCAGGAGCAAGTATATCTTGAGAAGATTACTTGGTGTACATGGAAAAGTTGAGACTTTCAAAGCTAGACTTGTTAAAGGTTTTCATCATCAACCAGGCGTGGATAGTGGTGAAACCTCTTCAAGTAGCTACGCTTAAGTCCATCCAGATCCTACTTGCCACGGCTACATACCATGACTATGATATCTGGTGGTTGGGTGTCACGACTGCTTTTCTAAATGATGTTTTAGAAGAGTGCGTCTATAAGTACACAGCCAGAGGGCTTCGTAGACAGTGGGAGCAGCGGAAACGTGTGCAAGATGTTTTATCTGATAAAGCAGGCATCGCGGAGTTGGAACGTCTGTTTTGATGTGTTAGTCAAAGAGTTTGACATCATCAAAATGGTAGATGAACCTTGTATATACAAAAAGGTAGTAGGGAGTATGGTGGTGATCCTCGTAGAGTACGTGGATGACATACTGATGATAGGGAAGGAGTTTCCTATGCTACGCTCGGTCAATCTCCGCTTATCACAATGATTCTCCATAAAGGATCAAAGTGATACCTCCTATATCCTGGTTTTTGGATCTATGAGATAGATCTAATTGGATGTTAGGATACTCACTAGTAGTAGTGAGATGGTATCAATCGATCCTGAGGAGAATTACTTGAAGTGTTCCAGAGTGATAAAGACGACTGAATGTCAGTCGCAGGCATTGTCTTTACCCTCAGTAAAGAGACGGTATGTTGGAAGAGTTCCAAGCTAGATACCGTGACATACTAGACGATAAAGGCTGGATACATCGCTGCTTAAGATGCTACCAAAGAGGCTGTTTGGACGTATAATGGTTCATGAGATGAACTATGTTCCTACCATTGTGAGACAATGGATTGGTGGCTTATGCCAAGGAACGCCGGTCCCATCAGTGATCCAGACTTATTCTAAGGCAGTATCACCTGATCATGGAGATGGTTGATCACCAAGTTGATCGAGGCAAGGAGAGCATACTTAGAGGATAACGCAGCGGATCCACTCACGAAGGCCTATTCCCAGAGAGAGACTTTTATGGGATGGTTGAGTATGAGATACTACAACCACTGCTACAGATGGCCCTAGTGCAAGTGGGAGATTGTTAGTTATATGTATGCCCTAGAAGCCATTACTGTACATAGGATGTATATTGTAGTGGATGCTGGGACATATATAGGGAGGACTTTCTTGCTCGACATGATAGTATGCTATCTGGTTACTCTTTACCTTAACGTGTACACTGATTGTCTCTCTGTTACATGATGGTAAAGCCCTTAGGATGTGTACTTGACTACCTGGACTATGATGCAGATCATACTAGTGGGGACATGGTAGTCCATAAGTACATCCTTCAAAGTCCCTAGTCGTGGGTATATCGAGACGGGGCATCGATATACCAGAGTAGACTAGCGTGTACCTTCTCGACCCATACAGATGGGCGATGGATGATCCCATATCCATTGGTGTTTGACATCACAGATGATATACGAGTGCTCAGTAGAGACTCGGTACACTGGACGGACTCGCCGAGAACTCCCAGATGGTATTATACCTCACGTCAGATGGCAGTTCTCTGGTGACACTGGTACAGAGTAGTCTGTTGACCCGAGATCGTCATAGAGTCTTGTGTGGTTCCCACTGTGCTTTGATTTCCATCTTACCACGTCCAAGAGGGCGTGCAAAACGGTGGTTTTTGGGTACAGTCCCGAGTCACATGGAGGCAATGAGCGATAGGAGGGGATTCGTCTCTCCCAGTATAGGGGGTTGATATTGCGCTGTGTTCGATTGGCTATAACCGGAAATCCCTGGCCAGGGTTGCTGAGATTTACTGGTAAGTGTTACCAGTAGTTTCTCGAACTGTTATAGACCTCATATCGACACGACTTATCAAGCTATTGGGGTCTGACGTTTACCACCCCTAGGCGAGATATGCGACATATCAGACGATCAGACCGGACTGTACGGTAGTGTTACTGGTTGGATTCACTGGAGTGTGAGCGGGCTTGCTCGTCGATCTTCTGATCGCTCAATACCCGGGTGGCCGTTACGTTTAGCAGACCGCTTGCGGCTTGTGGGTGTTTGATATGATCATCACCTGCTGCCGGCGTATTGACGAGTCTTTAGAGTCCTACACAGAGGTTTCCTGGCTCAAGCGAAACGAAATAGGAGCGCATATGAGATATGTGCGGGACCGAGAATAATGCGTGTATGTGATACCGTATTCTATTCTCGCGATGAATGTATCGATTGGTTGTATGCGATATGAACTAGTTATCGAATCAAGGGTTGATTCGATAAGCCGATACATAGGATACTAGTCGGTTATATGCGATATGACCGGATCATTGAATCAAGTGTTGATTTAATGATTTAATGCATATTTATATATTTGATATATTACTTTGCATCAACTAGTATCGGTTTACTTAAGATGGATTTTCTCACTCGGATGTGCACATTGTATATGTGATATACTTTTTGTACACTAGATTGTATCATGTTTGATGATACATGTTTACTTGTGATTGTGTGAAGATTGAACCATGGTTATATGAATGGCTAGGGTTATGATTATTTATTCATTCATTTATTTACATATTCATTTTGGAAATTATTTAAGGATGGTGGCTTATTTTGTTTTATGTTGAAGCTTCTTGAAGCTTTGATCAAGTCAACCATTCTTATCTCATCCTTAACCCTAACCATTCCAACTAACCTTGGTTTAATCTCTACACTTGACCATGGTTTAAATTATGATAAGTTTTCATTTTCTTTTCTTTTTTAATTAACTTATCATAACTTTATCTTCTTCTTCTTCTTCATCTTCAAAGAAGAAAGCTTTCTTCATCAATGGTGGATTGATGAAATGAGTGAGAAATCCAATTCTAAAGTCTACCCACTTCCTATTTCTTCATCCTCTACCTCTTGCCAAGTAGTAGAGTGTGTTTCCTTCACAAGTTTTCAAGGCTCGGTGAAGGTGGAGCTTGATCTAGTGATGCTTCGACGTAGATCATTTTCGGCACGTCGTCGATGACCTAGCCCGTCCATTCTCCGATGAAGCCGATGCTAGAGCCCGGGATCCGTCTTGGACAGCGAGGAGACTTCATTGCGGAGCCGTGGAGGTAGAGCACCGGATCTACAAAGGTTATATATCCGTATTCTCATAGTTAAGTGTTAAATAGTTAACTTTTTCGCCTAGACATCTAGCCGACGATCCGTACATTAGGGTTTCTCGGCACCGAATTTTTGAAACGGGCATGGTTGATGCCTTGTGAGACCCCTTGAGAGTGCCTAGGAACCCTACAGGAGGTGTGGAGGTAAATATACAGGTGATGGTGATGCATCGAAACGAGAATGTAAATGATCAGCAATCAGTGGAGTGTTGGCATTCTCGTACCTTATTAAAAGAAATGGGGGTATTTCAACTTCTAAGGGAGGAGGTTGACTCACCACAATACCCCTAAGATGTTCCTGTGGGTCCTCTAGTGACCTGGCATCATCCATAAATTGTGTATGATATTCACTTATGAGGGAACTTATCTCCTCGATGTCCGCCATAGTACTACTGAAAACTTGCCGCCTATCTTGTAAGACTTTTAAAATAGCGTTCTCTTGCTCGAAGGCTAGAGAGGCTGATATGATAATGGGAAAAGTCTCATTCTCACCTATGTAGGCATATTTAAGGTGAGGCGGTAAGGACATTAGTTCGAGTTTCGGAGGCGAAAGAATCATCGCGGAATCTACCTCAAACTTAAAGGACTCCAGCACAGGTTCGAAATCACTGCAAACAACCGATTCGGATGGCTCGACTGACTCATCCAAAAATTCAAATGACTCATATTCGGGCTGTGAGTCGTCATCATCCAAAAAGGTGAAACATTCATAATCAACATCGGTTGTGTCAACGGTAGTAGGCTCAAGGAGGGACGCACTAGTGGCGTCGAAACTGTTTTCATCAAATAGAAATCTTTCAAGCTCGCAGTCCTTCTGCATGATTTCGTGAATAGAGCAAACTTCTCGTGTACTGGTTTTATGCACGGGGGGCAGACTTCCCATCTTATAAATATTGAACTCACTAGACCTCTTTCCGAAGGATAGAGTCATGGAGCCATTGCGACAATTTATTACGGCATTGGAAGTGGCCAAAAATGGTCGACCAAGAATCACCGGAATTTGGTTTCTTGGGTTAGCAACAGGTTGTGTATCCATAACGATAAAATCAACGGGGAATATGAATTCCCCGACTTTGATCAACACATCCTCTAGTTGACCCCTTGGATAGGTGATTGATCGATCAGCCATTTGGAGAGTGCAACGAGTGGGTTTCAACTCTCCAACCCCTAATTGTTCGTACACGGAGTAAGGAATCAGGTTAACACTAGACCCAAGATCTAAAAGTGCTCGATTAATTTTCTTATCCCCAATTGTGATTGAAATAGTAGGACAGCCGGGGTCCTTTCGTTTTTGGGGTAAGGTTTGATGGTGGTTAATAGCATTGCTCACTGCACTAGCCACTAGCACTTTCTTGGGTACTTAAGATGCCTTTCTCTTCGAGGTGCACAAGCCCTTTAAGATTTTCGCGTATGAAGGGACTTGTTGTATAGCATCCAAGAGAGGTATATTTATGCTAACCTGCTTAAATATCTCCACAATCTTCTCCACTTATGTATTTGGTTTATTAGGACTCAACCTGTTTGGGAATGGAGCGTTCTGAAAATTTGTTGAGTCAAAAGTCTGTGGAGTAGAATGTGGAGTAGGAACGGATCCCAGTGTGGATGTGTTCGTGTTGTGAGAAATGGGTCCGTTCGAGTCAGAAGAAGTAGAGCCGTGTGAAGGGTGGAGAATAGGCTCTAAAGAAAAAGGTGAAGAAGAAAGTGAAGAAAATGAAGAAGGGGAAGAAGAACCACCGGCGGGAAAGTCATCACTAGTTCCCACATTATTTTGCAACTCTCTTCCGGATCTCAACGTGGTCACCGCATTTATATTGTGATTGTGATATGCGTTTTGTGCGTGACCGGGATTGGGCAATGGTTGAGATGGAAGCTTTCCCTTTTCTCTCTCGCTCAACGCAGCAGTTAATTGTGCAATTTGTGCCTCAATAGATTTGATACTTTGATCGTGTGAGGCATTATTATTCATTAAAGATTGAACATAACTTTCAAATCTTGCTGCGGATTCTGTAGTTTGCTTAAGAAATGCATCTAGACTTTTTTTGAGCGAGGTAACCTTATCATCATTTGGTTGAACCAAATTGTTCATTTGATTTGTATAAGGTTGTTGTTGGAAAGGTTGCTGGTTTTGAGTTTGTAAGGGTGCTTGTTGTTGTTGTGGAGGAGCTCTTTGAAAATTGTTATTCCCTTGGAACTGTTGATTTGGGTGACTCCACCACCCCTGGTTGTATGCCGAAGAGTACGGATCGTTTCTTTGTCGTTGCTGAAATGCAGCATTGACTTGATCCTGTCCTTGAATAGGTGCATTATAAGGACACTCTTCGGTTAAATGCGATGTGTTTGAATAACAAGCACAAACAGTTCGTGTGGGTAGAGTAGGGGCAGGAGAAGTCGATGAGATTTTTGTCTCAATGGCTTCTAGCTTTTTCATAAGTGAGGCCATCTCGGCCTTCATAGCTATCGACATATCTATTTAATGTATGCCTGCCCTAGATTGACCAACTGAAGAAGATGATGTGGTCTTGGTACTCTCCCATTGAATTGTTTGCTCACTTAGGTCCTCAAGAAACTGCCAAGCTTCGTCGCTAGATTTAGAGAGAAAATGACCTTGACATATTGTTTCTAGCAACTGCTTCGTTGCTGCGTTCAATCCCTCGTATAATGTTTGGCAAAGTTGCCAATTTTCTATCCCATGATGAGGGCATTGAACAAGTAGGTCTTTAAATCTCTCGAAGCTCTTCCAAAATGGTTCGGAAGGAAGCTGTGAAAATTGTATAATTTCGTTTCGGACTCTAGCAGTTTTGTGATGAGGATAGAACTTTTTCAGAAAAGCTCTTACAAACTCGTCCCAATTTCTAATAGAATGTGATGCGGTGCTGTATAGCCACTTCTCGGCTAGGTCATATAAGGTAAAAGGAATGACCCTTAGCCTTATTGCGTCATCACTTAATTGGGTTGTCTTCATCATGGCGCAAACATTTTGGAATTTATTAATGAAAATATATGCATCTTCGGATTCCAAACCATGAAACTTAGGCAGCATATTGATGAAGTGTGGTTTTATTTCAAAATTATCCCCATTCGCCGGTGGGGGTGAAAGACATGTAGGTAAAGAAGTGCGGACGGGGTAGAAGAGATCCTGGAGCGCGACTCGTGCGGGCGCTACAACAGGCGGAAGATTCGGGTTATTCGCACCTGCCGGAGGTGGAATCATTCCCGTCGGTAAGGTATCGTTGGGGTTAAATCCCGACATACCTTCGAAAGAAGAATTTGAAGGTGGAGGTAAGGAGATGGACGGAATGTCGACGAAGGGTTCGTCGAAGGGTTCGTCGGTCGGTACCAACGAAACACGGACTAATCGGGCGTTAATATCCCTAGTCCAAGATGACATACACTAAAGGGTAGTGCAGTCAGAAAAAAAATAGAAAAACAGAATGTGGAGGTAAGATAACGTCAATGAAGGAGAAATGATGGAAGTGATGTGCAAGTTTTCTTAGCGGCAAGTTGCAAGTTTTGAAAAGATTTTTCTTTATATTTTTTTTTATTGGAGAGTTTTGCAAGACGGTTTTAGAAAATGGGACTCGTGACACAAATGTATCAACCACACATGCACAATCAGGCCTAGATCTAGGGTTGCCTAGGTCTGCTAGACAGCTCCTAACTAGGGCTAGAAATAGGACCTCAAACCGCCTCTTCACGGACAAATACGGCCAGGTAAGTGGGAAGGAACCACCACTACAGTGGGCCTAATTAATAACCACTAGCCTAGACACCGCAAAGTCGGTTAGGATAAACGGCCGATGCCTATACTAGTTCTTTTCCTATTGAGCTCGATGTCCTTAGGTCTGAGTCTAATCTTTTTTTAATTAATTGTGGTCGATGCAAAAATGCTTTAGGTGTTTTCTGGGGTCCTGGGAAGGGTGATGAAATCCCCACCCAATCTGAGATTGGTCAATTAGCCCCTTAGAGTCCGGTTAAATTATGCAAAACAAATAAAATTTCACTTGCATTCAATTTTAGCGCGGCGCAAAGAAACCTGCAGAAAATCTGTTATCGAGAAGGGGGAGAAAGACTCTTTACGCAAAGAATTCCTGCAGAAAATTTTTTACAGAAAGATATATGGAGGTTGACAGAGGGGAGAAGGAGAAATCAAACCAGCAAAATTTGGTGCGCTGACGTGGCAAGAGGAGCGCGGATCCGCGGTCTGGGGCCCTCTTTTGCGGCGGAAGTGCGGCGGGGAAGTGGGGTCAGGCTCTGGAAAAAATTCTGCTGTTCTGTGCTTGTAATTCTTCTCTGTTCTTATGTACCAAATTTTGATTTGCCCTCTATAAAATTCCAGATCCTCAATTCTTCGCTGTTCCTGCAAGATTCAAAAGATACACCCTTCAAACAGATCAAGTTTGATAATTTTTTTATTTTTTATATTTTCAGATTTTTATAATTTTTAAAATTTATATCAACCCGAAAATTCACAAAAAGAAAGATTACGCCGTCCCCGGCAACGGCGCCATTTGGTTATATGAGATTTTACGATCAAAAATTTAGTTTACCGCAATCAAGAACGGCGTCGCTTTGCAGCTAGCCGGTGAGTACGGGTCGATCCACAGAGACGGGTAAATTCCTTTTATGTGTTTTAACGAGTTGATTCAAGTTGTCGTTTTGGTTGGTTTATAAAAATCTAGAAAAACTGGATCTAATTAATCTAATTAAAAGTCTTGCTATGGTTAGGTTTAGGGGAAGTTTTGGTGATTAACGATTTTCATCACCGCTTTCAATGCTTACTTTTTAGATCTATTAGATGTTAAGTTAATTATCAATAAAGTGGATACGAATCTTTTGGGAAGATGTTTCTTCCTCTAGATTCGTATCCTTCCTTTGTTGATAATCACCCTAACCCCCACGGAAAACGCGCGCAACCGGCCCTTTATACTACGGTTCATCGTTACCTCGATGGGTAGGATGCCGCAGGGAGCGGTTGTGCTCGTATGCGTAGAGTTCTAATTCATTAGGTTAAAGTGGCATTGAAAGGGGTGAGAGATCTCATCTCTCAATCCTTTCCCTAAGGCTAACCCTAACAAGCGAGGAGACTACTCGCTCATTAGGGGATGAGAAAACATTATAATTAAAAGAACAGAAATAAAATACTTACTAGGTTGACGGCTCCCTCCAAACAAGAAGAACAGATCTGAATTTTTATCTCAGAAATTCTGAATTTTATTGATTGAAAAGAGGCATACATTTTTCAGATCTAAGATTACAATTTATAGGAAAATAGGAAACCTAGGGTTACAGACTCTCGCATATGCGCAATTACAGATTTGCCCACGAAAAATCCCAACACCCACAACGACGCACCGACGCACCAAAATTCCACCGACATGCTCTCTGTACGGCTGCGGAACCGCGGCACCAGGCTAGGTTTGGCCGCGGTTCCGCGGCCAAACTGTGGACTTGGGCTGTCAAAGTTTGGGGTTATTTTCCTGGCTTCTTGGGCTTTGTCTTTTTATATTTCTTTCCTCTGTTGGACTTCTGAGTCTTCTCCAGATTTTCAGTGAAGATTTGTATTGGTCTTTTAACCGTTTCACCTTGACTTGCTTGTCTTGCACCTATATGAACTGGGCTTGACTGAGATCCGTCTAATTGTTGGTCAAAAGTCCATTTTTCTGTTGTTTTGTGTCTTTTCCACTGTATTTGCTCCAGAAACCTGTATCCTGTAATATGCATCAAACGTGCGTCAAGAGTACCTGTTTATTTATAAAAAGGATAAGAATAGGGGAATGATAAATGCAATATTATGGTCTGAACACCCGTCCGGTGGGACATCTTTCTCTTTCTACTCCTCACTTCATGTGTCATGATCATGAACAAAATCGCGGTTCGCTATGGTTGTTCTTGGGTTCGAGGTACTAAAACTTAGTGTCTTGCTCCTATGCAAAAAAATCAATGGCTTCTCATTGCACGGCTTGCAACAACAATTCCTTCTCCACCCCAGCTAGAGGAGTGACATATAGGCTTAACGTAGCCTCCATTTCTTAATGCCGGTGGGGCAGGCCACACAAGCCGCTACCGGACTCTTCTTCGGAACCATGCTCCCGCCTGTGAGCTTCGGTGTCTCAACGCTACAAGAAGAAGCTCCTAGAAGGTATATTTTTGATTGGCTGGCAACCGTCACGGCTCCTATCAACAAGCCGTCCAAATCTGACGTCTCAGTCTTCAACAGGCTGAACAAGAACTTGAGCGGGCCCGCAAAGAAGCCCGTGATACCAGAGGGAGCTATCCCAAAATGGCTAACTCTCCCTACTCCTGCTATGGGTGAGGCCGATAAAAGTGCTTCTCCTCCAAGACGGTCGGTTTTCGAAAGATTGGCTAATTTCACTCCAACTCCAACAAGGTCGTCGGTCTTCAACAGGATGACGCTAACCGAAACTCCTCAGCAATGCAGGGGGCATGAGGAAAACACCTCCAAAACTGAGGCAATTCCCACTCCATGACATGCTCGACGTCTCCACTGGCGCCGAGTGAGAGAAGCTAGGGGCTACTCTCCCTCTGGCTCACTCCACCTAATCCTATGGTGGAGGTCAATGTTGATGTTCCAACTGGGAACAGGTTTGACCCGCTCAGGAGAGTACGTAAGAACTCCCCGACAGAGGTACTGAAGAAATCACCTCCACCGACAGAGGCCCCAATACAGAAATAGTCGGAGCAGCCTCATCAATGGCTCTCCTCACAGATCCATAGAGTCTGGCGAAAAGTCCAAGATTTTGTGCTTGACGACAATTACTCTTGTCAACCCGAGAAATCTAAGGGCCGACAAGGAAAAGACCGCTCCTACGCCATACAACGGGGGGCCTTTCCTAAACAGGCGCTTGTCACAATGACTCCTTCATCTCCGACCTCCTATAAAAGAATGAGGCCGGAGAAAATTCCACCGCCAGCGGCAAAATCCAATGGCGAAAGATCTAAACGCCCCGAGTCCGGGGGCATAACAATACATACAGTTTACATGGCTTCAGGAAAAGAAGAAAGCCGTGCCTCGGTGTGTCACCGACCGCAAACTCGGTCATTGACGAAGGCTCAGAAGCAGCAGAAAAAGCTCCAAGAAATGCTGACCAAAATGACATCGCTCACCGGAAAAAAAGAAGGTCTGGACAAAGAAGTCGAGCATCATCAAGTGCAAGTGACCGACACAGAGTTCCTAGAGTGCTGGAAAGAAAAGATAAAGAAGCTGTAGAGCAAACTGTTAATATCAAGCATATGTCTCTTCTATTCCAAGACATGGTAGGAAGGATGATACAACCGGAACCTCCAGCCTAAAATCCGCCAATAGTTATTAAAGACGACATAGGGGAAACATCAAACTCTCTTTCAGCCTTATCAGCGGCCAAGGAAGAAACCATCTCCAAGACGGTCCTGGATGACTACATCGCTCAGCAAATAAGAGCTCACCAGGCCAGTGAAGCCGCTAGCCAACTTTTCAGAACCGGGCGACCATATCCGGCCTGGTATGATCAAATCAAGTACCCGCCGAGATATACAATCCCCAAGTTCCATGTCTACAAAAGAACGGGCAATCCTTACCAGCATCTCGCATAATTCAGAACACTATACTGTAATACTGGAGGTGACGACAAACTATGGCTTCGCCAATTTGTCGGAAGCTTGTCAGAGACAGCCTTTGAATGGTACTCGGAGCTCCCAAATGACTCCGTGGATACCTTCACAGAAATGGCGTTTGCCAATGCAAGCGAACGCACTCCGATCACGGCATTAATCAATACCAGGGTAAAGCCGGGAGAAACTTGGGTCCAATACTGTAATACCCAGTCTTTTTCTACGCCAACACCGGTATTCAAATAAAATGTTTTACCGATTTTAAATTTTGTATTATGTTCTAATTATTTTGTTTCCTAAGAACCTAACCCTAAGCCTAAGTCCATATTTAATCCCACTCTTTTTCTTCTAAATTTTCTTGAGCCCATGGCCCAACACACAACCCAAAACCCACCACTTCAACCAACAAATGCTTTCCCTATTTCAAAATTCAAAAAAAATATCCTCATTAATTTCAAATAAATTCTTTTAAAACCCAATAACTATTTACATTAATCCCTCAATTACTCCCCATTATTTTTTCTTTAAAATTTTTATTTCTATTATTAATTCCCCCCCATTCACTCTCTCACTCCTCTTTATATTTTTATTTCTATTATTAATTCCCCCCCACGTTTTCTCTCTCTCTCACCTTTCGATCGCTCTCTCTCTCTCCTCTCTCTTTCCCCCTCCGCACGTTTCCCTCTCCTTCTTCCCCGAGCTTGAGCCCCTCCCTTCACCATCGCCCGCCCCGTGCTTGCCTCTCGCCACCCTGACTCCCTCGACCCCTCGTCGTCACCACCCCCTTCTCCTCTCTTCCTCCGCATCTTCCTCACCTCACCACTCCTCCATACCCGACAGCAAACCCAACACCCCGGTGACCCAAGAAATCCCACTGCCTTGCCGTCGTCGACCCCTACCGTCATCCTCGTCCCCTCGCCCATCTCCTCCTCGAACTCACTTCTCTCCACTCTTCCCTTCATCACCACCATCACCCTCAACCCGAAACCAAACCAGAGCCCCAGCTTCGCCTGCACACCCCTTGCGCCCGAGCTCCCCTCACCATCGACAACACCTCCGACCGCCTCCACATCATCGCCGCCTTGACCACCACCTCACGCCGTCGTCACCTCAACCTCGACTTCACCCGAGAACCTGCTGCAACACATCCTGTGTTCCCTGCACATCCCATCGCCTACGCCTCATTGCTGCCGGAGCTCGCCTCGCCGTCGACCTCGTCGACACCGTCTCCATCGTTCACCGACCCAAGCTATCAGCCGAGTCCAAGACCCAAAGCCGCACCAAGCTCGAGCCGAGGCCAAACTTTTTGCGTTGCCGTGTCATGCCTAGTCCGTGCATGCAACGTGTCGTACCGTTCATCATCGCTCGCTGCTGTCGTGTTGCCGATCGTCGTCGTCAGGCGAGTTTTGCAACTTGCTTATCATGCTACGAATAGTATTGTGATTAGTTATTAATATAATTAAATCGTGAATTCTAACTCAATAACGAACATTTTTCTAATGGTGCTGATGAAGCCCAACCGGAACTTATGACCAGGCTGATATTACATGAAAATTTAGAGATAACAACTAGTTTCGAGCAGTTAAGGAAAACTTGTGTTTTGTTTGATACCGAATGTTCACCTTAGGCGTTCGATACAAACCTTATGCGAAAACCCAAATCAAATGTGGCGGAATTTATGACTACTAGATTCCTGTAGTGATAATGGATAACGCGTAAAGAGTTGGGTCGAAAATACGTATCCTAATACCGTGAAATGTCATTCCCATTTAGATCCGTCGAATCTGAAACCTTCTGTACCTGAAATTCGTGAAAATCATAGTAAATTGGTTACACACCAGAATATTGTGTTCGAGGGCTCATATCAAAGCCGACTTGACAACCTAGAACTTCATATAGTTTATAATCTGTTTCTATTTTAAAAAGGTGATGGAAACTGTTCGGGAGTGCGGCTCTAGACTGCAGTCCAGAGCACACTTGATTAGAAATGCTTTTATATCTCTGTGTGAAAATGGTATTATGCGTAACCCTATACCGTAGTGAAGTTAAATCTGTTATCTAATCATTGAAAGTGTTTTCATTAATTTTTATCATCGTTTGTTATTTTAATCATATTTTAAACCATCAGTACATACTGCAATCCCAAGCAGGGACAAAACGTATATCCCGATATTAAATAATGCATAAATCTCAGTACACAGAGGATAATATCGATCCGTCCGGTGAGTTGGAAATCTAACTGATAAACCTAAATATTATCCAACTGTAGAGTCGCCTAATTTTGATCCCAATAGGATGAAAACTGTGTTACAAAATGGACTTTCATTTCAGGAACTGAATTTCCAGCAGAGAACACTTAAGAAGAAATGACCGTAATTTGTGAACCGAAACTCGATTGACACGAAACCAATTTTGGTACATAGATAATTAAATATACTTCCTATTCCTTGTATATCATTTTGCTTAATTATGCATGTGTGATTTTATATGAATTTTTCTAGTCCAACCAACACCGATTGCTCATATGTATTCAGTAGCGCATTTACTATATCCCCATCATGTGCATGATTGTCATACTCTTGTAAATAGTGTTCATTTGCAGCGATAACCTAGTGACCGTGTTATATTACCAAGTGATAAATGTTAGTGATTGGATTGTGGCAAGTACGTTAGTTTAGTAGCGTGAATGAATAAGTGAAGTGATACGTACTTGTACACAATCAGCGGAACCAAATAGTTATTGCATCGTTGACGCCTATGGGACAAATATAAGTGTAACTATAACTGGAATGGGACGATTATGGAAGCACTTATATTAGTGTCTTAGGTAAGACGTCGAACATTGTCCATTTATCTTGGATACCAGTCGATACATGCTTGATGGAGATCCAGTCTTCAGTTCTCACGTAGACTTGTCATGGAGCAACTAGTATTTGGGTTCATGGTCGGTGTTTGATGTAGACCGTGAGTGTGGGGTAGTTTGAGTGTGAGTTTGATCACCGGAATCTCAGGAGTCCCACTGTCGACATATATAGCGATTTCGGGAGTCGTATGGATGGTATTACTGATTATTAGAGAGCATGATTCGGACCCGTATTCCCTTGCCCCTGAGGCCTACTCTTGGGTTGGGGATACTCCTGCGGTGGTTGACGCTCACACTTAGACTGACGATAGGTTTAGTGACTTGGACATTGAGACTTAGAGACTGATAGGTTTAGCGACATGGACATTGCATTGATTACTGATTCGATATACCTGCTTTATTGTTTACCTGTACCGGTTACTTCATGCTCATGTCATCATTCCATGTTTACCGTTTCATGTTCAACATCATTGCACATGTTTACATATGTATTTATATATTAGTATTGTGTCGCTCTGACGACCTGAGTATGCATGCTCGGAGTGAGAAGTGGACTTAGCTCAGATCAGAACCTTTCTTATCTTGAGGATACTATAGACATCTAGATCAGCGATGTCGGTGCTATCTTTTCCTTGATCTTTACCTGGTTAGTTTTATATCTATTTTGGTAGAATTAGTGACTGCATTTCTCATTACATGTGCATTGATTACTGATTACCACGTAATGCTAGAAGCCGAAGTGTGACTACGGCAGGATATTTCCTTGACCGTAGGAGCATGGCTGGCCTTGTCACCCCTTATTTTCTGTATTTAGGAAGCGGGGCGTGACATGCTTTTGTTGGTATCAGAGCCAGGTTTGGTTTAGATTGAGAGTACAGTTTCCGACTAGGGCTTGATGATTTAAGCCACCTTTTCGGTTTAGATTATAAACTTGTTATCCTTGACTGGAAATCCCTATAGCTTGTCAAGCTACATTTTTGACTCCATCCGCTAGAGATTTGGGTGACTTAGTAGAGTTATGTGATTGTAACTATGAACTGCAGCATAGTTACAAGGTAGCACTCTGCTTGAGTGACTTGGAGTTCTACATATGATTATCACTCGATTGAGTTTCACCTCACCACATATTCTTGCTTCGTTTGTCGATTCTATATTTTATTCTGATTATTATACCTTGTACCTTATGCCGTCCTAAAATTTGTTGTTCAGGACCATGGCTTCCAACGACTCTTCTTCCATCTTCACTTCCCGGAGCCAGAATGCCGAGATTTTGGATGTACTGTAAGGCTTGACGGAAGCCCGGGAGCGAACGAGCGATCTCTTAGCTGAAAGACTACGAAGGCAGATGGCTCAAGCACCAGGAGGAGCCCTCAATTGTAGGGGAATCCCTATTAAACAAAAAGGTGGCGTGCAGATGAAGTGCTCGTTTGTTACTCAGCAATAGAAGCAGCGGAGAGCCCAACATTGTGGTTATTGCAAGAGGCCGGGATACTTTTAGAGGGACTGTCGCCAGGCCAAAGGGCAGTGCTTGATTTTTGGATCCGACGAACATCTTATCAATGGTTGCCCTAGAAGGATGGAGCTGCAAGGTGGAGATTCGTCAACGCCCTCCAAATCTGCTTAAGCTACTTAGTTGTTTTCGTACTTAAATTCCGAAGACGACACGGACCCAGCACAAGATTCAGTCTTTCCTTACGAGATTGCAGAGATTTAGATATCGACACAGACTTATCACCTTTTCTGCTTTCAATAAAGATATTGTAACTCTATTTTTAGTAGTTGTTTCCTTCCGTTTAAATCTTGTATCTGTTGAAGTTCTAGTTTGAATGCAATAAAGTTATGAATTGTGACTAACTACTTTTGTTTGACTCACTATATCTAGACCCTAAACTTAATTGACACCATGGTTCATTACCGCACCCCCCTGATCCTTCCCAATTAGGTTGTATCTTACCGCATACTCATGTCCGAAACTGTCAAACCCTATCTGCATTGTAAATTTATATCTTTTCCAGATTTTGAATCCGAATTTCATCCGTTTATCTTTGTGTCATTCTGGACAACCCAATTCCTATTTACGTTTCTTTCATTCGAGTGCTTACTCACGGCGTCGACCTTCGAAGTATATACCGCAATACTTACTCTAGCTAGTCTACCGTATATTACTAGCGTTATTTTCCTGCTAATATAATTATAACTAGTAGTGCTTACTATATTAAATTTATAGTTTTGTCTATTTGTAATTACTTAGATTCCCATTATGTGTTAGTAAGTATTTTAGTTTTACTCCCTGTGTTGAATGCCCTACTATTTTTTATCTTCTTAATAGTTCAAACTTACACCGTATATTCTATTTCTAGTAAATTGTCCCTATTTATTCTTTTCATACTAACGTCATTTATTATGAAGTTCCAACCTTCGTGCCTTTTGTCTTGAAAATTTTCCATTTATCTGCTTTAATTACATGATGACATTTTGAGTTATTTGCTATTCTATATTTATTTTAATATTTTATTGTTTATTATACTGTTATCATTCATATTCATTTCGTTTGATGGTGTTCTTTTGATTAACTTTCAAAATTTATATTATTAGCGGTTTGAGTTTTCTTTAAAATGAGTTTCATATGGATTTTCTATATACTATTTCCTTTTCTTTGTTCATAATTGTACCAACTATCTTTTGTTTTCGTATTTACATTTACTTACGTATTCTTTTGCTCCAATCGATTTAAATTTTCTATTTATTGTAATATAAATTATGGTTATCTTTTATTTACTTGTACATATATCATTATCTCGGTATTATCTTAGTTTCTTTTGTATTGTATTATCTCCGCATTATTGCAAATATAGTTTAGTCTTGGTCTTTACGTAAATTATTGATATCTCGTTTGTTTACTAGCCTTCAATGTGTTCATTTTATTTTCTTTATATTTTACCGTATGAGTATCCTCAAGCTATTTTATAATTGCCTGATTTGTAGTCTTACTAATGTAGTTTCGGAGCTTAAGGCTTATCAGCCAATTTTTTCGCCTTTGTTATTTGTTGTCGTACTTTCTTGTATTGTATATATAGTTTACTATTATGAATGGTTATGCCTTGTGCTTATTTATGACTATTCTTTTAGCTACGCTATTTCTTGTATATATATAAATCTTTGATTTCCATCTAGTTGCTTTTGCGTAAATCGCTATATAATAATATTTTATTTTTGTTGCTTTCGTATTGCGTTTTTAGCGTATCGTATTTTAAATTTCGTCAGCCTACTACTATACTCGACCGTAGAGAGAAGGTGCTGAAGAATAAAGTTATTCCGTTAGTCCGAGTGTCTTGGGGAGATCGTTCACCTGGGGAATCTACCTAGGAACGTGAGGAGGATATCCGTTCGCGGTTCCCATATCTCTTCGAGTAGCCATTTGTATCGCCGCTTTCTTTTTCGTTCTTTTAATTTTGAGGACGAAATTTTTGGAAGGATGGTATGATGTAATACCCAATCTTTTTCTACACAAATACCGGTATTTAAATAAAATATTTTACCCATTTTAAATTTTGTATTATGTTCTAATTATTTTGTTTCCTATGAACCTAACCCTAAGCCCAAGTCCATATTTAATCCCACTCTTTTCCTTCTAAATTTTCTTGAGCCCACAGCCCAACACACAACCCAAAACCCACCACTTCAACCAACAAATGCTTTCCCGATTTCAAAATTCAAAAAAAAAATATCCTCATTAATTTCAAATAAATTACTTTAAAACCCAATAATTATTTACATTAATCCCTCAATTACTCCCCTTTATTTTTACTTTAAAATTTTTATTTCTATTGTTAATCCCCCCCCGTTCACTCTCTCACACCTCTTTATATTTTTATTTCTATTATTAATTCCCCCCCCCCACGTTTTCTCTCTCTCTCATCACGCTCTATACAACCTCTCGATCGCTCTCTCTCTCTCTCTTCTCTCTTTCCCCCAGCATGTTTCCCTCTCCTTCTTCCCCGAACTTGAGCCCCTCCCTTCACCATCGCCCACCCCGTGCTCGCCTCTCGCCACCGCCGACTCCCTTGACCCTGCGTCGTCACCACCCCCTTCTCCTCTCTTCCTCCTCCTCTTTCCTCACCTCACCACCCCTCCATCCCCGACAGCAAACCCAACACCCCGACGACCCAAGAAAGCCTATTGCCTCACCGTCGTCGACCCCCACCGTCGCCCTCGTCCCCTCGCCCATCTCCTCCTCGACCTCACCTCTCTCCACTTTTCCCTTCATCACCACCATCACCCTCAACCCGAACCCAAACCAGAACCCCAGCCTCGCCTGCACACCCCTTGTGCCCGGGCTCCCCTCACCATCAACAGCACCTCCGACCACCTCCATGTCGTCGCCGCCTTGACCACCACCTCATGCCGTCGTCACCTCAACCTCGACTTCACCCGAGAACCCGCTGCAACCCATCCCGTGTTCCTTGCACATCCCATCGCCTGTGCCTCGTTGCCGCCGGGGCTCGCCTCGCCGTCGACCTTATCGACACCGTTTCCATCGTTCATCGACCATCGCCGACCCAAGCTACCAGCCGAGTCCAAGCCCCGAAGCCGCACCGAGCTCGAGCTGAGGCCAAAATTTTTGAGTTGTCGTGTCATGCCTAGTCCGTGCATACAACGTGCCATACCGTTCATCACTGTTCGCTGCCGTCGTGTTGCCGATCGTCGTCGTCAGGCAAGTTTCTGTAAGTCCATGTTGCCCACCCCGGTGCTTGCGGGTAGGCGGAAACGGTATAAAAATCGATTTTTTAGCACACTAGGCAACATGGACTAACAAAAGTCGGTATCTTTTCTAAACAAAACTAGCTACCAAGCTAAAGATAGTTAGCTACTCGGAAAAGAGGTTATACCTAGGGCTTTATGTCCTTCTATCCTTGCTCCTTGGAGTGAATGGAAGTGATCTCCTTGTCGTCTTCTCTCGTCAAAGAAGGATCCACCCGAGAGCCTCAACCTTTGGCTTCAACTTCAAACTAGAAGTAACTAAGATGCTAGAAGTGCTAATCCTAGAACCTTAGATGAGAGTAGAGATTGTTTTGGAGTGGTTTTTCTCAAGCTCAAGTGTTTCTCAACACATGAGAGGGGAGAGCTTGAGGAAAAGGAAGAAGAGGAGAGAGAGTGAGTATGATAGAATGAAATGGTTTTTACAACCATAACAAAATATATGTGATTTTCAAATAATAATATTAATCCAAAAATGAAAAGGTGATGGTTAGTTTGAATAGACCATTATCATATCACCATAAATGATTTTGCAAAGATCAAAGAGCATCTAAAAAGGTAATGATGATGGTCAAAGTTTCAAACCTAGTCAACTAGTCAACCTTGGTCAACAAGTCAACAAGCCCAACCATGATACAATTTCATTTAATTAATATTATTAATTGATAAATCACAATATCATTAGGGTTTGGAAAAAGACGACTGTCAACTGTGCATACACACCCGTTCCAAAACCCTAATGAAAAACCTCTTCCTCCGCCTCAATCAACTGTGCATACACACCCGCGTTCATGTTCCGAAGAACAAGAACACAAAGAGATAAAACCAATCCCAGATCATATACTAGGATCCGGCTTAAACCAAAGCCCTCTAGTATAAGCTGTCCGGACAACAAACGTGCACAAGTGCGCGGATGTGAACGAACCCTGTCGCAAAACCATGCGACTTCTACCCATTTTGCCTGAAGGCGAATAGCTCTCTGTGTAGGACTCTAAAGACTCGACACTACGTTGGCAGTGGGTTTAACCACAGACCGCAAGTGGCATTAGCTGTACGTAACGGTCCCCAGATAGATGCCGATAAGAAGACTGACGAGGTGAACCCATCTGAACTCCTACTGAGCCTGAATGTGACAGTCTCCGTACAGTCCGGTCTGTTCGTCTGATACATCGCATGGCGGGCCTAGGGGGCGGTAAACGTCAGTCCCCTAATAGCGATACAAGTCGTGTCGGAGTGTAGCCCAGAACATCCTGAGATAACACTGGAAACCTACCAGTATATCTTGCTTTCCCTGGCCAGGGACTACTTGTGTAATGGCTCTCCTGGACACAGCGCGATGTCAACCCCCAATACCGGGAGAGACGAATCCCGTCTAACTGTCACTGCCTCCAAGTGCTTCGGGACTGCACCCAACTACTACCTGTTTGCACGACTCCTTTGAGCCGTGGTAGGGTAGTAATCAAAGTGCAGTAGGAACACACTCGAGGCGAAGTGGCAGTGTCAAGTCAGCGGACTAAGCTGTACTCATGTCACCTGGGAACTGATAACTGACAATAGGTATAATACCAACCAATAGTTCCCGACGATTCCTGTCCAGTGTACTCGTAACCTAACGAGCACCCGCATACTATCTCAAGTACGACGTACTGACGGTTGTGGGACAGACCGTCTCCCACGCTGGGATGAGAAGCGCATACGCTAGTCTACTCCGGAGTATCGATGCCCTGTCTCGATAGTCCAACGACTAGGGACCTGTATAAGGATGTGCTTATGGATTACCCAGCCCCCATGAGTGTGAGCGCCATCACAACGCTGGTAATCAAGCAAAGATCCTAAGGGCTCTACTAATATGTATATAAGCGATATGCTAAAAGAAACGCATGCACATATTAAAGCAGAGACAAACCAAGTAGCATACTACCATTTCGAGCAAGATTGTATATACAACTGTGAATATCCCAAGCTTCCATCAAGTAATATACATACTAGTATGATACAGTAATGGCCTCTAGGGCATATACACTAACAATCTCCCACTTGCACTAAGGCCATGTACTGGCGTATCGAAGACCTATCATCTCGATCAGCCGCTCGAACTGAGTCTGGGGTAAGGCCTTCGTGAATGGATCTGCAGTGTTATCTTCTGAAGCAACCCTCCGAACCTCGATCTCCTGGCGATCCACGATCTCCCTGATCTGGTGATACCGCCTCAAGATGTGTCTGGATTTCTGATGGGACCTGGGTTCCTTCGCTAAAGCTATAGCCCCGTTGTTGTCGCAATACAGAGATATTGGGTCAACAATGGACGGAATCACCTGAAGTTCATTCAAGAACTTTCTCATCCAGACAGCTTCTTTTGCGGCATCAGATGCAGCGATGTATTCCGCTTCCATAGTCGAGTCAGCAACGGTTTCCTGTTTGGAGCTCTTCCAACACACCGCCCTTCCATTGAGGGTAAAGACAAAACCCGACATGGACTTGGAATCATCCTTGTCACTCTGGAAGCTGGAGTCAGCAAAGGCCTCAATCTGGAGGTCCTTTCCGCCATACACCAAGAACATCTCCTTAGTCCTTCTCAGGTACTTGAGAATGTTCTTTACCGCTATCCAATGTTTCTCCCCAGAGTTTGACTGATACCTGCTTACCACACTCAGTGCATAAGACACATCTGGTCTGGTACACAACATCGCATACATTATAGTGCCTACCGCAGAAGCGTAGGGTATAATAGACATGCGATCCCTCTCCAAATCAGTCTTGGGAGACATCTCTTTGGAGAGGGTGATCCCGTGACAAGCCGGTAGATTACCGCGCTTGGAATCTTCCATACTGAATCTTTTCAGTATGATGTCGATGTACCTGGACTGTGAGAGTCCTAAAATCCTCTTGGATCTGTCACGGTAGATCCGGATCCCCAGAATGTATGAGGCATCACCCAGGTCTTTCATGGAGAACCTGTGTGACAAGAACCCCTTGACAGATTGTAGCATAGGAATGTCATTTCCTATTAAGAGAATGTCATCCACATATAAAACGAGGAATACTACAGTTCTCGCTACAAATCTACAATAGATGCATGGTTCATCTGGATTTTTGATAAAGCCAAATTCCTTGACCGTCTCATCAAAACAGATGTTCCAACTCCGCGATGCCTGCTTTAGTCCATAAATGGACTTAAGCAACTTGCACACCTTTCCGCTGCTCCCACTCTGAATGAAACCCTCTGGCTGGTCCATATAGACACACTCCTCTAAATGTCCATTTAGAAAAGCAGTCTTTACGTCCATCTACCAAATTTCATAATCGTGGAAGGCAGCAATGGCAAGAAGGATCCGAATGGATTTCAGCATAGCTACCGGAGAAAAGGTTTCGTCATAGTCCAAACCAGGTCGCTGATGAAAACCCTTTGCAACCAGTCTAGCTTTATAGGTCTCAACCTGTCCATCTACACCAATCTTACTTTTGAAGATCCACTTGCATCCTACGGGTTTTACCCCATCTGGAGCAATGTCCAACGTCCATACTTTGTTGGTGTACATGGACTCCATTTCGGTCCGTATTGCATCTAGCCATTTTACCGAGTCAACGCTCTGAATGGCTTGCTGGAAGCTAGTAGGCTCATCACAATCTATGATGCAATCCTCTCTATCCCCGTCTATGAGAAAACCGTAGTATCTCTCGGGCGGATGAGACTGCCTACTACTCCTGCGGAGTGGTGTGAGAATGTCCTGATCTTTCGAACCCTCTGGTTCTACTAAGCTTTCAGTAATAGCTTGTGGTTCTGAAATTTCTTCCAGTTCTATTGCACTCCCACTTATTTCTTTTTCTAAGAACTGATGTTCCAGAAAATGGGCATTACGAGAAACAAGGACTTTTTGTTCCTCTGCGTAATAGAAAAGATACCCTCTGGAGTTCTTTGGGTATCCCACAAACTTGCACAGTACTGAGCGTGCCTCTAGTTTGTCCGCTTGCTGCTTTTTGACATAAGCTGGACATCCCCAAATCTTCAGGTATTGAAGATAGAGTTTCTTCCCACTCCATAACTCATATGGTGTGGTAGGCACAGTCTTAGTGGGAACTCGGTTCAAAAGGTATGCAGCTGATTCTAGCGCATATCCCCAGAAAGATCGCGGCAACTCAGCGTTACTCATCATGGACCGTACCATATCCAATAGAGTTCGGTTCCGTCTCTCCGATACACCGTTATGTTGCGGAGTGTATGGAGGAGTAAGCTGAGAGAGAATTCCATTCTCTTTTAAGTAACCCAGGAACTCGACACTTAAGTATTCACCACCTCGATCAGATCTCAGTGCCTTGATACTTTTGCCTGTTTGTTTTCTACTTCATTCTTATATTCTTGTAACTTTTCAAAAGCTTCAGATTTATGCTTCATTAAGAAGACATGTCCGAACCTTGAGAAATCATCCGTAAAAGTAATGAAGTAAGAATAACCGCTTCGCGCATGTGTAGACATTGGACCGCACACGTCGCTGTGTACGAGTCCCAGGAGCTCGCTTGCTCTTACTCCGTGTCCAGTGAACGGAGTCTTTGTCATCTTTCCTTTGAGACAGGATTGACAAGTTGCATACGATTGATATTCGAACGGATCCAAATATCCTTCTGCATGTAACTTAGTCAACCTTCTCTCATTGATGTGAGCCAGTCTACAATACCATAAGAAAGTTTTATTGATTTCTGGAGACTTTCTTTTGTGTGTATTCTGGACATTGAAAATCTGTGGTAGGTTTAATACGTATATACCGTTGTTTAATGTACCTGACCCAATCAAAACTTGATTAAGGTGAATGTTCACAACATTACTTATAAATGCAAATTCATAACCTTCTTTAGACAATAAAGATACAGAAATGATATTACAGGTTGCATTTGGTACAAAATAACAACCACGCAAAACCAAAAAGTGTCCATCTGACAATCCCAGGTGATAGTCCCCCATGGCCTCAGCATCCATCTAGCTCCGTTTGCAACTCTGAGGATCATATCACCTGCCTTCAAAACTCTATACTTTCTCAACGCCTGCAAAGAATTACAGATGTGAGATCCTGATCCGGTATCCAATATCCAGGAAGTAGAGTTTATTGATAGACAGTTTTCAATAACATACACACCTGAAGCTGAAGCCGCAACTCGCTTCAGATCCTGGGTTCTGGCCTTCCAAGCTTTGCAATCCTGTTTCCAGTCTCCACTTCTATGACAGTAGAAGCATTCTTCTTTCCCCACCAGCTTTCTCGCTACCTTTGTTGCCTTTCCTTTTCCCTTCATATCCACTTTACTAACACCGCCCCTTGGTTTGGCGGGGGCTTTCTTCTTCTTTCCCTTGGCTTTCGTCTTGGACCTAGAAGAGGAAGATCCTCCTACAAACAAAGTGGATGTCTCCCTACCTTTCTGTAGGGTGCACTCAGCACTCCTCAACATGTTCAGAAGTTCGGAAAGTTCAACCTCCTTTCCTTGCATGTTGAAGTTTAGGATAAACTGGGCGTAAGTGGAAGGAAGGGACTAGAGAATCAAATCAGTATAGAGTTCATTCTCCAACGTGGTCCTGAGGTCCGCGAGCTCCTCTATGTAGCCAATCATCTTAAGCACGTGTTCCGCTACCGATGATCCGATGGCCAATCTTGCCGAAAATAACTTCTTCGACACTTCGTATCTTGCGATATGAGACTGCTCTCCATACAGTTCTTTTGTATAAAGAAATATGGACTCTAGGTCCATATTCTCGTGCCTCTTTTGATGTTCGTTGTCCATCGAGGCAAGCACGAGGCATTTGGCCTTCGTGCAATCTATCTCTCATGTCTTACGGATTTCTACATCCGCGACGCTGGAGGTGGGACCTGGGACAGGGGGAGCTTTGGTGGTAAGGATATACCCCAACTTGTCGTAAGTGATTGCCATCTTGACATTCCTGAGCCAATCTTTGTAGTTTAGCCCTGTCAGTATGTTTTTATCTAGTAATAACTTAAGTCCGGTCATGTTGAATGGTCGCTGCAATTAGGTGAGAGAAAAGAAACACTTTAGCATGATGCTCTTGCAAGTTTAGAGTGGTTTTTAATTTGTCTAAACAGGATGGCTCCCACTGTCTCTCGAATCCCTTCTCAAACCGTAAAGAAAGAATTAGTCGGGATCAATATCACCGTACAATACTTGCTTAACCGTTCAGCCAAGCCAGTGTCGGTACTTCGAGGGAGGTTTTCCAACGCTTTCGCGAAGTTCCTTAATTAAGTAACCTCTTTTCCCTGTGGGCGTAGACCCGCTAACACCTTTCTAGACACCTACTAGGTTTATAGCATTGATCGTTAAGTGAGAGTTTTCCCGAGGAGTAGCATATACTCACAGTAGGATCGGGATCCAAATATCATCGTGTGATAAAACCGAAGGAATCCTACCAGAATCATCACACTCCAAATGGTATGCAGCGCTAGCAAGTTTCAGTGCTTATGAAACTCCCGATGTGGATTTTTGCCCCATGCTCTTATGACCTTGGCGTGAGGTCAAAATGTCATAAGTCACATGTCAAGTTCTTCCCATCATTATCACGGTTAATTTGAACCCACCCGTACCTACCTTTGACGTAGGCCAAAATGGCAGTACGACTGTCTCAAACCAACGCATTCTATCTATGCAACAGATAAATATCCGGCAGCTACCAATCACTATGCCTTGGCGTGAGGTCAAAATACATAGCTATACTACCGAACATTTAACTGAAATGATGGAGGGCTACGAATGGTTTTGGCGAAACCGTGAACGTAGTGAACTTGATATAATTGATGGAACGAGATAGCTTTTAAAAGGAGTGGTTCAAGCTCCGCGTTTAAAAGTTTAGTTTTGAAAAGAACCGAGTGGTTTTCAAAGTGTTCCAATCGACTTTTACTTGGTTTATTTTCTTGCATTAGTTCTTTTAATGTGTCCCATCATTTAACCCTACCATTGCAGAAAACAACCAAAATATGACGTACGCTTATGCCATTCGCATTCGCCACGGGGCCCCGTCATCACCCGTTAGGTTACTTAACTAACGACAGAGCGGGGGCTGGGCTAGCGCGGCTATAAAACATAAGCAACGCCTAAATAGTTATAGTATATAAATATATAGCAATGATAGACATTACAGATCACAGACGAATACATTGGATATACTAGGAATCCGCAATCCGTTCGAGCCTGCAACGAAAAGCGGATTACACGGTCGCGGTGAATAGCCAATACCCCTCCCAAGACCCCTACGGGTGCGGCAAACTACCCGCCAAGTACCCGAAGCGAAGCAACCTCCCTCAACACCGTGAGTAGGCCACTCGGCACTTCGAGATACCTAGTAGTTTGTGCACCCACTCCATGGGTCTATCTTAGGAGCAAAAACAGTAAAAAGAATTATACAATGAAGGCTACAACCCCGACCCGGTTGTGCGGCCATACAAATAATAATACATCAATTTACATATTACAATGAATGAAAGAAAAAGAAACACTCATCTCACGTCCACCCCGGCTATTCATTCGCGACAATCCAACGCATTCATATACACATACCATCAACAAACACAGATCACAGATATGTATAACCCCCACTAATCGACGTATAGCGATTAGCAAACGTTCAATACATATAAACATCACAGATATAACCGATTAGTCAAAGTATAGTGAAGTTCGATCAAAAATACGGATTTATAGGCCCCCAAATACAAATTTCTTTTCTGTAAAATCTGGACAGAAATAAACTATCTTAAAAATCCCAAAACCACAACATAAGAACACTGCACCAAACTCGGTCATGAACCGAGTCAAAACGGCCGCGGTTCCGCGGCAATAGGCATGCTTTTGCCGCGGAACCGCCGCTCTTTGAAGGGTTCACTTGACCGTTTTTGGTGGGCTTCTTCACAAAACCCTGAGCCGATTTTTGAAGTATGATTTTTTTTATTTTTTTTTTAGCAGAAAAAATTTCAACAGAAAGTTAGGGTTTTGTGTTTTTAGTTTTGCGATTTTTACCGATCGAACTTCTATACACTTTACTAACTAGCTAGTTTATGTTTAGTTAGGCTCTGATACCACTGTAAGTCCACGCTGCCCACCCCGGTGCTTGCGGATAGGCGGAAACGGTATAAAAATCGAATTTTTAGCACACTAGGCAACATGGACTAACAAAAGTCGGGATCTTTTCTAAACAAAACAAGCTAAAGATAGTTAGCTACTCAGAAAAGAGGTTATACCTAGGGCTTTATGTCCTTCTCTCCTTGCTCCTTAGAGTGAACGGAAGTGATCTCCTTGTCGTCTTCTCTCGTCGAAGAAGGATCCACCCGAGAGCCTCAATCTTTGGCTTCAACTTCAAGCTAGAAGTAACTAAGATGCTAGAAGTGCTAATCCTAGAACCTTAGATGAGAGTAGAGATTGTTTTGGAGTGGTTTTTCTCAAGCTCAAGTGTTTCTCAACACATGAGAGGGGAGAGCTTGAGGAAGAGGAAGAAGAGGAGAGAGAGTGAATATGATAGAATGAAATGGTTTTTACAACCATAACAAAATATATGTGATTTTCAAATAATAATATTAATCCAAAAATGAAAAGGTGATGGTTAGTTTGAATAGACCATTATCATATCACCATAAATGATTTTGCAAAGATCAAAGAGCATCTAAAAAGGTAATGATGATGGTCAAAGTTTCAAACCTACTCAACTAGTCAACCTTGGTCAACAAGTCAACAAGCCCAACCATGACACAATTTCATTTAATTAATATTATTAATTGATAAATCACAATATTATTAGGGTTTGGAAAAAGACGACTGTCAACTGTGCATACACACCCGTTCCAAAACCCTAATGAAAAACCTCTTCCTCCGCCTCAATCAACTGTGCATACACACCCGCGTTCATGTTCCGAGGAACACGAACACAAAGAGATAAAACCAATCCCAGATCATATACTAGGATCCGGCTTAAACCAAAGCCCGCTAGTATAAGCTGTCCGGACAACAAACGTGCACAAGTGCGCGGATGTGAACGAACCCTGTCGCAAAACCATGCGACCTCTACCCATTTTGCCTGAAGGCGAATAGCTCTCTGTGTGGGACTCTAAAGACTCGACACTACGCTGGCAGTGGGTTTAACCACAGACCGCAAGCGGCACTAGCTGTACGTAACGGTCCCCAGGTAGATGCCGATAAGAAGACTGACGATGTGAACCCATCTGAACTCCTACTGAGCCTGAATGTGACAGTCTTTGTACAGTCCGGTCTGTTCGTCTGATATATCGCATGGCGGGCCTAGGGGGCGGTAAACGTCAGTCCCCTAATAGCGGTACAAGTCGTGTCGGAGTGTAGCCCAGAACACCCTGAGATAACACTGGAAGCCTACCAGTATATCTCGCTTGTCCTGGCCAGGGACTACTTGTGTAATGGCTCTCCTGGACACAGCGCGATGTCAATCCCCAATACCGGGAGAGACGAATCCTGTCTAACTGTCACTGCCTCCAAGTGCTTCAGGACTGCACCCAACTACTACCTGTTTGCACGACTCCTTTTAGTCGTGGTAGGGTAGTAATCAAAGTGTAGTGGGAACACACTCGAGGCGAAGTGACAGTGTCAAGTCAGCGGACTAAGCTGTACTCATGTCACCTGGGAACTGATAACTGACGATAGGTATAATACCAACCAACAGTTCCCGACGAGTCCTGTCCAGTGTACTCGTAACCTAACGAGCACCCGCATACTATCTCAAGTACGACGTACTGATGGTTGTGGGACAGACCGTCTCCCACGCTAGGATGAGAAGCGCATACGCTAGTCTACTCCAGAGTATCGATGCCCTGCCTTGATAGTCCAACGACCAGGGACCTGTATAAGGATGTGCTTATGGATTACCCAGCCCCCACGAGTGTGAGCGCCATCACAACGCTGGTAATCAAGCAAAGATCCTAAGGGCTCTACTAATATGTATATAAGCGATATGCTAAAAGAAACACATGCACATATTAAAGCAGAGACAAACCAAGTAGCATACTACCATTTCGAGCAAGATTGTATATACAATTGTGAATATCCCAACCTTCCATCAAGTAATATACATACTAGTATGATACAGTAATGGCCTCTAGGGCATATACACTAACAGTTTCGCAACTTGCTTATCATGCTACGATTAGTATTGTGATTAGTTATTAATATAATTAAATCATGAATTCGTACTAAATAGCGAACATTGTGCTAATGGTGCTGATGAAGCCCAATTGGAACTTATGACCAGGCTGATGTTACATGAAAATTTAGAGATAACAACTAGTTTCGAGTAGTTAAGGATATGTGCGGGACCAAGATTAATACGATATATGATACCGTATTCTATTCTCGCGATTTGTAATATCGGTCGGTTATATATGATATAGCCGGGTTATCGGATCGAGTGTTGATTCGATAAGTTGTTATATATAGTATTAGTCGGTTGTATATGATATTGCCGGATTATTAAATCAAGAGTTGATTTGATAATTTAATGTATAATTATATATTTGATATCTTACATTACATTAACTAATATTTAGCTCACAAATGATTTCTTTTCTCACTTGATGTGCACATTGTATATATGTGATATGTGTGTTTGTGTACATGTATAGTGTCATGCTTGATGATACATACAAGATGGGTGTATGAGACTTATACCATGCTAGGGTTAAATTAGGGTTTTGATTATTTCTTAAGTTATTACAAAAGAGCAACAGACTTGGTCAAAGTTTTCAAGCTTAGAGAAGCTTGTAGAACATTGTCAAGGTCAACTATTTTGTCATTCCTTAGGATATTTTTCCTTAACCCAATTTTTAACCATAGCCTTGGGTTTATTCTCTACACGAGTTAGGCATGATAGCTTCAACTCGCCCATGGTTACAATAATTCATTTTTTTGGATGAATTATTCATATGAGATATTTTCTTCTTCTTCTTCTTCATCAAAAGCTTACTAGCTTTAATGGAGTTTTGAGAAAAAGTGTGAGAAAATGAAATCTAAAGTGAGCCCACTTCCTACTTCATCATCCTCTACTACTTGCCATTTAGTAGAATGCGTTTGCTTCACTAATTCCTTGATTAGTGAAGAAATAGCTAGGGTTAGTGTCTCCTCGACGCAGATCATCTTCGGCCTCGAAGTCTTCGAAGCAAGCACGTTCGTTTCTTCAAGGTAGCCTCTCTAGAGTCCAGAGTTCACAATCGCAGCGAAGGAGACTACTACACAGAGCTATTTGAAGTGAAGGACCGGTCTACAAAGGCTGTATTCCTTGTTCACTTCTAGTTGCAAAGTGTTTGCATATGTTTTCCGTATTATTTCTAGTATACGATCTATGTTTAGGGTTACCTAGAATGACAAAATTTTAATTTGGCATGGACGATGCCTCCCGAAACCTTGCTGCTGTTGTAGAAAACCCAACAGTGGTATCAGAGCCATGCTAGAAATTTATACGGATTTTGTTAAGTTTACAAAACCGAAACAACTCCGAAACTTGAAACACAAGTAGTTTTTGAAAAGTGTTCAAAAAATTATTTAAACAATTGCAGAATGTAGTATGTGATACCACATGAACAGACAAGAAAACCCAACCCCTGTGCTCGGACCAAGGCCGGCGACCAAGCTAGGTTTTCCGGTGTCGCCGGATTTCTCATGGTGAATGGGGTTGAGTTTTGTGGTGTTTTCCAGTTACTGGGTTTTGGTGTTTCAGGTGTTGTTTGTTTTTTCTAATTTTACATGTAATGTAATATTACACTATAAGCAATTCGGAGTATTTCGTATTCGTAGTTTTAACATTGTTTCGGGTTATTCGCATATTGTCTAGACGAAATTAAAAAGTTCGATCGAATATCAAAAACCCATTTTTCAAAGTTTAAAGTATTCAGAAACATATGCAAGTGATTCTGTGGACCCTCTAGAAGAACGAAACCTTAACTCGATTATGTGGCCGTCAGAACCACCACTAAACCCTAGGGTTTGTGGTAGTTCGGCGTTGTCACATGTGAGACGTTGGTTTGACCCTTCTATAGCTGGTTCATAGATACTGTGGCATATTCTGGGTACTACTAAAACTGTGCTCAAGTGTTGAGCAATCGGAAAATTGTGGGACTTTGATGCATCGATCGAAAAGTTTAACCTCGTCCGGGTTCATGTGATGGGATACAATATTTGGAATCCACAAATGTAGTTATGAGATAACTAATTTGAATATTATAAATCTAGCAATTTAGTCTCATTTGATCGGTTGCCACGGGATTTTGATGTGATCAAAAGTCCATCGCAATAACGTAGTGTACGCGGATACTCGCCGGGTAAACTTAATAGATAGCCACGCCCCATAGCCCCGACCAAGTGACTGTAGGAGAACTCCGTCGCCTAAAGCATCCGCTCGGGTGTTCGCGGCAGCGGTGTTCCGCCTTAGTGCACTTCGTTGACGGCATCGGGGGGTGCGGCCGTCTATTAAAGTTTCCTACGAGCATTCGATCAGGATGTAGGGAATCTTGTTGAATTGTCCGACTGGATATTGAAAAGTGTTTTCGAGATCGAGACTAAAATGCGGGGTTTATAATTGTTAGGCATGCGATGTCTAAGAAATTCATTTGGTTAGGCATGAAATCCAATATATGTGATACATTGGGTTTATGATGTCTAAGGTGGTTGCGGATTCCAACTGTTGTAGTTTTTAACTTTCTTTCTGCGACCGTAAGTGTAATATGTGGTGTATCGCCGGTTTCGCTGCTATATGACAACGACAATTGGGATACGCATATTTACTTATGTTGATGACATGTGTTGCTGTGATATGTTATATTGGATCGTCGCATTTGAATAGCCGGGGTTTTTATGTGAGATGAGAGTTTTTCATTTTCATTCATGTAAAATTCATTGTATGCAATATTATTTTATTGGGGCACTTTCGGGTTGAGGATGATGTCACCATTGTATATTATTTACTTTTCCGCATTAGGATAGACCCAAGGCGGGGAGCACAAGTAACCGGGTTCTAGAGTCCAGTGGGAGACCATCTCGAGGAGTCGAGACCGGGTCTCCTAACTCTAGAATTGGCAGTGTTGTCGCTCTCGTAGGGGTCTAGGGATGTGGGGTTTGGCTATTCATCACGACCGTGGAATCCGTGTTTTATACTGGCTTGATATAAAACACGGAAATCCTAGTATATCCAATATTTCATATATGTTCTTCTGCTGCAATGTTCTGTGATGAGATCATATTACTGCCTGAGACGAATGTTTATATTATATATATGAAATATATATTATATATTATTGATTTCGTTTCAAATGTGTGCTTGTGAAGCATAATAAATGGGACTTCATTAATGAGATTAATGAAATAAAAGAAACCTAAAGATATTGTAGAAACTTGTTTTAAAAACCGGTAGCTCTAGTTTTTGCTTTGCATAGCGGTATTCCTTGTAGAATATCCAGCACCTTATTCGATAAGGAAAGAGCCGAGATCCCTTCACCGGGAGTGACCTATTTAGCGAAACTAGCAGATGCTACAAACTCGGTTTGTCTTTTGATTGCTTTTAGAGTTTTTGCTTTACATAGTGGTATTTGTGAAATATCCCGCACTTTATTCGATAAGGAAAGAGCCGAGATCCCTTCACCGGGAGTGACCTCTTTAGCAAAACTAGTAAAAGCCTAAAAAACACTCCATTTAAAATCACTCGATTCTATAACGATATCAAGTTCATTACGCAAAGGGTTTTCTTAAAAACCCGTCGTAGCCCTCCGCCATTTCAGATAAGTAATAGTTAGTATTCGTGCTGCGTTTGTTGGCCTTTGTCAAGGCGTAGTGTGCGGTAGCTGATTACTGCTTATCTGCATAAGCTTATGATGCGATTGGATTAGGGTAGTCGTGCGACCTTATTGGCCTTTGTCAAGGGCCGTGCGGGTGGGTTTAATTCAATCAGGAAATGACGGGATGAACTTGACTAGCATCCTATGGTTTTTTGGCCTTTGTCAAGGTCATAGGAGGTTAGGGGCAAAATATTATTGGGAATTTCAAGTATTGAAATTTGCAATGAGATTGCATACCTTCTATGAGATAGTTGGATCCCGATACCCGCTGTGAGTAAGAGTTACTCCTGGGAGAGTTTTACACATCACAATTAGCCGATCAAGTAGGTGTCTAGAAAGGTGTTAACGGGGTTACGTCCCTGTGGAAACGAGGTTTATTTTAATTAGGTCTGTGTGAAAGCACGGGGAACCTCCCTCAAAGTACCGACACTGGCCTGGCTAAAAGATTGGCGAACTTGTAGGGTGTAATTAATCCCGGCTAGTCTTTCCTTTTAGGGTTTGAAGGAAGATTTGACTAAAACAGTGGGAGCCATCCTGATTAGATATATTAATAACCAATCTAATCTTGCAAGAGCGCACATAGAGTGTTTTCTTCTCTCTCACTCCAGGTAGCGACCATGTCACGCCTTAATCAAGATAATAATATGGAGGTATTGACCGAACCCGCTTGTTATACTGAGCTGGGGAACGTTGGACCCGCTCCAACTTATAATTGTTATAAGATAGAGCAGGAAATTGGGGATTACTAGGATTCCCGTGCCACCCAAACGAAGAAAGTGCATGATGATGCATCATCTTCGGGTATGTTCATTACCAAGAACCGTTTCTCAGTATCCTTTATGTCCTGGGTATGAGATACCAGATCAGGATCCCAGCTATGTAATCTGTTACATGGGCTACAGATATGTAGAGAACTGAGAACGAGTGATAAATTTCAAGAGTTGGAAACGATGCAAGTTTTGCAGCCAAGTTTGTTGGCAGTTATCACCCTGTATTACCAAATACATTGATTCTGAACGAATGTTATTAGATACCGAACCTGATATACAACATCATATCAGTCTCTTTATTAAGTAAAGAAGGATATAATTTTGTATTGTTGGATAATGTTTTGAACATTTTCTATATCAAGAGTTGATCGGTTCAGGCACGTTATTTAAAAGCATATACGTTCTAAATCAAACTACAGTTCTTAACGTACACAACACACACAAGAGGAAGAGTTCAGAAACGAACGAATCCTTCTTGAGGCATTGTAAACTAGGCCACATCAATGCGACCCGACTAGCTAAGTTACATTAAGAGGCATATTTAAATCAGTTTGAATTTACATCTTGTGAAACTTGCTAGTCATGCCACAAAGATAAGATGACCATAGCTCCGTTTATTGGAAACAGAGTAAGAGTTAGTGAACTCTTGGGATTGATACATAATGATGTATGTAGGTCCCCTGTCTACACATGCCAAGACCAATTCTTTGTACTTCATTACATTCACTGATGATCTCTCAAGATTCGGACATATGTTCCTATTGAAACACAAGTCTGAACCTTTTGAGATATTCAAAGAATATAAGTTAGAAGCAGAGAACCAAAACGGGTATAAGTATAATGTCCTTTGATGTGATCAGGGAGGAGAATACTTAAGCACGGAGTTCCTGGACTATTCTAAAGGAGAATGAGATTCTCTCTCAGCATTACTCCTCCGTATACACCACAGCACGCTGGTATATCGGGACGGAGCAATCACACCCTATGAGATATGGTGTGCTCTATGATGAGTACTACTGAGTTGCCTATTCCCTTTTGGGGGTTATGCACTTGAGAAGCTGCATACCTATTGAATAGGGTTCCAACCAAATCAGATGCCTACCACTCCATATGCGATATGGTGTAGGAAGAGCCCATCTCTTAAGTAAGTTAAGATTTGGGGTTGTCCGACCTATGTCAAAAACAAAATCCGGACAAGCTCGAGGCAAGGTCAGTTCTGTGGAAGTTTGTTGGATATTCCAAGCATTCGCAAGGGAATATCTTCTACCCCACTGAGGAATAAAAGGTGTTTTGTTTCTCAGCATGCCACCTTTAGGAAAGGGAATTTCTTATGAAGAAATTAGTGGTCATGAGGTAGAACTAGAAGGAGTTCCAGCTATACAAACTGCAGCTGATGATTTGGTAGAACTGAAGGATTCAATAGCTCCCGACGAACCTCAACCTCTCCGCCGATCTGGTAGGGTTCCTCACCCACCTGAGAGATACTTCGGTTTTTCTCTATGACAGTGGGAGCGAGGATTGCATCATGAGATGATGACCCAACTAGTTTCGAGCAGACCATCAGGAGTGGGGACTCTGTAAGAATGGCTGGATGCTATGGGATCTGAGATGGAATCCATATACACCAACAAAGTATGGACTTTGGTTGCTTTATATGAAGGGTTAAATCCCCATCAGGAGCAAGTATATCTTGAGAAGATTGTTTGGTGTACATGGAAAAGTTGAGACTTTCAAAGCTAAGGCTTGTTGCAAAAGGTTTTTATCATCAACCAGGTGTGGATACTGATGAAACCTTTTTCTAGTGCCTATGCTTAAGTCCATCCAGATCCTACTTGCCACTGCTACATACCATGACTACGATATCTGCCGGTTGGGTGTCATGACTGCTATTCTAATTAGTGATTTAGAAGAGAGCGTCTATAAGTACACAGCCAGAGGGCTTCGTAGACAGTGGGAGCAGCAGAAACGTGTGCAAGTTGCTTTATGGGTTAAAGCATGCATCGCGGAGTTGAAACATCTGTTTTGATGTGGTAGTCAAAGTGTTTGACTTCATCAAAATGGTAGATGAACCTTGTATATACAAAAAAAGGTAGTAGGGAGTATGGTGGTGATCCTCGTATTGTACGTGGATGACATACTCTTGATAGGAAAGGAGTTTCTTATAATACGCTCGGTCAATCTCCTCTTATCATATGGATTCTCCATATAGGATCAAGGTGATACCTTCTAAATCCTGGGTTTTGGATCTATGAGATAGATCTAAGTGGATGCTAGGATTCTCACTAGGTGTAGTGAGATGGTATCAATCGATCCTAGGGAGAATCACTGGAAAGCTTCCAGGATGATAAGGTCGACTGAATGTCAGTCACAGGCATTGTCTTTACCCTCAGTGGAGGGACGGTATGTTGGAATAGTTCCAAGCTAGATGCCGTGACATACTAGACGATAAAGGCTGGATATATCACTACCAAGGATGCTACCAAAGAAGTAGTCTGGATGTATAATAGTTCATGAGATGAACTTCGTTCCTACCATTGTGTGACAATGGAGTTGTGGCTTATGCCAAGGAACCCCCGTCCCATCAGTTATCCAGACATATTCTCAGGCAGTATCACCTGATCATGGAGATGGTTGATCTCCAAGGAGATCGAGGATAGGAGAGTAGATTCGGAGGACAACACAACGGATCCACTCACAAAGGCCTATTCCCAGGAGAGACTTTTATGGGATGGTTGAGTATGAGATACTTCAACCACTGCTGATTGTTGGGTATGAGATACTACAACATATGGCCCTAGTGCAAGTGGAAGATTGGAAGATTGTTAGTTATATGTATGCCCTAGAGGCCATTACTGTACATACGATATATTTGTAGTGGATGCTTGGACATATATAGTGAAGACTTTCTTTCTCGAAATGATAGTATGCTATCTGGTTGCTCTTTATCTTAATATGTATTCTGATTGTCTCTTGATTACATGTTAGTAAAGCCCTTAGGATGTGTACTTGACTACCAGGACTATGATGCAGATCATACTAGTGGGGACAGTGTAATCGCTAAGTACATCCTTCAAATGTTCCTAGTCGAGGGTGTATCGAGACAGGGCATCGATATACTAGAGTAGACTAGCGTATAGCTTCTCGACCCATAAAGATGGGCGATGGATGATCCCATATCCATTGGTGTTTGACATCAGAGACAGTATACGGGTGCTCAGTGGAGACTGGGTACACTGGACAGACTCGCCGAGAACTCCTAGAGGGTATTATACTTATCATCGGATAGCAGTTCTCTGGTATACTGGTACATATTAGTCTGTAGATCCGAGATCGTCATAGGGTCTTGTGTGATTCCCACTGTGCTTTGATTTCCACCTTACCATGGTCAAGATATCGTGCAAAACGGTGGCTTTTGGGTACAGTCCCGAGTCACATGGAGGCAATGAGCGATAGGAGGGGTTTCGTCTCTCCCGGTATTGGGAGTTGATGTTGCGCTATGCTCGATTGGCCATAACATGAAATCCCTGGCCAAGGTTGCTGAGATCTACTGGTAAGTGTTATCATTAGTTTCTCGAACCGTTATGGACCTTGCATCGGCATGACTTATCAGGCTATTGGGGTCTGACGTTATACTACCCCAGGCTGTGATATGCGACATATCAGACGAAGAGACCGGACTGTACGGTAGTGTTACTGATTGGATTCGCAGGAGTACGAACAGGATTGCTTGTTGATCTTCTGATCGCTCAATACCCGGGTGGCCGTTACGTTTATCAGACCACTTGCGGCTTGTGGGTGTTAGATATGATCATCACCTACTGCCGGCGTATTGACGAGTCTTTAGAGTCCTACACAGAGGTTTTCTGGCTCAAGCGAAACGGAGTAGGAGCACATATGGGATATGTGCGGGATCGAGATTAATACGATATATGATACCGTATTCTATTCTCGCGATATGTGATATCGGTCGGTTATATATGATATAGCCGGATTATCGGATCAAGTGTTGATTCGATAAGTTGTTACATATAGTATTAGTCGGTTGTATATGATATAGCCGGATTATTAAATCAAGAGTTGATTTGATAATTTAATGTATAATTATATATTTGATATATTAAATTATATTAACTAATATTTAGCTCACTAATGATTTCTTTTCTCACTTGATGTGCACATTGTATATATGTGATATGTATGTTTGTGTACATGTATAGTGTCATGCTTGATGATACATACAAGATGGGTGTATGAGACTTATACCATGCTAGGGTTAAATTAGGGTTTTGATTATTTCTTAAGTTATTACAAAAGAGCAAAAGACTTGGTCAAAGTTTTCAAGCTTGGAGAAGCTTGTAGAACATTGTCAATGTCAACTCTTTTGTCATTCCTTAGGATATTTTTCCTTAACCCAACCTTTAACCATAGCCTTGGGTTTATTCTCTACATGAGTTAGGCATGATAGCTTTAACTCACCCATGGTTACAATAATTCATTTTTTGGATGAATTATTCATATGATATATTTTCTTCTTCTTCTTCTTCTTCTTCATCAAAAGCTTACTAGTTTTAATGGAGTTTTGAGAAAGAGTATGAGAAAATGAAATCTAAAGTGAGCCCACTTACTACTTCATCATCCTCTACTACTTGCCATTTAGTAGAGTGTGTTTGCTTCACTAATTTCATGATTAGTGAAGAAATAGCTAGGGTTAGTGTCTCCTCGACGTAGATCATCTTCGGGCCCAAAGTCTTCGAAGCAGGCACGTTCGTTTCTTCAAGGGAGCCTCTCTAGAGTCCGGAGTTCACAATCGCAGCGAAGGGGACTACTACTCGGAGCTATTTGAAGTGAAGGACCGGTCTACAACGGATGTATTCCTTGCTCACTTCTAGTTGCAAAGTGTTTACATATGTTTTCCGTATTATTTCTAGTATACGATCTATGTTTAGGGTTACCTAGAACGGCAAAATTTTAATTTGGCATGGACGATACCTCCTAAAACCTTGCTGCCGTTGTAGAAAACCCAACACGTGGCACGCGACCGCTGAGCGCCAGTGGGTCACGTGCACGGCACGCGACCGCTGGAAACACCAGCATAAAAGGGGCTTAGCCCCTGGGCTAGGAGTTGAACTCCCAAGGGATTTTGAGTGGAGTTAAACTCCAAAAGATTTAGATTTGGAATTAAACTCCTAAATGATCTGGAATAGGAGTTAAACTCCTTTGAGGATTTGGGTCTTGGAGTTGAACTCCCCAAAGATCTTCAGAGGTGATCAAATTGGACCCCTCTCTTCTCTCTTTAGCCTTGGAGCTTCTATTGAGTCTTGGATCTGTCCAAAGTTGGATTTTTGGAGATGGGTCTCCTTCTTCCTCCTCTTGATTAGCTGGATCTTGGAGAAAATGGGGGGAGACTTTTAAGTCTCCCCTTTTCGAGATCTGATTGAAGATCCGAGCTCCCCTTCAAGGGTTTTGATGTGAAAAACTATTTCTTTTTGGAAAAAGGAAGAGTTAAACTCTTGATTTAATTTTAAAAGGGGGAAGGTTTTAGAACCTTGAGCAAGGAGAAGGAGGCACAAACCCTAGAATTTTTGAGAATGGAAAAAGTTGTCTTGATATTTTCATCATCTTTTCCTTTATATGCTACACAATTTACATATAGCCCCTTGGGCTTTACAAAATGGCATTTTGCCCATCTCATATCTCATGTGCTCATTTCTTTTGCACATGAGCCATGGGTTTTACAAAAATTTGGCTTTATGCCCATTTTTCTTACATTCATTCATAAAAAAACACCAAAATTATTTATTACAAAATTTTTGTTATGGCATGGGGGAGGCCGACCGCTTCATGTTCGGGCTCGACTCGGGCATGGGCCCACTTGACCTGGGCTTGGGCCCACTTGGCTTGGGGTTGACTTTGATTTTGACTTGGTCAACCGGGGTGTAAATTTTTACCCCAACAAATTGCCCCCATCAATAAATGCACACTACATATGTGGGTTGTCTGCATGAAATTGATGGATCTTCTTTCGTGTGGAGATTGATTTAATTTGGCTCCCGTTTTGATGACGTGGAGGTCGATGCTGCCCTTTTTACGACGTGGACGGTCGGTGCTGCCATTTTTCCGACATGGACGGTCATTTTTTTGTGCCATTTTAGCTACGTGGACGGTCGGTTCTGCTCTTTTTACGACTTGGACGGTCAGTTCTGCCCTTTTTGCAACTTGGACGATCGGTGCTTCCCTTTTAGCGATGTGGACGGTCGGTACTGCTCTTTTTGAGACTTGGATGGTCGGTGCTGCCCATTTAGCGACTTGGACGGTCGGTGCTGCTATTTTTGCGACATGGACTGTCATTTCTTTTTGTCATTTTAGCTACGTGGACGGTCGGTTCTGCCCTTTTTGCAACTTGGACGGTCGATTCTGCCCTTTTTGCGACTTGGACGGTCGGTGCTGCCCTTTTAGCGACGTGGACGGTCAATGCTGCCTTTTTTGCGACTTGGAAGGTCGGTGCTGCCCTTTTAGTGACTTGGACGGTCGGTGCTGCCTTTTTTGCGACTTGGACAGTCATTGCTGCCCTTTTTGCGACTTGGACGGTCGGTGCTGCCTTTTTTGCGAATTGGACGGTCGGTGCTTGATTTGACTTGCTCCGCTTCTTGCGATGTCAGGGATTGGATTTGACTCGCTCCGCTTCCTGCGGTGTCAGGATTTGACTTGTTTCCGAGGTGGAGCTTGATTCCGCCAAGGAGATCGTTGGTTGTCTTGCTGATTTGATGTGAATTGGGTTGACATCAACATCACTACGCTGGAATATGGTACCAGGAGCGAATCATCATTTGCTATGAGAGGATTTGGAAATTTTTGTTTTGGTTTGGCATCAGCACCGCTACACTGGAATATGGTACCAGGAGCAAATCATCATTTGCCGTGAGGGAATTTCCCTCGATCCCAATTTAACGACTTTGTGGTCATCTGCTCCCAGTTTAACAACTTAGAGGTCATCTATTCCTAATTTAAAGACTTAGGGGTCTATTGGATTGGAGTTTGGAATTTTGGGGTTAGGGTAGGCATCGACGTTGCTAACACTGAAACACATATGCCAGGAGAAATTCATCATTTGCCTTTGCCTGTTGGGGAGCGATGGCTTAGGAGACAGGTTTAGGTCCCTATCACCTAAGGCTTTTCAATTTTATGAGCCGTAAGGGTCCCATAAAAGCATTTTCTCCTTACGAGTCGAGAGAATCTCATGGGTGTATTTTCTTCTTAGGAATCGTGGGGACTCCCAAGTATGTTTTTCCTTTGTGAGTCGTAAGGATCTCACGACGGTGTTTTCTTACGAGTCGAGAGGATCTCATAAGTTTGTTCTCCTTATGTATCGTGAGGACACATGAGTGGGTCTTCCCAAATGGAGCATAATTCTAAGGGTGGAGACCGGCCACGTGGCTGGTGGTTGCTGTGGGGCATAGATGTGAGGAGAATTATTTGAGCCCATGGATTGTATACGGTAGTCGATTTGGGGACCACCCATAGGGCTTGGAGAATTTTGGGAAATTAGATTTTGGTTGGCGTCTGCATCGCTGCACTGGAATATGGTACCAGGAGCGACTCATCATTCGCCATTGGGACATCCTGGGATTTGAAATTTTGGTTGGTGTCTGCATCGCTGCACTGGAATATGGTACCAGGAGCGACTCATCATTCGCCATTGGGACATCCTGGGATTTGAAATTTTGGTTGGTGTCTGCATCGCTGCACTGGAATATGGTACCAGGAGCGACTCATCATTCGCCATTGGGACATCCTGGGATTTGAAATTTTGGTTGGTGTCTGCATCGCTGCACTGGAATATGGTACCAGGAGCGACTCATCATTCGCCGTTTGGGAATTTGGGGTTTGAGTTTTGGGTCGGCATCAACACCACTAACACTGAAGTGTAATTCCAGGAGCGACTCATCATTTGCCGTCGCCCGTTGGGGAACGATGGCTCAGGAGACAGGTTTAGATCCCTATCACCTAATACTTTTCAATTTTATGAGCCGTAAGGGTCTCATAAAAGCATTTTCTCCCTACGAGTCGAGAGGATCTCGCAGGTGTATGTTCCCCTTAGGAATCGTGAGGATTCCTAAGTGTGTTGTTCCTTTGTGAGTCGTAAGGATTTCACGCAGGGATTTTCTCCTCACAAGGTCGAGAGGACTTTGCGAGTGTATTTCATCTCTCTTTTTACGAGTTTGCGCCCTTTCGGGTTTTCACAAACTCGCCGGCAGTCCTGCTGTTTTAACTCACGCAGCCCTTTCGGGTTTTCATCCGTGACCGTTTTGCTTATGGACATACCTTTTATTTTTAGAATCTCCATTGCTGGTGGGACTTTAAATGTAGTCTCGCCGGTAGGATTTAGGAGAGATAGGTGTCGTTCATACCCGTGGATTGTATACGGTTTTACAGGATGTATGATCCAGACCGTAGGGCCGGTGTGCTCAATTCGCCTGCGATTTGGAGCATTCACGCCTCATATTTTTTGAGATATTGGCCATTGATAGGTGGCATGGGCCTTTCTCCCTCGGCATTTATCAGCTGGTAGGATCCTTCATCAAACACTTTCTCGATGGCGTATGGTCCTTCCCAGTTTGGCTCGAATTTTCCCTTGGCATGTCGATTGTGGATGATCGGTCTTTTAAGGACCAACACTAATTTACCTTTCTTGAAAGCGTGGAGACGGGTCATCTTGTCATAGGCCCATGACATTTGGGCTCGGTACAGCTCTATATTTTGTTGTATTGCGATCCTCTTTTCTTCGAGGGCGTCGAGCTCTTCGAGCCGAAGGAGCACGTTTTCCTCCTCCGTCAACTCGTGCTGAACGGCCATTCTTAAGCTTGGAACTTCGACTTCGAGGAGGAGGACCGCCTCCACTCCGAAGAGCAATGAGTATGGAGTTGACTGAGTTGGAGTACGGTGTGTGGTACGATATGCCCACAACGCCTCGTGAAGTTTGAGATTTCAGTCTCTCTTGTTGGCTGAAGCATTTTTCCTCAGAAGCTTGCACATGGTCTTATTGAAGGCTTCGGCTAGCCCATTAGCTTATGGATTATAGATGGAGGAATATCTCTAGTCAATCTTGTGCTGAGTAGCGAACCTTGAGACTTTGAAGCTCTTGAAAGAAGGCCCGTTGTCAGATATGATTCTTCTCGGTGTACCAAAGCGGTATAGAATATTATGTCTGAAGAACGTCAGAATATTTTCTGTTTTAACTTCTTTTAGCGGGACAGTTTCAGCCCATCTGGAGAAGTAGTCTATCGCAGCCAATATGAATCGGTGGCCTTTGGATGATGGAGGATCAATTGGGCCAACTATGTCGGTGCCCCAAACTTCGAAAGGTCACGACGCTACCGTAGGATGCAACGGATTGGGATGCTTGTGAATGAAATCACCGTGAATTTGGCAGAGATGGCATTTCTTTGCATGCTCTTCGCAATCCCTTAACATGGTGGGCCAGTAATATCCCAGCCGTTTGATCTGAAGCCGCATTGGTGAGCCTGCAGACGCCCGAGTGAACTTCTTTCATGACTTTTTGGGCTTCGGCCGATGACAGGCACCTGAGCCAGAGTTGGTCATATGATCTGCGGTATAGCATATTATTTACAAACACTTATCAAAGAGCTCTCTTCTTCAGCTGAATCCTCGCAGATCTTCCTTCAGATAGCTTGTCGTATTGGAGGTACTCTATGAAAGGTTCTTTCCAATCGGGCTCATCTTGGATGATCAGAGCTTCTTCTGTAGGATTGTTCTCTTATTCTACGCTTCTCTCTTCACGCAAAGAGACCGGAGGTAGAATTTTCCGGCTTCTGACTGTTATCAGAATTTCATCCATATCGGGATCAGCCAGCTTCTTGGCTAAGCGAGCGAGTACGTCATCTTTTCCATTCAATGCCCTAAGAACTCTCTTCAATTCAATGTGGGTGAACTGTTTCATAAGCTCCACCACCCGGCTTCTATATCGAGCTAACTCGGGTTTGTATATCTTATAGTCGCCGCTTACTTAGTTGACGACAAGCTGGGAATCCCCGTAGACTCATAGCTGAAGGATTTCCATTTCTATGGCGAGCTCCAGACCAGCTATCAGAGCTTCGTACTCAGCCCCGTTGTTTGTTCGAGGCTCGGTAAGAGCAAAAGAATGTCGTAGGGTTCCCATTGAGGGCGTGATGAACACCAATCCTATCCCTGCTTTTATTTGCGGGATGCTTGATTTGCCGGAGCTCCTCATTGATGAGGCTCTATCGAAGTAGAGCTCCCAACATGGCTCATCATCCTCGAGGTGCAGCACTTGTTCGTCGGGTAACTCGCAATTGAGCGGCGACCTTTCTGGTATGTGATGAGGAGCAAGGAAGTCAGCGAGAGCTTGCCCTTTTACTGCTTTCTGGGGAGTATAGATTATGTCAAATTCAAGCAGTATGACAACCCATCTCGCTATTCTACCGGCTAGGCATCCTTTGGTCATCAAGTGTTTGAGCGGGTCGACCTTGAAGATCATCATAACCCGATGAGCGAGCAGATAGTGCCTCAGTTTCTTCACAGTGAATATCAGATCCAGGTATTGCTTTTCGATCGGGGAATAGTTATGTTCCGTTCCGACTAAAGTTCGACTGAGGTAGTATAGGGCATTTTATTTTCCCTCCTCATTGTTCTGGGCAAGGAGCACACCGAGTGACTCATCTAGCACGGCAGTATAGAGAATCAACGGTTTGTTTAGAATAGGAGCAGCAAGCACCGGAGGGTGCAACAAGTACTGTTTGATATTTTCGAATGCTTCTTGACATTCAACGTCCCAGACAAAAGGAGCTCCCTTCTTCATGAGCTTTGATAAGGGCCTACACTCCCCGATAAATTTGAGATAAACCTTCGTATATAAGCAAGCTTGCCTTGAAAAGATCTTAGCTGTGTCAGATTCTTCCGAGGGGGCATCTCCATGATGGCCTTTATCTTGGATGGGTCAACTTCGATCCCTCGATGTCGGACTATGAAGCCTAGGAATTCTTCCGATGACACGCCAAAAGCGCACTTCAGAGGATTCATCTTCATATCGTATTCCCTCAGTCTAGTGAGAACGGTCCTAAGATCCTGGATGTGATCGGTCTTGGCTTTAGTCTTGACGACCAAATCATCAACATAACATTCGACGACTTTATGGATTAGGTCATCAAAGATATTAGTCATTGCCCTTTGATATATAGCACTTGCGTTCTTTAATCCGAACGGCATCACCTTGTAGCAGTATATTCCGATCGGGGTTCGGAATGCTGTGTGTTTCTCATGCTCGGTTGACATCTTGATCTGATTATATCCAGACGAGCCATCCATGAAGGTGAACAACTCGTAATTTGAGGTATCATCGACCATCATTTCCATGACCGGTAGCGGGAAATCATCTTTAGGGTATGCCTTGTTAAGATCTCTGAAATCGACACAAACTCGGATCTGCCTATTTTTCTTCTTCACTGGGACTATGCATGCGATCAAGTCTGCATATTTCTTTTCCCTTGTCACGCCCCACTTCCCGGTGTACAGCGAAGGGGACGCGACGAGGTCCGCTACGTATTTACTGTGAAATAAATACGCTAAGCGTATCTAAGCAATATAAAGGTAATTCACAAGAGACAAGAGATATAAAATTAACAACAACTTTATTAATAACATTCTTTTGTACAATGCATGAAAAGTAAATACATCTGAAATAAAAGCGATGCCTAAACAATGGCATAACAGGAAATGAAAAATACTGAATAAAACAAGGTACAATGTCTAGAGCTTGGGGTCTTCGTGGAACTGATCCAAGTCTTCACCGGTGGGCTCGATCTCTGACGGGTCCAAAACACTTGACGACATTCAAAGAAGAAAGAAATAGAATGTCGTCAGCGAACAGGTCGCTTGGTAAGTCCCAAAGATAAAGGAAAATTAGAAAAGACAGAATAAAAGGTATCTTCTATAAAGTTGTATAATACTGTAGAATATTGTATTTACGCTGTTGTTTGTAGCTTGGTACGGAAGGATGCCAGTGTATACGAGAGGGGTCTTAGTATGCTAGAGACCAGGGCAAACGGAATGTACAAGGAACCGTTAAGCCACGGTACAACAGCAACGGAATATAGGTTAGGTGTCTTAATCTTTCCGTCTCGTGCCACTTCTAACACCTTCCGCACCAATCTACCCCTTAAACCCCGTAGTGTTTTGATTGTATTGTTGTATTGTATTGTATAGTTGGATGACTGACCAAAACCATGATATCAGTAAACAGAGTGTAACTGCATAATCATGTAGACGGAAAAACTGGATAATGGATGTATATCCATAGTTTGATTCAGTCAAGTTGTATAGATTGATAACTGAATTCTTGGATTCATGTGTTCATATTGAATTGGACTATTATAGATTTATAGATTGACTTGAATCATATTCAAACTAGATTAAATCAGACTCAAACCCGAGTCGGACAGTAGAAATGTAAATCGAAGTTCTATATTTGCTAGGGTCCTTAGGGTAATTTATAAAACTTGAGGGGGTTTTATGTAAAAATACTTTTGTATAGTTTTCAAGATACACCCCAAGTATTTATTATTCGTCTTTAGAGTTGCAATGAAGGTGGATTTTATATTGTAATATACCTAGTGAAAATATCCTAGTTTTATAAATAAATGTATTTATCTGTAATATTGATTTATTTGAAGTTCATGGTATTTTAATGTAAAATTTAATCTTGTGATTTTTAGGAGAAGGTGGAACATTTATATTATAATAAAATAGATATTGAAATGATATATATATATATATATTTATACAAAAATAATTTTAATAAATATTTTATATTCCAAAAATCTCATTTTTCTTAAGATGTCGTATTTTAAACCTTTCGAGACCAAATGCTCCTTGCAGAGGTCTGAATCTCGCACTATTAAGCCCGAGGGTGCACGATAAACCGTACTATCTCTAACGGGTTCCCTAAAGGTGGGTTGTAGTGGCGCTTTGCAAAGATTTTATAAATACTAATCCTTTAGAAAACGGTTTTATAAAATAAAAAGTATTTATTTGCAAACGTCGATTTTCCGTATTTTAGATTCTAGGGTTTTCTATTTCAACTAGACTATTTCCAAATGGTCTAAACAACAAGTCGTGAGATGCCTCAAATCATCTCTTCACCGCCAATTGTGGCCAGGTAAGTACAAGTGAAGAAATGAGGGATCCGCTCACGATTCATCGTGAGACGGGCCTTTTAAAATTACCTTTCTCACTTGCCTAGCCTAGACACCACAAAGTCAGGTTTAGATAAACGATCGATGTCCACAACATATTGTATTTTCCTATTAAAAGATATTTGTTTTAAAAGTGTAACAAACCTAAAACTTTTAGGAAAGGTTTTATTAAGAAAATTGTATTTAAATGTAAAATCTTGTTTTATCGTATTCTAAGTTTTCAAGGTAGCGTGTTATGTTTGCATATGAGTGTGTGAGGAGGTAGGTCATTACTTCGTGATCTACTTTAAGGTTTAGCAATGTTAAAGGGTTAAATGTAAAAACGAAACATTGTGGTATTTAAGTGAAAAAATACGATATATCGCAAAAGCTATCATTTCATGTGAGGAAACTTGTTCAAATTATTTGTTAAGTGATTAATAGTCAACATAAAGATATTTAAGCATGAATGTATTGGTGAGAAGTGAGATTTTATAGAAAACCGAATCGGAAATCGGATTTGTTTCGATTCCATCGGGTTTGTAAATTCGTATTTTTATGAAAGAAAAGAAAGATAGAAAAAGGGGACTTACGGGTTTAGACAACACTAGATAGTGAGAGGGAAGTAGAGGGTTTACCGGTGCGTCGATTCGTCGTTGAGAGTTCCTAGCACGATCACCGGAATTTCGACGTCGATTTCGTTAGCGCTTCGCCTTTCGCTCGTTTCCAACGTACCAAAGTTCTCTTGGAATTTTGAGAGAGTGGACTTAGGACGAGAGGGTAGAGGGTAGGGGGTGTATTTATAGGGTTAGGCTAGGGTTAGGATTTTTAATTAAAAAAATGTAAAAATTATATAAAAATCATTAAAAAATGAAGTAAATTGGGGTTAATAGGCTCTCTGTAACCGATCTAAAAATTTAGTGTGTACAGGGGGTTGACCAAGCAAAGATGCTCATCTTCTATGTTGGGGACTCGGCCGTCCGGCCGAGTCCGGCCGGCGGCGCCGGACCGAGTCCGCCGGGCGACTCGGCCGAGTCGGGCTGGGTCGGGGGGTGGGGGGTCTCTTGGGATGATTAATGGTGTATCTAACTTTTTATGTGTAGAAGGAAATTTGTGAGAAACGCACGTGTAACGGTTGGTATTCTAAAAATCAAAAACAAAATAATATTAAAAATAATGTGGGGTATGGGATTTGAACTCTGGTAGCTTGGTTCAGCAATGCAAGGTATTACCAATGAGCTACAAGCTTCTTCTTGTAATTATGGAGTGAAATAAATACTTAAAGAGATATCAGCAACAATAAATACTCCAAGTATACATTGAATTTAAATCAATTCTTTGTACATTAAAAATGGAGTTGTTACATCCCTGATGAAGCCGACATCGATGAGTTTCTTGGTTTCCTCGATGACCTTTTCTTCCAGTTCCCTTCTCATTCTTCGGGGAGCTTGTTTGACTGTCTTAGCATCAGGAGATATAGTCAGCTTATGCACGGCCATTTCAAGGGAAAGGTCAGGCATTTCTTTGTACGTCCACGGGAAGCAGTCGTCGAACTCATGCAGCATGGCAATTATCTGCTCTTTCATTTTCTCTGACAAGAGTGAGCTGATGTAGGTCGGCCTTGGATTATCAGGCGTTCTCAAATCGATCTCGGTTAGCTAATCGAAGGTTGCTTGTCCGCCATTTTCGAGCTCTTGAAGAGCTTCTTCTGGCTCGGCTATCTCGTCATCATCATTTGACCTTTCGCTGGCTTCACCAACATAGATCATGGAGCATGCTTTAGAATCCGGTTGAATGAAACCTATGCCCCGTCTATCTGGAATTCGTCCATCGATGAGTGCTCGGACATGAGGCGGATGCCATAGCCCTTCATAAAATTTTGCTTCAGACTCCGTTTGATATAACCGGCATCCGCACCTTTTGAAATATTCCTGCATCTCGGGCGCATAGTATCTGGGATTGAGGACGGCTCTTATGCCTCTCTCATAGGGAAGGCACGCGACAGACAAATCGTTCGGGTGCACAACAGGATTTTACCTATAAAACAGGATGCCCTTCTGTCCACTTTTCCTTCCGGGAACGCAGAAATTTTTCAGCTGGTCTACGGTGGAGACCGACAATGCATCGAGCTCTTTGCACATCTGCTCCGGTACTGCAGCAAGGAAAGTTCTCTTCCTCTGACTCTTTAGTTTCGCTGCCTAAACGAGGGCGAATTTTGCTGTCGGATGGGCATTCAGTATCAGATTCATCCGTATCGCTACCGAAATGAGGGCGAGTTTTACGGAATGACAGACTTCCAGCGTCGGACTCATCAGTGTCACTGCAGAAATGCAGACTTACTTGGGGGGTTTTTCTTTTGAAAGTGACAGCCGGCTCGGATCTGCTTTTGAGCTTCGGAGGCGTTCTGTCAGTCGTGGCTCAGTATTTTGGGAATCCACAAAGTACCGAGAATCTTCATATCGGACTTCGTGCACACCGAACGGCTAGATGTCTCCGTCAATGCGTCATTCTTCGCCATTTTTAGTATACTTCATGCATTGATGGAGAGTTGATGGAACGATGCCGTAATCGTGGAGCCACGGCCGTCCCAAGAGAATTTTATAAAACGTGTCAGCTTCGATCATGTATATCTCAGCTTCGTATTGCAGATCCCCAAATTTGATTGGCAGAGCTATAGACCCTAGAAGTTGCTGGCAGTTTTGATTGAAGCCTTGAATGACAATCCTTTCCCTTGACAGGTGTCGGACGCCCATTAACAAACTTTTCAGAGTCCGCAAGTTCATGATATTCACCGAGGATCCCGGATCAATCAATATGCGATTAATCCGATCTCCGTCGCTGTACCAGGTCATGTAAAGCGGCCGATTATATTCAGACGTTCCCAGTAGCAAGTCTTCGTTCTTAAACGTGACTGCGGCGGCATGCAGAGGGTACTGGGCTTCTTTCATATTAATTTCAGCAAAGCGAGCTTGATACCGCTCAAGGTTTTGTAGAGCGTGAATGAGAACTTGTCTAACCTCTTTAGATAGGACCAAGGCATCGTAGATGCTCAGGAGAGACAGAAGCTTCCGGAGATGAGCCAAGACATTGTAGTCCACTGAGGAAGGACTTGAGTTTTCATTAGCCGGTTCTCTGTCATCTTCCTCATTAGCCACATGATTTTCCTTTCCTTTTGGGACGTTTCCCTGATTTGGCGGCAGAGCCCTGCCGCTTCTGAGCTGGATTTGGTTGGCCTTTGTGGCGAGCTCCTCGTCCTCTTCGGGAAAACAGAGCTTCTCCTCAGAGTCGCTGTCAAGATGGATGGTGTAGCAGGTCACTATAGGGATCTCTTCATTGGAGTCTTCTTCTAACTCCTCCAGAATTTCAGCTGCTTCTACAGGGAGGAACTCCTTCAATTGAATCAGAGCTCTTTCTTTCTGTTCATAGTCTTCAAGGGAATCGATATATTTTTGAATGGTCGATCTCCCTGCAGACACTTTTTTGCGTTGAGCTGCACTTTTCTTCTTCTTGGGCTTTTTGGATTTTGAGCCTGATTGAGCCGAATTGGCAGTTGGAATGGTGGGCTTCTTCTGCCCTTCCCATTCTGTTCTAGGCTCTTTCCGAAGTAACTTTAGCATCTTCTTCGTCTTATTAGATATGTGCATACTCCACGGAGGCTGCGGTGAGTCAGTTTCATTTCTCAGGGCAGCGGGTTCAGCTGTCTGCTCCCAGAAGGCTTCAGCTTCTGTCTGTATAAAGTTGGTGGTTGCAACTTGATTTTTCACCAACACACTCTTGGACAGCTCGATCTCTCCAGCTTTGTACTGCTTCTCAACCCAGTCTTTGAAGATATAGCAATCCTCGACCGCATGGCTCACTACTCGGTGGTACGGGCAATACAGGGGATTGTTGGTCATTTTTGCTTCTTGAGGTCTATTCGACTCCGGCAATTGTAGGCCGTTGTTCAAGGCATCTTTGAATATCTTGCAAACCTTGTCCCTTCTGAAAGAGTAAACCTTGTTCTTTTTCTCCTCTAGGGAAGGCCCTTCTCTTCCCAGCACTGGCTTTCGAGACCGGTTGATTTTAGATTCGCCCGCCTTTCACTTGTTTTCATTATCGGATGCATTGAAGACATTGGTATTGCTGGAATTCTAGCGTTTACGGTTGTTGTCCCACTTGGTTTTCCAAGTCTTGTCTCTCTGAGAGTCCGGGATAGACTCTTGCTTCGAGCATTCCAGCATTTGGACTTTCTTGGTCAGCTCCTGAAACGTCTTGAGGCCTACTGTACACAAGAATGGGACCATCCAATTGCTGAGGTTCCCAATGAGGAGGCTGACAGACTGGTCCTGCTCTAGTAGCGGTTCACACTTGACAGTGAGGTTGCGCCATCAGGCAATAAAGTCCGTGTTGCTTTCATTTTCCCCCGACTTGGTTCTCATGAGGTCAGCGATGGAGATTTTATCATTGACACTCATGAATCTTTGCCGAAACAGAGACCCCATTTGGGCAAAAGTAACAACGGACCCATTTGGTATGCTTGCGTACCAGTCGAAAGCAACACCGGTCAGGCTATTGACAAACTGGCGAAGAAGAAGCGCATCATTGCCCCCTGTATTTCCGCACGACGCTTTAAATTGGGCGACGTGCTGATTTGCGTTTCCCGTCCCGTCAAACCTTCCGAATTTAAGAATGACGTAACCGTTGGAGAAATCGATCAGATCGTACCGTGCGGGATATGGCCACCCACTACTGCCAATTTCTTTCTGAGCTTCGGCTTCAGCTACCAATGTTCTAACCTTTCTAGTGACCAAATCCATTATCCGATCTTTTGTAAACGGGATAGTGCTATCTGGGGCCAAGGCGTCCCCATAAGCGGAATGTGGCTGGCTTTCATGCGGCTAACCCAATCATGGACCCAAGGGGACATGCATCGGTTGCTTCGGGTTGCCATCACCCGGCTCATGAGTAGAGACTTGTGCCTGATTGGAAGGCGCTCGAGCAATTTGAGCCGTGAGCTGCATCACAACATGTAACAACCCTAAATTTCTTATACAAATTTTTTCAAAATATTTTTTTCAAAATCCATAAAGGGGTATTTTAGCCTGAGCACAAGATATAAGTAATTATTTTGCTTTTAATTACAAGTTAAAAGAATGTAACAACTCCATTTTTAGTGTACAAAAATTTGCTTTAAAATTAATGTATACTTGGGGTATTTACATTTACTGTTATTACTTTAAGTAATTAATTAGCTCCATAATTACAAGAAGGAGCTTGTGGCTCATTGGTAATACCTTGCACTGCTGAACCAAGCCACCAGAGTTCAAATCCCATACCCCACATTATTTTTAATATTGATTTTTGTAAAACCTTTAGAATACCAAGGGTTTACACGTGCATATCTCACAAAAACCCCACTACACCCAAAAATGTAACATTGCAAGGGGTTCGATGAACCATCGGGGGGGGATCCTGGCCGCCTGACTCGGCCGGAAATCGGCCAGATCGGCCTTAACTCGGTCTGACTCGGTCCTCAGACCGAGTCACGGCCGAGTCGGCCGATTCCGGCGACGGCCCCAACATGGAAGTTGTGTCTTTTCATATTCCCTATGTACCTGCAAAATTTCAGCCTCAGACCACTTACAGAGCTCTTTTAAAACCCCAATTACTCTACTTTTAATACATTTTTTTATACATTTTATCATATTTTTCATTTTAACCTTTCATCTACCCTAACCCTAGTCTACCCTATAAATACACCCCCTACCATCTACCCTCTCACCCTAAAATCCTGAGCTCACTCTCTCAAAAATTTTCCAAGAGTCGTGTACTTTGAAAACAAGCTCGAGGCGAAGCTCCGACGAATTTCCGGCGGAACTTCCGACGAACGTTTTAGGAACTACCGGCGACGACACAACACCTCGGCGATCCCTCTAGTTCCCTCTTACTCTCTAGTGTAATTGAAAATCCGTAAGTCCCTTTTCTATCCCTCTTTTCCATTCTCAAAATACGAACTTACAAAACCCGACGGAGTCGGAACAAATCCGATTTCTGATTCGGTTTTCTATAAAATTCCACTTCTCACTAATACAATCCTTCTTAAACTTCCTCATGTTGACTATTAAACACTAATCAAACCATTTGAACAAGTTTCATCACATGAAATGATAGCTATTTCAAATTATCGTATTTTTTCACTTAAATACCACAATGTTTCGATTTCACATTTAATCCCATTAACCTTGCTATGCCTTTAAAGTAGAGCACGAGGTAATGACCTACCTCCTCACACACGCATATACAACCTAACACGATACCATAAAAAACTTAGAATACGATAAAACAATATTTTCATTTAAATACCATATACTTAATAAAACCATTTCTAAAAGTTTTAGCTTTGATACACTTTTAAAATAAATACCTCTTAATAGGAAAATACGATAAGTTGTGGACATCGGTCGTTTATCGAAACCTTACTTTGTGGTGTCTAGGCTAGGCAAGTGATAAAGGTAACTTTAAAAGGCCCGTCTTACGGTGATTCATGAGCGGATCCCTCCTTTCCTCACTTGTACTTACCTGGCCACAATTGGCGGCAAAGAGGCGATTTGAGGCATCTCGCAACATATCGTTTAGACCATTTAGAAATAGTCTAGTTGACCTAGGAGACCCTAGAACCTAAAATACAGAAAATTGACTTTTCACAAATAAATGACATTTACTTTATAAAACCGTTTTCTAAAGGGTGTAGTATTTTACAATCTTTGCAAAGCGCCGCTACAACCCACTTTGAGGAACCCGTTCGGGATGGTGCAGATTATCGCACACCCTTAGGCTTAGTAGTGCAAGATTTAGACCTCCGCAAGAAGCATTCGGTCTCGAAAGATTTAAAATACGACACCTTAAGAAAATGAGATTTTCTAGAATATAAAATATTTATTAAAATTATTTTTGTATAAATATATGTATATTTATCATTAAAATACTTATTTTATTATGATATAAACATTCCACCTTTTTCTAAAAATCACAAGAATCAATTTTACACTAAAATACCATGAATTCCAAATAAATCAATATTACAGATAAAAACCTTTATTTATGAACCTAGGATATTTTCACTAGAAATATCACAATATAAAATCCACATTCATTACAACTCTAAAGACGAATAATAAATGCTTGGGGAGTATTTTGAAAAGTATATAAAAGTATTTTTACATAAAACCCCCCTCGAGTTATATAAATTACCTTAAGGACCCTAGTAAATATAGGTTTAAGAAATAATCAAGACTTCGATTTACATTTCTAATTGTTTGACTCGGGTTTGAGTCTGATTATATCTGACTTGAACATGATTCAAGTACAATCTACAATCTACAATATTCCAATTCAATATGAACACATGAATCCATGAATCCAGTTACCAATCTATACAACTTGACCGAATCAAACCATGGATATACATCCATTATCCAGTTAATCCATTTACATGATTCTTCAGTTACATCCATTTACTGATATCATGGTTCTGATCAGTCATTCAACTATACCATCTATACAATTTACAATACAATACAATACAAACAAGACATCTCGGGGTTTAAGGGGTAGACTGGTACGGAAGGTGTTAGAAGTGGCACGAGACGGTAAGAATTAAGACACCTAACATGAATCCAATTGCCGTTGTTCCGGGCCTTCTAGCGAAGCCTTGTACTCTATATTCCATTTGCCCTGATCTCTAGCATATATAGACCCCTCTCGTATACACTGGCATCATTCTGTACCAAGCTACAAACAACAGCGTTAACACAATACTATAACAATATAATACAACATTAAAAGCTACTCTCTCTCTCTCTTACTCTCTATCTATTCCTCCCTTATCTTTGGGACTTACCGAGCGACCTGTTCGCTGACGACATTCTATTTCTTTCTTCTTTGAATGTCGTTAGGTGTTTTGGACCCGTCAGAGAACAAGCCCACTACTGAAGACTTGGACCAGTTCAGTGAAGACCCTGAGCTCTAGACATTGTACACTTTCCATTCAGTACTTTTCATTTTTGTTATGCCATTGTTTAAGCATTGCTTTATTTCAGTTGTATTTCCTTTTCATGCATTGTACAAAAGAATGTTAATAAATAAAGTTGCTGTTCAGTTTATACCTTGTCTCTTGTGTATATTTTCTTTTATATTGCTTAGCTACGCCTAGCGTATTTGCTTCTGAGTAAATATGTAGCAGACCAGTCATGTCCCCTTCGTCGTATACCGGGAAGCGGGGCGTGACACAACATTCGTCATGTCGCCGATTTTGGAGTAAAGCTTGGCCATTTCTTTATCTTTGCTCCTGAGCTATTTTCGAAGCTCTTGAAGCAGCTCTTGCTCTGCGGTCCTAGGGCGGAAAGTCGGCATGCGACCGTGGGTCACGCGCTGAGCCCCCGTGGGTCACGTACACGGCACGTGACCGCTGGGCGCCCGCGGGTCACGTGCGCGCCACGCGACCGATGGAAACACCAGCGAAAAAGGGGCTTAGCCCTTGGGCTAGGAGTTGAACTCCCAAGGGATTTTGAGTGGAGTTAAACTCCAAAAGATTTAGATTTGTAATTAAACTCCTAAATGATTTGGAATAGGAGTTAAACTCCTTAGAGGATTTGGGTCTTGGAGTTGAACTCCCCAAAGATCTTCAGAGGTGATCAAATTGGACCCCTCTCTTCTCTCTTTAGCCCTGGAGCTTCTTTTGAGCCTTGGATCTGTCCAAAGTTGGAATTTTGGAGATAGGTATCCTTCTTTCTCCTTTTGATCGGCTGGATCTTGGAGAAAATGGGGGGAGACTTAAAAGTCTCCCCTTTTCGAGATCTGATTGAAGATCCGAGCTCCCCTTCAAGGGTTTTGTGGTGAAAATCTATTTCTTTTTGGAAAAGGGAAGAGTTAAACTCTTGATTTAATTAAAAAAGGTGGAAGGTTTTAGAACCTTGAGCAAGGAGAAGGAGGCACAAACCCTAGAATTTTTTAGAATGGAAAAAGTTGTCTTGATATTTTCATCATCTTTGCCTTTATAGGCTACACACTTTACATGTAGTCCCTTGTGCTTTACAAAATGGTATTTTGCCCATCCTATGTCTCATGTGCTCATTTCTTTTGCACATGAGCCATGAGTTTTATAAAAATTTGGCTTTATGCCCATTTTTCTTACATTCATTCATAAAAAAAACACTAAAATTATTTATTACAAATTTTTTGTTATGGCATAGGGGAGGCCGGCCGCTTCATGTTCGGGCTCAACTTGGGCTTAGGTCCACTTGACCTGGGCTTGGGCCCACTTGGCTTGGGGTTGACTTTGATTTTGACTTGGTTAACCATGGTGTAAATTTTTACCCCAACAGGATCAAAGTCTATAAGTTACAATGGCTCTGTCTCGACACTACAAGAAACTTGACGCGCTCAATATATACAACGTACAAGCACTGTAGACTTTCTACGAGCCTCCTAGGTGAAAAAGTGAAAAGGAGATCATCTTATATAAATCTACGGAGACCAGAGTAGAAAAAGAAGTCCGGCACGGTGTCAACTCCACTCTTGACATGTTCCATCACATCCGTATGCTAAGATATTATGCGGAAAAAATAAAGAAACTGTTAAATCGCCAAGACATACCTCTTGAACAAACGGTTCGGCATACCAAATTCTACAAAAAGATTTAGAATATTCCTAGGACTCAGCGAAAGAAGCCCAACGGGAAGATGAAAATAACTGGACTCGAATATGTTCGGTCCAAAAAATAGGAGCAAGTTTATAGTTTCCACATCATAAACAACTTAATTGAAGAAGAAAATGTCCTTCCAGATAGCCATGGCGTCGAATCGGAGCGAGATCCCACTTTGAAAATGTTAAGTCCGTCGCTCGAAGAACAAATTGACAAGCTAATAAAAGAAGCTTGCTAAACAAGCCGAGATAATCATAGTCCCAAAATGGCCATATATGAAAGGGCCAGGACACAGCGTCTCAGTCAGAAATCTACGTAGGAAGTAGACCGTAACGCTCTTAATTCCTAGCCCGTTATGTGTTCTCGCGAAAAGGGAAAATGCCGAAATGGAGGTAAAAACAGGGCAAAGAACGCAAGCAATGTTCAAAGACAACAAAGCGGGTCCAAGACGCCGTTCAATTGAGAAAAGCTTGATTGGAGCCCGTCCTTTATAAAGAAGGTGGGTCGGGAATACTCTTTCCCTCAAGACAAAACAGGGAAAATATTCAACCTTGCCATGACGCACCAAATGATGGCACTTCCGGTGTTTCGGCACCCCGAACAAATAAACGAGGTCCATCAACCGGATTATTGCTCCTAACACTGAGCAATAGGTCACCCCCTTGAAGACCGCTTCACGTTCAAGGACTGTGTAGAGGACCAGCATCAACAAGGCAGGTTTATGTTATCCGACAGCTAAAGGGTAACCCCACCATAAAAACATGAGCCAAAGAAGACCTATACCGTTAGGATAGGACTAGCCCAACCGCGAAAATAGAAGCGGACTCATACCTGCCATATGGTAACTCTCCCAAAAAAGGGAGAGGACGAGAATATGATTGACCTTTTAGGGTGTTCACAAATGAAGACGATGATGAGGAGATCTCAGAATTTCCACCGGCACCTAAAGAGCTGGAAGACGGGATACACACCACGGCAGACAACCTAAGAAAAATCAACTTAGGAACGGAGGATGATCCAAGGACAACGTTTGTCCGTGAGCTACTATCTGAAAAACAGGTAGCCACCCTCAAAGACGTGCTCATGCAATATACAGACTGCTTTATATGGAACTATTCCGAAATGCCGGGTCTAGATCCAAAAGTAGCGATATATAAGCTGACCATATCGCCAGACATAAAGCCAATCAAACAGGCACCATGAAGGATACGGTTCGAACTTGAGATGAGTATCAACATCGAAATCAAGAAATTAATCGACTCCGGCTTCATCCAAGAGGTTCAATATCCCGACAGGATCACTAATATCATTCCGGTGATGAAGAAAAATGGGACGGTTCGTATCCGCGTGGACTTTCGGGACCTCAACAAAGCATGCTCGAAAGATAACTTCTTAGTACCCGTTACCGAACTGATGATCGATAACATGTCCACCCACGAAGTCTTCTCCTTCATGGATGGATCCTCAGGATAAAATCAAATAAAAATGGATCCTGAAAACCAAAAGCACACCACCTTCTGGACACCATTGGGCATATTCTGCTATAAAGTCATACCCTTCAGTTTGAAGAACGCCGGTGCTACCTACCAAAAGGCCATGCCAAAGATCTTCGATGACCTTATACACAAGATCGTCGAATGCTACATCGACGACCTCATAGTGAAGAGTAAATCTCATGAGGTACATTGGGAACATCTAAAAATAGTGTTCCAACATCTTCGGAAGTATAATATGAAGATGAACCCTCTAAAATGCGCGTTTGGAGTTTTCTCAGGCAAATGTATAATATGAAGATGAACCCTCTAAAATGCGTGTTTAGAGTTTTCTCAGGCAAATGTATAATATGAAGATGAACCCTCTAAAATGCACGTTTGGAGTTTTCTCAGGCAAATTCCTAGGATTCATCATATGTCACCGAGGTATCGAAATCGATCCCTCAAAAATCAAGGCGATTATGGAGATGCCCACGCCAAGAACACTCAAATAACTGCGATATCTTTAAGGAAAGCTCGCATATATCTGGAGGTTCATAGCCAAGCTCTTCGGAAAATACCGTCCCTACAGTCATCTGATGAAGAAGGAGACCCCATTCGTCTGGGATCAGAAGTGCCAAAACACGCTAGACGAAATCAAGCAATACCTGCAAAATCCGCTGGTATTGGACGCTCCGATTAAGGGAAATCCCTTTATCCTATATACAACGGCCCTTGACGGCTCTCTAGATGTATTGTGCGCGCAAGAGAACGATCAATGAAAGGAGAGAACTCTGTACTATTTAAGTCGAGTTCTCTAAGGGCGGAAAGCAACTATTTCCCTATTGAAAAGTGTTTCCTGGTGTCGATCTTCGCAATAATGAAATTCAGACATTATGCCTTGGCACATGAGGTCCACCTCACATCGAAGGTGAATAATATTAAATATCTAATGTCAAAGGCCATACTGACAGGAAGGCTTGCTAAATCGGCTCTCCTCCTGATGGAGTTCTCGGTAATGTATCGACCTCTCAAAATAGTAAAAGGACAGGCCATCGCTGACTTTCTCGCAGAGCATCCGATACCAGCAAACTTACCCTTAAATTGCGAATTGCTGGATGAGCATGCATTCGACGCAATTGAAGAAGATAAGCCTCGGTGGGAGCTTTACTTCGATGGAGCATCCTCCATGAAGCGGCGAAAGCAAAACACCCATATAATCAAAGCTGGGGTGGGCCTTATCTTTGTGACCCTGCAATGAGGGATATTGCGTTACGCCTTCTCCTTAATGGAGCCAAGGACTAACAACGAAGCTGAATACGAAACTTTAATAACCGGTCTTGAGATTGCTGTCGATACGGGAATCAAAGACCTCCTCATATATGGAGACTTCCAGCTAATCGTTAGTCAAGTAAACGGCGATTATCAAACGTACAAGCCAGTGCTGCTAAGGTATGGCAAAAAGGTGCAGCAACTGCTGACACAAATCTCTTCCTATACCCTAAAAAGCATACCGTGAGCGGAAAACAGCAAAGTGGATGCGTTGGCCAAATTGGCTGATGAAGATCTCGATGGTGTAAGGATCATTGTGCAAAGCCGCAGGATCCTCGCACCAACAGATATATCTTCGGAAGACCTGATAGAGACATCAAAAAGAAAAGAAACGACCGAACAAGTAGCCCTTCAAATAGAGAACGAAGAAAAGGTCAAGGACCGGAGGGAAGTCTTCATAAACTACTTCAAGTCCCAACGAATGCCCAAAAATGCGTCGTCTAGATATCAACTCATGAAACAAGCTTTGTCTTTCACCTTCGTCAATGATACCCTATATAAGAGACCATTCGACCTCCTAGGGCTAAGGTGCCTACGGCCGAAGGAAGCAAAGAAAGTCGTCCAAGAAATACACGATGGACTTTGCGGCTCCCATCAGGTGGGTCCGAAGATGAAGCTGAAGATAAAAAGAATGGGTAACTATTGACCCACGATGATTCAGGGTTGTCTCGAATATGCGAAGCAGTGTCACTCGTGACAAATTCACGGAGACTTCATACACCAGCACCCAAATCCGCTGCACCCGACAGTGGCCAGCTGGCCGTTCGAAATGTAGGGAACCTATATAATTGGCCCTATCGAACCGGCATCATCCAAAGAATATCAGTTTATATTGACAACGACCGATTACTTCTCTAAGTGGGCAGAAGCAGTACCACCAAGAGGGGTGAAGATGAAGAATATCCTTCACTTCTTCAAAACCCATGTCATCTATCGCTTCGGCACTCCGCGACGAATTATCTCGGATAATAGACTAGCTTATAGAAGCCATAAAATCAGTCGCTTCACAAAGCAGCATAGAATAGATTGGAGATACTCTTCAGTCTATAATTCTTGGGTCAACGGTCTAGCTGAAGCCTTCAACAAGACCCTGACCAAGATTATAAAAAAGACAGTGTCCAGAAACAAAAAAGAATGGCACGAAAATCTGCATGAAGCTTTCTGGGCGTACCGACCAACGTTCAAGATGTCCATGTATACAACACCATACGCACTAGTGTTCGACATGGAAGCGGTACTCCCATTGAAAATAGAACTCTCCTCTCTACGTGTAGCAGTTCGATACGAGCTGACAAATGAAGAAAATGCTCATTTTAGGCTTGAGGAGCTCGATGCCCTTGACAAAACCCCACTGATAGCACAGGAAAATTTGGAGGCTTATAAGGCAAGAATGACACGGTCATATGAAAGATTGACCAGGCCGAGAACATTCCGCCAAGGCGAACTCCTGCTGGTTGTCAAAAGACCGATGATTCCCAATCGTGCAAAGCGGGAAAAGTTTGAGCCAAATTATGAATGCCCGTACATCATAGACAAAGTCTACCAAGGTGGAGCCTACCTGCTCATGAAAATGCATGGCGAAAGACCATTCCGGCCAATAAACGGCCGATTCCTCAAAAGGAACTACGCTTGAAGAGTCATGACTTAGGTCAATGATAGATGACGACGCTTATGTCCGCTCGCTATTTTCCTGAGTCAGAAATATGAAAGTAGTACTGAAAAAAACTCTATCGCCCCAAACACGATGATAATGGACCGAGACGTCCCTAAACTATCACGTTCCCCCCAAACACGGGAATAATGGACCGAGAAGTCCTTAAATTAATAATGGACCACTACATCCTTAAACCGGCTTTAGAAAGAAACGCCCTTAAATTAATTACTCGTCCCAAAATACGGCGATAATGGATCGAGAAGTCCTTAAACTAATATTGGATCAAAAAATTCATAAACTAGAAACCCGCCCCAAAATACGGCGATAATGAACCGTCTCGACCTTAAATTAACACGTTTAGCCCTATGGTAGATCCCTATATTGACCACCGTATACAATCCACGGGCATAAACAATTCATAGCTCCCCCACGTCCTACATGACGCGGTCCTTCAGAAAAGATCGTAGCATAAAGTTAAGGGTGTGTTGCCTTATGGACCGTCTAAAAAATAAAAAATAAAAAATAAAAAATGTTTATAAGCGAAATGGGCACGAATGAAGACCCGAAAGGGCGCCGTGAGTAAAAACAGTAGGACTACCGGTGAGCTCGTGAAAACCCAAAAGTGCGCGAACTCGTTAAAAAAATCACTTGAAAAGTCCTCACGACTTTGTAAGGAGAAAACACCCGTGTGAGATCCTTCTCACAAAGGAGAAACACACTTAGAATCCATACGATTCCTAAGGAGAAAATACACTTACGCGATCCTCACGACTCATAAGGAGAATATACCCTTTATAAGACCCTGACGGCTTATGGAATTCAAAAGTCTTAAGTTATAGAGAGCTGAACCTGTTCTTAAGAAACCAAAACCCCACAAAACGTTTTTGCCCTACAAGTGGTCCAATTTCGACTCTTGTATATAATCCACGGGAATAAATAAATATATTCCCCACCAAGTTCCTCCAATAGCAAGAAATATCACCATATGGTGAACGACACTTGTAAGTCCTCTCGACTTATAATGTGAAAATATTCTTATAAGATTTTTATGACTTATAAGAGAAAACACACTTAGGAATCCCCACGACTCCTAAGGAGAAAACACACGTATGAGATCTTCACGACTCATAGGGAGAAATACCTTTATGAGACCCTTACGGCCTATAAATTCAAAAAGCCTTAGTCGACGGCCTCCTAACCCTGTTTGCTAAGACACCTTTGTCCAAATCAACAAAGGCAAATGATGATTCGCTCCTGGAAATATCCCAGTTCTAGTGATACTGATGCCTAAATAGGTATCAAATTTCAAGCCCTTTCATAGCTCATGATGTTTGCTTCTGGCAATATTCCAATTGTAGTGATGTTGATGCCAAAATTGGTATCAGATTCCAAATCCCCAACTCGCAAAAAAAAAAATCAGCGAACAAAGATATGCATATAAAAAATGCCGAAATGATGAGGTAACTCGCAATAAAAATCAGCGAGTAAAAAATATATATGCATATAAAATAGCCGAAATAATTGGGCACCGCGAAAAATAGCCGAAATGATTGGGCAGTCGTGACTTTCGCGATATAAAAGCTGAAAAGATAGAGTATCGCGGAAATAAATAAAAACATATATAATAAAATAAAATTATTCTGACCTGCAAATAGTTCCATACTGACACTTATATACAATCCATGAGCACAAATGGCACAAATGAAAGGGAACCATATTTTCCCACCATGTTGCGTCAAAATGGCTCTAGATTTCGATGGCAACATCTACAGCCTAGAGATCAACTCGATGTTCTTATCATTCCAGCAGGATGCAAACCGACGTCATCAAAAAGACCCAAGGGTCAAAGCAAAGACAGAGTAATGGCAAAACCCTAACTCCAAGTCTTGACGGTACATATACAATCTAGAGACTATTTGGACGTCCTTCTTACTCCAACAAAGTACAGATGCGACGTCAACAAGGACCCAAGGGTCAAATAAAAGTGAGGTGACGGCAAAATCCTAGTTTCAGATCTTGATGGCAACATCTACAGCCTAGAGATCATCTCGATATTCCTTCTCATTCCAGCAGGGTGCGGACGCAACTATCAAATTAAATTGGAGCAATGGCATATTTCTAACTCCAGACCTCGACTGCGAAATATACAGCATAGAGATTACACAGATATTTTCCCTACTTCAACAAAGAATCGGTACGACATCATCAAAGAAAAAACAAAGTGATGGTATATTCCTAGTTTCGGGTCTTGACGGCAATACATACAAGGCCTAAAGACCATTGGAGATCATCAAACCCCAGAAATGTGCGGTTATGACACATCGGGGCTTCAAACTAAGTCTAACCTCAAGTAAAAAGCGCCACGGTAAATACCTAATGGTTGTTCTTTCGACGGTAATACAGATACTCCAACCTATGAAGATTACTTGAAGACGTCTTGTCCAGCCTCAGAAGGGATCAGAGACACGACAGTCGCGGGGCTACTCGAGAAGCAACCTAAGAAACTGCATATCAAGAAATATATATGTAAGTCCGTGTCACGCACCCCACGTGTTCGCGGGGAGGCGGAATATATGAAAAACAATTATCAAAGCTTCGTAACACGGACTTGAGCACACGGATCATGTCTAAACCATTACTAGCAAACAGTATGAGGTTTAACTACTCGGTCTCGAAGTTATACCTCACGTTACAATTCCTTCGGGTCTTCATCGCTATCCTCCTCGTCATCGTAGGCTCCAAGGATCGTAACGGATCGCGGCTATCTCGACGGCCTTCTCGAGTCAAAGACGATCCACCCGAGAGTCTATAGTCCGAGCTCCTATCTCGAATCTGAGATAACTACGGCTTCTATTTTGCCAAGCTAGAAGTCCTAGATAGTGTAGAGTATTTAGATGGATTACTTTGTCTCTCTAAACCTTAGGATCCTCAACACATGAGAGCTTTTAGGGTTTGAGGAAGAAGATGAAGACTTGAGGAGAAAGAATGTGTTTTGTGATAATCATAATGAATTATTCTCATGCTTGAATAATAATGAACCATACAAATATCTCTTGATAAATATCTAGAAATATCTTGTAAGCTTCATTTAATTCAAAGGATGAATCACCTCATGAGTCATGGTTCATTTAATGAAAACCTACACCTCATCTCCTCCACCTCATTTCCTTCTAAAAGCTTCCCGAAAAATTACGAGATTGGTCCTACCATCCGTATTTACGAAAAACACGGATAAACTGAGACTAAATAAATCCATCAGTTTAATACTAGAATTTGGCTTAAACCAAAACCCACTAGTATTATCTGCCCGATCACAGTACGTGCACAAGTGTACGTAAGTGATCGCGGCCCTGAATTAAAACCATACGGCCTCTACACCATTTGCCCGGTGCAGGGAAACTCTCTGTGTGGGACTCTAAAGACTCGACACTACGCTGGCAGTGGGTTTAACCACAGGCCGCAAGCGGTACTAGCTGTACGTAACGGTCCCCAGGTAGACATCGATAAGAAGGCCGATGAGGTAACTCATCCGAACTCCTACTGAGCCTGTATGTGACAATCTCCGTACAGTCCGGTCTGTTCGTATAAGAGTATCGCATATCGGGCCTAAGGGGATGATGAATGTTAGACCCCTAATAGCGGTATAAGTCGTGTCGGAGTGTAGCCCAGAACACCTTGAGAAACTACTGGAACTTCTACCAGTAAATCTCACTTGCCGTGGCCACAGACCGTTGTGTAATGGCTCTCCAACACAGCGCGATATCAACCCCCAATACCGGGAGAGACGAATCCTGTCTAACCTCCACTGCCTCCAAGTGCTTCGGGACTGTACCCAACTAATACCTGTTTGCACGACTCCTTTGAGCCGTGGTAGGGTAGTGATCAAAGTACAGTTGGAACACACTTGAGACGAAGTAGCAGTGTCAAGTCGACGGACTAAGCTGTACTCATGTCACCTAGGAACTGCTACCTGACGACAGGTATAAAAACCATCAGCAGCTCCCAGCGAGTCCTGTCCAGAGTACTCGTAACCCAACGAGCACCTGCATACTATCTCCAGTACGACGTACTGATAGCTGTGGGACAGACCATCTCCCGACCTAGGATGAGAAACGTATACACCAGTCTACTCCGGAGTATCAATGCCTCGTCTCGATAATCCTACGACCAGGGACCTGTATAAGGATGTGCTTATAGACTACCCAGCCCCTACTAGTGTGACTGTCATCACAACGCTGGTAATCAAACAAAGATCCTAAGGGCTCTACTAATATGTATAAGCGATATGCTAAAAGAAACATACGCACATATCTGAGTAGAAACAAACCAAGTAGCATACTACCATTTTTAGCAAGACCGTCAATACAACTGTGAACATCCCAAGCTTCCATTAGTAATATACAAGCCAGTATGATGCAATAATGGCCTCTAGGGCATATACACTAACAATCTCCCACTTGCACTAGGGCCATGTACTGGCGTATCACAGACCTATCATCTCGATTAGCCGCTCGAACTGTGTCTGAGGGATGGCCTTCGTGAGTGGATCAGCAGTGTTATCCTCTGTATCTACTCTCCTCACCTCGATCTCCTGGCGATCTATGATCTCCCTGATCAGGTGATACCGCCTTAAGATGTGTCTGGACTTCTGATGGGACCTGGGTTCCTTCGCTAAAGCTATAGTGCCGCTGTTGTCGCAATACAGCGGTATTGGATCAATAATGGTAGGAACCACCTGAAGTTTAGTTAAGAACTTCTTCACCCAGACAGCTTCTTTTGCGGCATCGCAAGCAGCTATGTACTCCGCTTCCATCGTTGAGTCAGCAACGGTGTCCTGCTTGGAGCTCTTCCAACAGAGCGCCCCTCCATTGAGGGTAGAGACATAACCCGACATAGACTTGAAGTCATCCTAGTCACTCTAGAAGCTGGAGTCAGCAAAAGCCTCGATCTGGAGGTTTTTTCCGCCATACACCAAGAGCATCTCCTTAGTCCTTCTCAGGTACTTGAGAATGTTATTTACTGATATCCAGTGCTTCTCCCCTGGGTTCGACTGATACCGGCTTACAATGCTTAATGCGTAGGCTACATCTGGTCTGGTACATAACATCGTATACATTTTAGAGCCTACCGCTGACGCGTAGGGTATAGACGACATGCGAGCCCTTTCCAAATCAGTCTTTGGAGAGGGTGATTCCGTGACAAGCCGGCAGATTACCGCGCTTAGAATCTTCCATACTGAATCTTTTCAGTATGGTGTCTATGTACCTTGACTGTGAGAGTCCAACTATCCGTTTAGATCTATCATGATAGATCTGGATCCCCAGAATATAGGAGGAATCACCCAGGTCCTTCATGGAGAACTTCTGTGACAAGAATCCTTTGACTGACTGTAGCATAGGAATATCATTTCCTATTAAGAGAATGCCATCCACGTACAAGATGAGGAATACTACAATTCTCCCTACAATCTTACTGTAAATGCATGGTTCATATGGATTTTTGATAAAGTTGAATTCTTTAACAGTATCATCAAAACAGATGTTCCAACTCCGCGATGCCTGCTTTAGTCCATAAACGGACTTAAGCAACTTGCACACTTTACCGCTGCTCCCACTCTGAATGAAACCTTCTGGCGGATCCATATAGACGCACTCTTCTAAATTACCATTTAGAAAAGCCGTCTTTACGTCCATCTGCCAGATCTCATAATCGTGGAAGGCAGCAATGGCAAGAAGGATCCGAATGGATTTAAGCATAGCCACTGGAGAAAAGGTTTCGTCATAGTCCAAACCAGGTCTTTGACGAAAATCCTTTGCAACAAGTCTAGCCTTATAGGTTTCAACCTGTCCATCTACACCAATCTTCTTCCTGAAGATCCACTTGCATCCTATGGGTTTTACCCCTTCTGGAGCAATGTCCAAAGTCCATACTTTGTTGGTGTACATGGACTCCATTTCGGTCCGCATTGCATCCATCCATTTTACCGAGTCACCGCTCTGAATGGCTTGCTGGAAGCTAGTAGGCTCATCATTGTCAATGATGCAATCCTCTCGATCCCCGTCTATGAGAAAACCGTAGTATCTCTCGAGCGGATGAGACTGCCTACTACTTCTATGGATTGGCGCTGGGATGTCCCTTTCTTCTGAAACTTCTGGTTCTACCAAGTTTTCAGTAATAACTTGTGGTTCTGGAATTTCTTCCAGTTCTATTGCGCTCCCACTCTTCTGATTTTCAAAAAATTCAGCTTCCAAGAAATGGGCATGGCGAGAAACAAATACCTTTTGCTCCTTTGCGTAATAGAAAAAATACCCCTTGGAGTTCTTTGGGTATCCCACAAACTTACACTGTATTGAGCGTGCCTCGAGCTTGTTCACATACTGCTTTTTTATAAAAGCTGGACACCCCCATGTCTTAAGGTACTTAAGACAGGGTTTCTTCCCACTCCACATCTGATATGGTGTGGTAGGCACAGTCTTGGTTGGAACCTGGTTCAAAAGGTATGCAGCTGATTCTAGCGTATAACCCCAGAAGGATCTCGGTAACTCAGCCTTACTCATCATAGAACGAACCATATCCAATAGGATTCGATTCCACCTTTCCTATACACCATTGTGTTGTGGAGAGTATGGAGGAGTAAGCTGAGGGAGAATTCCATTCTCTTTTAGGTAACCCAGGAACTCGGCACTTAAGTATTCACCACCTCAATCAGATCTTAGTGTTTTGAAAGTTTTGCCTGTTTGGTTTTCCACTTCATTCTTGTATTCTCGGAATTTCTCAAAAGCCTCGGATTTGTGCTTCATCAAGAAGACATGTCCATACCTAGAGAAATTATCCGTAAAAGTAATGAAATAGGAATAACCACTTCGCATATGTGTAGACATTGGACCGCATACATCGCTGTGTATGAGTCCTAAAAGCTCGCTCGCTCTTACTCCGTGTCCAGTGAACGGAGTCTTTGTCATCTTTCCCATGAGACAAGATTGACAAGTGGCATAAGACTGATATTCGAACGGATTCAAATATCCTTCTCTATGTAACTTCGACAACCGTGTTTCATTTATGTGACCCAGTCTACAATGCCATAAGAAAGCTTGATTTGTTTCTGGAGACTTTCTTTTAAGTGTGTTCTGGACACTGAAAACCTGAGCTTGATTCAATACGTATATACCGTCCTCTAATGTATCGGACCCAATCAGAACTTGATTTAGGTGGATGTGCATGACATCGCTTACAAATGTAAAATCATATCCCTCTTTATAAAGCAGAGACACTGATATGATATTACAACCCAAACTAGGTACATACAAACAGTTACGTAGAATCAATTTCTGCCAACTTGTAAGTCCTAGATGATATCCCTCCAGGGATTCAGCGTCTACGCTCATTCCGTTCGCAACTCTGAGAGACATATCACCTACTCTGATAACTCTACGGTTTCTCAAAACCTGTAACGAATTACAGATATGAGATCCTGATCCGGTATCTAGTACCCAGGAAGTAGAGTTAATTGACATACAATTTTCAATTACAAACACACCCGAAGTCGAAGCCACAACAAGCTTCGGATCCTGGATTCTGGCTTTCCAAGCCCTGCAATCCCTCTGCCAATTCCCTTTCCCATAACAACAGGAACAACCCTCCTTCTCTACTATTAACCCTGAAAATTTTGCCCTTCCCTGTCCTTCTATCTTACTGACACCACATATCAGCTTTGTGGAGGTCTTCTTCTTCTCACCCTTGGCTTCCGCCTTGGATCCAGAAGAGGAAGATTCTCCAATAAGCAGAGCGGGTGTCACCCTGGTTTCCTTCAGGGTGCCCTCATCTAGAAGTATAACTTTCTTCCTCTGGGCGTAAGTAGGAAGTAGGGACTGTAGAATCAAGTCAGCATATGACCCGTTTCTCAACGCGGTCTCCAGATCCGTGAGCTTATCAATATAGCTAGTCATCGTAAGGACGTTGTCCCCTACAGATAACCCGACAGCCAACCTCGCTTGAAGCAATTCGTTCGAGGTCTTATATCTTGCGATATGAGATTGCTCTCCATATAAAACTTTGTTATGGAGGAAGATAGAAACTAAGTCCATCTTCTCGTGCTGCCTCTGGTTTACACAATCAACTGAGGCTATCACAAGGCACTTGGCATTCACACATTCTTTTTCCCTTGTCTTACGGATATCCATATCTGCGACGGTGAAAACTGGACCTGGGACGGCGGGGTTTTAAGTAGTAATGATGTGGTCCAGATTGTCATAGGCAATGGACATCTGGACAAACCTTTGCCGGTCATTATAGTCAGATTCAGTCATTTTATTATCTAGATGTAACTAGTCTCGGTCCCATGGTCGCTGCAATTAAGAGAGAGAGAGAAAACACTTTAGCATGATGCTCTTGCAAGTTTAGATTGGTTTTTAATTTATCTAAACAGGATGGCTCCAACTGTTTCTCGAATCCTTCCTCAAACCATAAAAGAAGAACTAGTCAGGACTTATCTCACCGTACAATACTTGCTTAACCGTTCAGCCAGGCTACTGTTGGAACTTCGAGAAAGGTTTTACGATGCTTTCGCGAAGTTCCTTAATTAAATAACATCTTTTCCGTGGAGGCGTAGCCCCGCTAACACTGTTCTAGACACCTACTTGGTTTATATCATTGATCGTTAAGTAAAAATCTCCCGAAGAGTAGCATATACTCACAGTAGGATCGGGACCCAAATATCATCGTGTGATAATGCTGAAGGAATCCTACCAATATTATCAAACTCCAAATGGTATACAGCACTAGCAGGTTTCAGTTTCTTTAGAAACTCCCGATGTGGATTTTTGCCCCATGCTCTTATGACCTTGACTAAGGCCAACAAATCATAAGTCACATGTCAAGTTCTACCCGTCATTGTCTAGGTTAATTTGAACCCTCCCGTATATACCCTTGACTAAGACCAACAAAGTAATACGACTGTCCCAAACCAACGCATCTATCTATGCTACATGTGAACACCCAGCAGCTACCAATCACTATGTCTTGACTAAGGCCAACAAACATAGCTTGAATACTACTGACTATTCATATGAAACGACGGAGGGCTACGACTGGTTTTGGCGAAACCGTGAACGTAATGAACTTGATATAATCGAAGGAACATGATAGCTTTTTAAAAAGGAGTGGTTTAAGCTTCGCAATTAAAAAACTGTTGTTTTAAAATAACCGAGTGGTTTTTAAACTTTGTTCCAACGATTCAACTTTGGTTTATTTGCTTTGCATTAATCTAATGAAGTCGCATCATTTAAACCTATCATTGTAGAAAACAACGAAAATACAACGTCCGCTTATGCCATCCGCATTCGCCACTGGGTCCCGTCATTCACCCGTTAGGTTACTTAACTAACGACAGAGCGGGGGATGGGCTAGCGCGGATGCAAAACATAAGCAACGCCTACTAGATATCATATATAGATATGTACATTCGTCAGACGCAATAATAGGCATTCCAGATCACAGATGAACATATTGGATATACTAGGAATCCGCGTTTCGTTTGAGCCTTCAACAAAAGACGGATTACATGGTCGCGATGAATAGCCAAACCCCACCCTAGACCCCTACGGGTGCGGCAAACTACCCGCCAAGTACCCGAAGTGAAACAGTCTCCCTCAACAACGTGAGTAGGCCACTTAGCACTTCAAAGTACCCGGTAGTTTGTGCACCCCATCTTGGGTCTATTCTAGGAGCAATAACAGTAAATGAAATAATACAACGGTGGTTACAACCTCAACCCGGATGTGTCCCGCGAAATAATATTACAACAAATTACAATTTATATCGAATGAAAGATAAAACCCCTCATCTCACATCCCCGGCTATTCATCCATGACGATCCAACAAATCCATATACACAAACCAATCACAGAAATGTGCAACCCCCAACTAACCGACATATAGCAATTAGCGGAAGTTAACGAACACATTAAACAGAACTTGTAACATTAAACAACAACAAACTGCGACTTCGAAACACCCAGTATTTGCCACAGTAAAGAATTTACAGTAAAATCAAAATTAGCAAAAACAAATAACTCCTGAAGCCCTAGATTAAAGTCAAAAAGTCACACACCAAAAATGGAGCAATTCCTCCCAACTGGGGCCGAGCTCGCCGGAAATTTGGCCTATGTGGCCGGCCCAGTTTTAGAGAAATTGTCTCGTTTTTGTTCTGTGTTCTTTTTACAGTTTAAATAGCACTCTGTACTTGTTTAAATAATTTTCAGAGCGTCTTTTAAAAACGACAGAAACTTGAATCTTGGCTTCGATGTTTTCGGGTCGTTTCGGTTTCGTAGTTTAACTTGTTGTTTAAACTGCTAGCTATAGTTTAGTAGGCTCTGATACCACTGTAAGTCCATGTCACGCACCCCACGTGTTCGCGGGGAGGCGGAATATATGAAAAACAATTATCAAAACTTCGTAACACGGACTTGAGCACACGGATCGTGTCTAAACCATTACTAGCAAACAATATGAGGTTTAACTACTCGGTCTCGAAGTTATACCTCACGTTATAAGTCCTTTGAGTCTTCATCGCTGTCCTCCTCATCATCGTAGGCTCCAAGGATCGTAACGGATCGCGGCTACCTCGATGGCCTCCTCGAGTCAAAAACGATCCACCCGAGAGTCTATAATCCAAGCTCTTATCTCTAATCTGAGATAACTACGGCTTTTAGTTTGCCAAGCTATAAGTCCTAGATGGTGTAGAGTATTTAGATGGATTACTTTGTCTCTCTAAACCTTAGGATCCTCAACACATGAGAGGTTTTAGGGTTTGAGGAAGAAGATGAAGACTTGAGGAGAGAGAAGGTGTTTTGTGATAATCATAATGAATTATTCTCATGTTTGAATAATAATGAAGCATACAAATATCTCTTGATAAATATCTAGAAATATCTTGTAAGTTTCATTTAATTCAAAGGGTGAATCACCTCATGAGTCATGGTTCATTTAATGAAAACCTACACCGCATCTCCTCCACCTCATTTCCTTCTAGAAGCTTCCCGACAAATTACGATACTGGACCTACTATCCGTATTTACGAAAAACATGGATAAACTGAGACTAAATAAATCCATCAGTATAATACTAGAATTTGGCTTAAACCAAAACCCACTAGTATTATCTGCCCGATCACAATACGTGCACAAGTGTACGTAAGTGATCGCGGCCCTGCCGTAAAGCCATACGGCCTCTACACCTTTTGCCCGGTGCAGGAAAACTCTCTGTATGGGACTCTAAAGACTCGATACTACGCTGGCAGTGGGTTTAACCACAGGCCGCAAGCGGTACTAGCTGTACGTAACGGTCCCCAGGTAGACGTCGATAAGAAGGCCGATGAGGTAACTCATCCGAACTTCTACTGAGCCTGTATGTGACAATCTCCGTACAGTCCGGTCTGTTCGTGTAAGAGTATCGCATATCGGGCCTAGGGGGATGGTGAACGTCAGACCCCTAATAGCGGTATAAGTCGTGTCGGAGTGTAGCCCAGAACACCCTGAGAAACTACTGGAACATCTACCAGTAAATCTCACTTACCGTGGCCACGGACCTTTGTGTAATGGCTCTCCAACACAGCGCGATATCAACCCCCAATACTGGGAGAGACGAATCCTGTCTAACCTCTACTGCCTCTAAGTGCTTCGGGACTGCACCCAACTACTACCTGTTTGCACGACTCCTTTGAGACATAGTAGGGTAGTGATCAAAGTACAGTGGGAACACACTCGAGACGAAGTAGCAGTGTCAAGTCGACGGACTAAGCTGTACTCATGTCACCTAGGAACTGCTACCTGACGACAGGTATAAAAACCATCAGCAGTTCCCGGCGAGTCCTGTCCAGTGTACTCGTAACCCAACGAGCACCTGCATACTATCTTCAGTACGACGTACTGATGGCTGTGGGACAGAACATCTCCCGACCTGGGATGAAAAACGTATACACCAGTCTACTCCGGAGTATCGATGCCCCATCTCGATAATCCTACGACCAGGGACCTGTATAAGGATGTGCTTATAGACTACCCAGCCCCCACTAGTGTGACTGCCATCACAACGCTGGTAATTAAGCAAAGATCCTAAGGGCTCTACTAATATGTATAAGCGATATGCTAAAAGAAACATACGCACATATCTGAGTAGAAACAAACCAAATAGCATACTACCATTTTTAGCAAGACTGGCAATACAACTGTGAATATCCCAAGCTTCCATTAGTAATATACAAGCCAGTATGATACAATAATTGCCTCTAGGGCATATATACTAACAATATTAGCCAACGCGACGGTACGATGGACTTAAACCTAGTACCAAAAACCTAACAAACCCCTGTCATAAAAAAATGGGGGTTATCTACATCCAACTTTATGACAAGTTTGCCTGTAAACCTTGCCTGTAAACCTAAGGAAGGTAAACTAAAAACACTCCGAAATGAGTGAATAAACTAGAAACTCCGAAATGAGTACATAAACTAGAAACTCCGAAGTGAATGAATAAACTAGAAACTATGAATGAGTAAATAAACTAATTCCAGCGCAAAGAGAAAAGAAAAGTGTAGTTAGGAAAAGATACTTTTAATTCATATTTCAAAGAAAGAAAGGAACTACATACTCTTGGCGCGGCTAAAAAAAGGCGCATCATCCTAGATCTACAATGGCAAAATGCTAAACTCCGGACATGAATTCTCAAATTTAAAGGAAAGTTTGAGTAAAGCGCTTCTAGTTTCTTTGATCATCTTTTTATGCATCTTCTCCTGAATACAAGCTTCGGGATCACAGCTGATGTCTTCTGTTCACTCTAGAATATTGCATTTAATACCGTCCATTATTATGCTCGTTTATTTATATGTAGGTGATTTTGATCCGTGTTTGCTACATAATTACAGGTTACATGTTCCCAGTCCAAAATAACGCAAATCATGCAAAATTTCCACAGTTATGCCAAAATCCAGAACATCTGTCAAAAACAGATAAAATCCGGGTTCCGGTCATCTACACCCGTCCAGTGCCGCTTACCAGTTCAAAAGACAAGACAAATAACAGTGGTCATTTATGTCTCGGACAAGCACAAAACACGAGAAGGGAGCACAAAGATCAAGAGGTGCGCGGAGCTCGAGAGAGATAAAGGTCAAAGAGATTAAAAGTATAGCCATTTTGGACTGTTGAAAATCTGAAGACATTTTGGAACTATTTTGCAAATTTGGACCTGTAAGCCAGAAGAACAAAGAAACACGAGGAGGTCCCAGAAAAATGAGACACCAAGCCTACCAAACGATCGCGGAACCACGGCCAATAGGCCTTTTAGGCGGCGGTTCCGCGGCCATGTCGTGTCATCTCTTGACCGTCTTTTGGGGGTAGTTTGGTAATAATGTAAGGGATCAGAATATGGCCCTACGGTTTCATTTCTCTGTCTATAAATACTCCAGTTTTGAGCCAAGCCAAGAATTTTTTTTCTTTATTAGGATTTAGTGTGGTGTAGTTTGTATCTTCTTTTTCTTCATCATCCATTCTCCATGAAATTGTAGTGAGAGTTTTTTGAGTGGAAGATTAATGAAGAAGAGGGTATTTTTATTATCTTGTATTTTTAATTTCTTGTCTTGTAATTTTATTTTCTAGTGTAAACATTATTATTTGGCACAACGGTGGTGAGTTGCCAACTCGTGAATAGTAAATAACATATGCAGGTAATCGCAAGTATGCACGTACAGCGCGAATCTAACATATGCAATTAATAGCAATAAAATGTCATATGAACGCAACTATCATGAAAGGTACACTAACATGTACTACTAATACATGAAGCAATAATAATATAACAATCGATATGCAATAATCATGCAATAATGATATGCAAATGTATATATACAACAGTCATGAAAGGTATTCTAACAGGTACAACTAACAGATGAAACAATGCAAATAAAAATGAAGTATGTAAATGTGAAAGGTACACTAACAGGTACTACCAATACATGAAGCAGTGCATAAACAATAAATGTGGAGTATGGAATGAAATATGTCATTTCCACGGAATCCTGACATCGTGGTAGGATCAAAATCCATCAAGACAATCCAAATCCCAATTTCCTCAAATCAGCCCCTAAATTGGCTCTCATATCATATAAGTCTCACAAATCCTTAATGTACAATATCGAATAAATCTCAAATGTCCTAAATCCAATATCAAGTGAATCTCTTATATCCTAAGTATATTTGCATGAATATATATGATGATGTATATAAATTAATATGTAAACATATATATTAGCGTCTCATTCCACTAATGTATATATACTTAGGAGTAAAATATCATGAAAACAATGTGTCAAGCATCGACACAAAAAGGCTGATCTATCAGGTGCTGTCACCAAGACTGGCACACTGATAGGTACGTATCATACGCTATACCGAAAGCTTGAGTGCCTAGCTCTGACCCTCGCCTCTCGACGTATCTATACGCACATGACTCTCGTCGGTATCCCCATGATAACCACCGAGTCATAGGTAATGTCACCGGATGGTATGGTTCCCCCACTAACTTATCGTCTACTCCACGAATCTTGCCCCGGGGTACCTCCGGGCCCCACCATGTACCCTCACACGGATCCCTCCTTTCCTCGCGTGGGGTATATATATATTAGAACCGATAAATCTCATGGTGGATGCTGAAATATCATATCAAGGGTAACCGGGTTTTTCAAATAATGCATAATTTCATGAAACTACCAAGGTTCCCAAATCCATAAAACATCATGAAAAATCCATATCTCAATGCGAAAATCCATGAATATAATATACGCAACATGAAACTGAAATGCGAGCGTATAAAGGAAAAGCCGCTATTTAACTGCAACCAGTAAAAATATAAATCATGCGGTTCCTAATTCTCCAAGTCCTTATAACATCAAATAAAGTGAACATGTAGCTATAACCAGATATATGTGTAAACATAGAAGTATAGCAAGGTATAGGAATCTACTTATCAATAATGATGTAATATACCCTTCAGGTATAAGTAAGGTATGCATGCAAGGTATACACGTAGCTATATCATTATGTGTATATGTACCTATCGCTAATGGTACTATACCCTATAGGTATCTGGTATCTAGCATGTAAACATGTTAAGGCATATGTGTAGGCATGTGGGTATACGGGTATGCTATAAATCATATGCATAAAGAAATATGAATCAATTACACAATGTACCTAACCAAACAATATTATATAGGTATGTGTGTTGTGCGTAACATGGCAATGATTGACGGTGTGTGTGGCATACAATTAGTGCTCGTGCAACATGAGCCGTCAATAATATGAGCAGTGTCCTATGGGTACTAGTCCAAGCACAACAATAACTAAGCAATAAAGTGTACGCGCAATTCTAAATATGAAATAGAATATGCGACAAATCAAGTCATCTCTAGCCCAGACGCATAACGCCATGCGGGCGATTCCCTTGTAGATGTTAAATCTACTCACCACTCCTGGCTAAGTGAAGCCAACCACCTATTTTCCCTTCGTCGTAGCATCCGAAGTCCCCGCCTGCGAACCTAAAACAATAACACGATAAAACAAGTGTATTTTAGTAATAGACCCAAAACACGTACAAACTACATTAGACCGACGCAACAACACAAAACTTACTCTCAAGTGTCTGTATTGTGGCTAACGTGTGTAGCGACACGACGAAAACAACTCAAGAGCAAAACCACACAAAGTGCACGATCCGTGTCGTATAATGTATCGCATTTAGACGTAACACAAGAAACTACCTAGGTGATCCCAGATTTCGTATACAGAGAAAACTCAACAAACAAACAGAACCAAACACACCTAAACCAAGCAGACACCTATCCACAAAAACCCCAAAACCCAACACCCCAGAAAAACCGATGTCGCCGGAAACCTCCCTCAAGTCGCCGGCCGGGTCCGAGCTCCAAGGGTCCATGCTCCGGGTGATGTCCTATGGTCTCAGGTACAACACAACTACTTTGTTTGGTTTTCTAGTACACTCTTCGGGTCACAGCAGATCACAGATATCACATATGACACTATAAATACGATATTTGTACAAAAACTTAACTTTAAACATTCTAAACTAAAACTAAAAGTCTACAAAACACAATAACTACATGAACAACAGAAAGAGATCAATACCTAACCCAAAGAACTCAAAGATCCAAGCTTTGCATGCACTAAGGCATTTAAAGGCAAAAACCAAGAAAAGATGTGATTTTTTATGATATTTGTGAAGGATTTGAGATGAATTAGTGTAGAATTTGATAGTGTTCAGTTGTGATATTGGAGATATGAAAGAATAAAAGAGATAGAGAAATGAGAGAGTGTGTGAGGATAAGAGAGAGGGAGGTGAGCGTTGGGTGAAGTTAGAGGTGAGTGTAACCATAACATTAATCACCATTTAATGCCTTCACACACACCTCATCACTCCAAAACAAATATCTCCACTCTTCTCACAAAATATCAAGGAATGGTTAAGGATTAGGGTTAAGCAAAGATTTGGATAAAGCAATGGGATTAGATTAGATTAAGTGTCAAGGTTGCTAAGAACAAAATTAGCACAACAAATCCTCACATTTACGTGCACACATGCGTGCATGTCCATAACAATTAATAATAAATTATTAATTTAATGTTATAAAATGTGAGGAACCCGAATTGGTAAACTTTTTACAGTAAACCTGCATTAACGTCTAAACGAACACTAACCGAAATCTAAGGCGTTACAATCTCCCCTCTATAAAAATTGGTCCCCGAATTTAAAATTCTCACTAAGCGTACCTTCAAAGAGAAGATTGCAAAACTCTCATATCTCTCTCGTAGCCTCCCAAGTGATTACCTCACTATACGGCTACGTCCAAGAAACCTTTCACAGATGGCAAGACCCTTAACCGAAGTTTCTCTACCTGCCGAGCCATTAACGCAATTGGCTGTCTGTGAACGAAAATATCGCGTCCAAGCTAAATGGTCTGATGCTGAATCATGTGAGAATGGTCATGAAGGTAATTGCAAAGTATCGACACAAGGAATACGGGGTGATTACTCGATAATCTGGACGGAAGTGCCAAATTAAAGGCAACGAAACTAACTCGCTTTAAGGATCTCAAAAGTACCTATAATCCTGGGATAAGCTTCCCAAAACTCAACACGTCATTCATCGGAAAAGTCCGTAGGAATACATGATCCCCCACTGCGAACCCAAGTCTGCGACCACCATGGTCGGCATAAGACCTCTGTTTGCACTGGGCTGTTCTCATCCTGACCTGAACCAACTGGATCATTTTCGAAGTCTCTAGACTAGCTGAGGTCCAAAATCCTACTTACACAGAGTCAGAAAAACAGACTGGAGATCGACACAACCTAACAACTAAACCTAAAGGTTGCCAATTGGAGTGCCTCCTGATAACTGCTATCGAAGGAGAACCCTAATAATGGCAAGTGACGATCCCAACCGTTGACAACAAATAGTACGTACGCAGAAGCATATCCTCCAGAGTCGGTATCGCCCGCTCTCACAAAACCATCATCCTGGGGATGGAAAAACGGAGCTAAAGCTCAACCAGTACCCAAGGCTTCCTGAAGCTCCTGCCTAAGACGACAAGCGAATAGGGTGCCTTATTTGGATACGACCCATTAAGGAACTCCGTGCAACGCACAAACTTAACAAAGAACAACTGAGCAAACTGAGTATAACCGGACAACAAGCATTCGAATGGAGTCACACCATGATTAAACTTGGGTAGACACCATAACGAAACTCGTGGAGATCTGCTCCCGCTCCCACTTCGGAACGGTTAAAGGTTGCAACTCTCTAGCCGGTCTCAGATGCTCAACCAAAGCACACAATAAGACAAACACTTTGAAATGAAACCCGAAACTTCTCTTTACATCCCTGCCCATCCGTAACTATCTCATAAGTCATGTCAAATGTTGGTGGAACTTGAATGAGTACAGAGAGTTGAAAGATGTACCTGCTCTAGGATTTCGCGTCTCTGCATAACATCAACAGGTACACACAAACGCGTCCCTAAACGTAGCACATCTGGTCACAAATCAAGGACTCTGAATCATTACCCAACCGAGTATGCTCAAGTGTCACTGACGAACGAGCATCGGCGGGCTGTGCCTCACGAAAGCGATTAAGGAAAAGTGGTCAGGCGCGGACATGAGCAAGCTATCCCCTCAGTAGAGGCGAACTTAAGCTGTACTCTACGATCTCACAAGAACTGTAAATCTGCAGAAGACTATCTCAACAATCAGAACCCGCTGCAGGAAGATGTATATTAAGCTCTGGTGGTCCGTGAAAATCTGACACGACACTCCGAACAAGTAGTGTCTCCAAATCTCCAACGCACGACCACCGCGGCCATCTCCAGATCAAGAGTGGGATATCCTGCTAGTACTTACTCCAAATGTAAGGAAGCAAAAGCGATAACTCTATAGTGTCACCTCAGTACACAATCGAGCCCCACTCACGAAACATCACAGTTAAACAACAAAGTCGCCCAAACCAGAAAGCAAAGAAAGAACCGATGCAGTTGTTAACCGAGTCTTCAACTGCCGAAAACTCCGCACGCATGCCTCAGTCCAAAGAAAAGGAACCTCCTTTCTGGTCAGTCCAGTCAACGGTGCAGCACTACACTAGCAATACTGCACGAAACGGCGGTAAAAACCTGCTAAGCCCAAAAATCAACGGACCTCCGTCCGTACACAAGTCTGGGCCAAGGCTGCACGGTATCGATCTTCCTCGGAACCATACGAAAACCGTCTCCCGTAACTAGAAGACCAAGGAGTCAACACAAACAAACCTGAAGGAACACTCCGAGAATCTAGCAAACCGCTGGGGCTCTCCCAATGTCTGCAAAACAAATCCTCAAGTGCTACTCCTGTTCCTCAAGACACATTCGAATAGACCAGAATGTCATCAATAACACAACAACAACTGGTCGAGGAACGACCTGAAGAAATCCGGTTCATCATATCTATGAATGCTGCTAGGGCATTGGTGAGTCCAATGACACCACCAAAACACACAAAGCCCGTAGCAAGCACAAGGCGGTCTTCGGAATGTCATCACTCTGAACCCGCAACAATGATGACCTGATCCCAAACAAACTTAGAAAAATGTCTCGCACTCAGGAGCTGATCAAGAAATCGTCAATGCGAGGTAAATGATATCTATCCGCACTGTAAGCCGGTTAAATTGACGATCCATCGATACACAACCTCAAACTGTCATCTTTCTCCTTGACGAACATAAATAGGAGCTCCCCAATGCGAAACACTTAGACGCACAAGCCCCCCAACAAACAACTCCGCAGCTGATCCTTAAGCTCCTTAAGCTTCACCGGCTCATCTGGAACAACGTCGGAAAACTCTCGCACGAAAGGAAAGCCGGTCCAACAAATCCACTGTGGCTCCGGTATCATGAATGAACGCCAAGAATCCTCGACATCCTCTCCTCAAAAGCCGACTAGCGAAAAATGCTAAATTCAAGCTGTGAGAGGCGGCACCACTGTCCCCCTGCACAACAAGAACTGACTTGCCGGGAAAACAAACCTGACTGTTTTCTCGCGGTAGTCCACAGACGCTTAGCACGTAGCTAACCAATCCGTGCCCAGGAGAACGTCAAATCCAACATCTCTAGAAGGATCAAGTGACGGATGAATCTCCTATCTCCTATACGATTGGCACACGATTGAAATACGTGTCGCGCAATAAAAGAATCGCTGACAGAAATTAACACAACAACGGCTGATCTAGCTAACACGACTCTCGTCCCAACCACGGAATAAAGTGAATAAAACAAACAGGTGCAACAAAAGAACATACGAATTAAGAATACCTGAGAACTCTGCGTTGGACGCTCGTGCGTCCCGATGAGTAGAAGCAAACTCTTTTGTCTGCCCTCTACCCGCAAATGACTGAAATCCTCCTCGGCTAACCTGTTCCTTCTGAGCGAACCCTTTGCGACTACGACCTCTCCGAGTACGAATCTGACGCGGTGCTAAGGAACAATCCCTTATGAGGTGATGAAGGCTCCCGCACCAGAAACATCCACGCAACGACTGCTGACCCTCCAGGGGATGAGAGCTGAATGACTGTCCACGTCCTAAGCCTCTGCTACTCCCACGACGGTCACGAAATCTGTCTCGACGACTGGGCCTCTGTCTCTGGGCTGGTACACCGGTACGAGTCCTCCACTGTCCCGGAACTCCCAAAGTCTCTGGAAGACGTGACTCGTCAGCTGGGTCTGCATCCACTGGTGCTATGTAGGTGACGGAATGATGTGTACTGACCGCAAGGAACAACTGGGTAATAGGGGTGACAACCTCCTGTCGCTGCGCTCGAATAGCCTCAACCAATGAACTCATCGTCTGGCGCATGTCCTGCATCTCTGCCACAAGCCTAGCGATACTATCTATCGAAGGCGGATCCATCAGCTCCTGTGCAACGAGTGCGCCATCCTGGTCAGTCCTCGTCCCACCCGAGTCAATCCTGACCTCGGCCCTCGCTGCATCACTTTGAGTCCCTATAATCATCGGCGGCAAGGCAATAATTGGAAAATAAGAACACGAAAATCGAATCACAAGGATATATCATCAAGGAAGGAATTTCAAGCAATTTTTACTTAGGTCGCTTTAGGCGGAGTACCGCATCGTGAGTATGTCGCGGACATATACACACTACGTTACTCTACTTAAGCTACCTACTCCATCATACCAAGGTCATCCTACACTCCGAAAGGCAAAGCCTAACGCTCTGATACCAACTTTGTCACGACCCGAAATTGGCACGTGACGGCCCTAATACTACGCAACGTCTACAGGCATAACGCAGTAAAAGAAAGACAAAACCCAGAGATCTAAACCATCAAAAGTAGTGAGAAATAATAACATTTTTAAAACCATTGAAATTGCAATCCAAATTCGTTAAAAGTCCAACTTTATTTTCTTTAAAATTTTAGCAGCACCTCCTTTGTAAAAACTAGCCCAAAAAATGGGTACAACATAAATATAAGTAAAGCATCCCAAACGGGAGCAAAAACACGCCCAAAGGCGGAAAACAACCACCACAACAAATATACGACGCCGTAGCGAAGAAATAGAAGACGATAAAAAAAAAAGAAACTGTATAAAAGGCAACCAAGTCACAAAATAATATACAATATCGTCCTCACCAAGTCTCTAAGTCAATATGAAAATAGTAGATGGAGAGTACAAGGATACAACGAATATATAATACAACAACGAATAACCACAAAACCCACCTAAGCAAACTGCACACTGTGAGCTGATGCGGTATCCGTAGCAAAAGATGATAAGATAGGTGATAATAGCCATGTCTCTGACTACTGTGAGGAAAGACCTGCAAAACAACTGTGGCACAACGGGGGTGAGTTGCCAACTCGTGAATAATAAATAACATATGCAGGTAATCGCAAGTATGCATGTACAACGCGAATCTAACATATGCAATTAATAGTAATAAAATGCCATATGAACGCAACTATCATGAAAGGTACACTAACATGTACTACTAATACATGAAGCAAAATAATATGACAATCGGTATGCAATAATCATGCAATAATGATATGCAAATGTATATATGCAACAGTCATGAAAGGTACTCTAACAGGAATAACTAACACATGAAACAATACATATAAAAATGAAGTATGTAAATGCAACTATCATGAAAGGTACACTAACAGGTACTACTAATACATGAAGCAGTGCATAAACAATAAATGTGGAGTATGGAATGAAATATGTCATTTCCATGGAATCCTGACATCGTGGTAGGATCAAAATCCATCAAGACAATCCAAATCCCAATTTCCACAAATCAGCCCCCAAATTGGCTCTCATATCATATAAGTCTCACAAATCCTTAATGTACAATATCGAATAAATCTCAAATGTCCTAAATCCAATATCCAGTGAATCTCTTATATCCTAGGTATATTTGCATGAATAAATATGATGATATATATAAATTGATATGTATACATATATATTAGCGTCCCATTCCACTAATATATATATATATATATATATATATATATATATATATAGGAGTAAAATATCATGAAAACAATGTGTCAAGCATCGACACAAAAAGGCCGATCTATCAGGTGCTGTCACCAAGACTGGCACCCTGATAGGTACGTATCATACGCTATACCGAAAGCTCGAGTGCCTAGCTCTGACCCTCGCCTCTCGACGTATCTATACGCACATGATTCCCATCGGTATCCCCATGATAACCTCCGAGTCATAGGTAATGTCGTCGGATGGTATGGTACCCCCACTAACTCATCGTTTACTCCACGACTCTTGCCCCGGGGTACCTCCGGGCCCCACCATGTACCCGCACACGGATCCCTCCTTTCCTCGCATGGGGTATATAGATATATCAGAACCGATAAATCTCATGGTGGATGCTGAAATATCATATCAAGAGAAATCGGGTTTTTCAAATAATGCATAATTTCATGAAACTACCACGGTTCCCAAATCCATAAAACATCATGAAAAATCCATATCTCAATGCGAAAATCCATGAATATAATATACGCAACATGAAACTGAAATGCGAGCATATAAAGGAAAATCCGCTATTTAACTGCAACCAGTAAAAACGTAAATCATGCGGTTCCTAATTCTCCAAGTCCATTATAACATCAAATAAAGTGAACATGTAGCTATAACCAGATATATGTGTAAACATAGAAGTATAGCAAGGTATAGGTATCTACCTATCAGTAATGATGTAATATACCCTCCAGGTATAAGTAAGGTATGCATGCAAGGTATACACGTAGCTATATCATTATGTGTATATATACCTATCGCTAATGGTACTATACCCTATAGGTATCTGGTATCTAGCATGTAAACATGTCAAGGCATATGTGTAAGCATGTAGGTATATAGGTATGCTATAAATCATATGCATAAAGAAATATGAATCAATGTCACAATGTCCATAATCAAACAATATTATATAGGTATGTGTGTTGTGCGTAACATGATAATTATTGACGGTGTATGTGGCATACAATTAGTGCTCGTGCAACATGAGCCGTCAATAATATGAACAGTGTCCTAAGAGTACTAGTCCAAGCACAACAATACCTAAGCAATAAAGTGGATGCGCAATTCTAAATATGAAATAGAATATACGACAAATCAAGTCATCTCTAGCACAGACGCATAACGCCATGAAGGCGATTCCTCTGTAGATGTTAAATCTACTCACCACTCCTGGCTAAGTGAAGCCAACCACCTGTTTTCCCTTCGTCGCAGCGTCCGAAGTCCCCGTCTGCGAACCTAAAACAAGAACACGATAAAACAAGTGTATATTAGTAATATACCCAAAACACGTACAAACTACATTAGACCGACGCAACAACACAAAACTTACTCTCAAGTGTCTGTATTGTGGCTAACATGCGTAGCGACACGACGAAAACAACTCAAGAGCAAAACCACACAAAGTGCACGATCCGTGTCGTATAACGTATCGCGTTTAGACGTAACACAAGAAACTACCTAGGTGATCCCAGATTTCGTATACAGAGAAAACTCAACAAACAAATAGAACCAAACACACCCAAACCAAGCAGACACCTATCCACAAAAACCCCAAAACCCAACACCCCAGAAAAACCGATGTCACCGAAAACCTCCCTCAAGTCGTCGGCCGGGTTCGAGCTCCAAGGGTCCATGCTCCGGGTGATGTCTTATGGTCTCAGGTACAACACAACTACTTTGTTTGGTTTTTTAGTACACTCTCCGGGTCACAGCAGATCACAGATATCACATATGACACTAAAAATACGATATTTGCACAAAAACTTAACTTTAAACATTCTAAACTAAAACTAAAAGTCTACAAAACACAATAACTACATGAACTACAGAAAGAGATCAATACCTAACCCAAAGAACTCAAAGATCTAAGCTTTGCATGCACCAAGGCATCCAAGAGGCAAAAACCAAGAAAAGATGTGATTTTTTATGATATTTGTGAAGGATTTGAGATGAATTAGTGTAGAATTTGATAGTGTTCAGTTGTGATATGGGAGATATGAAAGAATAAAAGAGATAGAGAAATGAGAGAGTGTGTGAGGATAAGAGAGAGGGAGGTGAGTGTAGGGTGAGGTTAGAGGTGAGTGTAACCATAGCATTAATCACCATTTAATGCCTTCACACACACCTCATCACTCCAAAACAAATATCTCCACTCTTCTCACAAAATATCAAGGAATGGTTAAGTATTGAGGTTAAGCAAAGATTTGGATAAAGCAATGGGATTAGATTAGGTTAAGTGTCAAGATTGCTAAGAACAAAATTAGCACAACAAATCCTCACATTTACGTGCACACGTGCGTGCATATCCATAACAATTAATTATAAATTATTAATTAAATGTTATAAAATGTGAGGAACCCGAATTGGTAAACTTTTTACAGTAAACCCGCATTAACGTCTAAACGAACACTAACCGAAATCTAAGGCGTTACACCCACTTTCTGTTTAACCTTGGCAAATATGCATCCTTCCAGTTTTTTTAGAAGTTGGTAATCTTGAGTTCAGTTCTTAAGTTAAGTCGAGATGAAGGGAAAGTATTGAAAGTTTTATTGAAGGATAAGTCTGAAAAATAGTTCCTATTCTTATGTCCAAATTCAGAAAGTATATACTCTATAAACTGCACTTACGTGCACCTTGAAACTTGGGATAGTAAAGAATACCTAGAAATACTCTTGCCTAAAATCCTAGTATGAAAGAAAAAACAGTATTTAAAACTAACCACCAAAAGAGTATCATTGAAAAACATATCCGGTCTTGAAAAAAATAAATAAATAAATTACAAGACCTGAAAACTGCTATTTACGCTTTAAGCTCACACATTCAGTAATCGGCTGATTAGTGTCTCAAGAAGCAGTAATAGTCGCATGAAAGGTGTGTGAGCAAATCCATCCATCATTAATGAAAAGAAATAGTATTAGGTATTAGGGCAAGAGTACTATAGCTTGAATTGAATTCTTGAGTGCAGGGGTGAAAATTTACACACACGCAGGGGCATACGATCGATGTTTGGAGGAAAGATAGTGATGAAGAATAAGTCTTATATTTTCTGTAAAGATGATAAAAATTCCTGATTGGAGACCGCGCTTTAGAAGGAAAACTTAAGAGAAACCGAGATCTTTCTAAACGTATAGGATCTTAGGTTGAATAAATAGGAGGTGTGAAAACTAAGAGATGTATATTTCTAACTTAGGATGATAGAATTTTTAACTGAGATGCTAAACCGTAGGATTAGAGTCGACGTTAACTTATGAAACTAGCTTGACGGGATTTTGTCAGTAGTATCCGCTGAAAACTCTCAGGAGACAACACTCCTCCTACTAGGAACACCTAGAGATTTAACGGCTTGGTACACGCTAAGTGCAACCGTGATGCCTACAAAAGTGAGCTTAGGACTTTTTGAGAATATGGTTTTGCTCGGGACGAGCAAAAGATAAGTTTGGGGTATTTGTTCACACAAGAATATTGCATTTAATACCGCCCATTCTACTACTCGTTTATTTATAGGTAGGTGCTTTTGATCCGTGTTTGCTACATGATTACAGGTTATAGGTTTCCAGTCCAAAATAACGCAAATCATGCAAAATCTCCACAGTTATGCCAAAATCCAGAACATCTGTCAAAAACAGATAAAATCTGGGTTCCGGACATCTACACCCGTCCAGTGCCGCTTACCAGTTCAAAAGACAAGACTAATAACAGTGGTCATTCGTGTATCGGACAAGCACAGAGCATGAGAGGGGCAGGACAAAGATCAATAGGTGTGCGGAGCTCGAGGAAGATAAATGTCAGAGGGATTAAAAGTATAGCCATTTTGGACTGTTGAAAATCAGAAGACATTTTGGAACTATTTTCCGAATTGGGACCTGTAAACCAGAAGAACAAAGCAACACGAGAAAGCCTCAGAAAAAAGAGACACCAAGCCCTCCAAACGACCGCGGAACCGTGGCCAATAGGCCTTTGGACGGCGGTTCCGTGGCCATGTCGTGTCATCTCTTGACCGTCTTTTAGGGGTAGTTTGGTAATAATGTAAGGGCTCAGAATATGGCCGTAGGGTTTTATTTCTTTGCCTATAAATACTCCAGGTTTGAGCCAAACCAAGAATGCTTTTTCTTTATTAGGATTTAGTGTAGTGTAGTTTGTATCTTCTTTTTCTTCATCATCCATTCTCCATGAAATTGCAGTGAGAGATTTTTGAGTGAAAGATTAATGAACGGGAGGGTATTTTTATTATCTTATATCTTTAATTTCTTGTCTTGTAATTTTATTTCTTAGTGTAAACTTTATTATTTGTTGTTACGTAGTTATTGATTTTCTTTTCTTGTTTTGTTTTTCTTTTCTTATTATCCGTATTTTTCAAGCCATGATACTCGATAGAGTCTCTTGCTTAGGTGAGGGCCCAAGTAGTTAGCTTACTACCATTTGTTAAAACCGTATTTTCCTTTCTTTCTTTTCTTCCTTCTTGTTTTATTTTTCATTTAAATGTGTGAATAATTTCCACACTTGTTAGGGCTAAGGAAGGTTAGCATGAGGGACGGAAAAATCTCTTGTGCTTCTCTTCACCAAACACCTTGAAATGAACCTAGATCAAACAAACACAACCCCCTCACTTAGGCGCGCTATACGTGACAAATAGCCACAACCTAAGTCGAGAAGTCCTTTGTGCGCACCACAACGTGACATGTAGTTGTGGCCTAATTGGATACATGGTTGCGTATGTTTGGCCTAGGGTTGGAAATAAGCGCACGTAGCGGAAGGACAAGAAGCATTAGGAATGGATTTAGAGTTGGAAAGCTTGCTTAAACTCGCAAATCCCACTCCTATGTCCTCCTAATCCCCGCTACTTTTGATTATCCCAACATCATTTCAAGAATGGCAAAGACAAGCACAAGACTAATCCTAACTCTACTAACCAACCCTAACCCTGATAAGTTTACTTGAACATAAAATACGAACATTTAGGATAGAATTGAATATACACAATATACACTCTTTAATTGACTCGTCTAAAACAAGAACGGACATACAACCATCTTCCTGCGGACGACCCGTGCTCAACCGGCTAGCTGCAAAGCGACACCGTCTTGATTGCGGTAAGTAGAACAAATAGAACAAAGTGGAACACATATCATAACATATTATATAGTTCCGTGCGACCAATCATATGTCTTCCATCCTCTAGTATGCCGCTTTCTGTTGGAAAACGCAATGCAAAATGGTGACGAGATCATCTTTCCGTTTCTTCGAATTCAGGCCCATCAAGTATACTGAATGCATCTTGTTTTCAGCGTCATCAAGTGACTGGAGCGTCATAGCTTCATCAATCTCAGGAAGCGCTTCCCAGATTGATCCAACGATAATCTTCAAAGAGGCAGAACGGCGAGAGAGCAATCGACCATTGTGATCATCGAAATGATGCATCACCTCGTCATATTGGGCCGCGGTGTATTCCTGGCCCTAGAGGCGACCTTGCATACGAATCTCCTTATAAAAGACAATCTCTTCAAGATCGTACAAATGACCAGCCCTTCTGCCTGAAAAAGGACAAGAGAACCATTAGCAAAAGGATGTGAGTTTATTTGGTGGAAATGTTAAGTCTGAAAAAAGTTAGTGGACCCCACAAAATCAAAGTGACGGCTCATCAATGATGAGACATGTGCCCATCGTGAGAATAAAAAAGAATTCTCATTAAATGAATAGTTCTTATCAAATGAACAGTGGAGTTAAAACTCCTAATATCCCCGAAAAGCTGATTCTTTTAAAATCAACAACAGATTCAAATCTATGAAAAGGATATTAAAATCCTAAAAAGAAAAATATCCAAGAACAGTAAAGGGAATAAAATTCCCAAAGTTCTTAAGAATCAAAACGGAGTTAAGCTTTGCAAAAAAAGATGGAATTAAATTCCCTTGATGATGGGATTAAATCCTAGAAATCCCCTGGGTTGAAACATATAGGTTTAAATAATGGAATTAAATTCCAGAAAACATCAAATGATAGGATTAACAATAGGGTAAAACCCTAAGAAGAGAATCAACGATTCTCAAGAATGTCCATTGACTTAATCCCTTGATATGGACATCAAGATCCATGATCTACATTAAAAATATTCTTTTTTATAAGATCTCCAGAAGATCGATTCAAGAAAAGAGCTAAGCTCTGTCAATTATGATAATGGATTTAAAATCCAAAATAAAAAAAATATCCAAAAGATGTTAAGATCTAAGCACTGTTCGTAGTCCTTACCAAATTTTTTTTTCTTCAGATTTTAACTCTGTTCAAAGGAATTTTGAAGGCAGAGATATAAGCTCCGAAACAAAAATTAAATTCTTAAAGAAAGAAAAACTCAGGGAAGGAGATAAAGAAACAACAGTCATGTCAAGGGCCAAAGGCCCCATTTATAGGACATGATGGGATCGGTTCGATCCCTACTCCCCCAGGTGATCCAACGGTGGTAAAGATTGATATCGTTGCACTCACGTGTGAGTTACGTAAGAGCAACACTGGGGGGTATTTGTTCCCTTATAAAAAACATGAGAGAAAAGAAAGAAGAAAAAGATTCTCACAGTTTGCGTCTCACGCGTTAAAACATACGCACGATTATATGCAAAGCATATAAGCGCCGGAAACAAATAATTAAAGCTAAAACTGGCCTCACGTGTTAAACACGTGAGTGCTTATATGCACAGCATATAAGCGCAAAAAACAGATAACTAAAAGGGCCAAACTGACCTCACGTGTTAAACTCGTGTACGCTTATATGCACTGTTAGTGTATATGCCCTAGAGGCCATTACTGTATCATACTAGTTTGTATATACTTAATGGAAGCTTGGGATATTCACCTTGTATAAACAATCTTGCTCAATATAATAGTATGCTACTTGGTTTGTTTCTACTTCAATGTGTACATGTGGTTATTTTAGTATATCACCTATACGCATTAGTGGAGCCCTTAGGATCTTTGCTTGATTACCAGCGTTGTGATGGCAGTCACACTAGTGGGGGCTGGGTAATCTATAAGCACATCCTTATACAGGTCCCTAGTCGCAGGACTATCGAGACAGGGCATCGATACTCCGGAGTAGACTAGCGTATGCGCTTCTCATCCCAGTGTGGGAGATGGTCTGTCCCACAGCCATCAGTACGTCGTACTGGAGATAGTATATGGGTGCTCGTTGGGTTACGAGTACACTGGACAGGACTCGTCGGGAACTGACAGGTTGGTATTATACCTATCGTCAGTTATCAGTTCCCAGGTGACATGAGTACAGCTTAGTCCGCTGACTTGACACTGGCACTTCGCCTCGAGTGTGTTCCCACTGCACTTTGATCACTACCCTACCACGGCTCAAAGGAGTCGTGCAAACTGGTAATGGTTGGGTGCAGTCCCGAAGCACTTGGAGGCAGTGATGGTTAGACAGGATTCGTCTCTCCCGGTATTGGGGGTTGACATCACGCTGTATCTAGGAGAGCCATTACACGAGTAGTCCCTGGCCAGGGCAAGCGAGATATACTGGTAAGCTTCCAGTGTTATCTCAGGGTGTTTTGGGCTTCACTCCGACACGACTTGTACCGCTATTGGAGGACTAACGTTTACCGCCCCCTAGGCCCGACATGCGATGTATCAGACGAACAGACCGGACTGTACGGAGACTGTCACATTCAGACTCAGTAAGAGTTCAGATGGGGTTTCACCTCGTCAGCCTTCTTGTCGGCATCTACCTGGGGACCGTTACGCACAGCTAGTGCCGCTTGCGGTCTGTGGTTAAACCCACTGCCAGCGTAGTGTCGAGTCTTTAGAGTCCCACACAGAGGGTATTCGCCTCTGGGCAAAACAGAGTAGAGGTCGCATGGTCTTGCGACAGGGTTCGTTCTCATCCGCGCACTTGTGCACGTTTGGAGTCCGGACAGATATTACTAGTAGGCTCTGGTTTGAGCCAGATACTGGTATATGTTTTGGGGTTGATTTTATCTCTTGGTATTCATGTTCCTCGGAACAAGAATGCGGGTGTGTATGTACAGTTGATTGAGGCGGAGGAACAGGATTTTCATTAGGGTTTCGGAACGGGTGCGTATGCACACTTGACAGTCGTCTTTTTCCAAACCCTAATGGAATTATGATATATCAATTAATAATATTAATTTAAATGAAATTGTGTCATGGTTGGATTTTGATGACTAGTTGACCATGGTTGACTTGTTGACCATGGTTGAAGGTTTGACCATCATCATTACAAAAGAAAGATGCTTTTTGATTCTTGCAAAACCATTTAAAAATTGTAATGATAATGGTCATTCCAAACCATCCATCAACTATTTCATTTTATTATTATTGTTAATTGTTAATTCTTTTCATTTTTGATATGGTTGCAAGAAATGAAAAGAAAGAGCTCATTCTATCATAACCATTCTCTATCATCACTTGTTCTTCTTCCTCCTCTAGTTCAAGGAGAATCCTTCTCATGAGTTGAGAATCCCTCTCCTTGAGATAAAAACACCCCTTAGAAACTCTCTACTCACTCTAGGATCAAAGGTTTAGCAAGCCGAAGATTCTAGTTCTCTCAAAGTTCGAGAAAGAGCCCGAAGGTTGAACCCTCAGGTGGATCCATCTTTGACGGAAGAAGGCGACGAGGAAAGAACCATCAATCTCTACTAGGTTTCAAGAAGAAGGAGTTCAAGTTAGGTATAACCTCTTTGCCGAGTAGTTAACTCTCCTTTGCATGTTTGCTAGTTTAGTTTAGAATCGATCCCGACTTTGTTAGTCCATGTTGCCCCATGCGCCAAAAATTTGATTTTAATACCGTTTTCGCCTCCCCGTAAGAACTGGGGGTCGCAACGTGGACTTACAGTGGTATCAGAGCCTAACTAAACTTAAACTAGCTTTGTAGTAAAGTGTATGGAAGTTCGATCGAGAAAAATCGCAAAACCGGAAAAACCAAAACCCTAAGTTTCTGTTGAAATTTTTTGGGCTCTAAATGTAAAACGTTTTACACCTAAAATCGGCTCATGGTTTTGTGAAAACACCCACGAAATACGATCGCATGATTCCTTCAAACGGCCGCGGTTCCGCGGCAATGGGTGGCTTAGGCCGCGGAACCGCCGCCGTTTTGTCTCTTCTTGTGGTCCTGTTTTGTGCAGTGTTCTTCTGGTAGGGTTTTGGGATTTTTAAGATATGTCATTTGTGCCCAGATTTTCCAGAAAAGAAATTTGTTTTTGGGGGCCTATAATTCCGTATTTTTCCGAACTTCACTACACTTTGACTATGTTGGTTACATCTGTGATGTTTGTATGTATTGAACGTCGGCTAATCGCTATAAGTCGATTAGTCGGGGTTATACATCTCTGTGATCTGTGTTTGATATATGAATGTGTTGGACTGTCGCGGGTGAATAGCCGGGGTGGATGTGAGATGAGCTTTTGTTTTTCTTTCATTCATTTGTAATATGTAAATTGATGTAATATTATTATTTGTATGGCCGCACAACCGGGTCGGGGTTGTAGCCGTCATTGTATAATTCTTTTTACTGTTTTTGCTCCTAGGATAGACCCATGGAGGGGTGCACAAACTGCCGGGTACTTGGCGGGTAGTTTACCGCACCCGTAGGGGTCTTGGGTGGGGTATTGGCTATTCACCGCGACCGTGTAATCCGCTTTTCGTTGCAGGCTCGAACGGATTGCGGATTCCTAGTATATCCAATGTATTCATCTGTGATCTGTAATGTCTATCGTTGCTATATTTATAACTATTTAGGCGTTGCTTATGTTTTACAGCCGCGCTAGCCCAGCCCCCGCTCTGTCGTTAGTTAAGTAACCTAACGGGTGATGACGGGGCCCCGTGGCGAATGCGAATGGCATAAGCGTACGTCATATTTTGGTTGTTTTCTGCAATGGTAGGATTAAATGATGGGACGCATTAAAAGAACTAATGCAAGAATATCACGCATTAAAAGAACTAATGCAAGATAATAAACCAAGTTAAAGTCGTTGGAACACTTTCGAAAAACCACTCGGTTCTTTTCAAAACTAACTTTTAAATGCGAAGATTGAGCCACTCCTTCTAAAAGCTATCTCGTTCCATCGATTATATCAAGTTCACTACGTTCACTGTTTCGCCAAAACCATTCGTAGCCCTCCGTCGTTTCGTATGAATATTCAATAGTATTCAAGCTATGTTTGTTGACCTTCGTCATGGCATAGAGATTGGTAGCTGTTGGGTGTTCATATGTAGCATAGATAGATGCGTTGGTTTGGGACAGTCGTATTAACTTGTTGACCTTCGTCAAGGGTATATACGGGTGGGTTCAAATTAACCTGGAAAATGACGGGCAGAACTTGACATGTGACTTATGATTTGTTGACCTTCGTCAAGGTCATAAGAGCATGGGGCAAAAATCCACATCGGGAGTTTCATAAGTACTGAAACTTGCTAGATTTGCATACCATTTGGAGTGTGGTGATTCTGGTAGGATTCCTTCAGTTTCGTCACGCGATGATATTTGGATCCCAATCCTACTGTGAGTATATGCTACTCCTCGGGAAATTTCACACTAAACGATCAATGCTATAAACCTAGTAGGTGTCTAGAAAGGTGTTAGCGGGGCTACGCCCCCAGGGAAAAGAGGTTCTTTAATTAAGGAACTTCGCGAAAGCATTGGAAAACCTCCCTCGAAGTACCGACACTAGCCTAGCTGAACGGTTAAGCAAGTATTGTGCGGTGGGATTGATCCCGACTAATTCTTCCTTTATGGTTTGAGGAGGGATTCGAGAGACAGTGGGAGCCATCCTGTTTAGACAAATTAAAAACCACTCTAAACTTGCAAGAGCATCGTGCTAAAGTGTTTCTTCTCTCCCCCCTGCAGCGACCAAATCGAAATGACTGGACTTAAGTTACTTCTAGATAAAAACATACTGATATGGCCAAACTACAAAGATTGGCTCAGGAATGTCAAAATGGCAATCACTTATGACAAGCTGGGGTATCTTCTTACCACCAAAGCCCCCCCCGTCCCAGGTCCCACCTCCAGCGTCGCGGATAAGGAAATCCGTAAGACTTGGGAGATTGATTGCGCGAAGGCCAGGTGCCTCGTGCTTGCCTCTATGGACAACGAACATCAGAGGAGGCACGAGAATATGGACTTGGAATCCATATTTCTTCATACAAAAGAACTGTATGGAGAGCAGTCTCGTATCGCAAGATACGAAGTGTCGAAGAAGTTATTTTCGGCAAAGTTGGCCGTTGGATCATCGGTAGCGGACCACGTGCTTAAGATTATTGGCTACATTGAGGAGCTCGCGGAACTTGGGACCACGTTGGAAAGTGAACTCTATACGGATTTAATTCTCCAGTCCCTTCCATTCACTTACGCCCAGTTTATACTGAACTTCAACTTACAAGAAAAAGAAGTTGAACTTTCAGAACTCCTCAACATGCTGAGGAGCGCAGAGGGCACCCTACAGAAGGGTAGGGAAACACCCGCTTTGTTTGTAGGAGGATCTTCTTCTTCTAGGTCCAAGGCGAAAGCCAAGGGAAAGAGGAAGAAAGCCCCCGCCAAACCAAGGGGCGGTGTTAGTAAAGTGAGTACGAAGGGAAAGGAAAAGGCAACAATGATAGCGGGGAAGCTTGTGGGAAAGGAGGAATGCTTCTATTGTCATAAGAGTGGACACTGGAAGAAAGATTGCAGGGCTTGGAAAGCCAGGACACAGGAACTGAAGCAGGTTGCGGCTTCAGCTTCAGGTGTGTATGTTATTGAAAACTGTCTTTCTATAAACTCTACTTCCTGGGTATTGGATACCGGATCAGGATCTCATATCTGTAATTCTTTGCAGGCGTTGAGAAACCGTAGGTTTTTGAAGGCAGGTGACATGACCCTCAGAGTTGCGAACGGAGCTAGCATGGATGCTAAAGCCGTGGGGGACTGTCACCTGGGAATGTCAGATGGACATGTTTTGGTTTTGCGTAATTGCTTTTTTGTACCCAACGCAACTTGTAATATCATTTCTGTATCTTTGGTTTCTAAAGAAGGTTATGAATTTGCGTTTGTAAGTAATATTGTGAACATTCACCTTAATCAAGTTCTGATTGGGTCAGGTACACTGAGCAATGGTATATACATATTAAACCAACCACAGATTTTCAATGTCCAGAATACACACAAAAGAAAGTCTCCAGATATCAATCAGGCTTTCTTGTGGCATTGTAGACTGGGTCACATCAATGAGATACGGTTGACTAAGTTACATAAAGAAGGATACTTGGATCCGTTCGAGTATCAGTCTTATGCCACTTATGAATCTTGTCTCATGGGAAAGATGACAAAGACTCCGTTCACTGGACACGGAGAAAGAGCAAGCGAGCTCTTAGGACTCATACACAGTGACGTGTGTGGTCCAATGTCTACACATGCGCGAAGCGATTATTCATACTTCATTACTTTCACAAACGATTTCTCTAGGTATGAACATGTCTTCTTAATGAAGCACAAATCCGAGGCCTTTGAGAAATTTCGGGATTACAAGAATGAAGTTGAAAAACAAACAGGCAAAAGTATTAAGATTCTAAGATCGGATCGAGGTGGGGAATACTTGAGTGCCGAGTTCCTGGACTATTTAAAAGAGAATGGGATTCTCTCTCAGCGTACTCCTCCATACACTCCGCAACATAACGGTGTATCGGAAAGGAGGAATCGAACCCTATTGGATATGTTCGTTCCATGATGAGTAAGGCTGAGTTACCGCGATCTTTCTGGGGTTATGCACTAGAAGCAGCTGCATATCTCTTGAACAAGGCTCCCACCAAGACTGTGCCTACCACTCCATATCAGATGTGGAGTGGGAAGAAACCCTGTCTTAAGTACCTTAAGATATGGGGATGTCCAGCTTTTGTAAAAAAGCAGCATGCGGACAAGCTCGAGGCACGTTCAGTACAGTGTAAGTTTGTGGGATACCCAAAGAACTCCAGGGAATATCTGTTCTATTCCGCTGAGGAACAAAAGGTTTTTGTTTCTCAACATGACCGCTTCTTGGAAACTGAGTTTTTGGAAACTCAGATAAGTGGGAACGCAATAGAACTGGAAGAAATTCCAGAACCACAAGCTATTACTGAAAGCTTGGAAGAGCCAGTAAGTTCAAAAGAACAGGACATTCCTATATCGCTCCGCAGGAGTAGTAGGCAGTCTCATCCGCCCGAGAGATACTACGGTTTTCTCATAGACGGGGATAGAGAGGATTGCATCATAGATTATGATGAGCCTACTAGCTTCCAGCAGGCCGTTCAGAGCGTTGACTCGGTAAAATGGCTGGATGCAATGCGGACCGAAATGGAGTCCATGTACACCAACAAAGTATGGACGTTGGACATTGCTCCAGACGGGGTAAAACCCGTAGGATGCAAGTGGATCTTCAAAAGGAAGATTGGTGTAGATGGACAGGTTGAAACCTATAAAGCTAGACTTGTAGCAAAGGGTTTCCGTCAAAGACCTAGTTTGGACTATGACGAAACCTTTTCTCCAGTGGCTATGCTGAAATCCATTCGGATCCTTCTTGCCATTGCTGCCTTCCACGATTATGAGATTTGGCAAATGGACGTAAAAACCGCTTTTCTAAATGGAAATTTAGAGGAGTGTGTCTATATGGACCAGCCAGAGGGTTTCATTCAGAGTGGGAGCAGCGGAAAGGTGTGCAAGTTGCTTAAATCCATCTATGGACTAAAGCAGGAATCGCGGAGTTGGAACATCTGTTTTGATGAGACGGTCAAGGAATTTGGCTTTATCAAAAATCCAGATGAACCATGCATCTATAGTAGATTTGTAGCGAGAACTGTAGTATTCCTCGTCTTATACGTGGATGACATTCTCTTAATAGGAAATGACATTCCTATGCTACAATCTGTCAAGGGGTTCTTGTCACATAGGTTCTCCATGAAAGACCTGGGTGATGCCTCATACATCCTGGGGATCCGGATCCATCGTGATAGATCCAAAAGGATATTAGGACTTTCACAGTCCAGGTACATCGACACCATACTGAAAAGATTCAGTATGGAAGATTCCAAGCGCGGTAACCTACCGGCTTGTCACGGGATCACCCTCTCTAAAGAGATGTCCCCCAAGACTGATTTGGAGAGGGATCGCATGTCTATTATACCCTACGCTTCTGCGGTAGGCTCTATAATGTATGCGATGTTGTGTACCAGACCGGATGTAGCTTATGCACTGAGTGTGGTACGCCGGTATCAGTCAAACCCTGGGGAGAAACAATGGATAGCGGTAAAGAACATTCTCAAGTACCTGAGAAGGACTAAGGAGATGTTCTTGGTGTATGGCGGAAAAGACCTCCAGATCGAGGCCTTTGCTGACTCCAGCTTCCAGAGTGACAAGGATGATTCTAAGTCCATGTCGGGTTTTGTCTTTACCCTCAATGGAAGGGCAGTGTGTTGGAAGAGTTCCAAACAGGAAACCGTTGCGGACTCGACTATGGAAGCGGAATACATCGCTGCATCTGATGCCGCAAAAGAAGCTGTCTGGATGAGGAAGTTCTTGAAAGAACTTCAGGTGGTTCCGTCCATTGTTAACCCAATACCTCTGTATTGCGACAACAACGGGGCTATAGCTTTAGCGAAGGAACCCAGGTCCCATCAGAGATCCAGGCACATCTTGAGGCGGTATCACCTGATCAGGGAGATCGTGGATCGCAAGGATATCGAGGTTCGGAGGGTTGCTTCAGAAGAAAACACTGCAGATCCATTCACCAAGGCCCTGCCCCAGACTCAGTTCGAGCGGCTGATCGAGATGATAGGTCTTCGATACGCCAGTACATGGCCTTAGTGCAAGTGGGAGATTGTTAGTGTATATGCCCTAGAGGCCATTACTGTATCATACTAGTTTGTATATTACTTAATGGAAGCTTGGGATATTCACCTTGTATAAACAATCTTGCTCAATATAGTAGTATGCTACTTGGTTTGTTTCTACTTCAATGTGTACATGTGTTTATTTTAGTATATCACCTATACGCATTAGTGGAGCCCTTAGGATCTTTGCTTGATTACCAGCGTTGTGATGGCAGTCACACTGGTGGGGGATGGGTAATCTATAAGCACATCCTTATACAGGTCCCTAGTCGCAGGACTATCGAGACAGGGCATCGATACTCCGGAGTAGGCTAGCGTATGCGCTTCTTATCCCAGTGTGGGAGATGGTCTGTCCCACAGCCATCAGTACGTCGTACTGGAGATAGTATATGGGTGCTCGTTGGGTTACGAGTACACTGGACAGGACTCGTTGGGAACAGACAGGTTGGTATTATACCTATCGTCAGTTATCAGTTCCCAGGTGACATGAGTACAGCTTAGTCCGCTGACTTGACACTGGCACTTTGCCTCGAGTGTGTTCCCACTGCATTTTGATCACTACCCTACCACGGCTCAAAGGAGTCGTGCAAACTGGTAATGGTTGGGTGTGCAGTCCCGAAGCACTTGGAGGCAGTGACAGTTAGACAGGATTCGTCTCTCCCGGTATTGGGGGTTGACATCGCGCTGTGTCTAGGAGAGTCATTACACGAGTAGTCCCTGGCCAGGGCAAGCGAGATATACTGGTAGGCTTCCAGTGTTATCTCAGGGTGTTTTAGGCTTCACTCCGACACGACTTGTACCGCTATTGGGGGACTGACGTTTACCGCCCCCTAGGCCCGACATGCGATGTATCAGACGAACAGACCGGACTGTACGGAGACTGTCACATTCAGACTCAGTAGGAGTTCAAATGGGGTTTCACCTCGTCAGCCTTCTTGTCGGCATCTACCTTGGGACCGTTACGCACAGCTAGTGCCGCTTGCGGTCTGTGGTTAAACCCACTGCCAGCGTAGTGTCGAGTCTTTAGAGTCCCACACAGAGGGTATTCGCCTCTGGGCAAAACAGAGTAGAGGTCGCATGGTCTTGCGACAGGGTTCGTTCTCATCCGCACACTTGTGCACGTTTGGAGTCCGGACAGATATTACTAGTAAGCTCTGGTTTGAGCCAGATACTGGTATATGTTTTGGGGTTGATTTTATCTCTTGGTATTCATGTTCCTCGGAACAAGAATGCGGGTGTGTATGCACAGTTGATTGAGGCGGAGGAACAGGATTTTCATTAGGGTTTCGGAACGGGTGCGTATGCACACTTGACAGTCGTCTTTTTCCAAACCCTAATGGAATTATGATATATCAATTAATAATATTAATTTAAATGAAATTGTGTCATGGTTGGATTTTGTTGACTAGTTGACCATGGTTGACTTGTTGACCATGGTTGAAGGTTTGACCATCATCATTACAAAAGAAAGATGCTTTTTGATTCTTGCAAAACCATTTAAAGATTGTAATGATAATGGTCATTCCAAACCATCCATCAACTATTTCATTTTATTATTATTGTTAATTGTTAATTCTTTTCATTTTTGATATGGTTGCAAGAAATGAAAAGAAAGAGCTCATTCTATCATAACCATTCTCTCTCCTCACTTGTTCTTCTTCCTCCTCTAGTTCAAGGAGAATCCTTCTCATGAGTTGAGAATCCCTCTCCTTGAGATAAAAACACCCTTAGACACTCTCTACTCACTCTAGAATCAAAGGTTTAGCAAGCCGAAGATTCTAGTTCTCTCAAAGTTCGAGAAAGAGCCCGAAGGTTGAACCCTCAGGTGGATCCATCTTTGACGGAAGAAGGCGACGAGAAAAGAACCATCAACCTCTACTAGGTTTCAAGAAGAAGGAGTTCAAGTTAGGTATAACCTCTTTGCCGAGTAGTTAACTCTCCTTTGCATGTTTGCTAGTTTAGTTTAGAATCGATCCCGACTTTGTTAGTCCATGTTCCCCATGCGCCAAAAATTTAATTTTTATACCATTTCCGCCTCCCCGTAAGAACCGGGGGTCGCAACGTGGACTTACATGCACTGCATATAAGCGCTAAAAAAAATAGCCAAAAGGGCCAAACTGGCCTCACGTGTTAAACACATGAATGCTCATATGCAATGTATATGAGCGCTAAATATAAGCAGCTTAAAACCAACACCGGGGTCACATGTTAAACACGTGAGAACATACCTTTTGAAGCACTATCTTCAGATAGAATTAAATTCTATATAGAATTGGATTCTATTTTTGGAAAAATACTTCCCCTGATCTATCTAAAATGAGAAAGATATTCTCAGTTAAACAGAGAGTTGTTGGATCAAAGATCCAATAACAGAATTGAATTTTAAATATGGAAAATATTCTTTCTAAAGAAGAAAGATATTCTCTGATAAACAGAGAACCGTTGGATTAAAAATCATCATATATAGAATTAAATAGTATTGGGAAAATATCTCCCTGATCTTTCTAAATGAGAAAAATATTTTCTGTTAAACAGAAAATTGTTGATCAAAGATCTAATAAGATGGGAAAATGTTTTCCTATATCTTTCTAAACAAAGAAAAATTGTTCTCTGTTAAACAGAGAACCCTTGGATTAAAAATCCAATGGTGATTAAAAAATCACCATATGACAGAATTAAATTCTGTATATGGGAAAATATATCTTTAATCTTGTTAAAAATAGGAATATATATTCCGTAAAACAGAAGTTCTCTGATCAAAGATCCAACGGTGAATAAAATCCCCCCGAACAAGTTTTGAGGCCAATTAAATCAATTGGCATCTCTCAAATGATAAATTTTCTCGAACTAATTAACAATTTACCTCTCCTATATAAAGGACCTAAGACTTCAAGTCTCACACACACGAAAAGGGGAGAATCGACCCCATAAGTTTTCCATAAGAACTGAGAATTTAATTCTCCTGAAAAAAGAAGAAGATCTCCTCGCTCATTCAAACCTTAGGTAAAAAAAAAAGCAGAGATAAATATATTTACTTTGCCTAGCATAAAAGGAAAATAAGGGTTTAATCCTTAATAAAAAGAACTTAGTTCTTTCTCTGATCTGAGATCTGAAAAGAAAATTTCCCCACAAGTTGAGAATTTAATTCTCATCGGGGAGATTCTGTTCATCATATTCAAAATCTAGAAAAAGAACTAGATCAAAAGAAAAGACACATTGTCTAGGAATTTAGTTCCTCCGAAAACAGGGTTTAACCCTACATAAATAACTTAGTTCTTACAAAAGGAACAGAAGAACTTAGATCTCCAATAAAAACCGATCCCAGATCTTCGAAACAAAGATCTTGGTGATCATTAATGGTCAAAATTCCATTTACAGAAGTTAAAACTTCTTCAGAAAATATCAAGAGAGATTAAATCGAAAGAACTTGGCGCCTCACGTGGAACACACGTGAGTGCCAGAAAAAAATTAGTGCTTAGCAATATTATAGTGCCTTACGTGTTTCCCATGTGAGCGCCCAAAGAAGAAGGCTCAGCGCCTCACGTGCTTTCCATGTGAGCATCATACAAAGTGCATAGCACTATATGCATACCTAGTCAAAATGACTAAGCGTTGGCACTGATTGGGCAGCGTCCATATCTCAGCGCCTCACATGCTTCCCACGTAAGCGCCAGAGTAGCAAATAAGTGCTTAGCACTTCTGAATAAAGGAAAATGACTGAGCAGACCAAGCCCGAATTGGCTAAGTCTCTATGAAATTCTCTTGCAACTGAGCCCAAATACTCTGTTGTTAGATCTTAATAAAATTTAACGATCCTGAAAATATTGCTAAGTTGATCTTAGTCTCAAATAAGACTAACGTATTCTTAGTTAAAATAAATTGAGCCTAAATGCTCATATAATTAAGTTGATCTTAATATAAAAAAATATTAACGGTCTTTAAATAAAATAAAATATTTTTTGAACTAAAGGAATATATAACCTAAGTTCAAAACCTAAATTCATAAATATACGGATTTAGACTAATTCGCGCCCTATGTACGATGACATAAATTAGTCTTCGTATACAATCCATGGACAACCTTAACAAACAAAATAACACATGACACGAAGTGAACTACTGGAGAAGGCGCCTACAAGGAAGAGTCTCCCCGCAATCAAAAACCCCTCATAAATGAGGGAAAATCTAATAAAGTCTGCTACAACAGTCACATCTATCCAAACCTCCAATATACGGTGCCATAAATTAACTTAGTATTTTCGAAGAGGTGGATGGATATGTCCAAATAGCATTTGCCCCCAAATCCAAGCAAGAAGATCCATCCCAGTTCGTCTCTGTTTTCGGCGGTAAACAATATATACATTAGGTCGTGGGCCTAGCGGCACGGCTGCAGGGTTATATCCCAGGAAAGAGCGGGACGTAGTCTCGAGCATGCACGAGATCCTTGTTAAACACGAGCATTATTTTCCACCGATTGATTTCAATTGACTTAGTGACTGATGGGTAATGACATACACATTGCATGGATTGCTGACATTATATATATCATACTGTTCATATTCACTAGATATTTCATATACTCATGTTACTGTATTCTGCCGTTTATTTCATATTTAATATCATAGTACACACACTATATATATATTGCTATATCTGTCGCCCTGACGACCTGAGTATGCATGCTCAGAGGACAAGGTGGACCCAGCTCAGGAGCAGGACTTGTCATTTGAGATCACGGAGATTTAAATCGCGACACCGGCGCTATCGCCTTCTACTTGCACGAAGGATATTGTTATTTCTTTGATTAGTTGTTTCTTTCATGCGAATAATTATATCTTGAACTCTATTGATTAAATGTAATAAAGTTGTGAGCTGTGATTTCCTTTACTTTCATGCTGTGTTTACTGATTACCATATAATACTAGAAGCCGAAGTGCGACTGTCACGCCCCGCTTCCCGATGTACAGGGAAAGAGACGTGGCGGGCCACGACGTATTTACTCAGAAGTAAACACGCTAAGCATAAATAAGCAATATAAATAAATAACACAAGAATGACAAGAGATGTAATAAAACAACTTTTTATTGATAACCATTCTTTACATACAACTGAAAAGTAAAGTATAATGAAAGAAAGCGATGCCTATATAATGGCATATGACCTGAAAGAAAAGTAAGTACAAGTAGGAACTAGAACTCTGACTCCTCTGTAAACTGCTCCAAATCGTCCTGACTGGGCTCGATCTCCTGAGAGTCGGGTCCTCCTGACAACATTCCAAAGATAGAAGAGAAAAGAATGTCGTCAGCGAATTAGCGCTCGGTAAGTCCCAAAAGACGGAATAGAAATAGACAGGTAAAGAGCATAGAATAGATAAATTATGTGTTTGTTATGTTAACGTATTTGTTTGTAGCATGGTACAGAATGTATCAGTGTATACGAGAGGAGTCCAACTATCCCGTGGATTATGGGAAACGTAAAGTATAAGGCTCCGTAAAAACCCACGGGACAAAGGCACGGAAGTGCATGTAGGTGTCTTTTATTTTCCATCATCGTGTCACTTTTAACACATTCCGTACTAGTCTACCCCTTTAAAACAGCGTAATGTATATTGTATTGATTGTATTGATTTGTAGTTATCAGACTTGCCGAGACTATGGTATAAATTGTTTATGTAAACGGATTCAGGAGATAAACGGTAGTCATGTAGTCAAGTTCAAGATATAGCCATGGTTCGGTCAAGTCAAGTCATGTTGATATTATTCTGGTATTCATGTTCAGGTTCAAGTGTTCATGTTTAGTATATTGGATTCATGTTGAATTAGTGTTATGATTGGATTCATGTTTGGATTGTATTCAGATTATACTGAGACTCAGATTGAGTCAGACACTTAAACAGATTTGGATCCTAAATTAGATTTTCGTGTTATCGGTAACTGCTGCACATGGACGGCAGGATTTGTGTTTTTTACCAAGATAATTACCATTGATAACCCTGTTTAAGTTTTCTACCTTAAATAGGCAAGCACCCACATTCTCCGTCTCCCTGAGGCTTAAGAGAATTGGTCCCGCTTAAACCTATATTTACTAGGATCCTTAATGTAATTTAATATAACTTGAGAGGGTTTTATGAAAAAATATTTTTTTATACTTTCAAAATAAACCACAAGTATTTATTTATGTTATATAGTGTTTTCATGGATATAAATTTTATAGAATGAGGTATGTTAGTGAATATATATATATATATATATAAATTGAATAGTTCAAGGGTTTTTTTAATGTAAAGTTTGACTTGTATTGATTCTTAATGGTATTTTCATGAAACTTGTCATTCTTTATATTCTAGAAAACATGGAATTTTTATTATATATTTAAAATATATGATTTGATAATATTTATATAATTATTAAAAATTAATTTTAATTATTAAATAGAAATCCTCGTTTTTCTTAAAAATTGTATTAAAATTTCATCGAGATCTTATGCTCCGTGAGGAGGTCTGCATCTCACCTTACTAGCCCGTGGATGTGCGACAATCCGCACCATCCAATAGCGTGTTTCCCAAAATGGGTTGTAAAGGCATAATCGCAAGGAATTTAAATAATACTATTTACAAGAAAACGAGTTTTTTTATAGTTCGGGGTATTTTATTGAAAAGTCGTATTTTGCCACAAGATATTGGTTTCAAGAGAATCGTGCTATGTCAAGATGCGTGTATGTGAGAGGTGGGTCATTACCTCATGAGGTTTTTCTAAAGATATGCTAAACAAAAGTATTAAAAGATATCGTATGTAAACTTCATGGTATTTAAACGAAAAAGCTTAAATAGAATTGTTTTACATGGAGTTTTAAAGTGAAACTTGTTTCAAAACATTAGTCAATGATTAAAAAGCAAAATATAGTGATATGGATGAGTGGTTATTAAGAAAAAACTGTAGTTTTCAAAGTTTTAGAAACAAAAGGAGCTATAACTCTACTTACCGACATGTTTTGAAAAGAGATCATTTTAATGTAGGAAGAGGAGAAGAGAGATGGGGCTTACTTTCTAGAAGATTAGAGGAGAGGTATAGAAAGAAATTGGTAGTTTCGTGGAGTCGCGGGGTCGCCGAAAGTGCTTCGAATCCTTGCCGGAAATGGAACTAGGGCTAACTCCACTTGTACTCTTCTTTGACTTAGAAAATTTTGAGAATTTTTGAAAAAATATTTCAGAATGAAGAGGGCTAGGGTATGGGGTTTTATTTATAGGGTAAAATTAGGGTTTTGGAATTGAAGAAAGAATTAAAAAGTATTAAAATTTGGATTTAAAGCTTCAATTTAATTCTCTGTTAATTTTCAGGGAAATCAAACAGAACAGGGGTAATAGGGTAGGCCAAGGGTTTTAGTTTGCAGAGAACGGGGTCATTCCTTATGGTGGGACCCTGCGGTGCGGCCATAGGCCTGATCTCTCCGGCCAAGTTGAAGAATTGGGGTTTTGGATTCTTGCCACGTGTCCTCCTCTGTACATACAACATTATGCATATGTTTATTTTTCTGTCTTTTCATTTCTTACATGTATTGCACGTGTAAAGTTTTAGGCTTCCAAAAAGTTTAAAAGAAAATTTCAGAAAAATAATATGTGGCTAATGGGATTCGAACACAGGGGCTATGTCACAGCAGTGTAAGGCTTTACCAATGAGCTATAAGTGCTTTCTTACTGTTCTTAAATGAAAACAACATTTAAAGTATACTCTAGCTTGCAAACTCAATTCTGTACATTAACTTTTAAAAAATTCCGTACAGTAAAATTAGATTCGTTACATTCTACCCTCCTTATAAAAATTTCGTTCTCGAAATTTACAATTACATAAGGACTAATTTACAAATAAGAAAGGGTGTCTTGTACGCATGCCATCCTCACGTTCCCACGTTGATTCTCCTACTGAATATTTTCTACACATCACTCGGACCAAGTTTACTTCCTTGTTCCTTAGTGACTTTACTTTTCGGTCCAGGATTTTAACGGGTTGTTGCTCACAGGATAGGTCTATCTGTATAGTGAACTCGGAGTAATCAAGGTTGTGGCTGGAGTCGCTCACATATCTTCGAAGTTGAGATATGTGGAACACGTTGTGCACTCCTTCCAATGATGGTGGTAGTGCCAAACGATATGCCACTTCTCCAACTCATTCGAGTATGTCGAACGGTCCAATATATATGGAACTGAGCTTACCCCTCTTACCAAAGGGAATTACTCCACGGTTTGGAGAGATTTTTAAGAAAACAAGATCACCCGGTTGGAACTTTAGGTGTCAGCGCTTTGCATCAGCCCAGTGCTTCTGTCTGTCTTGGGCTATGCGCATTCTTTCCCTGATCGTGCGAACTACGCCCACAGTTGCCACGATCATCTCTGGTCCAAGAAGTTCTCTATCTCCGATGTCGTCCCAACTTAGTGGTGAACGACACTTCCTTCCATAGAGCGCTGCAAAAGGTGCCATTCCAATACTCGCCTGGTAGCTGTTGTTGTATGAAAACTCCACAAGATGTAGGAGATCTTCCCACTATCCTCCGAAGTCCAACATACAAGCTCTTAGTATGTATTTAAGGATCTGAATTGTTCACTCAGACTATCCATCTGTTTGTGGATGGTAAGCTGTGTTGAAGTTCAGACTCGTTCTTAGGCTAGCTTGCAGATTCTGCCAAAACTGCGATCGAAATCTGGTGTCACGATCGGAGACAATGCAAACCGGTACTCTATGTAATCTCATGATATCCTGCATGAGTTCATGGGTATCAGAAATAGTACACTATGAAAAGTTAAATTTTACTTAGGTTCAGACTTACCTCCATGTACTTCTTTGCTAGTGTCTCAGTAGATTGGCCAACTCGAAATGAGATGAAGTGAGCCGACTTGGTGAGTCGATCCACAATAACCCATACCGCGTTGTTACCTTTCGTGCTGCGAGGAAGTGCAGTCACGAAGTCCATGGTGATATGTTGTCATTTCCATTCTGGGATAGGTAACGGTTGAAGAAAACCGGCAGTTCTGTGATGTTCAGCCTTTACTTGCTGACACACCAAACATTTGGCTACGCTTCTGGCTACTTCACGCTTCATTCCATACCACCAGTAATGTTGACGTAGATATTTGTACATCTTTGTACCACCAGGGTGTGCCGAGTACGGAGAGCTGTGAGCTTCTTTCATCAACTCTTCCCGAACAGAACCTTGTAGTACACAAAAGCTACTTCCATATATCAAAGATCCGTCTTCGTGGATGATAAAGTCTGTTCGTAGTCCATTTTCTAATTGTTCTCGGATCTTTTACAACTTGGCATCACTTGCTTGAGCTGCTTTGATCTGATTGACAATAGTAGACTGAACTTGTAAGTTCATCAAATACGAAGTGTTACCTGGCATAACCACTTCTATCTCCATCCCGTGCAATTCTTGTTGAACCTTCCATTGTGCGGTGAGATTCATTGATAGAGGCTGGCGACTAAGTGCATCAGGAACTACATTCACCTTCCCTGGATAATATTGTAGGTTGATGTCGAAGTCCGCCATAAGTTCTAACCATCTTCTCTGCCGCATATTCAACTCCTTCCGAGTAAACACATATTTCAGACTCTTGTGGTCGGTGTATATGTCCACTCGTTCTCCAAGAAGATAGTGGCGCCAAATCTTAAGTGCAAAGATAACGTCCAACAACTCCAAGTCATGTGTTAGATAGTTGTACTCATGAAACCTTTCCATGCTGGGGTATAACGCATCCTAATCCCTTACCGGATGCATCACAATGCACAACAAAACCTCCAGATTGATCTGGTATTATGAGAATAGGTGTTGATATCAATCTTGACTTGAGTTCTAAAAAAACTTATTCACATGCTTCTGACCACACGAATTCTTCATCTTTTCGCGTGAGCTTGGTCAGGGATGCTGCAATCTTCGAGAAACCTTCGATAAATGTAACAACCTAGTTCATTTATACCAATTCCAGTTCCCGTATTTACTTATCTGTGGTATTTTCCTGATTTAACGGGTTTTCGGGTGCGAATGGTATTTTTACATTTTACATTGCATTCGACCCGACCCGTTTGCTTGAACTTGTTTGATTCATATTTATAGATTATCTAGACTTGTTACATAGACACGTGCATCTCATGATGAGTACATACTGGCATTTCATCGAGCATCGCATATTCTACCATACAACATTTTAAGTCACAGAAAATAATTTAAAATTGCATTTCATAGCATGCATGATACCCCTAACCCCGTGGTAGCATCCGTGCATCTTGTTCTCATCCCGTTCAGTAAAACAGACGTGTTTGGATGGCTACGCGCACGTACATACATCCGTTCTTGGGGGTATGCATTTTCGTTACCCGAGCTTACATTTTGAAATTTAGACATCGCATATATTTTTCGTATTTTAAATCTGAATTTTTAGACCCGACACGGGCGTGTTTTGGAATATTTTTATATCCCGCCAAAATTCAAATTTATTTAATTTAATATATTTATTTTTAATCAACAGTTTAAATTTTATAACAAATTCAAATCTTGTTAAATTTTTTTAAATCTTTCCCAACCTCTCTCCAGCTTTCTCTCACTGTCATGTGGGCCCTCGCATCTCTATCTCTCTCTCTTTCATTCCTCCTCTCTCTTTCTCTTTCTCTCTATTCTTTTCTTTTCTTTCTCTCCTTCTCTCTCCTCACAAAACGCCAAACTTATATCTCCTTCCTGTTCAATTCTCTCTCTCTCTCATGTCGATCTCTCTCTATCTCTTTCTCTCTCCCCCTCTCTCTTATCTCGATCTCTCTCTATCTCTGTCTCTCTCTTCTCTCTCTCTCCCTGTCTCTCTCTCTCTCTGTTTATATTATATTGTTTTCTTTTTTATTATTATGAACTTTGGCACATTCTTTCTCTCCCCCACTATTCATCTCCTTCAACATGTTTCTTCCTGCTTCGCGAGAATCCAAGCCCAGCCTCCTCCTCTGCCTCGTCGTCGAGCTCCTCGTCTCCACGCCTTCACCGCCTTCCTGACCTCCTCACCGTCATCCTCTTCTCCTCCTCGACCTCCTCATTCTCTTTCTCTCGAACCCATAAGCCGACGACCCACCTTCTCCAAACCATCAGCCTCTGCCATCGCCGTCGCGCCCGTCGCTACCATTCTCGCCTCTCTCGTCTACTCGACCCCGTCGACTCTCTCTCCTCCTTCTCGTCTCCCCTGGTGATTCCCTGCACACCCCACGACCTAGAACCTGTCGCCCTCCTCGCCGGTGATCCTTGCCTCCATCTTGTTGGCCTCACCACCGAGCATTCTCGTCAGCCTCTCCTCTCCACAACCACCACCTCACCTTCCTCTCTCCTTCTCCCCAAGAACCCGAGCTTCCTCTTTTCTCCCGAGCCTGCACACCCACTCGCGAGAACCCTAACTCTGCCGACCGACCACCTCGTCGTCCTTTCCTCATCGTCGTCATCTCCCTCACACCCTCGACCTCACCTCCACCATCTCATCGCTCCTAACCCCTCTGCTACCATTGCTAACACCTTCTCCTCTCATTTCCTGCACACATCGACCCCAACTTCAGCTCGCTGCCCTTGCCGTCGAACCCCATCATCGACGTCGTCACCATCTCTGTTCTAGCCTCTGTCACATAACCTTCGAACCCAAACTCCAGAGCACCAGTCCCTTCTTCTTACTCTTCTTCTTCTTTTCATTTCTTTTCTTGATTCCATTTTTCCGGTCACCGTCGGATCCGTGCCGCCGCCAAAGATCCGAGCAACCCTGTGGACGTCCCCTACTTGCGCGGTTACATTCTTGCATTTCCTGGTTTTGTTCTATATTTGTGCACGCAAAGTGTTCGACAAAATGCCCCAATGGAGATTTTCCGTCGTTTTATCGCATTCTTGCTGCGTGCCGTGCATCTGTGGATCCGTTCAGGCAAGTTAATCTTGCTACATGCTATTTAAATTATTACATACTTATTTAAATACATATTAAACCTGATGTTTGAATCTAGTGCCCTATATTTCATTTTAACATTTCGATGTTCCGTTTATATCATTTTAGATCTAGAACATGAAAACATATCTTGTTGCATATTAGATTACATTACACCGTACCCATATCCATATTTATATCACATAGTGCTTATTTGTACATCCCATAGTACCATTTTATAGTTTATAACCTTCCGGACACCCGTTTGCATCCATCTCGCCTAATATATATATAATTGCATCCTTAGATCATATTAGGACATAATAATGTGATATTAATATTCCATGTTTAATAAAGTGCATCCTAATTAATATTGGAACTATAATCTTAACCCTAATCGATAATTGTACATCCATGTGTTTGAATTTATACCTATTTGCATACCACATCACATTATTCCATTTTATTGTTACATTGGTATCCCATATTTGTTTTGTGTACCCATTCTTAGTATAATTTGATTTTGAGCACCCACGTAACAATTGTGCATCCCTGACATGACTTGATACACTACTACTTGACACGACCTGATACCTGTGCACTTCTTGACATGACTGGATCCATATACACTACTTGACATGACCTGATGTACCATAGCTTGACATGTTACCTGATCTTGTTACTAATGCCAACAATCTTGACATGTTGTCCCAACGGACATTTCCTGTTTCTATTCAGACAAACCTGTACCTGCTTGATCCTGTGTTGGCATTAGCTCCAGATTTATTAATACCTGACTTGAACACATAACCTGGGGGTATAGGGAAATCAATGATGAAACATGACTTGTAACTCGACAATTCGATACCTTTACTGATCAATCTTACGGGCTTGGCCAGCCCCGGGATGATGCTGCTGACATCACTCATCGTTACATACTACCTTTTACTGCCTAGCGGCACGTCTCGGATTCAGCTCGAGAATCTTTACCATGGTCCCGGGCATGCACGAGATACTATTGAGTTACATCGATGATTCATCAAATTGATTTCAAAGACTTGAGAGTAGTTAACCCAGTAGACCAATTTAGATTACTCACTGCACGTCACCTGTGCCTTACCCTTCACTGTCCTTATTTAAGTTACTGTTATACCTGTTTTACTGTTTATACTCATACATGTATGTCTTGCTACCCCTGATTATATTATTATTGATGTTATGACGCACTGACGTCTGGATTTTGCATGGCCCAGATCCTTTACCTTTGTCACAGGCTGATCAGGAGTACTGTCGCTGTTAGACCGAGCAGTGAGGATCCTATTGGTATCCAGTTTTACTTCCAGGTGTTTTATTTATTGGATCTATTGCTTCCGCATATTATTTTATTCTTGACTCGTTTATTTGGCATATGGACATGTGTTAGATAGTTTATTATTGTTCTTGATATCTCTATAGCCGTAATATGACTGTGGAGGGATATTTCCTATCCACAGGTAGCATGGTTGGCTCTGTCACGTGCCGATCTTTGCGCACTCTGGGAAGCGGGGCATGACAGGGTTTATTTGGTATCAGAGCCATAGGATCTAGGTCAATCGGGTTTGATTCTTTTGTAGTTAGGTATTGGACCCAATACACGAATCAGAATACTCGTAACTAGGAACATGTCCTGCTATCTTGCCATCCTTGAATCTTAACTTTCTCCTGATCCTTATCTTGACGATATGCAAACCTCTTTGCATCTCGACTTGAAATATTTTGGTTCTCTATTGTTTCTCCCTGTTCCTTGATTGTGATACTAGGATTTGGATGACTTGAGTGGAGTTATGTGACTGTAACTATGAACTGCAGCATGGTTACAATGCGGTATTCTATTTAAGTAACTTGGAGTCCTGGCCTTGATTCACTTCCTTATTTCATGGTCATTATATTGCCTTCATTCTCTTGCTTACCAGTTCATGTTTTATCGCAAGCTTGAATCCTATTACAGTGCTTATCTTCTTCAGTCTTGGCTTCGGATGAAGTTGTTTTCGGTATCCTATTTGTTCATGTTTTTCCGCATTAGAATTATTCAATTCTTGCATCCCTTTATTTGTTATTGTCTTGGGAATGGATTTTCTCGGCACTTTCCACGCTCACATTGATTGTAGGGCAAAGAAAGTGATTTTCCAGATTTCCGGACATCCGGAGTTTGTTTTGCAGGAGGTAGCTGTTCTGTCGGACTAGTCGAGTTTAGGGCTAGGCCGACAAACAGTGTTCTTTCATCGATGGAAGTTGATAAGTAGGAAGCGCCAGCTGTAGTTCGAGATTTCATGGACGTGTTCGAGGAAATCTCGGGTTTACCGCCAAAACGAGATGTGGAGTTCGCGATCGATCTTGTTCCTGGTGCAGCGCCAGTCTCAAAGGCGTACTATCCAATGGCACCAGTGGAGTTGAAAGAAGTCAAGAAGCAGGTTACCGAATTACTTGAGAAGGGTTGGATTCGCAGCGGTAATTCACCTTGGGGAGCTCCAGTTCTTCTAGTCAAGAAGAAAGATGGCACAAGGAGGATGTGCATCGATTATCGAGAATTAAACCGGGTGACTATTAAGAACAAGTACCCGATCCCTCGCATTGGCGAATTATTCGAGCAACTCAGTGGCATGAGGGTATTCTCGAAGCTGGATTTGCGATCCGGATATCATCAGGTCCGAGTTAAATCAGAAGATATTTGCAAGACTGCATTCCGAACTCGGTATGGATATTACGAGTATTTAATGTGTTGGTTATAGTGCCCTCAAGGCAATTATCATAGTCGCGGACTTGTGATTATGATGATTGAGTGAGGACCTATACCGATAAAACAATCTTACTCAAGATGATGGTATGCTATCTGGTTTGTCTTTATCATCATATACATGTTGATAGAGCCCATAGGATTCTTGCTTGAATGCCAGCATTGTGATGGCGATCATATACGTGGGAGCTGGGGGTCTATAAGCACATCCTTAAATGTCCCTAGTCGTGGGAGTATCGAGACCGGGCATCGATACTCCAGTGTAGACTAGTGTATACTGATCGAGACCCCGATGAGGGGCGATGGCCAGGTCTCACAAGTCATTGGTGTTAGTTTGTTCACCTAAAATAGTATACAGGTGCTCATTAGGTTATGAGTACACTGGACGGACTCGCCGGGAACCTGCTAGTTGGTATTATAGCTATTGTCAGATAGCAGTTCCCAGATGACATGTGTACAGGTAGTCTGTCGACCTGAGATCGTCATTTATCTCGTGTGAGTTCCCACTGTGCTTTGATTACTACCCTACCACGGCTCAAAGGAATCGTACAAACAGGTTTTAGTTGGGTACAGTCCCGAGCCACATGGAGGCAGTGATCGGATCGTTGGGGACTCGTCTCTCCCGGTATTGGGGGTTGATGTCGCGTTGTGTATGGATGGCCATCACCATAAATCCGTGGCCACGGTGGACGAGAACTACCGATCCAGGATCGATAGTTTCTTAGGTGGTGATGGGTTTAATACCGACACTAAATATCGCGTTGTTGGGGGTCTGACTTTATCCACCCCCTAGACTCGATATGCGATACTCTTAGACGAACAGACCGGACTGTACGGATATTGTCACTGTCAGACTCAGTAGGGGTTCTGCATGAGTTTGCTCATTGGCCTCCCTTTCGCTCAATACCTGGGTAGCTGTTACGTACAGCTAGTGCCGCTGACGTACTTGTGGTTAAACCCACTGCCAGCATATTGACGAGTCTTTAGAGTCCCACATAGAGGGTTTTCACGGTTCAGGCGATATGGTGTACACGAGGTATGTTGATACATACAGATGTCCGATTAAATATGTGCACTTGCTGCGCAGACTTTAATTGGACGGTTGATAATACTAGCGGCTTAGGATTAAGCCAGTTTATTAAATCAGGTTTTGATTTAATAATTTATATGTGTATTTGTATATACGTATTCTAGTATTATTGTTCACTATTTGTTTTCTCACTCGGCTATTCGTATTTTGGTACGAATACGCATATATGTATTTCGGTACATGTACCGGGAAGTATTCCGTATTTTATACGGAATAGCTTCTAGAAGATGCCACATCATTTATATGATTTTCCATCTATGGAAATTCATTTGGTTTTTATAAATGAGGTGGATTTTATGAGGTGGCATGAACATTGTTCATGGAATGGGCATGAGTCAAAAGCATGGTGCAAAGTATGGTTGGATTTGTTTATTACAATTATTGGAAAAAGAAAATGATTTTGTGTGGAGGTGAGAGGGGGGCCGGCCACTTGATTGTGGGTGGGAGTTTGATTTCATTTGGTGAAGATATTACATTTTGATTACACATTACTCCCACTCTCTCATTCACACAAACACTTAACCATTTTGTTCATGCAAATGCTTCATCACCTCCATTCTTCTTCTTGAGTTTCTCATTTGAGCTCATGGTTGAGAGAAAATTGTAGTGACATATTCATACACCCCCACTCTCCATCGCTAGCGACTTTGGAGCGTCGGTTACCTCGTTCGACGAGGTTGGAGCTTGCGCTGTTTCCCTCGGGTGGATCATCGGAGACAAAGGAAGACCGGCAACCAAACATCGTCAAAGGATCGCTAGGAGCTTGGAATGAAGACCGAAGGACTTGGATCATCTCGGTATAACAATTCTAACTCTTAGTTTAGCTCTCTAGTATAGGGTTTAAGGTCGATCCGGAAATCGGGTAGCGGTAGCGCCGGTTTTAGAAATTTTTGTTCCGCATTTTGGCCGCGTTTCGATGGCCGGGGCGCTGCCGGGACCCAACATAATGATGTCATTCGGAGTCACGAATACATCGGCGATATTTATGGACTTGATGAACCAAATCTTTTCACCATTCTTGGACCAGTTTATAGTGGTGTTCATTGATGATATTCTGGTTTACTCGAGAAGCATAGAAGAGCATGCAGAACACTTGAAGATCGCACTGCAGACATTGAGGAAAGAAAGATTGTATGCAAAGATGAGCAAGTGCGAGTTTTGGATTGAAGAAGTGAAGTTTTTGGGACATGTCGTATCCGGAGATGGAATCGCCGTTGATCCCGAAAAGATTGCAGCGGTTCAAGATTGGCCGATTCTGAAGAACGTAGAAGAGATCAGAAGTTTTCTTAGACTTGTCGGATATTACAGAAGGTTCGTGGAGAATTTTGCTCGCTTAGCTGAGCCTTTGACCAAGCTTACACGCAACGAAGTACCATTCGTATGGACGGATAGTTGTGCGTCAGCTTTTGAGGCGTTGAAGCAGAAGTTGATAACCGCTCCTATTTTGACCGTACCAGACGGTTCCGGAGGATTGGTGATTCACAGCGATGCATCTGGGAAAGGATTGGGATGTGTTTTGATGTAGCATGGGAAGGTTATAGCTTACGCATCAAGACAATTGAAGATCCATGAGAAGAATTACCCAACTCTTGATTTGGAGCTAGTAGCTGTAATTTTCGTTTTGAAGATTTGGAGACACTACTTATTAGGCGAAAGGGGTCGAAGTATTCACCGATCATAAAAGCTTGAAGTATGGGTTCACATAGAAAGAGATTATGGAAGACTTTCGGATATTCGAGTTGGAGATCGTGCTACCGCATTCTTCAGGACGGTTGATGCAGCTGCAAGTACAATCGTAGTTGATCGAAAGTATTAAAGCAGCACAGTTACAGGACCCTAGATTGCAAAATTTTTGAGAACAGGTTGAAGCTGGACTTCGAACGGACTTATTGATTCATGAAGATGGTTTGTTGCGTTATGGTAGTCTTTTATGTGTGCCAAAAGGAGATATTCGCGAAAGAAGTTATGATGGAGGCACACAGTTCCGCATATTCCGTACATCCAGGAGGCACGAAGAGGTACCGTGTTCTACGACAGCATTTCTGGTGGGAAGGCTTGAAATGGGAGATTGCCCGCTTTGTAGCGAAGTATTTGGTGTGTCAGGAAGTTAAGGCTGAACATCAAAGGGTTGCTGTTTTATTGCAACCACTTCCGATTCCTCAATGGAAGTGGGAATATATAACCATGAACTTTGTGACGGCTTTACCGTGGAGTCCAAAAGGCAACAATACAGTTTGAGTGACTGTTGATCAATTGACCAAAGCAGCTCATTTCATCCCATTTCGAGTTGGTCAATCAGCAGAAGCTTTAGAAGAACGGTACATGCAGGAGATTGTAAGATTGCATGGAGTACCGGTGAGCATCGTGTCCGGCCGTGACACCCGTATCTTATCACACTTCTGGAGGAGCTTACGGGAAAGTTTGGGGACTCGATTGAAGTTTAGCACAGCTTATCATCCTCAGACAGATGGCCAGTCGGAGAGAACGATCCAAACTCTTGAAGACATGTTGAGAGCTTGCATGTTAGACTTCAAGGGTTCATGGAAGGATCATCTACACTTGGTGGAGTTTTCTTACAATAACAGTTTCCAGACGACTATTCAGATGGCTCCATCCGAAGCTTTATATGGTCGTAAGTGTTGTTCACCTGTTGGTTGGGACGATATTGGAGAACGAAGATTGTTGGGACCGGATTTGATCGTGCAAACAGTTGAGAAGGTTAACACTATCCGGAATCATATGAAAGCAGTACAAGACTGATAAAAGAGTTGGGCAGATACATCGAGAAGATCTCTAGAGTTCTCCGTTGGTGATTTGGTATTCTTGAAGATATCACCGACTAGAGGGGTGATTCGTTTCGGAAGTCGAGAAAAGCTTAGTCCTCGATTCGTTGGACCTTTTGAAATTTTGGAGCGTGTTGGAGAAGTAAAGTATCGATTGGCGTTACCGCAATCTTTAGCGAATGTTCATGACGTGTTTCATGTATCTCAACTCCGTAAGTATGTTCGAGATGAAATACATGTGTTGGATCATTCGGAGGTGACTGTACGAGAAGATTTGACTTTTGAGGAGCGACCGATGTTGATTGTGAATCGAAGAGAAAAAAGGTTCTTAATAACAAGGTTATCCCTTTTGTACTTGTTTCTTAGGGAAATCGCTCGCATGGAGAATCAACTTGGAAATGAGAAGATGAAATCCGACAGAAGTTTCCACATCTATTCTTGTAGTTTCTTGATTGTTTATCCTTTCTTGTTCTTGGAATTTCGAGAACGAAATTCTTTTTGTAGTTGGGTATAATGTAACAACCTAGTTCATTTATACCAATTCCAGTTCCCGTATTTACTTATCTGTGGTATTTTCCTGATTTAACGGGTTTTTGGGTGCGAATGCTATTTTTACATTTTATATTGCATTCGACCCGACCCGCTTGTTTGAACTTGTTTGATTCATATTTATAGATTACCTTGACTTGTTATATAGACACGTGCATCTCATGATGAGTACATACCGGCATTTCATCTAGTATCGCATATTTTACCATACAACATTTTAAGTCACAGAAAATAATTTAAAATTGCATTTCATAGCATGCATGATACCCCTAACCCCGTGGTAGTATCTATGCATCTTGTTCTCGTCCCGTTCAGTGAAAAGGACGTGTTTGGATGGCTACGTGCACGTACGTGCATCCGTTCTTGGGGGTATGCATTTTCGTTACCCGAGCTTTCATTTTGAAATTTGGACATCGCATATATTTTTCGTATTTTAAATCTGAATTTTTAGACCCGGCCCGGGCGTGTTTTGGAATATTTTTATATCCCGCCAAAATTCAAATTTATTTAATTTAATATATTTATTTTTAATCAACAGTTTAAATTTTATAACGAATTAAAATCTTTTTAATTTTTTTTTAAATCTTTCCCAACCTCTCTCCAGCTCTCTCTCGCTGTCATGTGGGCCCTCGCATCTCTCTCTCTTTCATTCTTCCTCTCTCTTTCTCTCTCTTCTTTTCTTTTCTTTCTTTCTCTCCTTCTCTCTCCTCACAAAACGCCAACCTTATATCTCCTTCTTGTTCAATTCTCTCTCTCTTTCTCATCTCGATCTCTCTCTATCTCTTTCTCTCACCCTCTCTCTCTCATCTCGATCTCTCTCTATCTTTGTCTCTCTCTTCTCTTTCTCTCTCCCTGTCTCTCTCTCTCTCTGTTTATATTATATTGTTTTCTTTTTTATTATTATGAACTTTGGCACATTCTTTCTCTCCCTCACTATTCATCTCCTTCAACATATTTCTTCCCGCCTCGTGAGAATCCAAGCCCAACCTCCTCCTCTGCCTCGTCGTCGAGCCCCTCGTCTCCACACCTTCGCCGCCTTCCTGACCTCCTCACCGTCATCCTCTTCTCCTCCTCGACCTCCTCATTCTCTCTCTCCCGAACCCATAAGCCGACGACCCACCTTCTCCAAAACATCAGCCTCTGCCATCGCCGTCGCGCCCGTCGCCTCGTCACCACCATCCCCGCCTCTCTCGTCTCCTCGACCTCGTCGACTCTTTCTCCTCCTTCTTGTCTCCCCTGGTGATTCCCTGCACACCCCACGACCTAGAACCCGTCGCCCTCCTCGCCGGTGATCCTTGCCTCCATCTCGTCGGCCTCACCGCCGACCATTCTCGTCAGCCTCTCCTCTCTACAACCACCACCTCACCTTCCTCTCTCCTTTTACCCAAGAACCTGAGCTTCCTCTTTTCTCCCGAGCCTGCACACCCACTCACGAGAACCCTAACTCTGCCGACCGACCACCTCGTCGGCCTTTCCTCATCGTCGTCATCTCCCTCACACCCTCGACCTCACCTCCACCATCTCATCGCTCCTAACCCCTCTGCTACCATTGCTAACACCTTCTCCTCTCATTTCCTGCACACATCGACCCCAACTTCAACCCGCTTCCCTTGCCGTCGAACCCCATCATCGACGTCGTCACCATCTCTGTTTTAGCCTCTGTCCCATAACCTTCGAACCCAAACTCCAGAGCACCAGTCCCTTCTTCTTACTCTTCTTCTTCTTTTTTCTTCTTCTTTTCATTTCTTTTCTTGATTCCGTTTTTCCGGTCACCGCCGGAGCCGTGCCGCCGACGACGATCCGAGCAACCCTGTGGACGTCCCCTACTTGCGCGGTTACATTCTTGCATTGCCTGGTTATGTTCTCTATTTGTGCGCCCAAAGTGTTCGACGAAATGCCCCAATGGAGATTTTCCGTCGTTTTATCGTATTCTTGCTACGTGCCGTGCATCTGTGGATCCGTTCAGGCAAGCTAATCTTGCTACATGCTATTTAAATTATTACATACTTATTTAAATACATATTAAACCTGATGTTTGAATCTAGTGCCCTATATTTCATTTTAACATTTCGATGTTCCGTTTATATCATTTTAGATCTAGAACATGAAAACATATCTTGTTGCATATTAGATTACATTACACCGTACCCATATCCATATTTATATCACATAGTGCTTATTTGTACATCCCATAGTACCATTTTATAGTTTATAACCTTCCGGACACCCGTTTGCATCCATCTCACCTAATATATATATAATTGCATCCTTAGATCATATTAGGGCATAATAATGTGATATTAGTATTCCATGTTTAATAAAGTGCATCCTAATTAATATTGGAACTATAATATTAACCCTAATCGATAACTGTGCATCCATGTGTTTGAATTTATACCTATTTGCATACCACATCACATTATTCCATTTTATTGTTACATTGGTATCCCATATTTGTTTTGTGTACCCATGCTTAGTATAATTTGATTTTGAGCACCCACGTGACAATTGTGCATCCCTGACATGACTTGATACACTACTACTTGACACGACCTGATACCTGTGCACTTCTTGACATGACTGGATCCATATACACTACTTGACATGACCTGATGTACCATAGCTTGACCTGTTACCTGATCTTATTACTAATACCAACAATCTTGACCCATTGTCCCAACAGACATTTCCTGTTGTCTATTCAGACAAACCTGTACCTGCTTGATCCTGTGTTGGCATTAGCTCCAGATTTATTAATACGTGACTTAAACACATAACCTGGGGTTATGGGAAAATCAATGATGAAACATGACTTGTAACTCGACATTTCGATACCTTTACTGATCAGTCTTACGGGCTAGGCAGCCCCGGGGTGATGCTGCTGACATCACTCATCGTTACATACTACCTTTTACTACCTAGCGGCACGTCTCGGATTCAGCTCGAGAATCTTCACCGTGGTCCCGGGTACGCACGGGATACTATTGAGTTACATCGATGATTCATCAAATTGATTTCAAAGACTTGAGAGTAGTTAACCCAGTAGACCAGTTTAGATTACTCACTGCACGCCACCTGTGCCTTACCCTTTACTGTCCTTATTTAAGTTATTGTTATACCTGTTTTACTGTTTATACTCACACATGTATGTATTGCTACCCCTGATTATATTATTATTGATGTTATGACGCATTGACGTCTGGGTTTTGCATGGCCCAGATCGTTTACCTTTGTCGTAGGCTGATCAGGAGTACTGCCGCTGTTAGACCGAGCAGTGAGGATTCTGTTGGTATCCAGTTTTACTTCCAGGTGTTTTATTTATTGGATCTATTGCTTCCGCATATTATTTTATTCTTGACTCGTTTATTTGGCATATGGACATGTGTTAGATAGTTTATTATTGTTCTTGATATCTCTACATCCGTAATGTGACTGTGGAGGGATATTTCATATCCACAGGTAGCATGGTTGGCTCTGTCACGTGCCGATCTTAGCGCACTCTGGGAAGCGGGGCATGACAATAAATCTTCGGTAGTATCCTGCAAATCCTAAGAAACTTCGAATGTCCTTCATTGTCTTTGGTGTCGGCCATTTGCTTACTGCTGATATTTTAGCTGGATCTACTAAGATTCCTTCACGCGAAACAATGTGTCCGAGAAATCCGACTTGATCTAGCCAAAATTCGCACTTTCTGTACTTGGCATAGAGTTGTTGTTGTCGCAAAGTCTCCAGGACAATCCGTAAATGCTCGGCATGTTCTTTCCAGTTCTTTGAATACACCAGGATGTCGCCAATGAAAATGACAACGAACCTGTCTAGGAACTCTCGGAAAACTTAGTTCATCAGATTCATGAAAATAGTAGGTGCATTGGTCACTCCAAATGGCATCACGAGAAACTCATAATGTCCATAGCGAGTCCTGAATGCCGTCTTCGGAATATCATACTCTTTGACCTTCACCTGATGATAACCCGAATGAAGATCCAGTTTTGAGAAAATATAAGACCCACTTAGCTGATCGAACAGACCATCGATGCGCGGTAGTGGATACTTGTTCTTTATCGTCACTTCATTCAAAGCTCGGTAGTCTATACACATTCTGTATGAACCTTCTTTTTCTTGACGAGCAAAACTGGAGATCCCTAACTTTAAGTACTGGGACGAATCCATCGTTACTTCAAAAGTTCGTCCAATTGAGTGCGGATCTCCTTCAATCCTTCAAGACTTAACCGATATGGTGTTTTGATCACCGGTTGTGCACCAGGTACTAAGTCAATACTGAATTCAAGAGCTCGATCGGGAGGCAAACCTGAGATGTCTTCAGGGAATACATTCTCAAACTCTCGAACTATCTCTGGCTTGTCTTCTTCCGCTTGTATTGTTGCAATCGCTGCTTTCCTTGGTTTAGCCTTGTAGGTGCTAGGTTCCAGGGTACGGTCTCCGCTCTTGAAATAAAAGACCAGATGATCTGGTATCTCGAACACTACCCTCCTTTGACGACAGTCGATGGTAGCGAAGAAAGTTCCTAGCCATTCCTTTCCCAAGACTACGTCGAAGTTCGGTATGTCCAGCACCTTGAAGTTCGTATAAAATTCTTTGCTGCAGACAACCACTGGACACAGATCGTATCCCAGAGTTGCCTTTAGAACGCCGTTCCTTGAACTGACATTCCAGCTGGATACGAACGGTTTAACTAGAATTGCATGAGTTCGGACGAACCATTGCAACATAAAGCAATGTGATGCTCTAATGTCGAAGAGTGCTAAAGCAGGTAGTGAAGCTACTAAAATTGTACCTAAGTTGTGTGGAATATGTTTAAGTATAAGAAAAGATATATATTGATGTATATAAAGATTGAAAATATTTTGAAAGAGTGGGAGTTACCAGTGATGACTTGGCCAGTGGCTTCAGCTTCTTCCACGGTCATTATGAAAGCCAGACGCCTAGATACATTCCTCCTTGCTGGAGGCACATTCCTCTGTCCGTTCCTATGTCCTTGCGGCATATTTCTCTGTGCTTGATGAAACTGACGAGAAGGCTGTGCATGAGGTCCATGAGGTGGAGATGGGAGAGCAAGACGAGGTGCAGGTGCCTGAATAGCCGACCGCTGCGGAAAAGTGAGTGCTGGTCGGGGAGCTGTATTTGGGTTGAGTCTGCAAGGACAAGCTACAATGTCATGTGTGGATGGGCCACAGACTAAGCACATGCCATTTGCACGCCTGCAGTCCTTCGCCGGGTGTCCATTCCTTTTGCAGTAGAAGCAAAAGTCTGAACTGAGCCGGTTAAAAGTTACTCCCGGTCTCCTGGGTACAAACGATGGCCTGGAAAATGCTCCTCCTTCTATCTGGGTAGCAGTGCGCTTCACACCGGCAGTTTGAAGTCTGCTCTTCTTTTTCACTACTGCCTCATAGCGTCGAGCAACCTTCAGAGCTAGATCGTGGGTTGGGAAATCCCTTGTAGCTAATGCAGCTTGGATCTCTGGGTCCAACTCTTGCTGAAATCGTCGTGCTCTGATCTCAGCAGTCGGTATGAGATGTGCCGCGAACCTGTTACGGTCTTGTGTTAGCAGTGTAGTATGTGATATTAGAAAATTGAATATTTGAGACATGTCTTACCTACTGAGCATGGTAAACTCAGCATCATACTCATCCACGGATTTTCTCCATATAGAGCCTTGATGTAGGTGGATAAATTGCTGCTCCATGTCAAAACGGACAGTCTCAGGAAAATATTTCGTGTCGAACATATCACGAAATGTCTTCCATTCGATCGGCTGGGCAAGTCGGCTTTCTTTAGCCTTCCACCATACTCTGGCGTTGTCAGTGAATTGCAGCTTAGCTACTCTCACCCAAGCAATCTCTGGCACATGTGCTGATGCCAGATCATCTTCGATGGACTAAGCCCATTCTTCTGCCTCCAGGGGCTCTCTTTCCCAGAAAAGTTCTTAGGGTGCAGTGCCCGGAATTGCTTCACTCCGGGTGCCTCGGTCTCAGGGCGATGCAAGAAGATAGCAGTCTGCTACTGCTGTCCCTCCAAGAGGCTCTTGATTGCCTCAAGAAATACCGTCTGCTCATTGATAGAAGCTGCTACGGTAGGTGGTGGTGGTAGAGAAGATGGGGTGTTTCCTTTCACGTTGGTGCTCGTGTTGTTTGGGGAATCCATAACCTTGAGAGAAAAAGTAAGGTTAGGATAGATTCAAAGAATTGAAATGTAAAGAATATATAGTTGCTGATTCTTATAGTTCTTGTGATATATTGCTTAGGTTTCCATGTAGAACTGACCTGCATGGGCCGCTAACAAAACCTGTCATGCTTCGCTTCCCGGTGTACAGGGAAGGAGACGTGGCGGGTCGCGACGTATTTACTCAGAAGTAAACACGCTAAGAGTGGAGGTGTACACGGATCATAAAAGTTTGAAATATGTGTTCACTCAGAAGGAGCTGAATATGAGACAACGCAGATGGCTGGAGCTGATGGAAGACTACGATATTGATCTGCAGTATCACCTAGAGAAGGTGAACGTCGTTCCTGATGCTCTCAGTCGCAGGCCATCAGCTATGTTGCTGACTTGTCAAAAGGGGATTCTCGAAGATCTTCAGAGACTCGAGTTAGAAGTAGTTACACCGGGTGTGCCCGGACAGCTCTGGCAGTTGCAGGTTCAATCATCGCTTGTAAATCGCATTAAAGCTACACAGGCTGAAGATTCTTAGTTGTAGAAGTTCAGAGGATTAGTTGAGACTGGTTTGAGGACGGACTTACTGATTCACGAAGATGGTTCCCTGAGATTTGGTAGTTGGCTGTATGTTCTAAAGAGGGGTATTCGAGATGAAGTACTAGCTGGGGCACATAGTTCCACTTACTCGGTGTATCCGGGAGGCACTAAAATGTAAAGGTATTTGAGGCAACACTTCTGGTGGAATGGAATGAAGAGAGAGATTACTCATTTTGTCTCCAAGTGTTTGGTATGCCAATAGGTGAAAGCCGGGCATCAGAGAGTAACTGGGTTGTTGCAGCCTCTTCTAGTACCAGAGTGGAAATAGGAATACATCACCATGAATTTGGTGACGGCATTACCTCGAAATCCAAAAGGCAACAATGCTGTCAGGGTTATTGTTGATCGTCTTACGAAGGCAGCACATTTCATACCTTTCCGAGTGGGATAATAGACGGAGTTGCTTGCGGAGAGGTATATGTAGGAGATTGTGAGTCTGCATGGAGTGCCCGTTAGTATCATGTCTGATCGAGACACCAGGTTCATTTCCCATTTCTGGAGGAGCCTGCAGGAGAGTTTGGGCACTCGTCTCAAGTTCAACACGGCTTATCATCCGCAGACAGACATACTATCCAAACGCTCGAGGATATGTTACGGGCGTGCATGCTGGATTTTCAGGGCTCTTGGGAGAATCACCTTCATATGGTGGAGTTTTCGTATAACAACAACTATCAGGCTAGCATCCATATGGCACCGTTTGAGACTCTTTACGGACGGAAGTATTGATCCCCTCTTTGTTGGGATGACGTAGGTGAACGAAGGTTGTTGGTCCTTGAGCTTATAGTTCAGACAGTGAGCAAGGTTCAGATGACCAGGCAAAGTAATAAAGGCTGCTCAAGACCGACAGAATAGTTGGGCAGATGCCGATAGAAGATCATTGGAGTTTGGTGTTGGTGACCATGTATTTTTGAATATATCACCTATTCGGGGAGTGATCAGGTATGGTAGTCGTGAAAAACTTAGTCCCCGATTCATCGGACCTTTTAAGGTGCTAGAGCGAGTAGGAGAGGTGGCATATCGACTTGCCCTGCCTCTATCGTTAGCTGTTATGCACAATATTTTCCATGTATCTCAGTTGAGACGCTACGTTCAGGATGACAGCCATATCTTGGACCATTTAGAGTTAACGTTGGGCACCGATATGACTTACGAGGATCAGCCTACCACTATTCTCGATCGTAGGGAGAAAGTGCTGAAAAATAAAGTCATTCCTTTGGTTTGAGTTTCTTGGGGTGGTCGTTCTACAGGGAAGTCTACCTGAGAACGTGAGGAGCATATACGTTCACGATTTCCGTACTTGTTTGAGTAGTTGTTTGTTTATTTGTTCCGTTGTTTTCGCTCTTTAATTTCGATGACAAAATTTTTGTAAGGGGATATGATGTAATAACCAGTTTCATTGTACTCAAATCCGTATTTTAATAATTATTGTTTCCAATAATTTTCCTACTTTTCTCCTATTACCTCTTCTTCTTCTTCTTTTCCTTAACTCTTTATTTTTCTTCTACACAAACACCTTAACCCAAACCCCATATATATATATATATATATATATATATATATATATATATATATATATATATATATATATATATATATATATAGAGAGAGAGAGAGAGAGAGAGAATAATGGAGAAAAGATGCCATAGGAGGGAATTTCCTTCTATAACGTCGAAAAAATACAATCTCCATCGTGTTTTCCGACATCGGCATCCATGATCTTCATCGTTATCATCTAAGATATGGGTACACCAAATTTCATGTGATTCTACAACTTTTTCACCGTTGAATTAGTGGGTTCAAAATTAACGGTTTACCCACTAATTCAACGGTGAAAAAGTTGTAGAATCACATGAAATTTGGCGTACCCACATCTTAGATGATAACGATGAAGATGATGGATTCCGATCGTCGGAAAACACGATGGAGGGCATATTTTTTTGACGCCATAGAAGGGAATTCCCTCATATGGTCTCTTTCCTCCATTATTCTCATATATATATATATATATATATATATATATATATATATATATATATCCCCCTAACCCATTTCCCGGTCCAAGCCCACCAACTCCTTTCCTTTAACCCGACCCGACCCGATCCTCATCTCCCTCTCCTTCTTTTCTTCTTCTTTTTCCTTCCCTTTTCTTTTTCCCCAACGGCTCCCCTCCTCTCTCACACTCACCCCCGTGAGATCCGCTCTTCCTCGACGCCGCCCCACGATCCCAACCAACTCGAGATCCTCCCCTCCGAATCTCCGCCTCTCCCTCTATCTAAATCTTTATATCTTTATCTCTTTCTCTATCCCCCTCTCTCTCACATCACCTCCTCCAACTCAACCCAGAGAACTCCTCTTGCCGGCCAACATCGCCACCGATCATCCCCACCACCACCACGAGCTCCTAACTCTTTCCCCTCATCTTCTCCACCAGCTAAAACCCTCACTTCCTTCCCTACCGTACCACATCCCCAATGCAGCCATCGCGATGAGCCTACTCCGGCGGACCTCGAGCTCTCCCACTGCTCCTCTGAACACCACCGTCGCCTCACCCCACCGGAGTTCTCTCAGCAACCTAACTTCTTCGACACCATCGTCGTCATCGTCATCGTCTCTCTTGACTCTCCACCCAAGCTCCTCACCTCGGCTGCACCTCCGACCGCCTGCCTTCGCCGACCTCGCCGTCGACGTCCCCCAGAGCCAAAGCCCATCACCCTCCTCTCCAGAACCCACCATCACTTCATGCACACCTCCAACGCCAATCCATCATCGCCACAGCCCTCGCACACAGCCGCAGCCATGATCGATTCACAAAAGCGTTTGGGCCTTTGCTCTCAAATGGGCTAATCCAGGTTAGCCCAACTAAATCCCTAACTGTTCTTTCAACAAAAAAAGGGCCCAGCTATGTCTCGGGTAAAAGCCTATGAAAGCAAAGCTGAACATCAACAACATTAAGGTTCCAAAGTTTCTCAAGGTTTTGTCATCAAACTTCATAAATTGAAACCTAAAGCGTGTTTGGCAACCAAAGCAGTTTCCCAAAACATAATTTGCATGAAGTTTTTGATGCTTGAAGTATCAAATTTTCTGAACTCCAAAAAGAAAGAAGTTTTCGCAAGGATCCGTGCAACTTTGTAAATTCATAATTTTATGAAAACATTGTTGAGGTTTTTGAAAACTCGTTGTCAAACTAAGACTGAAGATTTTTTCCCTTAAGCAAGAATGGAGATGCAAATCGTGTTTCATAAGTTAATTTTTTTGGACATGCGATCCATATGGATGTGAATCAAGTATGCAGGGAATCAAGTTTTATAGAGAGTATTAGAAATTAAAAGAAAAATGATGGCTAGGGCAATGGTGTCCAAGCCTGCCTGGGAGCAGCGGAGCGGGAAGAGGTTTGAATTTTGAATTTAAATCAGTTTTAGAAAACTTAATTGTGGCGATGATAATATGAATATTTTCTTTTATTTGAGAAAATAGATAGGGTCAATAATATACTAGTAAAATAAAAAAAATCCGGTGATGGGATATATCTTGAGTTAGAAAATTGATTGGCGGATTTTTCTTATAATATTAAATTCTTATCAACAGATGACATTAGCTGTATTCTTGGAATTTGCATTATAATAAAAAAGATTTACAGTTTATTATTCATAATATAATAATGAGATCATTGTTCGATTAAAGGAATGAGAATTAACATTAAAAGCAAGAAAAAAAGGGAATAATATGACGAAGGGAATGCTAGATGTGTGTCGTTTATTTATATATACTCCTATGAAAGCTGTACGCACCCCTCGTCCTTGGCAATTTTTCGTCCTTTTATGTTGGAAATTGACTTCGACCCCTTACATTTTAAGAAAATTTGCATTTGGTCTCTTGCAAGTTTATCAGCCAAAATTTATGCCATGAGCAGATTTTACTCCACCCCTTGCTTCTTAAGTAAATTTGCATTTCACCCTTTTTATGATTATCCATAAATAGCTAAAGGATTAAAAAATTAGGTTTTGCCCTTCTTTCTAATTCAATTTTTCATTCGGGCCCTTCACGGTATATAAAGACTTTATTTTCGACAAATGTGACAGAATCAGCTTAATTTTAGGATTTTAGTTTGCTAAAAATTAGTTTCTCAAACAGGTAAACAGGTAAATTGCCAATAAACATATAGATGTTATGGATGATTGTTACGTATTACTTGCTGCTTATTTAATTTTTACCGAGTTATAAATCTTTCTTTCTATTTGATTTTTTCAAGCCCCTATGCTCTTGCTCTTATGCCTTCCATTTTTGAAAGAATTTTAGGTTTCTGCTCGCTTGCATTTTGCGGAATTTTCTACTTCTGGTTTATCACTTATATTATGCTGAATTTTCTATTTGTAGTTCGCAATTTACTCTTATGTTTTTTAGTGCTTATGTTTTTTAGTGCTGAAAATTGACTCACTTTTGGTTTTTAGTCGTAGTCATCTGATTTATCTTTAATGTTATACAGCAAAAGAAAGGGGTATCAAATTTTGTTGCGCATATATATTAGGAAGCAACAAAATTAACTTGAAATTTAATGGGCTATCCCCGTGTATGGCACGTGGGCCCTGCTAGTTGTGTATAAATTGGTATACCAAACTTTAGGAAAGTTTGTTTCTGGTCTTCACTATTAAAAAATGGGTTATTTTAAGCCCATGTATTTTTATAATAGCAAAACAAAGAATTATTCTCCATTTGACTTCCTTGAGCTGTCGTCAATAGATGAGAAATATTTCAACCCCCGTAGGTATGTAATATTTCTTCCAAAATGCCAGCTTTATTCTTTTTCAACATATATGAACTTTGAACTTTTAATAACTTTATTTATTCAACTGTAACAATATTTAGCAAAACATAACACTATTTTACAAACCATAACATTGTTTGTCAACACTACTACAATAATCACTTGCCCCTACGGATTTAGCCGTAGCGACAAACCACTGACCCTAAAAATATATCCGTAGGGACTTAAAATTTCTCCGTAGGTTTAAAGGCCGCAGATGCAAGTTTTCGTCCTGAACATACCCCTACGTCGTAATAATTGCCCGTACGTCTTAATCCGTAGGGATAGTTATCCCTACGAATTATTCCGTAAAGATATAATCTTCATTTAATTTATCTGTTTATAAAATAAAATACATGCCCCTACGGCGTTGTTCGTAGGGTCTGATAAATGCCCTTACGGGCAAGTTTTGCCCTTATTACTGAGTCCATAGGGACAGATATTCTGATATTTTGTCCCTACGGAGAAAATGTGTACTTGCCCCTATGGATTAATCTATAAGTGCAACTATTGCCCCTACAGAGTAATCCGTAGGGACATTATATCAGGTATTTTTTAAACAGGGGCTTCCCGTTTTTTCTCTGCCATGTGCACAATAATATATATATATCATATAACCAAATACAGAAATATTCATAAACAATATCTCATGCATAATATATAAAAAAAATAAACAAACAGAATATGAAATCAATATAAAATTATCATTAACATACAAACAACCACCAATTTCGTCCAAAATATATACAATATATATCAAATAAGTACACGCATCCTCAAAAATATAAATAAAGCTAACCTAACTCGGTTCATCTCCTCCACCTCTGATAATCGCCGTAATCTGGCGTATCTGCTTCTTGGTGCAACCCCAAGTCATCAAAAACTCGACTAATGAAGGAGCGGACTGTGCGGGAGTCTGAGCGGGCTGTGAAGCTATAGGAGCGGTCTGCGCAACCACAGCCAAGGTTGTGGCTTGCGGAACCGCAGCCGAAGAAGATGCATATGGAGCCGCAGCCGAAATAGCCTGCCGAATCTGTAAAATTTTGTGTTTGTGTAATAAACGAGTAAGAACGGTGTATTAGATTTTAGTCAAATTCATATCATTATCAAATTATTGCGAAACCGCGAATTTATTTATACTTTATTGAAATTTCACACGTTCGGTTGAAATTCACATGTTATGTATGAGAATTTATACATGTTGAAATCCCACACATTCAGGGCTATACTTTTATACCCCAATCTAAGAATACTTAGGAATTTAGGCCTAGTTTGGGTATCTAGTTTGGAAAACCATAGTTTATATTAAATGGAGGTAGAAATGATTCTTACTCTAACTTGTAAACTCATATCTCTCCTTAATTATTTGGCTTTGATTGGATACTTGGTTTTGGAGTTATCAAATTTACAAAGAAATGTTTTCTTCTCAAGTTTTGAATTTGGATAATCATAACTTTATAAACTCCAAAATGAAGAAAAACGTGGTATGGTTATAATTATAGAGTTCAGTTTAAGTAAATAGTTTTATGTAAGTCTGATTAATCAAACCTAAGTTTAACACCAAATAAGTTTAGGCTACTAATATTGCATATGTTACTATCTATAATGTGATATAATATTTTACTAATAAGTATTATGCATACCAACATCTTCTTCAACTCCTAGACGGTAGTCTTCAAGGCGGCAACATCATGCTCCAGACGTCGCTCACGGTGGGTAGAGGAAGTAACCGTCATGCCTCGCTTCCCAATAGATAGAAACGGTGACGTGGCAAGCCCGCAGTATATTTATCCAGAGAAGGTCATTTCCTAAATAAATATACTAAGCGTATTGAAAACAATAATACACAATGTTAGAATAAATTAAGACTGTAAAATTTTTCAACAAATATCTTTATTTACATTCAACTTCCGATATTTACAAATACAAGAGTTTATGCTGCAAAGTAAATACAATAAGGAAAATGCTTAAACAAGTGGCATACATAAAATGAAGAAAAATGAAGCTGCGCTAGTCCTGGGTATCGATCTGGTTGTAGTCCTCCTCTGTGGCTTCAACCTAGCGTCTACTGGTTGCGCCGGGTTGTAAAGTGATTCTGAATTCAAGATCTCGATCGGGAGGCAAACCTGATATATCTTCAAGGAATACATCTTCGAACTCTCGAACTACCTCTGGCTTCGATTCTTCTGCTTGCAATGCCGCAACTTCTGCCTTCTTTGGTTTTGCTCTGTAGACGCTAGGTTCCAAGGTCCGGTCTCCACTTTTGAAGTAGAACACTAGATGATCTGGTATTTCAAACGCTACTCTCCTTTGGCGACAGTCGATGGTAGCGAAGAAAATTCCCAGCCAGTCCATTCCTAAGACTATGTCGAAGTTCGGTATGTGCAGCACCTTAAAGTCCGTATAGAATTCTCAACTGCAGACGACCACTGGACACAGATCGTATCCCAAAGTTGCTTTTAGAACGCCGTTCCCTGAACTAACATTCCAGCTGGATACGAGCGGTTTAACTGGGATCGCATGAGTACGGACAAACCGTTACGACATAAAGTAATGCGATGCTCCAGTGTCGAAGAGCACGAGTGCATGTAGGGAGGCTACTAAGATTATACCTAAGTCGCGTGGGATAGGTTTAGATATAACAGATATAAGACGGCTATGAATTGAAAGGACTTGAAAGAGAATAGGGAAGAGATTTACAAGTGATAACCTGATCCGTAGCTTCGGCCTCTTCGACCGATATGATGAATACTTGGCGTCGCGACACTTTCCTTTGTGCATAGTTAAACAATCGACATTGGGGTTGAGGGGTCTGGATGCGGAGAGTTGGAGCTGGTAAAGCTAACCGGGTAGGAGGACCTTGTATCGCCAGTCTAGCTGGAGGGTTGTTGGGTCCTCGGTTCTGTGGGCATGCTCCAATATCATGAGTAGAAGATTCACAGATCAGGCACGAGTTGTTTGCCATGTGACAATTATTCACAAGGTGCCATGTTCTTTTGCAATAAATGCAAAAGTCTGGCCTGCTGTTGGGAAACGAACCTACCGGTCTCCGAGATGGTCCATTGAAGGCTGGCCTGGAAGATGCCCCTCCTGTGATCTGGTGCACAGAGTGTTTCACACCGGCAGTCTGTGGCCTGTCCTTCTTCTTCACAACCGCCTCATAGCGTCGGGCATCCTTCAAAGCAAGTTCATGGGTTGGGAAATCTCCTGTAGTATGTGCAGCTTGGATTTCAGGGTCCAACCCTTGCTGAAATCGTCGTGCCCGGATTTCAGTAGTGGGAATAAGATGTGCGGCAAAGATGTTGCGGCCTTATGTTAGCAGTGTTTTAAGTGAGATAATTAAATTGAGTTTGAGACTATATCTTACTGGCTGAGCATGGTAAACTCAACATCATATTCATCCACCGACTTGACCCACATCGAGCTCTTCTGTAGATGGATGAACTGCTACTCTATGTCAAAGCGGGCAGTCTCTAAAAGGTACTTGGCGTCAAAGAAGTCTCGAAATGTTTTCCATTCTATCGGTTGTACGAGATGTCTCTCTTCAGCCTTCTACCATGTCCTGGCGTTATCGGTCAGTTGCAATTTAGCAACTCTCACCCAGGCAATATCTGGCACTTGAGCTGCTGCCAGGTCATCCTCGATCGCTTGAGCCCATTCTTCTACCTCAAGCCGGCTCTCCTTACCCGAGAAGTTTTTTGGGTGCAGCGCCCGAAACTGCTTAACTCCGGTGCCTCGGCTTCGGGGCTGTTCATCAGGATAGCAGTCTGCTGCTGCTGACCCTCAAATAGGCTCTTGATAGCCTCGAGCAATACCGATTGCTCATTGATAGGAGCTGCAATGTTTGGCGGTGGTGGTAGAGTAGGCAGTGGAGTATTGCCGTCGACGTTGGTACTTGTATTGTTCGGAGAGTCCATCACCTTGATATAAAAGATAGGTTAGGATAGGTTCAAGGAATTTGAAATGCAAGGAATTTAAATGTTTGTTGAACTTATTAATTCTCGTGGTATATTATTTACGACTTCACGCAGATCAGACAAATAAGTATATACATCCTCAAGAAATATAAATAAAGCCACCCTAGCTCGGTCTAGCTCCTCCACCTCTGATAATCGCCGTAATCTGGCGCATCTGCTCCTCGGTGCAACCCTGAGTCGTCAAAAACTCGACTAATGAAGGAGCGGACCGTGCAGGAGTCTGAGCGGGCTGTGGAGCTATAGGAGTGGTCTGCGCAACCGCAGCCGAGATGATGGCTTGCGGAGCCACAGCCGAATTAGCCTGCCGAATCTGTAAAATTTTGTGTTTGTATAAGAATGGTGTATTAGATTTTAGTCGAATTCGTATCATTATCAGATTATTGTGAAACCGCGAATTTATATATGCTTTGTTGAAATTCCACACGTTCTGTTGAAATTCATTTGTTATGTATGAAAATTTATACATGTTGAAATTCCACACATTCACGGCTATACTTGTATACCCTAATCTAAGAATACTTAGGGACTTAGGCCTAGTTTGAGTATCTAGTTTGGAAAAACGTAGTTTATTTTAAGTAGAGGTAGAAATGATGCTTACGCTAATCTGTAAGCCCGTATCTCTCCTTATTTGTTTAGATTTGATTGGATACTTGGTTTTGGAGTTTTCTAATTTACAAAAAAATGTTTTCTTCTTAAGTTTTGAATTTGGATAATCATAACTTTTTAAACTCCAAAATGAAGAAAGATGTGACATGATTATGATTATAGAGTTCAGTTTAATTAGATAATTTTATATAAGTTTGATTAATCAAACCTAAATCTAAAACCAAGTAAGCTCATGCTACTAATATTGCATATGTTACTATATATAATGTGATATAATATTTTACTAATAAGTAATATACGTATCAATATATCCTTCAACTCCTCAATGGAGGTCTTCCAGGCGGAAAAATCATGCTCCAGACGTCGTTCACGGGGGGTAGAGGAAGTAACCGCCGGAGTGGAGACCAACTTCATATGGGCCCTGCTAGGACCCAGTCCCCGGCCTCTCTCCCAACCTCCGTGGTGCCCTCCATATGTGGCATCTAGGACTGGGGTCAGTAGGATCGGATCAGTCTGTCCACTAAAACCGATCCTCGATGCCTCCGCCTGCTCCACCACCCGCATTAACTATTAAAATATAAGTATATCATTTGAATTTGAACTTATCAAAACAGAAATTTCATTTGAATTAGAATAAATATTAAGACTTACGCATTAATCTTCGGTAGCGATGTCGGGGAATCGAAGCTCGCCCGTGGCGGGATCTGTTGAGGTGCCATGGACGGAAAGGTACGCGGTCAACACGCTCGGTGTACCACCCTGCGCCAGGGTCTGAGCTCTCTGTAATTCGCCAAAAATTTACATATATTATAAAATATCTCTTTTAATATTGTATTATATCAAAATAGATCTATTATAATTTACCGATGCCTCCATGGCACGAATAATGTTTCTCAGCCACCTGTGTAAGTGGGGTGACCCCTCTTCGCCGACTTCCTATTCTCCTTATTTTGATCGGCGTGTTTTTGCATAACACAATCAGATTTAGTTTTCTAATTAAGCAACAAAAAAAAATTATAGACTAAATAATGAATTAAATTTAAATTACAAACCTGTTTGCGCTCAGAGTCATAATATTGGCACAAAAGAGGTTGTGTATCTACGTCGACTCTAGCAAAGGCCGGAGAATGTAAGAGAGCCGCTCTCTCCGTCTCGGGGGTCGCCAACCATGCCAAATAGTAATCGATTTTCAGCTCGTTCCTATTATATCGGACCTTAGATTGCATGTTTTTCATGAGGCCCAGGTAAAGAGCATGAAGATCGAGCACTCTGTCAGGGTGATCAGGATCGGGTACAGGCTGAAAGTCGTAATCCAGCTGCAAATACAAGAAAATAATGTATTTAAATTATAAGTGTTAAATAATAATAAATTTATTTGATAGGTCAAATGAAAATATATATTAATATCCAAGCTTGATCCCAGGAGAGGGCAAATGAGCGTCGGTGCTGATCACCCCACTCAACGTGAAGTGGATAATTCTTTTGGATGCGGCTCTCATCCCCCATACACCGGCTGAACCTCTCGGTATAATCGCCTCTATAGCGATAATCGGAGGTAAAGAAGAGGGGAAATGGTGCCTCCTCCTAACTCTATCGGGCCTCAGCCCATGGGACTGATTCGGCCCTCGAGTCTTCCTCTCGGGGTGGGGCTGCCCTGCATCTATAAGAAATATAAAGACAAGCAATATCAAGACAAAACAGTATTTAGAAATTAAGGATTAACGAAAATTGAAGTGCGATATATACCTCCGGCGATAGCATCACGAGCCTAGGCCCGAGTAGCAGCACGAGCGGGACGATAGTTCCTCCGGTGAGGAACAGCTGGTGACCCGGACATGGACGCATCCGCTCCAACTAGAAAATAAATATTGACGATAAAATTACATGAAGTTCATGATTATTCTTAGAGGATATGTAAAATGAAAAAAATATTTTATATTTAAGAATACTAACCTGCAGACTGCGCGGAGGGTACGGAAGTGACGGTAGTAGCCTCTGCGCTAGATGTGAATGCACCCCCTACAATTAGACAATTAAAAATAGATTATATAAGTAATTGCAAAAAGAATGTGTATATCTATAATATAACATTCTAAATCAATATACATGCGATATAAGATATATAAACATACCTGCAGGTGCGGTGCTGGCCTCTGCCCGGGATGTGGAGGCACCACCTACAGCTAGACAATAAAAAATTGATTATCTAAATAAGAGCAAAAAGAATGTGTGTATATTTATAATATAACATTCTAAATTAATATGCATGCACTATAGAATATATAAACGTAGCTGCGGGTGCAGTAGTGGCCTTTACCCGGGATGTGGAGGCACCACCTACAGCTAGACAATCAAAATTGATTATCTAAGTAAGAGCAAAAAGAATGTGTGTATATTTATAATATAATATTCTAAATCAATATGCATACACTATAGAATATATAAACATACGTGTAGGTGCGGTAGTGGTCTCTTCCTCTGATGTGGACGCACCACCTACTGCTAGACAATTAATCATTGACTATATAAGTAATTTTAAAATAAATATGCATGTATATCTATAATATTACATTCAAAATGAATATGCGTGCAATATAGCTTGAGGTATGGCAAATTCCATACGGAAGGAGTCATCCGAAGAGGAAACGCATCGGGGTGCAAGACCAGCCCTCTGGAGCTCCCTACACAGCTCCCCGGGCGGCAGAACCGCTCTGCCTCTGCCGCAGATGGTGCTCCTGCCGCCCCTCGCTGCTCCAGGCGTCGTCATCACACCTAGATAAGAGTAAAATCATTACATATGCATGCAATATATGTATAGATCGTAGAAATGTGAAGTAATAATATAACATTACTGATAAGCTTTTTCGTTTCGTAGACGTATTAGACATATCTACTTGGATTTTATCATCGGTATCATTCCTAACCCACGTAACTTCAAGATCAGCCGAAGAAAACCCGTCTTTGGAAACAGACGGTTGGAGCACTCTAAGACTTCTCTCTTCTTCATCTTCATCGCAGTCCTCCATACGATTCTCGAATTCTGGGTCTTCGTAAACATCCCTGTGTTTCCAACGGTATACGACACTCTATCCCGGATGCTTCAAGCACTGTGAGTAATATACTTGAAACGCTTGTTGCAGAAAGAAAAATAAATCATCCTGGCCGTAAAATCGAAGTGTGTTTACACTAGTCAATACATATTCATCTTTCCAAATCTCGAAATTGTTTCTCCACTTATCCGTATCGATTCGTGCATCATATCAAATACACTGAAATATATAAAACGGTTCTGATCGTCCGAGATATTGGATGCCAAGTATGCAATTTTAGTATCCATAATAAATCATACCATCCGATCCTACGGTCGCAATCCCACTATTCTGAGTGGTTCGAGATGTTTCGATGTCTTTAATTTCAAATTTGTATCCAAGCACACCGAATCCTTTATAGTACGCAACCTCTATGCTAGGAAACTGAGCTAAATATCTTAAATCTCTCTCTAATGATGCAAACAAGTTCGGATCGTGGATTTGACAAAACAAATTTTACGGCAAATACATAATGATATAAGTTTAGATTAAGATCGGTACCAATAACATATTATTCGAACAACTTACATGATCTGCAACCCAAGCGAAAAAATTATTCTGATGATATTTTTCCAATCGTTCATCGTTCCAATTAGGATGCCCCCCGCGTACCTCATCAATATGAATTCTGTTCTCAGCAGTAAATTATGACATTAATATTATATCATTTCATACACACACACACACAAATATAACAATTAATTCAAAAAAACTTGCTCTCTAATTTCTTCAAAATATATGCTATTGAGGAGGATAAACCGATATATCTTGTTGATAAACATAAGGTCTACTCTCTTATAATCAGTTTTACTATATGGCCCGTCCTGAATTTCTCGAGGCCGGTTAAGCTTCTTCCCAACGTTCTTATCCAGATAGTGGGAACAAAATGTGGTTATTTTAACTAGAAGATAATCTTGCATGATAAAACCCTCTGATCGATTTCTATTGCATATATAATTTTTTAGAGTGTAGAGATACCTAAAGAAAAATATGTTAAATAAATAAATATGGGCATATAAGACAATAATAATTTTACAAAATACGTGAAACAAAAAATTCAACGTACCTTTCGACTGGATAAATCCATCGATATTATACCGGTCCGGCAAACTTAGTCTCGGTTGTAAGATAAATCGTCAGGTGTATTATAATATCGAAGAACGACGGCGGGAAAATATACTCAAACTTACAAATATCAATGGAATAGAATTTTCTAGATTTTTCGGCGTCACAACATCCAAGATTTTAGCGCACAATTCTCTAAAAAATCAACAAAGGTCATTGATTATTAGACCAACTAATTCGGGAAGGGAAGTCCTGAGGGCTAATGGGAGAAGGTGCTCCATAATAATACGATGATCATGAGTTTTCATCCCATAGATCTTCCCTTTCACAATCTTTATCATCTCGCTAAATGATCCTGAGAAACATGTAGGATTTTTCAAATCATGCAACACCTGCAGGAACTTTTTCTTCTCCGGTTGTGATATATGATACGCGGTATTGAAAAGTACAAACTTTCTTGGTTTACCCGTTATCGGTTTAGGATGCAATTCAATTCTAATTTCCCAGTCCAGAAGATCCATCCAAGCACGGTGCCTGTCTTTCGATTTTTCGTCTTTATAAAGAAACAAGTTAAGTACGTGCTCAGATACTCCATTCTCTATGTGCATGACGTCTAGACAATGACGCACTAAATTTGTTGACCAGTACGGAAGCTTGTAGAAAATGCTTAACTTATTCCAGTAGAGTGGTTTGACCTGTTTTGCAGGATCTATTCCGAAGGTCATATTATTGTAACCATCCCACTGAGCAATCACGTCCTCTCGAAAAATGAGGCTGGAGGCCCAAGAAGCTCCTGATGACCATTAAAGTGAGCAACGTCTAACCTGTAGGGATGGTCTAGTAGCAGGAAACGCCAATGACCACAATAACAAACCTTCATGCTAAAATTCAACCATTTCGATATTGTATCTTGATCGCAATAAGGGAATGCTTTGTGACCATGCATGGACCAACCTGATAGCATTCCATATGCAGGAAAGTCATTAATTTTCCACATTAAAACCACACGCATTGTGAAGGTTGTATCTGTGTTTGCATCGTAAGTCTCTACACTATTAATGAACAAAGATTTCAACTCATCAATCAGAGTTCGGAGATAGACATCGATATTATTTCCCGGTGAGTTTGGTTCGTCAATAAGAAGAGGTATCATAAATTATGATTGATTCATAACCAACCAAGACGACAAGTTATAAACCATCATTACAACGAGCCATATGCTTTGGACTCCAGCCATTTAGTTGAATGGGCAGAAGCCATCACTGGCCAGTCCGAGCCTGACATTGCGAGGGTCACTACTTAATATTTGGTGCCTCCTATCAAAATCCTTCCAGGCCAGTGGATCTCTTGGATGACTCATTTTTCCATCTTCGCTTGGAGCAGCACGGTGATGCCAAATCATTGCCTTGGTTGTTTTCTTGCACCTGAATAGCCTCTGCAGTCTCTGTGTTATGGGGAAATATCGTGCTATCTTGACAGGTATATCAGGCTTCTCATCAGATTCTTTCGGCTTATATCTGACCTCTCCGCATGTTGGATACTCTTTCAAATCTGAATTCTCTTTCCGGTACAACACGCAATCTTTGGGACATGCATCAATCTTCTCACAGTTTAGACCCAAATCAGACATCATCTTCTGGGTTTCGTACCAGCTGTCGGGTACATTATTTTCCGGGGATATAGAATCTTTCAGGAACTTTAGAAGCATCATGAATGACTTGTTGCTCCATCCATTTAGGCACTTAATTTGGAAAAGTTGGACGAACCATGATAGGGTGGAATACTTTGCATTCTCATAAATTGGTCTTCTAGTATCATTCATGAACTTTTCATACTTATCTGCACGCGGTCCTTGACAAGAAGGAATGCCATCTTCGGTAGGAATACTATCACCGAGGGCAGCCTCTACCAAATCCTTCATTTCTTCTCCTGGAAAAAAGTTATCGTCTTCTTCTTCTTTCGCCGTATTACCGTATTCTTCTTCTTCTTCTGCCGCATTACCGTCTTCTTCTTGTCTTTTCCCGTGATATTGCCGAATTGTATAAAATCTAGTAAAATCATATTTAACGATATGAAACTCTATGATTTCTACCTTCTGCCACTTATTCCCACATCTATCTCACGAACATAGAATCTTGTCTAACACGATCTTATTATGTCCGCGTGCAAATTCAAAGAAGAAAATCTTCTCTAAGAACGAGATGGTTATTGACAAAGAAGAAAATCTGTAGATGCAATTTTGTTGTTGAAAAGAATAAATTATCGATTAACAAAGTCAGGTTTGAAAATACCCAAGTATGAGTTGTATTCTGTGTACGTGTATTTCAATTTATGATTTCGCTTAGGTGTAGGGTTATTAGTGTGTATGTGTTTTGTGTGTGCGTTTGTTATGTTGTATGTGTGTGTTTCGGCTGTCAGGGGTAAGGCTTCTATCCCATTAAGAATGTATAGAGCAGACACCCATTCGCTTGTGTTTTCATCCGTTTCGAGTAAATTTCGGCAGCACCTCTCCGCTGTTCTCCGAGTACACTGTAATAAAATAGATAATCATTTCAATGTTATGAAATAACATTGAAATGAACATCTAATTTATCTTTGTAAACGGAGAACCAGCGGAAAAGTACCGACGAAATAATTCGAAACGAATGAAAACAAAAGTGAATGGAGGAATTTGCTTTATACATTCCTAACTTGTTCAAACTGGACAAATCCATCGGTTATCATACGATTGAATCTTCTCGTCATATAGATTACACGACGGTTGTTAGCACCGAACGATACTGTCCGATATTTAACAACTTTCGTATAGTTCTATGTCACGACGAATATTGAACGTATGTTAACCGATAGACGGGGACTAAGTCGCGCTTTGATTTTCACATATGACGATCGATGAGCATATGAAAATTTCATATTATCATCAATTATCATATATACACTTATTATAAAATTTAATTTGAATTGATTTTATATTTACGTTTCAATTTTAAGGGTTTTATGTTTTTAGTTTAGGTAAAGTTTTTTAAAGTTAAGGGTTTTCTTAATTAAATTTTAGATTTTAGATTTAGTTCTGGTAGGAAGTTTAAGATTTCGGATTTAGTTCCGGTGTTAAGTTTAAAATTAGGGTTTGGCCTTATTTAATATGAGAGATCAACATCATCATTATCACAAACACATACACAAACACACGCATATCATCATCAACATTATCTCTCTCACACATACACACATACGCTTACACTAATACTAAAATATCCTAATCATAACCCTCACCCTTAACTCTAATCCTAATTACCTTAACCCTAACCCCATACCTAATTAACCCTAATCTAGACTCAGTTAACCATAACCCTAGACTTAATTATAGCGCAGCCGCCACCACATATAGCCACCACCACCACAGTTGTCACCACCGCCACCCGCATCCCCAAACCACAGCCTCCGCCACAGCCGCCACAGCTACCCTGCACCCACCCACCATCGACCACACCAGCCACCAACAGAGTCACCACCACCAACCACCGACCACTACAGCCACCACCACCCACCACCGCCTCTACGGATTTTATCATCATGCACCCAATCCCTAATCTTAATTAACCCAAATTAACCTAATTGACCTCAATCATCACCCTAACCCAAATTAAACATATTTAATTTAATTATCCCAAACTGCCTCTAACCTTAACCATAATCATCACCCAAACCCTAATACTAATTAATACAAATTATCCTAATTAACCCAAATCATCACCCTAACCCAAATCTTACCCATGAACTGTAAGGCCACGTTGCGACCCCCGGTTCTTACGGGGAGGCGGAAACGGTATAAAAATCAAATTTTTAGCGCAAAGGGCAACATGGACTAAGCAAAGTCGGGATCTTTAACTAAACTAAAACTAGCATACTTTGCTAAAGAGAGTTAGCTACTCGGATGGAGATGGTTATACCTAAACTTGAACTCCTTCTTCTTCAAACTATGTGGAGGTTGATGGTTCTCTTTCTTGTCGCCTTCTTCCGTCGAAGATGGATCCACCTCGAGAGTTCAACCTTTGAGCTCTTCCTCGTGCTTGGAGTGAACTAGGGTTTCCGGCTTGCTAAACCTTGAACCTAGAATGAGTGGAGAGTGTCTAAGGGGTGCTTTTCTTTTTAAAGAGAAGGATTCTAAACACATGAGAAGGGTTCTCTTTTGCTAGAGGAAGAAGAAGATGAAGTGAGGAGAGAGAAGCTAAATGAGATAAAATGAGCTCTCTTTTTCTTTCTTGCAACCATAATGCAAAAGAAAAAGAATTATCAAATAATAATAATAATGAAAATGAAAAGGTTGATGGAAAGTTTTAGAATGACCATTATCATTTCAAACATTAAATGAATTTGCTAGAATCAAAGAGCATCTTTCTTTTGTAATGATGATGGTCAAAAGTTCAACCATGGTCAACAAGTCAACCATGGTCAACAAGTCAACATAAAAACCAACCATGACACAATTTCATTTTATTATATATTATTAATTGATATAATACAAATCCATTAGGGTTTGGAAAGAGACGACTGTCAACTGTGCATACGCACCCGTTCCGAAACCCTAATGAAAGTCTTCCTCCTCTTCCTCAAAAACTGTGCATACACACCTGCATCCTTGTTCCGAGGAACATGAATACTGAGAGATAAAAGCAACCCCAAAACATATACCGGCATCTGACTCAAACCAGAGCCAGCCAGTAATATCCGTCCGGACTCCAAACGTGCACAAGTGCGCGGATGAGAACGAACCCTGTCGCAAAACCATGCGACCTCTACTCTGTTTTGCCCAGAGGCGAATACCCTCTGTGTGGGACTCTAAAGACTCGACACTACGCTGGCAGTGGGTTTAACCACAGACCGCAAGCGGCACTAGCTGTGCGTAACGGTCCCCAGGTAGATGTCGACAAGAAGGCTGACGAGGTGAAACCCATCGGTACTCCTACTGAGTCTGAATGTGACAGTCTCCGTACAGTCCGGTCTGTTCGTCTGATACATCGCATGTCGGGCCTAGGGGGCGGTAAAACGTCAGTCTCCCAATAGCGATACAAGTCGTGTCGGAGTGAAGCCCAAAACACCCTGAGATAACACTGGAAGCCTACCAGTATACCTCGCTTGCCCTGGCCAGGGACTACTCATGCAATGGCTCTCCTAGACACAGCGCGATGTCAACCCCCAATACCGGGAGAGACGAATCCTGTCTAACCGTCACTGCCTCCAAGTGCTTCGGGACTGCACCCAACCACCACCTGTTTGCACGACTCCTTTGAGCCGTGGTAGGGTAGTGATCAAAATGCAGTGGGAACACACTCGAGGCGAAGTGCCAGTGTCAAGTCAGCGGACTAAGCTGTACTCATGTCACCTGGGAACTGATAACTGACGATAGGTATAATACCAACCTTTCAGTTCCCGACGAGTCCTGTCCAGTGTACTCGTAACCCAACGAGCACCCGTATACTATCTCCAGTACGACGAACTGATGGCTGTGGGACAGACCATCTCCCACACTGGGATGAGAAGCGCATACGCTAGTCTACTCCGGAGTATCGATGCCCTGTCTCGATAGTCCTGCGACTAGGGACCTGTATAAGGATGCGCTTATAGATTACCCAGCCCCCACTAGTGTGACTGCCATCACAACGCTGGTAATCAAGCAAAAGATCCTAAGGGCTCCACTAATGCGTATAAGTGATATAGTAAAATAAACACAAGTACACATTGAAGTAGAAACAAACTAAGTAGCATACTACTATATTGAGCAAGATTGTTTATACAAGGTGAATATCCCAAGCTTCCATCAAGTAATATACAAACTAGTATGATACAGTAATGGCCTCTAGGGCATATACACTAACAATCTCCCACTTGCACTAAGGCCATGAACTGGCGTATCGAAGACCTATCATCTCGATCAGCCGCTCGAACTGAGTCTGGGGTAAGGCCTTGGTGAATGGATCTGCAGTGTTCTCTTCTGAAGCAACCCTCCGAACCTCGATCTCCTTGCGATCCACGATCTCCCTGATCAGGTGATACCGCCTTAAGATGTGCCTGGATCTCTGATGGGACCTGGGTTCCTTTGCTAAAGCTATAGCCCCATTGTTGTCGCAATACAGAGGTATTGGGTCAACAATGGACGGAACCACCTGAAGTTCTTTTAAGAACTTCCTCATCCAGACAGCTTCTTTTGCGGCATCAGATGCAGCAATGTATTCCGCTTCCATAGTCGAGTCTGCAACGGTTTCCTGTTTGGAGCTCTTCCAACACACCGCCCCTCCATTGAGGGTAAAGACAAAACCCGACATGGACTTGGAATCATCCTTGTCACTCTGGAAGATGGAGTCAGCAAACGCCTCGATCTGGAGGTCTTTTCCGCCATACACCAAGAACATCTCCTTAGTCCTTCTCAGGTACTTGAGAATGTTCTTTACCGCTATCCAGTGTTTCTCCCCAGGGTTTGACTGATACCGGCTTACCACACTCAGTGCATAAGCTACATCCGGTCTGGTACACAACATCGCATACATTATAGAGCCTACCGCAGAAGCGTAGGGTATAATAGACATGCGATCCCTCTCCAAATCAGTCTTGGGAGACATCTCTTTAGAGAGGGTGATCCCGTGACAAGCCGGTAGGTTACCGCGCTTGGAATCTTCCATACTGAATCTCTTCACTATGGTGTCGATGTACCTGGACTGAGAAAGTCCTAATATCCTCTTGGATCTATCACGATGGATCCGGATCCCCAGGATGTATGAGGCATCACCCAGGTCTTTCATGGAGAACCTGTGCGACAAGAACCCCTTGACAGATTGTAGCATAGGAATGTCATTTCCTATTAAGAGAATGTCATCCACGTACAAAACGAGGAATACTACAGTTCTCGCTACAAATCTACTATAGATGCATGGTTCATCTGGATTTTTGATAAAGCCAAATTCCTTGACCGTCTCATCAAAACAGATGTTCCAACTCCGCGATGCCTGCTTTAGTCCATAGATGGACTTAAGCAACTTGCACACCTTTCCGCTGCTCCTACTCTGAATGAAACCCTCTGGCTGATCCATATAGACACACTCCTCTAAATTTCCATTTAGAAAAGCGGTCTTTACGTCCATCTGCCAAATCTCATAATCGTGGAAGGCAGCAATGGCAAGAAGGATCCGAATGGATTTCAGCATAGCCACTGGAGAAAAGGTTTCGTCATAGTCCAAGCCAGGTCTTTGACGGAAACCCTTTGCTACAAGTCTAGCTTTATAGGTCTCAACCTGTCCATCTACACCAATCTTCCTTTTGAAGATCCACTTGCATCCTACGGGTTTTACCCCGTCTGGAGCAATGTCCAACGTCCATACTTTGTTGGTGTACATGGACTCCATTTCGGTCCGCATTGCATCCAGCCATTTTACCGAGTCAACGCTCTGAACGGCCTGCTGGAAGCTAGTAGGCTCATCCTAATCTATGATGCAATCCTCTCGATCCCCGTCTATGAGAAAACCGTAGTATCTCTCGGGCGGATGAGACTGCCTACTACTCCTGCGGAGCGGCATAGGAATGTCCTGTTCTTTTGAACTTACTGGCTCTTCCAAGCTTTCAGTAATAGCTTGTGGTTCTGGAATTTCTTCCAGTTCTATTGCGTTCCCACTTATCTGAGTTTCCAAAAACTCAGTTTCCAAGAAGCGGGCATGTTGAGAAACAAGGACTTTTTGCTCCTCTGCGTAATAGAACAGATACCCCCTGGAGTTCTTTGGGTATCCCACAAACTTGCACTGTACTGATCGTGCCTCGAGCTTGTCCGCATGCTGCTTTTTTACAAAAGCTGGACATCCCCATATCTTAAGGTACTTAAGACAGGGTTTCTTCCCACTCCACATCTGATATGGAGTGGTAGGCACAGTCTTGGTGGGAGCCTTGTTCAAGAGATATGCAGCTGCTTCTAATGCATAGCCCCAGAAAGATCGCGGTAACTCAGCCTTACTCATCATGGAACGAACCATATCCAATAGGGTTCGATTCCTCCTTTCCGATACACCGTTATGTTGCGGAGTGTATGGAGGAGTACGCTGAGAGAGAATTCCATTCTCTTTTAAATAGTCCAGGAACTCGGCACTCAAGTATTCTCCACCTCGATCCGATCTTAGAATCTTAATACTTTTGCCTGTTTGTTTTTCAACTTCATTCTTGTAATCCCGAAATTTCTCAAAGGCCTCGGATTTGTGCTTCATTAAGAAGACATGTCCATACCTAGAGAAATCGTCTGTGAAAGTAATGAAGTATGAATAACCGCTTCGCGCATGTGTAGACATTGGACCACACACGTCACTGTGTATGAGTCCCAAGAGCTTGCTCGCTCTTTCTCCGTGTCCAGTGAACGGAGTCTTTGTCATCTTTCCCATGAGACAAGATTCACAAGTGGCATAAGACTGATACTCGAACGGATCCAAGTATCCTTCTTTATGTAACTTAGTCAACCGTGTCTCATTGATGTGACCCAGTCTACAATGCCATAAGAAAGCCTGATTGATATCTGGAGACTTTCTTTTGTGTGTATTCTGGACATTAAAAATCTGTGGTTGGTTTAATACGTATATACCATTGCTCAATATACCTGACCCAATCAGAACTTGATTAAGGTGAATGTTTACAACATTACTTACAAACGCAAATTCATAACCTTCTTTAGAAACCAAAGATACAGAAATGATATTACAAGTTGCGTTGGGTACAAAAAAGCAATTACGCAAAACCAAAACATGCCCATCTGACATTCCCAGGTGATAGTCCCCCACGGCTTTAGCATCCATGCTAGCTCCGTTTGCAACTCTGAGGGTCATGTCACCTTCCTTCAAAAACCTACGATTTCTCAACGCCTGCAATGAATTACAGATATGAGATCCTGATCCGGTATCCAATACCCAGGAAGTAGAGTTTATAGAAAGACAGTTTTCAATAACATACACACCTGAAGCTGAAGCCGCAACCTGCTTCAGTTCCTGTGTCCTGGCTTTCCAAGCCCTGCAATCTTTCTTCCAGTGTCCACTCTTGTGACAATAGAAGCATTCCTCTTTACCCACAAGCTTCCCCGCAATCTTTGTTGCCATTTCTTTTCCCTTCGCACCCACTTTACTAACACCGCCTCTTGGTTTGGCGGGGGCTTTCTTCCTCTTTCCCTTGTCTTTCGCCTTGGACCTAGAGGAAGAAGATCCTCCTACAAACAAAGCGGGTGTTTCCCTACCCTTCTATAGGGTGCCCTCTGCGCTCCTCAGCATATTGAGGAGTTCTGAAAGTTCAACTTCCTTTTCTTGCAAGTTGAAATTCAGTATGAACTGGGCGTAAGTGGATGGAAGGGACTGGAGAATTATATCCGTATAGAGTTCACTGTCCAACGTGGTCCCAAGTTCCGCGAGCTCCTCAGTGTAGCCAATCATCTTAAGCACGTGGTCTGCTACCGATGATCCGACGGCCAACTTTGTCGAAAATAACTTCTTCGACACTTCGTATCTTGCGATACGAGACTGCTCTCCATACAGTTCTTTTGTATGAAGAAATATGGATTCCAAATCCATATTCTCGTGCCTCCTCTGATGATCGTTGTCCATCGAGGCAAGTACGAGGCACCTGGCCTTCGCGCTGTCAATCTCCCAAGTCTTACGGATTTCCTTATCCGCGACGCTGGAGGTGGGACCTGGGACGGGGGGAGCTTTGGTGGTAAGAAGATACCCCAGCTTGTCGTAAGTGATTGCCAACTTGACATTCCTGAGCCAATCTTTGTAGTTTGGCCCTGTCAATATGTTTTTATCTAGAAGTAACTTAAGTCCAGTCATTTCGATTTGGTCGCTGCAGGGGGAGAGAAGAAACACTTTAGCACGATGCTCTTGCAAGTTTAGAATGGTTTTTAATTTGTCTAAACAGGATGGCTCCCACTGTCTCTCGAATCCCTCCTCAAACCATAAAGGAAGAATTAGTCGGAATCAATCCCACCGTACAATACTTGCTTAACCGTTCAGCCAAGCCAGTGTCGGTACTTCGAGGGAGGTTTTCCAACGCTTTCGCGAAGTTCCTTAATTAAATAACCTCTTTTCCCTGGGGGCGTAGCCCCGCTAACACCTTTCTAGGCACCTACTAGGTTTATAGCATTGATCGTTTAGTGAGAAATTTCCCGAGGAGTAGCATATACTCACAGTAGGATCGGGATCCAAATATCATCGTGTGACGAAACTGAAGGAATCCTACCAGAATCACCACACTCCAAATGGTATGCAAATCTAGCAAGTTTCAGTACTTATGAAACTCCCGATGTGGATTTTTGCCCCATGCTCTTATGACCTTGACGAAGGTCAACAAATCATAAGTCACATGTCAAGTTCTGCCCGTCATTTTCCAGGTTAATTTGAACCCACCCGTATATACCCTTGACGAAGGTCAACAAGGCAACACGACTGTCCCAAACCAACGCATCTATCTATGCTACATATGAACACCCAATAGCTACCAAACTCTATGCCTTGACGAAGGTCAACAAACATAGCTTGAATACTATTGAATATTCATACGAAACGACGGAGGGCTACGAATGGTTTTGGCGAAACCGTGAACGTAGTGAACTTGATATAATCGATGGAACGAGATAGCTTTTAGAAGGAGTGGCTCGAGCTCCGCATTTAAAAGTTAGTTTTGAAAAGAACCGAGTGGTTTTTCGAAAGTGTTCCAACGATTTTAACTTGGTTTATTATCTTGCATTAGTTCTTTTAATGCGTGATATTCTTGCATTAGTACTTTTAATGCGTCCCATCATTTAATTCCTACCATTGCAGAAAACAACCAAAATATGACGTACGCTTATGCCATTCGCATTCGCCACGGGGTCCCGTCATCACTCGTTAGGTTACTTAACTAACGACAGAGAGGGGGCTGGGCTAGCGCGGCTGTAAAACATAAGCAACGCCTAAATAGAAAGCAATGATAGACATTACAGATCACAGATGAATACATTGGATATACTAGCAATCCGCAATCCTTTCGAGCCTGGAACGAAAAGCGGATAACACGGTCGCGGTGAATAGCCAAATACCCCACCCAAGACCCCTACGGGTGCGGCAAACTACCCGCCAAGTACTCGGCAGTTTGTGCACCCCTTCATGGGTCTATCCTAGGAGCAAAAACAGTAAAAAGAATTATACAATGACGGCTACAACCCCGACCCGGTTGTGCGGCCAAACAAATAATAATTATTACATCAATTTACATTTACAATGAATGAAAGAAAAACAAAAGCTCATCTCACATCCACCCCGGCTATTCACCCGCGACAGTCCAACACATTCATATACACATTCCAATATCAAACACAGATCATGTATAACCCCGACTAATCGTCTTATAGCGATTAGCCGACGTTCAATACATGCAAGCATCACAGATATAACCATCATAGTCAAAGTGCAGTGAAGTTCGGAAAAAATACGGAATTATAGGACCCCAAAAGTAAATTTCTTTTCTGGAAAATCTGGGCACATATAATATATTTCAAAAATCCCAAAACCAACACAGATACACACTGCACGAAAAACGATGCACAGAAGACGACAAACGGCGGCGCTTCCGCGGCACATGCCTACCTCGTGCGGCGGAAGAGCGGCGGTTTGAATGAATTAGGGCAACGTTTTTCTTGGGTGTTCACACAAAACCCTGAGCCGAATTTACAAGTATAAAGTTTTTCATTTAGAGCAGAAAAAATTTCAACAGAAACTTAGGGTTTTGTTTTTCCGGTTTTGTGATTTTTTCGGTTCCGAACTTCGTTACACTTCACTACCAAGCTAGTTTAAGTTTAGTTAGGCTCTGATACCACTGTAAGTCCACGTTGCGACCCCCGGTTCTTACGGGGAGGCGGAAACGGTATAAAAATCAAATTTTTAGCGCAAAGGGCAACATGGACTAAGCAAAGTCGGGATCTTTAACTAAACTAAAACTAGCATACTTTGCTAAAGAGAGTTAGCTACTCGGATGGAGATGGTTATACCTAAACTTGAACTCCTTCTTCTTCAAACTATGTGGAGGTTGATGGTTCTCTTTCTTGTCGCCTTCTTCCGTCGAAGATGGATCCACCTTGAGAGTTCAACCTTTGGGCTCTTCCTCATGCTTGGAGTGAACTAGGGTTTCCGGCTTGCTAAACCTTGAACCTAGAATGAGTGGAGAGTGTCTAAGGGGTGCTTTTCTTTTTAAACAGAAGGATTCTCAACACATGAGAAGGGTTCTCTTTTGCTAGAGGAAGAAGAAGATGAAGTGAGGAGAGAGAAGCTAAATGAGATAAAATGAGCTCTCTTTTTCTTTCTTGCAACCATAATGCAAAAGAAAAAGAATTATCAAATAATAATAATAATGAAAATGAAAAGGTTGATGGAAAGTTTTAGAATGACCATTATCATTTCAAACATTAAATGAATTTGCTAGAATCAAAGAGCATCTTTCTTTTGTAATGATGATGGTCAAAAGTTCAACCATGGTCAACAAGTCAACCATGGTCAACAAGTCAACATAAAAACCAACCATGACACAATTTCATTTTATTATATATTATTAATTGATATAATACAAATCCATTAGGGTTTGGAAAGAGACGACTGTCAACTGTGCATACGCACCCGTTCCGAAACCCTAATGAAAGTCCTCCTCCTCTTCCTCAAAAACTGTGCATACACACCTGCATCCTTGTTCCGAGGAACATGAATACTGAGAGATAAAAGCAACCCCAAAACATATACCGGCATCTGACTCAAACCAGAGCCAGCCAGTAATATCCGTCCGGACTCCAAACGTGCACAAGTGCACGGATGAGAACGAACCCTGTCGCAAAACCATGCGACCTCTACTCTGTTTTGCCCAGAGGCGAATACCCTCTGTGTGGGACTCTAAAGACTCGACACTACGCTGGCAGTGGGTTTAACCACAGACCGCAAGCGGCACTAGCTGTGCGTAACGGTCCCCAGGTAGATGTCGACAAGAAGGCTGACGAGGTGAAACTCATCGGTACTCCTACTGAGTCTGAATGTGACAGTCTCCGTACAGTCCGGTCTGTTCGTCTGATACATCGCATGTCGGGCCTAGGGGGCGGTAAAACGTCAGTCCCCCAATAGCGGTACAAGTCGTGTCGGAGTGAAGCCCAAAACACCCTGAGATAACACTGGAAGCCTACCAGTATACCTCGCTTGCCCTGGCCAGGGACTACTCGTGCAATGGCTCTCCTAGACACAGCGCGATATCAACCCCCAATACCGGGAGAGACGAATCCTGTCTAACCGTCACTGCCTCCAAGTTCTTCGGGACTGCACCCAACCACCACCTGTTTGCACGACTCCTTTGAGCCATGGTAGGGCAGTGATCAAAATGCAGTGGGAACACACTCGAGGCGAAGTGCCAGTGTCAAGTCAGCGGACTAAGCTGTACTCATGTCACCTGGGAACTGATAACTGACGATAGGTATAATACCAACCTTTCAGTTCCCGACGAGTCCTGTCCAGTGTACTCGTAACCCAACGAGCACCCGTATACTATCTCCAGTACGACGTACTGATGGCTGTGGGACAGACCATCTCCCACACTGGGATGAGAAGCGCATACGCTAGTCTACTCCGGAGTATCGATGCCCTGTCTCGATAGTCCTGCGACTAGGGACCTGTATAAGGATGCGCTTATAGATTACCCAGCCCCCACTAGTGTGACTGCCATCACAACGCTGGTAATCAAGCAAAAGATCCTAAGGGCTCCACTAATGCGTATAAGTGATATAGTAAAATAAACACAAGTACACATTGAAGTAGAAACAAACCAAGTAGCATACTACTATATTGAGCAAGATTGTTTATACAAGGTGAATATCCCAAGCTTCCATCAAGTAATATACAAACTAGTATGATACAGTAATGGCCTCTAGGGCATATACACTAACATGAACTCCATCATCATCAACATCACCAACAACCACCCCCACCAACAATCATCATCATCAACATCATCTACTTCTTCTGTTTCTTTTAAAAATCAATTTTTAAAAATGAAATAAAAATGTTTTACGTACCTGGAAAAGAATTAGGGTACTGGACATCGACGACGACGATGACTGCTCGCCGACAATGGAAACTAAAGAGCAAAGAAGACTCGGCGATGGAGCTCAAGGAGATGGAACGGGCAATGGAGCTCGAGGAGATGGAAGGGGGAGTTGGAACTCGTCGGCTATGGAAGCTAGACGGCGGGGATGGAATCGGCGTCTCGGCTATTGGAGGATCGGTTGGAGAAGGTCGCTGGAGGATCAGAGGAAGGCACGACCACTGGAGGATCGGATGAGGAGGGAGAGATCGACGGCAGGGATGGAATCGGTGACTCGGCCACTGGAGGATCGGAAGATTGACCGGAGATGGTCGCTGGAGGATCACAGGAGGGCTCGGCCACAAGAGGATCGGATATGGATGAGGAGGTCACTAGAGGCGTTGGAGGTGGTGATCGGAGGACCGGAGGAGGCGTTGATGATCGAAGGATCGGAGGAGACGTTGATGGAAGGGATAGACGACGAGAAGGAGGCTGACGAGGAGGGTGGCTGCGGCGATCGGCGACGACGGGAGTAAGAGTGTGGTGGCGACGAGAGGAGAAGCGGGGAATTTTTTTGGGGGGAAATGAATTGGACATGGGAAATATTATCTGGTAATTTTTTTAATACATCAACCTTGCCCCTGCGGTGCAAACCGTAGGGGTTTCTTTTACGGAGCCATCGTAGGGGCATTTACAAAAGTTGTTTTTTATTAATTTTTTTTATATAAAACCGTCCCTACGGTGGGATTCGTAAGAACATTTGTTGTCCCTATGGTGGAAACTATATGGACAAACTAAAATTGTCCCTATGGATGCTTCCATCCGTAAGAGCAATCCATCTTTGTACTGGTGCAAATCATAACACTATTTATGAAACCATAACATTATTTATCAAATCATAATACTATTTATCATAATATAACTTTATTTATCATATCATACATATATTTTATGAATCTTTATTATCGGCAATACTGCACAAATATGTATACAAATCAATGTTTGAGTTTACAAGAAATTCAATAATATACTTTATTTTTTCTTGGTAACTTTAGAACTTTTTGGGTTTAAACATACATCGAGTTAGGAAGCTGGGCCGGAAACAATTTTCCATAAATTTTATTCCAGACCGGTAAGTTTTAAATTAAAGAAAAATCCTTTGGTTTTAGTAGAAATAAGAGTTTCTGCTGGATACAATTAAGAGTTAAATACTTTATCTAAAGTAATTTATTTGTTACTATTATTTAAATATCCAGGATTCCTTTCTTGATTTTAATGAAAATCTAATTTTGCAGGGGGCAAAAAGTCATGCAGTAATGTAATATATCAAGTTTATCCATTACATTTTATCAGATAGAATATGCATATTATATATTCAACTATTTATTGATTTAAGGTTAAAATGCAGAAAACTACCATTACTTTTTGTCTGAAAAAAAGAAATCCCCCTTAACTTAAAATACCATACTTTACCACACAAATTAAACACCAATGGTTTGTTTATTTTCCCAAACTTTCCATCCACCTTTCTTTACCAAATTTCTGTTGCTGCCACAAGATCATTCGGTAATGTAGCGGAAAACCTTACAGATCTATAAACCTAGATCCCTTTGTAGACAAATAACAAAACCTGATGCAAACCGTAAAAATAAACAATACAAATAAATTGGGGGAAAAGGGGAGAATTTTATTAGAATTTGAGAAGAAAAAAATACAGCTTACAGAAGATTACAAAAAACCCTTTCCTTATGATCTCCAACGAGATCTCCTTCTTCTACATATTCTTCTTATGATCGTTTTGATCTTTTATTGAGCCGCCGTTTCATCTCCCTTAAACTTTATGTTCAAAACTATTCCTTAATGACCGTCCTGATCCCTCATGGAGTCGTCTCTCGCCTTCCTTCATTGAACCTTATAATCAAGTCGATATTTTTTCTTGATGAGAGTGTTGGGGTCAAAAATTATATCCCGGTTGACCAAATCAAAGTCAAAGTCAAGCCCAAATAAGTGGGCCCAAGCCCAGGTCAAGTGGACCCATACCCAAGTCGAGCCCCGCGGCTAGCCTCTTCCATACCAAAATGAAAATTATGTAATAAATAATTTTGATATAATTTTTATGAATAAATGTAATAAAAATGAGTATAAAACCAAATTTTTGTAAAGCCCATATCAGATGTGCAAAAGAAATGAGCACACGAGTTATGGGCTGGGCAAAATATGATTTTGTAAAGCCCAAGATGATCATACATAAATTTGTAAGCCTATAAAAGACAACATGATGATGAAACGAAGGACAATAATTCATTACCCTCAAAATCTATGGTTTCTGTGTCTCCTTCATCAAGGTTCTAAACTTTTTTTTTTTTGGAATTAAATCAAGAGTTTAACTCTTGTTTTTCCAAAAATAAACAGTTTTGCACCATAAAACCCTTGAAGGGGAACTCGGATTTCCCATCAAATCCCCAAAAAGGGTGATTTTTAAGCCCCATCCTTCCTTTTCCTCCAAGATCCAGCCAACATAGATGAAGAAGAAGAAGACCCATCTTCAAAAATCACAGTTTGGAAAAGATCCAAGCTCAAGAGAAAAACCAGGGCTCAAGAAAGAAGAAAGGGATCCAGTTTCATCATCTCCGAAAATCTCTTAGGAGTTTAACTCCACAATATATATATATATATATATATATATATATATATATATATATATATATATATAAATAAATCCTTTTTTTAGAGGTTCAACTTCAAGAGTTAATTGGGAGTACAACTCATGCTGCAGGGGCTAAGCCCCTTTGTCCTTCTTTTATGAGTTTAACTCTAAAAGTCAATTGGGAGTACAACTCCCAGTATAGGGGCTACGCTTCTTTTTTCCACGGGCGTCCACTGCTCATGTGCCGGACGCGTGTGGCGTCAATGCCCATCGCCTAGTGCCCAGCGTCCGCGTGCTGGGCACGTGAAGCACTGGCGCCCACGCGTCCTTTGAACGCTATTCACCGTTTTATATACATACACACTCCACAACACTTTTCCCGTTAGAAAAAAATTTCTAACGGGGTGCAGCCCTGCCCGTAAGGGGGCTGCCAGCCACCTTAACTCCCAGCCCGCCGTCCGGATAGCGGGACCCCCGTAAACTCTGTAAGGCCCCGATATACCCAAGACCTCTCAAAACACAACAAACGCACACTGTACATTGAGCTCGTATGACCAGTTTGATCCGTCAATCAGAGATTCTTTCGCTCCAAATGCGAGGGATAATTAACGGCAGGTTAGTCCGCGGCTGCCGGAGATTCGGATCCCCACAATCAATAAACCCCCGCCTATCCTAGACAGGGGAATCTGCAGTACGCCTGACAAGTGACGTGTATTCCCATCTTAATGGAATGACGAAAAACACACTACAGAGAGCAGCTTTCTATTTATAATATAGAATAAATCTTTTCTCACTTAGATTAGAATTAACATAAATCTTCTTTATCCTTATCTAATGGAATATTATCACTTATTTAAATTTAAATCTAAATCTATACTTAAATAAGATATTTATCTATAATAATATTTTCTCTTATCTAAACCTATATTTTAATAAGAGATTTATCTTAACTTTATCTATAATAACTAACTATTTAAATTTAAACCAATCTCAACAATTTATTGTCAATTTCCTCCCTAAAACCTTTTTCCTCCATTATTTCCCCCCCTTCTTTCCCAAATTCTTCAATTCTACATGCCACATATCTTTTCTCATGTCATCTCCTTTAAAAAGCAAGCGTGGATTCAAAATAATATTAATGGATGTTGCATGGAGAGAAGCCAAATCAGGATTGAAATTATTGTTGTTGGGTTAAACTAATTGTTATTAGTTTGGACCTATTAGTTTGGATTTATTTATTTAGAGTCAGTCAGTAGATTAGATTAATACTGTTTAGATATATTTAATTAGTTGAGAATAGTTATTTTAAATTAATAGTTAAAATTAAATTAGATAGATTATCAGTTATGACTTTGGTTCGCTATGAACATTGTATTCAAGGAGAAGGAGAAAGAATAACAAAGGAGTGAAGAATTTTATCAAAATTTATTCTAGTTTTCTATCTTTAAAAAAACACTAACTTATAATCTATCTAATCTAATTTTAACTACTAATTTAAAATAACTATTCTCAACTAATTAAATATAGTTAAATAATACTAATCAAATATAATTACAAACTCTAAATAAATAAATCCAAACCACTAACCAACTAGTTTAACCCAACAACAATAATTTCAACTCGGATCAGCCTTCTCTCCATGCAAGATCCATCAAATATGGATCTAAGAAAGAAGATGAAATTGAAGACGCGAGAGCAAGTATGTTGGTCAATTAAATTTATTAAAAGGGCATTTTATACTAAAATTCTTATGGATGTAAATGAGATAAAGCGCTGGTTTTCAAGTTAACGAGGGTTTTTAGCATTTTAACCTAGGTGTAATTTTATTTTTACTCACATTCCATCATTTAATGTAATGGTTGAAAGGGCTAATGGTGTGAAGTGCCATTAAAACACTTTAACACCTGGGAGATGTAACAACATTCTTTGTTCCTTCAGTTCCAGAATCCAAAACACAAGCTAGCCCCAATTAAAACTGAGAGAGAGAGAGAGAGAGAGAGAGAGAGAGAGATGGGCATTTAGAGAGAGAGAGAGAGAGACAGAGAGAGAGAGATGGGCATTTTTTACTCTCTTCATTCATTCTAGACTCACACTACAAAGATCTCTCAAATGAGCCCAGTTCTTCTATTTCTATGCATGTCATTTTTCATCTTGGTCTCCAATCTCTCTCATGCTAGAGGCACTCCTCATCTCTCTCCTGCTTCATTGCCACCAAATTCACAAGGTATTTGTTTTTTTTTAATGTGAATAATCACTTTGTTTTCATCTTTAATATTTTGCTTTCTAGGGTCTGTTTGTTTTATCATTCCTTCATATTTTAGCATTGTGGATAGATTGAAGAAAAGTTGCCATTAAGGTCACTTGATCCCTTTTCTCCTCCCCTTTTCTTGAGGAGATTTTTTTCTCCCTCTATTTAAGGGTGAAAATGTCAATTTTTCATGTTGCATTTAGAATTGCATATTTGCTAATTTAATCAAATGTCTGTATTTTGGATGAAAAGGGGAAAAAAACAAATTACAATAGCTCATGTAGAATCCCAATTTGAAGCAAAATCTTATCCACCGTCCTGTAGAATCCCCATTTGATACACGGACGGTTGAGATTTAACAAAAGAAAAATGATAGTCTTAAAGATAGGGGTTGGTTTTTCTTTCAATCTGAAATGCCCGTGTATCACACCATGTACGGTGGATAATTAAGCTTCTTATACGATTTTGCTTCAAATGGAGATTTACATGAACTTTATTCCAAGATGTACATGGCCATTTAGACTAGAAATATCAATATCCACACTATCTCATTCAAAATTGCCTATCTTCTGATTTACTTTACTTTTTTTTTTTTACATTTTGGATGAAGTGATGCAGCCTATAGTACAATATGAAAATGCCCGTTTTGAGACAGAGTTAGTTCTTGCAATCATCTTCGCTTCGATCGCCATCATTTTGGTCATAATCTCTGCATTTTGCGCCTGTTTCATTTGGCGAAAAAATGGCTCGGTATCCGGTCAGCGAAATGCTCAAATTTCAGGTGAATTACCTATTGTCTTACATTTTTACACTAAAATACCCTCAACTATCACAGAGTTTCACTAGAATACCTTGACGTATTTTAGTTACAGTGCTACATTTAAGGGTACTTTAGTGCAGCATTTTTCTGTCATGGAAAGCTTTAAGGTAGTTTAATAAAAAACAGAGACCGTTAAGTGTATTTTAGTGTAATTTCCCCTTTTTATGCTCTCATTGCATTTCGTTACCAAGTGTTTTGTGTTTTAGATACCAACGGACGACTCACATTAAGTCCTGTTCTAAACCGATTTAATCCACTGAGCATTACTGGATCGATTCCTGAGGTCGAGTACTCGTTGATAGAATCTGCAACTAACAATTTCAGCGAGAGAAATATTTGGCATAAAGGACAATATGCGGTGTTCTATAAAGCTCACTTCAGCTTCGGTTGCGTCGCTGCGGTGAAGAGATTCAACGATAAAGATCCATGCTCCGAAAAAGTATTTGAGGTATTTTCTTTATCGATTTGTCGTTTTCACGTTTTCTCGATTAATCTAACAAAAGGCTAATTTACACTAAAATATCCTTGCCTATTTTTTTGTTTTCCCTCTAAACTAACAGCAAACTCCCATAAACTTTAGTTCTAAGAGTGTCTTTTTAAAGTAAACTAACTTTGTAAATGGTAGTTTGGTGAAAAAACGACGAAAATTAAAGGTATTTAAGTGTAATTTAGCCTTAATTATATTGTGTTCATAGCTTTGATGGCAATGCAGAGTGAGCTTGTTTTGCTAAGCAATATCAAGCACCCGAATATAGTCTCGCTATTGGGTTATTGCTTCCATGGAGAAATGCGGCTTCTTGTTTACGAGTCGATGCAATATGGATCGTTAGAAACACAATTACATGGTACAATTTTAACTCAAATCTTTCTACACTAAATTTTAAAACCTTCGAGTATAAAACAGAAGCTTGAAAACATATATTTTTTCCTTGTTATGTTTTAAGGATTGTCGAACGGTTCAAGCTTAACTTGGCACATTCGGATGAAAATCGCACTTGATGCAGCAAGGTTACGATGTTTGTTCTAATTCATAAATTCCCTTACTTTTGTGTATAGTTTTACTTTTATTATTATTTTTGAATATCTTTAAATATCTACATTGTTGTCAAAATAGAGGATTAGAATATCTTCATGAGCATTGCAACCCGCCCGTTATACATAGAGCTCTGAAATCATCGAATATTCTTCTCGATTCCAATTTTAATGCCAAGGTAACTCTTACACACATTTTAGGCATATTCGTTCTTGTTTTTGTTCATCAAGAAAAATCTCATTTTTCCTCTTATAGATTTCAGATTTTGGGCTTGCCTTAGCTTGTGGGAACCAAAATGAGCATAATAGACTAAAACTCTCAGATACTAAAGGTTACCTAGCTCCAGAGTTTTTTCTAAACAGTATGTATCCTTTTTCTCGTGTTATTACGAAAAAAGCTTGTAATATTCCATTATATGGTTGAAGTAGTACGAATCGTTTTACGCTAAATTACACTAAACTACCCTTAACTATCTTTGCTTTTTACCGAACTACCTTAAATTTCCTTTATATAATATATTAAGATCGCTTAAAGTACTACATTCAAGGGTTTTTTAGTGAAAATAATTCCCTTAAAACAGAATTTTAAGGATGTTCGATTTAATGAAAAGCTTTAAGGTAGGTAGTGAAAACATCGGTAGTTGAGGGTAGTTTGGTGTGATTTAGCCGTTGTAACCAATTATAAAACATAATCATGATGTTGGCTATTCAGGCGAACTCACGGAGAAAAGTGATGTGTATGCTTTTGGAATGGTTCTTCTTGAGCTCCTAATGGGAAGGAAATTCGATGAGCGAATGATGGGACCGCGATATCAATCTGCGATCACATGGGTATTTGCATCATTGATAATTAATAAATATCCGCCTTATTAATTGCACACATAATGAGATTTGAACCTGTGTGCTCTGATATCATATTAATGTCCATACCATTGCACCACTCGATATATTTTTATATTGTAGCTGCCATAGATTCTTGTAATATATATTAATCATGTCAATTTTTATAACTTGTAGACCATGCCCCAGCTCATCAATAGAGAGAAGCTTCCAGAGATAACGGATCCTGCGATCAGGCATTCAACGGATCTAAACCACTTGTGCCAAGTATGTTATATTACTAATACACGTAATATATTTCCGAATTCTACAATTGCATACGTCATATTTAAATGAGTCAAGTAGCTTGACAAACATATTCCGCCTGCAATCCTTTATACGCTTTCGCCTAAGTAATTCTCCGACTTGTTATCAAAGTATCATGTTTCAAATGCAAAAGTTTATGGATTAAATTTTCAAAATTACAGGTTGCCGCCGTTGCCTTGCTCTGTGTTCAGCATGAGCCAAGTTATAGGCCATTGATAACAGATGTTGTCTACTCTCTCATCCCCCTTGTTCCTTTAGAGCTTGGAGGCACTTCAAAAGTTTCAGGGCCACAATTTTGAAGATTACAAAAATAATCTCTAGCTTAATTTTGCCTACAAATTGCTCCAAATTGTTTATAGAATTTCAGAGTAGACATTGATCTCAGAAGTGGATTATGTTGAAGTATTTTGATGTGTAAAATTTTCTTTTATGTAGCTTTTTTAATCAAAGTTTAGTCTTTGTCGTTTATTATATTGTCTCTGCGCCATATATAGCAGCATCTTCTTATACCATACCATATGACAAAGGTTTAATAGTACTTGTGCACGTGTGATGCACGTATTATACAAATGAAAATACAAATGAAAGCTTAGTTGTCCACAAAAGAGAAGATGAAGGTAGTTTCTATCATAGTGAATTCATATATAGTTTTTTCTTTTTTTAACAATTAATTGTTGTAGTTTAGTAATATTTTGACACATCAGTAAAATTCTTATGGCACAAAATTATTTCAAATGAGTGTATAAACCTTCTATTTTATTTTATTTTTAAATTCTTGAAGAATTGAGTGCATGGTGTCTTGACTTTTAATGAACCACAGTGTTGTGTCAATTTCTTAGATTTTGTTTGTGAATATCAGGAACAAGGATGTTTAAGGCCATATTTATTTGATACCCTATTTATGCAAAACTATCGCATGCTAGCTACATTTACAAAATAAATACCGCAATACTTGAACATGCAAAGTGGGTGAGATGTTGATATGAGATGTATGGATTTGGGGTGGATGTATGAATCCCAGCCTCACATCAAGATCACAACACCATGGACCCATGAACCCTCCTGATTGATCATATCGGCCACCATTGGATCATGAATAACACCAATACTATGTGCTCAGAATAGCACCCATCCCGAATCCGAGATGTATCTGTATGAGACTCGGAGGAAACATGGATGTTTAAGAGGTTAATGTAGTTGCGGTCGCCTCCACCTATTTTAGTTGCGGGCGACGCAACGTGAAACCGCCTAGATTATACGAAATAAATTGCATGCTTATTTATCCTTTTATATAAAACTTGTAACATATTTTGCAGCTAGATTTTAAGATATTTGGAACTATTTTGGGGGAGTTGGGGGGGCATTAACCAAACATTTCGATCTCTAATGTCATGTGGTAGCTGCACCAACACCCCACCAAAATAAAATTTAAAAGAAAACTGCTCACCTTCACCAACAAGCCAAAGGAATCAATTCCAAGACACAGGCTTAAATATTTGGTACGTTCACTTATATGCATTTAAGTGAAAACTTTCATTATTTTAATGGTTTTATTTCTACTATTATAACTATAACCACAGGAATATTAAAAAAAATTTGTCCTCTTCTCTACAAAATAATTCAAAAAAGAAGAGAAAATTCTGTTATAAAACTCTAAACTCAAAGCATGCCAACTCATATCTGCATATTCTTGAGTTTATCATTTTACCCTTTCATTATTCAAATACAAAAATAGTTGGTCAAAATGATCCAATTATTTTTTTTTCCAAAAAAATCCCCACTAATAAACATATTTGTGAAAAATGGTTTGTTGACAGGCACCTCTCCTACAATTATTTTTACATAACTTATATATGAATCATAGTGTTATAAATACATTATTATATTTCACTTAATATATGTATTTTATGTAATTACACTCATAATAAAACTTCATATTGACTTCCATTGTTCCTTTTCGTATATGTAATTCAATAATTCTACAAAAACCGAATCGATGTTAATATAGATATTTGTTATTGACACAAAAACAGAATTGGTTATAAAAATGAAATACCATATTGATAGCGAGCGAAAGCACATTTTTTTTTGAAATAAGATTTCATATTGTTCAAGAATACACACGTATATTTTTAATACACATATCTTAATATATACATATATACATATATACACGTATATCTTACTTGCAAAAAAACTAGTATGTTATAAATGAAATATTAAATTTACTCTGGTCCTGTTTCATATGTTTAATTATAATTGGAACTAATTTGGAAGAAACAACCATTAAAACAAAAAAGAGGTGATATTTGTAGAATCTTAATTGTCCTTCATCGTATTAATTTTTTTAGCTCATCTTTCTTGCTTTTAGCATGAGTTAGGTTTACTTTTGGGTAAATTGTCAAAAGCCCCCCGGCTGGCTTGGGAGTTGTCTAAAATCCAATGATATTTTCAAAATTGTTAGGAAGACCCTACTGTTCAAAATCTTTGTGAAAAAACCTCTGAGCTGCATTTCATTTAGGCCTTTATTCCCTCCAAGTGCTTAGATATTCCAGGCAACTGCTTAGAGGGTGGTAGTCTCAAGTCATTTGAAAATATAATTCCGGAATTTGAAAACTCATGTTAGTCCCAAGTCATTTAAAATTGGAATTTGCTGAATAGTGCTAGCCGAAAATAACATTTTAGAATGGTAGAATTTAGATTTTAGAATACATCATTCAACTTATAGTACAAAAATGAAAAAACCGATCAATTTTCAAATCACCACATACACCAATGTTTTCTAAAATGCCATACCATATATAATAGATCGAAATTTAAATAAATCGACTCATCCGGTATTGCCAACACCGACTGCCGCTACTATTAACCGGACATCTATCACTGTCACCCCGCCGCCGTAGCCGGACGACCGTCCACCGCCGGTCGACAGTCCCTATCATCGTTAGCGGCCGACCACCACCACCACCGTCGCCGGCTGGTCGTGTCGTACCTCCATTATCGGCCGCCTGTCGTCGTCCCCATTCGCCGCCGCCAACCGTCGATGTCCCCATTCGTCTCCGTCGACCGTCAACAGTCACTGCGTCCGATTGCCACCTCCGATCTGTTATCCCCCGCCGCCACCGGTTATCCTCTGCCATCAATCGGTATCCGTCGAATCTTCGTCAGTTGAGTACCGACTAACGTCCACTATTAAATATATTGTCTTAAATTACATATGGATTTTGAAATCAAATGACTAACATTTTGAATAGAAAAGAATTTTATCAAAATGATGGTCATTCCATTTACAAATTCTGGATTGTAAAATTATCTGGGACTAATACCCCCTTAAATACTACATGCAACTTTTAGATTACAGGCAACTAGTATAAAAAGGAGTTATAATTGGACCTATGGATTTTTTAACAAGAGCAAAAGTCTTAGGGGTTTTTGTACAAGTTTGAAACTGTAACGTTCCTAAATTGTTTGTACCGTCCATTTTATTTTAATTAATAAAATAAGCCATATTTCTGTTCTGCTTTCGAGTTATAAGATGTTCTTGATAAGTTATAGACAAGAAATAACTTGTAGCTCATTGGTTAAGCATTTTCACCGTTGTCCTAAAGTCTGCGTGTTCGAATCCCATCCAGTCCCAATAATATTTTTATTTATTTTTATTTATTCTAAATTCTAAATACTATAATATTTTAATATATCGTTACTCTCAGTAGTGCCGCACTTGGACCTAAACTGGGTGATGTGCTGCTTTGGGTTTTCGGTCCCTTTATATATAGGAAATGTCGGAATCGTATATCCAGACGGGTACTGTATTTGGTCGTAAGACGCAGGGTAAGGTCGGTCAGTCTTTGTCAACTTGCTGGCAGCTTCATTGTCTGGGTGAGTTTTGAACTGCTGGGCGATATATTCGTTCAGCTGTGATTTTGAGATTACTTCCTCCTTTGCCGCCGATGAGGCTTGGAGGGGATTGGAGGTCTCTCCTTTATCTTCAATGACGACCACCGCGGTTCATCTGCTGGTGGTTCGGGATGAGCTATCATCCCGATCATACTTTGGAATAAGTGGGCCATCGACCTTCATTTCTATAGCCTTTTCGTCTTTCTTCTGGGGCATGTGTTTCAGATACTTAGTATCAGATTCCTACTCCGCTCTTTCTTCGAAAGTACCGTCCAGATTTGCACCAGGCAGAGGACTCATAATTTCTGCCGCTTGAGCCATTAACTCTTGCAGTTTTTGGGGATCTTTTGTTACAGATCGCGTGATTGGTCTGTGAGAGTTGTTATTTTTCTTTCGTCTTTGGAGTTCACCATTTAAACGGTATGAACTAGCATACCCCCAGACTTGGGGTATTTGGAGTGTTGACCTTCGGAGTTTGCCTTGGGTCTTTGAATCTTCTCCGACCTCTCGCGTTTGTGAGAAGCCGGTTTTGGAGGAACCATCATAACATGAGCCACCTTGGGTTGATGGGAAGAGCGTTTATCATGACTTTTCAACTTCTTGGGTTGGGGAAAGTAATCCTTGTTGATCACTGACCCCATACTTCTTTCCAGACTTTGTGGATGGTTGAGGAAAGTTATTTCACCGATCGAAGCACTTTTGGTTCATCATTCATCTTGGTAGGAGGTGAAGTTTTCTTTAGTATGGCAGTCAGAGAGTTGCGCTTCACCATCTTCAGTGCCTCAAAGCTGTTCCTAGTTGGAACAGCAGCCTGGATCATTGGAGCTGGCGGAGTTAGTCCAGATAGAGAACTACCCCCAGCCTACCTTATTCGGCGCCAGTATTGACGTTGAGCATTTCTGGAGATAGGAACCTCTTCAGTCTTGGGAGCCTCCTGTATCTTACCCCTGTGTTGATCTTGTCGTTTGGTAGGTGACAATCGCTTGAAGGTCGATTGTCTGGGTATGGTAGTAGCAGAGACTTGAGGGGCCAGCTTGTGGAAGACAAACTGCCTTGGTGGGGAAACATTCTTGGGAGCCTCAGGGGTAGTAGCTGACACTAAAAAAAAAACGTTCGAAGACGGTATTCGTTGGAATCATGGGCTTTTTAGAGGGTCCCACAGAGCTTGCTCTGATACCACTGTAAGTCGATGTAGTACACCCCAGTTTTTGTGGGGAGGCGGAATTTACAAAAACGATCAAGTTTAAGGAACGAACATCGACTAACCGCTTAAATCGAAGCTAAACGATAACTAACCAAACATATAGTTGTTCTAAACTACTATGCTTAGGGATTATACCTATCGAAACTAGTCCTTCGTCTTTGTGTCCTCCTTTGTTCTCCTCGACCTTCTCTAGGTAGTAGACGATCCACCCGAGAGCAAAACACCAAGCTACACCTCTAACTTGAGGTAACTAATCTACTTTGATTGCTAATCAAAGAAGAAAGGATGATATAGAGTGAAGGTAATGGATGTTTAAGTCTAACTAAACCTTTGATCTCAACACATGAGGATTAAGGATTAGTTTCTTGAAGATGAGAGCTTGAGGAGAGAGAATGTGAGATAAGATTATGAGATGATAGAGAGTGTATCATAATATATTATGAAGCATTCTTATTATAGAATAAATCAATAAAAGAAATGAATAAGCATGCTTCATAAATGAAAAGAGGTGATTCATTAACATGAGTCATTAAGCATTTATGATGCATTAATGACCATGATGAATCACCCTCATGACTCACTAATCTTATCCAAAGCTTATGTCACCTTAACCTCCTTAGTCACATCTTCTAGAAGCTTCTCGAACAATTACGAGAACGCCCCTCCGATCCGCAAAAATACGGAAAAACTTTAGACTGTAAAAATCCAATAACCGGATACCAGTAACTGGCTTAAACCAAAGCCGACTGGTAAAAACTGTCCGAAAGTCGTACGCGCGTAAACGCACGTATGCGTCCGAACCCTTTGTCGCAAAACCATGCAACCTCTATATCGTTTCGCCTGGAGTAGGAAACTCTCTGTGTGGGACTCTAGAGACTCGACTACTACGCTGGCAGTGGGTTTAACCACAGACCGCAAGCGGCACTAGCTGTACGTAACGGTCCCCAGGTAGTTGTCGATAAGAAGGCCGATGAGAAAACCCATCCGAACTCCTACTGAGTCTGATGTGACAATCTCCATACAGTCCGGTCCGTTCGTCCAAGACTATCGCATATCGGGCCTAGGGGGGCGGCAAGCGTCAGTCCCCTAATAGCGGTATAAGTCGTGTCGGAGGGAAGCCCATTACACCCTGAGAAACTACTGGAACCTACCAGCAAATCTCGCTTGCCCTGGCCAGGGACTTTGCGTAATGGCTCTCTGACACAGCACGATATCTACTCCCAATACCGGGAGGGACGAATCCTGTCTAACCGCCACTGCCTCCAAGTGCTCGGGACTGCACCCAACTGCTACCTGTTTGCACGACTCCTTTGAGCCGTGGTAGGGTAGCAATCTAAGAACAGTGGGACACACTCGAGGCGAAGTAGCAGTGTCAAGTCTGCGGACTACGCTGTACTCATGTCACCTGGGAACTGTTTACTGACGACTGGTATCAAACCAACCAACAGTTCCCTGTGAGTCCTGTCCGGTGTACCCATAACCTAACGAGCACCTGTATACTATCTCCAGTACAACGTACTGACGGCTGTGGGACAGACCATCTCCCCAACTGGGATGAGAAGCGTACACACTAGTCTACTCCGGAGTATCGATGCTCTGTCTCGATAATCCAACGACCAGGGACCAGAATAAGGATGTGCTTGTAGACTACCCAGCCCCCACTAGTGTGACTGCCATCACAACGCTGGTAGACAAGCAAGATCCTAAGAGCTCTATCAATACGTACACTCACATATTAAGATAGAAAAACCAAGTAGCATACTACCATGTTTAGCAAGACTGTTATATACATGTGAATATCCCAAGCTTCCATTAAGTAATATACAAGCTAGTATGATACAGTAATGGCCTTCTAGGGCATAAACACTAACAATCTCCCACTTGCACTAGGACCATGTACTGGCGTATCGAAGACCGATGATCTCGAGTAGCCGCTCTAACTGAATCTGAGGAAGGGCCTTTGTGAATGGATCAACAATGTTCTCTTCTGAAGCAACTCTCCGAACCTCGATCTCCTGACGATCAATGATCTCCCTGATCAGGTGATACCGCCTCAAGATGTGTCTGGACTTCTGATGGGACCTTGGTTCCTTCGCTAAAGCTATAGCTCCGTTGTTGTCGCAATACAGAGGTATTGGATCAACTATGATAGGAACCACCTGAAGTTCTGTTAGGAACTTCTTCATCCAGACTGCTTCTTTTGCGGCATCGCAAGCAGCTATATACTCCGCTTCCATCGTCGAGTCAGCAACGGTGTCCTGCTTGGAGCTCTTCCAGCACACCGCCCCTCCATTGAGGGTAAAGACATAACCCGACATGGACTTGGAATCGTCCTTATCACTCTGGAAGCCGGAATCAGCAAAGGCCTCCAACCTGAGGTCTTTTCCGCCGTAAACCAAGAACATCTCCTTAGTCCTCCTCAGGTACTTGAGAATGTTCTTTACTGCTATCCAGTGCTTCTCCCCTGGGTCTGACTGATACCGGCTTACCACGCTCAGTGCGTAAGCTACATCTGGTCTGGTACACAACATCGCATACATTATAGAGCCTACCGCAGAAGCGTAGGGTATAATAGACATGCGTTCCCTTTCCAAATCAGTCTTGGGAGACATCTCTTTGGAGAGGGTGATTCCGTGACAAGCCAGTAGATTACCGCGCTTAGAATCTTCCATACTGAATCTTTTCAGTATAGTGTCGATATACCTGGACTGTGAAAGTCCCAACATCCTCTTGGATCTATCACGATAGATCCGGATCCCCAGAATGTAAGAGGCATCACCCAGGTCTTTCATGAAGAACCTGTGTGACAAGAATCCTTTGACAGATTGTAGCATAGGAATGTCATTTCCTATCAATAGAATGTCATCCACGTACAAGACGAGGAATACGACACTTCTGGCCATAACTTTACTATATATGCACGGTTCATCTGGATTTTTGATAAAGTCATATTCTTTGACTGTCTCATCAAAACAGATGTTCCAACTCCGCGATGCCTGCTTTAGTCCATAAATAGACTTAAGCAGCTTGCATACTTTCCCGCTGCTCCCACTCTGATTGAAACCCTCTGGCTGATCCATATAGACGCACTCTTCTAAATTTCCATTCAGAAAAGCCGTCTTTACGTCCATCTGCCAGATTTCATAATCATGGAAGGCAGCAATAGCAAGAAGGACCCGAATGGATTTGAGCATAGCCACTGGAGAAAAAGTTTCGTCATAGTCCAAACCAGGTCTTTGACGAAAACCCTTTGCAACAAGTCTAGCCTTATAGGTTTCCACCTGTCCATCTACACCAATCTTTTTCTTGAAGATCCATTTGCATCCTATGGGTTTTACCCCATCTGGAGCAAAGTCCAAAGTCCATACTTTGTTGGTGTACATGGACTCCATCTCGGTCCGCATTGCATCTAGCCATCGTACCGAGTCGCCGCTCTGGATGGCCTGCTGGAAGTCAGTAGGTTCATCATCATCTATGATGCAATCCTCTCTATCCCCGTCTATGAGAAAACCGTAGTATCTCTCAGGCGGATGAGACGGCTTACTACTCCTGCGGAGGGGTGCGGGAATGTTTTGTTCTTCTTGAACCTCTGGTTCTACCAAACTTTCAGTAGCAGTTTGTGGTTCTGGAATTTCTTCCAGTTCTATTTCGCTCCCACTTATTTCCTTTTCTAAAAACTGATATTCTAGAAAATGGGCATTACGAGAAACAAACACCTTTTGTTCCTCTGCGTAATAGAATAGATATCCCTTGGAGTTCTTTGGATATCCCACAAACTGACACTTTACTGATCGTGCCTCGAGCTTGTCCACACGCTGCTTCTTAACAAAAGCTGGACATCCCCAAATCTTTAGATACTGAAGATAGGGTTTCTTCCCACTCCACATCTGATATGGTGTGGTAGGCACAGTCTTGGTAGGAACCATGTTCAAAAGATATGCCGTTGATTCTAGCGCATAACCCCAGAAAGATCACGGTAACTCAGCATTACTCATCATGGATCGTACCATATCCAATAGGGTTCGATTCCGTCTCTCCGATACACCGTTATGCTGTGGAGTGTATGGAGGAGTAAGCTGAGAGAGAATTCCTTTCTATTTTAGGTAACCAAGGAACTCGGCACTCAAGTATTCACCACCTCGATCAGATCTTAGTGTCTTAATACTTTTGCCGGTTTGGTTTTCTACTTCATTCTTATACTCTTGGAATTTCTCAAAAGCCTCGGATTTATGTTTCATCAGATAAATGAATCCGTATCTTGAGTAATCATCCGTGAAAGTAATGAAATAGGAAAAACCACCTCTCGCATGTATAGACATTGGACCACATACATCGCTGTGTATGAGTCCTAAGAGCTCGCTCGCTCTTACTCCTTGTCCAGTGAATGGAGTCTTTGTCATCTTTCCTTTGAGACAAGATTGACAAGTGTCATAAGATTGATATTCGAACGAGTCCAAATATCCTTCTCTATGCAACTTAGTCAACCTTCTCTCATTGATGTGACCCAGTCTACAATGCCATAAGAAAGCTTTATTCAAATCTGGAGACTTTCTTTTTAGTGTGTTCTGGACATTGAAAATTTGGAGTTGGTTTAAAACATATATGCCGTTATTTAATGTACCGGACCCAATCAAACTATGATTAAGGTGGATGTTAACAACATCTCTTACAAACGTGAAATCATAACCTTTATTTGATAACAAGGAAACTGATATGATATTACACGTTAAGCTGGGTACAAAATAACAGTTATGTAAAACCAAAATGTGTCCACTCGTCAATCCTAGGTGATAGTCCCCGACAGACGCAGCTTCCACGCTAGCTCCGCTAGCAACCTTTAGGGTCATATCACCTTCCTTCAGCACTCTACGGTTTCTCAGTGCCTGCAATGAATTGCAAATATGAGATCCTGATCCGGTATCCAATACCCAGGAAGTAGAGTTGATCGACAGACAATTCTCAATTACAAACACACCTGAAGTCGAAGCCACAGCTTGCTTCGGTTCTTGGTTCTTGGCGTTCCACGCCTTGCAATCTTTCTTCCAGTGCCCTTTCCTGTGACAATGGAAGCACTCATCCTGGCCAACTATCGGTACTGCTTTCTTTTTCTTTCCCTTCCCTCCCACCTTACTAACACCTCCTCTAGGTCTGGGTGCGGCCTTCTTCTTCCTTCCTTTGGCCCTAGCCTTGGACCCGGAAGAAGATGAACCGCCAACAAACATAGCGGGTGTTTCCCTTGATGTCTTCAAGGTGCCCTCTGCACTCCTTAACATGTTCAGGAGTTCCGGAAGTTCAACTTCTTTTCTCTGAAGGTTGAAGTTCAGGATAAACTGGGCGTAGGTGTGAGGAAGGGACTGGAGAATAAGGTCTGTATAGAGCTCATTATCCAAAGTCGTCCCAAGGTCTGCGAGCTCTTCAATATAGCTGATCATCTGTAGGACATGTTCACCTACCGATGACCCGGCAGCCAACCTCGCTCGAAACAAGTTCTTAGAGGTCTCGTATCTTGCTATACGAGATTGCTCTCCATAAAGTTCCTTTGTATGGAGAAATATGCCATCTAGGGACATATCCTCGTGCCTCCTCTGATGTTCATTGTTCATCAAGGCAAGCACGATGCACTTGGCTCTCGCGCAATCTAAATCCCAGGTTTTGCGGATTTCCTTATCCGCATTGCTGGATTTGGGACCAGGGACAGCAGGTGCCGTAGCGGTGAGGACGTACCCCAGTTTGTCATAGGTCAAAGCCATTTTGACATTCCGCAGCCAATCTTTATAGTTTGGCCCCGTCAGTATATTTTTCTCTAAAAGTAACTTAAGTCCAGTCATTTTCAGGGTCGCTGCAATTAGGAGAGAGAGAAGAAAACTCTTTAGCATGATGCTCTTGCAAGTTTAGAGTGGTTTTTAGTTTATCTAAACTGGATGGCTCCCACTGTTTCTCGAATCCTTCCTCAAACCATAAAAGAATAATTAGTCAAGACTATTCTCACCGTACAATACTTGCTTAACCGTTCAGCCAGGCTGGTGTCGATACTTCGAGGGAAGTTTTCCAACGCTTTCGCGAAGTTCCTTAATTAAATAACCTCTTTTCTCTGGGGGCATAACCCCGCTGACACTTTTCTGGACACCTACTAGGTTTATAGCATTGATCGTTAAGTGACGAATATCCTGATAAGTAGCATATACTCACAGTAGGATCGGGATCCAAATATCATCGTCTGATAATGCTGTAGGAATGCTACCAACATTCATCAAACTCAAAATGGTATGCATCTCTTTGTAAATTTCAGTTTCTTTAGAAATTCCCGATATATATTTTTGCCCCATGCTCTTATGACCTTGGCGTTGGTCAAAATATCATAAGTCACATGTCAAGTTCTGCCCATCATTATCTTGTTAATTTGAACCCATCCGTACATATCCTTGACGTTGGCCAAAATGATCATACGACTGTCCCAAACTAACTCATCTATCTATGCAACAAATGAATACCCAGCAGCTACCAAACACTATGCCTTGGCGTTGGTCAAAATACATAGCTTGAATACTACTGAATACCCAGATGAAATGACGGAGGGCTACGACTGGTTTTGGCGAAACCGTGAACGTAGTGAACTTGATATAACCGAAGGAACCTGATAGCTTTTAAAAGGAGTGGTTAAAGCTCCGCATTTAAAAATATCTGTTTTTAAAATAACCGAGTGGTTTCTTTTAAATTGTTCCAACGATTTAAAACTTTGGTTTATTTTTCTTTGCATTATAGATAATGCGTCCCATCATTAACCTATCATTGCAGAAAACAACGAAAATACAACGTCCTCTTATGCCATCCGCATTTGCCACGGGGTCCCGTCATCACCCGTTAGGTTACTTAACTAACGACAGAGCGGGGGCTGGGCTAGCGCGGGTGTAAAACATAAGTGACATCTAAATAGCTATCATATATATAGATATTTTACATTCGTCTGACGCAATGATATTCATTCCAGAACACAGATAAACAATATTGGATTTGCAAGCAATCTGTATTTCTTTTGAGCCTGCAAGAAAAGACAGATTACACAGTTGTGATGAATAGCCGTTACCCCACCCTCGACCCCTACGGGTACGGCAAACTACTCACCCGGCAGTCTGTGTACCCCACCTTGGGTCAGTCCTAGGAGCAAAAACAGTAAAATGAAATAATACAACGGTGGCTACGACCGCAACCTGGAAGTGCCCCGCAAAAATAATATTACAACAAATTACATTTACAACAAATGAATTAAACAATAACCCATTGCTAACCCCGGCTATACACCACAACAGTCCAATACAGTTTATATGCACAAACAGATATAACCATTTCAGAAATGTGCAACCCCCTGCCAACCGACATACTAGCAGTTAGGGGAGGTTTACGAACACATTAAACAATCACAGATATAATCCAATATGCAAATACTGTACAATTTCGATCGATTAAACAACATCAATATTGCTCCAAAATCTGCTCTGTTAAACAGTAACCTGAGCAAATATTAAATATTCCAGAAAACCCCAAATACCAGAGAGGACCCACACATGAAAGATGAGCCCATGACTCGGCAACTCGGCCGCGTAAGCGCGGCGGATCGGTGGGATCCGCCGCCCTTCCGCGGCGCTTTAGCCGAGTCATGGGCTCGAATTTCATGGGTGTTCTCCTGGACTCTTATCTAGCGTTCTGAGCAACCCTGAACAATTTTAGGACATCATTTTAAATTCGACAGAAACTGATTTTAATTAGGGTTTTCCGGCTTCGTTTTTCCGTTCGAAATTCGTACAAATTTGCAATCAAGTTATTTATTGTTTAGCGAGGCTCTGATACCACTGTAAGTCGATGTAGTACACCCCAGTTTTTGTGGGGAGGCGGAATTTACAAAAACGATCAAGTTTAAGGAACGAACATCGACTAACCGCTTAAATCGAAGCTAAACGATAACTAACCAAACATATAGTTGTTCTAAACTACTATGCTTAGGGATTATACCTATCGAAACTAGTCCTTCGTCTTTGTGTCCTCCTTTGTTCTCCTCGACCTTCTCTAGGTAGTAGACGATCCACCCGAGAGCAAAACACCAAGCTACACCTCTAACTTGAGGTAACTAATCTACTTTGATTGCTAATCAAAGAAGAAAGGATGATATAGAGTGAAGGTAATGGATGTTTAAGTCTAACTAAACCTTTGATCTCAACACATGAGGATTAAAGATTAGTTTCTTGAAGATGAGAGCTTGAGGAGAGAGAATGTGAGATAAGATTATGAGATGAGAGAGAGTGTATCATAATATATTATGAAGCATTCTTATTATAGAATAAATCAATAAAAGAAATGAATAAGCATGCTTCATAAATGAAAAGAGGTGATTCATTAACATGAGTCATTAAGCATTTATGATGCATTAATGACCATGATGAATCACCCTCATGACTCACTAATCTTATCCAAAGCTTATGTCACCTTAACCTCCTTAGTCACATCTTCTAGAAGCTTCTCGAACAATTACGAGAACGCCCCTCCGATCCGCAAAAATACGGAAAAACTTTAGACTGTAAAAATCCAATAACCGGATACCAGTAACTGGCTTAAACCAAAGCCGACTGGTAAAAACTGTCAGAAAGTCGTACGCGCGTAAACGCACGTATGCGTCCGAACCCTTTGTCGCAAAACCATGCAACCTCTATATCGTTTCGCCTGGAGTAGGAAACTCTCTGTGTGGGACTCTAGAGACTCGACTACTACGCTGGCAGTGGGTTTAACCACAGACCGCAAGCGGCACTAGCTGTACGTAACGGTCCCCAGGTAGTTGTCGATAAGAAGGCCGATGAGAAAACCCATCCGAACTCCTACTGAGTCTGATGTGACAATCTCCATACAGTCCGGTCCGTTCGTCCAAGACTATCGCATATCGGGCCTAGGGGGGCGGCAAGCGTCAGTCCCCTAATAGCGGTATAAGTCGTGTCGGAGGGAAGCCCATTACACCCTGAGAAACTACTGGAACCTACCAGCAAATCTCGCTTGCCCTGGCCAGGGACTTTGCGTAATGGCTCTCTGACACAGTACGATATCTACTCCCAATACCGGGAGGGACGAATCCTGTCTAACCGCCACTGCCTCCAAGTGCTCGGGACTGCACCCAACTGCTACCTGTTTGCACGACTCCTTTGAGCCGTGGTAGGGTAGCAATCTAAGAACAGTGGGACACACTCGAGGCGAAGTAGCAGTGTCAAGTCTGCGGACTACGCTGTACTCATGTCACCTGGGAACTGTTTACTGACGACTGGTATCAAACCAACCAACAGTTCCCTGTGAGTCCTGTCCGGTGTACCCGTAACCTAACGAGCATCTGTATACTATCTCCAGTACAACGTACTGACGGCTGTGGGACAGAACATCTCCCCAACTGGGATGAGAAGCGTACACACTAGTCTACTCCGGAGTATCGATGCTCTGTCTCGATAATCCAACGACCAGGGACCAGAATAAGGATGTGCTTGTAGACTACCCAGCCCCCACTAGTGTGACTGCCATCACAACGCTGGTAGACAAGCAAGATCCTAAGAGCTCTATCAATACGTACACTCACATATTAAGATAGAAAAACCAAGTAGCATACTACCATGTTTAGCAAGACTGTTATATACATGTGAATATCCCAAGCTTCCATTAAGTAATATACAAGCTAGTATGATACAGTAATGGCCTTCTAGGGCATAAACACTAACAATCTATTGAGAATGGAGCCTTCTGGATTGAGCATCAGAGCTCGGAGCGGTAGTTATCCGATCAAAGACCAACTTCTTCTGACTTACGGCACTATATGTAGGGAATGCAGGCATCGTCCCAAACTGGAGGCCATTAAGTGCCTGCATCACCTGAGCAGTGGGTATGCAGAGCAGACGGGTCATAACTTGACAAGCTATGACAATGCCGGGTAGGGTGGTGGTTGAGCAGCAGTTAGTGGCGCAGTTGCACATCTTGATAGAGGATTCCATTAAGTTCTAAGTAGGGAGGAGAACATTAGCTTTAGTATCTCAAACGTCCAAGGGCAACATAAACATAATATACCGCGATTGGTTCGTAAAACACGATATATGAAGTGTGGAGTGGAAAGAGAAAAAGGAAACCTACCGGGCGTGTCAGAATCTATTTGTCGCCGAAAACTAGGAAGATAAATGCCTTTCCTAAATTTGAGGGCAGATACTATATGGAACATATCCATCCACCTCTCCGAAATTACCAAGTTGATTTATGGCACCGTCTATCGGAGGTTTGGATGGATGCGACCGTTTTAGTAGACTTTATCAGATTTCCCCTCATTTGCGAGGGGTTTTTGATTGTGGGGACGCTTTTTCTTGCATGCGCAAGTCCATGCAGTTAATTACGTTATCACAACGAGATAACAACTTTCTCCTTTCCCATGTGCATCACTTCGTGCCGTGTTGTATGTTGTTTATTTTGGGCTTGCCCTTAGATTGTATACATAGACTATTTTTATAAGTGTATATGTTCTCCTTGCCGTGACAACTACGGCTACGCGGAATCAAAAACTTTAAAAAAACTTGAGCAAAATACACTAAAATCCCAGAATACAAGCCCAAACACTAAACTAAACAAACCCTGACTAGAGTTTTAGCTACTAAGTTAGGATTACAACCTTTGTAGATGGTCCTTCGGGTCTTCTTATCCTCTTCTTAAGCTCATCGTTGATACAGATCAAGCTTGGTCGTCGGCCTTCTCGTGTCGAAGACGATCCGCCCGAGAGTCTATGGTTCAAGCTCTAACCTCAAAAGTGAGGTAACTAAAGTACCTAATTTGCTAATCTAGGTAGTTTAGATGATGTAGAGAATGTTTATTGGATTAATTTATCTCACTAACCCTAGATTTCTCAACTCATGAGAGTGTTAGGGTTTGAGGAAGAAGAAGAGAGTAAAGGAGGAAAGAGAATGTGAATTGAAAAATGAATGAAGAATGGCTAAGTGTTGATAACTATGAAGCATTCCTTTTTCAATAATAATCATAAGAATAAAACAATCATGCTTCAATAGTTATCCAAATGAATTAGTCATCCCAAATAGCCATGCTTCAACCATGCTTAAATAACACCTCATTCCTCCGCCTCATTATCCATTTAAACAAATTGATTTAAAACAAAATGAGGTGTCTTCTCCTAGAAGCATTCTAGTGAAATTACTAGAATACCCCCACCGTATATACATACCCAGATTCGTACAACGAATACCAAGAGATAAAATATAATCCAATAATATAATACTAGAATGCGGCTTAATCCCAAACCCGCTGGTATTATCCGTCCGAACAAAAATACGTGTAGCTAGTACACGTATATGATCGAAACCCAGCACGTAAAACCATATGGCCTCTATATTGTTTCGTCTGAACCAGGGAAACCCTCTCTGTAGGACTCTAAAGACTCGACAATATGCTGGCAGTGGGTTTAACCACAAGCACGTCAATGGCACTAGCTGTACGTAACGGCTACCTAGGTACCTATCGAAAAGAAGGCCGATGATCAAACTCATCCGAACTCCTATTGAGCATGTCCGTAACAATCTTTGTACAGTCCGGTCTGTTCGTCTTAGAGTATCGCATGCCTGGTCTAGGGGGTGGAAAACATCAGACCCCTAATAACCTGACAAGTTATGCCGATATGGCTCAAGACCATCTGAGAATCTACTGATCTGCCTATCACTAATTCTCAATCCGCTCTGGCCAGGGACTTATGGTGTTGGCCAATTGAACATAGAGTGACATCGACTCCCTATACCGGGAGAGTCGAATCCCCGACAATCACTCATTGCCTCCATGTGGTTCGGGACTGTATCCAACTAAAATATGTTTGCATGACTCAGTAGAGCCGTGGTAGGGTAGTAATCAAAGCGCAGTGGGAATTCACACGAGACAAATGACGATCTCAGGTCGACAAACTATCTGCACTCATGTCACCAGAGAACATCTATCTGACGATTGGTATAATACCATCTAGCCAGTTCTCGGCGAGTCCGTCCAGTGTACTCACCCCCAGTGAGCACATGTATATGATCTTAGGTGCCAAAAAACAATGGTTGCGGGACCAACCATTGCCCCTCGTCGGGGTCTCAAAATGTATATACCAGTCTACTCCAAAGTATTGATGCCCTATCTCAATACTCCTACGACTAGGGACATTTAAGGATATGCTTATCGAATACCCAGATCCTACAAGTATGATTGCCATCACAACGATGGTAGTCAAGCAATGATCCTACGGGCTTTATCAACATGTATTAATGATACGTAATAATAAGTAAAACATATGCATGTGTTAAGATAAAGACAAACCAAATAGTATACTATCATATCGAGAAAGATTGTCCTATACATACATATGTCCAAGCATCCACTTGTATGCATATACAATAATGACATCTAGAGCATACATATCCAACAATCTCCCACTTGCACCATATATTGGCGTATCGAGTACCCAACGTCTGCACTAGGGCCAGTTGTTGGCGTATCGCATATCTAACATCCCAAATAGTCTCTCGAACTGTATTTGAGGGAGGGCCTTGGTGAATGGATCCTCCATGTTTTCTTTTGTGTCCACTCTCCGCACCTCGATCTCCCGGCGATCAGCGATCTCCCGGCGATCAGCGATCTCCCTGATCAAGTGATACCGCCTCAAGATGTGTCTGGATTTCTGATAAGATCGTGGTTCCTTCGCTAAAACCATAGCCCCATTGTTGTCGCAATACAAAGGTATTGGATCAACAATGGACGGAACCATATCAAGTTCAGTAATGAACTTCTTTATCCAGACCGCTTCTTTTGCGGCATCATTGGCAGCAATGTATTCAGGCTCCATCGCCGACTTTGCAACGGTGTCTTGTTTGGAGCTCTTCCAATAGACCGCCCCTCCGTTGAGGGTAAACACAAAACCCGAGACAGACTTGCTGTCATCCTTGTCACCTTGGAAGCTCGAGTCGGTAAAGGACTCCACTTAGAGGTCCCCATTACCGTACACCAGGAACAGTTCCGTAGTCCTTTTCAGGTACTTAAGAATGTTCTTCACTGCTGTCCAGTGGTTCTCTCCTAGGTTTGACTGATACCGGCTCACGTGTAAGCTACATCTGGTCTGGTACATAGCATCACATACATTATAGATCTTACAGCTTAAGTGTAGGGTATAATGCTCATGCAAACCCTCCCCTCATCAGTCTTAGGAGATATCTTTTTGGAGAGGGTGATTCCATGCAAAGCAGGTATATTACCGTCCTTGGAATCTTCCATACTAAATCTCTTTAGTACGGATTCTATATACCTGGACTGTGAAAGTCTCAACAATCTCTTGAATATATCTCTGTAGATCTTAATCCCCAGAATGTAGGAGGTATCACTCAAGTCTTTCATGGAGAACCTTTGTGACAAGAACAACTTGACCGATTGTAGCATAGGAATGCAATTTCCTATCAAGAGAATGTCGTCCACGTACAAGACTAGGAATACGACAGTTCATTCTACAATCTTCTTATATATACAAGGCTCATCCGCGTTTTTGATGAAGTCAAATTCCTTGACTGTTTCATCAAAATAGATGTTCCAACTCCGCGATATCTGCTTTAATCTATAAATTGATTTAAGCAACTTGCATACCTTCCCGCTGCTCCCACTGTCTATGAATCCCTCCGGCTGATCCATATAAACGCACTCTTCCAAACTTCCGTTTAGAAAAGCCGTTTTTATGTCCATCTGCCAGATTTCATAGTCATGGAAAGCAGCGATGGCAAGTAGGATCCGAATGGATTTGAGCATAGCCACTGGAGGAAAGGTTTCGTCATAGTCCACACCTGGTCTTTGATAAAACCTTTTGCAACAAGTCTAGCCTTATAGGTTTCCACCTGTCCATCTACACCAATCTTCTTTTTGAAGATCCATTTGCATCCAACGGGTTTTACCCCAGGAGGAGCAATATCTAAGGTCCAAACTTTATTGGTGTACATGGACTTCATTTCGGATCGCATAGCATCCAGCCATTTATCAGAGTTCCTACTGGTAATGGCCTGCTTGAAACTAGTAGGATCATCTTCTTCTAAGATGCAATCCCCTCGATCCCCGTCTATGAGAAAACAGTAGTATCTCTTGAGCGGATGAGAAATCCTACTAGATCTGCGGAGTGGCTGAGGTTCGTTAGGTTCAATTGAATTTTTTGGTTCTACCAAATCTTCAATTGCAGTTTGTCCTTCTGGAGTTTCTTCTAGTTCTACCGTGCTCCCACTAATTTCTTTTGCAAGAAATTACTTCTCTAAAAAGATGGCGTGGCGAGCAACAAACACCTTCTGTTCCTCGGTATAGTAGAACAGATATCCTAGAGAATTCTTAGGATATCCAACAAACTTACAAAGAACTGATCGTGCTTCAAGTTTTTCCGGTTTTTGCGTTTTCACATAGGCCGGACAACCCCATATCTTAAAACGCTTAAGATATGAATACCTTCCACTCCATATTTCATATGGAGTCTTAGGCACAGATTTGGATGGAACATAATTCAGTAGGTATGTTGCTGTCTGAAGCGCATAACCCCATAATGAAAGACGAAACTCAGCACTACTCATCATGGAGTGAACCATATCTAATAGAGTACGATTCCTCCGCTCCGATACACCGTTGTGTTGTGGTGTATACGGAGGAGTAAGCTGAGAGAGAGTTCTATTCTCTTTTAGGTATTCTAGGAATTCCGTACTTAAGCACTTCCCTCCTCTATTAGATCGAAGGATCTTGATACTTTTGCTAGTCTGGTTCTCTACTTCATTTCTGTATTCTTTGAATTTCTCAAAAGCTTCAGATTTGTATTTCAAAAGATACACATATCCGAACCTAGAGAGATCGTCAGTGAATATTATGAAGTATGAGAACCCACCCCTTTCATGTATAGATATTGGACCCCACATATATCACTGTGTATGAGTCCCAAGAGCTCTGTTGCTCTTTCTCCGTGTTCGGTGAACGGCGATTTAGTCATCTTTTCTTTAAGACAATACTGACAAGTTTAATAGGATGAAAATTCGAATGGATTCAGATATCCATCTTTACATAACTTAGATAGTCTTTTCTCATTGATATGACTAAGTCTACAATGCCACAAGTAGGTTTCGTTCATTTCAGAACTCTTCCTCTTGTGTGTGCTTTATATATTGTAAACTGTGTTTTGATTTAGAATGTAGATACCATTACACAATGTACTTTCTGCAACCAATACCCGATTAAGGTAAATATTCATGATATTTCTATCTAGAACAAAATTATATCCATCTTTATTAAGTAAAGAAACTGATATGATGTCGCAAAGCATGGAAGGTACATAGTAGTAGTTGTTCAAAATTATAGTATTGCCACTTGTCAATACTAGGTGATATTCACCGACGGCAGCAGTATCAACTTGTGCTATGTTCCCTACTCTGAGAGATATATCACCAGGTCCAACCATCTTACTTTTTCTCAGTCCCTGCAATAAATTACAGATATGAGATCCTGATCCGGTATCCACTACTCAGGAGGTAGGACTGACCGAAAAACAGTTCTCAATAACAAAAACACCTGAAGGAGACGCATTAGTATGCTTCTTCTTCACCTGGGTTATCAAGGAATTCATGCAATCCTCTTTCCCTTGCTCATGCTCGTGACAGTTGTCATGAGTTAAAGCCGAACCGACGTTCCCCCAGCCCCGAATAAGAATCCAGGTCGGTCAATTCATACATTTTATTATCTTGATTAAGGCATGGCATGGTTGCTACCTAGAGAGAGAGAAAAGAAACACTCATTGTGCACTCTTGCAAGTTTAGATTGGTTATTATTTTATCTAAACATGATGGCTCTCACTGTTTCCTCGAATTCTCCTTCAAACCTTAAAAGGAAAACTAGCTGGGATCATTAACACTTTACAAGTTCGCTAACAGTTCAGCCAGATGGGTGTTGGTACTCTGAGGGAGGGTCCCCGTGCTCTCACATAAACCTAATTAGAATAAACCTCGTTTCCGCAGAGGCGTAGCCCCGTTAACACTTTTCTAGACACCTAATAGGTTAGCTAATTATGAAGTGAAAAATATCTCCCAAAAGTAATCCTACTCATCAGTGGGATCGGGATCCAACTATCATCATGTGATAACCTAGATGGAAGCCACTCTAGTCACCATACTCCAGAAAGTATGCAACACCAGCAAGTTTCCTGTATGTTTGAAACTCCCGATGTGATTTTTACCTCTAGGACCCTAGTGACCTTGACGGTGCCAATAAATCAAAGAGTCTTAGTCAAGTTCAACCCATCATTATCTTGATTGCATTAAACTCACCTGCATAACCCTTGATGGAGTCAACAAGGTTACACGACTGTCCTAACCAATCGCATCTAATGCTACAAACAAACACCACTTAGCTATCATACACTAGCCTTGACGGAGTCAACAAACATAGAATGAATACTAGGTACTACTCGTAGGAAATAACGGAGGGCTACGACAGGTTTTTGGTAAAAACCGTGAACGCAATGAACTTGATATAGTCGAAAGAACCGAATAGCTTTTGAAAAGGATTGGTTTAAGCTCCACTTTTAAAGGTTGTGTTTGAAGAAAGCCGAGTGGTTTTGCAATTGTTCCAACGACTTCAAATATTAGGTTTCTTGCTTTCCATTAAGTAATATTAATGTGGTCCCATCATTTAACCCTATCATTGTAGAAAGAACGAAAATAGAACGTACGCTTATGCCATCCTCATTCTCCACGAGGCCCCATCATACACCGTTAGGTTACTTAACTAACGGTAGAGTGGGGGCATGGCTAGCTTGGGTGCAAAACATAAGCAAAATTTATTATATATATAATATATATAGCAATTCGTCTCACGCAATAATAGCCAATCCAGATCACAGATCACAACATAAGTAACGCAGATGAATATATTGGATATACTAGGATTTCCGTATTTCGTTTTAGCCTCTAACGAAAAACGGATTTCACGGTCGTGATGAATAGCCAAACCGTCACCTTAGACCCCTGCGGCTGCGGCAAACTACCCGCTAAATCCCCGAAGTGAAGCAACCTTCCTCAATGAAATGAGTAGGCCACTCGGAACTTCAAAAACCCGATGGTTTGTGCACTCCATCTTGGGTCTATCCTAGGTGCAAGAAAAAGTAAATGAAATAATACAACGGTGGCTACAACCTCAACCCGGATGTGCCCGCAAAAGAATATTACATCACATTTACAAATTACATGAATGAAAGAAAAGAACACTCTTCTCACATCCCCCGGCTATTCAATCATGACGATCCAATACTTCATATCCACAAACTGCAATAACAAGATACTAGATATGTGCAACCCCTATTAATCGATGTATAGCAATTAGTCGACGTTTAGAAACATATATACGAACTTAAAGTGAATAAACGATGTTAAAATTTCTATTAGAAATGCTCCGTATTTCCCAAGCACAAAGATAACATTAGATGAAATCTGGGAAAAATTAAACAATACCATAAATCCTAAATCCAACAGTACAAAACACCACAAGAAGCACGGGACACAATTCCCTAGAAAAACAGCCCATGGCGGGGAAATCTCATTTTCTGGCGGTTTTTCAATGGAATTGGTGCCTCATTTCTCTCAAGTGTTCTAGTTACAATACAAGGAGAATTCTGCAATTGTTTAACAAAAATTTAGAAGCTCTATAAAATCAACAGAAACTTGGATTTCGGTTTTAACGTTACGGAGTTATTTCGGTTTCGAAACTCTAAACTTCTTCTAAACAGTTAATTAAATGTTGGGGTAGGCTCTGATACCGGTGTAAGTGTATATGTGCTCCTTACCGTGACAACTGCGGCTATGCAGAATCAAAAACTTTAAAACACTTAAGGACAATACACTAAAATCCAAAGATACAAGCCCAAACACTAAACTAAACAACCCGCTGGTATTATCCGTCCAAACAAAAATATGTGTAGCTAGTACACGTATATGATCGAAATCCTGCACGTAAAACCATACGACCTCTATATCGTTTTGCTTGAACTAAGGAAACCCTCTGTGTGGGACTCTAAAAACTCGGCAGTACGCCGGCAGTTGGTTTAACCATAAGCACATCAGTGGCACTAGCTGTACGTAACGGCTAACCAGGTACCTATCGAAAAGAAGGCCGATGAGCAAATTCATCCGAACTCTTACTGAGCTTGTCCGTGACAATCTCCGTACAGTCCGGTCTGTTTATCTGAGAGTATCGTATGCTTGGTCTAGGGGGTGGAAAACGTCAGACCCCTAATAACCTGACAAGTCGTGTCAGTATGGCTCAAGACCATCCGAGAATCTACTGATCTGCCTATCAGTAATTCTCAATCCGCCCTGGCCAGGGACTTATGGTGTTGGCCAATCGAACATAGTGTGACATCGACTCCCTATACCAGGAGAGATGAATCCCCGACAATCGCTCACTGCCTCCATGTGGCTTGGGACTGTATCCAACTAAAACATATTTGTATGACTCAGTAGAGCCGTGGTAGGGTAGTAATCAAAGCATAGTGGGAACTCACACGTGACAAATGATGATCTCAGGTCGATAGAATATCCATACTTATGTCACCAGAGAACTGCTATCTGACGATTGGTATAATACCATCTAACCAGTTCTCGGCGAGTCCGTCCAATATACTCACCCCCAGTGAGCACTTATATACGATCTTAGGTGCCAAAGACCAATGGCTGCGGGACCAACCATTGCCCATCGTCGGGATCTCGAAACGTATATACCAGTCTACTTTGGAGTATCGATACCCTGTCTCGATACTCTCTTGACTAGGGACAATTAAGGATGTGCTTATCGACTACACAGCTTTTACAAGTATGATTGCCAGCACAATGCTGGTAGTCAAGCATTGATCCTACGGGCTTTATCAATATATATTAATGATACGTAATAACAAGTAAAACATATGCACATGTTAAGATACAGACAAACCAACATACTATCATATCGAGCAAGATTGTCCTGTACATACAAATGTCCAAGCATCCACTTGTATACATATACAATAATGGCTTCTAGGACATACATATCCAGTAATTTTGTCGTCGTCCGTAGGACGCGGATTAGTCCAAATCCGTAAATATTAGATTTGGGTTGAACTTAGGTACTTTCTGCCATCAATTTAAGGATTTAAGGATCGTTAATCTTGTTTTAGATTAAGATCGACTTAAAATATATGAGTTTGTTTGATTTTCTCTTTAAAATCAAAGAAGTTTGAAACTTCAGGGGGGTTTAGTCTATTCTTAGACTAAACATTGGGCTTTGTGTTACCCAACAGTGCTAAGCACTAGGCCATACATTCTGTTTTGGGCTTTACATAAGCCAACAGTGCTAAGCATTATGCCCAGAAGCTTAAGCTTCATTATATGATATAATATCCTTCTCGCTTCAGTGTTCATGTGGATATCACGTAAGTAGCTAGTCTTTTGGTGCTTACGTGCCTTTCACGTAAATAGTGCTAAGCACTCATTCATATAGCGCTCATATGAATGTCACGTGAACCGCTGTTTTCATGGTCGCTCACGTGTCTTTCACGTGAATAGTGCTAAGCACTCATTCATACAGCACTCACGTGGATATCATGTGAAGCACTCTCTGTTTAGCTTCAGGCGCTCACATGGATATCACGTGACACGCTGTCTTCATGGTCGTTCACGTGTATTTCACGTGAGTAGTGCTAAGAACTTGTTCATTTAGCGGTCACGTGGATATCACATGTTCCACTTTTGTTTGATTTTCTTCTCAGCGCTCATGTGAGACTTTAAGTCTCGGGCGCTCACATGGTTTTTACGTGAGACTTTAAATCTTAGCGCTCACGTGCCTTTCACGTGAGATTTATGTCTCAGATGTCATCTTTTTGAGCACCTACGTGGATATCAAGTGAGACGTTATCTTCTTGGCTTTTTTTGAGCACTCACGTGGATATCACGTGAGACGCTGTTTCATGTTTTCTCTTGAGCGTTCACATGCCTTTCACGTGAGGCACTATTTCATGCTTTCTTTTGAGCGCTCACGCGTCTTTCACGTAAGACGCTGTTTCATTGGATGCTCACATGTATATCACGTGAAACATTGTTTCCTTGGGTTTTCACGTGTCTTTCACGTGAGATATTGTTCTCGTGAGACATGTTTTCTTAGGGCTTTCACGTGTCTTTCATAGGAGCCTTGCTATGTTCATGCAAAGATTAATAGAGTTAAACTCTAATTTTTCCTTGCAGATCTTTTTATATAAGAACTAAGTTCTTATTTTTTTTATGAGAACTAGGTTCTTAATCGTATCTTGAAGGAACTAAGTTCCTAGAATATAAATTCTAACCATTTCTTTTCTTCTTCCATATTCTTTTCTTTTATTCATATGGGGTGGTAAAACATCATAGTCTTCACTTGGATCTTGAGTCTGAAGAACAAGATCTTCCCGATAAGAATTAAATTCTCTTTTTACAGAAAATTTGTCTTATGGATCTCAGATCCCGAGAAAGAACTAAGTCCTTTTAAAGGATTTAACCCGTACATCATACATGAGAGAGGCAGAAAGGGGATACTTTTATCTTTATTTTTACCTAAGTTTTGAACAAGGAGACGATCTTCTTCAAAAAGAGAATTAAATTCTCAAATGTTTTTGTGGAAGTTTATGGAGGGGATTTTCTCTCTCGCAGAAGCTTAGGGGGTCTTTTCTATATGAGATTTAATCTTTTGGGTCCTTTATATAGGGGAAGAGATAAATTAATTTGTTTGAGAAAATCTCTCATTGAAAGATTCTGATTGATTTTATAATCAATCGGATATGTTTAAATCACTGTTGGATCTTTAATCCAACGGCTCTCTGTTTAACAGAGAATATATTTCTTATTGTTTAACAAGATTAGGAAAATATTTTCCTAACATAGAATTTAATTCTATCATGGATATTGTTTTAATCACCGTTAGATCTTAGATCCATGGGTTCTCTGTTTAACAGAGAAAATCTTTCTATGTTAGAAAGATTAAGGAAAATATTTCCGACATAGAATTTAATTCTATTAGATACTTTAATTCGTGATATTTTATCACCATTGGATTTTAAATCCAAAGATTTAGAGAAAAATCATTCCATATTAGAAAGATCAGGGAATATTTACCAAATGGAATTTAAATCTATCAGAAGCTAGCTCTTCAAATTGGGTCGCTCACGTGCTATCACGTGAGCGCTGCCATATACATATATGACAGCGGTACTCACGTGCTTAGCACATGAGCGTTGCCATAAGAATGCGACAAAAGAACTCACGTGTTTAACACGTGGGGGCTGGTATAGGATTTAATCCTATCTGAAGCCGGTTTTCATGTGCTTTGCACATGAGTGCTCACGTAATATCACGTGAGGGCTATTATAGGATTTAATCTTAACTGCAGTAGGTGCTCGAGTGCTTTGCACGTGACCGCTCACTTGTTTAACATGTGGGGGGCTGCCCTTTATTCTTTTCATAAGGGAACAAATGTAGGCTTTGAGTCAAAAAATTTGGCGGAAACAAATGCCCCCCACTACTTTGCCCACGTAAATATGTACGTGGGTTAAGTAGTGCAAAGTACTGCATCGCCAGAGATTTGATGGCTTAGTAAAAAGGTTTAAATCCCTGTCACCCAAGGTTTTTTTCAATTTTTATGAGCCGTGAGGGTCTCACAAAGTATTTTCTCCCTACAAGTCGAGAGGATCTCGTAGGTGTGTTTTCTCCTTAGGAACCGTGAGGGCTTCTAAGTGGATTTTGCCTTTGCGAGTCGTAAGGATCTCATGCAGGTATTTTTTCCTTACAAGTCAAGAGGACACATAAGTGTCTTCTTCTACTCATTGGATGCAACTTTTTCATATGTGGTCCATGGATAGTATATAGTAGTCAATATGGAGACAGTCCGCAGGGCAGGGATGGCTTAGAAAACTAGTTTAGATCTCTGTCGCGTAAGGCTTTTCAACTTTATGAGCTGTGAGGGTCTCATAAAAATATTTTTCCCTACGAGTCGAGATGATCTCGTAAGTGCATTTTCCCCTTAGAAGTCGTGAGGACTTCTAAGTGTCTTTTCTCTTGAGAGTCGTAAGGATCCCACAAGAGCATTTTCTCCTTATGAGTCGAAAGGACCCGTAAGTGGCTTCTTCTCTTCATAGTTTGTGCTGAAGTTACATGATTTAGTTTATTTACTCATTTTGGAGCGTTCGGTTTATCCTTCCCTTAGGCTTTTGGATAAACTTATCCTAACGTCAAACATACATAATCCTTGTTATCATAAGCGTCTGTTAGGTTGGTGGTGCTGGGTTTAGTCCATCGCACCGTTACATCAGCCGATATCTTCTCAATCCATGTCTACTCGGGTCACTGGTTTGAGTAGCCGTGTACTTGCTGTATCACCCAACCTTACCACTGCAGGATACAATGTCTCAAGTACCCCTCCTAGGCCGGTATGTCCGCATTGCCGTCAGATGGTTCAGTGTTAGGCGCTACCATGGTACTTTACCTTGAGATCAGACTCCCTTATTTGAGGAGTCCTAGAAAAGTCAGAGCCGCATCCGTCCGAGGTGGATTAACATCCAATGATTTTTAGGCTTTGAATGTATTGCTATCAAGACCCGAAGCTAGGAATATGCCATCACTTTGCTATTTCTTTAAGGATGTCCGCCGATTCTTCACCGAAGTAGGGTAGACATCTATATGGTCTCTAGGTTGTATATACTTTTATTGAGATTTGGAGCTAGGATTTTGCCATCACTCCACTTTTGCTTTGACCCTTTGCTCCTTGTTGACGTTGCGTTTGTGCCCTGCTGGTATGAGAAGGGCGTCGAGATAATCCCTAGGCTGTAGATATTGCCATCGAGATCTGGAGTTAGGATTTTGCCATTACTCCATTTTTGATTTGCTTGAGAAGCTGCCACTAAATCTTTCGGGTGATGAAGTAGCTATCGGTAGTCTTTAGGCTTATATGACACCGTGGAGACTCGAATTTTTACTGAAACGTGCTTGGTAGCATTCGGTGGAGCACATTGCTCACTTTCATCTGTTTGTGCCCGTGGATCGTATACGAGAGTCAATAGTGACATACTTGTAGGGCAGAAATTTTTTAATTTTTAATTTTTTTATCCGCGAATGCTCTATCATTTCAGCTTTACATATCGCGAAAGTCACGATTGCCCAATCATTTCGGCTATTTTTTTAGTATTATTTTTTTACTTGCTGCTTTTTATTACGAGTTGCTCTATCATTTCGGCTATTTCATTTATTTTTACTCGCTGATTTTTATTGTGAGTTGGGAACTTGGAGTCTGATACCAACTTTGGCAGTAGTATCACTACAACTGGAATACTGTCAGAAACGACTCATCATATGCCGTGAAAGGGCTTAAGGTTTGATACCTGAGTTGGCATCAGCGTCGCTACAACTGGGATAGTGCTAGGAGCGACTCACCATTTACCATTGCCTTTTTGGATAGAGGTGTCTTAGAAGACGGGGTTAGGATCCTATCGACTAAGACTTTTCAATATTTACGAGGTGAGGGTCGCGTAAAGTTATCTTCTCCCTATGAGTCGAGAGGATCTCATAGGTGAATTTTCTCCTTAGGAATCATTAGGACTCCTAAGTTAATCTTGTAAGTCGTAAGGATATTACAAGAGTACTTTTCTCCTTTCAAGTCGAGAGGACTTACAAGTATCGTCTTGGGTTTGTTTAAGTTTATTTGTGCCTATAGATTGTATACAAGAGTCGAGATCAAACTACCTGCAGGGCAATTTTAGAAGGGTATATGATGGCTTAGGAATAGGGTTCAGATTTGTATCCTAAGGCTTTTAATTCTATAAGCCCTGATGGTCTCATAGAGGGGTGTTTTCTCCTTATGAGTCAAAAAGATCTCGTAAGTGTATATTCTCCTTAGAAATCGTGGGGATTCCCAAGTGTCTTTCACTTTTATGAGTCGTAAGGATCTCAATTAGGTGTTCTCCTTACAAGTCGAGAGGACTTTACAAGTGTATTTTTTACAAGTCTGCACCCTTTTGGGTTTTCACAAGCTCGCCGGCAGTCCTGCCGTTTTTACTCACGGAGCCTTTTTGGGTTTTCATCCGCACCCATTTTGCTTATAGCCCTTTTTGGACGAAGATCCATAGATGGTTGTTCACCATCGAAAGACAGAGACCAAGACATTAGGATGTCTGGCCTGAATTTTGGGGGCAGATGCTATTTAGACTTTTCCATCTACCTCTCCGAAGATACCAAGTTGATTTATGGCACCATATATCGGAAGTTTGGACAGATGCGACCGTTGTATCAGACTTCATCAGATTCCCCCTCATTTGAGGGTTTTTTTTATTATTGTGGAGACGCTCTTCTCTGCAGGCGCAAGCCCCTGCGGTTAATTACGTTACCGCATTGCGATAACCGCTTTCTCCTGCTCCAGCAGTTTACTTTTTGTCGTGCTGTGTTTGTTTTATTTTAGGTTTCCCGTGGATTGTATACGGAGACTAATTTATGTCGTCGCCCGTAGGGCGCAGATTATTCCAAATCCGTATATTTTAGATTTGAGTTTGTTTTATTTAAGAACCGTTAATCAAGTTTGAGATTAAAATCAACTTAAATATATGAGCTTTGAGGCTCAATTTATTTTAAATTAAGGATACATTAGTCATATTTGAGACTAAGATCAACTTAGTAATATATTAAGGATTATTTTTATTTAAGATCCAACAACAGAGCATTTGGGTTCAGTTGTAAGAAAAATTTTCAGAGAAACTTAGCCAATTTGAACTTAGTCTGCTCAGTCACTTTTTTTGTTCAAAAGTTGTTATGCCCCGCTTCCTGGTATACGGATAAGGAGACATGACTAGACCCGCGACGTATTTACTCAGAAGTAAACACGTTAAGCGTAAATAAGCAATATAATATAAATGTACACAAGAAAGACATAAGATGTAAATGAAAAAAAACTTTTTATTTATTAAACATCCTTTACAATACAACTGAAAAGTAAATACAATGTGGAAAGCAATACCTAAATAATGGCATGAACTGAAAGTAAAAGCATATACAAGTGACTAGAGCTCGGGGTCCTCGATGAACTGCTCCAAGTCTTCTGAGCTGGGCTCGATCTCCAGAGAGTCGGGTCCTCCTGACAACATTCCAAAGAAAGAATAGAAAGGGAATTTCGTCAGCGAACAATCGCTCGGTAAGCCCTAAAGATATAGAAATAGAATAGACAGATAAGAGAGAATAGAACTGTATAATGTATGTTTGTTATACTAACGTACTTGTTTGTAGTTTGGTACAGAATATGCCAGTGTATACGAGAGGAGTCCAACTATTCTCTGGACTAAGGTATACGGAGCACAAGGAACCGTTAAGCCACGGAACAACAACAACAGATATTCAGGTTAGGTGTATTAAAGTGACCATCATCATGCCACTTTTAACACATTCAGTACCAATCTACCCCATTAAAAATACCCCGTAATGTTTATTGTGTTGTTTTATAGATGTAAGACTTGCCGAAACCATGATATCAATTGCTCATGTAAACGGATAAGGATGTAAACGGACAGTCATGTAATCAAGTCAATGTATATTCATGGTTTGGTCAGTTCAAGTCATGTTATATGGATTCATGTTGTAATGTATTCATGTATGGATTGTTTTCAGATTAGACTGAGACTCCGTCTGAGTCAGACATTTAAACATAATTTGATTCCTGAATTAGGTTTTGGTGTTATCGGTAACTGCTGCACATGGACGACAGGATTTATGACTTTTTCTAGGACAAATTACCATTGATAATCCCGTTTTAGTTTTCTACCTTAAATAGGCAAGCACTCACTTTTTTCGGCTCCCTGAGGCTCAAGAGAATTGGTCCCGCTTAAACCTATATTTACTAGGGTCCTTATTGTAAATTAATAAACTTGAGGGGAATTTATGAAAAAATATTTTAGTCGTATTTAGGGTTTTCATGGATGTAATTTTTAAAAGTGAAGTATTCTAATGATTATAAACCTAGATTGAATAGTATACGGTGTTTTAGTGTAAATTGGAATTGTATAGATTTATGATGGTATATTCATGAAATTTGTGATTCCTTTGTTTAGAAAACATAGAATTTATTATATATATTTAAAATAGATATTTTGATAATATATATATATATATATAATTATTAAAAATAGAATTTATTTATTAAATAGAAAATCACATTATTCTTAAAAATTGTATAAAAATTTCATCGAGATCGGATGCTCCGTGAGGAGGTCTGTATCTCGCTCTACTAGTACCGAGAATGTGCGATAACCCGCACCATCCAAATCGGGTTCCCCAAAATGGGTTGTAGAGGGTTAATTGCAAGGAATTTAATTAAAAAAATCTTAAAGAATATGGTTTTATTAGTTTAAGGTATTTTATTGTAAAATTGTATTTATCCCAAAAAATACTGTTTCAAAAGATATCGTGCTATGTCATGATGAGTGTTGTGATGAGATAGGTCATTACCTCGTGAGTTTTCTAAAGGCAATATGAGCAAATATAATGAAAGATGTCGAATAGAAAGTTTGTGGTATTTAACCGTAAAAGTGAAATAAAAGTTGCATAGCATTGTATTTTAAATTAAAACTTGTTCTCAATGTTGGTTTATGGTTGCTAAACAATATATAAAGAAAATATTGATTTGTTATAAAGAAAAGTTGGGTTTTTTTAATAAATTAGAATCGGATGTCGGATTAACTCCACTTCCGACAAGTTTTGAAAAGAGATCTTTTTGGAATAGGAGGAGAGGAGAGGAGAGGAGATGGGACTTACTGGATTATATGAGAGAAGGGGGGTAGAAGAAGGGATTGAGAGCTTCGTGGAGTCGCGGTGTCGCCGGATTTTCCCGAATCGTCGCCGGAACATGACCTTGGGCTAACTCCACTTGTACAACTTAGTTGACTTTGAAAAATTTGAGAGTTTTGATGATAGATTTCAGAATAGAAAGGGCTAGGGTATGTGGTGATATTTATAGAATAGAATTAGGGTTTTGTGAGTGAAGATAGAATTAAAATGTATTAAAAATATAATTAAAAAGGTGAATTAACACTCTCTGAATAAATGCAGAATAATCAAACAGTATGGAGGCAATAGGGTAGGCCAAGGGGTGTAGTATTAAAAATTTGGAGGCATTTCCTAAGAGGGGAGGGGAGAGGCGGCGCCGCTGACTCTTTGGCTAATCTCGCCGGCTATTGGGTGAGGGTGGGTGCTTGGATGAATGCTACGTGTCCTGGTCTGTCTAAATACCTATTTGCACATGTTTATTTAATCTGACTTTTCATTTTTACGTGTATTGCAAGTGTAAACTTTTGGACTTCCAAAAAGTTTTAAAAAAATCATTAAAAATAATATGTGGCTGATGGGATTCGAACAGAAGGGCTATGTCACAGCAGTGTAAGGCTTTACCAATGAGCTACTAGTGCTTCTTGCTGTTCTAAAACAAATTAAATACTTATAGCATACTCAGGGTTGAAAATTCTCCATTTAGTATTTTAACTTTAAACAAATTTCTGAACATTAAAAAAACAGAGTCGTTACAAAAGTGATAGGCACTTATTTGGGCTTTGTTTGTTCAGCCTCCTTTTTATGCAAAAATGCTAAGCACTTATTTGACGCTGTGACACTCACATGGGTATCATGTGAAGCATTCAATTATGGGCGCTGCCCAATCAGTGCTAAGCACTCAATTATATATATAGCGCTAAGCACTTTTCTCTCTTTTTTTGGCGTCCACATGAGGAGCACGTGCGGCGCTGGGCGCTGCCCAATCAGTACTAAGCACTCAGCCGTTTTGGCTATATCTGAAGTGCTAAGCACTTTTATTCAGTGTCCACGTGTATTTCACGTGAGGCGCTGGCCTTTTGATTTGGGCGCCCACGTGTTTTTTACGTGAGGCGCTAGGCGCTGTTGAAAAGACGCTCATGTGGGAAACGCATGAGGCACTAGTTTATTTTCCTTTTTTTTAGAGATTAAATCTCCGTTAATGGCATTTTGACCATTAATGATCACCAAGATCTTTGTTTTGAAGATCTGGGATCAGGTTTTTCTTTAAAAATTAAGTTCTTTTATAAGAACTAAGTTTCTTTTAGGGTAAAACACTATTTTCTGAGGAATTAAATTCCCCTACGATAGGTTCTTTTTCCTTTTGTTTTTCTTTTGGACCTAGTTCTTTTCTGAATCTTTGATTCTCCAGAACAAGATCTTCCCGATGAGAATTAAATTCTCAAGTTGTGTGGGAATTGTCCTGTGGATCTCTAATTCAGAGAAAGAACTAAGTTATTTGAGAAGAGTTAAACCCTTAAAATAGGTAAAAGAGATATTTTGATCTCTGTGTTTTCTTTACCTTGGGTTTTTTGAAGAGGAAAGTCTTTTTCTTCGAGAATTAAATTCTCTGTTGTTTTGAAAGCTTTCTGTCTCTTTCATAGGCTTATGAGTTTTTTTTCTTTAACCGTCTATCTCTCTCTCCCCGTGAGACTTTAAGTCTCGGGTCCTTTATATAGGAGGCAAATTGTTAATTAGTTTTGAGAAAATCTCTCATTGAGAGATTTCGATTGATTTAATTAGTCTCAAAATTGATTTCGGGAATTTTACCCACCGCTGGATTTTTGACCTAAGGGTTTCTATTTTACAGAATATGTTTTCTTGTTTTTAACGAGGTTGGGGAAATATTTTCCCATATACAGAATTTTATTCTGTCAAACGGTGATTTTTAATTACCATTGGATTTTTAATCTAAGGGCTCTCTGTTTAACAGAGAGCGATTTTTTTTGTTTGTAAAGATTGAGCAAATATATTCCCAAAATAGAATTCTATTGTATAATTGGATCTTTTATCCAACCGAGAGTATCTTTCTTATTTAGAAAGATCTGGGAGATATTTTCTCTTAATAGAATTTAATTCTATATTTTGATGATTTATCATCTCCATTGGATATTTGATCCAACGGCTCTGTTTAACAGAGAGTATCCCAAATTCTCATGTAGAATTTAATTCTATTTATCTTGACTTGGGCGCCGGCGCTCACATGTTGTGTATGTGGGGGCCACTTAAGAATTTAATTCTTTTGGTGGGTACTCCCATGCTTTGCACATTGGCACCCACGTGATGAACACATGTGACGCCATATAAGAATTTAATTCTTATTTAGAAAGCGTTTATGTTCTTTGCACATTGACGCTTACATGAGGAGCACATGCGGCGCCACCATAGGATTTAATGCTACAAAATTGGTGCTGACACTGGCGCCCTCGTGAGGGGCACGTGAGGCGTTGCCTCAACAAAATTTAACAGAGCTTTGCTCTTTCTATATTGTTTTTATTTTTGGGGGAACAAATGCCCCTACTGTTATTCTCACGTGGCTCATATGTGGGTGCAACGGTGTCATTTTTTCCACCGTTTGATCTTCTAGGGAGCTGAACCGTCCCTTCACATCTTATAAATAGGGACTTTGGCCCTTTGGGATGACCGCCGTTTCGTCACCTTCCTTCTTCTTCCTTGAGAATTTAATTTTCATCTCAGAGCATAGATCTTTGTCCACAGAACTTTCTCAGAGTTAAACTCTGTCAAACAAATTGGTAAGAATCATAACCAAAGTTCAACCCTTAAAAGAATCTTCCATTTTGTTTTGGGTTTTGTAACCCATTAACAGAGCTTGGCACTTTTTAACCGATCTCTTAGAGATCTTGAGAAGAACTTCTCACCCCATTTTAAATGAACCATGGGTCTCATACCCAGTTAATTCTTTTCTTAGGGTTTTGTTGATTTTGTTCTATGATGGTTTCTGGATTTTAATTCCAGTGTATTTCCCATGGGGATTTCTAGGATTTAATCCCATCATCGGAGAAATTTAATTCCAGTTTGTACTACAGAGCTTAGCTCTGAGAAATCTTGAAAACTTTCGGGAATTTTATTTCTCTTTTCTTTTTTCCTTTTACGGTTTTGTTGTGTGTTCTTCTTAAAGATTTGGATCTGTTGTAGAACATGTTCTTCAAGAACATTGTGAGTTTTGAACTCCATTGTTCAATGAGATTTTTCATTTAATGAGAATCCTTTTGGATTCTCAGAATGGGTGCATGTCTCAATGAGGCATCACATTGATTTTGTGGAGCCCACTGTTTTTTGGACTATGGTGTTTTTAATATGCTGTAATGATGTACAGACTTGGGTGTTTTGAGAATACTAAAACCCTCAGTTGTAGTTAAGTACATTATACCGATAACTAACTCTCCACGGTTCTTTTTTCCTTCAGGTACTATGTGTAACATTTCAGAAATATAAAATAATATTTTTGGAATTTAAATAATAAAATAATAAATTTCACGAAAACTATTCGAGTATGAATTTGGCGTTTTCGTAAAAGGGTATAATTATATACCAATATTTGGAAAATAATTGGAAATTAATATGAATTATTAATTATAAAGGCATTTATTGGATTTGGACATTTTATAAATAATTATGCAATTAATTATATGCAAGTTTATATTAAACTTGATTAGTGCACTACTAATCATGTATTAAGCCAAATCCACTTTTGTATTAACCATGGCTAGTGCACCATGGCATGTTGTATTTGTTTCATGCATGGTTTATTTGTATTTGTGGACTTGTGGTTTATTATGTGAGAGGAAAAGAAAAAGAAAACAAAAAGAAAATGGGGGGCAAAGATGACATGGAGGGGGACAAGAGAGTATGGGCTAGAGAGAGAGAGAGAGAGAGAGAGAGAAAGGCCAACCCTTAACTATGGCTCCCATTCTTTACTTCTTCACTTCATTTTATTTTCTTATCTTCAGCTCATCTTTCATCTTCCTTCTCCTCATCCTCCACCCTCACTACTCCATGAGAATCATCTCAAAAACCACCTCAAAACCCGTGGCTTCCTTCACAAAAATTATGCACCACCTCATCCTACACCCCATGGTGAGTTCAAGTTTGGATTTTGAGCACTTTGAACCATCTTGGAATTTTCTTCAGTTGCTCCAAGAGATAAACCCTTCACTTTCCTTCTTGTTATCAAGTTTCTTCATCTCCTATTTGTGTTTAGAGTTCGATTAAGCTAGATTAGTGACCTTGGAAATTTCTAGGGTGATTTTAGTGGTTTATATTGATTAATTTAAGTGTAGCTGTGTACCTTATACCGTTCATACTTAGATTGTATCGTTTCTTTATGACATACGTACCATGTTCCCAGCACTTATCTGTATATGGCTTCGTCTGCTAGTACACATGCACTATTACCGATGATACACGTGTTACACTTACATAGATTTGCCGGCTCACACATTCATCATCGGTAATTGCCATGCCACTTACACAGTAGAACTGTTATATCATGGTATTGCTCTTGACTGAAAAGTACGATCATTGTTCAGTAATTATCATATGACACGCTTTATGATAATACTTGAGACGCTTACAGTACCGTTCTATGCTTGCATATATTGCACTTTATGGTTACATGCATTGAGATGCTGTTCTCATGAGATCTATGGATTTGAGAACCGCTGTTATATTTCAAAGGAAATTATGAATTGTTTTAAAAACACGGTTTCTCGTGATGTGATTTGTGGCGTCTACCATGATTTTTCTCGGTTCTGAGCTATGTGATACACGATTCGAGGAGTGAGGAGGCACCGTCTGTGGGTACATGGTGGACCCGGTACGGTATCCCGGGGCAAGAAGATCGTATAGATAGACGATGAGTCCGGCAGGGGATGCACTACCTACCGGTGATAGTTTGGGCTCAGCGGTTATCTGGAGGATACCGATTAGAGTCGTGATATCAGATGGATATGAGGGCCGATCCGAAGATGCGGCGCCTAAGATATGAGGATTTACGTGTCGATGTTGGACACGGGTTTTATGATATTTTCGAGTGTCGGTGTTGGACACTCAGATTTCATAATGATTGATGTGTCGTTGATGGACACACGTTGGATATTCACATATATACATGCATATAACTCAGATGACTTGATACATATACTGATACTGGTATGACATCATTATTGTACACATATGTATACATGATCACCCTGGATACCACATAGTATTATCTTTATGTTACAGTAGGACTTAGGGATCGTTGTTCATTCGATTTCTACTTGTTGATATTTTCTATTCACGAGTTGGCAACTCACCCCCGTAGTGCCACCGTTTTCTTGCAGGTTTGCCCGCTCGGATCAGTAGCGGCTCACTGGCACATAGCCTTCTTCAGGGTGTTTTTCTTTGGTAGGTGGGATACACATTTGGATCGTAACCACCCTTGTACCTATTATTTCTATTGTATCTAGTTAAAGCTCCATGAACAAGAAACCAGACTTTGTATTTTTGGTAGACCTAGACCTAGACCCCCGTTGTATCTAGTCAAAATATACAAGGGTGGTGCTGCCCAAATTTCAAGGACGAAAATATTTTCCAAGTTAGTATACTATCATTGCATTTTTATATGATATGACTTATACTTTTAAAAGAAAGGCTTAAATTTATTATGCCGATATTTCAAAACTGCACCTCCACTATTTTCTACAAAATGGTTTAGATTTCTGAGCTTCGGCTTACTTGAATTATGGCGGGGTCCTGTAGGCTTCCCGTAATTCTCATTCCGGTCACGTGCCAATTCCGGGTCGTGACACTATGGCTTCCGATTCCTTTTTCCCCTACGTTCGTTCAGAGAGTGCTTTTGTTGACGCGCCTACGGATCGGGAAGTCTTTGCGCTAATCTGGGACTACGATCCAGAGCAAAAGTCTCTTCATTTGTGGGGGTCATGGTACAGTTACATTATCCGGGGTCGGCGCAGCTTTACTTGTGCGGTGCCGTCAGAACCGATCCTGTCGATTCATTGCGCTGACCCTCCGCAGGTCGCTTACGCAGTGGAAGAGGTTAACTGGACCTCGGAAGGTCGTCTCCAACCTTCTATGGCGTCGATACCAGTGCAGCCGCCGATGGCCTTAGACATTCTAGGGCGTCGCATATGCCAAGGAGAAGAACGTCCTTGGGTTCAGGTCTATACGATAAGAGTGACCCCCTGTCATCCGGCTGGTTATTTGCAGTGGGCCCATTACATTTTGTCGGCCAAGAAGTCGCTGCTGCTAAAGACCGGGTTATATCCAATGATCTACGCGTCCTTCTTTTATTACCACACTCCTCATGTGTGGTGGGTTAAATCCTTCCTGGAGCAATGGAATATACCGACCCACATATTTCTCTTATCGGATCGGGAGGTATCAATCTCGCTGGAGGAATTCGAGGAAATATCCGGGTTACCCGTTATTGGAGAGCATTATGAGGAGATACTTCCTCCTGACGAGTACGTCTTCGCTACTGAATCAGTGGTTATAGGTCTTACTCTAGAGAATGTTGTTCGACACAAGTTTTCGAGCTTGATCAAAGTGTTGAACATATATGAGAGCTTATTCTTAGAGTTCGGGGGGCATGGCGTTAGCTTTACGGACTTTGTTGCCCGTTTCCTTCGGCCAGAGGTTTTATCGAAGAAAGCTGCAAAGTTCGCCAAGCTCGATGATCTATTCCGATTCGGCTTGGACAAACTGCTGACCACGGAGGCGGATTTAAAGCAATTCTTTATTCCGGATACCCCAATTTTCCCTTTCGTAGAGGCCGCCGCTCCGGACATTGATAATGAGACGTTTTTTACGGGGTTCATTGGCTTATGGCTGAGCTGGTTTGCACTTCCGATTGACCCTCGCTACATGAGACCGTCTGTTTTTTATCCGGCTCACCGCATCGCTGCGGGGACACGTATGGCTATTGAGGTCGCAGGACTGACTCATTTATATCATGATCTGAGTATAGCAGCCAACACCACTCAGCCGGGTTTGAAGCCTGTAAATCTCCCATTGTACTACTTCACCTCATGGATCAAGATGCATGTGCCGGGTACTTTTGGTGTGCATAAACGACCTAGATTTTATCAAGGACATAACTTTTCTCGGGTCATGCAATTGGTCGATGCTTCTTCTCCAGACCCAACATAGCGAGAGGCTCGGTGATTTCTTCTTTGCCCGAGCATGGTTGGAGCATGACCTTCGTCGACAAGGTCCTGACCATTGGTAAGGAACCCTCCAAGGTAATTCAGCCGCTGCACGATGTCTTCAAGGATGAAGCTTCTGCATTGAGGGCCCGGGAGATCGTTCATTTGTATTCTATCAGGCAGGGTTTCCTCGTATTCAGACAGAATGCCTCAGTGCTATTTATGGGATATAACCCGCATCGTTTCGCCCAGCAATCCGGTTACAACCAAGGGGTTCTCCTTGAAGCGTTCCTTATTGACCCGGTTGCTATAGAAGAGAGCATTCGCAAAGCGGCGCATCACTTCATGCGGCTAAATACGGGGTCTCATTTCCTGATTAGTGAGCCGAGCCATATCCCGAAGGCCTTGAATTCTTTTATTGATTGGTATCAGCATGCCACGGGTGCCTTCATCAAGGAGGAAAGGCGGATGCTTCTCGACCATAAGGATTCTGTCCCGGCCAGTAATCCCATGGTCCTGCTAAAGCGATGGGCAATTGTTCGTCCTTCTTTAAGAGAGAGTGCCACGGCGGTAATTCCGCTAGCCTTTCCGGCTAAGCCATGACCGGATGTAAGTGCTCCTTTGTCTGTGGTGGCTGTGGCATCCCCCGAGTCGGGTATTGGCTCGGAGATCGGAACTCGCTGTCCGAAGAAGCCCATTAAGAGAAAACTCTTGTCGTCGGATGTTGGTGCCGGTTCACAGAAGAAGAAGAAGTCTTTATTCTCGGCCGACGTTGTATTTGGTCAGGAGCCTTTTGCTCCTTACAGCGAAGGCTCGTCCAAATATCGTACCAACGACGGTCTGTTCGAAGCCTCTATCGATGAGAATGCCGCTACCGATCTTCAAGCCGCTATTGAGGCTTCTGAGAGATTAGCCTGCGAGCAAGCAGCGCTCACTTCTCTTGCGGCGTCCGGTATATTTCATTTATATTCTTCTATATATATATTTTTTGAATTTATCATGCTTCATTAACGCTCTTTTCTTAACAAGAATCTCCACTGAAGAGGCTCTTTTGGCGTCCTTCAAGACATTTGAGGAAGAAGAGAGGCTTCGCGCTTCCATGGGTCTCGGTATGATTCGTTTCGCGACGCCTTTACGTATTTAGTTCATTTCGTTCATACCCTGACTCCCTTCCTCTTTCTGTTACAGGAACTACTGCAACTCGTATTGTTCCGAGTACAATGCCATCCTCAGGTGGTGGTGCGGAGGAGCCTTCAGAGCCACCGGCTATGGTTGAGGTCATCCCAGGGCCGCCATGGGAAGCATTGCTAAAGCAGACGATGATGGATGTTGCAGCAGATCCAGAAGCCGAGCCTGATTTGGACAAAGACGTTCCTCTGTCGGAGGTTTTGAGGAGATCTATTCGTACAGCCAAAGCTGAGAGGAAGCGCAAAAAGCATGCAGCAAGAGAGTGTCAGGATAACTTGGCCGCAGACACAGGCTCGAGTGATATCTGACCCTTTGACGTTCCTATGGAGGACATTCCTTCTGCCCTGTCGACCACCCATAAGCAGGTTGCGCGTGCGGCTCGCGAAGAGGCCGAGTGATTACTACAAGGTAAACAACGCACAATCTCTTATTGAAACCTAGTAGGACTTATTTACTTTTCCAGGTTTCTTCTTACAGTAATTTTTCTTGAATTATAACACATTTTTCCTTGAATGACACGATATGGCCGAGTTTGGGTATTAACGTGGCGAGCGAAGTGCCCGCGTTTGAAGAGTCTAGGGCATTAGGCCTTCATGTCGAATTAGGGACTGTTCCAACTGCCGCTTCCTCCCCCTGTAGATCCCCGGCATCGGCGGGTGATGCGAGCATGACGACGGCCCTTATCAATTCAGGGGATGAAGGTGTGGATGCTGAATCCACCTTCCCGGTGATGGTGGAAACCGAGAAAGCCGTCATAGCTGGTGATGCTCCAGACATTATTATGGTTTCTGCCCCATCAGGTATTCCTCGAGCTATTACTTTTGAGTTCTCAATTATGCTAGACATCTCTGCTGATATCTCCTTTATTCTAAATACAGGCGTGGTAAACCTCGACGCTGTGCTGATTGAAGAATCACTGTCATTCGTTGCCACGACTGTCATTGCTCCACCTCTCTCTTTCATACCCCCCGAGTTCTCTTGGGTTTAATGACGGAAGGTAAAGATTTCTCATTTCCCTGTTTTAGTATAGATATTGTTTCTCGGATTAATTTCTTTACCATATATTGTTGCAATCCTGTAGGAGTGCTTTTTGACCGCTTATGCCAAACGCTAGGCTCGCACTTCGCTTTCTAATAGGAATTCGTTCCTCTTTCGGGCGTCGGTTAGTATATTCTCCATCTCTTATTTCATCTTTTTTATGAGTAATCTTTCTATTACTAAGCTTTTCTTGTATTGACCACAGTCTTACACCTCGAAGGAGAGAGTGAAGGAATAACAGAGCCTCCCATGCTTCCTGATTTGCCACTTTTGATTATTGGTATGTTAGATCTATTCATTATCATTTCTTTTATTTTAGGTTGAGATCTGACCTTTCTTTGTGCATGTTTTACTCTGCCATAGTTACACCGGCTTCTGCTCCTCCTGAGTCCCGCATATCTATGCCCGCGGGGCCTTTAGCTAAACGTCAGTCTTCGAGGGGCGCGGCGAATAGCAGGCGGATGCTAAGCGAATTTATGACGAAAAGGTTGCAAAAGTGTAGACCTTGGATATTGCTCCACCTGGGGTCAAACCCGTTGGATGCAAATGGATCTACAAAAAGAAATTTGGTGTAGTGGGCAGATGGAAACCTATAAGGATAGACTTGTTGCAAAATATTTTTGTCAAAGACTAGGTGTGGACTATGATGAAACATTTTCTCCCATGGCTATGCTCAAATCCATTCGGATCCTACTTGCCATTGCTGCCTTCCATGACTATGAGATCTGGCAGATTAACGTAAAAACGACTTTTTTGAATGGAAGTTTAGAAGAGTGCATTTATATGGATCAGCCGGAGGGTTTCGTAAACAGTGGGAGCAGCGGGAAGGTGTGCAAATTGCTTAAATCTATTTATGGATTAAAGTAGGCATTGCGGAGCTGGAACATCTATTTTGATGAAACAGTCAAAGGATTTGACTTCATTAAGAACGAGGACGAGCCTTATATATATAAGAAGATTGCAGGCCGAACTGTCGTGTTCCTAGTCTTGTACGTGAACGACATTCTTTTGATAGGAAATGATATTCCTATGCTACAATCGGTCAAGTTGTTCTTGTCAAAAAGGTTCTCCATGAAGGACCTGGGTGATGCCTCGTACATTCTGGGGTTAAATCTACAGAGATAGATCCAAGAGATTACTGGGACTTTCACAGTCCAGGTACATAGAGACCATACTAAAGAGATTTAGTATGGAAGATTCCAAGCACGGTAACATACCCGCATTGCACGGAATCACCCTCTCCAAAAAGATGTCTCCCAAGACTGATGAGGAGAGGGTTCGCATGAGCACTATACCCTACGCTTCGGCGGCAGGATCTATAATGTATGCGATGCTATGTATCCGACCAGATGTAGCTTACACGCTTAGCATGGTGAGCCAGTATCAGTCTAACCCAGGTGAGAACCACTAGACAGCTGTTAAGAACATTCTGAAGTACCTGAGAAGGACTAAAGAACTATTCCTGGTATTCAGTAATGGGGACCTCCAGGTGGAGTCTTTTACTGATTCGAGCTTCCATAGTGAAAAGGATGATAGCAAGTCTGTCTCGGATTTTGTGTTTACCTCAACAGAGGGGCGGTCTATTGGAAGAGTTCCAAACAGGACACCGTCGCCGACTCGACGATGGAAGCTGAATACATTGCTGCCAACGATGCCGCAAAAGAAGCCGTCTGGATTAAGAAGTTCATTTCTGAACTTTAGGTGGTTCCATCCATTGTTAACCCAATACCTGTGTATTGCGACAACAATGGAGCTATGGCTTTAGCAAGAAAGACCACGGTCCTATCAGAAATCCAGGCACATCTTGAGGCGGTATCACCTGATCAGGGAGATCATTGATCGCCAGGAGATCGAGGTGTGGAGAGTGGACACAAAAGACAACACGGCAGATCCATTCACCAAGGCCCTTCCTCAAGCAAAGTTCAAGAGACTTTTTGAGATGTTGGGTATGCGGTACGCCAACAGCTGGCCTTAGAACAGAAGTTGGGTATTCGGTATGCCAATATATATGGCTTTAGTGCAAGTGGGAGATTGTTGGAGATGTATGCCCTAGAGGCCATTATTGTATATATATACATGTGGATGCTTGGACATATATATGTACATGACAGTCTTGCTCGATATGATAGTGTGCTATCTGGTTTGTCTTTATCTTAACATGTGCGTATATTTTACTTGCTATTACATATCATTTATACATATTGATAAAGCCCGTAGGATCATTGCTAGACTACCTGTGTTGTGATGGAGATTATACTTATGGGAGCTGGGTAGTCGGTATGCACATCCTTAAATGGTCCCTAGTCGTGGGAATATCGAGACTGGGCATCGATATTCCGGAGTAGACTAGTGTATACGTTTATAGACCCCGACGAGGGGCGATGGTATGGTCCTGCAACCATTGGTCTTTTGCACCTAAGATCTATACATGTGCTCACTGGGTGTGAGTACATTGGACGGACTCACTGAGAACTTCCATATGGTACTATACCTATCGTTAAGTAGAAGTTCTCAGGTGACATGAATACAAGTTAGTCTTCAGACCTGAGATCGTCATTTGTCTCGTATGAGTTCCCACCGTGCTTTGATCACTACCCTACCACGGCTCTACTGAGTCATGCAAACATGTTTTGGTTGGATACAGTCCCGAGCCACATGGAGGCAGTGAGCGATTTTCGGGGATTCGTCTCTCTCGGTATAGGGAGTCGATATCGCACTGTGTTTGATTAGTCAGGACCATAAGACCTTGGCCAAAGCAGTTGGGATTTACTGATAGGCTAATCAGTAGTTTCCCGGATTGGTCCCGAACCACATCAGCACGAATTATCGGGTTATTAGGGTTTGACGTTTACCACCCTCTAGACCCGGTATGTGATACTCTCAGATGAAGAGACCGGACTGTACGGAGATTGTCACAGATAGGCTCGGTAGGGATCCGGATGAGTTTGCTCGTCGGCCTTCCTTTTTGACAGGTACCCGGGTAGCCGTTACGTACAGTTAATGCCGCTGACGTGCTTATGGTTATGGATTTATCCAGTAACTCACTGCCGGCGTACTGTCGAGTCTTTAAAGTCCCACACAGAGGGTTTCCCTGGTTCAGGCGATATGATGTAGCAGCCGTATTGGATACGTGCAGGGTTCTGATTGACTGATGAACTTTGTATCCGGACTTTCGATCGGACAGTTAGTAATACTAGCCGCCTCGGGCTTGAGCGGGATTATTAAATCAGGTATTGATTTGATGTTTACATATATATATTTCGATATATATATTCTAGTATTACATTCTTCGTATTGTTCTATCTCTTCGGATATTTGTGTTTTTATCCGAATGCAGGAATGTATATACAGTAAACTGTTATCCGTATTTTATTACGGATAACATTCTAGAAGGTGGACACCTTATTAGTCTTTTTTCCATTTATTTGATAAATGGAAATGAGGTGTAAAGTGAAGGAGAGGGGGGCATGGTGAGAGCCATGGATTCAATGGCTGACAAATGAATTCTTTATCATTTGTGACAACTATTGAAGCATGGTTGGACTTCTTTATTGATGGAAATTGTTTTACAAAACCATTCCCATCTAATTTCTCTCACATGGTTACTTATTTCTTTTGTGCTCACCATTTTTGCTCCACTCTCCTCTCCTTCTCTTGAGTTCCTCTACCTTCATCATCTTCCTCCTCTCTACACTCTCATGTGTTGAGAAATAAGAGAGTAGGCAAGATAGAGATAGTAAACCACCTACAACCTCACACTACATTCTAGAGTTCTTGGATTAGCATCCTAAGTTCTCTAGTTGCTCTTTTTGTTACTTAGTAAGGAGCTAGAGCCATGGATCACATCTCTCAGGTGGATCATCTTCGATGGAGGAGGACCGAAAAGCAAGCTCGATCCCGGAGTACCGATGGAGTGAGCAAAGGAGATCAAGCGCGATCATGGTGGCCACTTGGAGCGAACGATGAGGAAAGAAGACCAAAGGACTTAGATCTTTTGGTGAGACTTCTTTTCATAATAGTTAGCTCTCCTAGTTTATCTAGTTAGGTTTATGGTTAAATCATGTTTAATGGATTATTCTAGCGCCGTTTTTAAACTCGTACAAAAATTTTGTTCTGTAAACCGCCACAGATGATGGTTTCGGCGTTAGTGTAACCCAACACTCAGCTGTAAGAAAAATTTTCAGAGAGACTTAGCCAATTTGGGCTTAGTCAGCTCAGTCTCTTCTTTTTTTTCAAAAGTGCTAGACACTTATTTGGGCTCTGTTTATTCAGCCCCCTTTTTATGCAAAAGTGCTAAACACTTATTTGATGCTCTGACACTCATATGGGTATCAAGTGAAGCATTCAATTATGGGCGTTGCCCAATCAGTGCTAAGCACTCAATTATATATATATATATATATATATATATATCACTAAGCACTTTTCTCTCTCCTTTTTTGTCGCCCACGTGAGAAGCATGTGCGGCGCTGGGCGCTGTCCAATCAGTGCTAAGCACTCAGCCGTTTTGGCTATATCTGAAGTGCTAAGCACTTTTATTCAGCGCCCAGGTGTATTTCACGTGAGACACTGGCCTTCTGATTTGGGCGCCCACGTGTTTTTTACGTGAGGCGCTAGGCGTTGTTGAAAGGGCGCCCATGTGGTTAAACCCTATTTTTTGAGGAATTAAATTCCCCCAGGATAGGTTCTTTTTCCTTTTGTTTTTCTTTTGGACCTGGTTCTTTTCTGAATCTTTGATTTTCAAGAACAAGATCTTCCTGATGAGAATTAAATTCTCAACTTGTGGAAGACTTGTCTTGTGGATCTCTGATCCAGAGAAAGAACTAAGTTCTTTGAGAAGGGTTAAACCCTTAAAATAGTTAAAAGAGATATTTTGATCTCTGTGTTATCTTTACCTAGGGTTTTTGAAGAGGAAAGTCTTCTTCTTCAAGAATTAAATTCTCTATTTTTGAAAGCTTTCTGTCTCTTTCAGAGGCTTATGGGTTTTTTTTCTCTGACTGTCTCTCTCTCTCCCAGTGAGATTTGAAGTCTTGGTCCTTTATATAGGTGGCAGATTGTTAATTAGTTTTGAGAAAATCTCTCATTGAGAGATTCTAATTGATTTAATTGGTCTCAAAATTGATTTGGGGGATTTTACTTACCGCTAGATCTTTGATCCAAGGGTTTCTGTTTTACAGAGTATATTTTCTTGTTTTTAACGAGATTGGGAAAATATTTTCCCATATACAAAATTTTATTCTGTCAAACGGTGAATTTTAATCACTATTGGATATTTAATCTAAGAGCTCTCTGTTTAACAGAGAACAAATTTTTTGTTTGTAAATATTGAGGAAATATATTCCTAAAATAGAATTTTATTCTATAATTGAATTTTTGATCCAACCGAGAGTATCTTTCTTATTTAGAAAGATTTAGGAAATATTTTCTCCTAATAAAATTTAATTCTATATTTTGACGATTTATCATCTCCATCGGATTTTTGATCCAATGGCTCTGTTTAACAGAGAGTATCCCAAATTCTCATATAGAATTTAATTCTATTGATCTTGACTTGGACGCCGGCACTCACGTATTGTGCACGTGGGCGCCACTTAAGAATTTAATTCTTATGATGAGTACTCCTGTACTTTGCACTTTGGCGCCCGTGTGATGAGCACGTGCGGCGCCATATAAGAATTTAATTCTTATTCAGAAAGCATTTCTATACTTTGCACATTGGCGCCCACGTATGGAGCATGTGCGGCGCCACCATAGGATTTAATCGTACAAAATTGGAGCTAGCGCTGGCGCCCTCGTGAGGGTACATGAGGCACTTCCTCAACAAAATTTAACAGAGCTTTGCTCTTTCTATATTGTTTTTATTTTTGTGGGAACAATGGTGGTTCAACATTGCTTGTCGGCGGGATTCTCGGAAGTAGTTTCGCCGCAGGTGACCCAACTGTTTGCCGATGGGAATTAGGGATGACTTCATCACTGGAGTAGCCGTATAGACGGTAGTGACTCGGTGTATGACCTTACCAGTGAAACTTGTTTAAGATATGGATTATTTATGCCCGTGAATTATATACGGTAGTCAATTTGGAGACTGTCCATAAGGCAGCAAATATTAGTTTAGGGACATTTCGGTCCAACATCCCCGTGTTCGGGGTGATGTGTTAGTTTAAGGACATTTCGGTCCAACATTCCGATTTAGGGACGATATATTAGTTTAGGGACATTTCGGTCCAAGATTAGTTTAGGGACTTTACGGTCCATCATCCCCGTGTTTGGGACGAAGTGGTTGGCTTTCAGAGTTCCGGCTTAGGAAGATAAGGAGCGGATATAGGCGTCATCATTTATCATTGAACTAATTCGCAACCCTTTAAGCATAATACTTCTTGAGAAATCTACCGTTTATTGGTCGATATGTTTTTTCTCTGTGCATATCCACGAGTTGGTAAGCTCCACCTTAGTAGACTTCCTTTATAACATACGTGCCCTCATAATTTAGCTCGAACTTTCCAAGTTTTGCGTGGTTAAGGACCATGGGTCTTTTGATAACCAGTATGAGTTCGCCTTGGCAGAATGTTCTCAATCCGGTCAATTTTTCATATGCTTGGGTCATCCTTGCTCAATAGGCTTCCAGGATTTGCTATGCTGCAAGACGGGTTTTGTCGAGCGCATCAAGTTCTTCAAGTCGGAGGTGAACATTATCTTCATCCATAAGCTCGTGATGAACCGCCATCCTAGCGAGAGAAGTTCTATCTCCAACGAGAGCGCTGCTTTGGCCCCAAACACCAAGGCATAAGGTGTTGTCTTTGTGGCCGTCTTAAACGTCGTTCGGTACGCCCAAAGAGTTTCATGCAGCCTTTCATAGCAGTCATTTTTAATCTTGGACACCATCTTCTTTATGAGCTTTGTCAGCATCTTATTGAAGGCTTCTTCTTGACCGTTGGATCGAGGGTTATAAACGGAGGAATATCTCCAGTCTATCTTGTGTTGCTTAGAGAAGCGGCTTATTTTATGGCTTCTATATGCTGGTCCGTTGTCCGAGATTATCCGCCGTGGAACTCCGAACTGGTATATCACATGAATTTTAAAGAAGTGGAGGATATTCCCCGTTTTTACTTCTCTCAGTGGTATTGCCTCTGCCCATTTGAAGAAGTAGTCGGTTGTCGCCAAGATGAATCGATGTCCTTTTGATAACGCCGGTTCAATAGGGCCGATGATATTTGTCCCCCACATCTCGAAGGGCCAGCTGGCCTTTGTAGGATGTAGTGGGTTAGGATGTTGATGAATGAAATCCTCGTGTATTTTGCACGAGTGACACCACTTTACATATTCGATGCAGTTTTGAATTATCGTGGACCAATAGTAGCCCATTCTCTTGACCTTCAACTTCATCTTAGGACCGGCTTGATGGGACTCACAAAGACCGTCATGAATTTCTTGGAAGACTCTTTTGACTTCTTGTGGACCTAGACATCTCAGTTATATATGATCAAAGGACCTTTTATATAAAGTTTCATCGATTAGGGCGAAAGACAACGCTCGTTTGATGAGCTGGTGCTTTTACGATGTATCTTCACGCATCTGTTAGGACTTGAAGTAGTCTATAAAGAATTGCCTCCAATCTTCATCTTCTTCTTCTTTTTCGGCTTGGAGAACCTTCTCTCTAAGTATTTCTTCTTCTTCTTCAGGCGTTTCCACTGGAGACTCCAAAGGAAATTCGGCTGGCGATAGGATCTTGCGGCTTCGGACACTGATCCTTACATCGTCGAGATTTTCATCTGCCATTTCTTTGGAAAGTTTTTCTACCGCGTCTGCTTTGCTGTTTTCCGCTCGCGACAAACTTTCCAGTACACAAATGGGAATCTGCGCCAGTAGTTGCTGTACCCTTTCGTTATACCTTATTAGCTCCGTCTTGCATGTCTTGTAGTCGTCGTTCACTTTATTGATGACTAACTACGAGTCTCCATATATGACAAGATCCTTGATGCACATATAGATTGCGATTTCGAGATCGGAAATGAGAGTTTCATATTCAGCTTCATTGTTGGTTCTTGGTTCTGTCAACTAGAAGGTATAGTGAAGTATCCCGCCTTGTGGAGTCACGAAGGTAAGTCCAACCCCGGCTTTGATTATTGAGGTGTTCCTCTTCCATGCCTTCACTGAAGATTCCCTGTCGAAGTATAGTTCCCAACGGTACTTTCTGGTTTCTTCTACTTCTTCACTTGTGTTGAATGCATATTCATCCGGCAGTTCGCTATTTAATGGAGATTCAGCCGGAATCGGATGTTCCGTGAGAAAGTCAACGATGGCCTGTACTTTTACCGCCTTGAGGGGGCGATAAATAATCGTGAACTCCATCAACATTAAGGCCCATTTAGCGATCCTTCCTGTCAGCATAGCTTTAGACATGAGGTACATGAGGGGATCCACTTTCGATATGAGATGAACTTCAAATGCCAGGACGTAATGTCTTAGCTTTGTGACTGCATAGGTCAACGTCAGGCAATGCTTTTTAATAGGAGAGTAATTGCTTTATGCTCCTAACAGGACTCGACTTAGATAGTACAGAGCCCTCTCCTTTCCATAGTCGTTCTCTTATACCCATAGCGTGTCTAGAGAACCATCAAGGGCGGATGTATAGAGGATGAGAGGCTTTCCCTTAACTGGAGCGGCCAAGACCGGTGGATTCTACAAATATTGCTTGATCTCCTCTAGTGCTTTCTGACATTTCTGGTCCCATATGAAGGGGGCTCCTTTCTTCATCAGATGGTTGTATGGACGACACTTCCTAGAGAGGTTGGCGATGAACCGTCGGATATAGGCAAGCTTTCCTTTGAGGGATCTCAGTTATTTGAGATTCCTTGGATGGGAAATTTCTATAATTACACTGTTCTTAGAGGAGTCGATTTCGTTCCCTCAGTGGCGGATTATAAAATTAGACACTAAAGAGGCTGCAAATGATATATACCGGATTGCTCGAATGCGGGAAAGGAAGACCAGAGACTTATGTGCGGTGAAATGTGTCAAAAATGAAAATCAGAAGGTTTTAGTTCGAGATGAGGATATCAAGGAAAGATGGAGAGATTATTTTGACAAATTGTTCAATGAGAGCTTTACTAAGAATTTGGATGGACTTGTCATTCAATCTCAAGATATAAATCGTGATTTCATGCGTAAAATAAGACTTACCGAGGTTAAAGAAGCTTTGAACAGAATGGGTTTAAGAAAAGCGGTTGGTCCTGACGGGATTCCTATCGAGATTTGGAGATGCTTAGGCGAAATAGGCGTTAAATGGCTGACAGATCTGTTTAATAAGATTTGGCAGACAAAAAAGATGCCAAATGAATGGAGAAAAAGTATCCTTGTACCTATCTACAAGAATAAGGGTGACATTCAAAGTTGCTCAAACTACCGTGGAATAAAACTAATGTGTCACACCATGAAACTTTGGGAGAGGGTGATTGAACACAGGCTAAGGAAGGATATTAAGATAACAGAGAACCAATTTGGGTTCATGCCTGGACGATCGATGACGGAGGCGATTCATTTGCTTCGTCAACTTGTCGAGCGCTTTCGAGAGAGGAGAAGAGATTTGCATATGATATTTATTGATTTAGAAAAAGCGTACGACAAGGTACCTAGAGAGGTATTATGGGGGACAATGATGAAAAAGGGGGTCCCCGTCAAGTATATTGACATAATCAAGGATATGTACGACGGAGTAGTGGCAAATGTCAGAACTTGCGGTGGCTTAACAAGTGATTTTCCGATTACTATTGGTTTATATCAAGGATCTGCATTAAGTCCTTTCCTGTTTACCATCGTGATGGATGAGCTTACTAGAACTATCCAAGATGTAGTCCCTTGGTGCATGCTATTCGCTGATGATATTGTTCTAGTAAATGAGACGAAAGCAGGGGTTAATGCCAAATTGGAATTATGGAGACAAACATTGGAATCTCGGGGATTCAGATTGAGCAGGTCCAAGACAGCATATATGCACTGCAAATTTAGTAGCCAGAGAAATCAAAACCATATTGGTATAACATTGGAAGGGCAAGAGATATCACCGAGCGACCAGTTTAGATATCTAGGTTCCATCATCCAAACGAATGGGGAGATCGATAGTGATGTTAATCAAAGGATCCAAGCTGGTTGGTTGAAATGGAGGAGTGCAACAGGGATTTTGTGTGATCGTAACTTTCCGTTAAAATTAAAAGGGAAGTTTTATCGGAGCGCTATTCGGCCTGCCTTATTATATGGTACAGAATGCTGGGCTCCTAAGAAGCATCATACACAGAAGATGCACGTAGCGGAGATGCGCATGCTTCGTTGGATGTGCGGTAACACTAGAAAAGACAAGGTACGAAATGAGGATATCCGTGCAAAAGTTGGTGTAGCACCCGTGGAGGAGAAGATGCGGGAAAACCGGCTTAGATGGTTTGGTCATGTGCGACGCAGACCTATGGAAGCACCGGTTCGACGAATAGATACTCTCGATATGGGTAATGGCAAGAGGGCAAAAGGGAGACCGAAGAAAACATGGATGGAGGTGATACGAAATGATATGGTTGCCAAAGGATTCAATGAAAGTATATTGTTCGATAGAAGTGAGTGGAGACAGAGGATTCATGTGTTGGACCCGGCGTGATTCTCATGTTGGTTCATGTAGCCTACCCCTTATGCTTGGGATAAAAGGCTCAGTTGTTGTTGTTGTAGTGGCGGATTATAAAACCCAAAAACTTTCCTGACGAGACTTTGAAGGCGCATTTCAGTGGATTCATTTTCTGGTTGAATTTTTGAAGGCGCTTGAAGATTGTCTTTAGATGCTCCAAGTGCTCTTTATGTGACATGCTCTTAACTACTAAATCATCGATGCAGTATTCAACGATGTCATGTATTATGTCATCATTGCTCTTTGATATGTCGCTTCGGCATTCTTTAGTCTGAAAGGCCTAACTTTGTAACAGTATATGCCTAACGGTGTGTAGAAGGTCGTATGCTTCTGATCTTCCAGATCCATCTTTATCTAATTGTATCCTGACGATCCATCCATAAAGGAGAAGACCTCATGAGTAGAGATGTTGTCGATCATCAATTTGGTGACTGGTATGGGAAAGTCATCTTTTGGACATGCCTTATTGAGGTCATGAAAGTCCACATAGATCCGGACGGTCCCGTTCTTCTTCATCATGGGGATGATATTGTTGATCCATTTGGGGTATTGGACTTCCTGGATGAAACCCGAATTAATGAGCTTCTTAACTTCAGCACTGACACTCATCTCGAGTTCGAGACGTATTCTTCTCGGATCTTGTTTGACAAGCTTTATTCCCGGAATTATGGACAGTTTGTGAACTTCTACATCTGGATCAAGGCCTGACATCTCGGCATAATTCTACACGAAGCAGTCTTTGTATTCTATGAGTACTACTTTTAGATCAGCTACTTGTTCATCTGAAAGCAGTTCGCTGATGAACATAGGTAGAGGATCTTCTTCGGTTTCCAAGTTTATCTTTTTAATTCATTAGCGGTGGTATGGATCCTATCTTCCAGCTTTTTTGGCACTGGCGACAGCTGCAAAATTTCCTCTTCTTCAGTTGTGAAGCAGTCGAGGGACTGAAGCATATCTTCATCCCCCTTTTCATTGAGAAGTCTTATCATGTGGCAAGTGTGAGTGAGCTTCCGTTTCTTTGGCTGGTTACGCTCTGATTTGGCAGGGTTGTCTCACATTGGCTCATGCTTTTGCGGAGGTTCCACTTTCCAGTTGTCACTCATTTTGAACTTGCCTTGCCAATATTACTCTTCCATCCAATTCAATTTTCGATTGGAGGACCAATGACCCGATGGTATGGACAGTACTCGGGATGATGAAAGGCATTAGCTTCATGAGGCCGCTTAGGGCAGTATTAACATCTGGTGCTTCATGACGAGGTTAAATATTTTCCTTGTCTTATCCCGGGAAAAAGAATATCCCCATCCCTTTCTCTCTGTAAGAGGTGGGGATGAGCGACCTTGTGGCTTGGATGCGGATGGTGTCCTATCTTCAATGTGGTTATCTTGAATTTCTTCATTTTTAAAGGAAATTATAAGCAGCTGTCGAGGATGAGGATTATGACTCATCTCTCCAATAAATTGCTTACTTAGGTGTGATCTTCTAGCTGCTTCATACAAGGCTACTCACCCATTTGATAGGCTTCTTTTATTAGCTTCTCAGTCAGGTCCTCTGGTGGCAAAGTCACAGTGTCTTGCGGAGCTTAATTAATATAACTCATTGCTTCATTATATTGCCTGCTTGGGAGTAATTGTATGACCTTTTTGTACAGGGTCATTATACCTTCTCCGAGTTCATCAAATTCCTGAATCACTTCTTTCGCCAGTGAGTTTATCGACACTTTAGATGATCCGATTGGGGGTACTTTGTGAGTTTTCTTGACCTTACCCGGCTGAGTTGTTTTCTATCCAAGTATCTTCCCTTTCGCTCAAGACATAGCAGTCATGAGCTTGCTTCTTCTTCTTGGGTCGGACATAACCCAGACCAGTGGTATCGAACTTTCTATATGACGCTGGTTGGCAGGTCCTCGGCACTTCCCAGATCCTCTTGTAATACTGGGTCTGACGAAGAGTGTGTTCGAACGGTATTCCCTGCTGATGAAGGAGTTCTTTCAAGCTCTTTGTATAGTATCTTGGTATGGGGATTGGTTGTAACATGTCAAGATTTGGCTTGAATCCATGCCAAATCTCTTTCTCCACCTTGGTCTCTTCCGATTTATAGAAGAGAATCCCCTTTTCTCTTTTAGATTTAGGAGGCACGCAAAAGGTGACTAGCTCTTGCATGCTGTAGGTGCTGAGTGCATCAAGCTCTTTGTAGTGATGCGGCAGAGCTATTGTAATATGTAGGGCTTGATTGGCTTCATCGGGGACCTTCACTTGCGGATGGATGGAAAAAACCGTATCAGTTTCTTCCTCCGAGTCACTGTCGAAGATCGGGATGATAGTTGCTTGCACTTGTTTATCTTTTGGTTTATCGCACTTCCCTTTATCTTCGTAGTCCAACAAGAAGTACTTCGCATCTTTGTATTTCCGTACTTCGTTTACCGAGAACGGGTTGAGCTCGCATGTGATGGTATGATCTTGGTCTTCCTTGAAATACTTCATACTCTGATGTTGTGTAGAAGAGATGACGCCATACTGGTGTAACCAAGGTCTTCCCAGTAAAACTTTGTAGCAGGTTTTGCCTTCGGTAACATGGAATTTGATATCTGTGACGAGCTGTACAAAGCGAAGTGTTAACACTATGGGCCCCAGTGTTCTTGAAGACTAGGAGTCGAATCCGGAGATGGTAATTTTCTCTCGGCCAAGGTATCGTACGTCCGTGGACAGCTGCTTGGGCACCTTAACATTTAACAGGTTGACCGAAGAACCGTTGTCGACAAGGATCTTATTTATTCTCCGATCATCGCAGTACCCGGCGATGTAGAGCGGTTGATTGTGCTCGAATGGCCCCAGGAGAAGATCTTCTTCGCTGAAGGTGATGTCGTCCATGTATACTTCCGCCCTTTTATCCTTTATCTCTTATTCGGCAAAATGCGCTTGAGAAAGGTCTGGTTCTTCGAGGGCTTTAATTAAAGATTCCAGCAGTTCCTTTGATAAGAGCATAGCATCTTATATGCTCAAGTGTGAAGGTAACTTCTTCAGATGAGCTAACACATGTTAGTCCACCTTATTTTTCTTGAGGAAATCCTTGATGGCGAGTTCTTTAGCCACTTCTTCATCAAGGGCGATCTCCTCGGGCATTTTCCCTTTATCCTTATCTTGATTCTTGGGATCCTTATTTATGGGCCTAAGTTCTTCTCGGGGAGAGTGCGGTTCCCTGGATGAATTTTACTGTAGTCCTTTTCCTTTTCTTCGTCTCCCTATGAGAAGCTTACATAGGGGAGATTGACGGGAGGTTCATCTTCCGAATCACTTTCGAAAGTCGGCATTACCGAACTTCCTTCTTCTGAAGTCTAAGCCTTGGTCATATAACAGCTTTCGGTGATCGTCCTTGCTTGGTCGTTTGCCTTAGAGCTATCATGTTGGGGCGAGTGAGCCTTGGCCATCCGCTTCTCTCTCTTTTGATTCTTGTTATAGAGAACGTACTTTTGCTGCCATATCCCGAACACTTTACGCTCGTTGATGAGGTGCATAGGAAGGGTGATGAAATCCCTACATAATCTGAATTTGGGTTTATTACCCCTTAAAGTCCAGTTTAAATGTGCAAAAACAAACCGAAATCAAAACATGAAAAAAGATTTTTGAGCAGCGCTATTTGCAAAGAATCCTGCAGGTAAAATCAGATTATTAGAGCTTTAGAGGAGAGAGAAATATATTAGGAAAATACCTGAGAATTTTAGGGGCCCAAACCCACCAATGTGACGCGGTTCCGCCGCCAAACCCCTCAATATGCCGTGGTTCCGCCGCAATGTGGAATGTTCTTTTGCTAAATTTTCTTCAGGGCCCTCCTATACTCCTCTGGTCCAAGTTGAAATCTATGGATCTCTGTTGGCTAGCTCCAGTTACTCCAGATTCCCTTGCATAACTCGCACAATAATTGTTATAAACATAAGATGTGGTTTTGGTTCTCTTTTATTTTATGTTTGTTGGTTTTAATAAGAAATCAACCCGAATAACAAGAAAAAAATTACGACCGTATCCCCGGCGACGGTGCCATTTGATTGTTCGTATATGAAGAAGTGTTTTGTAAATAACCGCAATCAAGACGGTGTCGCTAGTAGCTAGCCGCGATTAGTGCGGGTTGTCCGCAGGAAAACGTGAACTTTTTTCTTATTTTAGACAAGTTGATAAAAAGATGGGTGATTGTTGTCGTTCTAATTTAAAACGGATGTAAAATTTATAATAAGAAGGCTTGTAGGGTTCATAGGACTTAGTAGTAATGGAAGAACGATTAAAAATGACTCCTTTAATCTTTTAATAGTTTAAAACTAGAACGATAGTGATGAATGTAGATTAGGGTTCTTGGAGGAAACTAGGGTTTCCCTCTCTTGACCCTTGTCCTTCCATTGATCTCTATTCATGTCAAGCCCTTAACAAAATAAGTGTTTAGCTGATCTCAAATCGCGGTCGTCACTATCAATAAATTGATAGCCCACTCGATAAGGAGGTTATCATTTATTTTGCTAAAATTTATAAACTTTAAAATGTATAAAAGAAGTTAAAAGATTTTATCATTCATTATTCTACTTTATCGTACAAACCCTAGCAAGTAAGGAATTACTCGCTCATGATTAGTGAAGAAATGTTGAAGAAGAAAAAAAATCATAATTAAGATGCAGAAAAAGTAATGCGTAAAAGTAAGTGAAAAAAGAATTAAAATAAAAATTACATTTATTAATCAACTATTGCATTTACAATTCTCCTTAGAAAGTAGATTACAAGAATCCCAGTTTGCTCTAGATCTCTCTCTTGTTGGAGGTAGATGAATAGATGATGATCACTCGGATACGTGGATCTCTTGATATCTTCGATGATGATTTTTGAGTGTGCGGCTCTCGGTCCCTTATATAGTATTTAAAACCAGAAACCCTAGATTCCATCTAAGAATATATGATGTTACGATCCAACCAATAAAATATCACATCTGACGGCTACCAATGAGCCGCGGATCTGCCGCGTTTCTCCCTATTTGGCCGCGGTTCAGCCGCAACTTGGTGGAATTATATTTTGGGATTTCTTTTGGTCTCTTGTGTTGAAATGTGGAGATCCTCTTGATGTCTAGATTCTGAAAATATTACTCTGAGTCTCTGCCGTTGCTAGATCACTCTATTTGCTTCTAAATTTTGCCAGATTCAGTTTCGATATCCCGATTTGACTTGGATCTCTTACTTGAATTCCAGAGCTGAGATAATATCTGCATAATATCTCAAATCAAAATGTTAGTAGTATTTAGTATTTTTGAGATATTATTCCAACCATTTAAATAATACAATATCTTAAGAATATTGATTAGGAATATTTGATATGATATGCATATTTTAATTATTAAGATTTCATTTAAATATTATATGCATATATTTTCCCTAATTATGTTAATTAAAATGTAGAAATATATGATAATAAACTTTTTACAAATAAACCCACATATGTTTTATATTTACAATAAACACCTTTTAGCACTTAACAATAGTAGGGAAAATGATCATTCAAATGTGCAATATTTTAGACTAATCAGCAATGCTGTGACGTAGCCCCTGTGTTCGATTCCCATCAGACACATTTTTTTTCTAAATTTTTTTAACTTTTTGGAAGCCCAAAAGATTGCACGTGCAATACATGGGTAAATGAAAAGTTCAGAAAAATCAAACATGTGCAAAAGGGTTTAAATACTATATTGATCAAGTGACATGAATCTCGAGGCAAATGCCTCGAGATCGATCGGCCAAACAAGTCAAAAGACCGGCAGGGACGGTTGGATATATGCCAATTGGCCCCGGCTTTGCACATGTAACGACCTTGAATTTTCTGTACAAAATTTTTCTTCTTAAAGTACAGAAAGGGTTTGTAAGCCTAAGCACAATTTAAAAGTTATTTTTGTTTAAGAACAGCAAGAAACAACTTGTACTTCACTGGTAAAGCCTTGCACTGTTGTGACATAGCCCCTGTGTTTGAATCTCATCGGCCACATATTATTTTTACTGATTTTTCTTTTAAACTTTTTGGAAGCACAAAAGTTTACACGTGCAATACATGTAAAAATGAAAAGTCAGATAAAACAAACATATGAAAAATATTGTGTACACAGCATAGGACACTTGGTAGAGATCCACCGGCCCCTAGCACAAAATGGATCGGCGAGATGCATGGAACGGCCAGCGCCGACGGCCCCCCGTTGGTGAAAAATCCCCGTGCTTTGCACACATGACCCTTGGCTTACCCCTACTACCCCTAATCTGTTTATTTTCGCTGCAATTATCAAGAGAATTAAAATTTAGCTTTAAACCCAATTTTTAATGCATTTTAATTCATTCTTTCAATTCCAAAATCCTAATTCCACACTATAAATACAACCCCATACCTTAGCCCTTCTTCATTCTGAAACCTATTGTCAAAATTCTCAAAAATTTCTAAGTCTAAGAAGAGTACAAGTGGAGTTAGCCCTAGGTCAAATTCCGGCAAAAATTCGAGACGTTTCCGGTGACCCCGCGACACCACGAAGGCTACTACCCTCATCCTCTACCTCCCCTATCTTCTTTAAACTTGCAAGTCCCGGATCTCTTCTTCTCTTTCTACTATAAAACCTCTTTTTTAAAAACTTGTCGGTAAGTGGAGTTATACCATCAAGTATCAATACAAGACAAAGTTTACATTAAAATACCTTACACTATTCAAGTTAAGTTATTTTTCACTAATATACCTCACTCTTTAAAATTCATATCCATGGAAACTCTAAAGAACATAAATAATTACTTGAGGTTTATTTTGAAAGTATATAAAATATTTTTTATAAAACCCCCTCGAGATATATAAAATTACATTAAGGACCCTAGTAAATATAGGTTTAAGCGGGACCAATTCTCTTGATCCTTAGGGAGCCGAAGAAAGTGGGTGCTTGCCTATTTAAGGTAGAAAACTAAAATGGGATTATCAATGGTAATTGTCTTGGAAAAATACACAAATCTTGCCGTCCATGTGCAGCAGTTACTGATAACACCCAAACCTAATTCAGGATTCAAATCTGTTAAGTGTCTGACTCAATCTGAGTTTTAGTCCAATCTGAATCCAATTCACATGAATCTAATTCTAACATGAATCTAATATACCAAACATGTATACTTGAACTGAATCTGAATACCAGAAAAAGATCAATATCCAAACATAACTTGACTTGACCGAACCATGGCTATATCTTGACTTGATTACATGCCTACTTTATACATCCTGAAACCGTTTATATGAACAACTTGTATCCATGGTCACGACAAGTCTGTTAACTATATTTATATAATATATATATATATATATATATATATATATATATATATATATTACGGAGTTTTAACGGGATAGATTGGTACGAAATGTATTATAAGTGGCATGATGAGGGACACTAAAAGACACCTACATAAACATCAGTGCAGTTGCCCGTGGGTATTGATGGGACCCTGTACTTTCCGTTTCCCATAGTCCACGGGATAGTTGGACTCCTCTCGTAAACACTGATACATTCTGTACCAAACTACAAACAACGATGTTAGCAAAACAAACAGATAATTTACCAGTTCTATTTTCTTTACTTGTCTATTCCATTCTATCTTTTGGGACTTACCGAGCATTAGTTCGCTGACGAAATTCCTGTCTATTCTTTCTTTGGAATGTTCTTCAGGAGGACCCGACTTTCAGGAGTCCAAGCCCAGCCATGAGTGATTGGAGTAGATACCCGAGCAGCTCGACTACTAGCTTATTTGTACTTATTTCCTTTTCATATGCCACTGTTTAGGCATTGCTTTCAGCATTGTATTTTTTTGCTTTTCAAACCAGTTGTAATGTAAAGAATGGATATTAATAAAAATTGCTGTTTATATTACATCTCTTGTCATTCTTATGCATTTTTTTTATATATTGCTTATTTATGCTTAACGTGTTTACTTCTGAGTAAATTCGTTGTGGCCCGTCACGTCTACTTCTCCGTACACTAGGAAGTAGGGCGAGACAGCACACACACCCCTCTACCTACCTCTTACTCCCCTGCACTATTTGATTTCCCTGCAATCAAACAGAGACCCTTCATTTCACCATTTATCATCTTTTTAATACTTTTTAATCCACCATTTTAATTCCAAACTCTAATTCTCCATTATAAATACCATCCATTACCTTAGCTCAACACCATTCTGAAAGTTATTGCAAATTCTCTCAAAAAGTTCCTAAGTACAAGTGGAGTAAAGAGGAGTTAGCATGCAAGCAACTTCCGGCGAAGATCGAAGTAACATCCGAAGCACCCACGATGCCACGAAACTCATCCCCTCTTCTTCAACCTCTCTTTGAGTTTTTCAAATTGTAAGTCCCCCTCAATCTCTCTTCTCTTTCATTGAAATTCCATTTCAAAACTTAATCGGTAAAAGTGGAGTTATACCGATAACATCTTTCATAAACCCTATAACTCCATTTCCTTTTATCATTTGGTCAAACCAACTTTACCGCTTCATTTATAATCTTAATACTAATGTCTGGAATAAATTTTATCCAAGAATCTCTTGTAAAACAATCATAATTTAACTTTTACATTAAAATACCATGAACTTTATAATCATATCTTTTCGACAATATTTCATAATAATACCTTTAGGAAAATTTCACGGGGTAACGACTTACCCTACACGCACACTTGGATCCATAGCATGATGCCTTTGTAGTATAAATCTTTGATACGAAGAAAAATTTATAATAAAATACCACATAACTTTAAAAACCGGATTTCTTTTAAAAGTAGTATTTCATATCCTTTGCGATTACACTCTTTAGGGGACCCGCTAATGGATGGTATGGATTATCGCACATCCTTGGGCTAGCAGAACAAGATGCAGACCTCCTCATGGAGCATTCGATCTCGAAAGGATGTAAATACGGTTTTTTAAGAAATACAAATTTTTCTAAATAAAATAAAAGTATTGTATAGATTATATTTACAAATCTTGCCGAAACCATGGATGCAATTTGTTTAAGTAGTCATGTTCAGGATGTAAACAAGTAGTCAAGTAGTCAAGTTAAGTTATAACCATGGTTCGGTCAAGTCAGGTCAAGTATACATGTTTGATATAGATGTTTGATTCGAGTATTCATGTTCATGTTCAAGTATACATGTTTGATTTTGTATTTAGGTTTTGAATTAGATTCAGATTTGAGTTTAGACTCAGACTGAGTCAGACACTTGTAACGGATTTAGCTCTTGAATTAGGTTCGGGAGTCATCGGTAACTGCTGCACATGGACGACAGGATTTGTGTCTTTTTCCAAGACAATTACCATTGATAACTCCGTTAAGTTGTTTACCTTAAATAGTCAAGCACTCACTTTCTCCGTCTCCTTGGGGTTCAAGAGAATTGATCCCGCTTAAATCTATATTTACTAAAGTCCTTAAAATATTGTTTCTTATATGACACGAGGGGGTTTTATGAAAAGTATTTTAATATAGTTTCAAAATAAACCTCGAGGGGTGATTTATATTCTTTAGGGTTTTCATGAGCATGAGTTATAAAGATTTGGGGTATTTTAGTGACAAACACTTAGCTTTGGAAAGTTCATGGTATTTTATTGTAAAACTTGCATTTTTGGTATCTTGATAGTATTTTATTGACATTTGTTAATCTTTTAATTTTTGAAAAATATAGGTTTATTATATTTTGGAAATATGGATTTATAATTTTATACAATTTTAATTTTAATAATTTTATTTTATTTAGAAAAATTCGTATTTCTTAAAAACCCGTATTTAAATCTTTTCGAGATCAAATACTCCGTGAGGAGGTCTGCATCTCGTTCTACTAGTCTAAAGATGTGCGATAATCTGCACCATCCATTAGCGGGTCCCCTAAAGAGGGTTGTAGATGTATAATCACAAAGGATATGAGATGCTGCTTTTAAAAGAAATCCAGTTTTTAAAATTATGTGGTATTTTATTGTAAATGTTTCTTCGTTTCAAAAATTTATACTAAAAAGGCATCGTGCTATGGATCCAAGTGTGCGTGTGGGGTAGATCATTACCCCGTGAAATTTTCCTAAAGGTATTATTAAGCAATATTGTCGAAAAGATGTGATTATAAAGTTCATGGTATTTTAATATAAAAGTTAAATTATGATTATTTTACAAGAGATTCTTGAATAAAATTTATTCTAGAAATTAGCATTAAGATTATAAATGAAGTGGTACAGTTGGTTTGACCAAATGATAAAAGGAAATGGAGTTATAGGGTTTATGAAAGCTGATATCGGTATAACTCCACTTTTACCGATTAAATTTTGAAATGGAATTTCAATGAAAAAGAAGAGAGATTGAGGGGGACTTACTATTCAAAAAACTCAAAGAGAGGTTGAAGAAGAGAGGATGATCTTCTTGGCGTCGCGGGAGCTCTGGATGTTGCTTCGATTTTTGCCGGAAGTTACTTGCTTGCTAAGTCCTCTTTACTCCAGTTATACTTAGGAACTTTTTGAGAGAATTTTGCTATAATTTTCAGAATGGTGCTGAGCCAAGGTATGGGATGGTATTTATAGTGGAGAATTAAGGTTTTGGAATTAAAATGGTGGATTAAAAAGCATTTAAAAGATGATAAATGGTGAAATGAAGGGTCTATGTTTGATTGCAGGGAAATCAAACAGTGCAGGGGAGTAAGTGTTAGGTCCACGTTGCCGACCCCGGTGCTTACAGGGAGGAGGAATAGGTAAAAATCAAAATTTTCTCATAAGGCAACATGGACTAGAAACTAAAGGATCTTTGCTAAACAAAAACTAACATACTAACTACAAGTTCTAGCTACTATGTAGAATGGTTATACCTAGGTCTTGAACTCCTTCTCTTCTTATTGTGGTCCTCCTTCTTGCTTGCTCCTTGGAGTGGCGTAGACGGCTTCTCCTCGTCGTCTTCTCTTTGCCGAAGATAGATTCACCCGAGGGCCTCTACCTTGAGCTCCTACCTCAACCAAGAGGTAACCAGAGTGCTTGGTTTGCTAGACAAAGAACCCTAGAAAGAGTAGAGAGGTGCTTTGATGGTTTAGTTTCAAAAGCTTATGATTTCCAACACATGGAACACTTAAGCTTTGAGAGAGGAAGATGGAGAGCTTTTTCAAGAGAGAGAAAGAGTATGATAGAATGAGAGAAATAATAGGAACCATCTCTCATATGAGAGAATTATGAATTAATAATAATAATAATTAAAGAAATTGTGATGGTTCATTTGGAATGACCATTATCATTTCACATTAAATGAATTTTGCAAGAATCAAGAAGTATCTTTCATGTGAAATGATGATGGTCAATATGTCAACATAGGTCAACCGGTCAACCAAAGTCAAATGGTCAACTACCCTAACCATGGTACAATTATCCTTAATTAATACCATTAATCATATTTCTCATTCTCATTAGGGTTTGGAAAAAGTCAACGGTCAACAACCCTAATGAGAATCCTCTGCCTCTGTCAACTGTGCATACACACCCGCATCCGTGTTCCGAGGAACACGAATACACTGAGACAAAACCAATCCAAAAACAAATACTAGGATCTGGCTTAAACCAAAGCCCGCTAGTAATAACTGCCCGGACACCAAACGTGCACAAGTGCGCGGATGTGAACGAACCCCGTCGCAAAACCATGCGACCTCTACTCTGTTTTGCCCAAAGGCGAATAACCCTCTGTGTGGGACTCTAAAGGCTCGACACTACGTTGGCAGTGGGTTTAACTACAGGTCGCAAGTGGTACTAGCTGTACGTAACGGTCCCCAGGTAGATGCCGATAAGAAGATTGATGAGGTGAACCCATCCGAACTCCTACTGAGCCTGAATGTGACAATCTCCATACAGTCCGGTCTGTTCATCTGAGAGTATCGCTTGGCGGGCCTAGGGGCGGTAAACGTCAGTCCCCTAATAGCGGTACAAGTCGTGTCAGAGTGTAGCCCAGAACACCCTGAGAAACTACTGGAAAACCTACCAGTAATTCTCACTTGCCCTGGCCGGGGACGACTATGTGTAATGGCTCTCCTAGACACAGCGTGATATCAACTCCCAATACCGGGAAAGATGAATCCTGTCTAACCGTCACTGCCTCCAAGTGCTTCGGGACTGCACCCAACTACTACCTATTTGCACGACTCAGTAGAGCCGTGGTAGGGTAGTAATCTAAGAACAGTGGGAACACACTCGAGTCGAAGTGACAGTGTCAAGTTAGTGGACTAAGCTGTACTCATGTCACCTAGGAACTGTTAACTGACGATAGGTATAATACCAACCAACCATTCCCGACGAGTCCTGTCCAGTGTACTCTTAACCTAACGAGCACCTGCATACTATCTCCAGTACGATGTACTGATGGCTGCGGGACAGACCATCTCCCCTGCTGGGACGAGAAGCATATGCACCAGTCTACTCTGGAGTATCGATGCCCTGTCTCGATAATCCTATGACTAGGGACCAAAATATGGATGTACTTATAGACTACCCAGCCCCTACTAGTGTGATCTCCATCACAACGCCGGTAGTCAAGCAAAGATCCTAAGGGCTCCATCAATATGTATTAGCGATATGTTAAAAGAAACATATACACATATTAAGATAGAAACAAACCAAGTAGCATACTACTATATCGAGCAAGACTGTCATAAACCCGTATATATATATCCCAAGCCTCCAAAATGTATTATACAAACTAGTACTATACAATAATGGCCTTTAGGGCATATATATCCAACAATCTCCCACTTGCACTAAAGGCTAGTAATTGGTGTACCGCATACCCAACGTCTGCACTAAGGCCAGCTGCTGGCGTACCGCATACCCAATAGCTCAAAAAGTCGCTCGAACTGTGTTTGAGGGAGGGCCTTTGTGAATGGATCCGCCGTGTTGTCTTTTGTGTCCACTCTCCGTACCTCGATCTCCTGGCGATCAATGATCTCCCTGGTTAGGTGATACCGCCTTAAGATGTGTCTGGATTTCTGATGGGACCTTGGTTCCTTCGCTAAAGCTATAGCCCCATTGTTATTGCAATACAATGGTATTGGGTCAACAATGGACGGAACCACCTGAAGTTCACTAATAAACTTTTTCATCCAAACCGCCTCTTTTGCGGCATCGCTTGCAGCAATGTATTCAGCCTCCATCGTCGAGTCTGCGATGATATCCTGTTTGGAACTCCTCCAACACACCGCCCCTCCGTTGAGGGTAAACACAAAACTCGAGACAAACTTGCTGTCATCTTTGTCACTCTGGAAGCTTGAATCAGTAAAGGACTCGACCCTGAGGTCTCCATTACCGTAAACCAGGAACATCTCCTTAGTCCTTCTCAGGTACTTGAGAATGTTCTTCACTGCCGTCCAGTGGTCTTCACCTGGGTCTGACTGATACCGGCTTACCACGCTCAGCGCGTAAGTTACATCTGGTCTTGTACATAGCATCGCATACATTATAGATCCTATCGCCGAAGCGTAGGGTATAGTGCTCATGCGAACCCTCTCTTCGTCAGTCTTAGGAGACATCTTCTTGGATAGGGTGATTCCGTGCAATGCGGGTATACTACCGCGCTTGGAATCTTCCATACTAAATCTCTTTAGTACGGTCTCTATGTACCTGGACTGCGAAAGTTCCAGTAGTCTCTTGGATCTATCTCTGTAGATCTTGATCCCCAGAATATACGAGGCATCACCCAGGTCCTTCATGGAGAACCGTTGTGACAAGAATAGCTTGACCGATTGTAGCATAGGAATGTCATTTCCTATCAAAAGAATGTCATCCACGTACAAGACTAGGAACACGACAGTTTGTCCTACAATCTTCTTATAGACACAAGGTTCATCTTCGTTCTTGATGAAATCAAATTCCTTGATTGCGTCATCAAAACATATGTTCCATCTCCGCGATGCCTGCTTTAATCCATAAATGGATTTAAGCAACTTGCACACCTTTCTGCTGCTCCTACTGTCTATGAAACCTTCTGGCTGATCCATGTAAACACTCTTCCAAACAGCCATTTAGAAAAGCCGTTTTTACGTCTATCTGCCAGATTTCATAGTCATGGAAGGCAGCAATGGCAAGTAGGATCCGAATGGATTTGAGCATAGCCACTGGAGAAAAAGTTTCGTCATAGTACACACCAGGTCTTAGATGAAAAACTTTTGCAATGAGTCTAGCCTTATAGGTTTCCACCTGCCCATCTACACCAAGTTTCCTTTTGTAGATCCATTTGCATCCAACGGGTTTTACCCCAGGTGGAGCAATATCTAAGGTCCACACTTTATTGGTGTACATGGACTCCATTTTGGATTGCATAGCATCCAGCCACTCATCAGAGTCCCTACTAATAATGGCTTGCCTGAAACTGGTAGGGTCATCTTCTTCCAAGATGCAATCCTCTCGATCCTTGTCTATGAGAAAACCGTAGTATCTCTCGGGCGGATGTGAAATCCTACCAGATCTGCGGAGTGGCCGAGGTTCGTCTGGGGTTATTGAATCCAGTGGTTCCTCCAAATTTTCAGTTACATTTTGTGGTTCATGGATTTCTCCCAGTTCTACCGAACTCCCACTGGTTTCTTTTGCAAGAAACTCCTTTTCTAAAAAGGTAGCATGGCGAGATACAAACACCTTCTGTTCCTCAGTGTGGTAGAACAGATATCCTAGTGAATCTTTAGGATATCCCATAAATTTACATAGAACTGACTGTGCTTCTAGCTTGTCCGGTTTCTGTGTTTTCACATAGGCCGGGCAACCCTATATTTTAATAATTTTAAGACATGGTTTCTTACTGCTCCATATTTCATACGGAGTTTTAGGCACAGATTTGGACGGAACTTGATTCAAAAGGTATGCCGCTGTCTGAAGCGCATGTCCCCAGAATGAAAGAGGCAACTCAGCACTACTCATCATGGAGCGAACCATATCCAATAGGGTACGATTCTTCCGCTCCGATACAGCGTTGTGCTGTGGTGTATAAGGAGGTGTAAGCTGAGAGAGAATACCATTTTCTTTTAAGTAATCTAGGAATTCCGTGCTTAAGTACTCCCCTCCCCTATCTGATCGGAGGATCTTGATACTTTTGCCAGTCTGGTTCTCTACTTCGTTTCTGAATTCCTTGAATTTCTCAAAAGCTTCAGATTTGTGTTTCATCAGATACACATATCCGAACCTAGAGAGATCGACAGTGAATGTGATGAAGTACGAGAACCCACCCTTGCATGTATAGACATTGGACCATATACATCACTGTGTATGAGTCCCAAGAGCTCTGCTGCCCTTTCTCCATATCCGGTGAACGGAGATTTAGTCATCTTTCCTTTGAGACAGGACTGACAAGTTTCATAAGATGAAAACTCGAACGTATTCAAGAGTCCATCTTTATGCAACTTACTTAGTCTTTTCTCTCCGATATGACCAAGTTTATAATGCCATAAGTAGGATTCGTTCGTATCTGAACTCTTCCTCTTGTGTATGTTTTGCATTGAGAATTGTATTCTGATTTAGAACGTAGATACCATTACACAGTGTACCTTCTGCAACCAGTACCTTATGAAGGTAGATGTTCATGATATTTCTATCAAGAACAAAGTTATATCCATCTTTATCAAGTAAAGATACTGATATTATGTTGCAAACCATGGAAGGTACATAGTAGCAATCGTTCAAAATCATAGTCTTGCCATTTGGCAACACTAGGTGATATTCACCGACGGCTGCAGCATTGACTTGTGCTCCATTCGCTACCCTGAGTAACATATCACCAGGTACAACTTTCCTACTTTTTCTCAGTCCCTGCAATAGATTACAGATATAAGATCCTGATTCGGTATCAAGTACCCAGGAGGTAGGGCTGACCGTAAAGCAGTTCTCAATTACAAGAACACCTGAAGTAGATGCAAAACTATGCTTCTTCTTCAACTGGGTATCCTTGGAATCCATACAATCCTCTTTCTCTTGCTCATACTTATGACAGTTGTCGTAAGTTAGAGCCGAACCAACGTTCTCCAGCCCCGAATAAGAATTCGGATCGGTCAAGCGATACATTTTATTATCTTGATTAGGGCGTGAAATGGTTGCTACCTTGAGAGAGAGAAAAGAAACACTCAGCGTGCGCTCTTGCAAGATTAGATTGGTTTATTAATTTATCTAATCAGGATGGCTCCCACTGTTTCCTCAAATTCTTCTTCAAACCCTAAAAGAAGAACTAGTCAGGATTAATCGCACGTCACAATACTTGCTTAATCTTTCAGCCAGGCTAGTGTTGGTACTTCGAGGGAGGATTTCCAACGCTTTCGTGAAGTTCCTTAATTAAATAACCTCTTTTCCCTGGAGGCGTAGCCCCGCTAACACCGTTCTAGACACCTACTTGGTTTATAGTATTGATTGTTAAGTGAAATAATCTCCCGAGAGTAATCCAACTCATCAGTGGGATCGGGATCCAACTATCATTGTGTGATGACCTAGATGGAATCCACTCTAGTCACCACACTCCAGAAGGTATGCTAAATCTGCAAGTTTCAGTTTCTTTAGAAACTCCCGATGTGGATTTCTGTCCCTAGGACCCAAGTGACCTTGACGAATAATCAACAAATCAAAAGGTCCTAGTCAAGTTCAACCCGTCGTTATCCAAGATTGCATTAGACCCACCCGCATGATCCTTGACGAATAATCAACAAAATCATGCGACTATCCTAACCAATCACATCTATCAGTGCAACAGAGAATTATTACTTAGCTACCGTTCACTGTGCCTTGACGAATAATCAACAAACGCAGCACGAATACTAAGTATTAATTATCTGAAACGGCGGAGGGCTACGGCTGGGTTTTTGGCGAAAGACCCGTTAACGTAATGAACTTGATTTCGCTGAAGGAACCTGATAGCCTTTTTTAAAAATATAATGGCGAAAACTTTTGCTAAAGAGGTCACTCCCTGTGAAGGGATCTCGGCTCTTTCCTCGTTGAATGAGGTGCAGGATATTCCAATCTGAATACCTCGATGCAAAGCAAGAATAATCGACTATAGTGAAGTTATTATTCTGACGCAAACTTTTGTCCAAGGGGTCACTCCCAATGAAGGGATCTCGGCCCTTGCCTCGTCGAATGAGGTGCTGGGCATTCATAACCGAATACCTCTATGCAAAACAAAAGAGAACGTCCTTGCAATAACAGCTTTTTGAAAATTGTTCCAACAACGTCTTTTAGGTTTGTTTTTCTTTGCATTAATATAATGCGTCCCATCAGTTAATCCTACCATTGCAGAAAACAACGAAAATATGACGTACGCTTATGCCATCCGCATTCGCCACGGGGCCCCGTCATCACCCGTTAGGTTACTTAACTAACGACAGAGCGGAGGCTGGACTAGCGCGGATGCAAAACATAAGCAACACCTACTAGATATCATATATAGATATATAAATTCGTCAGATGCAATGATAACCATTCCAGATCACAGATGAACATATTGGATATGCTACGAATCCGCGTTTCGTTCGAGCCTGCAATGAAAGACGGATTACACGGTCGCGATGAATAGCCAAACCCCACCCTAGACCCCTATGGGTGCGGCAAACTACCCGCCAAATACCCGAAGTGAAGCAGCCTCCCTCAACAACGTGAGTAGGCCACTCAGCACTTTAACGTACCCGGTAGTTTGTGCACCCCACCTTTGGTCTATCCTAGGAGCAAAAACGGTAAAAGAAATAATATACAATGGCGGCTACAACCTCATCTCGGATGTGCGGCCATAAAAATAATATTATATCAATTTACATATTACATTAAATGAAAGATAAAGAAACTCTCATCTCACAAAACCCCGGCTATTCATCCGCGACGATCCAACAAGTTCATATACACAATCCAACAACATTACAGATCACAGATATGCACAACCCCCACTGATCGACGTTCAGTGCATATATCACATTACAGATATAACCATTTAGCAAAAGTATGTAGAACTTCGATCAAAATACCAATTTGTAACTACCCCAAACACAACATCGTTCTCTGGATAATCTGGGCAGAAACAAAATATCTTAAAAATCCCAAGACATTACACTGAACAATCTGCAGGAAATCCGAGTCGCGGCCAAGTCAACTCGGCCGCGGATCCGCGGCGAAACGCGTGGTTTCACCGTGCTTCCACGGCGCGTTGACCGAGTCGTGGGTTCGTTTTTCCTGCATGTTCCTAAAAATCCCTGCACTGATTTTTAAGGAATGTGGAATTATTTTTAGAGCAGTTTTAAAAATCGGCAGAAAGTATGGTTTTTTGACATGTTTCGCGATTTTTTTTTGGATCGAAGTTCTAATCACTTTGCTAACATGCTAGTTGTTGTTTAGCTAGGCTCCGATACCACTGTTAGGTCCACGTTGCCGACTCCTGTGCTTACGGGGAGGCGGAATAGGTAAAAATCAAAATTTTCTCACAAGGCAACATGGACTAGAAACTAGAGGATCTTTGCTAAACAAAAACTAACATACTAACTACAAGTTCTAGCTACTATATAGAATGGTTATACCTAGGTCTTGAACTCCTTCTTTTCTTGTTGTGGTCCTCCTTCTTGCTTGCTCCTTGGAGTGGGGTAGACGGCTCCTCCTCGTCGTCTTCTCTTTGCCGAAGATAGATCCACCCGAGGGCCTCTACCTTGAGCTCCTACCTCAACCAAGAGGTAACTAGAGTTCTTGGTTTGCTAGACAAAGAACCCTAGAAAGAGTAGAGAGATGCTTTGATGGTTTAGTTTCAAAAGCTTATGATTTCCAACACATGGAACACTTAAGCTTTGAGAGCGGAAGAGGGAGAGCTTTTTCAAGAGAGAGAAAGAGTATAATAGAATGAGAGAAATAATAGCAACCATCTCTCATATGAGAGAATTATGAATTAATAATAATAATTAAAGAAATTGTGATGGTTCATTTGGAATGACCATTATCATTTCACATTAAATGAATTTTGCAAGAATCAAGAAGCATCTTTCATGTGAAATGATGATGGTCAATATGTCAACATAGGTCAACCGGTCAACCAAAGTCAAATGGTCAACAACCCTAACCATGGCACAATTATCCTTAATTAATACCATTAATCATATTTCTCATTCTCATTAGGGTTTGGAAAAAGTCAATGGTCAACAACCCTAATGAGAATTCTCTGCCTCTGTCAACTGTGCATACACACCCGCATCCGTGTTCCGAGGAACACGAATACACTGAGACAAAACCAATCCCAAAACAAATACTAGGATCTGGCTTAAACCAAAGCCCGCTAGTAATAACTGTCCGGACACCAAATGTGCACAAGTGCACGGATGTGAACAAACCCCGTCGCAAAACCATGCGACCTCTACTCTGTTTTGCCTAAAGGCGAATAACCCTCTGTGTGGGACTCTAAAGGCTCGACACTATGCTGGCAGTGGGTCTAACCACAGGCCGCAAGCGGTACTAGCTGTACGTAACGGTCCCCGGGTAGATGCCGATAAGAAGACTGATGAGGTGAACCCATCCGAACTCCTACTGAGCCTGAATGTGAAAATCTCCGTACAGTCCGGTCTGTTCGTATGAGAGTATCGCATGGTGGGCCTAGGGGAGCGGTAAACATCAGTCCCCTAATAGCGGTACAAGTCGTGTCAGAGTGTAGCCCAGAACACCCTGAGAAACTACTAGAAAACCTACCAGTAATTCTCGCTTGCCCTGGCCAGGGACGACTATGTGTAATGGCTCTTCTAGACATAGCGTGATATTAACTCCCAATACCGGGAAAGACGAATCCTGTCTAACCGTCACTGCCTTCAAGTGCTTCGGGACTGCACCCAACCACTACCTGTTCGCATGACTTAGTAGAGCCATGGTAGGGTAGTAATCTAAGAACAGTGGGAACACACTCGAGGCGAAGTGACAGTGTCAAGTCAGCGGACTAAGCTGTACTCATGTCACCTGTGAACTGTTAACTGACGATAGGTATAATACCAACCAACAATTCCCGACGAGTCCTGTCCAGTGTACTCGTAATCTAACGAGCACCTGCATACTATCTCCAGTATGACGTACTGATGGCTGCGGGACAGACCATCTCCCCTGCTGGGACGAGAAGCGTATGCACCAGTCTACTCTGGAGTATCGATGCCCTGTCTCGATAATCCTACGACTAGGGACCAAAATATGGATGTGCTTATAGACTACCCAGCCCCCACTAGTGTGATCGCCATCACAACGCCGGTAGTCAAGCAAAGATCCTAAAGGCTCCATCAATATGTATTAGCGATATGTTAAAAGAAACATATACACATATTAAGATAGAAATAAACCAAGTAGCATACTACTATATCGAGCAAGCCTGTCGTAAACCCGTATATATATATCCCAAGCCTCCAAAATGTATTATACAAACTAGTACTATAAAATAATGGCCTCTAGGGCATACATATCCAACAGTAAGGGGTAGGTAAAGGGGTGTGTGTGCAAATCCCGTGGCCAATTGGCTCATATCCAACCGTCCCCGTCGGTCTTTTGGCTTGTTTGGCCGGTCGATCTTGAGGCATTTGCCTCGAGATTCGTGCCACTTGATCAATGCAGTATTTAAACCCTTTTGCACATGTTTGATTTTTCTGAACTTTTCATTTACCCATGTATTGCACGTGCAATCTTTTGGGCTTCCAAAAAGTAAAAGGAAATTAGAAAAAAATAATGTGTCTGATAGGGATCGAACACAGAGGATACGTCATAGCAGTGCAAAGCTTTATCAGTGAGCTACAAGTTGTTTCTTGTTGTTATTTAACAAAATTGACTTATAACTCAAATTCAGGCTGTAAACTCATTTCTGTACATTGAAATGGAAAATTTAGTACAGTATATTCAGATTCGTTACATACTGCTTCGGGTTTCTGGTCCCTTTATATATGGGGAACATCGGAATCGTATATCCTGGCGGGTACTGTATTTGGTCGTAACACGCCGGGTAAGGTCGGCCGGTCTTTCTCAACTTACCAGCAGCTTCACGGATATGTGAGCTTTGAACCGCTGGGCGATATATTTGTCCAGCTGCGATTTGGTGATTACTTTCTCCTTTGCTGTCAATGAGGCTTGGAGGGGATTGGAGGTCTCTAATTTATCTTCAATGACGACCACCGGCGGTTCATCTGTTGGTGGTTCGGGATGAGCCATTATCCCAATCATACTTTGGAATAAGTAGGCCATCTTATTCATTCTAGCCTCCATTTCCGCAACCTTTTCGTTCTTCTTATGTAGCATGCATTTTAGATACTCAGTATCAGATTCATGCTCCGCTTTTTCTTCGGATGTGCCGTCCAGATTTTCACCGGACGGAAGACTCATAATTTCTGCCGCTTGAGACATCAACTCTTGCAGCTTCTGGGGATCTTTTGTTACAGACCGTGTGATTGGTCTATGAGAGAAGAAATTTTTTCTTTCGTCTTTGGAGTTCACCATATAAATGGTATGAACTAGCATGCCTCCAGACTTGGGGCGTTTGGAGTGTTGACCTTCGGAGTTTGCCTTGGGCCTTTGAATCTTCTCCAGCCTCTCTCATTTGTGAGAAGTCAGTTTTGGAGGAACCATCATAGCAGGATCCACTTTGGGAAGGTGGGAAGAACTTTTATCATGACTCTTCAGTTTCTTGGGTAGGGAGAGTAATCCTAATTGATCACTGACCCCTGTACTTCTTTCCAGACTTTGTGGACGGTCTAGGAAAGTCGTTTCACCGATCGAACCACTTAGTTCATCATTCATCTTGGTTGGAGGTGGAGTTTTCTTTAGTTTGGCAGTCGAAGAGTTTCGCTTCACCATCTTCAGCGCTTTGAAGCTGTTCCCAGTTGGAACAACAGCCTAGATCATTGGAGCTGGCAGAGTTAGTCCAGATGGAGAACTGCCCCCAGCCTGCTTTATTCGGCGCCAGTATCGACGTCGAGCATTTTTGGAGATAGGAGCCTCTTCAGTCTTGAGAGCCTCCTGTATCTTCCTGCTGCGTTTGTCTTGTCCTTCGGCAGGTGACAATCGCTTGAAGTCCGATTGTCTAGGAGTGGTAGCAGCAAAGACTTGAAGGGCCAGCCTGTGGAAGACAGACTGCCTTGATGAGGAAACATTCTTGGGAGCCTCAGAAGTAGCTAACGCTCCAAAGGACAAACGTTCGAAGACGGCCTTCCTTGGAATCGTGGGCTTTTTAGAGGGGCTCACAGAGCTTGCTCCCGATCTTTTGAGAATGGAGCCTTCTGGCTTAGCATCAGAGCTCGTAGCGGTAGCTAGCTAATCAATGACCGAGTTCTTCTGACTTACGACACTGTATGTAGGGAACGCATGCATCGTCCCGAACTGGAGTCCTTTAAGTGTCTACATCTCCTAAGCGGTGGGTATGCAGAGCAGAAGGGTCATAGCTTGTAACGACTCTGAAATCCATGTACAAATGTAACTTGTTCAATGTATAGAATGGGTATTTCAGCCTGATTATGAGTTATAAGTTAAAATTGATCAATAAATGCAAGAAACAACTTGTAGCTCACTAGTTAATACTCTCTACTGCTGTGCCATAGCCCGCAAGTTCGAATCCCATCAGCCCCAATTATTTTTATATTTTTAAAAACTTTTCGGAAGCCCAAGAGTTTCACGTGCAATACATGGAGAAACGAAAGATTTTAGATAAAACTAACTAGAGAAATGAGGAGTTAACACGATAGTTATCACATGGCGCAAACCCCGAGACCCAACTCCTAAATCCGACCGGCCAAAAATTCCCCAAAACTGCATCTGGCGGTTGGATCAAGCCTAATGGTCTCCATGTTTCGCCCGTGCATCCCTTTGACTCCCTCAACTCCATTTTACACTTAAGTTTCTTTGATTTCTACCAGAGACTTCACAACCCTTCATCTATCCCATTAACACAATTTAATCTCTTTTTAATTCATTTTTTAATTCACGCACTCTCACTTTTACCCTATAAATATCACCTCATTCCCTAGCTCTCCCCTATTATGAAAATCTAGCAAAAATTCTCTAAAATTCCTAAGCTCAATAAGGGTTAAGACTAGTCAAGTGGAGTTAGCTCGAGCCAAGTTCGTTTTCGAAGACCGGAGCCACTCTCGACGCTACCACGACCCACGAAGACCCCATCTCTCTTTTTCCTCCCTTCTCAAGCATAACAAAACCCGTAAGTTCCTCTCTCTCTCTTTCATTTCATCTCAAAACAATCCTTAAAACTACGTCGACTAAAGTGAAGTTAACTTCTGAAAACTTTCTTTTAAATAACTTTCATCACCCTTGGTATGCTAATTAACTTACCATAACCATGTTAACATTAAGCTTAACGATGACCATCTAATTAATTTTTGAATTATTTAGAATTTCATATAAATAAAGTGAGAATTGAACTTTTACACAAAAATACCATGGAATTTGTTTACACCCTTTTAACATCATCGTGAACTATAACTCTAGCAAACCCACGGGCTAACGAGCTACACCATCACATACACTATGGTTTCATAGCACGATGTTTTGGTTAAGTTTTATTTAAAAGAAACAATTTACATTAAAATACCCTCGCTTTTAAAAATACTTTTTATCGCCATGTTTAAATCCTTTGCAATTACCCCTCTACAACCTTTTTAAGGGAACCCATTTACGGATGGTGTAGGTTATCTCTCGTCCTTGGGATAGTAGAGTGAGATACAGAACTCCTCACGGAGAATTCGGTCTCGAAAAGAAATAAAAATATAACTTTTAAAGAATACGACTTTTTTCAATAAATTAAATCATTTGAAAATTCATAAATCATAAATCTGTATTTTTCTATGAAAACCAATTTTGAAAATTATGTTATTAATATGAAAAATTAAAGTTATACGAAAATACCATCAAGTTTCCAAAAGCATAGTTTTCATAAAAATGCCATAAACTTTCAAAAAGCTAGATTTTCTCACTAAAATACCACTAAGCTAAAAATACATTTTTATAAAAATTCTAAATATTCTAAAAAAACCCTCAAGATTTGTTTTTAAAACAATATTGAAACATTTTACATAAAACCCTCTCAAGAAATGTAAACAACTTGAAAAATCTTTAAGGGCCAAGATTAATATAGGTTTAAGCGGTATCATTTCTTTTGAGCCTCAGGAAGCCGGAGAAAGTGAGTGCTTGCCTATTCAAATTAGATAACACTATAATTAAAGGAATTATCAATGGAAAACGTCTTGGAAAAATACACAAATCCTGTCGCTCATGTGCAGCGGTTGTCCGATTATTCTCGAACTTAAGAATTTCAAAAGTTAAATCCATTCATAAGATATTTACTATAACCAGAATATAAATTCGAACTTGTTTTAAACTCGAACTCGAATCCAAACTCGAACCCAAACTTGAATACTTGATCTTGAACTTGAACACTTGACTTGACTTGACCGAACTATGAATTTAACTTGACATGAATACATGAATACCTGATTATAACTTGAACCTAAACTTGTACTCTTTATATTCATGGATTCGGCCAAGACCTGTAAACTTGAACTATACACTACAATACGCGGGGATAAGAGGTAGATTGGTACAGAACGTATATCATAGCACAAGAGATCGTTTTAAAAGACACCTAACCTGAATGCATGTGTCGTTGTCCCGTGGGTTTTGACGAGGCCTTGTACTTCCTATTATCTTTGTCCATGGGGTAAGTTGGACTCCTCTCGTATACATGAATACTTTCTTTATAAAACTACAAACAAGCACGTTAGAATAACTATCTTATACATATAAATGACATGCTAAGATATTTCTACATAAACCTATACCTGTTCATTTCTATTTGGTTTCTATTCATCATTTATACCTTCATTTATCATACTTATTTTCTTTGGGACTTACCGAGCGCTAGTTCGCTAACGACATTCCTCTCTGTTTCTTTTTCTTGGAATGTTTGTCAGGATGACCAGACTCTGAGGAGATAGAGTCGAGCCAGGAGGACTTGGACCGGCTTACTACCCAGCCTGACTACTAGTTTCTTTTCTGCACTTACTTTCTGTATGCTATTGTTTAAGCACCTTTCGATCATTGTATCTTTTATTTTAGACAGTTGTATTTGAATTTTGAATGTAAATAAAGTTGTTTTTATTTTTATTACTCTTGTTATTCTTGCACATTGTTATATTGCTTACATACGCTTAATGTATTTATTAAGAGAATGACATTCTCATAGTAAATACGTCATGGGCTTGCTACGTCACCGTTTTCGTCTACTGGGAAGCGATGCGTGACAGGTTTTATTGGTGGCTGATTGATGATCAAAAAATGATTCTTCTTTTGATTAAAAGAAAAGTAAAGGAAGTAAAGAAGAGATGTTTTAGTAATAAAGTAACCGCAATCAATAACGATGTTGCATGTAGCTAGACCGTTAGTGAGTACGGGTCGTCCTCTGACATTGGTGGAATTTTATCGTTTTTGCTTTCGATCGGTTAAAAGAAATAGTAAAGAAAATCAAGAAAATGGTTCAAGATTTAGTTGAACTAATAGTTTCAAGAAAATCAAGAAATTGTTTTTAAGAAAGGAAATCAAGAAAATGTTCAAGATCTAATTATCAAGAAAATATGAAGAAGGCTTGTAGGATTCGATCGGATTTAGTAGCCATGGATGACTAATAAAGATGACTCATCTTATCTATTGACAGTTTAACACTAGATTGATAGCGCTGAATGCGGATTAGGGTTTTTGGAAGAAACTAGTGTTTCTTCACTATCGTTCCTTGTCCTTTCATTGATCCCATTCATTTTCTAGCCCTTCACAAAAAGATCGTCAATCTTATCTCAAATTGTGGTCAAGATTATCAAGAATTTGATATCGTGCCCGATGAGGATGTTAACGATTCTTTTGCGAAAGTTTGTAAACTTCATAAGACTTAAAAGAAGTATAGAATTTTATCATCCATCAATCTACCCTAATCCTACGAATCCTATCAAGAAGAGATTTACTAGTGCATCATGAAAATCAAAGAAAGATTACAGGAAGAATTCATAATGCAAAAATATAAAGAAAGCGAACTTGAAACTAATTAATTATTATTCAACTTCAAATTAAAACTTCCTCAGTCCGAGATTACAAGAAGAATTGCTCTCGATCACTCCCTTGAAGAGGTAATTTTTCCGTCGATCTTCACGTCGCTCGATCACCGTGAGTCTTGGACCTGTCGTGGATCGTGTGCTCATTGATGATGATCGGCTTCATATAAAAGAGTCTTGAATGATGTTGCTTGATGAATTTCTCAATGATTCTTGATCTTGGATTTTGGATTTGTTGAATTTGTTAACTCTTTTCTTGATTTGATTTGATCAAGAATTAGGATAAAATTGGGGAAAAAATTGGAATCTTTTCGATGTAGCCCCAGGTCCTTTTTATAGCCCTTAATCAAGCTTTCTCAACAAGCTAGGTTGTTACAAAGAAGCTTCCAGAACAAGTTAGATTGTTACAAAGAAGCGTCATCAACAAGCTAGGTTGTTACAAAGAAGCTTCCAGAGAACTCCCGAACCCCAAGTCCTTGAATCGGCCGCAGATCCACGGTGACTCGGCCTGACTCGGCCGCGGTTCCGCGGCCTATTCGTGGGCTCGTTGCTTAAAACATCTGTGGTCTTTTTCTGTTGATCTCTGGGTCTTTATGTGTATCTGGAATCTTCTTATCTTTCTGGCAGTATTTGATTCTTCGACTTTCTTGTATTTTATCGGCAGATTCCTGATTCCCGATATCTGACCTGAGCTAATCTTGCACAAGATCTCAATGAAGAATGTGAGATACAAAATATTATGCGTAAAAATATTAAACATACAATTTCCTTCATAATGTTGATTATAATGTATAACACATTGTAAATGATATTTTGCAGATGAACTTCTAATATGTGTTATATTTATAGCAAATACCTTTAGATGATTAAGAAAAATAAGGAAATTGTCATGTTAAAAGTGCACTATTTTCGACGGAACAAATTCCCCCAAACTTGACTTTGATCGTCCCGAGCAAACTTTATTTGTTCAAGAGAAGGAGAAAAATAGAAAGAAAAAGAAAAAAAAACTAACTAGCACACTTTCGTAGGCAACACGATTGCACTGAGCACGTACAACAAGCCTTTAAACCTCTAGGTGTTCCTACTAGGAGGAGTGTTGTCTCCAGAGGATTTTCAGCGGATTGCACCCACAAAATCTTATTATAAAAGATAGACTGTGTAAGTTATATATAAATATAAGAAGTATAAAAGAAAGAACTTGAAAATCAGAGTTTTCAACTACGCTAGCTTTTCAGTTGTCTTGAGCCCTATCTTAATAGTCATGAAAAGATATTAAAAATCACATCACCCCTCAATAAAACGTCGCCTTTATTCTTCATCCCTACCTTTTTTTTCCAAACACTGATCATATACCCCTACGTGTGTGTAAAAAATATCCCTACACTCGGAGAATTCAATTCAAGCTATCATACTCTTGTCCATCTACCTCAGTACTTTTTAGTCGGTGAATATTTTTGATGGATATGCTCACACATTTTTCATGCGACCGTTAATACTTCTGGAGGTACTAACCGACCGATTACTAAATATGCTCACTTATTAGGCGTAATTAGCAATTTTCTCATCTTACAACACCCAAGGTTTAGCAGTGACTCCCAAACTAGTTGGTCTAAGGCACCAGATGATGAAGCACCCTCGCTATATTTTTTTTATGCTGCCTTGGTGATTACAAAACCAGTTTCATTTTTCTTCACCATTTTATATTTTTATGCTTCATTTATTATTTTCTTCGTACTTTGGCTTTTCGACAAGCGCATTTCAAGGTATCCTCTACTAACCCGAGTTTCAAGACGTGTGTAAGTGCGTGTAGTAGGATATCAACATTCAGATATTTGGTTTCCAGAATAGGAACTATTTTTCAGACTTATTTTTATCCTCAGATTAGTGACTTCCTTCATCTTACTAACCCTTGGGACAACGGCTCATAACTACTTATTACTAGTTTTGTTTCAGAAAACATTTAACTTTCTTGTTTTTCTCAAACTCTTCCAATCTTTCAAATGTAATTTTTCACTTTCTAATCTATCATTATAAAAGAAAAAATTTTAAATTTTTTGTGCTTATGCAAAGTGTATAATGCAAAGTAATGCATAAATAAGCACAAAGCTCCCCCAAACCTGTTTACAGCAGTGTCCTCACTGTTGTTATCTTTTAAATCTCAAAACCTGTAGACTTAGGAGGAAAAGTTATTAACTTGGACGAGAATAAATGAAAGTGAAAATCTCCCCCAAACTTATTTTTAATCATATGGATATTCAGTTAGGTCCTTTTTAACTACCTCCATTCTTATGATGAGACAATATTATTGAGACAGGAGGTGAGGCGGAGGAAATTTAGTTATGATAAAGCGGCTCCGGTAAAAACAGGAGCTCCTCCATGGGGTCAATGGAAAAATACGGTTTTAATCTATGCCCATTCACTTTAAAAAAATAACCGTTTTTAATATTTTCAACTTCAACTGCCCCGTGTAGATATACATACCGCACCACAAATGGTCATTTCTAATGAGATCTTTGCTTACCCGCATGAAGATGGAGACGGGAATCGTAAAGAAGGACTTGTTGTCTCGGGATAAAAGTTTATTCAAAATATTTTTATCGTGAAATACTTTAGTCCGGTTTTTTACTATAACCGCATTATCGTAAGCTTCATCGCGTAGTTCGCTTAGCTCATTTATTTGCAGCTTCCGAAATTTGCAGGCTTGATTTAAATTAAACTTAAGTTCTTTAATGGCCCACATTGCTTTATGTTCGATCTCGACAGGAAGGTGGCAAGCCTTTCCAAAGACTAGGCGGTAAGGATACATACCAAGATCAGTCTTATAAGCGGTACGAAATGCCTAAAGAGTATCCGTCAATTTGGTTGACCAATCTTTCCGGTTTTTAGAAACCGTCTTCTTCAAAATTTATTTGATTTGCCTATTGGAAATCTCAGCTTGCCCGCTCGTTTGAGGATGATAGGGCGTAGAAAGTTTATGGTTGATTGAATATTTCAGCATTAAAGTCTCGAAAGACCGATTACAGAAATGCGTCATATTGTCGCTAATTATAGCGCGAGGGTGTCCAAATCGCGAAAAGATATTTTCTTTAAGGAACTTAATAACAATCTTGTTGTCATTAGTGCGGCACGGTATTGCTTCTACCTATTTTAAGACGTAATCAACCGCTAACAAGATATATAAATTCCCAAAAGAGTTGGGAAAAATGCCCATAAAATCAATACCCAAACGTCAAAAATTTCCACAACCAAGATAGGTTGGAGTGGCATCTCATTTTTTCGAGAAATCCGACCCGTGTGTTGATACCGTGGACAGGTTTTGCAATGATCAAATGCATCTTTGAATAATGTAGGCCAGTAAAAACCACATTGCAAAACTTTCTCCGCCGTTTTACGTGGACCAAAGTGACCACCGCATGTCTGATCATGACAGAAAGACAAAACACTCTTGAATTCATCATTAGAGACACATCTGCGAATGATTTGGTCGGGATAATATTTAAACAAATAAGGTTCATCCCAGTAAAAATGCTTTACTCGGGATAGAAATCGATGATTGTCTTGTTTAGACCATTCGCTGGGAATAAGTCCCGTTGCTAGATAATTCACAATATCCACGAACCAAGGTTCACAGGATATGGTCAAGAGCTGTTCGTCAGGGAAAGAGTCGTTTATTGGCAAGGTCACAGTAGGTGAAGAAGAGATGCGTGAAAGATGGTCGGCTACTACGTTTTCACATCCTCTCTTATCTCGTATGACAAGATCAAATTCTTGTAACAGGATCCAACGTATTAATATGGCCTTAGCATCTTTCTTTGATAAAAGATGTTTTAGTGTGGAGTGATCAGTGTAAACCACTATCGGTGAGCCAATCAAGTAAGGCCTGAATTTTTCTAATGCAAATACAACTGACAAGAGTTCTTTCTCGGTAGTTGTATAATTAATTTGGGCATCATTCATGGTCTTACTTTCATAATAAATTGCATGTGACATCTTATCAATGTGTTGTCCTAAGACTGCACCAATAATAAAATCTAATGCATCACACATTAGCTCAAACGGGTGGTTCCAATCAGGAGATGATAGAACAGGGGTTGTAGTGAGAGATCTTTTAAGTGATTCAAAAGCAGCTTCATAATCCGAATCAAAGTGAAATGTAGTATCCTTGGCCAAGAGAAGAGTTAAAGGTCCAGCAATTTTGCTAAAATCCTTAATGAATCTCCTATAAAATCCTGCATAACCATGGAAGGATCGTATATCTTTGACGCATTTGGGATGAGGAAGGTTATGGATGACATCTATTTTAGCTCTGTCTACCTCAATGTCTTTTCATGAAATGACATGTCCAAGCATGATACCTTCTTGGACCATGAAATGGCATTTTTCCCAAATCAAAGTTAAGTTCTTATCCTTACAACTGCGTCAAGATGACGTAGGCAATCCTCAAATGAGTTCCCAAATATAGAGAAATCTTCCATGAAAATCTCCAGAAAATTCTCAACCATGTCTGAGAATATCCCCATCATACACCGCTGAAATGTAACGGGAGTATTGCATAACCCAAAGGGCATGCGTGTATAAGCAAAGGTACCGAAAGGACAAGTAAATGTTGTTTTATATTGATCATTTTCGGCAATAGGGACCTGGTTATAGCCAGAGTATCCGTCCATGAAACAATAATATTCATGTCCAGCTAATCGTTCCAACATCTGGTCAATGAAAGGTAGAGGGAAGTGATCTTTCCTCGTTGCGGCATTGGGTTTCCTATAATCAATACATACACGCCACCCAGTTTGGGTGCGTGTTTGGATTAACTCATTAGCCTCATTAGTTATGACCGTGATGCCAGACTTTTTAGGGACCACATGAATAGGACTTACCCATTGGCTATCAGAGATTGGGTAAATTATACCACTATCTAGGCACTTGACGATTTCTTTCTTTATCGCCTCCTTCACGACGGGATTTAACCATCTTTATGGGTCTCGGGTTGGTTTGGCTTCATCCATCAAATGTATATGATTTTCAACAATTAAGGGACTAATCCCTTTGATGTATGCCATTGTCCAACCAAATGCTTGCCGATTTGATCTCAAGACCATCAAAAGAGCGATCTCTTGCTCTAAAACTAGAGAAGCGGATATGATCACGGGCAAAAACTCATTCTCATCTAAATATGCATATTTAAGATGAGAAGGTAACCGTTTGAAATCTAATATCGGCAGAGAAACAATAGAATATGGGGTAAAGGAATGATATTCGGATTCCCTAAGAAGTTCATAACCTGCATAGGATATTGACTCGGAAAGCGCTACTGACTTTTGTGATGGGTCAAAAGGTTCAAACTCGAAGGTGGACTCGTCAAAGGTGTCCTCACTATAATAATGTGCTAGATTAAACAATGATGTACTAATATCGTCGAGATCATTATAGCAAAGTTCATCAACCTTGCAGCTTTCGGGAGCTATCTCGTGGACAGAACAGACATCAAGTAAATGAGCAGAAGGTTCAGATGGTTGACTTCCTAGCTTGTAAATGTTAAGCTCAATTGTCATTTTCCCGAAGGTTAGGTTCATAGAACTGTTACGACAATTAATGAAAACATTGGAAGTGGCTAAGAAGGGTCGACCGAGAATCACCTGAATTTGGTTCCGTGGGTTCGCTATAGATTGTGTATCTAAAACAATAAAGTCCACAGGGAATATAAATTCCCTGACTTTTATCAACACATCTTCAAGCACACCCCTAGGTTTGGTGATAGATCAATCTTCTATCTGGAGAGTGCAGTGGACAGGTTTCAACTCTCCAATACCTAACTGCTCGTAGACAGAGTAAGAAAGCAGATTAACACTAGCGCCAAGGTTGAGTAGAGCACGATTAATATTTTTACTCCCAATAGAAATAGAGATTGTAGGACAGCCAGAGTCCTTACGTTTCTTTAGTAATTGCTGGGTAAAAGCTGTGCTAACATTACTCATCATGAACACTTTTTTCGGCACTTGAGTTCTTCTCTTCCTAGTGCACAAGTCCTTAAGTATTTTCGCATAAGCCGGAACTTATTGGATAGAATCTAGGAGAGGGATATTTATGTTAACCTGTTTAAATATTTCCATAATCTTCTCCATTTATGCGTTAGGTTTGTTGGCCCTCAACCTATTTGGATAAGGAGCTTTATCAATAATAGTTGGGTCCAACATTTGTGGAGAAATTCGTGTGGGTAGAACGGATCCCAGAATTGGAGTGGGGATCGTTTCAGGTTGACTCAACGAGGTGGGCGGAGGGTTTGAGCCTAGGGGAAAATGGAGAATCGGCTCGGAAGAAGATGGACTAGATGAAATAGGGTCAGAAGTGGAAGTGGAAGCCGGGGTGTCATTGATTGATTCATCATTATCAACCTGTTCACCGACTTGGTTATTCAGTAATCTTCTGGATCTTAACGTAGTAATGACATTCACATTATGATATTGTGAGTGGCCAGGATTCGGTAAGGGTTGAGATGAAAGTTTTCCTTTCTCTCCAGCACTCATTGCGGCATTTAATTGTGCAATTTGTGCTTCTATCGATTTTATACTCTCACCGTGGGAGGCAGAGTCCTTCTTTATGGTATCGATAGAAGACCTTATATCAGCCGATATTTGCATGGAATGTTTCATAAACAAATCCAAGGTTCGTTCGACTGAAGAGAAGTTTTCGGTACCGGCCATTTAGAAAGAATTATTATAAGTTGCATAATTATTGGCAGGATTTTGAAAAGTTTTTGGTTGAAAGGGGTACTGATTCTGTGGTGGTTGCTGTTGCTGTGGAGGAACCCTTTGAAAATTATTTTGGTTTGGAACCGTATTTTGAGTTTGGTGTTGGTTCCAAGAAAAATTAGGGCGATTCCTCCAACCCTGATTATATGTGGAAGAATAAGGATCGTTTTTAGGTTGCTGCTGAAAAGCAGCATTAGTGTGTTCTTGACCTTGAAACAGAGAATTCAAAGGACATTCTTCCGTCGGATGTGATGGATCGGAACAGCATCCACACACGGTTTTAGGGAGCGTTACCTAGTTCAAGGAGGCTAATAAAAATTTGTTATCCATAACTTCGAGTTTCTTTTGCATTGTTGCCATTTCGGCTTTTACTGCTATGGAAACATCAAGTTGATGGATACCTTCCCTAGATGATGGTGGACTAACGCTTTCCTATTACAAAGTGTTTTCAGCAAAATCTTCCAAGAATTTCCAGACTTCACCATCGTCTTTAGACATGAAATTGCCTTGACACATGGTTTCAAGCATCTACTTTGTCGTTGGATTAATGCCCTCATATATAATTTGGCACAGATCCCATCTATGGATTCCATGATGAGGACATTGGACAAGAAGATCTTTGAACCGTTCAAAGCATTTCTAAAATAGTTCATTTGGAAGCTGGGTAAACTGGTTGATTTCGCTCCGAACACGGGCGGTCTTATGGTTGGGATAAAATTTCTTAAGGAATGCTATAACGAATTCATCCCAATTGGAAATAGAGTGTGCGGTTGTGTTATAAAGTAAATGGGAGAAGACGTAAACGCATAGCATCCACAGAAAGTTGTGAAGTGCCCATCATAGCACATACGTTTTCGAATTTGATGATAAAAACGTATGCGTCTTCAGACTCTAGACCGTGAATTTAGGCAAAAGATTGATAAAGTGTGGTTTGATTTCAAAATTATCCCCATTGCTTGGTGGAATAGAAAGACAAGTAGAAAGAGGACCACGTATAGGGTAGCATCTCTCTTGGAGAGATATACGCGGTAGATTCTGCGCATTTGCGGGTGGCGGCAGAGTGGTGTTATTAAAATTTGATAGAGAACCGTCCATCTCGGTGGATGTTGTGGGTGGTGAGAAAAAAGAAGATGAAGAAATACCGACTTCGGAGTCGATAGAAGAAACACGGAAAAGACGGGCACTAGAATCCCGTGTCCAGCCGAGGATGCACTAAGTGGGTTTTGCGCAAGCGGCTGCGTTAGTTTTTTTATATTTTATTTATTTAAACTAAAAAGAAAAGTTTGTTTTGAAAAATACGTATTTAGAAAAATCACAAAAATGCACAATCAACCCTAGATCTAAGGTCACCTGGGTCAAGTCACTAGACTGCTCCTAAATTTCCAGAAGACAAATTAAAGGATCAATCCTCTACTATCTCTTTATCTCTCTTGTGGCCAGGTAAGTGCCAGGTAAGTGGGAGGTATCCGCTATACAAATCACCGTAAATAGCAGGTTTAATTAAGTAACCACTTGCCTTAGACACACTTGCCTAGACACCACAAAAGAAATGCGGATAAGCAGTAGATTACCCACGACCTTCCTCTATCCTAATTGAGCGTGACGGTCCTTAAAGTCTTGGTCTAGATATTTTTTAATTAATGAAGGGTGATGCAGATGCTAGTTTTGTGATTTGTGGGGCTTAGGAAGGGTAATAAAATCCCCACCTAATCTGAATTTGGTCTTTGCCCCTTAATTGTCCGTATTACAATATGCACAAACAACCAATATCGAAACACGCAACAAGAATTTTTTAAGCGGCGAATTTTTGCAAAGAATCCTGCAGAAAAATTGTTATTGGAATTTTCAGAGGAGAGAGGAGAAGATAGGAAATATACCAGAGAAACCTGAAGCTCTAATTCTCCAAGAACACCGCGCTTCCGCGGCCAATTCTAGCTTCTTGCCGCGGTTACACGGTCAATTGGACTGTTCTTTGAACAATTTTTTTGTTCTGATGCTCCCCTTGCTCCTATGGTCTTGATGAAATGCTCTGAATATTTATCTCCCTGCTACAGTGATTCCAGACCCCCTTGCAAAATTCACACACTAATCGTTAAGCACACGATGCGTTCTTGATTTATATTTCAATGTAATAATAATACTTCAACCCAAATAGCAAGAAAGAACAAATTACGCACGGATCCCAGGCAACGGCGCCATTTGATTGATGCTCAAAAAATGATTCTTCTTTTGATTAAAAGAAAAGTAAAGGAAGTAAAGGAGAGATGTTTTAGTAGTAAAGTAACCGCAATCAATAACGGTGTCGCATGTAGCTAGACCTTTAGTGAGTACGGGTTGTCCTCTGGGATTCGTGGAATTTTATCATTTTTGCTTTCGATCGGTTGAAAGAAATAGTAAAGAAAATCAAGAAAATGGTTCAAGATTTAGTTGAAATAATAGTTTTAAGAAAATCAAGAAATTGTTTTCAAGAAAGGAAATCAAGAAAATGTTCAAGATCTAATTATCAAGAAAATCTGAAGAAAGCTTGTAGGCTTCGATCGGATTTAGTAGCCATGGATGACTAATAAAGATGACTCATCTTATCTATTGACAATTTAACACTAGATTGATGGCGATGAATGCGGATTAAGGTTTTTTGGAAGAAACTAGTGTTTCTTCACTATCGTCTTTTGTCCTTTCATTGAACCCATTCATTTTCTAGCCCTTCACAAAAAGATCGTCAATCTTATCTCAAATCGTGGTCAAGATTATCAAGAATTTGATATCGCACTCGATGAGGATGTTAACGATTCTTTTGCGAAAGTTTGTAAACTCCATAAGACTTAAAAAAAGTATAGAATTTTATCATCCATCAATCACCCTAATCCTACGAATCCTATCAAGCGGAGATTTACTCGCGCATCATGAAAATCAAAGAAAGATTAGAGGAAGAACACATAATGCGGAAATTTAAAGAAAGCGAAATTGAAACTAATTATCACCTTTATTATTCAATTTCAAATTATAACTTCTTCAATCCGAGATTATAATAACTATTGCTCTCGATCACTCTCTTGAAGAGGTAATTTTTCCGTCGATCTTCACGTCGCTCGATCACCATGAGTCTTGGACCTGTCGTGGATCGCGCGCTCGTTGATGATGATCGACTTCGTATAAAGGAGTCTTGAATGATGTCGCTTGATGAATTTCTCAATGATTCTTAATCTTGGATCTTAGCTTTGTTGAATTTGTTAGCTCTTTTCTTGATTTGATTTGATCAAGAATTAGGATAAAATTGGGGAAAAATTGGAATCTTTTCAATGTAGCCCTAGGTCCTTTTTATAGCCCTTAATCAAGCTTCCCCAACAAACTAGATTGTTACAAAGAAGCTTCCAGAACAACCTAGGTTATTACAAAGAAGCGTCCTTAACAAGCTAGGTTGTTATAAAGAAACTTCCAGAGAACTCCCGAACCCCAAGTCCCTGAATTGGCCGCGGATCTATGGCGACTCGGCCTGACTCGGCCGCGGTTCCGCGGCCGATTGGTAAGCTCGTTGCTTAAAACTTCTGTGGTCTTTTTCTGTTGATCTCTGGGTCTTTATGTGATATCTGGAATCTTCTTATCTCTTCTGAATTTTTGCCAGTATTTGATTCTTCGACTTTCTTGTATTTTATTGGCAGATTCCTGATTCCCGATATCTGACCTGAGCTAATCTTGCACAAGATCTCAATGAAGAATGTGAGATGCAAAATATTATGCGTAAAAATATTAAACATACAATTTCCTTCATAATATTGATTATAATGTATAACACATGGTAAATGATATTTTGTAGATGAACTTCTAATATATGTTATATTTATAGCAAATACCTTTAGATGATTAAGAAAAGTAAGGAAATTGTCATGTTAAAAGTGCACTATTTTCGACTGAATAGTAGCTCATGCAGGTCAGTTCTGCATGAATTCTTAAGCAATATATCAAAAAAATTATAAGAATCGGTAACTATACGTTCTTTGCATTTCAAATTTCTTGAATCTATCCTAACCTGTTTTTCTATCAAGGTGATGGATTCTCCAAACAATACCAGCACTAACGTCAATGGCAACACACTACCGCCTACCCTACCACCTCCTCCTACCATTACAGCACCAATCAATGAACAGACGGTGCTTCTTGAAGCCATTAAGAGTCTTCTGGAGGGTCAGTAGCAGCAGACTACTATCCTTTTGAACCGTCCCGAAGCCGAAGCACCTGTGGTGAAGCAATTTCAAGATTTGTGTCCAAAGAACTTCTCAGGGAAAGAGAGCCCTCTTGAGGCTGAAGAGCGGGCCCAAATTATCGAGGATGATCTTGCAGCAGCGCAAATACCAGACATAGCTTGGGTTCGAGTGGCAAAGCTTCAGCTCACGGATAATGTAAGAGTCTTGCAGAAAGCCGAAGAGAGCCGTCTTGTACAGCCAATAGAGTGGAAATGATTCTGCGACCTATTCGATGCAACGTTTTTCCCCGAGACTGCCCATTTCAACATGGAACAACAGTTCATCCACCTGCAATAAAGCTCTATGTGGATGAATATGATGCCGAATTCATCATGCTTAGCAGGTAAAGAAATCATCTCAAATTCTGTTCCGTAAAACACGTAACAACATGATATCAGGTTTGGAGCATACCTGATCCCTACCAATGAGATTTGGACTAAACGATTCCAACAAGGCTTAGATCCGGAGATTCAAGCGGCTTTAGAAACATGCCACTATCCGACTAATGAACTTGCTCTGAAGGCAGCCCACCGTTATGAAGCAGTGGTCAAGAAGAAGGGTAAGCCACAAGCAGCCAGAATCAAACGCCCTGCTATCTAGACGACCGGAGGAGCCTCTTCTAGGCCAACTTTTTCACCCAAGAGGCCAGAAAGATAGTTTAACTGGTCCAGTATAGAGTTCTGCTTCTACTGTAAGAGAAACAAACACTTGGTGAAGGACCGCAGGCGTGCAAATGGCCCGTGTTTAATTTGTAGAGCATTTACTCATGCTATAGGAGCATGCCTATATCAAAGTAACACGGCACTAGCACCCAGACCTACGATGCCAGCACCACAGAGGCCAGCTATTCAGGCACCTGCACCCCTCCTAGCTCTTCCTAGCCAGCTCAACGTGGACCGCTAGCACAGCCTCAGCGACAATACCATCAGCCACAGAGAAACATGCCTCAAAGGCAGATGAATATGCCTAAGGCAAAGAGGAATGTGCCGAGACGTCAGGCTTTTACAATGACGGTCGAAAAAGCCGAAGCCACAGGACAAGTTATCACCATTAAATTCTTCCCATCCTTTCAACCTTTTAATACTAGTACATCGTTATCATTTCCCTATACCTAAATGCAATCTCACACAACTTAGGTATCATACTAGTAGCCACCCTTTTTGCACTCGCACTTTTCGACACCGGAGCTTCACATTGCTTCATGTCACAACGGTTCGTGAGAACGCACGCAATCCCCGTTAAGCCACTCATTTCAAGCCGGAACGTCAGTTCCGGGAATGGAGTTTTGAAGGAAACTTTAGGATATGATCAGTGCCCAGTTGTAATTTGCGGCCGAGAATTCTACGCAAATTTCAAAATGCTAGACATACCAAATTTTGATGTGGTGTTGAGAATGAATTGGTTGGGAGTATTTTATGCTACCATTGACTGCCGTTAAAGGAGGACGGTCTTTGAGATACCAGATCACCCAGTCTTCTATTTCAAAAGTGAAGACAGAACCTTGGAGCCAGAAAGCTACCGTGCCAAGCCAAAGACCGCAGAAGTGTCCTCCCTACAAGCTGAAAGAGAAAAACCTAAAGTAGTTCGAGAGTTCGAGGATGTTTTCCCTCAAGACATATCAAGTTTGTCTCCCGATCGAGCTCTTGAATTTAGTATTGATTTACAATCCGGTTCACAACCTATAATAAAAGTCCCATATCGAATAAATTCAGAAGGATTGAAAGAAATTCGTATCTAGTTAGACGGGCTCCTGAAGAAAGGTTGGATCAGACCCAATACCTCAAGTTGGGGATCACCAGTGTTACTAGTGAAGAAGAAGGAAGGTACGTACCTGATGTGCGTGGATTATCGAGCACTGAATGAAGTAACAATTAAGAACAAGTATCCTCTAGCTCGCATCGATGACCTTTTCAATCAACTAAGTGGATTTTGTGTCTTCTCAAAATTAGATCTATGCTCAGGCTATCATCAGGTGAAGGTCAAAGAATCCGACATTCTAAAGACCGCGTTTAGGACTTGTTATGGCCATTATGAATATCTCATAATGCTATTTAGAGTGACCAATGCACTAGCCATTTTTATGAACCTGATGAACCAAATTTTCCGAGAGTATTTAGACATGTTTGTTGTTATCTTCATCGACGATATCTTGGTGTATTCAAAGAATTGGAAAGAACACGCCGAGAACTTGCGCATTATCCTGGAGATACTACGACATCATCAGCTCTACGCCAAGTACAGCAAGTGTGAATTTTGGCTAGACCAGGTCGGATTTCTCGGACATATCATTTCAGGCGAAGGAAACTCTATGAATCCAGCTAAGGTGTCAGCTGTCAGCGAGTGGTCTACACCAAAGTCCGTCAAAGATATAAGAAGTTTTTTAAGCTTAGAAGGATACTATATATGCTTCATCAAAGGATTTTCAAAGATCGCAGCACCCCTGACCAAGCTTACACGTAAAGACGAAGCATTCGTGTTGACAGAAGCATATGAGATGGCTTTCGTAGAACTCAAGTCGAGGTTAACCTCTGCACCTATTCTCGTAATACCGGATCGATCTGGCGGATTCGATATACATTGTGATGCGTCCGGTAAGGGATTAGGATGCGTTCTACATCATCATGGAAAGGTTGTAGCTTTTGCATTAAGACGGTTAAAGGTTCATCAGCGCAACTATCCAACATAGGATTTGGAATTGACAGCCGTCATCTTCGCACTCAAGATTTGGCGTCACTATCTTTTGGGAGAATGAGTGGATATATACACCGACCATAAGAGTTTGAAGTATGTATTTACTCAAAAAGAACTCAACATGCGGTAGAGAAGATGGCTAGAACTCATGGCAGATTTCGACATCAACCTACAATATCATCCTGAAAAAGTGAACGTAGTTCCTGATGCACTTAGTCTCCAGTCATTAACAATGAACCTCACCACTCAGTAGAGGCTACATCAAAAACTGCACAGACTCAAGATTGAAGTAGTTATACCAGATAACGCATCATCCTTGATGAACTTACAAGTCTAGTCCACTCTTGTCAATCGGATCAATGTAGCTCAAGCAAATGATGCCAAGCTACAAAAGATCCGAGAACAAGTAGAAAGTGGTCTTCGAACCGAATTCATCATACACGAAGATGGATTCTTGCGGTATAGGAGCCGTTTATTCATGCCAATCGGCCCTGTTCGATAAGAGTTGATGAAAGAAGCTTGATTAGTCTAAAATATTGCACATTTGAATGAATATTTTCCCTACTATTGTTAAGTACTATAAGATGTTTATTGTAAATATAGAATATATGAGGGTTTATTTGTAAAAAGTTTATTATCATATATTTCTACATTATAATTAACATAATGAGAGAAAATATATGCATATAATATTTAAATGAAATCTTAGTAATTAAAATATGCATATCATATCAAATATTTCTAATCAATATTCTTAAGATATTATATCATTCATATGGTTAGGATAATATCTCAAAAATACCAAATGCTACTAACACTATGACTTGAGATATTGTGCATATATTAGCTCAGGTATGGAATCTAACTAAGAGATCCGAGTCAAATCGGGATATCGAAACCGAATCTGCTAAAATTTAGAAGTAAATCGAGAAATCTAGCAATGGCAGAGACTCAGAGTATTATTTTCAGAATCTAGATATCAAGAGAATCTCCAAATATCAACACAAAAGACCAGAAAAAATCTCAAGACTTGATTCCACCAAGTTGCGGCGGAACCGCCGCTAAACATGGCTATATGCGGTGGTTCCACGGCTCAATAAGGGCCATTGGATGTGAGATTTTTTGTTTTGGATCGTAACAGCATATATTCACATATAGAATCTAGGGTTTCTGGTTTTAGGGACTATATAAGGGACCGAGAGCTGCACATTCAAAATCATCACCGAAGAGATCAAGAGATCCAAGAGTTTCACGTATCCGGGTGATCATCACCTATTCATCTACCTCCAACAGGAGAGAGATCTAGAGCAAACTAGGGTTCTTGTATTCTACTTTCTAAGGAGAATTTTAAATGCAATAATTGATTAATAAAAGTAGTGACTTCATTATTCTTTTTGCAATTAATTTCCGCACTTACTTTCTGTACTTACATTTCTACATTTTAACTATACTTTCATTCTTCTTCATCCTCTCTTCTAGGATAACCATGAGCGAGTAATTTCTAACTTGCTAGGTTTTGTAGGATATGATAGAATCATGGATGAGAAAATCTTTTAACCTTTTTATACATTTTAAAGTTTATAAATTTTAGCAAGATAATTGTTAACCTCCTTATCGGGCGTGCTACCAATTTATTGACAGTCACGGCCACGATTTGAGATTGGTTTAACATTTGTTTTGTTAAGGGCTAGACATGAATAGAGATCAATGCAAGGACAGGAGTTAGTAGTAGGGAAATTCTAGTTTCTTCCAAGAATCCTAATCTACATTCATCACCATCGATCTAGTTTTAAGCTATTAAAAGATAAATGAGTCGTTTTTAATTATTTATCCATTACTACTAAGTCCTATTAACCCTACGAGCCTTTTTTTTATTAATTCTATATCCGTAACGACAAACAATCACCCTTCTTTAATCAACTCGTTTAAAGCAAGAAAAGAGTCCACGTTTCCCTGCGGACGACCTGTACTCATCTCGGCTAGCTACTAGCGACACCGTCTTGATTGCGGTTACTTTACAAAACACTTTTTAGCAGTTAAATCAAATGGCGCTATTATCGAGGAGACAGTCATAATTTTTTTCTTGTTATTCGGGGTGATTTCTTATAAAATCCAGCAACCATAAAAAACCGCATCTTGCGCTTTTAACGATTATTGTGTGAGTTTTGCAAGGAAATCTGGAGTAACTGGAGCAAGCCAACAGAGAACCAGAGAATTTCAACTTGGACCAGAGGAGTACAGGAAGGCACTGAAGAAATTTTAGCAGGAGATCCTCTAAATCGGCGGTGGAACCGCCGTACTTTGGTGTTGTTGGCGGCGGAACTGCGGCGGTTTGGAAGAATTGGACCTCTAATCTTCTCAGGTACTCCCCTATTATCTTCCTCTCTCTTATAAATCACTAATAAATTGATTTTAGCTGCAGAATTCTTTGCAAATATCGCCGATAAAAAATCTTTTTGCGTGTTTTTTATTTTAGTTTGTTTTGCATATCTTAAACTGACATTAAAGGGCAATAAACCCAAATTCAGATTAGGTGGGGATTTCATCACCCTTCCTAAGCCCCACAAATTACAAACGTGTATACGCATAACCTTACATTAATAAAAAATATCTTGATCAAACCCTAAAGACTGTCGTGTTCAATTAGGACAGAGGAAGGTCGTGGGTAATCTATTGCTTATCCATATTTTTCTTATGATGTATGAGACAAGTGTGACTAAGGAAAATGGTTACTTAATTAGGCCCGCTATTTTGGTGATTCGTACAGTAGATACCTCCCACTTACCTTGCCACAAGATTGATAAGGAGATAATAGAAGATTGATCCTGCGACTTGTCCTTTGGAAGTCTAGGAGCGGTCTAGTGACTTAACCTAGGAGACCCTAGTTCTAGGGATTGATTGTGCATTTTGTGATTTATTGGGTCAAGCCTCGAGTCCCTCTTTCAAAGCAAAACAATTTTCAAAATCCAAAAAGAGCTTAAATCATTACTATTTCACCCTCCTTTCTTTTTTATAACGGGCAACCCAAACAGACGAACTCTTGTCGAGCTTTGCTATCCAGAACCAGATATTTTTTGTTTTCGTAATTGCTTCGGTACAAAATCCGACTCTACTATGTCTTTAAGAGATAGGATAGAACACGCGGAAAAGAACAGTTGGATACAGAACAGTTGGATACTTCACTCACGATCCTATCCACCGCATCAAAATTCAACATCTTCTTATGTTGATAATCTGTTTAAGGTGAGTGAGGGAACTTCTAAACGCATGTCCATCGCTGAGCATATTGCGAAGGCTAAAAGCCAAAGTTTCAATCCTTTCACTAATCCAAAACCGTTAGGACAACAAACACCATCATTTCCATACTAAAATATTGATACTCGTTTTGAGGCGAATATGACATCTTTTACACCCATGACCTTTTATGAACAAATAGCAATTGCCGGTTGCCAACTAACTAACCAATCTCAATATTCTTCATATCACAATGCTGATCTTAATCCTGCTTATGAAACTTGGGTTCACCCTTCTAATTCTTATCCACAGTACCAAAGTTTCACACGCTCTCATGTTGACACTTATCTTGAGGCTAATGAGACAAATCAGAAACGCATGTCGATTGCGGAACACATTGAACTCGCCCATAGCCAACTATTAAAAGCATATCTTCTTAACATTTCTCTTCAAGCTAATGCGGCAAATCAGAAACGCATGTTGATTGCTGTACATATTAAACTTGCCCGTAGCCAACAATTAGACACTTCCCAACCATACTCAACTTCCTCACCTTATCTAAACAGTGTTTCTGAAAATCAATTAGAAAGTTCCACGGTTCAAAGAGAATCCTTCATTGGAACTTCTTCACAAACCATATCTAGTCCTGAATTAGAGTTGGAATTGAGCAGTGAAAAAGAATAAGAAATCGATCAAAGTCAAACCAAAACCGATTCTCTCGATCTCGACACCTTCCATCCTACACTCCAACCGAATATATTCGATGTTAAATCGCTTCATAATGATGATGTGCCCGAGAATAACATGTTTGACTTTTCTAATAGTGAGCATGAAAGAGAGCGTTACACCATTTCAAATCAAACCGATCCTTATTCGACTACACTTGATATTTCAAACCTTCCAACTCCATCAAGTGAACCAAGTGATTTATCGATTGAGGATAGTATAATTGATGAATTTTTAAATACCTATTCGTTTGATTTGACCGAAGGTGTTAGTGAGAGCGGTGATGAGAATATCGTTGAAGATGAACCCGTTATGTTAGATGAGTTGGATTCCTCGACCCATCATGTCCCTTCCATTGAATATGAACATTTTCCTGTACAATTAACTGATCCTATTCTTACCACCGACCTATCCGATAAGAAGAAAGATATTCAACTTTCATCTCCCACATCTGGTTCAACAATGCTCAACACCCAAATTTGTTTACCCATTTCATCACCCATTTTCTTTGGTTCTTCTGATCTTCTTTCAACTCCACTGAGTTTTGATGAATCACACTCCGATATTTCGAGTTCTATGATTCTTGAAAGACCACTTGATTTAGACTCTTTTAAAAATAAGATAGATGAGCTTTTTGAGGCTCCTACCTCCATAATTTATGACAAATCAAGTGTGATGAATTCTAGCGCGAAAAAGATTGACCTTGAAACTTTCAGTCTTCCTAGAGAATCTGCTTATTCTTTTCTTTCCGATGGGATCATCATCAATGAAAGTTTCAAAAATATTTTCGCCGAAGAATTCGCGTTTCTTAAAGACTTGGATGTTGTGATGAATCAACCTCCATTAGAAATTCGTGCGCCTCCATTTGAGGACGGAGAAGTTGAACCATCACCCTTTCTACTTATCCCATACGAGAATGCGAATATTCCACTCATTCCTAATCATTCACATTCTCGTTTTCATTCACTATCACTGTTTTGTCTCTACCAACCGACACGTAAACCCAATCGATTACGCCTCTTATCTCCCTGCTTGTTAACGTCTATGATCTTCTACCAACTATGTTATTACATCGATAAAATATTCGAATGGTTGGTGTTAATTTTTGGTCTTTGTAAAGCTTTACATAGACCAATAACTTTAACCCCCTTCTTATAATTTTAAATGTTTAATACTGTTTCACTCAAGTTGGGGGAGGGAGAAAAATATTTTGGCTCTTGAAAGAAAAGAAATTTTTTGTACAATTGTGAGCCAAAAATAAGTTTGGGGGAGGATTTCGCTGTCATTGACTTTTTGTCCCCTTTTGCTAATAATTGAGAACTTTTTCCTCCCAAGTCTACAGATCTTGATATTAAAAGATGATATCAGTGAGAACACCGCTGCAAATAGGTTTGGGGGAGGTTTGTGCTTATTCACGCATCATTTTGCGTTATACTAAATAAAATAAAAGTTCTATAATAAAAGTTAGCTTGTGAAAAATACATATGAAAGATAGGAAGAGATTCGAGAAAAGCACGAAAATTAGATATTTTAAAACGAAACTGGTAATAAGCAGTCATGAGCTGTTGTCCTAAGGGTTAGTAAGATGAAGGAAATTACTAATCTGTGGATAGAAATAAATATGAAAAATAGTCCATATTCTTGAGTCTAAACAACTGGACGTTGATACCCTACCATACGCACTTGCACACATCTTGAAATTTAGGATAGTAGAGGATACCTTGAAATGCTCTTGTCTAAGAGCCTCGGTATGAAAGAAAATATATATACAAACAAAAATATAATTGACATAAAAAAATGGTGAAGAAAAATGAATACCGGTTTTGTAATTACTTAAGGCAGCATAAAAAAAATTTGGCGGGGGTGCCTTATCATCTAGTGCCTTAGACCAACTGGTTTGGAAGTCACTGCTAAGCCTTAGGTGTTGCAAGACTAGGATATTGCTAATTACGCCTTAATGAGTGGGCACATTTGGTAATCGGTTGGTTAGTACCTCAAGAAGTATTAACGGTCGCATGAAGAATGTGTGAGCAATTCCATCTATAAAACATTCACTGACTAAAAAGTACTAAGGAAGATGTACAAGTGTATGATAGCTTGAATTGAATTCTCTAAGTGTAGGGATATATTTTATACACACGTAGGGGTATATGATCGATATTTGGAAGAAAGGCAGGGAGGAAGACTAAAGACTGTAGGGTTCCTAGGCACTCGTACAAGGGTTAATAAGGCATCAACCATGCCCGAATAAAAATTTAGACGTGCCGAACAACCCAAAGCCGGGATCTTTGCTAGATTATTAGGGTTTAACATGCAAGTAAATATCTTTACAACTAAGAGTGAGGGATTACAACCTTTGTAGTCCACTCCTTCACTTCATAAGCTCCGAGTAGAAGTCCCTTCGCCGCGATCCACGATCTCCCGGACTCAAAAGAGGCTCCACAACTCGAACGATCCATGCTAGCTTGTAGCCTTCCTTTTCTCCGATGATCTACCTCGAAGTTTCTATCTCAAGCTCTCTCTCTAATGAGGTGAACACCCTAATCTAATTGGCTAGATTAGATGAGGATGATGAAGTAGTATTTGTGCTCTCTTTTATTATCAAATTATCACTCTTAATCATCACAAAATCAAAATCTAGAAAGCTTTTTCAAAGCTTAAGGAAGAAGAAGAAGAAGAATAATGAATTGAATCCTTTTGTGATGAATATTGAAATGATATATCATTACAAATGCAACCATGGTCAACTATGACAAGGCTAACTCATGTAGAGATTTAACTAGGGCTAAGGGTTTGGGTTGGGTTAAGAATGAGTCACTAAAAAATATCAACCATAATATTGTATTATTATATTCCCCATTCTTATTCGTTTTATAAATAAACAGGTGCTTTTGACGCATGTCTGCTACATATTACAGGTTACAGGTTCTTGGACAGAAAACAGTGAAAATGATGAAAAGACGATACAAAAGTGGACTTTGACCAACAAACAGAAGACTCTTGATCAAGCTTACATCAAAGATAAAATTCACAAAGTACAAGGCAATGCAAGGTCCAAGATTACAAAACGAACGGTTAAAAGTCCACCGTAATTATTCACTGGAGATCTGGAAGAAACATAGAAGCTATTTTAATAAAAGAACCAAATAATAAGGAAGCCCAAAGACAGAAAAGCCCACAAAGGAAATTTCAAGGCCCAATACTTCCTTTTAAAGAGACAGAGACATAAAATTTTACCAAAACTTGGAGTCTACTTTGACTAGGTCTTCCTAAGGATATTTTGGTAAATGTAGACATGCGAATCAATTGTAACCTAGGGTTTCTTGTCCTCTATAAATAGGAACTCTAAATCATTGTAGAGGCTATGCCTCCCTATGCCTCCCTGTGCCTCTTTTTATCAATAAAATTTAGATTTTTTTTGGAGAGTATCGATGTCTCTTTTCATTTCAGAAATTCAGATCTGACAAGTCTTGTGTTGATGTTTGGACAGAGCCATCTGTAAAGTAAGTAATTAATTTCAATTCTTGCCCTAGGTAATTTTTCATTCTCTTCCCTAGATTAAATTTAATTCCTTACCCTAGTTAGATCTTTAATTTCTTGTCCTAGTTAAATTTAATTTTTTGCCCTAGATAAATGATAGATTTAGTTTTTAGATTTAATAAGAAATCCGAACACCCATCGGAATTAACTCGTTTGAGCGATTAGGAAATTCATAAAATCCCTGTGGACCGACCCGTACTCACCGGCTAGCTACATGCGACTCCGTTCTTGATTGCGGTTACTAGATAGTTTTTGAGATTAATCAAATGGCGCCGCTGCCGGGGATGGCGTAGAACTTTCCTTTTTGCAATTTCGGGTTAATTTTAATAAAATTAAAAAAAATCATAAAAATCTGAAAAATCCAAAAAAAATATAAAAATATGTCAATTGTTATTTTTTGGAAAGGGTACTTTGTTGTGTGAATCTTGCAGGAACAATCGAATTCGGATCTGGAATTTTACCGAATGTAAAACAGAAAACAAAAGATCCTAACAACAGAAGGTTGCAACAAAAGAGGCACTGAAAAATTCTCGAGCCACGAACCAACCTCCAGACCGCGGAAACGCGGCTTATACCCAGTTCCGACCGCTGAAACGCGGTCCCACAGTGACATCATCATTGTGTTGTCAAGTTGACCGCTAAACCGCGGTGGGAACCAGGTTTTGCCGCGGAAGGGCGGCTCCACAGTGACATCATCTGACTAACTTTGCTCTGTAAGCCTCCTCTGTAATTTTTGAAATATATTTTCTGAAAATTCCTGCAGAATTCCGTGCGCTTTAAAAATCTTCCCCCTTCCAATAATAAATCTTATGCAGGATTCTCTGTGACGCGCATAAAATAAAAAGATTTGATTGCAAGTGATTTACTGTTTTGCATATCTTTAATCGGATTTTAAGGGACTTTTGACCAATTCAGATTGGTTGGGGATTTCATCACTCTTCCCAGGACCCTAGAAATCACACAAGGCATTTGCATTGACCATATTTAATTAAAAAATACTAGACTCAGCCCTAAGGACGTCGCGCTCAATAGGACAGAGGACTAGTTATAGGCATCAGCCATTTATCCTAACCTGACTTTGCGGTGTCTAGGCAAGTGTGTCAAGGCAAGTGGTTACTTAATTAGGACCGCTACTTGTAGCGGGGAGCCTCCCACTTACCTGACACTTACCTGGCCGTAATTGGCGGTGAAGATGCGGTTTGAGGTCCTATCTCTAGCCCTTTGGAACAGTTAGGAGCTGTCTAGCTGACCCAGGTGACCCTAGAGTTAGGCCTGATTGTGCATTTTTGGTTGATCGAAAGTGTATCTTAGCCCTTTATCAAAAATCTTTTTTGCAAACAGTTCTAAATAAAGAGAAAAAGGAAAAGGAAATTAAAAAAAAAAAGACCTGCAACTTTTGTCGCTAAGAAATTCTTGCACCACCTACTTTCTTTCTCTTCTCTTTCTTCTAACATGGGTACCCCACATAATAAATCTCTTGCAGAACTTTGGTATCCCGAACCTAACTTTGCGTCGTACGTCAATTGTTTCGGTCAATTTAAAGACAATCCTTCCATGCCTAAAATATCTTTGAAAGATCAAATAGAAGCATCTAGGAGAAACAGTTCGACTTTTCAATCCACTTTGTGTCAACCAAGTCAACCTTTACCACCTCCATATGTTGATACCACTTTTTCAAGTCCTGCTGTAACTCCTAAACCGATGTCCATTGCTGAGCATATTGCTCAATCTCGTAGCCGATCTTTCACCCCTCTCCACACATCTAGTTCTAGGGATCCACAAGACTATTCACCTTTTTATCCACATGTTAACCCTACCCCTGTCCAACCACCCACTTCCTACCAGTCCTACCCGACTTTCCCACCTTCTCTAGACAATGTTTCTACACAGCCATTAGGGAGTTTCACATATCCAAATAATTTCGAATCTTTTCCTGAAACCCCCTTACCACCCAAGTCTAGTTTGGAAGAGTCGTTGGAGGCTTATATCTTAGCAACAAACAAAATGACTAGGAATATGGAAGCGTCCGTGGCCGCCCTTATGCAACCTAGTGAACTGGTAGCTAGTTTCCCACTAGCTTCAAATTTTTCAATGTATAAGGAGGCGGTTGGACAGAGTGAGAATGTGAGAGGATTTCCAAATCAAACCTACCATTACCCAATTGAAGCCCACAACTCCGGTTTTCCATCGATTGCCCTAAATAGTTCACCTGCTGAAAATAAAAACGAGTTGTGTGATTTTGTAGTGTTTGATTTGCCAAATTATAAAGAACCCCTTTCGATCGAAACCACACCTAATCCTTTCGATCTTTACACCTCCACTCTAGAATCTAAATTGATAAATATCTATGCTTTTGATGAGGTGTCTAAAGAAATTAATTTTCACTTGATTGAGAATATAGACGCCGGGAATATTTCGGATGATGAACCTGTCGATTTGATTGAAATTTTATGTTCAACTCATCATCCCGAGTCATTAGATGTTTCTCCCGAACTTCATATGCGTCTTGATTTTGATGATAATGGTATGGATGAGTTGAATTTTGAGGAGAATTATGTTGATAGTATTGAGGAGAGTTTTGAGGATCATATTGAGGTTGAACCATTCTTGCTTGATGTGTCGGATTTTCCAATTCATCCTCTTGAACATTTAACTAAATCACCCTCCCTTCTTTCCATCGTTCCGACCACGCTTGAAGACTGTGAGATTGAAAATTTTTCCTTTGCATCTGACACAGTTCTCACAGACGTTAACACTTATGAGTGTTTCATTTTTTCGGACGATGTTGATGACCCACCGCCCGAGTTTGAGTCCTTTACATTTTCAGATGAGTTAATTGAACCATCAGACTTGGTTGCTTACAGTAGTTTCGAACCATTAATGGAATCTTTCAAGTTCGAGACAGTTTACTACGGTGAGAATGATACTATCCCTAATTCACTCCCTTTCGTCCTTCCCATTGTTCCGACCGTACAAGAGACCATTACGCTTTCATCTCCGATACCAAGTTTGGCGTACCCATGTTTTCTTGCGAATCTTGAGGGATTTGACCCCATTGCACGACGAGTTGATAGGTTAGCCCAATCAGTTTTCACACTTCGGTCATCCCAAATTGCGCTAATTTATTCACTCGATTTACACCCTCAAGATCGTGCTACCATTCTTTCTCCTTCCGCCATTCTTCTCCTCCACCGAGGCCATATTCCACTCTTCTTCCCATTCGGTCTCGTATGCTTCTCATCTCTCTTCTTTCCACTCCCTCCTTTCACCAACTATACCATTACCACGATAAAATTTTTGAATGGTTGGTGCTAACCTTTGGCTTGTGTAAGGCCAAGCTTAAGTTTGGGGGGAACCTTATTGTATATATGTATATATATTTTTGTTTTCTTTTTCTATAAAAAAATAAAAAAAAATTAAAAACATTAAAAATATAAAAAAAATTATAAATAAATAAACAGGGGAGTGTCGGTATTTTGACCCTCTTGGTGTAGCATGACAGTGAGGACACTATCAAGTTTAAGTTTAGGGGTATGCTCGGTACGTCTTCTTCCTTCGCATTAATATGTATATTTTTGCATTTGCATACTTATTTGAAAACCCATAAAAATTGAAAATTTTCAAAATTATAAAAATTAATGTATTCAATTTTGGCCTAGTTGACTTGAGTTTAACAAATAGGTTAACTGGCTAGGAACAACTAGATCTTTGACGTAGTAAATTAAAAACCCTAAAAATAACCTTTCTTAAAGTTTAACGGTAGAAAGTATATGTCTCTATAGTCTATTTAGAAATAGGCAAATTTTGAGTTCACTTTTTGGGTTAAGTCGAAACAAGGGAAAAGTATTGATGTTCTTATCAGAGTATAAGTTTGAAAAATAGTTCCTAACTTAAGTCTAGATTCTGAAAATGTATACCCTACAATTTGCACAATCACGCATCTTGAAACTTGGAATAGTAGAGGAGACCTTGAAATGCTCTTGTCTAAAGTCCTTAGTACAATGAAAATAAAAGAAAAAAAATGTGAATAAAGAATAAAAAAAATGGACACTGGTTTTTGTGATTACTTAAGGCTATAAAAATAGAAAAATATTTAGCGAGGGTGCTTCATCACCTAGTGCCTTAGACCAACTGGTCTGGGAGTCACTGCTAAAAGCCTTAGGTGTTGCAAGACTAGGAATTATGCTTTAATGTGCAAACACATCTTGTAATCGGTTGTTGGTACCTCAAGAAATATTAACGGTCGCATGAAGGATGTGTAAGAAAAATTCAATTTAAAATTCACGTACTAATAAGTACTTTGGACAACGGACAAGAGTATGATTGCTTGATTTGAATTTCCGAGTGTAGGGGTGATCTATACACACACGTAGGGATATGTTATTGGAGTTTAGATGAGAGAAAGGAGTGAAGAATAGAACTTGTATCTTTAGTAGAGCTGATAGAAATTCCTAAGTGGAGATGGAACCCTAGAAGGAAAACTTAGAAGATGCCGAAAGTTAAGTAAGTCTATAGAACATATATAATCTTAAGTTAAATGATGAGGAAGTGTGAAGAATATAGGTGGATAATTTACGAGTCGACGATAATAGAATTCCTTGTTAGAAAACCTAATTGGAGAATTAAAATCGAATAGCCGAATTGATAGGATTTTGTGGGTAGTATCCGCTGAAAACCCTCAGGAGACAACACTCCTCCTACTAGGGACACCTAGAGGTTTAACGGCTTGTTTCACGAGCTCAGTGCAATCGCGATTCCCTGCGAAAGTGCGGTTAGGTTTTTGTCGAGAATAAAACTAAGTTTGCTCGAGGACGAGCAAAAGATAAGTTTGGGGGTATTTGTTCACACCATAATATTATATTATTATATTCTCCATTCTTATTCGTTTTATAAATAAACAGGTGCTTTTGACGCATGTCTGCTACATATTACAGGTTACAGGTTCTTGGACAGAAAACAGTGAAAACGATGAAAAGACGATGCAAAAGTGGACTTTGACCAACAAACAAAAGACTCTTGATCAAGCCTACATCAAAGATAAAATTCACAAAGTATAAGGCAATGTAAGGTCCAAGATTATAATGCGAACAGTTAAAAGTCCACTGTAATTATTCACTGGAGATCTGGAAGAAACATAGAAGCTATTTTAATAAAAAAAAACCAAATAATAAGGAAGCCCAAAGACAGAAGAGCCCATAAAGGAAATTTCAAGGCCCAATACTTTCTTTTAAAGAGATCGAGACATAAAATTTTACCAAAGCTTGGAGTCTACTTTGACTAGATCTTCCTAAGGATATTTTGGTAAATGTAGACATGCGAATCAATTATAACCTAGGGTTTCCTGTCCTCTATAAATAGGAACTCTAAATCATTGTAAAGGCTATGCCTCCCTGTGCCTCTTTTTATCAATAAAATTTAGATTTTTTTTGGAGAGCATCGATGTCTCTTTTCATTTCAGAAATTCAGATCTGACAAGTTTTGTGTTGATGTTTGGACAGAGCCATCTGTAAAGTAAGTAATTAATTTCAATTCTTGCCCTAGGTAATTTTTCATTCTCTGCTCTAGATTAAATTTAATTCCTTGCCCTAGTTAGATCTTTAATTCCTTGCCCTAGTTAAATTTAATTTTTTGCCCTAGATAAATGATAGATTTAGTTTTTAGATTTAATAAGAAATCCGAACACCCATCGGAATTAACTCGTTTGAGCGATTAGGAAATTCACAAAATCCCTGTGGACCGACCCGTACTCACCGGCTAGCTACATGAGACGTCATTCTTGATTGCGGTTACTAGATAGTTTTTGAGATCAATCAGTGGTATGGAATGAAGCGAGAAGTAGCACGGAGCGTAGTAAAGTGCTTAATCTATTGGTAAGCGAAACATTTTTATAAAAACTCTAAATATTCTAAAACACACTCGAGATTTGTTTTTAAAACAATATTGAAATATTTTACATAAAACCCCCTCGAGAAATGTAAACAACTTGAAAAATCTTTAAGGACCTAGATTAATATAGGTTTGAACGGTATCATTTCTCTTGAGCCTCAGAAAGCCGGAGAAAGTAAGTGCTTGCCTATTCAGGTTAGATAACATTACAAACTAAAGGAATTATCAATGGCAATCATCTTGGGAAAAAACACAAATCCTGCCTCCCATGTGCAGCGGTTGTCCAATTATTACCGAACTTAAGAATTTCAAAAGTTAAATCCATTTCATAAGATATTGACTATAACCTGAATACAAACTCGAACATTTTTTAAACTTGAACTCGAATCCAAACCCGAACCCAAACTTAAACACTTGCTTGAATTTGAACACTTGACTTGATTTGACCGAACCATGAATATAACTTGATATGAACTTGACATGAATACCTGATTACAACTTGAATATGAACTTGTACTCTTTATATTCATGGATTCGGCCAAGACATGTAAACTTGAACTATACAGTACAATACACGGGGATAAGGGGTAGGTTGGTACGGAACGTATATCGTGACACGATAGTTCATTTTAAAAGACACCTAACCTGAATTCATGTGTCGTTGTCCTGTGGGTTTTGACAGGGCCTTATACTTCCTGTTATCTTAGTCCATTGGGTAAGTTGGACTCCTCTAGTATACATGAATATCTTCTTTATCAAACTACAAAAAACCATGTTAGAATAACCATCTTATACATATAAACGACATGCTGAGATATTTCTATATAAACCTTTGCCTGTTCATTTATACTTGGTTTCTATTCATCTTGTATACCTTTATTTGTCATTACTTATTTCTTTTTGGGGACTTACTAAGTTCTAGTTCGCTGACGACATTCTTCTCTATATATTTTCCTTGGAATGTTCATCAAGAGTACCGGACTCTGAGGAGATAGAACCGAGCGAAGAAGACTTGGACCAGCTCACTACCCAGCCTGACTACTAGTTTCTTTTCTGCACTTACTTTCTGTATGTTAGGTACCTTTCAATCATTGTATCTTTTATTTCAGACAGTTGTATTTGAATTTTTAATGTAAGTAAAGTTGTTTATTTTTATTACTCTTGTTATTGCATACGCTTAATGTATTTATTAAGGAAAATGCTATTCTCATAGTAAATACATTGCGGGGTTGCCACGTCACTGTTTCCGTCTACTGAGAAACGGGGCATGACATAGGTTGACCAGCTATGACAATGCCGGATGGGGTGGTGCTTGAGCAGCAGTTGGTAGCACAGCTGCACATCTTGCTGGAGGATGCCATTAAGTTCTAAGTAGGGAGGAGAACACCAACTTTAGTATCTCAAACGTCCAAGGGCAACATAAACATAATATACCGCAATTGGTTCACGAAACACAACACATGAAGTGTGGAATGGAAAGAGTAAAATGAGTCCTACCGGGCGTACCAGAATCTGTTTGCCGCCGAAAACTGGGAAGAAAAACGTCTTGCCTAAAATTGGGGGAAGATATTATATGGAACATATCCATCCACCTCTTCGAAAATACCGAGTTGATTTATTGCACCGTCTATCGGAGGTTTGGATGGATGCGAACATTTTAGCAGACTTTATCAAATCCCCCTCATTTGCGATGGGTTATTGATTGTGAGGATGCATTTTTCTGTAGGCGCAAGCCCCTGCAATTAATTACGTTATCACAACGTGATAACAACTTTCTCCTTCTCCATGTCACTTCGTGTCGTGTTGTATGTTGTTTATTTTGGGGTTGCCCTTGGATTGTATACGGAGACTAATTTTGTCGCCGCCCGTAAGGCACAAATTAGTCCAAATTCGTAAATCTCAGATTTGGTTGAACTTAGCTACTTTCTGCCATCAATTCAAGGATTTAAAGATCGTTAATTTTGTTTTAGATTAAGATTGACTTAAAATATGTGACCTTGTTTGATTTTCTCTTTAAAATTAAAGAAGTTTGAAACTTCAAGGGGCTTATTCTATTCTTAGACTAAACATTGGGCTTTGTATTGCCCAACAGTGCTAAGCATTAGGCCATACATTTTGTTTTGGGCTTTACTTAAGCCAGCGGTGCTAAGCACTGGGCCCAGAAGATTAAGCTTCAACATAGGATATAATATTCTTCCCGCTTCAGTGTTCACATGGATATCACGTGAGTAACTAGTCTCTTGGTGCTCACATGCCTTTCACGTGAATAGTGCTAAGCACTCATTCATATAGCGCTCACGTGGATGTCACGGGAACCACTGTCTTCATGGTCGCTCACGTGTCTTTCACGTGAATAGTGCTAAGCAATCATTCATACAGCGCTCACGTGGATATCACATGAAGCACTCTCTGTTTAGCTTCAGACGCTCACGTGGATATCACGTGACGCATTGTCTTCATGATCGCTCACATGGATATCACATGACACACTTCTGTTTGATTTTCTTCCATCACTCACGTGGATATCACGTGAGACTTTAAGTCTCGGACACTCACGTACTTTTCATGTGAGACTTTAAATATCAGTGCTCACGTGCCTTTCATATGAGTTTCAAGACTCAGATGTTTTTTTAGCGCTTGCATGGATATCACGTGATATGCTACTTTCATGGCTTGTTTTGAGCGCTCACATGGATATATGTGAGACGTTGTTGTTCCCCTCCGAATGGCGGCGCACAGGACCGCGATGTCCTGACGCTGAGATCCGGGACAGATGCTATTTGGTTTTATCCGTCTACCTCTCCGAAGATGCCAAGTTGATTTCTGGTAATGTGTATCGGAGGTTTAGACGGATGCGGCCGATGTAGCAGACTTCGTCAGATTCCCCCTCAGGGTGAGGGGTTTTTGATTGTGGGGACACTCTTCCCTGCAGGCGCAAGCCCCTGCAGTTAATTACGCTACCGCATCGCGGTAACAACTTTCTCCTTCTCCAGAATTTCACTTCGTGTCGTGTGTGTTTGTTTTGTTTGTGGTTGCCCGTGGATTGTATACGGAGACTGAGTAATGCCGTCGCCCGTAGGACGTGGATTAGTCCAAATCCGTATTTACTTAGATTTGGTTTTGGTGTTTTTAGTTTAAGGATACATTAGTCGCGTTGCGACTAAGATCAACTTAAACGTTTGTCAAGGATATGTTAGTCCTGTTTTGGACTAAGATCAACTTGACGTAGTGATCCATTTAATATATGGCCGTCGGGACTCATCACCTCTCTGACGTCGTTGAAGGATTACAACGATGGATGTCAGAGGAGTTCAGAGATGTACCCTTGAACCAAAATTGATTTGGAGTTTTATCATTCATTTAAATGTCTAAGGATACGTTAGCCATATTTGGGGCTAAGATCGACTCAAACGTTTGTTAAGGATACGTTAGTCCAGTTTGAGACTAAGATCAACTTAACGGGACGTGGTGGTCTATTGCCAGTTTAAGGATGTGGTGGTCCATCGCCAGTTTAGAGGACGTGGTGGTCCATTATTAGTTTAAGGACGTTTCGGTCCGATATTAGTTTAGGGACGTCTCGGTCCGATATTAGTTTAGGGACGTTTCGGTCCATAGAGTTTAAGGACCCCGCAGCCCGTATTAATGTGTGGTCGTCGGGACCCATCACCTCTCTGACGTCGTTGAAGGATTACAACGATAGGTGTCAGAGGAGTTCGGAGATGTACCCTCGAACCGGTAGTAAATTGATTTAGGAGAGCATCCTTGCTCAGTCAATTTAATTTGAGGACTTACGGCCATGATTGGACTAAGTCCAATTGAAAAATATTCAACGCCTTTTATTTGTTTTTGGTCTGTTAGACCCGTGCTAGGGCTTGGCCCACTTTTGAATAATGCATTGCATTATTTTCTATTTTTTTTGTTTGGGCTCTGCTCATGAAAGATGCAGAGCATCAATTTATTCTGGGCTCTGCAAGGAATCTACTTTGTTTGGGCTCTGCCCCTTTTAAAATACATAGCATTATTTTTGTTTGGGCTCTGCCCATTTATAAATGATGCATAGCATCAATTTAATTAGACCTGCTTGGTCTTTTGACTTGGACCTGGCCCTTTGAGTAATGCATTGCATTTGTGCAAAGCACTAGGAATCTTTTAGGTTCAAGAACAGAAGTGCAAAGCACTTTTTTTTTAATTTCTTGATCTAAATTTAGATCAAAGAAAATAAAACAAGTTTTTTCTTGTTCCAGAGAACCAAAGGTTCATAGCAAGTGCAAGGCACTATTTTTTATTACTTTTATTTATTTCTTTATTTATTTATTGAAGATCACTGATCTTGTTCTTAGATCAATGATCTATTCCTGAGAGAATTTTCTCCTCATTTAAAGGTTTTTACCTTTTTTTTTTTATTCTAAAGGGGTTCTTCAGAGTTCTCTTCTCTCTCCTTTTTTTTATCCAGATCTTGATGATTTTGAAATGAGGTCTCAGGTCCTTTTTATAGTGCTCATAAATTAGTTAAATTCGTTACATAAATCTTTTCTAAGTGATTTGTGGAATTTTCCCCACCGTTGGATCTTTGATCCAAAGGCCCCTGCCTTATACAAGAAAATCTTCTTGTTTTAACAAGATTTATTCTGTTTTGCGCAATTCCCCCAGTGAGTGACACGTGTAGCGCAGTGAAGCGCTCGCGCAACTGCGCAGACACGTGTCGCGCAGTGAAGCGCTTGCGCAACAGCGCTTGCGCAACTGCGCAGACACGTGTCGCGCAGCGGTGCGCTTGCGCAGTCGTGTTTGCGCAGCTGCGCAGACACGTGTCGCGCAGCGGTGCGCTTGCGCAGTCCTTTTTGCGCAGCTGCGCAGACACGTGTCGCGCAGCGGTGCGCTTGCGCAGTCCTTTTTGCGCAACTGCGCAGACACGTGTCGCGCTTTGGTGTACTTGCGCAGTCGTGTTTGCGCAACTGAGTGTTGCTTATGTTTTTTAAAGAGCCTTGCTCTGATTGGACGCACTGCCTTGGACGTTGCGCTGGCGTGTCAACTTCTGACACGTGGCGCGTTGCGCGCAGCGCACGGGATCTGAAGCGTTGCTTCATTAATTTGAATTTTCAAAATTCAAACAGATCCTTGCTCAAATTGGGGAAACAAATGCCCCCCCACCGTTGCGCTCACGTGGCGCGCACGTGAGTGCAGCGGTGGCGAGATCCTAGTCGTTGGATCAAGGGGGTCAGGTGAAGAGGCGCAGGCGCCTATAAATGGGACCCTTGGTCCTTTAATTTCTTTACCGTTTCAAGAATTTTGATTCAGAGCCTTGCTCTTGTTTAAGAACTCTCAGAGCTTTGCTCTTGCTTCTTCCCAAGAACTTTAAAGTTCAGAACTCAGAATCACTCTAAGTAAGAAGATTAAATTAATTTAAATTAAATTTTAATTCACAGAGCCTTGCTCTTATAGATCTTTGATCTAAAGAAAAACCCCTTTGGGGTTTCTTCAACAGAGCCTTGCTCTAAAAAACTCACAGATTTACAGAGATCTGGTCCATGGGTTTTCACCCATGAACAGAGCTTTGCTCTTGTATCAATTGTAGATCTTTTTAGATCTGAAAAATGAAGAAATTTTTTAATTCTTTTAAGTGTTAACAAAAAAAAATGATGGACCTTTCCATTATTACCACAGAGCTATGCTCTTTTTGAGGAATCTGGTTCCCCTGAGACCAGAGTTTGACAAATGTCACTCTGTGACAGAGTTTTGCTCTAAAAGAGGAGATTTTCTCCTTGTCTCTAGGGATTTCCTCCAATGAGGATATTCTCTTGGGGGTCTTTTTCATTAACTGACAGTCTCATCCCATGATGGGACTGTCTTATCAAATGATGCGCCGTCATCTAGATTTTTGTGGGTCCCGCTTTGGTCCCCTACCCACTGCATTGCAGTGTGATGTAGGACTTTAAAATGTAAAGCATTGGAACACTAACGGTTATTATTTATTTTTTTGCTTTTTTTCTACAGGAAACATGTCTGAAGATTTGTCTTTCCCTTTCGTTCGCTTGGAGGGAGGGTTCCCCCATTCGCCAGTGGACCGGGTGGTGTTCGCCTTGATTAAAGATCATGACCCCGAGTGCAAGAAACTCCACCTGTGGGGAAGGTGGTACAGCCAAATCATCCAAGGCCGTCGCAGTTTCAGCTCCGCTTCGCCCTCTGAGCCCATAGTTACGATCCCTTATGCGGACGAGCCCCCGGTGAAGTATGCCGTGGAGGTTAAGAATTGGAATTCTGACGATCTCCTCCAGCCCGCCATCGGTGCCATCCCAGTACAGCCGCCGCCGGCGATAGACATCTTGGGGAGGCGAATCTGTCAGGGTGAAGCACGCCCTTGGGGACAAGCTTATAATATTGGACTGATCCCGCGACCGCTCGCCGGCTATTTACAATGGGCCCGCTACATCTTAGCGGCGAAAAGGGCTCACCTGACGAGGATCGGTTCATACTCGGCCGTCTACGTTTCGCTTTTCGAGTATCCTTCTCCTCCAACATGGTGGATGAAGGCCTTTATTGAACAATGGAACATCCCCACCCACACCTTCCTGATAGCGGATAGGGAAGTCTCCATCTCTTTGGAGGAATTTGCCGAGATTTCAGGTCTACCAATGAGGGGGGAGCACTACGAGGAGCTGCTTCCTCCTGACGAGTACGTCTTTGCCACTAAGCAGCTGGTGTTCGACTTAACTCCGGAGAACGCTATTCAGCATCAGCATCCTGGCTTGGTGAAGGTGTTGGAGATCTATGAGGAACTCCACTTGGAATCTGGCGACCGGGGCGTCAGTTTTGCGGACTTCATTGCTCGCTTTATTCGTCCGGAGTTCCTATCAGAGCAGAGTGAGAAGTTCGCTCAGCTTGCTGACCCTTTTGGTTTCGGCTTGGACCGCCGACCTACATCGGAAAACGACCAGCGGAATTTTTATCTCCCCAGCACTGCCAGCGTCCCTTTCTCAGAGATCGCCGTTCCTGGCATGGACGAAGAAACTTTTTTCATAGGGTTCTTGGGTTTATGGTTGTGCAGCTTCGCGCTCCCCATGCACCCACGCCTCATGCGGCCCTCCGTCTTTTACCCGGCGCATCGAATGGTGGCCGGTTTGCAGTTATCGGTAGGGATCACCGGATTGGCTTATCTTTACAATGGACTTAGCGTAGCGGCGGACGCTAGTGAGCCTGGGGTACATCCTGCCAACTTCCCGATGCACTATTTTACTTCTTGGATGGAGATGCACGTGCGAGGAGTGTTTGGTGCTCACAAGACTCCCCCGCTCTTCGAGAAATACAGACTCCCGAGAGTCATGCGGTTGGTCGGGGCTTCAATTGTGGTTCCAGCCCCGCGGGAGTCTAGAGGGTTGCTCCTTCGTCCACATCTGGTCGGAGCGAAGGTTTCCTTTGTGGATAAGGTTATAACCATAGGCTCAGAGACCACCAAGTCAGTGGTGCCCCTGCGTGATGACTTCAAAGACGGGGCTTCTGTATTGAAAGCTCGGGAAATCCTCCATCTCTACTCCATCCGGCCGGGCTATCTAGTATTTAGGCATAATAAGACGGCCTTGTTTATGAGATATAACCCACACCGATTTGCCCGGCAGTCAAGCTACAACCAAGGGATCCCGCTGGAGGCTTTCTTGGAAACGCCCATGGTCGGCCCAGAGGGGATAAAGAATGCGATGCATCATTTTACACGGCTTAACACAGGTTCCTATTTCTTCATTAGTGAACCCAGCTGTACCCCTAAGATGCTTAATTCATATGTGGCTTGGTATGCGCATGCGATGGGCCTGATTATCTTAACGGAGAAGCGCATGTTGGTTGACCGTAGGGGTGCGCCTCCTGGTGGCGATCGCAAGGCCCCTTTGCAGCCAAGGCTCCCGGTCGTCCCTCCGCTAAAAGATGCCGGAGTCGATCGACCGCGCGTGTTGAGCCCCCCGCGGGGATTGCCACTGCCTACTATGGTGGATGCACCACCGGCGCCCCGTGCTCCCACGAAGACGGTTGATGTGGTATCGCCAGGGTCCGGCGCAGGAGCAGATATCGGGACCCGCCGCCCTAAAGTGACTGCCAAGCCTAAATCTGCTCCGTGGGGATCTAAAGCTGGTGGGCAGCAGAAGAAGAAGAAGTCCGCCCTTTCCCTCGATGCGATCCTCAGCTTAAAGCCTGCGGCTCCTCCCACCGAAGGCATATGTGAATATGGAAGCAACGAGGGCTTCTTGGTAGACCCTGCGGACACCAATTTGGCTGCCGCCATTGCAGCTTCGGAGTGATCGGCGAGGCTCGAAGCAATGTTAAGCAGACTCGCTGAGTCAGGTAATCATCAGCCGCTTTATTTGTCATTTTATTGCACCTTTTTATTATTATCTTTAGCTAATATTTGCCTCATTTTCAACAGGTGTTTCTACTAAAGAGGCCATTGCTGCCTCTCTGAAGACCTTCCAGGAGGAGGAGAAGAAGCGTGCCCTAGCAGGCGTTGGTATGTCCCACCCCTTTCTCTTTTATAAGGAAAGTTTGTCATCTTTTCTGATAGTCAACCTAACCTTCTTTTGTTTCTTTGCAGAGGTTATATCAGTTGATGCGGGGATCCCTCCTGAGCCTGTCACTGAAGTCCCGGTCTCGTCGAGGCTACTGGAGGAGCCTCGACTTGACAAGACGATGAGGGATGCCTTGAAAAATTTAGAGGCCTCCCTATTTATGGACGAAGAAGCCTCACTCAAAGAAGCCCTAGTAGCATCCGTCTCGACGGCTCGAGAGGAGCGGAAGCGGTTGAGACGCGAAGCAAAGGCGCGCAGAGCTGCTTTGGCCACAGGAGCGGGCCCTAGCACTATTCCTCGTGCCGACACTCCTTCTGAAGAGGCCCCTGCCGCCCTGTCTACTGCTCATAGGCAAGTGGCGCGCGCGGCCCGGAGTGCAAACGATAAATCTTCTTCAGGTAGCATTTCTTTCAGAACCTTGTTGTAAGAATTATAAAGCCACTGGCTCATATGCATTCCATCTTGCAGGGCCAGGTCCGACTGAGGGGGAGGCGGAGACTGTCGAACCCAGGGGAGCGGAGGAAGCGGTACTTGCCGAACCAGAGCCGACTGTGAGCAACGTCGTCGGGGCCACGGGGCCTGAAACAGAGGTTGAGGGATCCGCCGCCGATAGGGTCATTGATGCTGCACCTGAGGTGGCGGCAGATGAGATGATTGTCTTAACCGAGCCGAAAGCAGTAGAGGGCGAAGCGCTTGAGGCTGGAGACCTCGTGGTGCCGATGGATGAGACAGTCGCGACCGCAGAACTCGAGGGAGTATCGGGTGAGGCGGCCACGATTCCTGAGGAGGAGCTGACCGCTCTTTCCCAGGAATCTGGCAATACTCCGATCATAGCCCTCCCCGTGTATGGTTCCTTGCCGTCTCCAGGGCTTGCGAGCACAACAATGGTCCCCATCGAGTCGGGTGATGAGGCCACGGGCGGTGTTCTCATGTCACTGGAGGAGGGGATTGCTTCAGTTTCGGCTGGCAGCTCGTCGGGTAAAATTTTCTTTTGGTTATCAGCGTTCCTCTCTCTTTTTTTTTATATATATGTCTCATGACCTCTTCTAACAAGTTTGTCTTTGCAGGTGCGGCCAGTGCCGATGCTCCATTGCTTGAAGGAGCACCGTCAACTACTGCTTTGGCGGTGGTCACTTCTCCGTCTTCCCTCGTGCCGTCGCGGATGTTGAAAGGTATGGATTTGCGACTCACAAGTTAATCTTTTAAACGTGTAGTTCATGGACTAACGTCATAACACCGTGTCTTTTCAGGAGTGCTCTTTGATCATCTATATCAAGTGTTACTCCCACACTTCTCATTCCCGTCCGAACTCGCTTCTCCCTCTAGCGGCGCCGGTGAGTACATTTTCATTTTGATGTCTTTGTTTATTCCCTTTTTTTAGCAATGGGATGATTTCTGACTTTTCCTCTTCCTTATTGCAGTGCCACAAATCGAAGGAGGGGACGCAAGACCTGCCACGTCACCGGCCCTTCCCGCTTTGCCGTCTGTTGCAGCTGGTACAGTATATTCCTCCCCCCTTTTTTATATGATCCTTTAACATTTTTTCGAATCATTGTTGAACCATGTTTCGTTCTGCAGCTATTGTTCCAGCTCCGATCCCTTTTGAGTCTCGTGTTCTCTCACCAACGGGCCCTTTCTTGAAACGTCCGTCTTCAAAAGGTGCCGTGATGAGTTTGGGGATGCTGAGTGGGTATATTGAAGAGCTTAACATGGACGCTCTCTCTTCTGTCGCGGATTTCGCAATGGAGGTTAACCCGATGTTGGCGGCGCTCGTAAACTTTCACAATGAAGGCGCCGTCGAATCTTGGGTTAACCACTGCAGAGAGATTGAGGCCTGCTTGCATCGGTTGGAGACGACGCGCCCTTCTCCCGAAATTTTGGCCATGAGCACCGAACGGACGGCCTGGCTAGAGCGAAGCGCTTCTTATCTTCGCCATTTGGAGCAGGAAGCAGCTTTACGGTTGAAGGAGCATCGGAAATCCTCAAGCGCAACCGCTCGCCTGCGCGCTGAAGTTATGACGAATGCTGCTGAAGTGAAAGCCGTCTTTGAAGGCCTCCTGGAGCGTATCTCTAATGGGATAGCACTAAGGCGGAAGCTTGATGCCGCCGAGCGTGATGCTCGAGGTCGTGAAGCAGCTCAGCAGGTTGTTGGGGAACAACTTGCATCCTTCAAGCAGCAGCGGGCTCAAGCAGAGGCCGAACTGGCGATGGCAGCCGATCAAGAGAAGGCGTGGAAGGAAATATGCGAGCAATTGCTAAATCTATGCAAGACGCTTTCTTCTCAGTGACTCTCCTTGTATCATTTGTACTTATAAAATAGATGTATATACATTTTTTATTCTTTAGCACAATGTATCCTGTACTCGATCAATATTTATGAATAAAAGATGCACATTTTTATAATGTCTTGTGTCATTTCTCCGTCTTTTCTTCCTTTTATTATCAGTATGCCACCTTAGTAACCACGGTTGACGGATGATTAGGACGGGTATCCCGACCTTCTTAAGAAATAGCGATGGCTTAGGCCGCAGGTTCAGATCTGCTGCCTAAGACTTTTCAACTCTATAAGCCGTGAGGGTCTCATAGAGACTTTTCTCCCTACGGATCGAGAGGATCTCGTAGGTGGGTTTTCTCCCTAGGAATCGTGGGGATTCCTAAGTGTGGTTTTCTCTTATAAGTCGTAAGGATCCTATAAGAGAATTTTCCCCTCTTACGGGTCGAGAGGACTCGCAAGCGGTTGTTTCCCTCCTCGTCGAAATTCAACTTTGGAGGGTGAGACCCATGAATAGTATGCAAGAGACCATTTTGGACTGACTTGCAGGGTCCCATTGTTCAGGAAGCAAGTTTTTTAGCCCCTGCTGCCTGAGGCTTCATCTCGCAAATTGAGAAGCAAATTCGATTTATTAAAGAAATCCCTTTTCTGAATGATTTGGGGAATTTCCCCTCACCGTCGGATCTTCGATCCAAGGGCTTCTGTTTTACAGAAGAAAATCTTTTTATTTTAACAAGAGCAGAAAAGATTTTTTTTTTAGAACTTTTAATTTTGTTTAGCGCAAATGCTTCAGGGTATGACACGTGTCGCACAGCGCACAATGCAGCGCAATTGTGTTAGCGCATCTGCGCTGACGCGTGTCATGTAACGCACGGCTTAGCGCAACTACGCTAAACGCATTTGCGCCGACACGTGTCGTGTAGCGCACGGCGCGTACGCAGCTGAAGCGTTGCTTCCTTTAATTTTGCTTGTTAAGGAGCTTTGCTCTGATTGGGTGCGCTGCTTTGGGCGCTGCGCTGATGTGTCTGGGTCAGACACGTGGCACGTTGCGCAGCGCAAACAAGCTGAAGCGTCGCTTCATTAAATTAATTTTCAAGCCAGAGCTTTGCTCTGATTGGGGGAAGACGAAGTGTTGCTTCATCTCCCGCCTCGGAATTTGAATAGAAGTTCGCTCCGATTAGGGTAAACTGCCGTGACAACTCTTGGAAGTCGAAGAGGCACTTGATGCCTATAAATAGGACCTTTGGTCCCCCACGGATACTTATGCTCTTTCAGATTTTTATTTTCAAAAACTTCAGAGCTTCGTTCTTGCCTTCAAGAACTCCGGTGCCTTGCTCCCCCCCCTTTTTTAAAGTTTTTAGAAAAACTTTTTTAGGTAAAATCGATTCTTAGATTAATCTTAACCAGCAGAGCTTTCGTCCAGGGGACTTTATCCTTGAACATATTTTTGCTCTCTAGTAATTTAGTCCTTTATGTATGTTATCGCTTTTCTATTGTTGATCTTCCCGTAATATTTCTTCCAGGCATAATGGCGGCGGTGCATCTATACAGCTTGCACGAGTTCATTACTCACGACGAAATCCGCGCTCAGGGTCGTCAACAAAACCAGGAGTTTACAGACGCTGAATGTGCAGAAGTCATGGGTCGTCTGAATGCAAGCGGTGGGTGGCTGTTGCCTCGTCGTTCGGCCCTTTTGAAAGTCGTATTAGGAGCCATATGGAGAGCACTTCCGGGTCTTCATGAGGCCTTACCGCTCAACGCGCTGGATGATGCCGAAGACAAGGTGCATTCAGTGTACCTGACAGGACTGATCTCAAAGAAACGGCGGAACAACCTCATTGACATCCTACACCAAGTCTTCCAGCAGACGACGATAGTTGCTGCTTATCGAAGGCCAGGGGGGCTTGCCGATGATATTGACACAGAGGAGCGCGAAAGACTGCGCATAAGAATAATTAGAAAGGCCAGAAGAACTCTGGATGGCCTTACTTTCGATTTCCTCAATCCGTGTCCCGGGTCTGAGGTTATACCGTTGTAATAATTTGAATAATGTTTCTTATTTATTGTTCTTATGATTGTAAAAAGGAATTTTTTTTTTAGCAGTATGAATGGAAACTCTCCCTTTTTCTATTTCAGCTTGTCTTATTTCTAGTCCCGAGTCTTCTGCCTGTGCATAAATGAATGCGTCATGAACGCCGGATCAAATGTAGATCAGATATTCTTTCTGTCATCTTCTTTTTATTGTCAGCAGGCTGTCTTAATAACCATGATTGATGGATATCTAAAACGAGTATTCCGACTTCCTTAAGAAATAGCGATGGCTTAGGCCGCAGGTTCTGGTCTACTGCCTAAGGCTTTTCAACTCTATGAGCCGTGAGGGTCCCATAGAGGCTTTTCTCCCTACGGGTCGAGAGGATCCTATAGGTGGATTTTCTCCTTAGGAATCGTGAGGATTCCTAAGCATGGTTTTCTCTTATAAGTCGTAAAGATCCTATAAGAGAATTTTTCCCTCTTACGAGTCGAGAGGATTCGTAAGCGGTTGTTTCCCTCCTTATCGAAACTCGACTTTGGAGAGTGAGACCCGTGGATAGTATGCAAGAGACCATTTTGGATTGACTTGCAGGGCCCCATTGTTCGGGAAGCAAGTTTTTTTTTTAATCCTTGCTGCCCGAGACTTTATCTTGCAAGGTGGGACGAACCGAGAATTCTCTCACGGAGACAGTGGTGGCTCTGCGAGTTGACGCGGGTCGGGAGGCTCTCGTCACGGAGTGTTTGTATCCGTGAGTCGAGGAGTTTGCTAGGGATTATTTGTTTCCCAAGCGCCAAGGATTATTTGTTTCCTTGGGGTTTGAAACGAGTCGAGGATTCCTGCGGAGGCATTGGTGATTCTACGGGTCGACGCGGATCATAAGGCTCTTGTCAAGGAGTGTTTGTATCCGTGAGTCGAGGAATTTTGCTAGGGATTATTTGTTTCCCAAGCGCCAAGGATTATTTGTTTCCTTGGGGTTTGAAATGAGTCGAGGATTCCCACGGGGGCACTGGTGGCTCTGCGGGTCGACGCGGATCAGAAGGCTCTCGTCAAGGAGTGTTTGTATCTGTGAGTCGAGGAGTTTGCTAGGGATTATTTGTTTCCCAAGCGCCAAGGATTATTTGTTTCCTTGGGGATTGAAACGAGTCGAGGATTCCTGCGGAGGCATTGGTGACTCTGCGGGTCGACGCGGATCAGAAGGCTCTCGTCAAGGAGTGTTTGTATCCGTGAATCGAGGAATTTTGCTAGGGATTATTTGTTTCCCAAGCGCCAAGGATTATTTGTTTCCTTGGGGTTTGAAACGAGTCGAGGATTCCCACGGGGGCACTGGTGGCTCTGCGGGTCGACGCGGATCAGAAGGCTCTCGTCAAGGAGTGTTTGTATCCGTGAGTCGAGGAATTTTGCTAGGGATTATTTGTTTCCCAAGCGCCAAGGATTATTTGTTTCCTTGGGGTTTGAAACGAGTCGGGGATTCCCACGGGGGCACTGGTGGCTCTGCGGGTCGACGCGGATCAGAAGGCTCTCGTCAAGGAGTGTTTGTATCCGTGAGTCGATGAATTTTGCTGAAGTCACCGGCTTCTTCGGTTGAAATGAACCGTTGAGGTTTGGGTTTCGTTGTCTGACGGAATCGGCCGGGAAAGTATGGTTCCTTCTTTGTTTACGCCCTTGGATTGTATACAGGGATCGATGTGATCTTAACTGTAGGGCCAAAGTTTTATCATTTCTTCTCTTTATTTTATTTTATTTCCACGATGCTCTATCATTTCAGCTTTTATATCACGAAGGTCGCGATTGCCCAATCATTTCGGCTATTTTTCGCGGTGCCCAATCATTTCGGCTATTTATTTTATTTTCACTCGTTGCTTTTTATTATGAGTTGCCCAATCATTTCGGCTATTTTGCATGCATACATTTTACTTGCTGCTTTTTATTGCAAGTCGCCCCATCATTTCGGCTATTTCGTATGCATGAGCGGCCTACTGGTTTTTCGCTGTAAACCTGAAATTGGACACCGATTTCGGCATCAGCACCGCTGCAACTGGGATATTACCAGGAGCGAATCATCATTTGCCTCTGTCGTTGTCGAACAAAGGAGGCTTAGCGACTAGGGTTAAGGTCCTGTCGACTAAGGCTTTTGACTTCACAAGCCGTAAGGGTCTCACAAAGGTATTTCTCCCTACAAGTCGTGAGGATATTGTAGGTGTATTTTCTCCATAGGACTCGTGAGGATTCCTAAGTGTTCGTTTCCTCTGTAAGTCGTAAGGATCCTACATGAGGGTTTTCTCCTCATAAATCGAGAGGATTTACAAGGGTTGCTTACCATACGAACATATCCCCAGTCACGGATGAGACTTGGCTAGGGAAACGTTTATTCGCGCCCGTGGATTGTATACAAGGGTCAATATTGAGCCACTTGTAGGGCAATATCGGAAGTTGTGGGGGTTGCTTAAGCACAGGTTTAGGTCTCTGTAACTTAAGACTTTCAACTCTTATGAGCCGTGAGGGTCCCATAAGAGAGTTCTCCTTACGAGTCGTGAGGATCTCGCAAGTGTATTTTCTCCTTAGGAATCGTGGGGATCCCTAAGTGTGTTTCTCCCTTGTGAGTCGTAAGGATCTCACGTGGGTGTTTTCTCCTTATAAGGTCGAGAGGACCTTATGAGTGTCCTTTAACGAGGTTGCGCCCTTTCGAGTTTTCATAAACACTCGCCGGTAGTCCTGCTGTTTTTACTCACGAAGCCCTTTCGGGTTTTCATCCGTGCCCAATTTGCTTATGGACATACCGTTTTTTAATTCTTTTTATTTTCTTTTTCTCTCTCTTTTTTTTTACGAGGTCGCGCCCTTGCAGGTTTTCACGAACACTCGCCGGTAGCCCTGCTGTTTTTACTCACGGAGCCCTTTCGGGTTTTCATCCGTGCCCTTTTTGCTTATGGACATACCGTTTTTTTATTCCTTTTATTTTCTTTTTCTCTCTCTTTTTTTTTACGAGGTCTCACCCTTGCGGGTTTTCACGAACACTCGCCGGTAGCCCTGCTGTTTTTACTCACGGAGCCCTTTTGGGTGTTCATCCGTGCCCTTTTTGCTTATGGACATACCGTTTTTATTCATTATATTTTTTTCTTTATTTATTTATTTATATTTTTTTTATCTCGTCAGCCTAAGATGCTGCGGTAGCAGTTTAAAGATGTTTTTGTCTGTTATTAGTTTAAGGACATTTCGGTCCGTTGTTGAGAAGGTTGGCTATTTTTATAAAGCATGAGCTTAGGAAGATAGCGAGCGGACATAGTCGTCGTCATCTATCATTGACCTAGGCTGTGGCTCATTAAGCGTAGTATCTCTTTAGGAAGCGACCGTTTATCGGTCTGAAAGGCCTTTCACCGTGCATGTCCATGAGTAGATAGGCTCCACCTTGGTAGACTTTGTCTATGATGTACGGACCTTCATAGTTTGGCTCGAATTTTCCCTGCTTGGCGCGATTGGGGATCATAGGCCTTTTGACCACTAGCACGAGTTCGCCTTGGCGGAATGTCCTCGGTCGGGTCAATCTTTCATATGAGCGCGTCATCTTTGCTTTATAAGCTTCTAGATTTTGCTGTGCTATGAGTCGGATTTCATCAAGGGCGTCAAGCTCCTCAAGCCGAAGGTGAGCATTTTCTTCGTCTGTCAGCTCGTAGTAGACTGCCACTCGTAGAGAGGGTAATTCTATCTCGAGAGGGAGTACTGCTTCCGTCCCAAATACCAACGCGTACGGCGTTGTGTTTGTGGCCGTCTTAAATGTAGTTCGATACGCCCAAAGAGCCTCTTGCAGTCTTTCGTGCCAGTCTTTCTTATTTCGTGACACCGTTTTCTTCATGATCTTTGTCAAGGTCTTGTTGAAGACCTCAGCCAGACCGTTAGCTCGCGGATTATAAACTGAGGAATATCTCCAGTCTATATTATGCTGTTGCGCAAAGCGACTGATCTTGTGGCTTCTGTAGGCTGGCCCGTTATCGGAGATGATCCGTCGCGGAGTTCCAAACCGATATATAACGTGCGTCTTGAAGAAGTGGAGGATATTTTCCGTCTTCACTTCCCTTAACGGTATCGCTTCTGCCCACTTAGAGAAGTAGTCAGTCGTCGCTAGGATGAAACGATGTCCCCTAGACGATGCTGGTTCGATGGGGCCGACTATATCAGTTCCCCACATTTTGAATGGCCAGCTAGCCACTGTTGGGTGTAGCGGATTTGGATGCTGATGGATGAAGTCCCCATGAATTTGGCATGAGTGGCATTGCTTCGCATATTCGATGCAGTCCTGAATCATCGTGGGCCAGTAGTAGCCCATCCGTTTTATCTTCAACTTCATCTTAGGGCCTGCTTGATGAGAATCGCAGAGTCCGTCGTGAACTTCCTGGACGACTCTTTTCGCTTCGTCAGGTCCTAAGCATCTCAGCCACAAAGAATCAAATGACCTCTTGTACAGGGTATCGTTGACAAAGGCGAAAGACAGGGCTCGTTTCGCGAGCTGATGTCTTGTGGACGCTTCTTCAGGCATTCGGTGGGTCTTGAAGTAATCTATGAAGATTTCCCTCCAATCCTTGGTATTTTTCCAATCTTTTACTTGCAGGGTTGTCTGCTCGTTCACTCCTTTTTCTTCGGATGATTCCAAAGATATTTCTGCTGGGGTAAGCACTCGACGGCTTTGTACCACGATTCTAACGTCATCGAGGTTCTCGTCAGCCAATTCTTTAGCAAGTTTAGCCAGTGCGTCCGCTTTGCTGTTTTCCGCGCGCGGTATGCTTTCCAAAGTATAGGAGGGAATTTGGGTTAGCAGTTGTTGCACCTTTTCACCGTATTTTACCAATTCCGGTTTGCATGTTTGGTAATCGCCGTTCACTTGACTGACGACTAGCTGGGAGTCCCCATATATGAAGAGGCTTTCAATTCCCATGTCAATGGCGATCTCAAGGCCTGCTATCAAAGCTTCATATTCAGCTTCATTATTCGTTCTCAGCTCTTTCAAGGAGAAGGCGAAGCGCATTATTCCTCCTTGTGGGGTCACGAAGATAAGTCCTACTCCCGATTTGATCATTGACGTACTTTGTTTGTGCTTTTTCATGGAAGATTCTCCATCGAAATAAAGCTCCCAACGGGTATCACCACCGTCGATTGCGTCAAACGCATGCTTGTCTGGTAAATCGCAATTCAGGGGAGAATCGGCAGGTATCGGGTGCTCAGCAAGGAAGTCGGCTATGGCCTGATCCTTCACTGCCTTGAGGGGTCGATATGTTATCGAGAACTCCATTAAGAGCAGAGCCCATTTAGCGAGTCGTCCCGTCAATATGGCCTTTGACATTAGATATTTGAGAGCGTCCACCTTTGAAATGAGATGGACTTCATGCGCTAACGCATAATGTCTAAGCTTTGTTATTGCGAAGATCAACGCCAGGCAGTGTTTTTCAATGGGGGAGTAATTGCTTTCTGCCCCCAGCAGAACCCGACTTAAGTAGTAGAGTGCTCTTTCTTTCCCCTGGTCATTCTCTTGTGCCCATAATGCGCCTAAAGAACCTTCAAGGGCGGCCGTGTAAAGAATGAGAGGCTTTCCCTTAACTGGAGCAGCCAACACTGGAGGGTTTTGCAGATACTGCTTGATCTCGTCCAGTGCGCCTTGGCATTTGTGATCCCAAACGAATGGGGTTCCCTTCTTCATCAGGTGACTGTAAGGACGGCACTTTCCTGAAAGATTAGCGATAAACCGCCGAATGTATGCAAGCTTTCCTTGGAGAGATCGCAACTGTTTAAGAGTTCTTGGCGGAGGCATTTCCATGATCGCCTTGATTTTAGACGGATCTATCTCAATACCTCGGTGTCGGACGATGAATCCCAGGAATTTGCCCGAGGAAACCCCGAACGCACATTTTAGAGGATTCATCTTCAAATTGTATTGCCGAAGGCGTTGAAATACGGTCTTCAAATGCTCGAGATGTTCTTCGTATGACTTGCTTTTTACCATGAGATCGTCGATATAGCATTCGACGATTTCGTGTATAAGGTCGTCGAAGATCTTTGTCATGGCCCTCTGATAAGTAGCACCAGCATTCTTTAAACCGACGGGCATCACTTTATAACAGAATATTCCTAAAGGGGTCCTGAAGGCTGTGTGCTTCTGGTCTTCTGGATGCATTTTTATCTGGTTATACCCCGATGAGCCGTCCATGAAGGAGAAAACCTCATGAGTGGATGTATTGTCTATCATCAATTCGGTGACTGGCACTGGAAAATCATCCTTCGGGCAAGCTTTATTAAGATCCCGGAAGTCTACGCATATGCGCACTGTTCCATTTTTCTTCATCACCGGGACGATGTTAGCGATCCATTCAGGATATTGAACTTCCTGGATGAAGCCAGAGTCGATTAACTTTTTAACCTCGGTATTGATGCTCATCTCAAGCTCGAGTCACATTCTTCTCGGCGCCTGTTTGACTGGTTTGACGTTTGGGGATATTGCTAGTCTATGTACAGCGACTTCTGGATCTAGTCCTGGCATCTCGGAATAGTTCCACGCGAAGCAATCTTTATGCTGCACAAGGACGTCTTTTAATGCAGCCACCTTCTCCTCGGACAGCAGCTCGCTGACGAATGTCGGTCGCGGATCGTTTGCCATCCCCAACTCAATTTTCTTGAGATTATCTGCAGTGGTATGGATTTCATCTTCCAGCTCTTTTGGCGCTGGTGGGAATTCTGAGATTATCTCGTCGCTGCTGTTTTCGAAGCACCAAGGGAGCTCACCTATGTCCTTGGGCTCTTCTTTTAATATTGTGATCATGTGACAGGTACAAATTCGCTTCCAATCCCAATGTAGAACTGGTTCCTCTTTCGTGGCCTTAGGCTCGTGCTTTCGTGGCGGCGTTACCCTCCAGTTGTCAGACATAGCGAACTTGCCGAGCTGGTACTGATCTTCAACCCAATTTTTAAAGGTGAAGCAATCTTCGAGAGAATGACCTATCACTCGATGGTAAGAGCAATAGTCTGGGAGTGAGGCTTCGCCCGCTCGTTCGGGATGCTTAGACTCCGGCAATGTAAGCATTTGGTGCTTTAGGGCAAGATCGAGTATCTTCTTCGTCTTTTCCCGAGGAAACGAGTATGCTCGACCCATTTTCTTCATGAGGGATTGGTCAATAACGCTCGATTCTCGTTTGCGTGGCTTCTTAGCCCTGCTTTGTTGCTGTTGAGCGCCTCTTAGGCCTTTCGACTTGTTTCTGCCTCCGCGTCGAGCCCTTTTTGTATCAGGTTGACATGGGGCAGCATCTTCGTCTTTTACTGCCTGTTGAAGGAGGCGCTGTGTTTTGGCTTTCTCATAGATCGCCATTTCACGATTATGATCATCTCGGGCTTTTTGACCCGCTTCCCTTATAAGTTTGCCCATCTGGTCTTCAAATGATGGACTGGGCGGTTTTGTATCAGGAACTTTTGCTGGTTCAGGATTAGCGTTTTTCTCTTGAGCATCTGCTTCTTCATCAGAATTATGCATGACGTAACAGTCGCGGAGCAGCTCTCGTTTCCTGGAGCGAATGTATCCGAGCCCGATCGTCTCCAACCTCCTATTAGGTAGCTTGTGCTGAGTTCCGGGGACGTTCCAAACCCTGTCATAGAATTTAGCCTTCCTAACGGTCTGTTCGAAAGGTATCCCCTGGCGTTCCAGCAGTCCCCTCAAGCCTTCCGTATAATATCGGGGTAGACGGATGGGCTGAAGTCTGTCCAGCGTTGGATCCGCACCGTGCCAAAGTTCTTTTTCCACCTTGTTTTCTTCAGAACGGTGGAATAGGATTGCCCTATCGCCTTTTCGTCCGGGAGGGATATAAAATGTCCGCAATTCTTCCACACTATCGTTGGCGAGCGCATCTAGTTCTTTATAATGTTCGAGCGGCACCATGGCTATCTGTAGACTTCACTCTTCATCAGCAGAAGCTCGTATTGAAAGTCGAGCAGGGAATACAGCATGGACTTCGTCCTCTGAATCACTACCAAAGATCAGTGAAGGGGCGGATGGTCCCGACTCGGTGTATTGGGGCGGACCCGAATAAATTACATCCTCTTCTTTCTCGGTATCACTGCCGAAGACAGGGATGGTTGCGTTAGTTTTGTTCTCTGGCCTGTGACACCTTTCCGTGTCTTCGAAACTCGGCAAGAAGTATTTGGCATCTTCATATTTGCGAACTTCATTCACGGAAAACGGATTCAATTCTCCGGCCACAGTGTACTCGAGGCCATCCCTACAATACTTCATGCACTGATGCTGTGTAGAAGGGATGATATTATACTCGTGTAGCCATGGTCGGCCGAGCAGAGCATTGTAGCACGTCTTGGAGTCTATAACATGGAATTTGATGTCTGTGACGAGCAATCCGAAGCGTAGCGTCAATATCACAGATCCAAGAGTTTTTGATGATTGGGAGTCGAATCCGGAGATGGTGATTTTGTCTCGTGCGAGGTGTTGGACACTCATGCAAATTTCCTTTAACACTCGCACATTGAGCAAATTAACAGACGATCAGTTATCGACCAAGATTTTACCTATCTTTATGTCATGGCAGTATCCTGAGACATAAAGGGGACGATTGTGGTCGCATGTCCCGAGGAGAAGGTCTTCATCACCAAAAGCAACGTCGGCTGTGTGCACTTCTTCTAATTCGTCCTTCATCTTTTCTTCGGTTAGGAAGGCTTGGAACTGGTCCGGATCTTGTAGCGCCTTAATCAAAGAATCTCTCGCCTCCTTTGATAACAAAAGGGCGTCGAGAATACTGAGCTGTGAGGGCAGATTTCTCAGATGTGCTAAGACGTTGTAATCCACCTTATTCTTCTTCGGCGGGTTGTTGGCGTTTAGCTCTTCCAGAACTTGGTCATCTAAGACGATATCTTCAGAGACCTTTTCTTTCCCTTTATCTTTTCTGTTCAAGGGTCCGAGGTTCTTTTCAGGCAGCGTCCAATTCCGCAGCCGGATATTTTCGCAGACCATTGGCTCTTCTTCTTTTCCCGAGGTTGACTCTTTAAAGAGAGGGGCAAGTTCTAGCTCCTCATCAGAGTCGCTCCCGAATGTAGGCACTTGTGACCCGCCAGTGTTAACCATGTGACAATTGCCGGCAGTTCTTTCAAGCTCTTCGGTCGTATTTCTTTGCTCCCGACGAATTTTACGTTTTTCCCGTTTAAAGCGTTGTCGATTAGCGACGTATCCTTGCCACCATCTATTGAAAGCTTTGCACTCTTGAGTGGGATGCAAGACCTTCTGATGATATAAGCAATAGGAGGGGTGCATTTCCATTACACCAGTAATTTTCCTTCAGAGGATGGTAGCTTCATGCCCATTGATATGGCCTTAGCAAAGCTCTTCTTTATCTTGAATTGGCTTTTGTCAGCGGTGGACCATTTCAGCTCTTTCCTCAAGTCGCTGGCGTTTGGCCCTTTCAAATATAGCCATCTCGCGTTCTCGATCAGCTTTACTTTTCAATCGAGCTTCATTAAGAAACGCGTCAATCATTTCGACTGATAACTCCGGAACTCTTGACTCGGTATCTGCCCCCAGCGTTTTAGTGCCGGAAGTCTCTTCATCGTTCGTGATCGAATGGGAGATCATATGACAGCTCGCCACATATTCCTCGGATTCATCCGATGAACTTTCTCCCTCATCTTCTTTTTGAAAGACGTGATCAAGGAAATCTTGGAGCGTAATGGGAGTCCGCGCCTTATGGTTGTATTCATCCAGCGCGTCAATTTGCTTTTGTAAGTCCGTGCGCTTGTCGCTAGGCTCCACGGGCTTCTTTGATTTCTTCATCTTCTTTTTCGAAGATTTTGACGGCTAGTTATGAACGCTTGAACCACCACCATCGGTCTTTGGAGTCGGACGTGGCTTTAACATCCCCTCAATGACCTGCGGTTCCAAGGGGTTCTTCCACTTGACCGCTGGACATGTCTGAAGATCGTTTAGCATCCTCTTTGTCTTGGCTGATAATACGACCTCCCAAGGAGCTTCTTCAATGACGGAGCATGTTTCCCCCGGCGTATTCGTCCCCTTAGAGGTGTGGGGCTGCGGGGGATTCACCTTCCATTTGTCAGATAGCGCAAATTTGCCCTGACGGTATTGGTTCTCAAGCCAATTTTTGAAAACGTAGCAATCCTCGATGGAATGGCCCAGCACTCGATGGTAAGGGCAGAAATTGGGCTCGTTGACGTCGTTCGGTTGCAACGGACGTTTTGGATCTGGCAAATTTATGAGTCTGTTACGCAACGCCAGCTCGAATAGCCTCCTTATTTTATCGCGGGGGAAGGAGTAAGGCCTATCCTCAAGGGGTACGTATGGGCGCGTATTGTTTGGACGAGCAACCGGCTTCGAGTCGCTCGGTTGTTGCTGAGCATTCGCGACGACGATCGCTTTTCCCTTTCCTTTGTCGTTTCGGGAGTCCGGCTTTGGGAGAGGGGGTTTATGGCCCATCTGGTCCATCTGCGCTAGTTTGTCGATCAAAGCCTGGAAGGTAGTCGGCTTGAAGAACATCATGAACTGTGAGATGGTTGCTTTTGGATCAAGGGTTCCAACAAACATTCCCACCGCAGGAGCTTCTTCTATGCGCTGTTCGCACTTCAACCATAGATTACGCCACCGTATAGCGTACTGAACCCATGTCTCGCCGGGTTTTACCCTGGCGTTAATCAGTGCCGTCATCGGGGTACGTTCACTGGCACTTGCAAAACGTTGGGTAAACAGCAGCTCCATCTCCGCAAAGGTTTTAATAGAGTCATTGGGGAGCTCAGAAACGCCGTATCTGATAAGCTTCCAACAAATTGGCGAAGCAACAACTTGTCATCGCCGCCGGTGTTGCCGCAGAGCACTCTGAACTGGGCGACATGCTGATGAGGATTGCCCGTCCCCTTATAGACATGGAACTTAGGGATTGTATAGCCTGTCGGGTACTTAATTTGATCGTACCAACCCGGATATGGCTGCCCTGTCTTTACGACCTGACCGGCTGCTTCAGTCGCCTGATGCACCCGTATTTGCTGGGCGATGTATTCATCCAAATCAGCTTTTGATATGGTATCCTGTTTAGCTGCGGATAAAGCCGGTGGCGGATTTGATGTCTCTCCCCTATTGTCTTCAAGAATGATCGGGAGATCTCCAGCAGGTGGATCTTGTTGAATCATCATACCCACCATATCCTGGAACAGGAGGGCCATTTTCTTTATGTTGGCTGCCTGCTCCGCAGCTTCTTTATCTTTCTTTTCAAGTACGCGCCGAAGGAATTCGACGTCCGTTTCTTGTTCTTGACGCTCTTCTGAAGAGGTTCCAAGGCTTTCGTTTGGCCCTGTAAGTGCAGCCATAGCGCTCATCATCTCCTGGAGCTTCTGTTGCTGTTCCTGAGCCTTGGTCACTGACCGTGTAAGCGGTCTATGACCCGTGGACGTACGGCTGTCTTCTTTTCCCGATGTCATGTAAACCGTATGAACTGTTATGCCCCCTGACTTTGGGCGTTTAGTTTCACCATTTTTAACTTTTGCCGCTGACACGGGAGTCTTCTCTGGCCTCCTTCTTTTGTGGGCCGTTGAGGTGGAAGGGGCCATTGAAGGGGGCGCCCTAGCAGCTGCTGTCCCCTGCTGTTTAATGGGATAATTCTTGTCTTTTGCCACCTTCACCTTTTTCTGGCGACGAAAGTGACCTGGGTCAATCACAGAGTCTTGAACCCTTCGCCAAACTTTATAAATCCTTGAAGACAGCTGTTGAGGGGGCTGTTCTTGTTTTGTTTCCGGAGCTCTCTCCACAGGCGGAGGAGATCTTTTTAGTGTAGCGGTTGGAGAATTCTTACGTACCCTCCTCAGCAGTTCAAAGCTGTTCCCAGTTGGAACAGCAGCGTTGACCTCCGCCATTGGAGCAGGTGGAGTTAGCCCTGAGGGGGAGTTGCCCCCTGCCTTCCTCACTCGTTGCCAATGGCGACGTAGAGCACGACGAGCCGTTGGGATTGGCTCGGAGATAGAGATAACTTCTTTTTGCCCCCTGTCTGAATGAGGCACCGCCGGTGTTAACCTTTTAAAAACTGAGGTTGTTCCTTGCGGGGTAATATCCAATCTGTCAAAGACAGACCTTCGTGTAGGGGCAGGAACGGGAATCGTCAGTCTTGAAAAGACTGACTCTTTGACAGGGGAAGCCGCCTTGACGACTTCTGGAGTAGCAGTCATTGCCTTCCTTGGGACAGCCCGTTTAGAGTCCTGATCCAGCTTGGTGAAAACAGAGGCTGTCGGTTTGGTAGCGGGTGATCCGTTGACAGGGGCCGTCGCGGCAGTGAGTCGGTCGAAGACCGACTTCTTGTTCACCTCCGGTGCAGGTATCGGCATAGAGAAGCTTGTCGGTGGGATCATGGTCCCGAAGAATAAGCCAGTGGTGGCTTGGGTCACCTGGTCTACTGGCAGAGTGAGGAAAGAGGCCGCTTGGGGCCCATATACCACACTCCTAGGTGAGGTGGAGCATTCGTTGCAGTGGTACTTCGCGCAGTTGGTGCAGTTAGAATCCATGGGTCCTTGAGTTCTGCGCCATACAAAAGACCAAATCTTAGCAACTTGAAATCCGAAGGCAACCTTTTAACAAACCGCGATTGGTTCGTGAAGACGACACACGAAGTGTGGAGTGGAAAGAGGAAAAGGTCCCACCGGGCGTGCCAGAATCTGTTCCCCTCCGAATGGCGGCGCACAGGACCGCGATGTCCTGACGCTGAGATCCGGGGCAGATGCTATTTGGTTTTATCCTTCTACCTCTCCGAAGATGCCAAGTTGATTTCTGGTACCGTGTATCGGAGGTTTAGACGGATGCGGCCGATGTAGCAGACTTCGTCAGATTCCTCCTCAGGGTGAGGGGTTTTTGATTGTGGGGACACTCTTCCCTGCAGGCGCAAGCCCCTGCAGTTAATTACGCTACCGCATCGCGGTAACAACTTTCTCCTTCTCCAGAATTTCACTTCGTGTCGTGTGTGTTTTTTTTGTTTGTGGTTGCCCGTGGATTGTATACGGAGACTGAGTAATGCCGTCGCCCGTAGGACGTGGATTAGTCCAAATCCGTATTTACTTAGATTTGGGTTTGGTGTTTTTAGTTTAAGGATACATTAGTCGCGTTGCGACTAAGATCAACTTAAACGTTTGTCAAGGATACGTTAGTCCTGTTTTGGACTAAGATCAACTTGACGTAGTGATCCATTTAATATATGGTCGTCGGGACTCATCACCTCTCTGACGTCGTTGAAGGATTACAACGATGGATGTCAGAGGAGTTCAGAGACGTACCCTTGAACCAAAATTGATTTGGAGTTTTATCATTCATTTAAATGTCTAAGGATACGTTAGCCATATTTGGGGCTAAGATCGACTCAAACGTTTGTTAAGGATACGTTAGTCCAGTTTGAGACTAAGATCAACTTAATGGGACGTGGTGGTCTATTGCCAGTTTAAGGATGTGGTGGTCCATCGCCAGTTTAGGGGACGTGGTGGTCCATTATTAGTTTAAGGACGTTTCGGTCCGATATTAGTTTAGGGACGTCTCGGTCCGATATTAGTTTAGGGACGTTTCGGTCCATAGAGTTTAAGGACCCCGTAGCCCGTATTAATGTGTGGTCGTCGGGACCCATCATCTCTCTGACGTCGTTGAAGGATTACAACGATAGGTGTCAGAGGAGTTCGGAGATGTACCCTCGAACCGGTAGTAAATTGATTTAGGAGAGCATCCTTGCTCAGTCAATTTAATTTGAGGACTTACGGCCATGATTGGACTAAGTCCAATTGAAAAATATTCAACGCCTTTTATTTGTTTTTGGTCTGTTAGACCCGTGCTAGGGCTTGGCCCACTTTTGAATAATGCATTGCATTATTTTCTATTTTTTTTGTTTGGGCTCTGCTCATGAAAGATGCAGAGCATCAATTTATTCTGGGCTCTGCAAGGAATCTACTTTGTTTGGGCTCTGCCCCTTTTAAAATACATAGCATTATTTTTGTTTGTGCTCTGCCCATTTATAAATGATGCATAGCATCAATTTAATTAGACCTGCTTGGTCTTTTCACTTGGACCTGGCCCTTTGAGAATGCATTGCATTTGTGCAAAGCACTAGGAATCTTTTAGGTTCAAGAACAGAAGTGCAAAGTACTTTTTTTTTAATTTCTTGATCTAAATTTAGATCAATAAAAATAAAACAAGTTTTTTCTTGTTCCAGAGAACCAAAGGTTCATAGCAAGTGCAAGACACTATTTTTTATTACTTTTATTTATTTCTTTATTTATTTATTGAAGATCACTGATCTTATTCTTAGATCAATGATCTATTCCTGAGAGAATTTCTCTTCATTTAAAGGTTTTTACCTTTTTTTTATTCTAAAGGGGCTCTTCAGAGTTCTCTTCTCTCTCCTTTTTTTTTATCCAGATCTTGATGATTTTGAAATGAGGTCTGAGGTCCTTTTTATAGTACTCATAAATTAGTTAAATTCGTTACATAAATCTTTTCTGAGTGATTTGGGGAATTTTCCCCACCGTTGGATCTTTGATCCAAAGGCCCCTGCCTTATACAAGAAAATCTTCTTGTTTTAACAAGATTTATTCTGTTTTACGCAACTCCCCCAGTGAGTGACACGTGTAGCGCAGTGAAGCGCTTGCGCAACAGCGCTTGCGCAGCTGCGCAGACACGTGTCGTGCAGCGGTGCGCTAGCTCGACAGCGCACGTGTCGCGCAGCGGTGCGCTTGCGCGACAGCGCTTGCGCAGCTGCGCAGACACGTGTCGCGCAGCGGTGCGCTTGCGCGGCTCTTTTTGCGCAGCTGCGCAGGCACGTGTCGCGCAGCGGTGCGCTTGCGCGACAGCGCTTGCGCAGCTGCGCAGACACGTGTCGCGCAGCGGTGCGCTTGCGCGACTCTTTTTGCGCAGCTGCGCAGACACGTGTCGCGCTTTGGTGCACTTGCGCAGTCGTGTTTGCGCAACTGAGTGTTGCTTATGTTTTTTAAAGAGCCTTGCTCTGATTGGACGCACTGTCTTGGGCGTTGCACTGGCGTGTCAACTTCTGACACGTGGCGCGTTGCGCGCAGCGCACGGGATCTGAAGCGTTGCTTCATTAATTTGAATTTTCAAAATTCAAACAGAGCCTTGCTCAAATTGGGGAAACAGTTGTTTCATGTTTTCTCTTGAGCGCTCACGTGAATCTTATGTGAAGCACTATTTCATGCTTTCTTTTTAGCGCTCACGTGTCTTTTCACGTGAGACATTGTTTCTTTGGATGCTCACGTGTATATTACGTGATACGTTGTTTCCTTGGGTTTTCACGTGCCTTGCACGTGAGAAATTGTTCTCATGAGACATATTTTCTTTGGGTTTTCACGTATCATTCATGTGATCCTTCCAATATTCATGTAGAGATTAATAGTGTTAAACATTAAGTTTTCCTTACAGATCTATTTTATATAAGAACTATGTTCTTTTTTTTTATTTATGAGAACTAGGTTCTTAATCGTATCTTGAAGGAACTAAGTTCTTGAAATATAAATTCCATCTTTTACTTTTTTTCTTCAATGTTCTTTTCTTTTAATCATATGGGGTGGTAAAATATCATAGTCTTCCCTTGGATCTTGAGTCTGAAGAACAAGATCTTCCCGATGTGAATTAAATTCTCTTTTTATGGGAGATTGGTCTTGTGGATCTCAGATCCCAAGGAAGGACTAAGTTTTTTTAAAGGGTTAAACTCGTACATTATACATAAGAGTGGCAGAAAGGAGATATTTTATCTATGTATTTATCTAAGGTTTGTACAAGAGGATGATTTTCTTCAAAACGAGAATTAAATTCTTGGTTGTTTTTGTGCTTATGGAGGGGATTTTCTCTCTCGCGGAAACTTAGGGGGTCTCTTCTATATGAGATTTATTCTCTTGGGTCCTTTATATAAGAGAAGAGAAAAATCAATTTGTTTGCGAAAATCTCTCATTGAGAGATCCTGATTGATTTTATTATCAATCGGAGATATTTAAATCACCGTTGGATCTTTAATCCAACGGCTCTCTGTTTAACAGAGAATATATTTCTTATTTGTTTAACAAGATTAGGAAAATATTTTCTTAACATAGAATTTAATTCTATCATGGTGATTGTTTTCATCGCCGTTGGATCTTAGATCCAAGGGTTCTTTATTTAACAGAGAAAAAAATTTATGTTAGAAAGATCAGGGAAAATATTTCCCACATAGAATTTAATTTTATCAGATGCTTTAATTTGTGATATTTTCTTACCATTGGATTTTAAATTCAAAGATTCTCTGTTAGAGAAAAAAATTTCCATATTAAAATGATCAGGGAAAATATTTCCCAAATAGAATTTAATTCTATCATATAGAATTTAATTCTATCAAAAAAAATCGCTTCAAATTGGGTCGCTCAGGTGCTATCACGTGAGCGCTTCCATATAAATATATGATAGCGGCGCTCACGTGCTTAGTACATGAGCTCTGTCATAAGAATGTGGCAAGAGAACTCACATGCTTAACACGTGGGTGCTACTATAGGACTTAATCCCATCTGAAGCCGGTTCTCACGTGCTTTGCACATGAGTGCTCACGTGATATCTTGTGAGCGCTGTTATAGGATTTAATCCTAACTGACGTGAGTGCTCACGTGCTTTGCACATGAGTGCTCACATGTTTAACACATGTGGGCTGCCCTCTATTCTTTTTATAAGGGAAGAAATGTAAGTTTTGAACTAAAAATTTTGGCGGGAACGAAACCCAATCATTCAACTTGATGTATTCATAGATTTGACCAAGACTTGTAACTTTAACTATAATTTTAGATACGTGGGTGTTGGTGATATATGCCCTAGAGGCCATTATTGTATAGTACTGGTTTGTATATTATATTTTGGAAGCTTGGGATATACACATATATAATAACGGTCTTTCTCAAAATGGTAGTATGCTACTTGGTTTGATTCTACCTCAATATATGTGTATGTTTCTTTTAGCATATCGCTAATACATATTGGTAAATGTAGGGTGTTTTTCGTCACTCCATTGAGAAGGAAATACGCGCGCGCTTGTCAGGTGTACTACAGATTCCCCCTGTCCAGGGTAGGCGAGGGTTTATTGATTGTGGGGATCCAAATCTCCGGCGGCCGCGGACTAAGCTGCCGTTAATTATCCCTCGCCTTTGAGGCAAAGAAACCTCCGATTGACGGGTCAAACTGGTCATGCGAACTCAAATTGTAGTGTGCATATGTGTTTTGTAGGGGAATTGAATATATCGGGGGCCCCGCAGAGTTTTTACGGGGGTCCTGCAACCCGGATAGCGGGCTGGGGTTAAGGGGGCTAGCAACCCCCTTGCGGGGTGCGGGGCAGCGCCCCGTTAGAAAAAAATTTCCAAAGGGGACGTGTTTTGAGTCTAGAGTGTATGAAAAATGAGGGGTGAGGAGCGTCTTAAAGACGCATGCATGGCACATGGGCACTAGTCGCCCACGGGTCACGTGCCTGGCGCGTGGGCGCATAGCGCCCGCGGGTCACATGCGTGGCGTGTGGACGATTGGCGCCCGCGGGTCACGTGCCCGGCGTGTGGGTGCCTGGCGCATGGGATCTTGGCACCCACAAGTCACGTGCGCAGTGCGTAAGCGCTGGACGCACATGGGTCACGTGTGCGGCACTCTATCGCGGGGCGCCAACGGGTCACGTGTGCGGCACGCGACCGCTGGGCGCCAGCGGGTCATGTGAGCTGCACGCGACCGCTGGGCGCTGAGCGCCCGCGAGTTACGTGCGGCTCACATGGGCGCTTAGCATCCGCTGGTCACGTGCTATGCACGCGACCACTGGGCTCTTAGCGTCCGTGGGTCACGTGCGTCGCATGCGACAGCTGGGTGCCCGCGAGTCACATGCGCCGCACGCGACCGCTGGGCGCCCATGGGTCACGTGCGCGGTAAGCGACCGCTGGAAACACCAGCGGAAAAGGGGCTTAGCCCTTGTCTAGGAGTTAAACTCCCAAGGGATTTTGAGTGGAGTTAAACTCTAAAAGATTTAGATTTGGAGTTAAACTCCTAAATGATCTGGAATATGAGTTAAACTCCTTTGAGGATTTAGGTCTTGGAATTGAACTCCCCAAAGATCTTCAGAGGTGATCGAAGGGGACCCCTCTCTTCTTTTTTTAGCCCTGGAGCTTCTTTTGAGCCTTGGATCTGTCCAAAGTTAGATTTTTACAGATGGGTCTCCTTCTTCCTCCTCTTGATCGGCTGGATCTTGGAGAAAAGGGGGTGAGACTTAAAGGTCTCCCCTTTTCGTGATCTGATTGAAGATCCGAGCTCGCCTTTAAGGGTTTTGTGGTGAAATACTATTTCTTTTTGGAAAAGGAAAGAGTTAAACTCTTGATTTAATTACAAAAAAAGAGGGAAGGTTTTAGAACCTTGAGAAAGGAGAATGAGGCACAAACCCTAGAATTTTAGAATGGAAAAAGTTATGCTTTATTTCATTATCATGTTGCCTTTTATAGGCTTACAAATTTACATATAGCCCCTTATGCTTTACAAAATGGCATTTTTGCTCATTCCATGCCTCATGTGCTCATTTCTTTTGCACATAAGCTATGGGCTTTACAAAAATTTGGCTTTATGCCCATTTTTCTTACATTCATGCATAAAGAATTATATCAAAATTATTTATTACATGATTTTCTATTTTGGCATGGGGGAGGCCGGCCGCAGGGCTCGACTTGGGCATATGCCCATTTGATCTGGGCTTAGGCCTGCTTACTTGGTATTGACTTTGAATTTGACTTGGTCAACCGGGGTGTAATTTTTGACCCCAACAGTAGAGCCATTAGGATCTTTGCTTGACTACCAGCGTTGTGATGGCAGTCACACCAGTGGGGGCTGGTTGTCTATAAGCGCATCCTTATACAGGTCCCTAATTGTAGGATTGTCGAGACGGGGCATCGATACTCCAGAGTAGACTAGTGTATACGCTTCTCATCCAAGCAGGGGAGATAGTCTGTCCCACAGCCATTGGTATGTCGTACCAGAGATAGTATATAGGTGCTCATTGGGTTATGAGTTATACTGGACGGACTCGTTGGGATCAGCTGGTTGGTTTTATACCTATCGTTAGGTAGCAGTTCCAAGGTGGCATGAGAACAGGTTAGTCCGTTGACTTGACATCACTATTCGTCTCGAGTGTGTTCCCGCTGTACTTAGATTACTACCCTACCATGGCTCAAAGGAGTCATGCAAATAGGTGGTAGTTGGGTGCAGTCCCGAAGCACTTGAAGGCAGTAGTGGTTAGATATGATTCGTCTCTCCCAGTATTGGGGGTTGATATCACGCTGTGTTCGGAAAGCCATTACATAAAGTCCCTGGCCAGGGCAAGCGAGATTTACTGGTAGATACTCCAATAGTTTCTCACGGTATATTGGGCTCTACCCGGCATGACTTATTGCGCTATTAGGGGTCTGACGGTTACCATCCCCCTAGGCCCGATATACTAGTATCTTAGACAAAAAGACTGGACTGTATGGAGATTGTCACAGATAGGCTCAGTAAGAGTTCGGATGAGTTTGCTCATCGGCCTTCTTATCGACAGATACCTGGGTAGCCGTTACGTGCAGCTAGTACCGCTAACGGACTTGTGGTTATACCCACTGCCAGCGTACTGTCGAGTATTTAGAGTCCCACACAGAGGGTTTCCCTGCTTCGGACAAAACGATGTAGAGGCCATATGGTTTTACGGCAGGGTTCCGATCACATACATGTACTGGCTACACGGATGTTGTTCGGACGGATAATACTACTGGGTTTTGGTTTAAGCCGGATCCTAGTATTATATTATTGGATTATTATTATCTTATTATATTCGTATTTTTCGGAATACGAAAACGGGTATGTATATACGGTGAGGCCATTCTTATAATTTCATAAGAGATGCTTCTAGAAAGGGACACCTCATTATTTGGATTTATCTATTTTGCAAATAGATTAATAAGGTGGAAAATGGAGATATTTGTGGCATGGAGTGAAGCATGGCTCATGATTTATTTTATTGGTTTGGACTCACTATTCAAGCATGGTTGATATTTTCAATTAGAAAATATTGCATGCTTGAGTGAGATCAGTGGAGGAACCATTCTTCACTTGCCTTTACCCTAGCTCATTTGTAGTTTCACTTTCTCTCTCTATTTTTTCTCTCATTCTTTCTCAACACCCCAATCCCTCATATGAGTTGTGAACCATAGGGTCAAGTGAGATTAAATACTCCATTAGATACTCTACATCTTCTAAGCTACCTAGCTTAGCGAACTAGATACCTTAGTTACCTCAGTTTAGAGGTTGGAGCTTGAAGTATAGACTCTCGGGCGAATCATCTTCGACAAGAGGAGGCCGACGTTTCAAGCGCGATCCGATCTTCGAGGAGCTCAAGAAGAGAGGGAGAAGAAGAAGACCCGAAGGACTTATAAAAAAGGAGGTATAAACTCTAACATAGTAGTTAGAACCTCCTAGTAGATATAGCTTGTTAAGGTTTCCGTAAAGATCTTGGAGTTAAAGTCGGTGTTGCGAAGTAAGAAAAATCGCTTTTTGTAAATTCCGACTCCCCGCGAACCCGTGGGGTGTGCGACATTGACTTACAGTGGTATCAGAGCCTATTAAACCTTAACTAGCTTGTTAGCAAGCGATTAGAATTTCGATCAACGAAAAAATACCCGGAATTAAATTTCCGAGATATACTTGCTGTCGATTTTTTAAAACTGTTCAAAAAATTATTTCAGTGACCTTAAAAATACATGCAAGCATTTCTAAGACCTAGAAAAAAATATGAGCACCTAACTCATCAACTTTGAGGCGCAACTGCCGCCAAATAGGTCATTCAGCGGCGGATCCGCCGCTGAGTTATGGCCGAGTTGCTCCCAATTTTTTCTGTGGTTTTGGTTCTTGGAATTATGATTTTGGTATATTTGGTTTTTACCCAGATTGTTTGTGTACTGGTTTGTGTATGGGGTAAACACGGATAAGTATTATCGATCGAAATTCTAAGTTCTTACTAATATGTGATTCTATGTTTGTATATGCGTTGCTAAACGTCTGCTAATTGCACTATACCGATTAATGGGGGTTGCACATATTTGTATCTTGATGGTTGTGTATATGAAGTATTGGATCGTCGTGGATGAATAACCAGGGGATGTGAGAAAAGTGTTTTTTCTTTCATTCATGTAAATTTGTAATTGGTGTAATATTATTTTTGCGAGGCACAAACGGGTTGAGGTTGTAGCCACCGTTGTATTATTTCATTTACTTTTTCTTGAACCTAAGGTAGACCCAAAGTGGGGTGCACAAACTACCAGGTTCTTGAAGTGCCGAGTGGCCTACTCATTTTATTGAAGGAGGTTGCTTCAATTTGGGAATTTGGCGGGTGGTTTGCCGCACCCGTAGGGGTCTAGGGTAGGGTTTGGCTATTCATCACGACCGTGGAATCCGTCTTTCGTTTTAGGCTAAAATGAAACACGGAAATCCTAGTCTATCCAATATATCCATCTGTGTTGCTATGATCTGTGATCTGGAATGCCTATTATTGCGTGAGACGAATGTGTGTGTATATATATATATATATATATATATATATATAAATGTATGTATGTATGTATGTGTGTGTGTGTGTGTATGTATATAAACGTTGCTTATGTTTTGCACCCGCGCTAGTCCACCCCCCGCTCTGCCATTAGTTAAGTAATCTAACGGTGCATGACGGGGCCCCGTGGCAAATGCGGATATCATAAGTGTACGTTTTATTTTCCTTTCTTTTCTGCAATGATAGGGTTAAATGTTGGGACCGCATTAATATTTATTAATGCAAGGAAAACAAACTAAGGTTAAATCGTTGGAACAATTTCAAAACCACTCGGTTTTCTTGAAAAACAACTTTTAAATTCGGAGCCTAAACCACTCCTTTTAATATCTATCATGGTTCTTTCGACTATATCAACTTCATTACGTTCACGGTTTCGCCAAAACCAGCCGTAGCCCTTCGTCATTTCAGATGGGTATTCAATAGTCTTCAAGCTATGTATTTTGACCTTCGCCAAGGCATGGTGATTGGTAGCTGCTGGGTATTCATTTGTAGTATAGATAGATGCGTTGATTTCGGACAGTCGTACATCTATTTTGGCCTTTGTCAAGGGTTTGTACGGATGAGTTCAAATTTACCTGGACAATGATGGGTAGAACTTGACCTGTGTCTTATGATATGTTGGCCTTTGTCAAGGTCATAAGAGTTTGAATCAAAAATCCACATCAGGAGTTTCAAAGGAAAAAGGAAACCTGCTAATTTTGCATACTATTTGGAGTGTGATGATTTTGGTAGGATTCATTCAAAGTTGTCACACGATGATATTTGGATCACGATCCTACTGTGAGTATCCGCTACTCCTCGGGAGATTTTTCACTAAAATAATCAATGTTATAAACCAAGTAGGTGCCTAGAACGGTGTTAGCGGGGTAACGCCTCTAGGGAAAAGAGGTTATGTAATTAAGGAACTTCGCGAAAGCGTTGGAAAACCTCTCTCGAAGTACCAACACAAGCCTGGCTGAAAGGTTAAGCAAGAATTGTAGGGTGAGATTAATCCTGACTAATTCTTCTTTTATGGTTTGAAGGAGGATTCAAGAAACAGTGGGAGCCATCCTGTTTAGATAAACTAATAACCAATCTAAACTTGCAAGAGTATCATGCTGAGTGTTTCTTCTCTCTCTTTCCAAACTGCAGCGACCAAAATGACCGGGCTTAAGTTACCGCTAGATAATAATAAATTGCCTGGGCCAAATTATAAAGATTGGCTAAGAAATGTCCAGATGGCCATTACCTATGATAAGCTGGGCTGCCTCCTTACTACCAAAGCCCCCGCCGTCCCAGGTCTAGATTCCACCGTCACGGGTGTTGAAATCTGTAAGACATGGGAAATAGACAGTGCGAGAGCCTTAATGGATAATGAACACCAGAGGCGGCACGAGAAGATAGACTTAGCTTCCATCTTCCTCCATACCAAAGATTTATATGGAGAGCAATCTCGTATCGCAAGATATGAGATCTCGAAGAAATTGTTACAGGCGAGGTTGGCTGTCGGGTCATCTATAGGGGACCACGTCCTTAAGATGGTTAGCTATATTGAAGAGCTCGCGGACCTTGGGACCATATTGGAGAATGAGTTATATACTGACTTGATTCTACAGTCCTCCCTTCTACCTACGCCCAGTTTATCTTGAATTTCAACATTCAAGGGAAGGAAGTTTCACTTCCAGAACTCTTCAACATATTAAGGAGTGCTGAGGGCACCCTACATAAATCCAGGAAGACACCTGCTCTGCTTATTGAGGAATCGTCCTCTTCTAGATCCAAGGCGAAAGCCAAGGGGAAGAAGAAGAAGGCCTCCACCAAGCCGAAAGGCGGTGTCAGTAAGGTAGAGGGAAAGGGCAGGGCAAAAGTTTCGGGGCTGACAGTAAGGAAGAAGGAATGTTTCTATTGTCATGAGAAAGGGCATTGGAAGAAGGACTGCATGGCTTGGAAAGCCAGAAACCGGGATTCGAAGCACGTTGTGGCTTCATTTTCAGGTGTGTTTATGATTGAAAATTGTCTGTCAATTAAACTCTACTTCCTAGTACTAGATACCGGATCGGGATCTCATATCTGTAATTCATTGCAGGCTCTGAGAAACCGTAAAGTTATCAAGGCAGGTGATATGACTCGCAGGGTTGCTAACAAAATGAGCGTGGATGCTGTATCCGTAGGCGAATATCACCTAAGATTGACAAGTGGGCATATTTTGATTTTCCGTAACTGTTTGTGTGTACCTAGTTTAGCATGTAATGTCATCTCTGTATCTTTACTATCTAAAGAAGGTTATGATTTTACATTTGTAAGCGACGTCGTCCACATCCACCTTAATCATGCTTTGATTGGGTCAAGTACACTAGATAATGGTATATATGTATTAAATCAAGATCGGGTTTTCAATGTCCAGAACAAACTTAAAAGAAAGTCTTCGGAATTAAATCAGGCTTTCTTATGGCATTGTAGACTGGGCCATATCAATGAAATACGGTTGACGAAGTTACATAAAGAGAGATATTTGGATCTGTTTGAATATCAGTTTTATGCAACTTGTCAATCATGTCTTAAAGGAAAGATAGCAAAGACTCTGTTCACTGGACACGGAGTAAGAGCCAGCGAGCTCTTGGGAATCATACACAGCGACATGTGTGGTATAATGTCTACACATGCAGGAAGTGGTTATTCCTACTTCATTACTTTTACAGATGATTTCTCAATGTACGGACATGTATTCTTGATGAAACATAAATCTGAGGCTTTTGAGAAATTCTTTGAATATAAGAATGAAGTGGAAAAACAAACCGGTAAAAGTATCAAGACACTTAGATCTGATCGAGGTGGTGAATACTTAAGTGCCGAGTTCCTGGATTACTTAAAATATAATGGAATTCTCTCTCAGCTTACTCCTCTACACACACCTTAACACAACGGTGTATTGGAAAGGAGAAACCGAACCTTATTGGATATGGTGTGTTCTATGATGAGTAACACCGAGTTACCGCAATCCTTCTGGGGTTATGCATGAGAATCAGCTGCATATCTTTTGAACAAGATTCCTACTAAGTCAGTGCCTACCACACCATATGATATGTGGAGTGGGAAGAAACCCTATCTTAAGTATTTAAAGATATGGGGATGTCCAGCTTTTGTAAAAAAGCAGCATGCGGACAAGCTCGAGGCACGCTCAATACTGTGTAAGTTTGTGGGATACCTAAAGAACTCCAGGAGGTATCTTTTCTATTACGCGGAAGAACAAAAGGTCTTTATTTCTCGGCATGCCCATATTTTGGAAACTCAATTTCTTGAAAAATAAATAAGTGGGAGCATAATAGAACTGGAAGAAATTCCAGAACCATAAGCTATTAATGAAAGCATGGTGGAACCAGAAGTTTCGAAAGAACCGGACATCCCCGCACCACTTCGCAGGACTAGTAGGCAGTCTCATCCGTCCAAGAGATACTACGGTTTTCTCATAGACGGGGATAGAGAGGATTGCATCATCGACAATGATGAGCCAACTAGTTTCCAGCAAGCCATTAGGAGCAGAGACTCAGTAAAATGACTGGATGCAATGCGGACCGAAATGGAGTCCATGTACACTAACAAAGTATGGACTTTGGGCATTGATCCAGAATAGGCTGCAAATAGATCTTCAGAAAGAAGATTGGTGTAGATGTCCAGGTTGAAATCTATAAGGCTAGATTTGTTGCAAAAGTTTTTCGTCAAAGACCTGGTTTGGACTATGATGAAACATTTTCTCCAGTGGCTATGCTCAAATCCATTAGGTTTTTCCTTGCCATTGCTGCCTTCCACGATTATGAAATTTAGCAGATGTACGTAAAGACCGCTTTTCTGAATGGAAATTTGGAATAGTGTGTTTATATGGATCAGCCGAAGGGTTTCATAGAGAGTGGGAGCAGCGAAAGAGTGTGCAAGCTGCTTAAATCCATTTATGGATTAAAGAAAGTATCGCGGAGTTGGAACATCTGTTTTGATGAGACGGTCAAGAAATTCGACTTTATCAAAAATCCAGATGAACCATGCGTTTATAGTAAAATTGTAGCGAGAACTGTGGTATTTCTCGTCTTGTATGTGGATGACATTCTCCTGATAGAAAATGACATTCCTATGCTACAATCAGTTAAAGGATTCTTGTCACAAAAGTTCTCCATGAAGGACCTGGGTGATGCCTCCTACATTCTGGGGATCTAAATCTATTATGATAGATCTAAAAGGATATTGGGACTTTCACAGTCAAGGTATATCGACACCATACTGAAAAGATTTAGTATGGAAGATTCAAAGTACGGTAATCTACCAGCTTGTCAAGGAATCACCCTCTCCAAAGAGATGTCTCCCACGACTGATTTGGAAAGGGATCGTTTGAGTATTATACCCTACGCTTCTGTGGTAGGCTCTATAATGTATACGATGTTGTGTACCAGACCAGATGTAGCTTACGCACTAAGTGTTGTAAGTAGGTATCAGTCAAACCCAAGGGAGAGGCACCGGACAGCGGTAAAGAACATTCTCAAGTACCTGAGAAGGACTAAGGAGATGTTCTTAAAGTACGGCAGTGAAGACCTCTAGATCGAGACCTTCGTCGACTCCAGCTTCCAGAGTGACAAGGATGACTCCAGGTCCATGTCGAGTTGTGTCTTTACACTCAATGGAGGGGCGGTCTATTAGAAGAGCTCCAAGCAGGACACCGTTACTGACTCGACGATGGAAGCAGAGTATGACACTGCATGTGACGCCGCGAATGAAGCAGTCTGGATGAAGAAGTTCATTACAGAACTTCCGGTGGTTCTGTCCATTGTTGATCCAATACCTCTGTATTGTGACAACGATGGGGCTATAACTTTAGCGAAGGAACCAAGGTCCCATTAGATGTCCAGACATATCTTGAGGCGGTACCACCTGATCAGGGAGATCGTTGATCGCCGGGAGATGGAGGTGCGCAGAGCAGAGACAGAGAACAATACTGCAGATCCACTTACAATGGTCATTCCTCAGACACAGTTCAAGAGGCTAATCGAGATGATAGGTCTGCGATATACCAATAAATGACCCTAGTGCAAGTGGGAGATTGTTAGTGATATATACCCTAGAGGATATTATTATATAGTACTGGTTTGTATATTACATTTTGAAAGCTTGGAATATACACAGATATAGTAACAGTCTTGCTCAAGATGGTAGTATTCTACTTGGTTTGATTCCACCTCAATATGTGTATATGTTTCTTTTAGCATATCACTAATACTTATTGGTAGAGCCCTTAGGATCTTTGCTTGACTACCAGCGTTGTGATGGCAGTTACACTAGTGGAGGCTGGGTTGTCTATAAACACATCCTTTTATAGGTCTCTAGTCGTAGAATTGTCGAGACGGGGCATCGATACTCCAGAGTAGACTAGTGTATACGCTTCTTATCCCAGCATGGGAGATGGTCTATCCCACAGCCATTGGTATGTCGTACCGGAGATAGTATACAGGTGCTCATTGGGTTATGAGTTACACTGGACGGACTCGTTGGGAACTACTGGTTGATATTATACCTATCGTCAGGTAGCAGTTCCCGGGTGGCATGAGTACAGGATAGTTTGTTGACTTGGCATCACTATTCGTCTCGAGTGTGTTCCCGCTGTACTTAGATTACTACCCTACCATAGCTCAAAGGAGTCGTGCAAACAGGTAAAGTTGGGTGCAGTCCCGAAGCACTTGTTGGCAGTAGCGGTTAGATAAGATCCGTCTCTCCCGGTATTGGGGGTTGATATCGCGTTGTGTTCAGAAAGACATTACACAAAGTCCCTGGACAGGGCAAGCGAGATTTACTGATAGGTACTCCAGTAGTTTCTCAGGGTGTATTGGGCTCTACCCCGGCATGACTTATTGCGCTATTAAGGGTCTGACGGTTACCATCCCCCTAGGCCCGATATGCGAGTATCTTAGACGAACAGACCGGACTGTACGGAGATTGTCACAGATAAGCTCAGTAGGAATTCAGATGAGTTTGCTCACCGGCCTTCTTATCGACAGATACCTGGGTAGCTGTTACGTGCAGCTAGTACCGCTGACGGACTTGTAGTTAACCCACTGCCAGCGTACTGTCGAGTCTTTAGAGTCCCACACAGAGGGTTTCCCTGCTTTAGGCAAAATGATATAGAGGCCGTATGTTTTACGGCAGGGTTCCGATCACAAACGTGTACTGGCTACACGGATGTTGTTTGGACAGATAATACAAGTGGGCTTTGGTTTAATTCGAATCCTAGTATTATATTATTGGATTATTATTATCTCATTATATTCATATTTTTCGGAATACGAATATGGGTATGTATCTACGGTGAGGGTATTCTTGTAATTTCATAAGAGATGCTTCTAGAAGGAGACACCTCATTATTTGGATTTATCTATTTCGCAAATAGATTAATGAGGTAGAAAATGGAGATATTTGTGGCATTGAGTGAAGTATGGATCATGGTTTATTTTATTGGTTTGGACTCACTATTCAAGCATGGTTGATATTTTCAATTAGAAAATATTGCATGCTTGAGTGAGATGAGTGAAGAAGCCATTCTTCACTTGCCTTTACCCTAGCTCATTTGTAGTTTCACTTTCTCTCTCCATTTTTTCTCTCTTTCTTCTTCAAGACCCTAACCCCTCATATGAGTTGTGAACCATAGGGTCAAGTGAAATTAAATACTCCATTAAATACTCTATATCTTCTAAGCTACCTAGCTTAGCGAACTAGGTACCTTAGTTACCTCGGTTTAGAGGTTGGAGCTTGAAGTATAGACTCTCGGATGGATCGTCTTCGACACGAGGAGGCCGACGTTTCAAGCGTGGTCCGATCTTTGAGGAGCTCAAGAAGAGGAGGAGAATAAGAAGACCCGAAGGACTTATAAACAAGGAGGTATAAACTCTAACATAGTAGTTAGAACCTCCTAGTAGATATAGCTAGTTAAGGTTTCCGTGAAGATCCTGGAGTTAAAGTCGGTGTTGCGAAGTAAGAAAAATCATTTTTTTGTAAATTCCACCTCTCCGAGAACCCGCGGGGTGCGCGACATCGACTTACGGAAGGATGTTGGGGTAGTTTAAGTATGAATCCAACAAAATCTTAGGAGTCCCCCTAATACATGAACTCTTGGATCGGGTCGACTCCTACACAGTTTGGGGTTCCTAATGCTACATCCTTGATTCGGGTCGACTCCTCCATAATTTGGGGTCCCGACATTCCTAATACTCTGAGAATTGGTTTTCGTTCATATTTAAACTTATGTTAATTTGATTATCTTGCAGAGACTTTTTAGGACACTTACATGCTCTTCATGTAGGCCATGCAATGCTTGCTTGTTATACTTATGTCGCATTGCCATGTTATACCTGTTCATGTTTCATCTATATCACATACCACCTTGCATTATATAGATATATATACATCACACCACTTTTTTAGGGAATTACCGAACGAAAGTTCGCTGACGGGCATTCCACCCATTTTTGTTTCTTTGGAATATTCGTCAGATAACTTAGAGACCGAGGAGGTGGAACCAACTGCAAATACAACCAGCTAGCTTCTGAAGACGATTCTTAGTTTTCTTTCCAGTTTTTATTTTTTTCAGTATGCCAATGTTTAAGCACTTTTCCTATTATCGTACTTTTGTTACATACATCATATCCATGTATTAAATTTGTTGAAGTTGAATGTAAATAAAGTTGTTGAAAATTTCAATCTCATGTTAATTTCTTGTCTCTTTTATATTGCTCATTTATGCTTAGGGTATTTGTTTCGAGAAAGGACCTTCTCAGAATAAATACGTCGCAGGCCTCGTTACGTGCATGCTTCCGTCTTTTGGGAAGCGGAGCGTGATAGGTTTTATTGGCCGACCATGCAGGTCAGTTCTGCATGAAGTCTTAAACAATATACCATAAAAATTATGAAATCCAACTATTACATTCAACTTTTCCTTTGAATTCCAATCATATTCCTTGAATCAATCATTAATTTCACTTCAATTTCCTTGATGATCATCTCTCAACTTTTGAATCCTTAATTCTTTTTCACCCTTCTTTTTGGCCTATTAGCTCACCTAGTTTGAACATCGATCAAAGGAGCTCAAAGACGATTTGCCATGACTTTATCCTTAGCTTCTCGTGCATGATGCCACATACTCCTCAAGAGAATTTAGCAGAAGAAATTCTTTTAAGAAGGATAGACTGTCACGACTGCATTCTTGAGTCCTATCCCGTTGAATCTCCTCTTGTTTTCCGACAATCATGACTCGACACAACGGAAATAGATGTGTAAATTTTTCATCGTCATCTCGATCTTTCTTGTAACCACCTTGTTTCCTTGAATCTATTGCAAACATTCTTCTTGGGTAATTTTGAGGAAGAAATTATTTTAAGGAAGGTATGATGTAACGACCCTAAATTCCTTATACCGTCACTTTTGTTTTAATTAATAAAAGAGCCTGTATTTCTGTTCTGGTTTCGAGTTATAAGCTATTCTTGATAACTTATGTACAAGAAACAACTTGTAGCTCATTAGTTAAGCATCTTCACTGTTGTCATATAGCCTGCGTGTTCGAATCACATCGGCCCCAATAATATTTTTATTTATTTTTACGATGTTTTGGAAACACAAGAGTTTGCACAGGTATTACACGGAGATACCAAACGTCGCAACATAAACAAATAATATAAATGATATCTTTATACCCAAATTAAACCGTGGCACGAACCCCGAGGCCAGAGGCTAACTTGGGGCTGCCACTTTTACAAAATCGACGGCCTGGGCTTGCCCGGTTGGGTCCATCTTTGGCCCGTGCGATCTTTGGCCTCCCCTCTTTCTATTTTAATACCTTAAAACTCTTGATTCAATTCCGAGAACAACAGATCATTCAATTACCCCATTAACCTCTTTTTAATTCTTTTTAATTCATGACATTCTTATCTATCATTTCCTATAAATACCTATCATATTCCCTTGTCATCTCCTGTTTAAATTATTGTAGAAATTTCACTTTCAAAACTTCTTAAATCAAGTCTCTTTTGCAAGCCAAGTCCAAGCCACGTCTCAAGATTCTCTTTGTTCCTCCGCGCGTCGTTCGATCTCGAGCTCGTTCCTTCATGCATCGTAAGGCTTAGTTCTTCCAACCGAGGCTCCTCTCATCTTCTATATACTCTCTAAATTATGCAACCCGTAAGTCCCTATTTTCATTTCCTTCTCCTTCTTTTCTCATACCGTTTCCGCCTCGTCCATTTAGTTATACCAATGTTGCCATGTTCATTACAAAGTTCATCCTAACAATAAGAAAAACAAATTACTCCTCTATGATCATTGCAATGCATGTAACTCTATATTCTTTAAAAGAGATTTTGGTATGTTAATTGATATAGTTAATATCACCATAGATTGAAAAGAAAATAAAGTGGCCAGTAAATAGTATATTCAATTCTGTGAGGTAGTTTGTTGTTAAACATGTTATAGACATCGCACGGAGTAATGACCTCCCCCCCCCCCCACACACACTTGGAATTATAGCATGATCATTTGTTTGTCACAAAGAATTGAATTACGCCAAAATACCCTCAAGTTATATAAAGTCGAATTTAAATCTATAATTTTTATCCTTTGCAAATACGCCTCTGTAACCCTCGTTAGGGGACCCGTTTATAGATGGTGCGAATTATCGCACATCCTGAGGATAATAGAGTGAGATGCAGAACTCCTCATGGAGAATTCAATTTCGAAAGGAATAAAATACGGTTTTTAAAAAAATAAACAAATTCTATACAATTTAACATAAAAGAAAATATAACAAGTTTTGTTAATTTGGGTTATCACTATTTTCTAAAATATCAAACAAAGTAAGTTTTTAAAATTAAAATTTTTAAGAAATACCCCAAGCTTCTGAAAAGATAGATTTTTCATTAAAATACCATAAAATTTTAAAAGTTAGGTTTTGACCCTAAAATACCAAAAAATCTAAAATACATTTTTATAAAAACACTTGACATTCTAAATACTATAATCTTACATAAAACACCCTCGATGCCATATTCCAAAATAAAACATTTTATATAAACCCCCTCGGGTTTTCAAATGTAATATATTTAGATAAAAATGGGTGTAAGCAGGATCATTTCTATAGGCCTCGGGAAGCCGGAGAAAGTGGGTGCAAGCTTATCTAGTTTAGATAAAACTGCAAATTAAAGAAATTATTATTAGAAGTCGTCTTTGAAAAAGTCAAAAATACTATCGTCCATGTGCAGGAGTTGCCCGATTATTCCCAAACTTAATAAGTTTTAAAAGAATAAAATTCTTACTAAATATAAAATATAATATCACTCAAATCAAATCATTTACTTAAACTTGAACTTGAACTTGAACTTAAACTTGAAGTTGAACCTGACTTAAGATTGAACTTAACTCGAGCTTGAGACTTGAACTTTACATCAATACCTAAACCCAATATCTACACTTGAATTTACTTGATTCGAACCATGAATACAGTTTGATATGAATACATGAACACTTAACATGAATACTTAATCTTGACATGAATCTAATCTTTCGACTTGATGTATTCATGAATTTGAGTAAGACTTGGAAGCTTAACTATAATTTTAGATACGCGGGGTGTTGGGGTAGTTTAAGTATGAATCCAACGAAATTTCAGGAGTCCCCAAAATACATGAACTCTTGGATCGAATCGACTCATCTACAGCTTGAGGTCCCGAAACTACATTCTTGATTCAGGTCCACTCCTCTACAGTTTAGGGTCCCAATATTCCTAATACTCTTGAGATTAGTTGTCATTCACATTTAAACTTATATTGGTTAGATTACCTTTTAGAGATTTTTTAGGACACTTACATGCACTCCATGTATCCTAAACCTATACTTCACAGTCATGCAATGCTTGCTTGCTATACTTATGTCACATTGCCATGTTATACCTGTTCATGTTTCATCTATATCACATACTGGCTTACATTACACACACGCGCGCGCGCGCACACACACACACCACCACACCTCTTTTTTGGGGACTTACCGAACGAAAGTTCGCTGACAGGCATCATACCCATCTTTGTTTCTTTGAAATGTTCGTTAGATGATCTAGAGACCGAGAAGGTGGAACCGACTGCAAAGGATTACAACCAGCTAGTTTCTGAAGCCGATTCTTAGTTTTTTTTCCAGCTTTTATTTTTTTCAGCATGCCATTGTTTAGGCATTTTTCCTGTTATTGTACTTTTATTATAGACATCATATCCATGTATTGAAGTTGTTGAAGTTGAATGTAAATAAAGTTGTTGAAAATTTTAATTTCGTGCTAATTTCTTGTCACTTTTATATTGCTCATTTACGCTTAGCGTATTTGTTTCGAAAAAGGAACTTGTCGGAATAAATACATCGCGGGCCTTGTTACGTGTTTACTCTCGTCTTTTGGGAAACGGGACGTGATAGAAACGGATGGGTTTTTTTTTTGGTTGACAATTTACCCTTCTGCTTTTTAAAGTTGTATCACATAATTGCTCTATATTTCAAAATGCTGCATTTTTTAAAAACTTTTTTCAAAACTAGACCTTATATGTAAAAGAAAAAGGTCACTTTGCCTTATGTTAAGAAAAATAAAATAACTAATTAAGAATAAATATATCGAAGTTATTTGTTTTACGTGTTTTTATCCCCTTCTCCAATATCCGTCTAACTCTCATTTCTCTTTATGCTCCACGTTTTGCACAAATTTTGTTACAAGTATGTTGATGAAATTATTTATATATCAATTTCAGGCTAGAATTATTATTATGGATTGAGCGATTAAATATAAATGGCTTGAAAATGAATTATGAAAATAACAACTGATAATTAACAATTTATATTTCATGAAGAGAGAGGGGTAATTAATTAATTGACAGTGCTAAACCATACTTAAAAATAAAATATTGACAAATAAAATAAGATTTCACAAGTGGAGAAAGTGGAGTGAACCCCTAAAGCTTAATACAACCCCTAAACTTCTAATTAGAGTAAATAAAACCCCATGGTTAATTTCCATCCAATTTTCCTTTAGTTCTAACTGCTAGAGTTAAAATGACTGGATACCCTCTAATGGTTTTATTTTCCCTTTAAACAACCCATGAAACCATTGTTGTTGCACCTGTTCTCCTTGTAACTAAATTAAAATTGACTTTAGTGCGGTCACTGTAGATTAAAAACTACCTTTCAACATAAATAAAAACGCGGGTTGTATAAAACTTTGCCTTGAGTGATCAGTTTGGGTTTCCATTTGAATCTTTTGAACAACTTTAATGGGCTTGCAACAATGAGATAGCTTCAGAGGGATGCATCGCCATCTGTTGGATTTAAAATTTTAACTCCCAAGATATTTAAAATACTCATACCGGTATTTGAACAAATGATCAAGAACTTGATCATTTAAGCTCAAAATTGAGGTTATAGTAAAAAGAACAAGACAAATGCTTGTTCATCATAAGTGGGACCCCCTGCCTTCGGCAGTTCCTTTGAAAACAACTCAAAAATGAGTTGTTCTGAACATTCCACCATCGAGACCCCCCTCCCGATACCGGGAGGCCTCTATTAGAGCTAAAATTCTAGTTCCCCAAAAAATATTTACAGTATTCAAATTTTTCACGTCCCACACCCCACACCTCAGTACGGATGGTATTGTCCGCTCTGGCCGAAACCGCACAGTTTTGCCCTTTGAAGTAAACCGGACTCAAGAAGAGGCCACTTTCCAAGAGGTCACTCATCCTATGATTTTTATAGCCCAAGCACACTTAACTATGGAGCTCTTCAAACTCCGAAGTGCCGGTTCATCCAAAAGGCGCTTCCGTAATTGAGGGTGGTAGCATTATATTTATAATATAGTTCGGTTCTCTTACGGAATGTGCTTCAGGAACTCGATCACATTGTTCTGAAGCGGCTTCATACTCAGATCACCATGTGTCTGCAATAGGCCTCACTGAATGTGGACAGAACAGATCACCATGAAATCCGAATATCGCACTGCTATGAGTTATTACAAAATTTTCGATCAAAACATGACCACGAACAAACCAAAGGCTTGTTCATCACTGGTGGGACCCCCTGCCTAGGGAAGTCCCCCCCAAATACAACTCAAAATTGAGTTGATTTGGAGCATCCCCTAGGGACCCCCCTCCCAATCTCGGGAGGCCCTTAATTGGGTAGTCCCGACACTAAAGAGTGTCGGGACTTCCTTCTCCCGAATATGTTTGACCTATTCTTCACGAGATAGTGGGGGGATTTCCATCCCTCCACTTCTCCAGATATCGAGAGAGTAGTTACCACTATTCTCCACTCACAGAGAGGTATAAATACCCCTGTAAGTAACTAAAAAGGAGGCGATCAAGATAATTTAAAACAAAACTTTCTTTTGCCTCGAATCTCTGAAAGCTTTTACTAAAGTTCTCGAAAGAAGAAGAAGAAGAAGAAGAAGAAGAAGAGGTAGGTGAGAATACAGGAATGGAATACCCTATTCCTTCACTCTTCTAAACCCTCTATATCTCCCTCCCTCCCTCTCTCTCTTTCTGTGATCTGGATAGAGAAGGAATGGGAAACTTATACAAGTTTTCAGTTTTCAAATGAGAACTTGAGAAGCCATGGCCATGACTTTTCCTTGAAGAGGATGAAAACTCAGAACACAATGTGTTCTTGACAGAACCAAGAACATAGGCTGCCTGTAACATTTCACAAAATAGAAAATATTATTTTGGAATTTAAATAATAAAATAATAAATTTCACGGATATTATACGAATATAGATTTGAATTTTTGTTGAATGGTACAGTTATATACCTATATTTTTGGAATATAATTAAAATTTAAAAATAAAATATCATTTATGAAAGCATTTATTTGATTTGGGCTTTTTTTTTATAAATTAATATATAGTTTTATAAATACAAGTTTAATATTAAACTTGATTGGTATTTTCCTAACTATGCATTAAACCAAGTTCATTTTGTTAATTATGTTTAGTGTGCATGACATATTGTGACTTGTAATATTTCATTTTTTTAATATTTGGTTTTATATTTTCAAAATAAGAAAAGAAAAAGGAAGAAAGAAAAGAAAATGGAAAAGATATGAGACGGGGGGGACAAAGAGGTATGGTTATGAAGGAGAGTGTATGAGAAAAAGAATGGGAGTTATGGTTACACCATTTTATTTCTTGATCTCATTTTTTCTTCTTCCTTTTCTACATCTTCTTCATCATCTTCATCTCGTCCACCACACTTACCGCCACCATGAAACCACTCCCAAAATCTCATCAAAAGCACACAAAACCTTCACTAAAAATGTTTCCCACCTCATCCTACACATCATGGTATGATCAAGTTTGAGTTTTGAGCTTCTTTGATCATCTAGGAATTTTCTTGCGTTTTTTGTGAGGTAAAACTCTCTCCTTAAACCATGTTGTAGTTTAGTTTGCCTCACAAATTAGTTAGAGTTAGTTTTGATGCATTTAGTGCAAGTTTTGAAAACTTTAGTTTTCTAAGGTGAGTTTTGGGAGATAAAATGAGTAGTGGTAATATAGTAGGGGTTTAGTGAGTGTTTACTGGTCAATTAGTGATAAAAATCCTTATCCTAGATGAATTTAGAATTTTTCAATGTCGGTTTTATTGAATTTGTGGTGATCAAATGGAATCTGGGACCACTTGGGTTCTCTAAAAATTAAATAGAGGATATTGTGAGATGTATAGACCAGTAGAAAGCCACCGTAGAAGCTCGAGCCACCAATTCAAATCCATGGCCGCAGATTTAATAGGAATAGCCGCAAATTGAGGGTCGATTTTGGAGTTAGGCTCTGGGGTTTGTTCTGCAGCTCACTCAGTCCATAACTAAGACTACCATATACGCTAAAAAGTCCCAAATCACCTTAAGAAAAATTTTGGAGCATTTTACTAGGTTTTGGGCGGTGTTTTATGATATTTGAAACTTGGTTTTTGGGTTTTCTTGATTTGACTTGGTCATTCGACGTTCGTACGTTGACGTCGGAAAGTATTTTGTTGTTTAAGCATGTGTTGACCATAGGTTTTAACCTATGTGCCCTTCGCTTGTCGTATTGGTTTTTGGATATGGATTTCTATCCAATTTGATTCGGGTTTTTATTGGATGTTGGTTATGGACTCGATTATAGGTACATTCGCGTGGACTTCCAAGACGACGAAAGAGAGCAAGGCGTTCATCGATTTCGGCTAGAGCGAGAATATTAGGTGAGTAGATGTATATCTACGAGGAAGTCGGGTGGATGGCATATAGCACCCCCACAACCGTAGAATTAGGATATGTACACACACACACACTCGTTATGTATACCTAGCTAATAGGATTTTCTAGAATACCATATGCGATAATAGTATACTTGTAGAATGACATAACCCCAGTACTATTTCTTAGCCTATGAGCTATATCTACCTATGTAAGTATATATACATATGATTACCTTATACGATATAAGTTTACATATAATATAAGGATATGAGTCAATATGATTCGATATGATGATATGAGTCGATATGATTTGATATGATGATATGAGTCGATGTGGCATGATATGATCAGAGATAATATGTTGTGATATGAGATAAGATGATGTACGCGACGATAGATCCATATTAATTGATTTGATGATATCGTACGATGGATTATTCCGTACGTGATATGATGAGGATGGATCGTCGACTTTTATTTCGACTCGAGAAAATCTTGTTTTAAATTCACACAGCAGTATTATATGATATTTAGAGCCATACTTACTTTCAAAACTAACGAATCGTTACGTACTTTTAAATGATAACCTTAAGGGGACGCTATGACTTTTCAAATGGTATCTTTTTCAAAAACATCGTAGCCGTACGTGATATGATGAGGATGGATCGCCGACTTTTATTTCGACTCAAGAAAATCTTGTTTTAAATTCACACAGTAGATATTATATGATATTTAGAGCCATGCTTACTTTCAAAACTAACGAATCGTTACGTACTTTTAAATGATAACCTTAAGGGGACGCTACGACTTTTCAAATGGTATCTTTTTCAAAAATATCGTAGCCCATATTTTCTAAAACAACGTTTCGTACTATTTTAAACTATAACCGTATGGCTCATACATAGTTGCGTATTTTTATACTTGTTCACCTTACGATTTCTTTATTCCGTTTACGCTCGCATTTTGATTTCTTATTTCTGCATACGCTCGTGCTTCGATCTTTTACTATATATACTGCGTTTCATACCTTTATCTTTACATGAATTCGTTTGTTAAGACACACGCACCATTACCGATGATGCACATTTTGCACGTACACATACTCGCATACTCACACACACATCTTCGGTAATTGCCATGCCATGTACACAGATAGAACTCCCTATATTACCATATCACCTTATAATCTGTTAGCATATTAGTTATTGTTTAGTACCCGGTACCATATATTATTTCAAATATTGCACTTTCTTTACATTGCTATACGACACGCTCATATGAACAAACTTGCTATGCATTACAGTATTGTTCTGTGCCTGTATATATTATTTCATTATTGTCATATTCTTATGAGATTCTGTTTTCATGAGATTTCTAGATTTGAGAAACCGCAGATATTATTTAAAAACTTGTGAATATTTTAAAAACGTGGTTTTCTCTTGATATGATATTTCAACATCCACCATGAGATTTCTCAGTACTGAGCTACGATGATTATCCGAATCGAGGAATGGGGAGAAACCGATTGCGGATATATGGTGGATCCAGTATAGTATCCTGGGATAAGAAAATCGTATAGAAAGGCATTGAGCTTGGCAAGGGAACACTACCTACCGGTGAAAGTAATGGACTTGGAGGATATCCGGAGGATACCGACCGGAGTGATATAAGACAGATGGATATGATGACCGATCTGATGAGACGGTGCCTGAGATATGAGGGCCGATCCGATGAGACGGCGCCTGAGATATAAGGATTTACGTGTCGATATTGGGCACGGGATTTATGATAATTTCGAGTGTCGATACTGGAAACTCAGGATTTCATGATGATTTCAAGTGTCGTTGATGGACACTCATCGGATGATATGTATACATCCATAATATGGATGACACGATACCACATATTGATACATGCACGATATTATACTTATATATATACATATATACACGTCCATTTCAATACCACACGGTATGATATTATTATTATATTACAGTATGACCTAGGTAGATCGTTATACATTCGATTTCTTCCTGATGATGTTTTCTACTCACGAGTTGGCAACTCACCCCCGTTGTGCCATAGTTTTCTTACAGGACCGACCGCTCGGATCAATAGCGGCTTGCTTGCACATTCTTCTTTTAGGTGATTTACTTGGTATGTGGGTTACACTACAGATCGTAACCACCACTGTATATTTTTATATTCATTGTATTTAGTTAAAAGCTCTATTAACCAGACTATGTATATTTGGTAGACTTAGAGACCAGTTGTATATTCTTTCAGACTTAGAGTCGTGGTTTGTATATATTTTTATATTAGAGTTGATGATGTTTGGTTTTCTTTACTCTTTTCTATGTTTAGTCTTCGCCTTGGGCGTCGTATATTCTTACTTGCATGGTTGTGTTTCCGCAGATTGGCGAAGAGCTAGCTTCTGCTTGGGGATACCAATATTAATATTGATTATGTACTGGTTTTTTATCAAAATTTACAAAGGAGGTGCTACCCAAATTTCAAATAACGAAAAAGTTTTCAAACATTAGTATACATCCACTTGTATTTCTATAAAACTTTTCTTATATTTTAAAAGACGAACTTGATTTCATTTATACCCCTTTTTCATAACTTCACCTCCACTATCTTCTTAAAAAGGTTTAGATTCCTGGTTTTCGGCTTACTTGGGTTGCGGTGGGGTCCTATAGACTTCACGTGATTCAAGTGCCGGTCATGTGTCATTTCCGGGTCGTGACAAAGTTGGTATTAGAGCGTTAGGTTTAACCTTTGTTCGAGTCTTGGTTTGACTATACGGAGTCTAGGGCGTATATTTCGAAACTGAGGCTTGACCTTACATAACTTAGACTTGACTGAAGGGGTATTAGACCCGAACTTTCATTATGTAGGTTGACCTTGGTTGATAGAGTAGGTAACTCAAGTAAGGTAACACACTGTGCATATGTTTTGCAGCATACTTACGATGCACTGCTCCGTTTAAGTAACCTTAGGATGTACAGTTCTCATAGATCCATATTTCTATTCGTTCTTATGATCTATCCTCATCGATATGTGTAGTGGTTCCTATCACTATGGCTATAAGAGCTGAGAGGGTTGTGGCTAGAGATGCGGTCAGAGCGATCTCATCAAGGACGAAGATTGACCAGGATGTTATTTCGGTGACACGGGAACAGATTGATTTCTCATTTATGCTAGGAGTTCTCGTTGAGACGAGTGTATTGGATCTGCACTAGATGATCGGGCCATTACTTGAGGCCAGTCAGATTGAGAGGACTGTTGACGTACAACCTACTTTGGAGATCATTGTGTTATCTACCGTGCAGACAGATGTATCGGTCGTTGCTGAGATTGAAGGGATTTCGCTTCCAAGGTTCACGAAGTTGAAGCCTTATGAGTTTACTGTCAGAGATGTGACAGAATATCCCTAGTCATTCCTGGATAGAATGACTAGGATATTCCATTCGTTTGGATGCCCTGATGCGAGATCAGTGATTCGGCTAATTTCAGTTGAAGGGTCTTGCTCAGACATGGCGTGAGTCGATCTAGAGAGGACGAGCAACGCATATTCCTCCGATGGCTTGGACGAGTTCTCGAGGGCGAATTTAGCCAAATTTCTTCCACCGATTATTGAAGATACCGAATTTGTAGCTATGAGTCTTGCGTAAAACTCCAAATATGACCGTGGTTGAATATAAATTGCAGTCAACGCAGTTATCAAGATATGAATCCGATTTGGTCGGTATTGAAGAAAAGTGGATTAAGAGATTCGTGCGAGATCTCAATGAGTCGTTCCTCTCCGTTGATGCCATATATTTGATACGTACGCAGAGGCATTGGATTCAGCCTCATTTCTAGAGGAAAGTCATGATGAGATTGCAGCTGTCCCGGAGCAGAAACAGACTAATTTAAGAGTGCCAGATTCTGGGCAGTTCAGCAAAGATGATATCGGGAGAGAACGTTGCAGGTTCTTTCCATAACACTACAACGATAGAGATTTGGACCCAGGATTGGTTGTATGACATGTACTCAGTGGGCCAGAGGCCGCCGTCATTGACGTGGTACATTGCGAGTGGCCATGTTACTTGGCCAGGAGATGTTCAGAGAGACGTCAGAGAGGGACTGTTCCGTCGCTACTCCTAACTGGGCTGTCGAGCCGGGAAGTCGTTGAATTGGTGATCTACAGAAAAAACAAGGACCAACAGATAGAGGACGCCAGACCATGGGCAGAAGGCAAGTAGGAATTCTTGCTCTGCCGGCTCCGGGTCCACCGACACCTTTCGACATTGAAGAAGGTGTACCTCAATGTCATTTATTTTTTATTTGTGATTTGGTGATCCGAGTATCACGCTTTCGTCGTTTGGATTCTTGTGTTTTAATGATTGGGTTTCATGATTGATATTTTCGTGCACCGTAACTGCACCTGTTAGATATTTTCCTTATGCACAATGATTGCACTTGATTTATATTTTAATACATCCATTACACGTGATTTACGTTTTTGTGCATACCCATTGTGTTAGGAATATGTATGCCCTAGAGCCCATTATTGTATATTATAGTGGATTTTTGGATATATATAGAGAGGACTTTCTTACTCGACATGATAGTATGCTATCTGGTTGCTCTTTATCATAACATGTACACTTGTTTTAGGTTACTATCTCATTGATACATATTGATAAAGCCCTTAGAAAGTAAGCTTGACTACCAGGACTATGATATAGATCATACTAGTGGGGCTTGTGTAGTCTACAAGCACATCCTTTAACAGTTCCTAATCGAAAGAGTATCGAGATAGGGCATCGATATTCCAGAGTAGACTAGTGTGTACGTTTCTTGACCCTGTATTGGGCGATGGTTGATCCCACGACCATTGGTGTTTGACATCAAAGATTGTACACAGGTGCTCATTCGAGAATGGGTACACCGAACACGACTCGCCGAGAACTCCTAGATGGTACCATACATATCGTCAGATAGCAGTTCTCTGGTGACACTTTTACAGGTTAGTCTGTAAACCCCTAGATCGTCATAGTGTCTTGCGTGGTTCCCACTGTGTTTTGATTTTCTCCCTACCATGGCTCAAATGAGTCATGCAAACAGGTGGTTTTTGGGTACAATCCCGAGTCACATGGAGGCAGTGAGCAATAGGAGGGGTTTTGTCTCTTCTGGTATTAGGAGTTGATGTTGTGCTATGCTCGATTGGCTATAACAACAAGTCCCTAGCCAGGGCTGATGAGATTTACTGATAAGTGTTATCAGTAGTTTCTCGAAAGGTTATATGCTACACATCGGCATGACTTATCAAGTTATTGGGGTCTGACGATTCCATCTCCCAAACTCGATATGCGACATATAAGACGAAGAGACCGGACTGTACAGTAAGTGTTGCTTATAGGCTCTACGGGAGTTTGGACAAGTTTGCTTGTTGATTTTCTATTCGTTCAATATTTGGATAGCCATTACGTCCAGCTAGTACCGCTGACGGCTTATGGGTATCTGATATGATCATTACCTACTGCTGCCGTATTGACGAGTTTTTAGAGTCCCACAAAGAGGTTTCCTAGCTCAAGCAAAACGAATTACGGCACGTATGGAGATATGTGCGGAAGCTTGATTAAATACGAGTATATGATACTGTATTCTAATCTAGCGTTTTTGGATATCAACCGGATTATTGAATCAAGTGTTAATTCAATGATTTATATATATATTAGCCGGGTTATATATGATATAACCGGATTATTGAATCAAGTGTTGATTTAATAATTTGATATATATTTATATATTTGATATATATATATATATATAAACTAATATTAAGCTCACTTAAGATTTTCTTCTCTTTATATATATATATATATATGTATGTATGTATGTATGTATGTATGTATGTATATATGTATCATGGTTGATGATACATGGAACATGGATGTATGAGAATCCCACAAGATTTGAAAATGAGAAAATAATGATTTATATTTAAAAGAATAAGAAAATAAAAGAAGAATGGGTCATGGATTTGGATGCTTGGAAAAGCATTGCGAAGCCATAACTCATCTTCAATTCTTGTTTTACTCTTAGATATCTATCATTCTCATTCTCATCTCATCTTTAGCTAATGGTTCACTCTCAACTTCCAAGTTCATCTTCATCTCTTCAGTAGTTATTGTAGGGTGAGAAAAAGAAAAGGAGAAAGAAATATTTTAGTGAGAAAAATTTCTACTTCGTCAACTTTCGCTACTCTACCCAATTAGTATAGGTTGTTATCTTCACTAATATCTTTATTAGTGAAGTGTGAGCTTGAGTGTGAGTTGCCTCAAGTTGGATCATTTTCGATGACAAAGATTACAAGTAAGCTCGTTCTATCCTTCAAGTGGAGTCAAAAAAGAGTTATAGGGAATACCACTTGGAGTTTTAGAAGTGAAAGACTAAACTACAAAGGTTGTAAACTCTCTTCACTTATATTAGAACTTATTTGCTAAAATTTAAAACCCTAATTCTCTAGTTTGATTCTTATTTAGTATACTTAGACCTCTAGATTTTTTAAAATTACATACTTGATGCTCATTGAAACCTAGTAGAGGTGCTAAGACATACATTCATGGTATCAGAGCTACTAGATATTGGATGCCGACCCATGGAGGTTCTCACTGTATGATAGTGTGGTGAAGCATAGGCTCTTATCCCCAGGGTGTCCTGAGACCAGAAGGTGTTCCGGTAGGTTGTAGCCCTCGCGAGGGGGTATGCATAAAAAGTAGCTGCTGAGATACCCGTTGGTGCCACGGTGACCCCATTCTATGGGGTGGCTACCTGACCAGCAATGGTATCAGAGCCAAGCTAGAGGCTTAGGAGTAGTTTAGACGAAATTAAAGTATTCGATCGATATTTTAAACCCGTATTTAGGTTGTTTCTGTCCAATTTTTCAAACTTCATGTTTTTCACAAGTAAAAATGCTCAGAAAATTGTGCATGTAATTCTATGGAGGCTCAAGAAATACGAGAGTCTAATACCTCTAAGTGGCCACGGATCCGCCGTCTAGACCATGTCTTGGCCGCAGTTCCGCTACCCACTTGAGGAGTTAGAGCCTCATTTTTCTTCTGCTGCTTCATTTTGAAATTTTGGATTTCTGGGTATTTTTAATGAGGCTCAAGTGGTTGAGGTCTCTGTGGATTGTTGTTGTTTGAAATATTGATCGAAATGTTTAACATCGTCTATATTGCTTTGGTTATGTGATAAAATTTTTGTAATCCACATTGATTAGTTTTGCAAAAACTAGTTATTGATTTGGAAATCTCACATTTTAGTCTCAAATGATAGATTATCACGGAGTTTGGATTTGGATTGAAACTCCGTCGTAATCTCGTATCGTATGTGAATACTCGCCGGGAGACACCAGTAAACAGCCACGCTCCTTTGCCTCGACCAAGTGACTATAAGAGAACCCCATAGCCAAAAGCATCCTCTCGGGTGTTCGCGGCCACGGTGTTCCACCTAAGTCCACTTCGTTGACGGCTTCAGGGGTGCGGCCATCTACTAAAGTTCCCGATAAGCCTTTGAATCATTAATCAGGACCCTTGTTGAATTGCCCGGCTTAATTTTTGAAAAGTGTTTTCAATTCGAGACTTAAATAAAAGGTTTATAGGGTTAGGCATGAAATTTGGAATATGTGATAATTCGGGTTTATGATGTCTCAAGATGCAGATTCTAATTATTGTTATTTTCATTTCTTTTCTGCGACCGTAAGTGTAATATGTGGCAGTATCCCCAATCCCGTTGCTATATGGCAATGACATTAGGGATACGCATATTTATTTACGTTGATGACATGTGATATTATTGTGTTACTATCGATATGTTATATTGGATTGTCATGACTGAATAGCCGGGGGTTTTATGTAAGATGGGAGTTTTTTTAATTTTCATTCATGTAAAGAATTGTATGTAATATTCTTTTATTGGGACACTTCCGGGTTGAGCTTGTTTTCTCCATTCGATATATATTATTTACTTTACCGTATTAGGATAGACCCAAGACGGGGAGCAAAAATAACCGGGTTCTAGAGTCCAGTGGGAGGCCATCTCGAGGAGTCGAGGCCGGTCTCCTAACTCTAGAATTGGCAGAGTTGCTTGCCGCTCTCGTTGAGGTTTAGGGATGTGGGCTTGGCTATTCATCACGACCGTAGAATCCATGTTTTTCGTTACTGGCTTAATCTAAAATTCGGACCTCCAAATATATCCTATATTTCATATATCTGCTTCTGCTGTTCTGTGATGTGATGTGATCATATAACTGCATGAGACGAATGCTACTTATATATGATAGATTAGTAGACACTATATATATTTTGCATCCGTGCTAGTCCTGACCCCGTCCTGCCGTAAGTTAAGTAACCTTACGGTGAAGACCCGGGTCCATGTGGCGAATGTGTGGATGGCATATATGTATGTTTTATTTTCATTTCTTCTGTGATGTTTAGGAAACATAATTGATAGAACGTCATTAATAAGATTAATAAAAAGAAAAGAAAGCTAAAAGATATTGTAGAATCAAATTTTTCAAAAAGATAGCTCTAGTTCTTATTTTGCATCGCTGTATTCCATTATGAATATCCAGCACCTCATTCGATGAAGAAAGAGCCTAGACCCCTTCACTAGGAATGACCCCTTTAGCAAAACCTAGCATATACTACAACCCACTTAGTTTGTTTTGAAAACTACTCGATTTTTAAAGCGGGGTTTAAACCACTCATTTTCAAATCACTAGATTCTACAACGAAATCAAGTTCATTACGTTAAAGGTTTTCTTCAAAACAAGCTGTAACCCTTCGTCATTTCAGATATGTAGTATTTAGTTTTCATGTTGTATTTGTTGACCTTCGTCAAAGCACAGTGTACGGTAGCTGGGTAATACTTATCTGTAGTATGTTGATCCTATCGGCAGGGACAGTCACACAACCTTATTGACCTCCGTCAAGGGTTTATATGGGTAGGTTCGAATCGATCAGGAAATGATGGTTTGAACTTGACTAGCGGCCTATGGTTTGTTGACCTCCGTCAAGTTCATAAGTCGTTAGGGGTAAAAAACAGATATCGGGAATTTCAAGTGTGGGAATTTGCAATAAGATTGCATACCTTCTATGTGATAGTTGGATCCTGATACCCACTGCGAGTAAGCGTTACTCCTGAGAGAATTTTCTACTTTACAATTAGTTAATCCAGTAGGTATCTAAGAAAGATGTTAATGGGGTTATTCCCATACGGAAACGAGGTTATTTAATTAGTTCCATATGAAAGCACGGAGAGACTCCCTCGGAGTACTAACACATGCCTGGCTGACCGATTAGCGAACTTGTAGGGTGTAATTAATCCCGGCTAATCTTAGCTTTTAGGGTTTGAAGGAAAATTTGATAAAAATAGTGGGAGCCATCCTGATTAGATAAGATAATAACCAATCTAATCTTGCAAAAGTGCACGCTAAAGTGTTTTCTTCTCTCTCTCTCTTCAAGTAGAGACCATGTCACGCCTTAATCGAGATAATAATATAGATGTATTGACCGAACCCGCTTATTATACTAGGCTAAGGAACGTTGGTTCCACTCTATCTTATGACAACTGTCATAAGTCTGGGCAAGTGATAGGGGAATGCAAGGATTTCCACGCAACCTTAATGAAGAAAGAGCATTTTGATGCATCTTCTTCGGATGTGTTAGTTATTGAGAATTGTTTCTCAGTTTGCTCTACGTCTTGGGTATTGGATACCGGATCAGGATCCCACATTTGTAATCTGTTATAAGGGTTAAAGAAAAGTAGAGAACTGGGAAATGGTGGTATGTCTCTCAGAGTAGGGAATGGAGAAATTGTTGCTGCCGAAGCTGTCGGTGAATATCACCTAGTATTTCCAAATGGTAATACATTGATTTTGAACGACTGTTATTTCGTACCATCGATGATGTGCAATATAATATCTATATCTTTATTAGATAAAGAAGGATATAACTTTGCATTAGAGAAAAATGTTATGAACATTTTCCTAAATCAAGTGTTGATTGGGTTTTCTACGTTGTGCGATGGTTTATATGTTCTAAATCAAAATACAGCTCTAAATATACTAAACACTCACAAGAGAATAGGTTCAGAAATGAACAAAGCTTTCTTGTGGTATTGTAGACTTGGTCATATCAATGCGACCAGACTATCTAAGTTACATAAAGATGGATATTTGAATCCATTCGAATTTACATCTTATGAAACTTTTCAGTCATGTCTCAAAGGTAAGATGATCAAAACTTCGTTTACGGAACACGGAGCAAGAGCTACTCAACTATTGGGACTGATACATAGTGATGTATGCAATCTTGTGTCTACACATGCCAGAAATGGTTTCTCATACTTCATTACATTCACCGATGATCTCTCAAGATTCGAACATACGTTCCTGTTGAAACACAAATCTGAAGCTTTTGAGAAATTCAAGGAATATATGAGCGAAGTAAAGAACCAGACGAGTAAAAGTATTAAAATCCTTTGATCTAATCGAGAAGGTGAATACTTAAGCATGGAATTCCATGATTATCTAAAATAGAATGGGATTCTCTCTCAGCTTACTCCTCTATATACACCACAGCACAATGGTGTATCGGAGCGGAGGAATTGCACCCTATTAGATTTGGTGCGCTCTATGATGAGTACTGCTAGGTTACCTATTTCCTTTTAGAGTTATGTACTTGAGACAGTTGCATACATATTGAATATGGTTCCTACCAAATCTGTGCCTACCACTCCATATGAGATATGGGAGGGGAAGAGACCATTTCATAATTTCATTAAGATATGGGGTTGTCCGGCTTATGTTAAAAAGCAAAATCCGGACTAACTCGAGGCAAGGTCTGTTTTATGTAAGTTCGTTGGATATCCTAAATATTCGTGAGGGTATATCTTCTACCACATCGAGGAATAAAATGTGTTTGTTGCTCAATATGCCACCTTTTTAGAAAAGGAATTTCTTGTAAAAGAAATTAGTGGTAATGAGGTAAAACTAGAAGAAGTTCCAGATACACAAACTACAACAAAAGATTTGGTAGAACCGGAGGATTCAATAGTCCCCGATGAATCTCAAACATTCCACAGATCTAGTAGGGTTTCTCACCCACCTAAGAGATACTACAGTTTTCTCATAGATGGTAGGAGTGAGGATTATATCATGGAAGATGATGACCCAACTAGTTTCGAGCAGGTCATCACAAGTGGGGACTCTGTGAAATGGCTGGATGCTATGCGATCTGAGATGGAATCCATGTACACCAAAAAAGTAGGGACTTTAGAAGTTGCTCATGAAGAGGTAAAACCCATTGGGAACAAGTGGATCTTTAAGAAGAAAATTGGTGTAGATAGAAAGGTTGAGATCTTCAAATCTAGACTTATAGCAAAAGGTTTTTGTCAACGACCAGGTGTCGACTATGATAAGACCTTTTCTCCAATGGTTATCCTTAAATCCATCAGGATTCTACTTGCCATTGCTGCATACCATGACTATGAAATTTGGTAGATGGACGTCAAGATCACTTTTCTAAATGGTGATTTAGAAGAGAGCGTGTATATGACATAGCCAGAGGGCTTCGTAGACAGTGGGAGTAGTGGAAAGGTGTGCAAGCTGCTTAAATCAATCTACGGATTAAAGCAGGCATCTCGGAGCTGGAACATCTGTTTTGATGTAGCAATCAAAGAGTTTGACTTTATCAAAAAATGTAGATGAACCATGTATATATAAAAAGGTAGTAGAGAGTAAGGTTGTATTCCTCGTATTGGACGTGGATGACATACACTTGATAGGAAATGATGTTCCTATGCTGCACTCGGTCAAACTCTCCCTATCACAAAAGTTCTCCATGAAAGATCTAAGTGATTTCTCTTACATCCTGGGGATAAAAATCTATAAGGATAGATCTAAAATGATGTTGGGATTGTCCCAATCCAGATACATAGAAACCATACTAAAAAGGTTTAGTATAGAAGATTCTGAGCGTGGTAATTTGCCTGCTTGTTCAGGAATCACTCTCTCCAAAGAGATGTCTCCAAAGACTGATTTGGAGAGGGCTCGCATGAACGTGATATCATATGCTTCTGCAGTTGGGTCTATCATGCACACGATATTATGCACTAGACCGGATGTAGCTTACGCACTTAGTATGGTAAGTAGGTATCAATCAAACACAGGGGAGAAATACTGGATAGTTGTGAAGAACATTCATAAGTATTTGAGAAGGACTAAAGAGATGTTCTTAGTATATGGTAACAGAGAACTCCAAGTAGAGTCCTTTACCGATTCGAGCTTTCAGAATGATAAGGATGACAGTAAGTCTATCTCAGGCTTTGTCTTCACCCTCTATGGAGGGGCGATATGTTGGAAGAGTTCTAAGCAAGATACCGTTTCAGACTCAACGATGAAGACTTAATACATCGCTGCCAACGATGCTGCCAAAGAGGCTGTCTGGATGAAGAAGTTCATTATTGAACTTGGTGTGGTTCCATCCATTGAAGATCCAATACCTTTGTATTGTGATAACAATGGAGCTGTAGTTTTGGCTAAGAAACCCTGGTCCCATCAGCGATCCAGACATATTCTGAGGCAGTATCACCTGATCCAGAAAATAGTTGATCACCGCGAGTACGAGGTCAGGAGAGTAGACACGAAGGACAACACGGCAGATGTACTCACAAAGGCCCTCCCCCAGACACAATTCGAGAGACTTTTTAGGATGTTAGGTATGCGATACTACAAAAACTGGCCTCAGTGGAAGTGGGAAATTGTTAGGAATATGTATGCTCTAGAGACCTTTATTGTATATTATAGTGGATGCTTGGATATATATAGAGGACTTTCTTGCTCGACATGATAGTTTGCTCTTTATCTTAACATGTGCACTTGTTTTAGTTTACTATCTCATTGATACATATTAATAAAGCCCTTAGGATGTAGGCCTGACTACCAGGACTATGATGTAGATCATACTAGTGGGGTTTGTGTAGTCCACAAGCATATCCTTTAACAGTTCCTAGTCGAAAGAGTATTGATACAGGGCATCGATATTCCAGAGTAGACTAGTGTGTACGTTTCTTGACCACGTATGGGGCGATGGTTGATCCCACAGCCATTGGTGTTTGACATCAAAGATTGTACACAGGTGCTCCTTGGAGAATGGGTACACCAAGCAGGACTCGCCGAGAACTCCTAGATGGTACCATACCTATCGTCAGATAGCAGTTCTCTAGTGACACTTATATAGGTTAGTCTGTAGAGCCGAGATCATCATAGAGTCTTGTGTGGTTCCCACTGTGCTTTGATTTTCTCCCTACCACGGCTCAAATGAGTCATGCAAACAGGTGGTTTTTGGGTACAGTCCCGAGTTACATGGAGGCAGTGAGTGATAGGAGGGGTTTGTCTCTCCCGGTATTGGGAGTTGATATTGCGCTATGCTCAATTGGCTATAAAAGCAAGTCCCTGGTCAGGGCTGATGTGATTTACTGATAAGTGTTATCAGTAGTTTCTTGAAAGGTTATAGGCCATACATCGGCATGACTTATCAAGTTATTGGGATCTGACGATTCTGACTCCCAGACTCGATATGCGACATATCAGAAGAAGAGACTAGAGTGTACGGTAAGTGTTGCTTATAGGCTCTACGGGAGTTTAGACAAGTTTGCTTGTTGATTTTCTATTCGTTCAATACCTGGGTAGCCGTTACATCCAGCTAGTACCGGCTTGTGGATATCTGATGTGATCATTATCTAATGCTGTCGTATTGATGAGTCTTTAGAGTCCCACATAGAGCTTTCCTAGCTCAAGCGAAACGAAGTAGGGCACGTATGTGCAGAAGTTTGATTAAATACGAGTATATGATACAGTATTCTAATATAGCGTTTTTTGATATCAGCCGCATTATTGAATCAAGTGTTTATTCAATGATTTGATATATATATATATATATATATATATATATAATTTGATATTAGCCGGGTTATATATGATATAACCGGATTGTTGAATCAAGTGTTGATTTAATAATTTGATATATATATAAACTAATATTAAATATTAGCCGGTTATATATGATATAACCGGATTATTGAATCAAGTGTTGATTTAATGATTTGATATATATATATATATATATTTGATATTAGCCTGGATTATATATGATATAACCGGATTATTGAATCAAGTGTTGATTTAATAATTTGATATATATTTATATATTTGATATATATATATATATAAACTAATATTAAGCTCACTTAAGATTTTCTTCTCTTTATATATGTGTGTGTGTGTGTGTGTGTGTGTATCATGATTGATGATACATGGAACATAGATGTATGAGAATCACACAAGAGTTGAAGATGAGAAGATAATGATTTATATTTAAAAGAATAAGAAAAGAAAAGAAGGAGTCATGGATTTGGATGCTTGGAGAAGCATTGAGAAGTCATGACTCATCTTCAATTCTTGTTTTACTCTTAGATATTTATCATTCTCATTCTCATCTCATCTTTAGCTAATGGTTCGCTCTCAACTTCCAAGTTCATCTTCATCACTTCACTAATTATTCTAGGGTGAGAAAAAGAAAAGGAGAAAGAAATATTTTAGTGAGCAAAATTCCTACTTCATCAACCTACACTACTCTAGCCAATTAGTATAGGTTGTTATCTTCACTAATACCTTGATTAGTGAAGTGTGAGTTTAAGTGTGAGTTGCCTCAAGGTTGATCATCTTCGATGATGAAGCCTACAAGCAAGCTCGTTCCATCCTTCAAGTGAAGTCAAAAAAGAATTCTAAGGACTACTACTTTGAGCTTTAGAAGTAAAGGACTAGACTACAAAGGCTGTTGACTCTCTTCACGTAGATTAGAACTTGTTTGCTTAACTTTAAAACCCTAATTCTCTAGTTCGATTCTTGTTTAGTATACTTAGACATCTAGATTTTTTAAATTTCATACTTGATGCTCATTGAAACCTAGTAGAGGTGTTAAGACATACTTTCACATTGCACTCGAAATTGTTTTGTGCACCCGGTTGCACATATTTATGATTTTGTGCATCCCGATTCACTTAATTTTGATTTCATGCACGTTGTGTGTACCTGATTTTGATTCGTGCACTCGATATTGTTTACATATGCTTTCGATGCATTGATATGGTTTTCATGCACGCCAGTTGCGCTAGATTTATGTTTTCGTGTACCTAGTTGCACTTGATACTGATTTTCATGCACCCTATTGCACTAGCTTGCTTTTGTGTAGACCTGATACACTTGATTTAGATTTTCGCGCACACTTGACACACTTGGTGTGGTTTTGTGCACATAGATGCACTTGAGGATTTTCATGCACACCAGTTGCACTCGATTGATATTTTCGTGCACTTTAGATCACTGGATGTTATTGTCGTGAACACCCGATGTAGTTGACAGATGCTTCTGTGCACACCTGTTGCATTTGACAGATACTTTCGTGCACACCCATTGCACTCGGTTTTCGTTTTCGTACAAATTCGTTACACTTGGATTTGATTTCCATTGTCGTGTGCACCAGACGCACGTGGGTTGGTTTTCATCTACACTTATTGAGGTTGATTTCTTCTTTCGAGTATCGTGATTTTATGATATGCATTATGTTATATAGTAGCAGAGTAGGAATGCTCTAAGGATAGTATCTGAGTGTTTTTGCATGTATCGATATTTATTGAAGAGGTTTTCAAAAAGAGCTAGTCTCGTTATTTCCCTACGTATCTATGAGCGACACGAAACTTTACAAAAGAAAACCTTTCTAAATCATTTGCAAAAAGGCGGGATGTATATCCTAAGCAAAACGTGTGTATGTGTATCTTTAAAAAATGAACATCCGCTACTAGTACCGTGATATACGCATCATATGGCGATTTGAAAAGGATTTTTCATATATTTTTCAGCTACTTAAATGATTTTACTTGATGTGTACTATATACGCATTATAGCCTTGACTATATTATACTTGATTTAAACAGAAAATTTCGCAACTTGTATTTTCATCATAACTTGTATGATTTGCATTATATTTTTTGGAGTTCCGATTATAGATTTTTGCACTCGTTTTTATGCGCACGTGTTGCGCTATGATATTTTAGCTTGTCCGTGATTTCGGAGCCCAGTTGATTTGATTTGATTTATTGAAATGTTTTAAAACTTAGGGGTTTAAATTTAAATTCGGGGACCGAATTTATTTAAGGGGGAAGATTGTAACATTTCAGAAAATAGAAAATATTATTTTGGAATTTAAATAATAAAATAATAAATTTTCACGGATATTATACGAATATAGATTTGAGTTTTCGTAGAATGGTGCAGTTATATACCAATATTTTTGGAATATAATTGGAATTTAAAAATGAAAAATCATTTATGAAAGCATTTATTTGATTTGGGCTTTTTTATAAATTAATATATAATTTTATACATACAAGTTTAATGTTAAACTTGATTAGTATTTTTCTAACTATGCATTAAACCAAGTTCATTTTATTAACTATGTTTAGTTTGCATAACATATTGTGACATGTAACATTTCTTTTCTTTTTTTTTGGATATTTGGTTTTATATTTTCAAAATAAGAAAAGAAAAGGGAAGAAAAGAAAAGAAAATGGAAAAGATATGAGACATGGGGGGACAAGGAGGTACGGTCAAGAGGGAGAGTGTATGAGAAAGGGAATGAGAGTTATAGCTGCACCATTTCATTTCTTCATCTCTTTATTTTCTTCTTCCTCTTCTTCATCTCCATCATCTTCACCTCCTCCACCACCTTCACTACCACCATGAAACCACCCCCAAAATCTCTTCAAAACCACACAAAGCGTACACTAAAAATGTTCCTCACCTCATCCTACACATCATAGCATGATCAAGTTTGATTTTGAGCTTCTTTGGTCATCTAGGAATTTTCTTGTGTTACTTTTTGAGGTAAAACTCCCTCCTTGAACCATGTTTTAGTTAGTTTTCCTTCACAAATTATTTAGAGTTAGTTTAGATGCTTTAAGTGCATGTTTTGAAAACTTTAGTTTTCTAGGGTGAGTTTTGGGAGATAAAATAAGTAGTAGTAATATAATAGGGGGTTTAGTGAGTGTTTACTGGTCAATTAGTGACAGAATCCTTGACCTAGATGAGTTTAGAAGATTCAAAAATGAGTTTAGAATTTTTCAATGTCGGTTTTGTTGAACTTGTAGTGATCAAATGGAATCTGGCACTACTTAGGTTCTCTGAAAATTAAATAATGGATACTGTGAGATATATAAACCAGTAGAAAGCCACCGTAGAACCCCGAGCCACAAATTCAAATCCATTGCCGTAGATTTAATAGGAATAGCCGCAAATTGCAGGTCGATTTTGGAGTTAGGCTCTGGGGTTTGTTCTGTAGCTCACTCACTCTATAACTAAGACTACCCTATATGCTAAAAAGTCCCAAATCACCTTAAGAAAAATCTGTGAGCATTTTACTAGGTTTTGGGTGGTGTTTTATGATATTTGAAACTTGGTTTTTGGGTTTTCTTGATGTGACTTGGTCATTCGACGTTCGTACGTCGACGTCGGAAAGTATTTTGTTGTTTAAGCACGCGTTGACCAAAGGTTCTAACCTATATGCCCTTCGCTTGTCATATTGGTTTTTAGATATAGATTTCTATGAAATTCGATTCGGGTTTTTATTGGATGTTGTTTATGGATTCGATTGTAGATACATTCGCGTGGACTTCCGAGACGGCGAAGGAGAGAAAGACGGTCATCGATTTTGGCTAGAGCGAGGATATTAGGTGAGTAAATGTATATCTACGGGGGAAGTCGGATGGATGGCGTATAGTACCCTCGCAACCGTAGAATTAGGATACACACACATTAGTTATGTATACCTAGATAATAGGATTTTCTAGAATATCATATGCGATAGTGGTATACTTGTAGAATGACATACCCTGGTACTATTTTTTAGCCTATGAGCTATATCTACCTATGTAAGTATATATACATATGATTACCTTATACGATATAAGTTTACACATGATATAAGGATATAAGTCGATATGATGATATGAGTCGATATGATTTGATATGATGATATGAGGCGATGTGGCATGATATGATTCGAGATGATATGTTATGATATGAGATGAGATGAGATGATGTACGCGACTATAGATCCATATTAATTGATTTGATGATATCATACGATAGATTATTCCGTACGTGATATGATGAGGATGGATCACCGACTTTTATTTCGACTCGAGAAAATCTTGTTTCAAATTCACACAGTAGATATTATATGATGTTTAGAACCATACTTACTTTCAAAACTAACAAATCGTTAAATACTTTTAAATGATAATCTCATGGGGCCGCTACGACTTTTCAAATGGTATCTTTTTCAAAAATATCGTAGCCCCCTATTTTCTAAAACAACGTTTCGTACTATTTTAAACTATAATTGTATGGCTCATACGTAGTTGTGTATTTTTATACTTGTTCATGTTACGATTTCTTTATTCCGTCTACGCTCGCATTTCGCTTTCTTATTTCTTCATACGCTCGCGCTTCGATCTTTTACTATATATACTACGTTTCATAACTTTATCTTTACATGAGTTCGTTTGCAAGGACACACGCACCATTACCGATGATGCACTTGTTGCACGTACACATACTCGCATTCTCACACCCACATCATCGGTAATTTCCATGCTACATACACAGATAGAACTCGCTATATTACCGTATCACCTTATAACCTGTTAGCATTTTAGTTACTGTTTAGTATCCATTACCATATATTATTTCAGATATTGCGCTTTCTTTACATTGCTATATGACACGCTTATATGAACACACCTGTTATGCATTACAGTATTGTTCTGTGCATGTATATATTATTTCATTATTGCCATATTCTTATGAGATTCTGTTTTCACTAGATTTCTTGATGATGCTCACAAGTGGTGTCTCCTCAGGTTAGGACACGTGGCAGATGACATGTCCCGAAGGCTACGGAGGTGGAATAAATGAGTTGCATTGGGGACATTCCTCGGATCTCTTTCTCGAGGAACGTATCCGACCAGCAGACTCCCTGAATACATTCCACCTTCACCTAGGAACTAACAATAGCTCGTCTCCGAACTTTCTCAGTATCCTTACTCGTCTCTGATCCATCTGATGTGCCGAGCTTCCTCGGCCTCCCTGCTCGTCTCCAAGCTCCTGACATGCCGAGCTTCCTCGGCATCCCGGCTCGTCTCCGAGCCTTCTGATGTGCCGAGCTTCCTCTGCCTCCCGTGATCAACCAAGAGAGTGGATCCTATACGCCCCGCAACGGCTCCGCGTATATCGCCAGGGCGAGATATCCGCCTCCCTACGATCCACATCCCACGCTAGCACATCCCCACATTAATGAGCGTATCCTCGCATTAATGAGTGCATCCCGCCATTCAAGGCAAGGATAATGCTGGGGCGTAACGGACGGCGGTGATCTCGCACCTGCTCGCTCCACGCGATCCCTATATAAACCCCTCTCTCAGATGACTTAGGTAACTCAAATTATCTCAATACACCGCTACTCTGCTCCTATTCCTCGGCTCTAACTTGATCGTCGGAGGGTCCTACGGCGGTCGCCCACCCTGGGACTTCTTTGCAGGTAGCTCGGCGTCCAACACCAACCCATTAAGATCCACACTCAACAACTCCAAAACCAAATCTCAGCCATCTAAGACAGCCATCGTAGGATTAATGGAGGACAGCATCTGAAGGAGATCTAAAGCTCCATTAGTTGGCGCCGTCTGTGGGAACGAAAGACTTATTTTGTTCCACCAAAAAAATAAGTTGATCTTCCGCCCTCGATCCAATGGCGAGCGACGACCGCAACGATCCAAACACGGGCTGCCACAACGGAGGCAGGAGCGGCTCGCCTCCCCCTCCTAATTCCATACACGCCTTGTCCGTCCGGATAGACCGACTTACGACGCTGGTAGATACCCTCGTCCGCGTTCAAGCAGCGGGCCCTAGACACCAGAGCGCGGCTCCGCCTCCCCGGGATAACGTCGTCCGCCGAAGGACGGATGGGCACACTCAAACCCCGATCTACCTCACCCTCGTCACAGCGCCACTGAACGCCGGTGGGCCGACTCCGGCCACCTTAACCCACACGTGGCGACTGATTTCATGACCCGCTGGGCGCCGGACAGCTCCACGCTACAGTCCCAGGGAAGACTGGGTCGTCGCCCCAATACCCGTCCCGCGTTCTCTCCTCCTGAGGAGGTGTCGGTCAGCTCGCCTGCTTCCAGGCATGACTGACGCCCCCAGTCTCGAAGGATCGCACGAATGACGAGTGAAGGGACCACTCGAGAAGGGCCTCGCCCGGGGATCTGAGATACCTGATAGAGCGGAATTGAAGCCGCACCCTGGCGCACACCCGGAGCGGGGATAGCCACCACTCTGACTGTGCGGAATCCTCGGGTTACCACCACCGACTTGAGGACCTCGAAAAGAAGATCGAGGGTATATGGCGAGACGGCCATCCATCCGGCGAAGGGGCTAGGTATTCCGTGGATTCTCTCACAAAGCCCTTCACCGAGGAATTGCTGGCCGAACGTGTCTCATCCAAGAACAAGCCGCCTAAGGTGGCGCTCTTTGACGGGAAGTCCGACCCAAAAGATCACTTAGACGCATTTACAGTGAGCATGAGCTTCCAAGATAACTCGGACGCAGCCCGATGCCGCGCTTTTCCCACCACCCTAATTCGGGTAGGTCGGGACTGGTTCCCGGGGCTAGCGCCCTGCTCTATCTCAACCTTTGATGAGCTGGCCACCCAATTCCTCGATCACTTCATTGGGAATCGACGGCAGAAGAGGACAGTCGACTATCTGTTCACCATCAAGAGAGAATCCTTCAAAGGATATGTCACCCGCTTCTACAACGCGCTCCTCGAGGTCCCCGAGCACCGCGATGAAACGGTCATCACCGCGCTGTGGTCGGGTCTACAAAGAGTGGCTCCGCTCTTTTGCATTAGCGCAACCTAAGACCACGGCTGAGGTAAAAGCCTGGACCGAGCGGGAGATCCAACCCGAGTCCGAGGTGAACTCGAATCTGCCCAGAGGCGACCAAACCGACCAAAAGAAGCGGGGCAGAGAAGAGAAAAGGATAGTCGATCGACCAAAACCTTATTCCCCGAAGTTCCAGGAGTACACTCCTCTTAACATCTCCCAGACCGAGCTGCTAGAGGAGGCAAAGGGTGAGAGGTTCTTCAGGCTCCCGCTGGCTACCCGAAGCACGGGCAAGCGGCTCCGAGGCCCATATTGTGCCTATCACCGGACGCAAGGACATCCGACCGAGGATTGTAAACAACTACGCGATTACATCGAGGAGCTGATTTGCTCCGGTCACTTGGCAAAGTACCTGCGAGATAAATGTCAAGCCGATAAAATTAAAGACGGAGAGCTGATGATCAGACAGATCATGGTCATCACCAACTGACCCAAATCCGAGCAACAAGAACTCCTACCAAAATTTTTATTCAATACAGGAGAATTTAAATTGAATCACTTAATCTGTAATTTATTCAATAATAAAGATTCTCGCTTCCCCGCAATTTTAACTACTTCTCTTTGTTTCCATACTAAATCTCCCTGCAGGGCCGATGAATAGATTCCCTGCACAGTCTATCCGCAGTGGGTAGCTTCCTGCCCGACTACGTTGTGGATCGAAGCCCTCCTCGCGAGGCGACCGAGTAGCTTCCTTCTCGGTCATCCCTAACAGGGAGCTTCCTACCCAACAACGCTAAGGATCAAAAGCCCTCCTCTCGAGGCCACCGAGCAGCTTCCCTGCCCGGTCTATCCACAGTGGGTAGCTTCCTGCCCAACTACGCTATGGATCGAAGCCCTCCTCGTGAGGCGACCGAGTAGCTTCCTGCTTGGTCATCACTAGCGGGTAGCTTCTTACCCAACAACGCTATGGATCAAAAGCCCTCCTCGCAAGGCCACAGAGTAGCTTCCCTGCCCGGTCCATCCGCAGTGGGTAACTTCCTTCCCAACTACGCTGTGGATCGAAGCCCTCCCCGCGAGGCGACCGAGTAGCTTCCTGCTTGGTCATCCCTAGAGGGTAGCTTCCAACCCAACAATGCTAAGGATCAAAAGCCCTCCTCTCGAGGCTACCGAGCAGCTTCCCTACCCGGTCCATCTGCAGTGGGTAGCTTCCTGCCTAAATACGCTATGGATCGAAGCCCTCCTCGCGAGGCGACCGAGTAGCTTCCTGCTCGGTCATCCCTAGCGGGTAGCTTCCTACCCAACAACGTTAAGGATCAAAAGCCCTCCTCTCGAGGCCACCGAGTAGCTTCCCTACCTTGTCCATCCGCAGTGGGTAGGTGTAATACTCAGCCCCTTTTGTACCAAAAATCTATATTTTATTACTTTAAAATTCTAGGTATTCTTATTTATAATTGAATTCATTTTATTTATAATTATATTTCTTCTAAACCGTATATTTCTTTTATTACAACCCAGACCTAATTCCCTAATCCTATATTTGTTCCTTACAAATACCCGAGCCCAGCACACTTTTTCCGTCAGCCCAGCATTTTCAATTTTCCTAGGTATTTGATTTAAACCAAAAATCTATTTCTCAGCCCAAATCTATTTTCCTTTTATTTTATAAAGCCCCAAGCCCATTCCTTATCTCATTTTATCCATCATTCATAGCCCTGGCCCGTTCACTAATTAAATTCTTTTTCCAATTTCCTTACCATTCTTTTATCACGGCCCGGCCCCATCTCACCGAGCCCATTTCTTTTCTTAACAATTCCTTCTCAGACCCTGGCCCAGCCTGCTCAGCCGGCCCGACTCCTCACGCTTAATCAATGGGGAATTTACTTATTTTCTGGCCTGGCCCACTCTTCTCCCCAGCAGCCCACTCCTACGCATCTTCGACCCGACCCGTTTTCTACACCCCCTTCTTCCCAACGGCTCTCTTCCTAATCTCGCACGCGCGATTCACGATCTCCGCCGCTTCCCAAGCCCACGCGCTGCCGTTCTCTCCACGACTCATGCGCCATTACCTTGACGTGCGCACCCCCTCTCTAACCCCCGTCGCCTCCGTTCTCTCTCACTCGTTCTTCTTCTTCCTCCTATCTTACTCTCACACTCTCGAGTCCCTGCACTCAACTCCCGGCGACGACGACGACGACCAATTCCCATTCTTTCATTACCTCACCGTCGCTCGCCTTCACCTCATCATCTTCACCCTTGCCCTCAGCCTTGTCGTACCTGAGCACCAACCCTTCGTCGAGCTCTCCTCACCGCACCCATCCAAGCTTCTCACACCCCTGCCGTCGATCATCCCCCGATCATCACCACCGCCTCCACCTCGTCATCTCTACCTTTGTCCTCACCTTCGTCGCACCCACCAATCCACCATTACCCACAACCGACCATCCTCTACAGCTCCCATCTCCGGCCACCTCATTCCCGAGCACCCTCACCTGCACTCCCTCGCCAGAACCCGCTGCTTCTCGTCGACCCCATCACCATCATCATCATCACCGTCGCCGCCAACCTCCACCCTCGCTCACCCGAGCCTTCCTCCTCACTCCCTCAATCCCTCTCTTTCTCACTATACTCTTTTCTCTGCCTCTGCCTACTCTAACTCTCTCTGTACACCACTCTCTCTCTCTCTCTTTAACTCTCTCTCTCTGGCCTTTCCCTCACTGTCTCTCTCTCTCAGTACACACTCTCTCTGTCCCTCTAACACTCTCTCAATCCCTCTATGCCCACTCTCTCTCTCTCTCTCTAAAGCTCTACCCCCAAGCCGATGTCACCCCTACACATCGTCGGAACTCCTAGTTGTTGCCACCTGGATCGCCGCAGTTGAGATACCGAGCCCCAACTCCTCTCCGCCTACCCGTCGCAGTCGAGCTTGAGTCCAGTCATCGCGAGCTGAAGCCGTGAAACCAAACCACGTCGTTCGTCGTGCGCTCGTGACGTTGCCGCTGCCGTGCATTGCCTACACTCCTCCAGTCAAGTTCTTTACTTGCTTACATGCTATTTTACCTAAGTTACAATCGCTAAGTATATAAATTATAAGTTACAGTTTAAACTAATTATGTGCCATACCTGTTCGACGCGTGTTCCCAAAGAAAACACTTTTCTAAATTGACGGAACTGGATAGATCACTTTGGCCCTTGCTGTGATGAATACCCTGTGCAAGTTTCGCTATAAAATATGACCGTTAACGACTAAAACAACTACCCTCAAGTTTAACCGTAAAACTGGAATTTTATTGTACCTGAAAACCGTTAAATTCACCATAAATTATATACATACTGGAATGGTGAGTTCGAGGGCTCAAATCGAAGCCGACTTGACAAACTTTAACCCTATACTGGTTTCCTGGTATTCCTGTACTTATACTGTGATGATATTTGGATCGGAGTGCGACTCTGGACTGCAGTCCAGAGCGACTCTAATTGTTGCTTGCTGTTTCGTAGTGGGTACCACAGGACTTCCTAAACTCGTAGGTTGCAGAACTCCACTGTTCATTATAGATAAATCTGTTATCTAGACAACACAATTGATTTCATTCTGTTTCGTTACCATTTGATATTTATTCTGTAATTTAAAAGATCGGGACGCATAACAGTCCCAACAGAATCAGAACTGACATATTAGTGTTAAACAGTTTATAACTCCTGACGTCCAGATGCGATTGATGATCCGTCTATTGCGTTGAAAACCTTACTGGAAACCCTAGAATTTATCCAGCTGTAGCGTCGCTAAAATCCGATCCCAACTGGGATCAAAATGCATTGCGAAACAGACTTCTGATTCTGAAATTGGATTTCCAGCCGCGAGCGCTTAAAATGAAGTGGTTATAATTAATGATCCTGGAACCCGATTGGCTTGAAACCAAATTTGATGGATGGAAAACTGAACATACTAATTAATACCTGTTTATCGTTTCGCTAAATTATATATGTACGTTTCATGATAAATCGTGCAAGTGATAAAATGCTGTTTTTGTGACACCTTAATCGTGCTTATATACTGTTCACGCATCATATCATAACCATATCATTGTAGTGATATCCTAGTGATATCGTGCATTTACCCAGTGTTAGATTTTAGTGATGATTGTGGCAAGTACGTCAGTGTTCGTGTATCCGTGATTAAGTGAAAGTGGTACGTACTTGTACACAATCAGTGACCCTATTATTCTATTGCATTGTCGACGTCTGTGGGATGCGTGTACGTGTGACTATAGGTGGTATGGGACACTTATGGAAGCGCTTGCACGGGTGTCACAGATAAGGCATCCGACACTGCCATTTATCTTAAATATTAGTCGGGACGTGCTTGATGGAGGTCTTGCCTCCAGTTCTCGCGCAGACTTGTCACGGATCGATTAGTATTTAGGATTATGGTTAGCGTTTGATGTAGACCACGGGGTGTGGGGTAGTTTAAGTGTGAATTCAACAGAATCTCGGGAGTCCCATGCCGGCTTATATATTTAGGGAGATATATGGAGATTTACAGGGTATGTGATATACACCGTGATATACATGTTACATGTTGGGCCCGTGGTCCCTTGCCCTTGGGTGGAGGACACTCACGAGTGGTTGACTCTCACACTTGGACTGACGATAGGCTTAGTGACCTGTACAGTGAGACTTAGAGACTGATAGGGATACTGGCATTTATATACCTTATTTACTGTGATTGACATACGTGACATATCGTTCTACTGCTTTACCGCTCCGCTGCATTGATTACTGCACATTCATATTCATGTTGTCATCGATTACTGTTATTCATATCTACTACCACTGTTAGAACTGTCACTTGATTTTATATATATTATATTGCTATTGTGTCGCTCTGACGACCTGAGTATGCATGCTCAGTGTGAGGAGAAGATTTAGGCTGGACCAGAACTAGACGTGCATCACAGACTTCTTGTCTTGCCATTCCGAGTTACATTCGTTTGTTTCCCATCAGGTCAGTTTATATCATTGTTTCTATCAGTTACTGCATTTCTCATTACCTGTGCATCATTTACTGTTTACCATGAAAAACTAGAAGCCGAAGTGTGACTACGGCAGGACATTTCCTTGACCGTAGGAGCATAGCTGGCCTTGTCTACCCCTCGTATTCCGTATTTTGGGAAGCGGGGCGTGACATGGTTTAGTTGGTATCAGAGACAGGTTTTGCTTCGATTTGGATTGCAGTTTTCCGTGTATAGCTTGGCAATCTAAGACATTCCTTGGTCTAGATTGTAAACTTGTCATTCTTGATCCATATTCACATCGTGTGTTCAGCTATCCATTCGCTATGGTTTCGGGTGACTTGACAAGGTTACGTGGTTGCAATTGCACTACCGTTTAAGTCACTTAAAGCCATACAGTTGATACTCCACTTGTGATAAATTCATCATCTCTGATATTCTTGAATCTTTGTCCTATCCATATTATATTCTGATTTGTTAGGCTTGTGACTTATATCATTCTCAAAATTGTTGTCTCAGGATCATGTCTTCCAGCGACTCTTCATCCATATCCACTCCCCAGAATCATACCGTTGAGATTCTGAGTCAACTGCAAGGTTTGAAGGAAGCACAGGAGCGAACGAACGTCTTATTAGCTGAAGGGCTGAGAAGACAGGTGAGTCAGACCCCAACGGGAGTCTCCTATCATAAAGGGATTTCCATTAGACGAGAAAAGAAAAAGAAGATGAAGCGTCAATTTGTTTCCCCGCGACAGAAGCAGCAGAAGACCCCATGTTGTGGGTATTGTAAAAGACCAGGACATCTTCTGAGGGATTGTCGCCGCGCCCAAGGGAAATGTCTGATTTGTGGATCCAGCGAACATCTCATCAACAGTTGCCCAGAAAGGAAAGAACTACAAGGAGGAAACTCGTCCACACTCCCCACTTCTGCCAAGTGAGGATTATCGCGTAGCTTGAACTTCGACGATAAGGCGGACCTAACGCAGGATTCAACTCACGCGACGAGAATGCAACGTTATAGTAGTCGAAGAAGGATTTTTCATTTTATCTACTTTCAGTAATAATGTTGTCATCTTTTTATGAATATTTCTTTCCATTCGAAATCTTGTATCCGCTGAACTTTTGATTGAATGCAATAAAACTTGAATCATAATATATGCATCATTATCTTGTTTTCTCCTTATTTATATTATTTGTTATCACAGCGTTTCTATCCTGATTTTTCAATTCCTGCAACCGCATATTTACCTATACTTCGTACCCTGAGCTTTTCCTTAATGTATCCCACTATCTAATCATGACCTTCCTTTTCAGACCATGGCCCACCCTGGAGCAGCGCCACATCTTGACGAGGATGCACAGTCTTGCGTATCCTTAGACGACACGCTGATGAGTTCTGACGATGAGATCAACGGTCCCCATGTCAATTTCGGAAACAACGATTCAGAGGACGAAGGAGTAGCCGCCCCAGAGTTTAACGTGATAGGTGATTCCGACGAAGAGGACGGAGAACCTGAAGAGAACCCGATAGAGGAAGATCCCGAGGAAGATCCGATAGAAGAAAATCCAGTGGAGGAAAACCCCATAGAAGAAAATGCAGAAGAAGAGAACCACATGGGATCGGACCTCGATGAAGAAGCTCTATCCGAGGATGAAGGACCAGAAGATCAAGATCCTGCCGTGGAAGAACTCCCTTTGGCGATCCCCGCGAGACGCTATGGACATGGACGCCCCTACCTGAGTGCGCGAGCCTACCGCAACTTACTGAATCTCCACAACCGCGACTGACGGAATTTCTTGTGTTGTTGTCTTTCTGGCCAAATAAAATGTGTATAGTTTAGGGCCACTTTTCGCCTTTGGGAATGCCTTGTTTCAAATTTTCTTAAATGAAATAAATCTTCTGAATTCGTAAACCTTTTGATTATTGGTTCGCTTGATACTTGTTTATTGCCCATATCCAATTTTTTTTTCTGCTGAGTTCCCTGACTGCCCACCCTACTCATTGCATAGTTTTCACTCTCATTTCGATTAGAAAGTACCGCATCCTGATCCTTGGAATGAGCCACCCTTTATCCCTCGTCTGTGCCCCGTTTGAGATCCTTCTGGAAGGAGAACACATCTTATTAAATTCCGAGTTTGCCAACCCTTCAAATCTTGAGTCGTAGGAGGTTCCGACCGTCGTCCTCCTCATACCTTCACCTTGTGGTCCTTTGTTGCTCATCCTTACTTCTTGTGCAGACCCGATCACGGTTTCCTTGATCTTCAGCCTAAAGCCGTCACGCTTCGACCTTTGTATCAGCCACATTCCATTGTAATCCCTACCCTACCTAGGCCTAGACGTACTTGTGCTTTTCCCTGATACCCCAACTATATTTAGGGGCACTATTATTCGAAAATGTAGTTTTAGTATTTTGTAGTTATCAAAGAGTACGTGTTATTGATTACTCCGTTTTATGTATCTTAAGTACATTATTATTATTCTCTTTTTCCAGTGGCGCAACCTTACACCGCGCATACTTTCGTTACATGTTCCTAAATTTCACTATACAAGTTTTCTAAATTATTTTAAACGCATTTTATCGATACATTATTCTAAAATTTTTTAACCTACCGATTAATTTTTCACTGCTTTATTCTCATTATTTTATTTTCGGGTTTTGTGCCTATGTTTACTATTATAAATGGTCGTGCCTTATACTTATTATTTCTGTTGGGCTACTTTTGATATATTGATATGTGCATATATCCAGTACACCTCGAATATCATTATTCATTGTTGTTGTTATTGCTATTTTGTATACATGTAGTTGTCCCTATAGTTATTCCTGTCTTATACCCATTTAGACATGTCTGTTGTATGTTGTTCTTGCATATTTGTACCTTCAATTTCTTCGTCCATGGATTCCTAATAAACCTTTATGTTTTAGTTTGCAATATAATAGCTTTCGCCTATGTTTGTATAACCTATCGTTTATTTTAAATTTCGAGGACGAAATTTTTTGTAAGGGTGGTATGATGTAATACTCAGCCCCTTTTGTACCAAAAATCTATATTTTATTACTTTAAAATTCTAGGTATTCTTATTTATAATTGAATTCATTTTATTTATAATTATATTTCTTCTAAACCGTATATTTCTTTTATTACAACCCAGACCTAATTCCCTAATCCTATATTTGTTCCTTATAAATACCCGAGCCCAGCACACTTTTTCCGTCAGCCCAGCTTTTTCAATTTTCCCAGGTATTTGATTTAAACCAAAAATCTATTTCTCAGCCCAAATCTATTTTCCTTTTATTTTATAAAGCCCCAAGCCCATTCCTTATCTCATTTTATCCTTCATTCATAGCCCTGGCCCGTTCACTAATTAAATTCTTTTTCCAATTTCCTTACCATTCTTTTATCGCGGCCCGGCCCCATCTCACCGAGCCCATTTCTTTTCTTAACAATTCCTTCTCAGACCCTGGCCCAGCCCGCTCAGCCGGCCCGACTCCTCACGCTTAATCAATGGGGAATTTACTTATTTTCTGGCCTGGCCCACTCTTCTCCCCAGCAGCCCACTCCCACGCATCTTCGACCTGACCCGTTTTCTACACCGCCTTCTTCCCAATGGCTCGCTTCCTAATCTCGCGCGCGCGATTCACGATCTCCGCCGCTTCCCACGCCCACGCGCTGCCGTTTTCCCCACGACTCGTGCGCCGTTACCTTGAGTGCGCACCCCCTCTCTAACCCCCGTCGCCTCCGTTCTCTCTCACTCGTTCTCCTTCCTCCTCCTATCTTACTCTCACACTCTCGAATCCATGCACTCAACTCCCGGCGACGACGACGACGACCAATTCCCATTCTTTCATCACCTCACCGTCGCTCGCCTTCACCTCATCATCTTCACCCTTGCCCTCAGCCTCGTCGCACCGGAGAACCAACCCTTCGTCGAGCTCTCCTCACCGCACCCATCCAAGCTTCTCACACCCTGCCGTCGATCATCCCCCGATCATCACCACCGCCTCTACCTCGTCATCTCCACCTTTGTCCTTACCCTCGTCGCACCCACCAATCCACCATTACCCACAACCGACCATCCTCTACAGCTCCCATCTCCGGCCACCTCTTTCCCGAGCACCCTCACCTGCACTCCCTCGCCAGAACCCGCTGCTTCTCGTCGACCCCATCACCATCATCATCATCACCGTCGCCGCCAACCTCCACCCTCGCTCACCCGAGCCTTCCTCCTCACTCCCTCAATCCCTCTCTTTCTCATTATACTCTTTTCTCTGCCTCTGCCTACTCTAACTCTCTCTGTACACCACACTCTCTCTCTCTCTAACTCTCTCTCTCTCTGGCCTTTCCCTCACTGTCTCTCTCTCTCTCTGGTCTCTCACTCACTATCCTTCTCTCTCTCTCAGTACACACTCTCTCTGTCCCTCTAACACTCTCTCAATCCCTCTCTGCCCACTCTCTCTCTCTCTCTAAAGCTATACCCCAAGCCGATGTCACCCCTACACATCGTCGGAACTCCTAGTTGTTGCCACCTGGATCGCCGCAGTTGAGATACTGAGCCCCAGCTCCTCTCCGCCTACCCGTCGCAGTCGAGCTTGAGTCCAGTCGTCACGAGCCGAAACCGTGAAACCAAACCACGTCGTTCGTCGCGCGCTCGTGACGTTGCCGCTGCCGTGCATCGCCTACACGCCTCCAGGCAAGTTCTTTACTTGCTTACATGCTATTTTACCTAAGTTACAATCGCTAAGTATATAAATTATAAGTTACAGTTTAAACTAATTATGTGCCATATCTGTTCGACGCGTGTTCCCAAAGAAAACACTTTTGTAAATTGACGGAACTGGATAGATCACTTTGGCCCTTGCTGTGATGAATACCCTGTGCAAGTTTCGCTATAAAATATGACCGTTAACGACTAAAACAACTACCCCCAAGTTTAACCGTAAAACTGGAATTTTATTATACCTGAAAACCGTTAAATTCACCATAAATTATATACATACTGGAATGGTGCGTTCGAGGGCTCAAATTGAATCCGACTCGATGAACTTTAACCCTATACTAGTTTCCTAGAAGTCCTGTACTTAGACTGTGATGATATTTGGATCGGAGTGGGACTCTGGACTGCAGTCCAGAGCGACTCTAATTGTTGCTTGCTGTTTCGTAGTGGGTACCACACGATTTCCTAAACTCGTAGGTTGCGGAACTCCACTGTTCATTATAGATAAATCTGTTAGCTAGATAACACAATTGATTTCATTCTGTTTCGTTACCATTTGATATTTATTCTGTAATTTAAAAGATCGGGACGCATAACAGTCCCAACAGAATCAGAACTGACATATTAGTGTTAAACAGTTTATAACTCCTGACGTGAAGATGCGATTGACGATCCATCTGTTGCGTTGAAAACCTTACTGAAAACCCTAGAATTTATCCAACTGTAGCGTCGCTAAAATCCGATCCTAACTAGGATCAAAATGCGTTGCGAAACGGACTTCTGATTCTGAAATTGGATTTCCAGCCGCGAGCGCTTAAAATGAAGTGGTTATAATTAATGATCCTGGAACCCGATTGGCTTGAAACCAAATTTGATGGATGGAAAACTGAACATACTAATTACTACCTGTTTATCGTTTCGCTAAATTATATATGTACGTTTCATGATAAATCGTGCAAGTGATAAAATGCTGTTTTTGTGACACCTTAATCGTGCTTATATACTGTTCACGCATCATATCATAACCATATCATTGTAGTGATAACCTAGTGATATCGTGCATTTACCCAGTGTTAGATTTTAGTGATGATTGTGGAAAGTACGTCAGTGTTCGTGTATCCGTGATTAAGTGAAAGTGGTACGTACTTGTACACAATCAGTGACCCTATTATTCTATTGCATTGTCGACGTCTGTGGGATGCGTGTACGTGTGACTATAAGTGGTATGGGACACTTATGGAAGCGCTTGCACGGGTGTCACAGATAAGGCATCCGACACTGCCATTTATCTTAAATATTAGTCGGGACGTGCTTGATGGAGGTCCTGCCTCCAGTTCTCGCGCAGACTTGTCACAGATCGATTAGTATTTAGGGTTATGGTTAGCGTTTGATGTAGACCACGGGGTGTGGGGTAGTTTAAGTGTGAATTCAACAGAATCTCGGGAGTCCCATGCCGGCTTATATATTTAGGGAGATATATGGAGATTTACAGGGTATGTGATATACACCGTAATATACATGTTACATGTTGGGCCCGTGGTCCCTTGCCCTTGGGTTCTACCCTTGGGTGGAGGACACTCACAAGTGGTTGACTCTCACACTTGGACTGACGATAGGCTTAGTGACCTGTACAGTGAGACTTAAAGACTGATAGGGATACTGGTATTTATATACCTTATTTACTTTGATTGACATACGTGACATATCGTTCTACTGCTTTACCGCTCCGCTGCATTGATTACTGCACATTCATATTCATGTTGTCATCGATTACTGTTATTCATATCTACTACCACTGTTAGAACTGTCACTTGATTTTATATATATTATATTGCTATTGTGTCGCTCTGACGACCTGAGTATGCATGCTCAGTGTGAGGAGAAGATTTAGGCTGGACCAGAACTAGACGTGCATCACAGACTTCTTGACTTGCCATTCCGAGTTACATTCGTTTGTTTCCCATCAGGTCAGTTTATATCATTGTTTCTATCAGTTACTGCATTTCTCATTACCTGTGCATCATTTACTGTTTACCATGAAAAACTAGAAGCCGAAGTGTGACTACAGCAGGACATTTCCTTGACCGTAGGAGCATGGCTGGCCTTGTCTACCCCTCGTATTCTGTATTTTGGGAAGCGGGGCATGACAGTAGGTTCCTGCCAAACTACACTGTGGATTGAATCCCTCCTCGCGATGCGACCGAGTAGCTTCCTGCTCGGTCATCCCTAGCGGGTAGCTTCCTACACAACAACGCTAAGGATCAAAAGCCCTCCTCTCGAGGCCACCGAGCAGCTTCCCTGCCCAGTCCATCCCTAGTGGGTAGCTTCCTATCCATCAACGCTAAGGATCTAAAGCCCTCCTACAGAGGCCACCCTGCAGATTCCTGCTCGACTAAACTCCGAGGGGTAGATTCCTACCCTACGAAGACTTGGATCTAGGACCCACATTGAGGAAGAATCGGTTATGGCCGACCTATTCTAACTTGGCTAATTTTCTACTCATGCTAAAACACGTGGTCGTCACCTCGACTCCGAGTTATAGATTGATACCGACCTTCCTCGCCTTGGGATGCCTTTTGATTCATCCTAAATGAACGATCGCCACCTCGACTCCGGGGAGTGGGAGGGTACCGACCTTCCTACACTTGGCTATTATTTGACTTACACTCGACATGCGATCATCATCTAAAATGTGACAGTCATCTAAAAAGCCGGGCAATGGCCTACGACCTAACACATGCAACAGAATGAAAATTCAAACAAGAAGAAGACTGAAGAGCTAAAGTACTCATGCAGAAAGCAGACATTCATGTAGAGGAAAATGAGCTCAACTTTATTTATATTCCGAAATTTTACAAGGTATTCTGGGCTCCTCGGCCTTACAAAAAATGCCCGGAGGCTTACAAGATTTTGAAAAGAAAAACAAAAGCTCCCAAGGGAAGAAAGCTCAGGCCGTGGGCTCCGCCGGGATCTCGCCTTGCTCGACACCTCCCTCAGGGGCCAGAGCTTAGGTCTCGGGGACGGCTTCACCCCCTGCGGCCACCTCGACGACCGCCCCCTATGAAACATCCTCGGAAAGTGGGTACTTAGCGCAGAGCTCACCATCGGCAAACTTCGACATTGATACCTTGACAGCGTCGAGAGCTTCGTGCAAAACGATGGCCGAGGCTTCGGCGAGGTCGACGTAAAACTGGTCCGACGCCTTATACCTCTCCACAGACTCACCGCTCGGACCTCGGCGAGCTTTATGGCCATGTGCGCCACCCGGGCGTCCTTCCTACGGACGTCCCTCGACTTCTTCATTGCGTTATATAGGTTACCAAGCTCCTCCAACTTGGTCTGGATAGCCCAATTGGATTCACTCAGAAGTCGGTGAGATTCCTTATACTTGGAGTTCGTCAGCTCCTCGGTGACCGCCTGGGTTTCGAGGGCGGCTATCTTCTCCTCCGCCTATTGCAGCCGAAGGTACAGATCCTTCTCCCGCGAGGATGATCCGCCCGCCTTGTTCATGGCCGGGGCTATCTCCTCGGATTCCATATTTACATTGAGGGCGCAGTGGTGGAGGACCTGAGGAAAACAACAAAAGGAGTTAGCAATGTTCAAACTAAAAAATAACACACACACACACACACTTAAGAAAATTCTTAAAGGAAAACGGATTCCGATTGCCTCCTGAGCGATGGCGGCCACCTGGGCCTTAAGGGTCCTATGGGGAATCTTGCCCCCAGCTGCTTGCTACATGTCGAAGAGCAAGCTGTCGGCAATGGAGAGCCCCGAGGGGACCTCGAAGCATAATTCCCCCTCTTGCATTGGGATCCCGGTAGAAGGCACCCGAGAAACCGTCCTTTTGTGCCTTTTTAGGAGGGTGTCGGTGGGCTCGAACTCTGCCTCCCTCGTCCGGGGAGCCGGATCCCGCGCATGCTTCTGCCTCCCACCCACCCCCACCCCACGGTGCTCTTCAGGGACTCGGGGTGATGCAGATGAAGGCTTGCTCGGCGGGGTAGTCCTCAAGGCCAAGCTCGGACCCGGTCGGGATGAGCTTCTGCCCTCGGTCTTCTTTTGGGCCTTCGTGATCATGGCAGCTAAGAACTTGGATCGGTCCATTTGCTCTGGAAAAAGGGACTACAAAAAGAGAGTTATTGACGCTGAAAAGGGTAAAAAAATATTCATCAAAGTCTAAATGGACCGTCTACTACCCTAATTTACCCAAAAAGCGCGCGGGGCTGAGCCCAGCTCAAAGCCTGCTCAGAAAGCAGGACGTCGGCTCGCTGGATCAGCTCCCACAAAGACACCACCCTTGCCTCGGGTGAAGACAGCTGTTTCGCTCTCGGGCAGTCGGCCCTGTACCACTGTGTAGGCACGAGACAATTCTCGCCCTCGGGTGACCCGACGAAAATGAACTTCTCCTTCCATTCATGGATGCAAAAAGGGACAGCTACCACGCCCGACCCGACCACCCCGCCCCTATATTTTTTGAAAGAAAAATACACCGAGCTCGGCTCATCCTTGCCGGTGCCAGGATGATTCTTATAACAGAGGAAGGAAACGAAGAGGGTCAAACTGAAGGGGATATTTTCAAGTTTCAACCGGACCAGAAACCCGAAGAGGATTCTCTAAGAGTTCGGCGCTAGCTGGCCCGGGGAAAGATGGAAGCAGCGAAGCACCCCACATAGCTCATCTGAGAAAGGCAGACGCATTCCGGCCCGGAATGCTTCCAAATACAGGGACCTGGTCCGCCCGCTCACCCTCTCTAGCTAAGCAAAGCGAATAGTTGGAGGGAATATGGGATCGAGCCCGAATCTCGGTAAGCTCGTCCACATTCCTCAAAACAGAGGGCGCATCGCGGGCGTTCCCGATGCGTGCCTTAGATGCCCTTTTCGCCACCCGACGACGAACGACATGGGCGGCCCTGGCTCTAGGGGTGAGCCCGACACAGATGACACAGCAGAAGAACCTTCCCAGCTATCTGAAGCCGGGGGGAGGAAGACCCGCTGGACTCGGCTCCAACAATTGGAGCCTCATCATCCAACTCAACCCCAACTATCTCTACAGACTCCTCAGATGAAGACATATAACCTGATTCAAAGGAATGGGCTCGTCGAGGAAAATAAGCGAGTTATCCGATCTAAAAGGAAGGAGCACCGAGCAATCTTTGACAACGAAAGTAAATTATGGTGGAAGTGTTAGCCCAAAGGGGATCCCCTCCTATTTATACACTCCAAAGAGAGCATCCAACAGCCCAGATCGATTCCCGCCAAAACGAAGCATTACGCCTGCCAGCCGTCAGAGCTCCACATGGCGATCAACCATTAGGGACGTCCCTTCGATTTCAAGTGACAGTGACAGCCTGTCGCGCTCTCCAACCGACGTCCGATACATGGCCCGTATCCCAACTGGTGACCGACTGGAACGGCGCCCCCTCTTTAAAATGTGATCATTTCATTGATCCGCTGACGCCATAAGGGATATGCGCGAAGAATCAGGCGAACGACGAGGTGACATGTGGGCCTAAAGATCGAAACAACTTAACCACCAAATGCCATGCCGTTCCCGGGCGATCAGCATTACGATTCCTTGGCGCCCAATTGAGAGAAGAATGATCAAGCAGACCACTCTCGACCCGACCTTTGGATAGGTCGGAATGAGAAATGGGGACTAATGATGATGCTCACAAATGATGTCTCCTCAGATTACGACACGTGGCAGATGACGTGTCCCAAAGGCTACGGAGGTGGAATAAATGAGTTGCATTGGGGACAGTCCTCGGATCCTCTTCTCGAGGAACGTATCCGACCTTTCAGGAGACTCCCTGAATACATTCCACCTTCACCTAGGAAACTACCAATAGCTCGTCTCAGAGCCCTCTCAGTCTCCTTGCTCGTCTCCGAGCCGTCTGATGTGCCGAGCTTCCTCGACCTCTCTGCTCGTCTCCGAGCTCCTGACGTGCCGAGCTTCCTTGGCATCCCGGCTCGTCTCCGAGCGTTCTGATGTACCAAGCTTCCTCGGCCTCCTGCGATCAACTAAGAGAGTGGATCCCATGCGTCCCGCAACGGCTCTGCATATATCGCCATGGCAAGATATCCGCCTTCCTACGATCCGCGTCCCACGCTAGCGCATCCCCCCATTAATGAGCGTATCCCCCCATTAATGAGCGCATCCCACCATTCAAGTCGAGGATAACGCTGGGGCGTAATAGACGGCGGTGATCTCGCACCTGCTCGCTTTACGCAACCCCTATATAAACCCCTCACTCAGACGACTCAGGTAACTCGAATTATCTCAATATGCCGCTACTCTGCTCCTATTCCTTGGCTCTAACTTAATCGTTAGAGGGTCCTATGGTGGTCGCCCACCCCGGGACTTCATTGCAGGTAGCTCGGCGTCCAACACCAACCCATTGAGATCCACACTCAACAAATCCAAAATCAAATCTCAGCCGTCTAAGACATCCATCGCAGGATCGATGGAGAATAGTATCTGAAGGAGATCCGAAGCTCCATCAATTCTGGATTTGAGAAACCGCAGATATTATTTAAAAACATATGAATGTTTTAAAAACGCGGTCTTCTCTTGATCTGATATTTTGACGTCCACCATGAGATTTCTCGGTGCTGAGCTATGATGATTATCTAAATCGAGTCAGTGGGAGAAACCGATTACGAATATATGGTGGACCCGGTACGGTATCCCAGGACAAAAAGATCGTATAGAAAGGCGTTGAGCCTGGCAGGGGAACACTACCTACCGGTGACAATAATGGACTCGGCGGATATCCAGAGGATACAGACCAGAGTGATCTAGGACAGATGGATATGATGACCAATCTTATGAGACGGTGCCTAAGATATGAGGGTCGATCCGATGAGACGGCGCCTGAGATATGAGAATTTACGTGTCGATGCTGGGCACGGGATTTATGATGATTTCGAGTGTCGATACTGGACACTCAAGATTTCATGATGATTTCGAGTGTTGTTGATGGACACTCATCAGATGATATATATACATACATGATATGGCATGCCCTGCTTCCCAGTATACGGGCAGAGGACGCGACGAGGCCGCTACGTATTTACTCAGAAATAAATACGCTAAGCGTAACTAAGCAATATAAAAGAAATATACAGAAGAAACAAATGTAATGAACAGCAACTTTATTTATTTACATTCTTTTACAGTACATGGAAACGTAAATATATGGAATGAAAAGAAATGCTTAAACATTGGCATAACAGAAATGAAAAGTACTGAAAGTAAATGTGTACAAGGAATCTAAAGCTCTGGGTCGTAAGCTAGCTGATCCAAATCCTAGCTGGTGGGCTCGATCTCCTGAAGGTCCGAATCACCTGACAACATTCCAAAGAAGAAAGAGAAGGAATGTCGTCAGCGAACAAATCGCTCGGTAAGTCCCAAAGACGAGGGAGAAATAAAATAGACAGAGAGAGTGTAACTTTTAAAGTGGTATTATATTGTTATAATGTTGTATTTAGTATTAACGCTGTTGTTTGTAGCTTGGTACAAAAGAGGCCAGTGTATACGAGAGGAGTCTCAGTAGACCAGAGACTAAGGTGGACGGAAAGTATAAGGAACCGTTTATGCCACGGTACAACAGCAATGGAATACAGATTAGGTGTCTTAATTCTTGCAGTCTTATGCCACTTCTAACACCTTCCTTACCAATCTAGCTCTTATAAACCCAGCGATGTCTTAATTGTATTGTTTTTATTGTATTATCTTGTAATTGAATTGTATAGATGAATGACTTGCCGAAACCATGATATCAGTAAATGGATGTAGCTGGAGAATCATGTAGATGGATGTATATCCATGGTTCGGTTCGGTCAAGTTGTATAGATTGAACAGATTGAATACATGGATTCATATTGAATTGTAGGTTGTACTTGAATCATATTCAAGTCAGATTATTTATAATGAGACTCAGTCTGAGTCAGACAATTAGAAAAGAAATTGAAATCCTGAATTAAGTTTTGATGTTATCTGTAACCGCTGCACATGGGCGGCAGGATTTGTGTCTTTTTCAAAGACGATTACCGTGTTGATAACACCGTTTGTTAAGTTGTCTACCTTAAATAGTCAAGCACCCATATCTCCGGCTCTCTGAGGCTCAAGAGACAGGTCCTGCTTAAACCTATATTTACTAGAGTCTTATTGTAATTTATAGACTTGAGCGACTTTTATGTAAAAATAATTTGTATAATTTTCAAAATACACCTCAAGTATTTTATTATCGTCTTTAAAGTTTTCATTGATGTATATTTTATCATTGTGACATTTCTAGTGAATAAACCTATTTTTCATAATATATGGCATTTAATTGTAAAGTATTGAACTTGTATGGAATTGCATGGTATTTTCATGTAAAGTGGTTCTTTTTTATTTAGAAAAGTTGGAATATTTATACTATATCAAAAATAGATATTTTAATGATACATATATATATATATATATATATATATATATTTATAAAATAAAATAATTTAATTTATTATTTTTTCTAGAAATCTCATTTTCTTAATATATTTGTATTTTTAAATCTTTCGAGACCGTATGCTCCTTGCGGAGGTCTGCATCTCGCACTATTAAGCCCGAGGATGTGCGATAATCTGCACCATTCCGAACGGGCTCCCCTAATGGGTTGTAGCGGCGCTTTGCAAAGATTTGTTTAAAATACATAATCTTGTAGAAAAAGGTTTTTATAAGTTTGAGGTAGTTTTGTATAAAATCATATTTTCCCAAATGTCACGTTCCCAAATGTCATCGTGTTATGTTACATATGAGTGTTGTGAGGAGGTAGGTCATTATCTCGTGAACTATCTAAAGGTATAGCAAGCAAGGGTAATGATGTTTTTATGTCGAAGCTAAACTATATGGTATTTTTCTGAAATACGATACAAACTACAATATACATTCTTTTGAAATAGAACTTGTTCAATATATTTTGTTAATGATTAATAGTCATGTTGTGAGAGTTTGGTGTTGTTGTTTTTAATAAAAAATGGAACTTTTAAAGAAAACCGAATCGAAAGTCGGATTAACTCCGCTTCCGTCGAGTTTTAGAATTACAAGTTTTCATAATAGAAAAGAGAAGAGGGAGGAGAGGCTTACTGGATTTTAGATTAGAGAAGAGGAAGAGGGAGTGTTAGGAGGTGCCGATGCGTCGTTTCGTCGCCGGGAGCTCCTGGGTTGTCATCGGAAGTTCATCGGAATTTCGCCCTTCGGTAACTCCACTTGCACACTATTGAACTTAGAATTTTCTTGAGAGTTTTGGACAGAGATTTGGGGTGAGGAGGTGAAAAAGAGTGTGGGTATTTATAGGAGAATTTTAAGGTTATGGTAGATGAAAAGATGTATTGAAAATTGTATTAAAAAATTATATTAAAAATAGATTAATGGGGTTTTAAAAAGGCTATGTTAATGTGCAGGGGATTTAAACCAAACAGGGGTTATAAGGAGACCAAAAGACACAGGAGTCAAGAAGGAGGGAATCGGATTTGGCCGAGTTGACCCGGCGGCGCCGGCCGAGTCAGCCGCGCCGCCGGCCCGATCCGGCCGAGTCAGGTCGTGTTTTCATACCACGTGTCCCTTACCTCTTGGTCTATCTCCTGAGCCAGTTTTTTTTATATGTGACTTTTGGTTTTTATGAGTTATGCACGTGTAGACTCTTGGGCTTCTAAAAATTTAAAAGAAAACTAATAAAAAAATAATGTGGCTAATGGGATTTGAAGTCTGGTGATTTGGTTCAGCAGTGCAAGATCTTACCAATGAGCTACAGGTTCTTTCTTGCTATTAAAAAGCAAAACAAATACTTATAGTACTGATAGGAAATGTAAATACCCCAAGTATACATTAACTTTAAATCAAATTTATGTACACAAGAATTGGAGTTGTTACAGTCTACCCTCCTTACAAAAATTTCATCCTCAAAATTTACAATTTATTTAAGGACTAATTTACAAATAAGTGGGGATATCTTGCAAACATCTCATCTTCCCTTTCCTATGTCGATTCTCCTGGAGTGTCTTTTCTCCACATCACTCAAACCAAGTTGACATTCTTTTTTCGAAGTGAATTCACTTTCCTATTCAGGATCTCCACAGGTTGTTGCTCACAAGATAAATCGGGCTATACAGTAAGCTCGGAATGATCGAGAATGTGGCTGGGGTCACTCACATACCTTCTGAGTTGGGATATGTGGAGCACACTATGCACTCCTTCCAATGAAAGTGGAAGTGCCAAACAGTATGCCACTTCACCGACTCGTTCGAGTATGTCGAACGGTCTAATATATCTCGGACGTAGCTTACCCCGTCTTCCAAAATGGATCACTCCAAGATTCGGAGATATCTTTAAGAATACGTGATCTCCTAGCTGGAACTCCAAGTGACGTCGCTTTGCATCAGCCCAGTGCTTCTGTCGATCTTGGGCTATGCGCATCTTTTCTTTGATAGTATGAACCATATCAACAGTTGCTACTATCATCTCAGGTCCAAGAAGTTCCCTATCTTCGATGTCGTCCCAACTTAATGGCGATCGACACTTCCTTCCATAGAGCGCTGCAAAAGGTTCCATTCCGATACTTGCTTGGTAGCTGTTGTTGTATGAAAACTCCACAAGATGTAGATGATCTTCCCACGATCCTTCGAAGTCTAACATACACGCTCTGAGCATATCCTCCAAGATCTGAATAGTTCGTTCAGACTGACCATCTGTTTGTGGATGCTAAGCCGTGCTGAAGTTCAGACTTGTTCCCAAGCTCGCTTGGAGACTCTGCTAAAATTGCGATCGGTATCTGGTGTCACAATCGGAGACAATGCAGACCGGTACTCCATGAAGTCTCACAATTTCCTGTATGAGTTCATGGGTATCAGAGATAGTACATTTTTGAAGAGTTTAAATCTTAAGTATATTCTTACCTCCATGTACTTCTTTGCTAATGTCTCAATTGATTAGCCAACTCGAAATGGGATGAAGTGAGCCGACTTCGTGAGTCGATCCATAATGACCCATGCCGCATCATTACCCTTTGTGCTGCGAGGGAGTGCAGTTATAAAGTCCATCGTGATGTGTTGCCATTTCCATTCTGGAATAGGTAACGGTTGAAGTAATCTAGCAGCCCTGTGATGTTCAGCCTTTACTTGCTGACACACCAAGCATTTTGCGACGCTTCTGGCTAATTCACGCTTCATTACATGCCATCAGTAATTTTGACGTAGATCTTTGTACATCTTCGTATCTCCAGGGTGTACTGAGTAGGGAAAGCTGTGAGCTTCTTTCATTAACTCTTCCCACACAGAACCTTTTGGTACACACAATCTACTGCCGTACCTCAAAGATCCGTCTTCATGGATGATGAACTCTGTTCTAAGTCTATTCTCCACTTGTTCTCTGATCTTTTGCAACTTAGCATCACTTGCTTGAGCTATTTTGATCTGATTGACAATGGTAGATTGAACTTATAAATTCATCAAGCTTGAAGCGTTATCTGGCATGACTACTTTAATCTCCATCTGATGCAAGTCTTGTTGAAGCTTCCATTGGGCGGTGAGATTCATCGATAATGGTTGGCGACTAAGGGTATCAGGTAGCATATTCACCTTCCCTGGGTGATATTGCAGGTTGATGTCGAAATCCGCCATGAGTTATAACCATCGTCTCTGCCGCATATTAAGTTCCTTCCAAGTAAACACATATTTCAGACTCTTGTGATCTATATATATGTTCACTCGCTCACCAAGAAGATAATGGCGCTAAATTTTAAGAGTAAAGATTACGGCCGCTAACTCCAAATCATGCGTCGGATAATTGCGCTCATGAATCTTCAGCTGTCTTAAAGCATAAGTCACAACCTTACCGTGCTGATGTAGAACGCATCCTAATCCCTTACCGGATGCATCACAATGCACTTCAAAACCTCCAGATTGGTCCAGTATAACAAGAATAGACGCTGATGTCAACCTTGACTTGAGTTCTACGAAAGCTTGTTCGCATACTTCTGACCACACAAAGTCTTCATCTTTACGTGTGAGCTTGGTCAGGGGTGTTGCTATCTTCGAAAAGCCTTCAATGAACCTTCAGTAATATCCAGCTAAACCCAAAAAACTCTGAATGTCCTTCACTGAATTTGGTGTCGGCCATTCGCTTACTGCTGAAACTTTCGCTGGATCCACGGAGATTCCTTCGCCTGATACAATATGTCCGAGGAAACCAACTTGATCTAGCCAAAATTTGCATTTATTGTACTTGGCGTAGAGTTGATGTTATCGTAGAGTTTCCAGGACAATTCTTAGGTGCTTGGCATGTTCTTTCCGACTCTTGGAATACACCAGGATGTCGTCGATGAAGATGACAACGAACCTGTGTAAGTACTTCCGGAAAACTTGATTCATCAGGTTCAGGAATATTGCTGGTGTGTTGGTCACTCCAAATGGCATCACAAGAAATTCGTAATGATCATAGCGAGTTCGGAATGCTGTTTTATGAATATCAGCTTCCTTGACCTTCACCTGATGATAACCTGAACGAAGATCTAACTTAGAGAAAACACATGATCCACTTAGCTCATTGAATAAATCGTCGATGCACGGGAGTGGATACTTGTTCTTTATTGTTACTTCGTTCAAGGCTCTATAATCGATGCACATTCTGTATGAACCTTCCTTCTTCTTCACAAGCAGTACAGGAGATCTCCAACTTGAAGTGCTGGGACGAATCCATCCTTTCGCCAATAATTCGTCCAACTGAGTTCAGACTTCCTTCAAACCTTCTGGACTTAATCGATAAGGTGCTTTGATTACCGGTTATGCTCCTGGTACTAAATCAATGCTAAATTCAAGAACTCGATCAAGAGGCAAACCTGATATATCGTCAGGAAACACATCGTCGAACTCTCGAACCACTTCTGGCTTTGATCCTTCCCCTGCTTGAGTTGCTGCAATTACTGCCTTCTTTGGTTTCGCCTTGTAAGTACTTGGATCAAGGGTACGGTCTCCACATTTGAAATAGAAGACCGGATGGTCTGGAATCTCGAATACTACCCTCCTTTGACGACAGTCGATGGTAGCATAGAAGGTTCCGAGCCAATCCATACCTAGAACCACATCGAAGTTCGGTATGTCCAGCACCTTGAAGTCAGCATAGAATTCTCTGCTGCAGACGACTACTGGACACAAGCTGTATCCCATTATTGCCTTTAGAACGCCATTTCCTGAACTGACATTCCAACTAGATACAAGCGGTGTGACTAGAATCGCATGAGTTCGGACGAACTGTTGCGACATAAAGCAGTGAGATGCTCCAGTATCGAAGAGTGCTAGTGCAGTAAGTGAGGCCACTAAGATTGTACCTAAGGTATGTGGGATATGTTTTAGGTATAGGAAAAAATATATAGGTTGGTGTTAAGACTGAAAGAAAAGTTTAAGAAGAAAGGGTTACCGGTGATGACTTGGCCAGTGGCCTCAGCTTCTTCCATGGTCATCGTGAAAGCCTGTCACCGTGGTACATTCTGTTGGATATAGTGCTCTCAGAGTCAATTGTTGGATCACAGGCACGTGATTGTAATGATTGAGGGAGGACCTATGCCGGTAGGATAGTCTTACTCAAGATGATAGTATGCTATCTGGTTTATCTTTATCATCGTGTACTCCTTTAGGTGACCTTACAGGTCACTATTGCGCGTTGATAGAGCCCTTACGATTCTTGCTTGACGGCCAGCAGTATGATGGCGATCATATACGTGGGAGCTGGGGTCTATAAGCATATCCTTAAAAGGTCCCTAGTCGTGGGAGTTTTCGAGACAGGGCATCGATATTCCATAGTAGACTAGTGTATACAGTCGGGACCCCGACAAGGGGCGGTGGCCGGTCTCACAAGCCACTGGTGTCAGTTGGTTCACCTAAGATGTATACAGGTGCTCATTGGGTTATGAGTACACTGGACAGGACTCGCCGGGAACATACTAGTTGGTATTATACCTGACGTCAGATAGCAGTTCCCTGGTGACATGTGTACAGATTAGTTCATCGACCTGAGACCATCATTTGTCTCGTGTGAGTTCCCACTGTACTTTGATTACTACCCTACCACGGCTCAAAGGAGTCGTGCAAACAGGTTTTAGTTGGGTACAGTCTCGAGGCACACGGAGGCAGTGAGCGGATCGGCAGGGGTTTCGTCTCTTTCGGTATTGGGAGTGAGATCGCGCTATGTCTAGGAGAGCCATTACACGAAGTCCTTGGCCAAGGCAGGAGATCTACTGGTAGGTATTCCAGTGGTATCTTAGGGTGTTCCGAGCTACACTCTGACATGACTTGTACCGCTTTTGGGGGTCTGACTTTTACCAACCCTCTAGGCCCGCCATGCGATGCTTATAGACGAACGGACCGGACTGTACGGATATTGTCACTGACAGGCTCAGTAGGGTGTTAGGATGAGTTCGCTCATCGACCTCCCTTTTGGTCAATACATGATAGCCCGTTACGTATGGCTAATACCTCTGACGTGATAGTGGTTAAATCCACAGCCAAAGTATTGACGAGTCTTTAGAGTCCCCCACAGACAGTTTCTCAAGTTTCGGGCGAAACATTGTAGAGGACGTATGACATATGGCAGGGTCCGATCATATACGTGCAGTAGTGCATGGATTATGATCGGGCGGATCATACTAGTGGGCTTTGGTTTAAGCCGGATCCTAATATTAGATTTGTTGGATTACTTTAGTCTTATCGCATTCGCGTTCGGTCGGAATGCGGATGCAGGTATGTATATACAGGTGAGGGGTATCCTTGTGATCCGTCATGAGTTTACTTTAGATGTTGCCGGATCTTTTTTTGTTGGACCAAACATTTGGATTAATGTTTGGATGGTGGTGTAAGTCCATGCTACCGCTCCCGGTACTTACGGGATTGCGGAAATGACGAAAAACGATTTTTCTAGAGGAGGTAACATGGACTCAAAACGGATCTTTGTTAAACTATCTACCTAACAACCTAAGTAGGGGTTGTTAACTACTCGGTTAGGGGGTTATACCTTTCTTTCTTGAACTCCTTCGTCTTTGACTCTCGATGGTGTACGGATCGGCTTCACTCCGTCGTCTCCTTGCGCCGAAGATCGATCCACCCGAAAGCTTCTACCTTTGGCTTCTTCTTCGAGCTTTGAAGAAACTAGTTCACTCGGTTTGCTAAACCTTATGAACTAGAGTGAGTAGATGAGAGTGTGTTGGGATTTTTCTCTATGGTTCTTGCTTCTCAACACATGAGACAAGTGAACCATAGACTAGAGAGAGGGAGAGCAAGAGGAAGAGGATGAGAGCTCAAAAACAAGAGAGAGAAAGGAAATGAGAGAATGAGCAAGACTTTCTCTCTTGGCTCTCATAATCCAAAGCCATCATAACAAATCATAGCAATCAAGTATTATGTGATGGTTTAAGCTACAATAGCCATATCATTTCATGCACTCATTTTGCACAAGAGAAACAAGCAAGCAAAAGTCTTTACCATGAAATGATAGCCATTGTCATCATGATGGTCAACTAGTCCAACCTAGTCAACAAAGTCAACAAGTCAACAAAGTCAACCCCTCAACAACCATGTCACTATAATACTTAATTAATATTATTGTTAATCATATATCATATTCTCATTAGGGTTTAGCAAAAAGTCAATGGTCAACAGTCAACAGTCAACAACCCTAATGAGAATTCTCTGCCTCTGTCTCTCTGTCAACTGTGCATACACACCCGCATCCACGTTCCGAGGAACACGAATACATACGAGATAAAACCAATCCCAAAACATACACTAGGATCTGGCTTAAAACAAAGCCCGCTAGTGTTAACTGTCCGGACACTAAACGCGCACAACTGCACGGATGTGACCGAACCCTGTCGCAAAACCATGCGACCTCTACTCTTTTGCCAAAAGGTGAATAGCTTTATGTATGGGACTCTAAAGACTCGACACTACGCTGGCAGTGGGTTTAACCACAGAACCCAAGCGGCACTAGCTGTGCGTAACGGTCCCCAGGTAGATGTCGACAAGAAGACTGACGAGGTGAAACCCATCTGAACTCCTACTGAACCTGAATGTGACAGTCGCCGTACAGTCCGGTCTGTTCGTCTAATACATCGCATGGCGGGCCTAGGGGGCGGTAAACGTCAGTCCCCTAATAGCGTTACAAGTCATGTCGGAGTGAAGCCCAGAACACCCTGAGATAATACTGGAAACCTACCAGTATATCTCGCTTGCCCTGGCCAGGGACTACTCGTGTAATGGCTCTCCTAGACACAGCGCGATGTCAACCCCCAATACCGGGAGAGACGAATCCTGTCTAACCGTCACTGCCTCCAAGTGCTTCGGGACTGCACCCAAAAACTACCTGTTTGCACGACTCCTTTGAGCCGTGGTAGGGTAGTAATCAAAGTGCAGTGGGAACACACTCGAGGCGAAGTGACAGTGTCAAGTCAGCGGACTAAGCTGTACTCATGTCACCTGGGAACTGATAACTGACGATAGGTATAATACCAACCATTCAGTTCCCAACGAGTCCTGTCCAGTGTACTCGTAACCCAACGAGCACCCGCATACTATCTCTAGTACGACGTACTGATGGCTGTGGGACAGACCATCTCCCACACTGGGATGAGAAGCGCATACGCTAGTCTACTCCGGAGTATCGATGCCCTGTCTCGATAGTCCTGCGACTAGGGACCTGCATAAGGATGTGCTTATAGATTACCCAACCCCCACTAGTGTGACTGCCATCACAACGCTGGTAATCAAGCAAAGATCCTAAGGGCTCCGCTAATGTGTATAGGTGATATACTAAAATAAACACATGTACACATTGAAGTAGAAACAAACCAAGTAGCATATTACTATTTTGAGCAAGATTGTATATACAACTGTGAATATCCCAAGCTTCCATTAAGTAATATACAAACTAGTATGATGCAGTAATGGCCTCTAAGGCATATACACTAACAGGTGGAAATTATGAGCTAGAATTCATCATGTGATGCATTAAATGTGGCATGGACATATATAGTGACTCATGGTCTCTTTTTTTGTGTAAAATGTCACATTAGTGTTTTGTGTGTTGAATTGATAAGAGGAGAGAGAGGGGCAGCCATGATATGGTTGTTAGCTCTCATATTATTATTCTAACTCACTCTCATTTTATCATTCCATCACAAAAGAAAAGAAAGAGAAAACCCTCTTCTTCTTCCTTTTTCTTCTCTAGCTCATAATCTCCATCAATGGCAATACCTTCAACCTCCATCCATCTTATGGATGCAAGAGACAAAGTGATCACAAACATTCTCTACATCATCTTAGACACGTCGGCTAGCACACTTCGTGCCCGAGTTGCTTCGGATGAAGCGGGAGCCCGTAAAAGGAATCGATGATGTGGTGCCCTTTCCGACGAGGAGATCGAGACTGGAGATGCCGCAAGGAGCTTGGGATGGTGGCCAACGACCGAAGGACTCGGATCGATCGGTATAGCCTTTCTATCCCTTCTCTAGTTTGTTAGTAGTAGGTTAATGGTTCCATCCGGGATTTATAGTATACGATAGCGCCGGTTTCTAGTTTTGAAAATGTTTTGTTTCCGCATTTTGGCCACGGAAAAACGGCCGGGGCGCTACCATCGACTTACATGGTATCAGAGCCAAGCCATTAACCTTTACTAGCTTGCTCTAACGTGTTTAGAACTTCGATCGAACGAAATTTTCCAAAAACTGCATTTCCAATTGTTCAGTTTCTGTCGAATTTGTTTTGTGCTCTAAAAATTTTTTTTGGGCATGTCAGAAAATCGGGCAGGGTTTTTTATGAGTATTGCAGAAAATTGGTAGAGTGAACTCACTGTAGCGCCGCGGGACCGCGGCTGTACCTATGTTTTGGCCGCGGTTCCGCCGCACTACTGTAGCATTAGGGCACCAAATTTTCTGCAGTGCTCTCTAACTTGGAATTGTGGTTTCTGGTATTTTTATTTTGGGCCCAGATTTATTTGAGTACTGGGAATTGTGCTTGGGGCCCACTTCGGGAAATTTTGTCAATCGAAAATTTTAAATATGTTAGTTCACAGTATTTACATTATATCTGCGACCGTGAATGTCATTTGATCGGTAAATCCTGTCTAATTGCTATAGCCCCTTTAGACGGATTTGCGAACGTGACATTCACGTTGATGTTATGTGTTGTGCTGTGATGTTGCGGATTTGTCGTGGTGGATAGCCTGGTGCAATGATAGTACAGTTTGGTATTATTTTTACATTTGATATTGCGGGGCGAGCGTCCGACATGTGGACTTCCGTCACTGCCTGTTTGTATATTATTCTTTTGGGGCACGACCGGGCTGAGGTCGATATACCCGTTGTATATATTTTACTTTCTGTACTAGGATGACCCCGCGGTGGGGTGCACGGATAGCTGGGTTCTAGAGGGCAACGGGCCCGCATCTCATAGGTTTAAGATAGAGGGGGCTTCACTCTAGAATTGGCGGGCTATTCGCCGCACTCGTAAGGGGTATAGGTTGACCCAAGGAGGGGTGCACAAGTTACCGGATTCCGTGAAGTGCTGGGTGTTCCATTCACTTTGTTGAAGGGGGCTGCCTCGCTTCAGGTTTTGGCGAGTAACTTGCCGCGCCCGTAGGGGTCTAGGATTTCATTGCACAGGCTATCCACACGACCACGGGAACGCCGCGTTTCAGTAGCGGCTCTATGAAACCCGGGGATCCCGGACTATCTGTGTTGTTCTGTGATGCTTATTACATTTCTGTGATGTTGCATTTTATCACGCCTTGAGCGATTATTATATATTGATATATATACTAGTAGATGTTGTATATGTTTTACACCCGCGCTAGTCCAGTCCCCGCTCTGTCGTTAGTTAAGTAACCTAACGGGTGATGACGGGACCCAGTGGCGAATGTGGATGGCATATACGTACATCATATTTTCGTTCTTTATTGGTGTGATCAATTGATGGGACTGCATTGATTCAGATCAAAGAAAGCTAAACAAACCTATTCTGATGTTGTTGGAACATTTTTCAAAAAGCCGTTATTGCAAGAACGTTTTCTTTTGTTTTGCACAGTGGTATTCGGTTATGAATATCCAGCACCTCAGTCGACGAGGTAAGGGCCGAGATCCCTTCACCGGAAGTGACCCCTTGGACAGAAGTTTCCGTCAGGGTAATAACTTCACTATAGCCGATTGCCTTTTTGCTTTGCATCGTGGTATTCAGTTGGAATATCCTGCACCTTATTCTACGGGGAAAGAGCCAAGATCCCTTCACCGGGAGTGACTCTTAGCAAAGGTTTTCGTTACTATATTTTTTATAAAAAGCTATCCAGTTCCTTCAACGATATCAAGTTCATTACGTTAAAGGTTTTTCGCCAAAAACCATTCATAGCCCTCCGTCATTTCCTACAAGTGGTACTTAGTATTCGTGCTGCATTTGTTGACTCCGTCAAGGCGTAGTGTACAGTAGCTAAGTGGCGCTTGTTTGTAGCATGGATATGCGATTGGTTAGGACAGTCGTGCGGCCTTGTTGACTCCGTCAAGGGCACGTACGGGTGGGTTTAATGTAATCAAGATAATGACGGGTTGAACTTGACTGGGACTCTTTGATTTGTTGACTCCGTCAAGGTCACTTGGGTCCTGGAGGTAAAAACACACATCGGGAGTTTCTAAAGAAACTGAAACTTGTCAGGCATGCGCATACCTTCTGGAGTGTGGTGACTTGAGTGGATTCCATCAAGTTATCATGCGATGATAGTTGGATCTCGATTCCTACTGATGAGTTGGTTTACTCCTCAGGTGATCCCGACTAATTTTTCTTTTAGGTTTGAAGGAGAATTTGAGGTTACAGTAGGAGGTTTCCTTATTAGATAAATAGATAACCATTCTGATCTTGGTTAGAGTGCACGCAGAGTGTTTCTTTTCTCTCTCTCTTTGGCAGTGACCATGACCCGACCCTTGACTATGACTCAGTGACCAAGTTAACTGAACTTTCTTATAACACTGGATTTTGGATTGTCAGAGTTGCATACCTCATTGCCACTCCTACTTTTACCCTTTTCTCCAGAACAACCCGTATTACTACGAACATCCACTTCCATTGGATAAAACCATCGTATGGTTATATACGAACTCGAAGGAACTTGTTCCAGATTCGATGATGGTTTCCGGTTCTGGAGAAAATGAATATGATTATTCAGTTGTCTTTTCCTTTCACCTTCTCTTAGATTGCGAGTGCTCCTTGGATTAGGACAATACACCTGTTACGCTTATTGGATAGTCTTCTTCCAAACCATAAGCAGGTGCCGAACGGTAGGGAATGAAGAAAACCAATTAGCCTAACGATGGTGTACAGAAGGTAATAAGTTAAGACATATGAAGGGATTAGAAAGAGGGCAAAGTAAATTGCGACTGCTATTCACGACCAAACCAAGTATTTCATCGCCACTCCTACTTCACCTTTGTATTTCTTCGGAACACCCGGTATCACTACGAAGATCCACAGATTATTGGATACTCCATCGTATGGTTATATATGAACTTGAAGGAACTTGTTCCAGTTCGGGGATGGATTCTGGTTCAGGAGAAATAGGAATAAGGTTTATTCGGTTGTCTTTTATCTTTACCTTCTCTCGCATTGCGAGTGATCCTAGGACTAGGACAGTACACCTATTATGCTTATTGGATAGTCTTCTTCCAAACCATAGGCTGGTGCCGAATGGTAGGGAAGGAAGAAAACCATTTAGCCAAACGATGGTGTGCAGAAGGTAGCGACTAAAGGAAAATAAAGGGATTTGAGAGATGGCAAAGAGATATACGGTTACAGTTGTGAATCTGATAATGGAAGAGGCATTACTATGAATACCCGGATACCCCTCCGAAACATTTACATGTTTCAATTTCACTGTGTATTGTTAAAAGAAAACTGATTTCCCAATTAGTTCTTACTCCATGGTATGTATTTACCAGGTATGATTCTCACATCTGTATGGTTTTATAGATGATGAGTGGGAGTAAGTTATTGGGAATTGGGTGATCACCCTCATTATATCAGGATTCGTTGTAATTGGTGATATTTGAGGAAATCGCCTGGGTTGTTTGCCGGACGGCAAATATTTGGTTTTGAATATCCGTTGTTATGCACCAATTTCAAATTGATATATTTGTACGTTTATTTTTATAAAGTGAGATATAACCTTTTGAAATTATGTCCGTGACATTTATCTATATCAATGGATGGTTAGATAAGGAGTATTAAACAACGGTGTAATTCTTCAGAACCATAGTACAGTTTTCAACCTACGATGCACAGGGTTTGAGTTATTCAACTCAGCGGACTTATACAAAGTATTGTATGTTGTCCAGTGTCCATTAGGACAGAGGGGTTGGTCCTCGTACTATACTCTGTTTACTTGTGACTTCTCTAGTTTTAGACAGGTGTTTCGTAGAAACACAATGTCATAGTTTTGAGAAGTTTTAGGTATAAGAGTAAAGTAGAGCACCAGGTGTTGCAAGTATCGGGATTCTTCAAGGTGATCGAAAACATAGATACTTGTGTATGGTATTCAGTTGATAGTAAAGGTTTTTGAGAAACTTGTTTCTCTTTCAGGTTACTCATATTTGGATACAGTCTTAAGTTGAGTAATGCTGATCGACCTCTTTCCATTTAGTTGACATGCACTAGAGACAGCCGCATGATTTGAATCTGGTTCCAATTAAATCAGTGCCGCTATTTCTATATTGTATATAGAATAGTTCATATCTTAATATTGTTAAGGTACGGGGAGTTTTCCGGCTTATGCTTAAGACCAGACTCTGGATAATTCAAGGCGCGTTTCTGTAATGGTTGTTTGTGGGTTGACCCGGGCTATGACGAGGGTTAAGTTTCTACCATCTGGAAGATCAATAGTGATATTGTTCTTGACTCGCCACAGTTTTAGTAAAATGGACTTTTTCAGAAAACCGTAGTGGGAGTATGGTAGAACTGGAAGTGATTCCAGAACCGCAAACGATTACTGAAAATTTAATAGGACGTAAAGATTCAATCTGGATTGACATTCCATTGGCCACTCCGCGAATAAGGTGGGTAACCTCGGGCACTTGAGAGGTACTCCGGTAGCCTCAAAGACAGTGACATGGAGGTTCTTGTTTACCCAGACTTGCCATTGCTGTTGTTCCAGACTGTGAGACCCGGCAGGAGGATGAGTATAGCGTCGTTCTAAACTAGCTTTAGAAGTGTACGTTTATATGACTCTGCCAGAGGGTTGTCGTGGTCAGTGGGAGCAGCGGAAGCTAAGTGGGGACTTGATACTACTGTTGTTCCAGGCTATGAGACCCAGCAGAAGGATGAGTATAGCGTCGTTCTGAACTGGCTTTAGAAACACACGTGTATATGACTCTGCCAGAGGGTTGTCGTAGTCAGTGGGAGCAGCGGAAGAATAGTGGACAAGTGGCTTATGTCTATTTATATACTAAAGCAGAAATAGCAAAAATAAATCATCTATTTCTGATGTGACAGTCATAGGTTTGACTTCATCAGAATAGGGGATGGATCTGTTGAGAAGGTAGTAGGGTGTGGTGTCCTTGTATTTGGATGAAATACACAGAGTAGGAAGTGAAATTCCTATACTACGATCGATTATACTTTGGTTGTCACACGGTGGTTTCTCCACAAAGGACATGGATTTCAAATCAGACATTCTGGTTACTGAATCTATGGTTTTAGATCTAGATTTGGGTAGTTTCCCAATCAGGGTACTTAAACAGTATTCTAAAGGTGCTTTAGAATGGACGACTCCTGGCATGATGGTGTACCTATAGGTGATGGAGTCACCCTCTCTAAAGGTGTCTTACAGACTAAAGGGGAGAGGGATGTGCATGATTGGTAGATCACTTGCTTAGGCAATTGAGTTGATCATGAGATGTTAAGTACCACACAAGATGTTGTTTTTGCACTAGATGCAATAAGTTGATATTGATCCAATCCTGAAGAAACATTCGGAAACAGTTTTAGAATATAAGTGGATGTTCTAAGGATATGATAATGGCATCCTCCTTCGGGAGACAGTTATCATTCCAGGCTTCCAAGGTGACCTGGATGACAGAGTGATTGTCAGAGTTATAGTTTTCCCTCTGACGAGGGGCAGTATTTTGGACAGGTGGTCCAAGCGGATACTGAGGGAGGTGTGGCGCAGGATACTGATTAAGTTCAATTGACGATACAGTCTAAGAAGTTTGGATTTGGAGTTCATTTATGAACTAGGTCCCATCAGATATCTAGACATATTCTAAGATAGGTATTGCTCATTTCGGGAGATGGCTTTCTCCGCGAACTTGAGATAAAGAGAGACATAGAAAGAAACATTAGGGCAGATCCACTCACTGAGGCTATTCATCGAATGCAATAGTTTCGTAAACGGGCTTTGTGAGACTGCTTAGTAGAGGAGTTGGGTGTTTGGTATCACACGGGCTGTGAGTATGCGACATCGCAATAATTAGCCTTGAGTGCAAGTGGGAGATTGTTGGATATAGTGCCCTCAGAGTCAATTATTGGATCACAGATACGTGATTGCAATGATTGAGGGAGGACCTATGCCGGTAGGACAGACTTACTCAAAATGACAGTATGCTATCTAGTTTATCTTTACCATCGTGTACTGCTTTAGGTGACCTTACAGGTCACTATTGCGCGTTGATAGAGCCCTTAGGATTCTTGCTTGACGGCCAGCAGTATGATGGCGATCATATACGTGGGAGCTGGGGTCTATAAGCACATCCTTAAAAGGTCCCTAGTCGTAGGAGTTTTCGAGACAGGGCATCGATACTCCAGAGAGACTAGTGTATACAGTCGAGACCCCGACGAGGGGCGGTGGACGGTCTCACAAGCCACTGGTGTCAGTTGGTTCACCTAAGATGTATACAGGTGCTCATTGGGTTATGAGTACACTGGACAGGACTCGCCGGGAACATACTAGTTGGTATTATACCTGACGTCAGATAGCAGTTCCCTGGTGACATGTGTACAGATTAGTTCATCGACCTGAGACCATCATTTGTCTCGTGTGAGTTCCCACTGTACTTTGATTACTACCCTACCACGGCTCAAAGGAGTCGTGCAAACAGGTTTTAGTTGGGTACAGTCTCGAGGCACACGGAGGCAGTGAGCGGATCGGCAGGGGTTTCGTCTCTTTCGGTATTGGGAGTGAGATCGCGCTATGTCTAGGAGAGCCATTACACGAAGTCCTTGGCCAAGGCAGGAGATCTACTGGTAGGTATTCCAGTGGTATCTCAGGGTGTTCCGGGCTACACTCCGACATGACTTGTACCGCTTTTGGGGGTCTGACTTTTACCAACCCCCTAGGCCCGCCATGCGATGCTCATAGACGAACGGACCGGAATGTACGGATATTGTCACTGGCAAGCTCAGTTGGGTGTCAGGATGAGTTCGCTCATCGGCCTCCCTTTTGGTCAATACATGGTAGCCCGTTACGTACGGCTAATACCTCTGACGTGCTAGTGGTTAAATCCACAGCCAAAGTATTGACGAGTCTTTAGAGTCCCCCACAGACAGTTTTTCAAGTTTCGGGCGAAACATTGTAGAGGCCGTATGACATCATATACGTGCAGTAGTGCACGGATTATGATCGGGCGGATCATACTAGTGGGATTTGGTTTAAGTCGGATCCTAGTATTAGATTTGTTGGATTACTTTAGTCTCATCGCATTCGCGTTCGGTCGGAATACGGATGCAGATATGTATATACAGGTGAGGGGTATCCTTGTGACCCATCACGAGTTTACTTTAGATGTTGCCGGATCTTTTTTTGTTGGACCAAACATTTGGATTAATATTTGATGGTGGAAATTATGAGCTAGAATTCATCATGTGATGCATTAAATGTGACATGGACATATATAGTGACTCATGGTCTCTTTTTTTGTATAAAATATCACATTAGTGTTTGATTTGTGTGTAGAATTGATAAGAGGAGAGAGAGGGGCAGCCATGATATGGTTGTTAGCTCTCATATTATTGTTCTAACTCACTCTCATTTTATCATTCCATCACAAAAGAAAAGAAAGAGAAAAACTTCTTCTTCCTCTTTCTTCTCTAATTCATAATCTCCATCAATGGCAACACCTTCAACCTCCATCCATCTCATAGATGCAAGAGACAAAGTGATCACAAACATTCTCTACATCATCTTGGACACGTCGGCTAGCACACTTCGTGCCCGAGTTGCTTCGGATGAAGCGGGAGCCCGTAAAAGGAATCAATGATGTGGTGCCCTTTCCGACGAGGAAATCGAGACTGGAGATGCCGCAAGGAGCTTGGGATGGTGGCTATTCCCTGATTAAAAATCAGGAGAAGCTTCAGAAGAGGCATCACGTGCTCACACGTGATGCCTAAAGCAGCGGCAAAAGGTACATTCATTCCCTGATTAAAAATCAAGAAAAAGCTCCAGAACAGGTATCACGTGCTCACACGTGACCAGTGGTCATGTGTTGGCACGTGATGGTTAAGCGGTGGCCAGAGAACAGAACGCAGAAGTAGAGACGCCTATTCTAGGGGTCACGTGCCTACACGTGACCAGGGGTCACGTGCCTACACGTGACCAGCTTTAAGCGCCTTATTCTTTAACAGAATTAAATTCTGAGGATAAATCTTTCAAATCATTCCAAAATAAAGAAGGATTATCTAAATCCGTTGGATTAAAAATCTAAAGGTGATTAAATATCACCAATTTATGGTAAAATCTTGGACTTGGAAAGATTTCCCACTAAATCCAACCGAAATAACAAAGAGATATCTTTGGATTTAAAATCCAACGGTGAATAAAATTCACCTAACAATCTAAAGGCCCAGATTAATGATAAATATAAATCAAATCTCTCAATACACAAATCAAATCTCTCAATGAGAGATTTACTATACAGATTGATTCTTTTCCTCCTCCTATAAATAGGAGCCAAGAAAAGAAGAAAGGGACCTTTTAAGACCTTTGGACCTTTTCTTTTGATACACAGAGAAAGAGATGTAGAGCCTTTGATTCTCTGCAAAAGAAAAACCTTAGGTAAGAAAAGAAAAGGGAGGCTTCAAAAGAGAATTTAATTCTCAAAAGAGTTTAACTCTTATATAAAAAGAAAAAGAATTTAGTTCTTTCTCTGGTTGAGGATCTGCAAAGTGCACATCTCCCCATGAGTTGAGAATTTGATTCTCATTGGGTTGAGATCCTGCCATGTAGATCTAAAACACAGAGGATGAACTGAGTTTTGAGAATTTAATTCTCACAAAATGATAAGAATTCAATTCCTTTGAGATAAAATTAGGGTTTAACCCTATGAACAGAACTAAGGTTTAACCCTAATTGAGAACATAATTCTCTCAAACTCACAGGAATTTAATTCCCTTGAAAAAAAAGAAATTAGGGTTTAACCCTATTTAAGAATATAATTTTTCAGAAGAAAACAGGAATTTAATTCCTCTAAAGTTTGTTGTTAGGGTTTAACCCTATGAAGAATTTAATTCTTAAAAGATGAACAGATCTTTAAAACATGCAAAGAACCAGAGTCACGTGCTACTACGTGACCTCTGCAAAGATCCATAGAAAAGAACTTTGAAGCAACACCTCACGTGTTACCACGTGACTCCTGCAAAGATCCATAAAGAAGAACTTTGAGGCATTCCCTCACGTGCCCCACGTGATCTCTAAAGCACACAGAGAAAAAGGCAAAAGAAACAGAAAAGAGCTCTAGGGCACTCTCACGTGTCAACACGTGACCCCTAATGAACATTCTAACAAATCAATGCGTGTGCCCCCATCACGTGCCCACACGTGATGGCTTTCAGAATTAGAAGTGTTAAACACTTATTTGTAGAGCAAAAATAGAGGGAAGCAGGGCACTCTCATGTGCTACCATGTGACCCCTCTCTCCTTAGTGTTTAACACTAGTCTGGAGATTCTGTCCTCAGTGTTTAACACTAATTTGTTTAGTGTTTAACACTAATTTGAAAACTCTGTTCACAGTGTTCAACACTGATTATCTTTTAGTGTTTAACACTAACTTGTTAATCTTATTCCCAGTGTTCAACACTGTTGGTCTCTAGTGTTTGACACTAGTTTTAGCCCAATTGGCTAAGTTTCCAGAGGTAAAGCCTCTCCTTCAATGAACCAACAGAGGGCCAATGTCCCAAACATGATTGGACTTAGCCCAAGCTGACCATAAGTACTCAATTCAAACTTAATTGGGCCAATGGGCTCATAATGTAATAATTGATCTTAGTTTCCAAATTAGACTACAGATCACTTAATCCACCTTGGTTTAAGGGTACATCTCTTCACTCCTTTGATACTTGGCGTTGTAATTCCTCAACGTCTTCAGAGAGGTGGCGGGTCCCGATGACCACACATTGATACGGACTGTGGGGTCCTTAAACTCATGGACTATGAGGTCCTTAACCTTGTCCGTGATGTCTTAAAACTAACGACGGACTGTGGGGTCCTTAAACTCATGGACTATGAGGTCCTTAACCTTGACCGTGATGTCTTAAAACTAACGCCAGACTATGGGGTCCTTAAACCCATGGACTATGAGGTCCTTAACCTTGACAGGGATGTCTTAAAACTAACAACGGACTATGACGTCCTAAACCTTGACCGTGATGTCTTAAAACTAACAACGGACTGTGGAGTCCTTAAATCCATGGACTATGAGGTCCTTAACCTTAACCGCGACGTCTTAAAACTAACATTGGACCGCAATGTCCTTAAACTACCTATTGACCGCAATGTCACTAAACTAAAGAACAGAACTCCCTTAATCGCTCTCTTGTCGGATCTAAACGATCCCGTTAAGTTGATCTTAGTCTAAAAACTAGACTAACGTATCCTTAACAAACGTTTAAGTCGATCTTAGTCTCAAATGAGACTAACGTATCCTTAAACACAACCCCCAAACCCAAATCTAAGAAAGATATGGATTTGGACTAGTCCACACCCTACGGGCGACGACATAACTCAGTCTCCGTATACAATCCACGGGCAACCGAACACGAAACAAATACCCACGACACGAAGTGACCATCTGGAGAAGGAGAAAGTTATTACCGCGACGCGGTAGCGTAATTAACTGCAGAGGCTTGCGCTTGCAGGGAAGAGCGTCCCCACAATCAAAAACCCCTCAAGCGAGGGGGAATCTGATGAAGTCTGCTACATCGGCCGCATCCATTTAAAACTTCGATACATGGTGCCATAAAACAACTTGGCATCTTCGGAGAGGTAGACGGATAGCACCAATTAGCATCTGCCCCGAATCTCAGGCAAGACGTCCCTGCGTCGCGCCGTCTTTTGGAGGGGAACAGATTCTGGCACACCCGGTGGGACCTTTTCCTCTTTCCACTCCACACTTCGTGTGTCGTGATTCGCGAACCAATCGCGGTTCGCTAATGGTTGCCCATGGGTTTCGAAGTACTAAGATTTGGTGTTTCGTTTGCTGCAGAAAGCAAAAGGATCGATGGCTGGAAACTGCTCAAGCTGCTCCAACTGCAAATGCAACCTACGGTCCGCCTCACCTGGAGGTGTAGCCTATGGACCGCAGGCTGCTTCCCTATTCACTTTGCCTGTGGAATAAGTGACTCAGGCTACCACCGGTCTGTTCTTTAGGACCATGCTTCCGCCAGTGAACATTAATATCCCACTGCCGAAGGAAGCTTCAAAGAAGTCGGTCTTCGATAGACTTGCTACTCCTACGACCCCTCTCAACGGGTCGCCCAACTCCTCGGTATTCACCAGACTGAGCCTGAACTCCAAAGGGCCCGCCAAAAAGCCCATAGTACCTGAGAAGGCTAACCCGAAGAAGACAGCTGCCCCTGAAGTCGTCAAGGCGGCTTCTCCTCCCATAAGGTCGGTCTTTGCGAGACTGACTGCGCCTGCTCCTGCTCCCGCTCAGAAATCCGTTTTTGACCGGTTGGACACAACTTCTCAACGGGCGTCAGTCTTCGAGAGGCTGACACCGGCAACAGCCCCTCACCTGAACAGGGGGAAAGACACTCCCGTCACTGAACCAATACCGGCAACTCGTCACGCCCGACGTCGCCACTGGCGCCGGATAAGGAAGACTGGGGGCAACTCCCCCTCCGGACTAACTTCACCAGCTCTAACGGTGGAAATTGAGGCTGCTGTTCCAAACGGGAACAGCTTCGAGCTGCTAAACAGGGTACGCAGAAATTTGCCAACTGAAATTCTCAAAGATCCCCTCCGCCTGCGAAGAATGTTATAGAAACAAAGCCGAAGCAGCCTCCTCGACGGCTGTCCTCCAAAATTTATAAAGTCTGGCAGAAGGTTCAAGACTCGGTAATTGACCAAGATCACTCTCGTCAACAGAAAAGGGCGAAGGTGCAGGAAGAAAAGAACCGTCGTGTCAAACAACAAAGGATGACAGCCACTTGGGTTCCTGCTGCAACGGCTCCCTCTACGTCGACTACTCAAAAGAGAAGAAGGCCGGGTAGAGTCCCCACTCCTGCAGCAAATGTCAAGGACAATAAGCCTAAACGTCCTAAGTCTGGGGGCATGATGGCGCATACGATATACATGGCGCTGGGAAAAGAGGACATCCGTGCATCCACGGGTCATAGACCGCTTACACAGTCAGTGACCAAAGCTCAGGAGCAACAGCAGAAGCTCCAAGAAATGATGAACGCGATGGCCGCACTTACTGGGCCGAAAGAAAGCCCCGAAGCGTCATCTGATCAACGCTGGGAGTAAGAAACTGACGCTGAATTCCTTCGCAGGATATTGGAGAAGAAGGATAAAGAGGCTGCCGAACAAGCAGCCAATATACAGCGAATAGCCCTCCTGTTCCAGGATGTGGTGGGAATGATGATCCAACAAGATTCTCCTGCTGAAGGTCCTCCAATCGTTCTTGAAGATGACAGGGGAGAAACGTCAAATCCTCCACCCGCTCTGTCAACAGCCATGGAGGAAACAATCTCCAAAGCTGATCTAGACGAATATATAGCTCAACAGATACGGGTTCACCAGGCGACTGAGGCAGCTGGTCAAGTTGTCAGAACGGGGCGACCATATCCGAGCTAGTATGACCAGATCAAGTACCCGCCGGGCTATACAATACCAAAATTTCATGTCTATAAGGGGATGGGAAATCCCCACCAGCATGTTGCTCAGTTCAGGCCGCTTTGCGGCAACACCGGTAGCGATGATAAGCTCCTGCTCTGCCAGTTCATCGGCAGCTTGTCGAAGATGGCGTTCGAATGGTACTCTGAACTCCCGAACGATTCCGTCAAGACGTTCGCTGAAATGGAGTTGCTATTCACTCAGCGATTCACGAGCGCCAGCGAACGCACCCCGATAACGGCGTTGATTAATGCCAGGGTGAAGCCAAGCGAGACGTGGGTCCAGTACGCTATACGCTGGCGAAACTTGTGGTCGAAATGCGAACAATGCATTGAGGAAGCACCCGCGGTAGGCATGTTCGTGGGTACTCTGGATCCCCATGCAACTATCTCACAGTTCATGATGTTCTTCAAGCTGACCACGTTCTAGGCTTTGATCGACAAGTTGGCCCAGATGGACCAAATGGGTCACAGACCGTCTCCCCCGAAGCCAGAACCTCGGAATGACAAGGGTAAAGGGAAGGCAACCTTCGTTGCATATGCTCAGCAGCAACCCAGTACCCTAAAACCGGCGGATCAACTGGAAGAAAGACGGCGGTATTATTATGAGAAAATGAAGCGCCCTTACTCATTCCCGCGGGATAAGACAAAGAGGCTATTCGAGTTGGCAATACGCAACAGGCTTATCAACTTGCCAAACCCAAGGCGACCGCCGCAACCTAATGAAGTGAATAACCCCAACTACTGCCTTTACCATCAAACGGTAAGCCATCCGATCGAGGATTGCTTCGTCTTCAAATGATGGATTGAAGATCAATATCTACAGGGCAAGTTTGCGCTGTCCGAGAAGTGGAAGGTGAACCCGCCACAACCTCACATTGCCTAGAAGACGGACACACCGGGGGCAACTTGTTCTTTCATTGAAGAAGTTCCATGGAAAATCGTGCTTTCAGCAAAAACCAAGAAGATGTTGAACGATCTTAAAACATGCCCGGCAATCAGGTGGAAGAACCCGCTGGAACCCCAGATCATTGAAGGGATGCTGAAGCCGCGCCCAACTCCGAAGATCAGTGGTGATGGCCCGAGCACTCACAACTAGCCGTCGAAATCTTCAAAGAAGAAGAAGAAGAAATATAAGAATCCCGTGAAGCCTGGTGACAAGTGCACGGACTTACAGAAGCAGATCGACGCGCTGAAAGAGTACAATCAAAAGGCACAAACTCCCATCACACTCCAAGAGTTCCTCAACCACGTCTTTCGAGAGGAAGATGAGGGGGAGAGTTCGTCGGATGAATCCGAGGGATACATGGCGAGTTGTAATATGATCTCCCACTCATTTACGGACAATGAAAAAACTCCTTGCACTGAGAAACTGGAGGCAGAGCCTGAGCCGGAATTCGTGTGGCCGTCAGACGAAATGATCGACGCTTTTCTGGATGAGATTCGTCTGAAAAGTAAAGCCGATCAGGAGCGTGAGATGGCCGCATCAGAAGAAGCCAAACGCAGGCGACTAAACGAAAGATTCGAAGCACTCCCGCTAGATCAAAAAACATCCGATGCGGATAAAAACATATTCAAGACGAGGAAAGGGTTTGCCAAAGCCATGTCAATGGGAATGAAGCTACCACCCTCGGAAGAAAACACGCTCAATGGGGCGGAAATGCACCCTAATTACTGCTCATATCATCGGAAGATTTCACACCCCCACTGAGGAGTGCAGCGCTTTTAAGATATGGTGGCAGGGATATATTGCTCATCGGCAACATTTTAAGCGAATGAAACGCAAAACTCGTCAGGAGCAGAGAAGTACGACCGAAGGACACAAAAGAACTACTGGCAACTGTTACATGGTCAACGCCGGAGGATCACAAGTTCTCACCTTTGGGAGCGACTCCGATGAGGAAATGGCTCTGGGCCCACTCTTTAAAGAATCCGTCTTAGGGAAAGAAGAGGAACCAGAGGCCTGCGAAAACATTCAGCTGCGCAATCGCATGCTCCCGGAAAAGAATCTCGAACCCGCAACTAGAAAATATAAGGGAAAGGAAAAGGTCGCTGAAGATATCGCTTTAGATGACCAAGTTATGAAGGAGCTGATTGCCAAGGACCTGTCTAAGAAGAGTAAGGTGGACTACAACATCCTAGTGCACCTGAGGAAGCTACCCTCACAGCTCAGCATTCTCGACGCCCTCTTGTTATCAAAGGAAGCGAGAGATTCATTAATCAAGGTGCTACAAGAGCCCGAACAATTCGAAGCCTTCCTCGCCGAAGAAAGGATGAAGGATGAACTGGAAGAAGTGCACACGGCCGATATCACTTTTGGTGACAAAGACCCGCTCCTTAGGACGTGCAACCACAACTGTTCCCTATACGTCTTTGGATATTGCCACGATATAAAGATAGGAAAAATTTTGCTTGACAATGGGTCTTCCGTTAATATCCTCAACGTGCGGGTGTTAAAGGAAATTTGCATGAGCGTCCAGCACCTTGCTCGGGATAAGATCACCATCTCCGGATTCGACTCCCAATCATCAAGAACTCTTGGGTCTGTGATATTAACGCTACGCTTTGGGCTACTCGTCACGGACATTAAGTTCCATGTTATAGACGCCAAGACTTGCTACAATGCTCTGCTCGGTCGTCCTTGGTTGCACTAGTACAACATCATCCTGTCTACACAACATCAGTGTATGAAGTATTTCAAGGATAGTCTCGAGTATACCGCGACAGGCGAGCTGAACCCATTCTCCGTGAACGAGGTCCGCAAGTACGAAGATGCAAAGTACTTTTTGCTGGATTTCGAGGATACAGAAAGGTGTCGCAAACCGGAGAACAAAGCCGCCGCCACCGTCCCTATTTTCGGGAGCAATACCGAAGAAGAAGAAGAAATAGTTTACACTGGGCCGTCTCGGCGCAGCAACTCGGGACCGTCCGCCCCTATATTGATCTTCGGAAGCGACTCGGAAGACGAGGTTAATGCTGTGTTCTCCCGTCGGCCGTCAATACAAACATCCCCTAGTGATGATCAGAGTTTGCAAATCACCATGATTCCGCGGGAGCACTACAAAGATCTTGACACGCTTGAAGCTTACAATGTGCAAGACCTGCAAACGTTTTACGTCCCTCCCAGGCGAAAAGGCGATCCTATTCTACCGGTCCACGGAAACAAGAGTCGAGAAAGAAATCTGGCACTGCGCGGATTCTACCCTCGACAGGCTCCAACCCATCCGTCTGCCCAGATATTACACAAACGGATTGAAAAGGCTATTGAAGCGCCAAGGGGTACCCTTAAAACAGACTACACGACAGGCTCGATTCTATAACAGGATTTGGGATGTCCCTGGGACTCGGCGCAAATTGCCCAATGGGAGAATGGAAACACTTGGGCTTGGATACGTGAGAGCCGGGAAATGGGAACGGGTCCACGGTAGCTACGCCATATATAACTTCGATGAAGAAGAGGACGCCCTGTCGGGATATGCCGACCCCTCATCAGAACTAGATCCCGCGATCGAAGTGCCGAGTCTGTCGTTTGAAGAACGAATGGACAAGCTTATCAGGAAAGCGGGTCAAAAAGCTCGAGAAGACCATAATCGCGAGATGACCATCTACGAGAGAGCCAGGACACAACGTCTTATTCAACAGGCTGCAGAAGACAAAAATACTCCTCCCTGTCAACCTGCTGTGCAAAAGGCCCGACGCAGAGGTAGAAACAAGTCAAAGAGCAGAAAAGGCGTTCGACAAAGCGGGTCCGAGAAGTCACGCGATCGGAAATCGAGCGGTCCAGATTTGTCCCTTATGAAAAAGATGAGTCAGGCATATTCTTTTCCTCAGAATAAAACACGGAAGATACTTGACCTCGCTTTAAAACATCAAATGATTACACTTCCGAAGTCTAAACACCCTGAGCAAGCTAATGAGGTCTCTCATCCGGGCTATCGCTCTTATCACCGAGCCATAGAACACCCTATCGAAGACTGCTTCACCTTCAAGAACTGGGTCGAAGATCAGTATCAGCTCGGCAAGTTCGCTCTATCTAACAGCTGGAGGGTAACGCCGCCACAGAAGCATGAACCCAAAGCCACGAGAACAGAACCAGATCTACATCGATCTTGGAAGCGGGCTCGTACTTGTCATATGATAACAATATTAAAAGAAGAACCTGAGAATGTCGATGACCTCCCTTGGTGCTGCGAAAACAATGACGACGAGGTAATTTCAGAATTTCCACCAGCACCGAAAGAGCTGGAAGATGGTATACACACCACTGCCGATAACCTCAAGAAAATTGAGCTGGGGACGGCGAACGACCCACGACCGACATTCGTCAGCGAGTTGCTATCTGAAGAAAGAGTGGCCACGTTAAAAGACGTGCTTATGCAGCATAGAGATTGCTTCGCATGGAGCTATTCCAAAATGCCAGGACTGGATCCAGAGATAGCTGTCCATAAATTGGCAATATCCCCAGACGTCAAGCAAGTCAAACAAGCGCCGAGAAGAATGCGGCTCGAGCTTAAGATGTGCATCAACGCCGCAGTCAAGAAGCTGATTGATTCTGGGTTTATCCAAGAAGTTCAATATCCTGACTGGATCGCCAACATCGTCCCGGTAATGAAGAAAAATGGGACGGTACGCATATGCGTGGACTTCCGGGATCTCAATAAAGCTTGCCCGAAGGATAATTTCCCAGTGCCAGTCACCGAGCTGATGATAGATAACACGTCCACTCACGAGGTTTTCTCCTTCATGGACGGCTCATCGGGATATAATCAAATAAAGATGCACCCTGAAGACCAGAGGCACACCGCTTTCCGGACCCCGCTGGGTATATTCTGCTACAAAGTGATGCCCTTCGGTCTAAATAACGCCGGTGCCACCTATCAAAGGGCCATGACGAAGATCTTTGATGACCTCATACATGAAATCGTCGAATGCTATATTGACGACCTCGTCGTGAAAAGCAAATCATACGAGGAACATCTCGAGCATCTGATGACTGTATTTCAACGCCTTCGGCAATACAACTTGAAGATGAACCCCCTCAAATGCGCGTTCGGGGTATCCTCAGGCAAGTTCCTAGGGTTCATTGTCCGGCACCGGGGTATCGAGATAGATCCGTCGAAGATCAAGGCGATCATGGAAATGCCACCGCCAAGGACTCTTAAATAATTGTGGTCTCTTCAGGGGAAGCTCGCGTACATCCGGCGATTTATAGCCAACCTTTTAGGCAAGTGCCGCCCTTATAGTCACCTGATGAAGAAGGGAACCCCGTTCGTCTGGGACCAAAAATGCCAAAGCGCGCTAGACGAGATCAAGCAATACCTGCAGAACCCGCCAGTGTTGGCTGCTCCGGTCAAGGGAAAGCCACTCATTCTTTATACAACCGCCCTTGAAGGTTCCTTAGGCGCATTATGGGCGCAAGAGAACGATCAAGGGAAAGAAAGAGCACTCTACTACTTAAGTCGAGTTCTGCAGGGGGTAGAAAGCAACAACTCCCTCATTGAAAAACACTGCCTGGCGTTGATCTTTGCGATAACCAAGCTCAGGCACTATGCATTGGCGCATGAAGTTCGTCTCATTTCGAAGGTGGACCCCCTTAAGTATTTAATGTCAAAGGCCATACTGCCTGGTCGACTCGCTAAATGGGCCTTGCTCTTAATGGAGTTCTCGATAACTGATCAACCTCTTAAAGCAGTGAAAGGCTAGGCCATCACCGACTTCCTCGCTGAATATCCGATACTGGCCGATTCCCCTCTGAATTGCGAACTGCCAGACGAACACGCGTTTGATGCGATCGACGGTGGTAATATCCGATGGGAGCTTTATTTCGATGGAGCATCTTCCGTGAAGAAGTGCAAACAAAGCACCCATATATTCAAATCAGGGGTGGGTCTCATCTTCGTAACTCCACAGGGAGGGATAATGCGCTTTGCTTTCTCCTTGATAGAGCCGAGGACGAACAACGAGGCTGAATATGAAGCTTTGATAGCAGGCCTCGAGATCGCCATCGCCATGGGAATTGAAATCCTCCTTATATACGGAGATTCCCAACTGGTCATCAATCAAGTAAACGGCGATTACCAAACATGCAAGCCAGAGCTGGTAAAGTATGGCGAGAAAGTACAGCGACTACTGACTCAAATCCCCTCCTACACCTTGGAAAGCATACCGTGTGCCGAAAATAGCAAAGCGGATGCATTAGCCAAGCTCGCGAAAGAACTGGCTGATGAGAACCTCGATGACGTCAGGATCGTGGTACAAAGCCGTCAAGTACTTGCCCATGCAGAAATATCTCCGGAATCACCCGAAGAAAGGGGAGCAATTGAGCAGACGGCCTTGCAAATAAATGACCAAGAGAAGGTTGGAGATTGGAGAGAAGTCTTCATAGACTACTTCAAATCCCGTCGAACGCCTGAAGATGCGTCCTCAAGACATCAGCTCATAAAGTGATCCCTATCTTTCTCTTTCGTCAATGATACTCTGTACAAGAGGTCATTTGATTCTTTATGGTTAAGATGCCTAGAACCGGAAGAAGCAAAAAGGGTCATCTAAGAAGTTCACGACGGACTCTGCGGTTCTCACCAAGCAGGGCCGAAGATGAAGTTGAAGATTAAACGAATGGACTACTACTGGCCCACGATGATTCAGGACTGCCTCGAATATGCGAAGCAATGCCACTCATGCCAGATCCATAGGGACTTCATCCATCAGCATCCAAATCCACTACATCCGACGGTGGCTAGCTGGCCGTTCAAAATGTGGGGGACTGACATAATCAACCCCATCGAACCAGCATCATCCAGGGGACGTCGTTTCATCCTGGCGACGACCGATTACTTCTCCAAATGGGTAGAGGCAGTATTGCTAAGGGAAGTGAAGACGGAGAATATCTTCCATTTCTTCAAGACGCACGTCATATATCGGTTTGGAACTCTGCGACGGATCATTTCTGATAACGGGCCAGCCTACAGAAGCCACAAGATTAGTCGCTTCGTGCAGCAGCACAACATAGACTGGAGATACTCCTCAGTTTATAATCCCCGAGCTAACGGTCTAGCTGAGGCTTTCAACAAAACCTTGACAAAGATCGTGAAGAAGACGGTGTCCCGAAACAAAAATGACTGGCACGAGAGACTGCAAGAAGCTCTCTGGGCATATCGAACTACGTTCAAAACGGCCACGAACACAATGCCATACACGTTGGTATTCGGCACAGAAGCAGTACTCCCCCTCGAGATAGAGTTACCCTCTCTACGAGTGGCGGTCCACTACGGGCTGACGGACGAAGAAAACGCTCACCTTCGGCTTGAGGAGCTTGATGCCCTTGATGAGACCCGGCTCATAGCACAACAAAATCTAGAGGCTTACAAAGCAAAGATGAAGCGCTCATACGAAAGATTGACCAGGCCGAGGACGTTCCGCCAAGGCAAACTCGTGCTAATGGTCAAAAGACCTATGATCCCCAATCGCGCCAAACGGGGAAAATTCGAGCCAAACTACGAAGGCCCGTACATCATAGACAAGGTCTACCAGGGTGGAGCGTATCTACTCATAGATATGCACGGTGAAAGACCTTTCAGGCCAGTGAACGGTCGCTTCCTGAAGAAATACTACGCTTAACGGGTCAAGGCCTAGGTCAATGATAGAGGACGACGACTATGTCCGCTCGCTATCTTCCTAAGCCCGAACTCTAAGTAGTAACCGGCCTTCTTCAACGATGGACCGAAATGTCCTTAAACTAATAACGGACCGAAATGTCCTTAAACTAGCAACGGACCAAAACGTCCTTAAACTAACAATGGACCACTATGTCCTGAAACTAGCTGTTGACCGAGATGTCGATAAACTACAGTGGATTGCAGTATCTCAAAGCCGATATAAAAAAAATAAAAAAATAAAAAAATAAAAAATAAAAACGGTATGTGCAAAAGCAAAATGGGCACGGATGAAAACCCGGCAGGGCTCCGTGAGTAAAAACAGCAGGGCTACCGGCGAGTGTTTGTGAAAACCCGAAAGGGCGCAAGCTCGTTAAAGGACACTTGCAGGGTCCTCATGACCTTGTAAGGAGAAACCACCCGCGTGAGATCCTTACGACTCACAAAGAAGCAACACACTTAGGAGTCCTCACGATTCCTAAGGAGAAATTACACTTGCGAGATTCTCACGACTCGTAAGGAGAACTCTCTTATGGGACCCCCACGGCTCATAAGATTTGAAAGTCTTAAGTTACAGAAACCTGAACCTGTTCTTAAGCAAACCCCCCAACCTTTGATGTTGCCCTACAAGCGGCTCAATACTGACCCCTGTATACAATCCATGGACTATGATGTCCTTAACCTCAACCGTAATGTCTTAAAACTAACAATCAACCATGATGATTCTAGACTGATTTTACCTTGGTTAAAGGGTACATCTCTTCACTCCTTTGAATTTTGGCGTTGTAATTCCTCAACGTCTTCAAAGAGGTGACGGGTCCCAGTAACCACACATTTCGCTGACTGTGGAGTCCTTAAATCCACGGACTATGAGGTCCTTAACCTTGACCGTGATGTCTTAAAACTAACATTGGACTGTGGAGTCCTTAAATCCACGGACTATGAGGTCCTTAACCTTGACCGTGATGTCTTAAAATTAACATCGGACTGTGGAGTCCTTAAATCCACGGACTATGACGCCCTTAACCTTGACCGTGATGTCTTAAAACTAACATCGGGCTGTAGTGTTCTTAAATCCACGGACTATGAGGTCCTTAACCTTGACCGTGATATCTTAAAACTAACATCGGACTGTGGAGTCCTTAAATCCACGGACTATGAGGTCCTTAACCTTGACCGTGATATCTTAAAACTAACATCGGACTGTGGAGTCCTTAAATCCACGGACTATGACGTCCTTAACCTTGACCGTGATGTCTTAAAACTAACATCGGACTGTGGAGTCCTTAAATCCATGGACTATGAGGTCCTTAACCTTGACCAGGATGTCTTAAAAATAACATTGGACTGTGGAGTCCTTAAATACACGGACTATGAGGTCCTTAACCTTGACCGTGACGTCTTAAAACTAACATCGGACTGTGGAGTCCTTAAACCCACGGACTATGAGGTCCTTAACCTTGACCGCGATGTCTTTAAACTACGATACCCTGGAAACCATCCTAAACCAACCTCTGACCCCGTGAAATACGGATAAGGGTGACCGCACCCAGCACTTACTGGTCCTCACGACCTGTAAGGAAGAAAACTCTCTTGTGAGATCCTTACGATTCCCAAGGGAAAACCCACTTAAGAATCCTCACAATTCTTAAGAAGAACTCACACCTACGGGATCCTCTCGACCTGTAGGGAGAAAAACTCTTTATGAGACCCTCACGGCTCATAAAGCTCAAAAGTCTTAGGAGGCAGATCTTAACTCTGAATCCTAAGCCATCGCTACCCTGCAAGTAGGCCAAGATAAATTGTCCACGGAACACATTTAATGAAAAGGAGACACACCATTGAGAAGAAAAAATATGTCTTTATTCATAAACCAAAATGGGTACAAAGTACAATTCAGGAAAGAACAAAAAGAAGATACTCTCATTCAGGAGTGTGTACAAAAAGAAAGGAAAAGATACAAGTTTTTCAAGCCAGCGGGCGATTTAGCAATTTCGCTAGCTCATCCTGCTTTTGCTGGGCCACGGCTTCATGATTCAGGATCGCCAGAAGATGGGCCTCCGCCTGAGCCTGCTGGGCCTGATACGAGGCGAGCCGGCCTTCAAGCTCTTTCTCAGTGGCCTTGTGAGCCTCAACCCTTTCACGAGTGAACATGGCAGCTTTATCAAGAGCCACCACCTCTTTGATAGACTCTTGAAGTACCCGCCAGAGTTCATACGCTTTATTAGCTTTGGCTGTAAGGCTGGTTTGAAGCTCGCTTAATGCCTTAGTGGCCAACTCCCTTTCCGAGAATTTGCAGCCGAGCCTAAACTCACACGACACCATGTTCGCCACACATCGCTCTATCAGACCATGCAAGCCCTCTTTTACGACCGCAGCCTCTGAAACGGGACATGCACGCTCAAGACTGTATAAACAAGCCCCCGGTCGATAGCAATAGTCGATCTAAAACATATGCACATCATCTGGTATGGGAAGCAACAAGAAAAATTTCCGATGTATATCCTATCAAGCATGCATTCTCAACTATATGAATATCCGAAAAGAAATAATACCCGAAGCTCTGATGTGCATGTAACATGATGATAGTGTTTGCAATTAAAGAAAGTTCTCATGGGAAGAATACAAAGCTCATTTATGCAAGCAAGACATACATACGAGCACCCAGCACACATGAAAATTCAATATAAAGCATGCGAAAACTAATTTGAATATACTACGCTAGCGGGAAAAGGTCACCAAACAAAGGATCGGTAGCACAAGGGTTAACAAAACAAAGAACAAAGTTCTCCATCTCTCTCTCTGCTTTCTCCAACACATCAAAGCGACGGTTCTCGCGAGGAGTCGCTCCCCACCGATTGGCCCCATGTTCGTCCGCAAAAGCAGACATAACAGCCCACCGAGCTCTTATTTGGCTCAACAGGTGAACTGAGCGATCTTTCAAAGCCTGAGTAATCAGGCACGCCTCGTAGAAACCCTCGAGCTTTTCTTCAGCCGCGTCAAGCATCGCCAGGGTCATCTCCGCCGGGTGAGGAGGGACGTCGGCAAGCACGGCAGCAAGAATCATCCGGAGCCAGAGGGAGCCTATTGGGAGGGGGACCCCCTACGGATCGAGAGTTCATATGCCGCTGAGTCGCATTCGTCATCGGTAAGGAGGGAATCCACCAATCGTGCGGCAAAGCGAAGAATCATTTCCTCGATAGGCACTTCCCATGGCTGTCGACGAGCATGAGGGCGGTTGCAGGCCATGGCACTCAGTTGTTTCTCAAGATGAATTACACCAAAGTAAGAATAGGTTTCTCTGTGAAGAAAAAAATAGGGTATGGCCTCAGGACTATAAAGAGGAGCATTAAATGCTACGCGTGGAGAACATTGCGTGATGGAACTATTTCCGAGGCCCAAAAAAGGAAGGCATTGGAAATCAAGGAAAGGGAACTATTTCCAAGGCTCCTTTTCTGCATCAAATGCCATACACAGAAGATATGGCATGAAAAATTAAATAGCCCCATAAAAGGGCCCCACGTGTGGAGCACGTGAGCACCATGCTTGGTGTGTATTGAAAAGTGAAATAGTGCCCTACGCGCTAAACACATCAGCAGTAACAATGACAAAATCCCATAAAGGAGGCATGCAAACACAGAAAGGCACGATAAAACTTATCATTCATGCTTTAAGAAGTTCATACAGAATAAAAAAGAAGAAACGATTACAACGGCAAGACCTCAGACGCGGGGCATGGATTGAGAAACTCAAACGTAACTTTGTCCAAGATCTTCCAGGCATTTCGAACCATCCTAGTATGTTTTCTCTCACGGTTACAAGCGTCGGGATCCTCACGAATGTCCTCCACCCTCCGATAGGCAGCAAGAATAGCCGACTGCTGAAAAGCATGGTGCAAGAGATCAATGAGGTTGTTGCGCCTTCTTTTCGAGATTAGGCTCATCAGATACACCGAATGTATCTTATCCTCGGCAGCGTCTAATGCCCTGAGCGGTACACCGGTGCAGAAGAGAGGAAGCGCCTCCCAGATCGCCAGCACGATGAGTCTCAGAAGAGAAGAGCGACGGGGGAGTAGCCGATGGTTGTACTCGTCAAAGCGGCTCATGATCTCAGCACACTGAGCATTGGTGAACTCCTGGTTCTGGCTACGGCCCAGTGCACGAATATTCCCGTAAGAAATGATTTCGTCAAGATCGTACATACGGGCATCCATAATACCTGAAGTAAAGATCATGAGAATTTATTACAAACCTTTTCTTCTCGGATGTGAAAGAAATGATTCAGGGCAGGAAAACACATGAGGTTCTTCAGGAAGAAGTTAGTTCTTCGTAGGAATTAAATTCCTTTTTGAAAAAGGGAATTAAATTCCCATAAAAGTTCTGTTCCAGAGCCGAAGCTTCTTGGGGATGGAATTAAATTCCATAAAACAAAAAAAAGCAACCAACATCATCATCTTCTTAAAGGATCAGATGAACCCTAAGGTGATTTACTGGTGAAGACTAAATGATTTCATATTTCGGTTAAAAAACTTGAAGGAAAAATGGGTTCATGTTAAAAGGGGTGAAACCCTTGCTATGGATTTAAAATCCAGAAGGACATGAGAGTTCATCGTTCGTTCAAAAGCATTACCTGAAGAAAAGAGTTCTTTTTGAATAGAGTTAAACTCTGAAAATTTTCAAGGCAGAGAACTAAGCTCTGGAAAAGAGAATTAAATTCTCAAAAGAAGAAAGTTCTCAAAGGAGGAAGATGAGCAAAGTGGAGGCTCTTCTGAAAAGACGTGGGCATTTATAGGATAGGATGGAAAATGTTTCATCTACCCTACTCCCAAAGCAGATCCGACGGTCACAAAAGTGGCAGCGTTGCACTCACGTGCAGACACGTGAGAACAACGCTGTGGGGGAATTTGTTCCCTAATTAAAAATCAGGAGAAGCTTCTGAAGAGGCATCACGTGCTCACACGTGACCAGCTGTCATGTGTTGGCACGTGACGCCTAAAGCAGCGGCAAAAGGAACATTCATTCCCTGATTAAAAATCAAGAAAAAGCTCCAGAACAGGTATCACGTGCTCACACGTGACCGGTGGTCATGTGTTGGCACGTGATGGTTAAGCGGTGGCCAGAGAACAGAGCGCAGAAGAAGAGACGCCTATTCCAGGGGTCACGAACGTGACCAGGGGTCACGAACGTGACCAGCTTTAAGCGCCTTATTCTTTAACAGAATTAAATTCCGAGGATAAATCCTTCAAATCTTTCCAAAATAAAGAAGGATTATCTAAAACCGTTGGATTAAAAATCTTAAGGTGATTAAATATCACCAATTTATGGTAAAATTTTGGACTTGGAAAGATTTCCCCTTAAATCCAATCGAAATAATAAAGAGATATCTTTGGAATTAAAATCCAATGGTGAATAAAATTCACCTAACAATCTAAAGGCCCAGATTAATGATAAATATAAATCAAATCTCTCATTACACAAATCAAATCTCTCAATGAGAGATTTACGAAACAGATTGATTCTTTTCCTCCTCCTATAAATAGGAGCCAAGAAAAGAAGAAAGGGGCCTTTTAAGACCTTTGGACCTTTTCTTTTGATACACAGAGAGAGAGATATAGAGCCTTTGATTCTCTGCAAAAGGAAAAGCTTAGGTAAGAAAAGAAAAGGGAGGCTTACAAAGAGAATTTAATTCTCAAAAGAGTTTAACTCTTATATAAAAAAAGAACTTAGTTCTTTCTCTGGTTGAGGATCTGCAAAGTGCATATCTCCCCATGAGTTGAGAATTTGATTCTCATTGGGTTGAGATCCTGCCATGCAGATCTAAAACACAGAGGAGGAACTGAGTTTTGAGAATTTAATTCTCACAAAATGATAGGAATTCAATTCCTTTGAGATAAAATTAGGGTTTAACCCTATGAACAGAACTAAGGTTTAACCCTAATTGAGAACATAATTCTCTCAAACTCACAGGAATTTAATTCCCTTGAAAAAAAGAAATTAGGTTTTAACCATATTTAAGAATATAATTCTTCAGAAGAAAACAGGAATTTAATTCCTCTAAAGTTTGTTGTTAGGGTTTAACCCTATGAAGAATTTAATTCTTAAAAGATAAAAAGATCTTTAAAACATGCAAAGAACCAGAGTCACGTGCTACCACGTGACCTCTGCAAAGATCCACAGAAAAGAATTTTGAAGCAACACCTCACGTGTTACCACGTGACTCCTGCAAAGATCCATAAAGAAGAACTTTGAGGCATTGCCTCACGTGCCCCCATATGATCTCTAAAGCACACAGAGAAAAAGGCAAAAGAAACAGAAAAGAGCTCTAGGGCACCCTCACGTGTCAACACGTGACCCCTAATGAACATTCTAACAGATCAAAGCGTGAGCCCCCATCTCGTGCCCACACGTGATGGCTTTCAGAATTAGAAGTGTTAAACACTTATTTTAGAGCAAAAATAGAGGGAAGCAGGGCGCTCTCACGTGCTACCACGTGACCCCTCTCTCCTTAGTGTTTAACACTAGTCTGGAGATTCTGTCCCCAGTGTTTAACACTGATTTGCTTAGTGTTTAACACTAATTTGAAAACTCTGTTCCCAGTGTTCAACACTGATTATCTTTTAGTGTTTAACACTAACTTGTTAATCTTATTCCCAGTGTTCAACACTGTTGGTCTCTAGTGTTTGACACTAATTTTAGCCCAATTGGCTAAGTTTCCAGAGGCAAAGCCTCTCATTCAATGAACCAACAGAGGGCCAATGTTCCAAACATGATTGGACTTAGTCCAAGCTGGCCATAAGTCCTCAATTCAAACTTAATTGGGCCAATGGGCTCATAATGTAATAATTGATCTTAGTTTCCAAATTGGACTACAGATCACTTAATCCACCTTGGTTTAAGGGTACATCTCTTCACTCCTTTGATACTTGGCGTTGTAATTCCTCAACGTCTTCAAAGAGGTGGTGGGTCCCGATGACCACACATTGATACGGACTGTGGGGTCCTTAAACTCATGGACTATGAGGTCCTTAACCTTGACCATGATGTCTTAAAACTAACGCCGGACTGTGGGGTCCTTAAACCTATGGACTATGAGGTCCTTAACCTTGACCGGGATGTCTTAAAACTAACAATGGACTATGACATCCTTAACCTTGACCGTGATGTCTTAAAACTAATATCGGACTATGGAGTCCTTAAATCCACGGACTATGAGGTCCTTAACCTTGACCGCAACGTCTTAAAACTAACATTGGACCGCAATGTCCTTAAACTACCTATTGACCGCAATGTCACTAAACTAAACAACAGAGCTCTCTTAATCGCTCTCTTATCGGATCTAAACGATCCCGTTAAGTTGATCTTAGTCTAAAAACTAGACTAACGTATCCTTAACAAACGTTTAAGTCGATCTTAGTCTCAAATGAGGCTAACGTATCCTTAAACACAACCCCCAAACCCAAATCTAAGAAAGATACGGATTTGGACTAGTCCACGCCTTACGGGCGATGACATAACTCAGTCTCCGTATACAATCCACGGGCAACCGAACACGAAACAAATACCCACGACACGAAGTGACCATCTGGAGAAGGAGAAAGTTGTTACCGCGACGTGGTAGCATAATTAACTGCAGGGGGTTGCGCCTGCAGGGAAGAGCGTCCCCACAATCAAAAACCCCTCAAGCGAGGGGGAATCTGATGAAGTCTGCTACATCGGCCGCATCCGTTTAAACCTTCGATACATGGTGCCATAAAACAACTTGGCATCTTCGGAGAGGTAGACGGATAGCACCAATTAGCATCTTCCCCAAATCTCAGGCAAGACGTCCCTGCGTTGCGCCGTCTTTCGGAGGGGAACAGTGGCCAAAGACCGAAGGACACGAATCGATCGGTATAGCCTTTCTATCCCTTCTCTAGTTTGCTAGTAATAGGTTAATGGTTCGATCCGGGATTTATAATATACGATAGCGCCGTTTTCTAGTTTTGAAAAAGTTTTGTTTCCGCATTTTGGCCTCGGAAAGACGGCCGGGGTGCTACCGTCAACTTACACATTCCTCCTGGCCTGAGGAGCATTCCTCGGAACGTTCCGTTGAGCTTAATGGAACTGATGAGGAGGAGGTGCAGTCGGTGGTCCTCTATGTGGTGGAGTTGGTAGTGCAAGTCTCGGAGCAGGTGCTTGGATGGCTGGGCGTTGCGGGTAAGTGATTGCTGGCCTGGGTGCAGCATATGAGTTGTGTCTTATGGGACAAGACCCAATATCATGAGTAGCTGTACCGCAGACTAAGCAAAGACGGTTGGCTCGCCGGCAGTCTTTCATCATATGTCCAGCTCTCTTGCAGTAGGTACAAAAGGATGTGCTGGGCCTGTTGTTCAGTACTCCCGGTCTCCTTGGCACAAATGGTGGCCTTGATGAGGCTCCTCCTGCCATCTGGTTGGTAGGGCGCTTAACTCCTGCAAATTAAGGTCTGCCCCTCATCTTTACCACTGCCTCATAATGGCAGGCAGCTTTCAGAGCCGATTCATGAGTCAGAAAATCTCCTGTGGCTAGTGCAACCTAGATCTTCGAATCCAAATCTTGTTGAAATCGACGGGCTCTGATCTCACCCGTCGGTATCAAGTGTGTCGCAAATCTGTTAAAGTATTGTGTTAGCTGTGTAGTATGTGATATATTGAAAAATCGAATTATTGAGACATATCTTACCGACTGAGCATGGTGAACTCAGCGTCATATTCATCTACTGACTTGGTCCATATTGAACCTTATTGCAGATGGATGAACTGCTGTTCCATGTCGAACCTGGCATTCTCAGGGAAGTACTTTGCGTTGAATATGTCTCGGAAAGTATTCCATTCGATGGGTTGATCAAGATGGCTTTCTTCCGCCTTCCACCAAACCCGTGCATTGTCCGTGAGCTGCAGTTTCGGAACACGGAACCAAGCTATCTCTGTCACTTGTGCCGCTGCCAGATCGTCTTCGATGCTTTGAGCCCATTCCTCCGCTTCCAGAGGGCTCTCCTTTCTTGCAAACTGTTTGGGGTGCAAAACCCTGAATTTCTTCACCCTAGGTGATTCTGCCTCGGGACGGTTCATTAAAAGAGCAGTCTGGTGCTGTTGTCCTTATAGGAGGCTACGGATCCCCTCAAGAAGAACCGTATATACGTTGATCAGAGCAGGGACGGCAGGTGTGAGTGGTAGTGGTGGAGGTGTATTGTTGACATTGGTGCTGGTGTTGTTCGGGAAATCCATAACCTTGAATAAAAAATTTAGGTTAGGACAGATTCAAAGTATATGAAATTGTAAGATTCAAGGAACATAAATTGTTAAGAATGTTTTTAGTTGTTGGTTCTTGTGTTATATTGCTTAGGTTGTTCAAGCAAACCAGGACTGCATGGTAGGGTTCCATACAGCTCTGACCTGCATGGGCCACCAACAAAATCTGTCACGCCCCGCTTCCCAGTATATAGGCAGAGGATGCGACGAAGCCGCTACGTATTTACTCAGAAGTAAATACGCTAAGCGTAACTAAGCAATATAAAAGAAATATACACAAGAGACAAATGTAATGAACAGCAACTTTATTTATTTACATTCTTTTACAGTACATGGAAAAGTAAATACATGGAATGAAAAGCAATGCCTAAACAGTGGCATAATAGAAATGAAAAGTACTGAAAGTAAATGTGTACAAGGAATCTAAAGCTCTGGGTCGTAAGCTAGCTGGTCCAAATCCTCGCTGGTGGGCTCGATCTCCTGAAGGTCTGAATCACCAGACAACATTCCAAAGAAGAAAGAAAAGGAATGTCGTCAGCGAACAAATCGCTCGGTAAGTCCCAAAGATGAGGGAGAAATAGAATAGACAGAGAAAGATAGTAACTTTTAAAGTGGTATTATATTGTTATAATGTTGTATTTAGTATTAACGTTGTTGTTTGTAGCTTGGTACTGAAGAGGCCAGTGTATACGAGAGGAGTCTCAGTAGACCAGAGACTAAGGTGGATGGAAAGTACAAGGAACCGTTTATGCCACGGTACAACAGCAATAGAATACAGGTTAGGTGTCTTAATTCTTGCAGTTTCGTGCCACTTCTAACACCTTCCATACCAATCTACCCGTTATAAACCCCGCGATGTCTTAATTGTATTATATGTATTGTACTGTCTTGTAATTGAATTGTATAGATGGATGACTTGCCAAAACCATGATATCAGTAAATGGATGTAACTGGAGAATCATGTAGATGGATGTATATCCATGGTTCGGTTCAGTCAAGTTATATAGATTGATAGATTGAACAGATTGAACAGATTGAATACATGGATTCATATTGAATTGTAGTTTGTACTTGAATCATATTCAGGTCAGATTATTTATAATGAGACTCAGTCTGAGTCAGACAATTAGAAAAGAAATTGAAATCCTGAATTAAGTTTTGATGTTATCGGTAACCGCTGCACATGGGCGGCAGGATTTGTGTCTTTTTCAAAGACGATTACCGTGTTGATAACACCGTTTGTTAAGTTGTCTACCTTAAATAGGCAAGCACCCATATCTCCGGCTCCCTGAGGCTCAAGAGACTGGTCCCGCTTAAACCTATATTTACTAGGGTCCTTATTGTAATTTATAGACTTGAGGGGGTTTTATGTAAAAATAATTTGTATAATTTTCAAAATACACCTCAAGTATTTTATTATCGTCTTTAAAGTTTTCATTGATTTATATTTTATCATTGTTGCATTTCTAGAGAATAAACCTATTTTTCATAATGTATGGTATTTAATTGTAAAGTATTGAACTTGTATGGAATTACATGGTATTTTCATGTAAAGTGATTCTTTTTTATTTAGAAAAGTTGGAATATTTATACTATATCAAAAATAGATATTTTGATGATACATATATATATTTATAAAATAAAATAATTTAGTTTATTATTTTTTCTAGAAATCTCATTTTCTTAAGATATTTGTATTTTTAAATCTTTCGAGACCGTATGCTCCTTGCGGAGGTCTGCATCTCACACTACTAAGCCCGAGAATGTGCGATAATCCGCACCATCCCGAATGGGTTCCCTAAATGGGTTGTAACGGCGCTTTGCAAAGATTTGTTTAAAATACATAATCTTGTAGAAAAATATTTTTATAAGTTTGAGGTAGTTTTGTATAAAATCGTATTTTCCCAAATGTCATCGTGCTATATTACATATGAGTGTTGTGAGGAGGTAAGTCATTACCTCGTGAACTATCTAAAGGTATAGCAAGGGTAATGATGTTTTTATGTCGAAGCTAAACTATATGGTATTTTTATGAAAAATGCGATAAAAACTACAATATACATTCTTTTGAAATAGAACTTGTTCAATATGTTTTGTTAATGATTAATAGTCATGTTGTGAGAGTTTGGTATTGTTATTTTTAAGAAAAAATAAAACTTTTAAAGAAAACCGAATCGGAAGTCGGATTAACTCCGTTTCTGTCGAGTTTTAGAATACGAGTTTTCAGAATAGAAAAGAGAAGAGGGAGGAGGGGCTTACTGGATTTTAGATTAGAGAAGAGGAAGAGCGAGTGGTAGGAGATTCCGGTGTGTCGTTTCGTAGCCGGGAGCTCCTAGGACTGTCGTCGGAAGTTCGTCGGAGCTTCGCCCTTCGCTAACTCCACTTGCACACTATTGAACTTAGAATTTTCTTGAGATTTTTAGACAGAGATTTGGGGTGAGGAGGTGAAAAAGAGTGTGGGTATTTATAGGAGAATTTTAGGGTTAGGGTAGATGAAAAGATATATTAAAAATTGTATTCAAAATTTGTATTAAAAGTATATTAATAGGGTTTTAAAAAGGCTCTGTTAATGTGCAGGGGATTTAAACCAAACAGGGGTTATAAGGAGACCAAAAGACATAGAAGTCAAGAAGGAAGGAATCGGATTTGGCCGAGTCAGCCCGGCGGCGCCGGCCGAGTCAGCCGCGCCGCCGGCCGAGTCAGGCCGAGTTTTCATACCACGTGTCCCTTGCCTCTTGGTCTATCTCCTAGGACAGTTTGTTTTATATGTGACTTTTGGTTTTTACGAGTTATGCACCTGTAGACTCTTAGGATTCTAAAAATTTAAAAGAAAACTGATAAAAGAAATAATGTGGCTAATAGGATTTAAAGTCTGGTGCTTTGGTTCAGCAGTGTAAGGTCTTACCAATGAGCTACAAACTCTTTCTTGCTATTAAAAAGCAAAACAAATACTTATAGTACTAACAGGAAATGTAAATACCCTAAGTATACATTAACTTTAAATCAAATTTATGTACACAAGAATTGGAGTTGTTACAGGATGACACGATACCATATATTGATACAGGCTCGATATTATACTTATATATATACATATATACACGTTCATTTCGATACCACACGGTATGATATTATTATATTACAGTATGACCAAGGTAGATCGTTATACATTCGATTTCTACCTGATGATGTCTTCTACTCACGAGTTGGAAACTCACCCCTATTGTGCCATAGTTTTCTTGCAGGACCGATAGATCGGATCAGTAGCGGCTTGCTGGCATATTTTTTTTTGGGTGATTTTCTTGGTAGGTGGGTTATACTACATATCATAACCACCATTGTATATTTTTATATTCATTGTATTTAGTTAAAAGCTCCATCAACCAGACTATGTATATTTGGTAGACTTAGAGACCGGTTGTATATTCTTTCAAACTTGAGTCATGACTTGTATATATTTTTATATTGGAGTTGATGATGTTTGGTTTTCCTTACTCTTTTCTATGTTTGATCTTCACCTTGGGCATCCTATATTCTTACTTGCGTGGTTGTGTTTCCGCCGATTGGCGAAGAGCTAGCTCCCGCTTGGAGATGCCAATATTAATATTGATTATGTACTGGTTTTTTATCAAAATTTACAAAAAGGGTGCTGCCCAAATTTCAAATGACGAAAACATTTTCAAATTTTAGTATACATCCACTTGTATTTCTATAAAACTTTACTTATATTTTAAAAGAGAAACTTGATTTCATTTATACCCTTTTTTCATAATTTTACCTCCACTATTTTCTTAAAAAGATTTAGATTCCTGGTTTTCGGTTTACTTAGGTTAAGGTGGGGTCCTATAGATTTCACGTGATTCAAGTGTTGTTCACGTGTTATTTCCATGTCGTGACACCACCCTGCATTCAGAATATTTGAGAAATAGGCCATCCTATTTCCCACACACATAAGCGGAAAGAAACAAACTCTTTCTTGAAGAACATGGGTCAAATCCCTTTGCTCTTCCATATAATCATATATGAATAGAATATTCTATTCAATCTGAGACATCAAATTATGTGTATGAATAGGAAAACCCTATTCATCCTCAGATATGAAAAAATATGTCTATTAATCGTATGAATGGAAATCCCATTCATTCCTTAAGGCATGAAAATATGTTTTAAGGATATCTGTAAATAGGAAAATCGTGCTCATCATTTCAGACATAAAATACATATCTGATTCATAATCCATGAATAGAAAAACCCTATTCACAACCCATTTGTGAATAGAAATACCCTATTTACTTATCAAACCTGCAGATTGTCTGTTTTAGTGAATACAGTGCATTCATCACATGAACATGGCCCTCCAAAGCCATATTCTTATCTTTTGAACATAAACCCACATGTTCTTTTTGTACAAACCAATGAGAATGAAATGAATCTCATGTCAAAAAATTCCATAACAGAGTTTTCTGATTTGGGTTGAAGCAGCCTTTGGGAGGCCCCAAAATGGCCTCCCGGCTGCTTCAGGGCCCCCCTCCCGGCCCCTCGGAAGGCCCTAAATAGACCTCCCGAAATGAAAACATCTATATTTCTTTAACATATATGGACCCCATCTAGGAGTCTCATCTACACTTCGAATGAAGTGTTATATACTTCAAATGAAGTAGCGTGGACCCCACCTAGGGTGTCTCACTCATGCACAACTGCTGTGGACCCCATTTAGGGTGTCCTACCTATATATCAAATGAAGTGTTACCTTTATTTCAAATAAAGTGATATTCTTACCTTAAAGGGGTTAGAGTGGACCCTATCCAGGATGTTATACTTATACACCAGTAGAAGTGATGTGGCCCACACATAAGGTAGTGCCCATCAAGTTTCACCAAGTTGACACTAAAATACCTTCAAGTATTTCCATTTAACTCTCAAATGAGTGCTCGATGTATTTTACATTCTTTATTCAAATATCAATGTATTTACATTCAAATTGTATACAAACTTGAACAAAATGAATAAAATATACATTCTTTTGTTTGACCTATACTTGGTTTTTATTTCACTAATATATACACGAACCCCTACACTATAATGATGCGATTTGAAATAAGCTAGTACGGTATCCCGTACAGGTGTGTCCTGTGACGACAGGGTATAATTAACGGTATACGCTTGCGCTACCGGAAGTCTCGAACCCATTACCTTCTGGTCAACTTTTAAAATAACTTATTTTGTTTAAGCTGACTTTTATTTCAACGTTTAATCATAAGAGGTCCCAAAAGAGGGTAAACACCATCATCATCATCACACTGAAGCGTTCTAGAGATTCAAAGGAAGGAAAAGCTTTGAAGAGGAAAGGAGTGACACTGTAATCGTTTAGTGAAGTCTTTATTAAGGGAAGGATAGATGATGGTAATATTTATCAAAACCTAACCCAAGTTATCTCTAACCCAACCATGACCCATGTTAACTTAACAAAGGGTCTTATTTGATTAATTGAGAAGTTTTAGGGGTTGTATTTAGACTTAGTTAAGTTTTAGGGGTTCAATATAGAAATAAAAAAAACCAATTTAAAAATGGGTAAATTTCACTAAACTTCATCCACCTTTTACGTTTTTTGAGATAGCCTCATTTAACTTTAAAAATTCTATAAAATCCAGCCGAACCATCAATATTGTAAGAAATCGTTCGTTTGATTAACTCGCAGAAGTCGCAATTGGACTGAATAACCGCAAAATATCTTACGAATATATTGAATAGACTCAAAATGAACGGAATATGATATTTTTTTGACAAAAATACCTTTCAATTTTTTTACGAAAATATCCTTCAATGCCATTTTATATTAATTTTAATGTTTAATGGGGTTATATCAAAAACCTCAAAAAATGGATGGGTGGATGGGTTATAGTAAAATTTACCCTTTAAAAAAAGGTACATGTCCTGTTTGGGAAAAAAAGGGTATAGGTGATGGAAGAAGAAAAGCAAAGAGTGAAATAGGAGGGTGGGGGTGGGGGGCGAGTGGAAGGGGGGTTAAAGTAAACAAGGATTTTTTTATTAAAAATATTGAACCCTTAAAAATAATTCTAAATACAACCCTTAAAACTTGTTATTTCTAGATTCAACCCATCAAAATTATAACTAAACCAAATATGCTGGTTAACTTCCATTCATCAAAGCGCTAATAGTTTGCTTAAATCGGTTTGGGCTTCTTTGGGCTGGGGATAAAATCTTTTCCAATGTAACCCCTAATCTACTTTGGGCCCTTGCTTATTTTTTCTATTTACCCAGCATTTCATTACATGAGAAAAGTAAAAAATTTAAAGATAGAATGCAAAAGACAAAATACAAATTGCATTTTCGGGCGATTCTCTTGAACAAATATAAGAAAGCCTAGAACATATAACTAAATTTTACGACATATACCACGACCACAGGTTCACCACACGACCACAATTTCATTACAAAAACATAAAAATAAAATTTAAAAAACCTATATATAACCTATATATGCAATCACAATTTCATCACATGAAATTAACAATTAACAGAGCCTATATATCACATATAACTAGATATTACAATTTCACCACATGAACATTTGAAAGTGTGTGTGTATACAGATCCTACAGGGCGGGTTCGCCTTTTTAAAAACACGAACCTGAATCAGTGCCGTTGGACCTTATGTTTTTAATCAACAGTTAAAATTAATTCAGCTTAATAAATCGTTAATAAATGGAAAGTAAATATTCTACTCCTTTATTTTAGAAAAAAATTCAAGAGAATCATCAAATCCTTTAGTATTACCTACATAATATTCGGAAGTTTTGATGTTTCTCTTGAATTTTTTCTAAAATCAAAGAGTAGAATATTTACTTTTCATTTATTAAACTGAATTAATTTTAACCGTTGATTAAAAACATATAATCCAACGGCCCTCAATCAGATTCGTATTTTTAAAAACGCAAACCAGCCCTATAGGATCTATAATATATATATATATATATATATATATATATATATATATATATATGAGAATAATGGAGGAAAGAAGCCTTAGGAGGCTTTTTGCATTAGGTAGCGGCAAAAAGTACGTCCTCCACCATTTTATACGACGATCGGCATCTTCCAACTTGATTTCCATTCTCGAATTTGTCGATATACCAAATTTCATATGATTACAATCTTATTTCACCGTTGATTTAGCAATGTAAAAAGTTCTATTATCGATAAACTGTTAATTTTGCACCCACTAAATCAACGATGAAAAGATGTTGGAATCTCATGAAATTTGGTGTATCAACATGTTGGACGATGAAGATCAAGATAGCCGATGTCGATCGTCGAATAAAATGGTGGATGACGTGATTTGTGCCGCCGCCACCTAACCCAAAAAGCTTCCTAGGGACTCTTTCCTCCATTATTCTCTCTCTCTCTCCCACTGTGTGTGTGTAGCTAAAGTTGGCCACTATTTTCAGTAAACTTCTATTGCTTAGCCACTACTTCTCCGCCACAGCAGATCCAACGCTGCCCGCAACAACAACTGGATACATCGCTGCCTGCAACGGACTCAGTCCCGGATCCTTCAACGAGCTCAGTCCCGGAGCTGCCCCTGCCCCCAAATGCCTTGGAGGCGGTCTTATGTTTAAGATGATGAAACTCTCTAATGGTGATCATCGAAGCTTATGTCGCCAGCAGTATCTCTGCTTAATAACGAATCAAAACGATCATCAAATTCAGACGACAGACGTCTGACCCTTTCAAGTCAGACGTCTGGGAAAAACTTGGAGTCTCAACCTGAGACCAAATCCCAGACATCATACCACACGACATACGTCTACAGTAGTACAAGTAAGATGTCTGAAGAAGCTTGGAGCCTCAACCCGAGACCAAAGGCTTGACGTCTGGATACGAGACAGACATCTGGGCAAAAAGGGATAGACGTTTAGGAATGAAGACATCGCTATAGCGGTTACCAAGTAGACATTTGTCCTTCTTGGTCAGACGTCTGCCGTCTGTGATTTGCGAATATAATCAGATATTCTGAGTGAAGATTAACTAGGATTAATTGAAACAAAATATCTTTTGTATGATTGTATATGATTAGATTGATTGTAACAGAGAAAAGATATATAATAAAATAAAAAGAGAGGAGCCAATACTAGAAAGAATTAACTCTAGGGCTTCTTCTTCCTCCTCCCAATCCCTTCTCTCTCTCTCTCCCTCTCTCTCTCTCTCTTTATTTCTTTATGAGAGACACTTGCCAAAGCATTCGCATCGCATTCTTGCGCTCGCATCCATCAACTGAAGACCCAACTTTAGAATATCAAACGAGAATCCACCCCCCATCACAGAGTATATTCAGAACATCAAGACTATCTCTGGCAATCTTGCGATCATTTGACCTAGAATTTCCGATGCCAATCTTGTCTTGCATGTTTTCGCCGTCCTGGGATCGACCTATGTCTCCTTTGTTCCTGCTATCACAACTCGCATAGACGATATCTCTCTTGAAGATCTATATGGTATGCTCCTTGCATAGTAGAGCCTCTTCCAGCAACAAGATAAGGTGCTCGATGCTACTTCATTTTCGTTTGTTAACACCGCAACTATGGGCCGTGGAGATTTCTCTTCAGATTACTATCAGCGTGGCTCTAACACCGAGCGCGGCGGTCGTAGTGGTTGCAATGGCCAAGGTCGCGGTCTTGGTCCTCCATGATGCCAAATTTACATGACAACTGGTCACTATGCCAATAGTTGCCCACATCGCTTCAATCAAACTTTTTATGGCGGTCCGAGGGGTGCTTCGCAATTTCATGCCCCGCAATCTCAGAATGTAAAATCAGATGGGTATTATCAAGGACCTGCACCTTATGCCATGCTGTCACATACACCTCCACCATATCACTCGAGCGGTCCAAGCGTTGCGTCTTCTGAATGGTATCCTAACTTGGGAGAAACTCATCATATCATGCCATACTACACTCAACTCCTCGCGGCAACCCTTTACAATGTTACAGATACCGTATGCATAGGTAGTGGTACATGTTTGTGTATTCTTAACTATGGTCACACAGCAAATCCATCATCTTCTCGATCACTTCAAATGCCTAACGTTCTTCATGTTCCTTCAATAACGAAAAATATCTTATCTGTTCATAAATTTACTAAAGATAACAATTTTATTTTTTAGTTTCACCCATTTGATTGTATTGTAAAAGATCTGGAGTCGGGGACAATTCTACTTCAAGGCCACCTCAATAATGGACTGTACCAATTGTCTCTTCTAATGTCTCGTCTCCCAACTCACTTGTTGGTGAACGTATCTCTGCTTTCTCATGGCATGCTCACTTAGGTCATCCTGTTTTAAAAACTATAGTCAGGATTCTATCTAATTTTTATTTACCAACTGTTAAGAGTCGTAGAGAGTCGGTCTGTTCTAGTTACATATGTTGGCTATAGTGCCCTCAAGGCAATTATTGTAATCGCAGGCAGGCGATTATGATAATTGAGGGAGGACCTATGTGGGTAGAACAGTCTTACTCGAGATGATAGTATGCTATTTGGTTTGTCTCTATCATCATGTATATGTATTATGTGGTATTACAGATCACTGTTGCATGTTGATAGAGCCCATATGATGTTGGAGATAGTGCCCTCATAGTCAATTATTGGATCGCAGGTACGTGATTGCAATGATTGCGGAGGACCTATCCCGGTAGGACAGTCTTACTCGAGATGATAGTATGCTATCTGGTTTGCCTTTATCGGTCGTGTACATATTCAGGTGACTGATTGCATGTTACACTTTGATAGAGCCCTTAGGATCTTGCTTTACTACCAACAGTATGATGGCGATCATATACGTGAGAGTTGGGTAGTTTATATGCATATCCTTAATTGTGGTCCCTAGTCGTGGGAGTTTCGAGACAGGGCATCGATACTCCGGAGTAGACTAGTGTGTACAGTCGAGACCCCGACGAGGGGCGGTGGCCGGTCTCACAAGCCACTGGTGTCAGTTGGATCACCTAAGATGTATACAGGTGCTCATTGGGTTATGAGTACACCGGACAGGACTCGCCGGGAATCTGCTAGTTAGTACTATACCTATCGTCAGATAGCAGTTCCCTGGTGACATGTGTACAGGTTAGTTCATCGACCTGAGGTCGTCATTTGTCTCGTATGAGTTCCCACTGTGCTTTGATTTCTACCCTACCACGGCTCAAAGGAGTCGTGCAAACAGGTAGCTTTTGGGTACAGTCCCGAGCCATATGGAGGCACGTGAGCGGATCGGCAGGGGATTCGTCTCTCCCGGTATTGGGGGAGAGATCGTGCTGTGTCTAGGAAAGCCATTACACAAAGCCCACGGCCGTGGCAGGAGATTTACTGGTAGGTACTCCAGTAGTATCTCAGGGTGTTATTGGGCTTCACTCCGACACGACTTATACTGCTAATGGGGGTCTGACGTTACTAGCCCCCTAGGCGGATATGCGATACTCATAGACGAACGGACCGGACTGTATATACATTGTCACTGTTAGGCTCAGTAGGGTTTCTGGATGAGTTCGCTCATCGGCCTCCCTTGAGTGTGCTCATCGGTCTCCCTTGAGGTCAGTCCGTGGGCAACCGTTACGCATTGCTAGTGCCGCTGACGGTTTGTGGTTAAACCCACTGCCAGGGTTCTGACGAGTCATTAGAGTCCCCCACAGACAGTTTCCCAAGTTCGGGCGAAACGTTGTAGAGGCCGTATGGTTTTATGGCAGGGTTCGGAAAATACACGTGCGTTTACGCACGTGTCGATTTTCGGACAGGTGATACTCGTCGGCTTTGGTTTAAGCCGGATCCGAGTATTATATTGAGTAGGTATAATATCTTTGTCTCAGTTGCATTTGTATTCGGTCGTAATACAAATGCGGGTATATTTATACAGTTTCGGGGTTGTCCTGAAATTCGTTTCAGGATCACTTTTGGAAGTTTCCACTTTCCAGTTTTCTATCAGCCGTCTTTTAACATTCTGTTAAAGACGGATTTATCTTTTCTTCAGATGAGGTGAGTCAGTGTTCTAGAAGATTCTAGATGAGGTGACTAGGCTATTTGGTGTAGTGTTCTTATTGGATGCATTAAAGACTTGATGACTAGGTTAATATGAATCATCATTTTCATTATGGTATTTTGTTTTCCTTAAGATCTTTTCACATGATATTATTTGTTATGGTCACCTCCCTCATCCTACCATCACCTCCCTCATGATTTATATATGGCCGGCCACTATTTGAGTGAGAGAGAGATTGATTTTCATTTTGGGAGAGAAAAGACTATGGTTTTGTGTGCATGGAAATTTCATTGCTTCTTTCATTTCCATCACCCGATAGAATTGGCAACTTCATTAACCGATCGTCCACGGACTTGGACGAAGTGAGACAAAGTCATCTGCTCATTCTCTACATCATTCTTGGTCGTCTCTTTTACCAAACTTGACGATCGAGTTGCCTCGAGTTAGAGGCGGGATCCCGTTTAAAGAACCGATCATGTGGTGCCACCTCGAGATCGGAGATCGACGAGATCGGAGCAGCCGCAACGGAGCGTGGGATGATGGTTGAAGAACGAAGGACTCGGATCGTTCGGTATAACCTTTCTACACTCTTTACAGTTTGTTAGTTTAGCAATAATGGCAGATCCGGGTTAAAGTATACGATAGCGCCAGTTTAAAAGTTTTTGTTCCGCATTTGGCGTCTGTAGACTGCCGGGGCGCTAGCGTAGACTTACAGTGGTATCAGAGCCTAACCATTTTGCTATACTAACTTGTGCTAACGCGTTTAAAACATCGATCCGACCGGAAATCGAAAATTGCAAAATCCATGCCCGACAGTTTCTGTTGATTTTAAATGGTCTCAAAATTTATTTCTGGATGTCTTAAAAATCTGTGCAGGGTTTTCTAAGAACTACGACGAAATTTGGGCACGTGTCTCCACCATAGAGCCGCGGAAACGCGGCCAAACCCATTGTTTGGCCGCGCAACCGCAGCCACGTGGTGAGCTCGTGCTCCCAAATTTTGTCACGGAGTTCTCTGTTGGATTTTGTGATTTTTGGTATATATCATTTGCGCCCAGGTTTTGTTACTGTTCACCAGTAAGCAGTGGGGCCCACTTTTTGATATTTGGTCGATCGAAATTTAAACACGTTAGTTTACAGTGCTTACATTATATCTCCGACCGGGAATGTCATTTGATCGGTAAACCGCGACTGATTGCTATAGTTCTTTTAGACGGGTTTGCGAACATGACATTCGCGTTGATGTTCTGTGTTGTGCTGTGATGTTGCGGATTTGTCGTGGTGGATAGCAGTGTGCAATGGTAGTACAATTTGAGTTTATTTGAACATTTTTTATTGCGGGGCGAGCGTCCAACTTGTGGACTGCCGTCACTGCCTGTTGTATAATATTCTTTTGGGGCACGACCAGGTTGCGGTCGATGTACCTATTGTACTATTTTTCATTACTGTACTAGGTTTTACCCCGCGACGGAGTGCACGGATAGCCGGGTTCGGGAAAGCAACGGGTCCGCATCTCATGGCTTTGAGAGGCAGAGGGGCCCCACTTCAGAATTGGCAGACTATTCGCCGCACTCGTAGGGGGTACAGGTTGACCCAAGGAGGGGTGCTCAATTTACCGGATTCCGTGAAGTGCCGGGTGTTCCATTCACTATGCTGTGGGGACTACCTCGCTTCAGGTTTTGGCGGGTAACTTGCCGCACCCGTAGGGGTCTAGGCTTCATTGCACAGGCTATCCACACGACAGGGGAACGTCGAGTTTCAGCAGCGGCTCTGTGAAACTCGGGGATCCCAGATTATCTGTATTGTTCTGTGATGCTTATTACTTTTCTGTAATGTTGCATATTATCACGCCTGGAGCGATTATTGTATATTGGTTTATATACTATTAGATGTTGTATATGTTTTACACCCGCGCTAGTCCATTCCCCGCTCTGTCGTTAGTTAAGTAACCTAACGGGTGATGACGGGACCCAGTGACGAATGCGGATGGCATATACGTACATTTTATTTTCGTTCTTTTCTGGTGTGATTATTGATGGGACTGTGTTGATTCTGATCAACGCAAAGTTAAACAAACCTGTTTACAATTGTTGGAACAAATTTAAAAAGTGTTGTTACAAAGACGTTTCCTTTTGTTATGCATAGCGGTATTCAGTGGAATATCCTGCACCTCATTCGACGGGGCAAGGGCTGATATCCCTTCACCGGGACTGACCCCTTGGGCAGAAGTTTGCGTCAGGGTAATAACTTTACTATAGTCGATTACATGTTGCTTTGCATAGCGGTATTCAGTGGAATATCCTGCACCTCATTCCACGAGGAAAGAGCCGAGATCCCTTTACCGGGAGTGACCTCTTTAGCAAAAGGTTTTCGCCACTATATTTTAAAAAGCTATCAGGTTCCTTCAGCGATATCAAGTTCACTACGCTAAAGGTTTTTCGCCAAAAACCAGCCGTAGCCCTCCGTCACTTCTTTTGGGTATTTAGTAGTATTCAAGCTATGCATTTTAGCCAAAGTTAAGGCATAGTGTTTGGTAGCTGCTGGGTATTCAATTGTTGCATAGATAGATGAGTTAGTTTGGGACAGTCGTTCTGCCGATTGGCCAAAGTCAGGGGCATGTGCGGGTGGGTTCAAATTGACAAGATAGTGATGGGTAGAACTTGGCATGTGACTTATGACATTTTGACCAAAGCCAAGGTTATAAGAGCATGGGGCAAAAATCATATCAGGAGTTTCTAAAGAAACTGAAACTTGCCGAGTATGCGCATACCTTCTGGAGTATGAGTAACGTGGATGCATTCCATCACGTTATCATGCGATGAGAGTTGGATCCTGATTCCCACTGATGAGTTGGTTTACTCTTCGGGTGATCCCGATTGATTCTTCTTTAGGTTTGGAGGAGAATTTGACAGGACAGTGGGAGGTTTCCGGATTAGATAAAGTGATGACCATTCTGATCTAGCTTAGAGTGCACGCAGAGTGTTTCTTTTCTCTCTCTCTCTTTGGCAGCGACCTTTGACCGACCCTAGACTATGACTCAGTGACCAGGTTGACCGAACCTTCTTAAAATACTGGCTTTTGGATTGTCTGAGTTGCATAAGTCATTGCCACTCCTTCTTTTACCCTTTGCATTTCTCAGAACACCCGTATTACTACGGATATCCACTTCCATTGGATAGATCCATCGTATGGTTATATACGAACTCGAAGGGACTTCTTCGAGGATGGATCCAGGTTCAGGAGAAATAGAATTGGTTTATTCAGTTGTCTTTTATTATCACCTTCTCTCAGGTTGCGAGGGCTCCTTGGTTTAGGAGAGTACACCTATTACGCTTATTGGATAGTCTTATTCCAAACCATAGGCTGGTGCCGAAAGGTAGGGAATGAAGAAAACCAATTAGCCTAAGTAGGGTGTGCAGAAGGTAATATGTAAAGACAAAATAAAGGGATTAGAAAGAGGGCAAAGTAAGTTGCGACTGATATCATTCACGACCAAAACCGCGTACTTCATCGCCGCTCCTATTTCACCTTTAAAAGAATAAGGTATTATTCAGTTGTCTTTTATCATCACCTTCTCTCAGTTGTGAGTACTCCTTGGTTTAGGAGGGTACACCTATTATGCTTATTGGATAGTCTTCTTCCAAACCATAGGCTGGTGCCGAACGGTAGGGAAGGAAGAAAACCATTTAGCCTAACGATGGTGTACAGAAGGTAACGACTAAAGACAAATAAAGGGATTTGGAGAGATGGCAATAAAATATGCGGTTGAAGTCATGAATCAGATTATGGAAGAGGCATTACTATGAATACCAGGATACCCCTACGAAACATTTTCATGTTTCAGTGCATTGTTAAAGAAAAACTGTTTTCCCGATTAGACACTTACTCCAAGGGTATGTATTTACCAGGTTTCATTCTCATATCTGTATGGTTTTACAGATGATGAGTGGGAGTAAGATATTGGGAATTAGGTGATTATCCTCATTATATCGGAATTCGTTGTAATTGGTGATATTTGAGGAAATCGCCAGGGTACAGTTTTCCACCTATGACACACAGGTTATGAGTTGTTCAACTCAGCGGACTTATACAGAGTATTGTATGTTGTCCAGTGTCCATCAGGACAAAGGGGTAGGTCCTCGTACTTTGTTCTGTTTACTTATAACTTCTCTAGTTTTTAGACAAGTGTTTCGTAGAAATACATGGTCTAAGTTTTGAGAAGTTGTGGGTATAAGAATAAAGTAGAGAACCAGGTATCACAAGTATCGGGATTCTTCAAAGAGATCGAAGATGTAGATTCTTGTGAATGGTATTCAGATGATAGTGATGGTTTTGAGAAACGTATTTCTCTTTCAGGTTACTCATAATTGGATGGATTCCTAAGTTGAGTAATGCTGATTAGCCTCTTTCCATTAAGTTGATATGCACTGGAGACAGCTGCATGATTTGAATATGGTTCCAATTAAATAAGTGCCAAAGTTTCTGTAATGGATATAGAATGGATCGTACCTTAAAAGAAATTAAGGTATGGGGAGTTGTCCAGCTTATGATTAAAACCAGACTCTGGATAACTCAGGGCACATTTCTGTAATGGCTGTTTGTGGGTTGACCCTGGCTATGACGAGGGTTGATATTCTACCATTTGGAAGATCAATAGTGATATTGTTCTTGACTCCCCACAGTTTTAGTAAAAATGGATCTTTTTCAGAAAACAGTAGTGGGAGTATGGTAGAACTGGAAGTGATTTCAGAACCACGAACGATTACGGAAAATTTAATAGGACCTATATATTCAATCAGGTTCGACATTCCAATAGCCACTCCGCAGATATGGTGGATAACCTCAGACACCCGAGAGGTACTTCGGTAGCCTCAAGGACGATGACAGGGAGGTTCTTATCTACCCAGACTTGACACTACTGTTGTTCCAGGATATGAGACCCGGTAGGAGGGTTGTCGTAGTCAGTGGGAGCAGCAGAAACATAGTGGGCAAGATGCTTATATCTATTTATAGACTTGAGCAGTTATAGCGGAGATAGATCATCTAATTTTGATGTGACAGTCATGGGTTTGACTTCAATCAGAATGAGGGATGGATCTGTTAAGAAGGTAGTAGGGTGTGATGTCATGGTATCTGGATGACATACACAGAGTAGGAAGTAAAATTCCTATACTACGATCGGTTGTACTGTGGTCGTCACACAGTTGTTTCTCCAGACAGGATATGGATATAATATTTGACATTCTGGTTTCTAGATCTATGGTTTTAGATCTGGATTTGGGTAGTTTCCCAATGTGGGTACTTTGACAGATATTCTAATGGTTTTTGGAATAGTTGACTCCTAGCATGGTAGTGTACCTGCAGGTGATGGATGTAGGGTTGCTAGGCACTCGCACAAGGGTCTACGAGGCATCAACCATGCCCGATATAAAATTTAGCAGTGCCGAACAACCCGAATACGGAACTTTAAACTAGAGATTAGGCGAAAACAACATGCTAAACAATTTAACACTAAGTGAGAGGGATTACAACCTTTGTAGATCCGGTCCTTCACTTCATATCCTCCGTGTTGTGGTCCCTTCGCTGCGATCATCGGGTTCCGGGCTCTCGAGAGGTTCCACGAAGAGAAAGACGCAACCTTTGCTTCCGATCTTCGATACTAAGATGATCTACCTCGAAGTTTCTTTAACACAAGCTAACACTCATGAAATGATGTGAACACCCTCATCTAAATGGCAAGGGAAGATGAGGATGATGAAGTAGGATTTTGCTCTCTTTATTTATATTTTTCTCACATTTATCCATCACAAAATCAAAGCAAGAAACCATTTTCATGCAAAGAAGAAGAAGGAAGAAGATGATGAATAATGAATATTCTTTTGTGATGAATAGGAAAATAATCATATGATAGAATTATGCAACCATGATTCACTTAACCATTGTAGAGATTTTACTAGGGTTAAAGGTTTGGTTAGGGTTTTGGAAATATCTAGCAAAAGATCTTAACAAAGACAAAGAAAGAAAACTTCTAGAAACTTCTAGAAAGCCTTAACCCTAATCAAACCCTAACCATGTTTAATCTCTACTAAACAAGTTGCATTATTTATCATATCATGTTATAATATTATATATCACATATACAATATTTATTGCAACAAAATAAAATAATACATTTAACATATATCACATATATATCAATGTATTACCCGAGTGAGAAAAAGAATCTTTTAGTGAGCAAATATTAGTTAATGTAATTTAATATATCATATATATTATTATACATTAAATTATCGAATCAACACTTGATTCGACAATCCGGCTATATCGCATATAACTGACTAATATTTATCCGTACCGATTCATCGAATCAACACTTGATCCGATGACCCGGCCGATATCAAATATCGCGAGAATACAATACGGTATCACATATCGCATTATCCTCGGTCCCGCACATATCACATATGTGCTCCTACTCCGTTTTGCCTGAGTCAAGAAACCTCTGTGTAGGACTCTAAAGAATCGTCAATACGCCGGCAGTAGGTGATGATCATATCAAACACCCACAAGCTGCAAGCGGTCAGCTAAACGTAACAGCTACCCAGGTATTGAGCGCTCAGAAGATCAACAAGCAAGCCTGTAACTTCTTCTGTGAATCCAAACAGTAACACTCCCGTACAGTCCGGTCTCGTCGTCTGATATGTCGCATATCTCGCCTAGGGGTGGTAAACGTCAGACCCCAGTAGCTCGATAAGTCGTGTCGATATGAGGTCTATAACAGTTCGAGAAACTACTGATAACACTTACCAGTAAATCTCAGCAACCCTGGCCAGGGATTTCCGGTTATAGCCAATCGAACACAGCACAACATCAACTCCCTATACCGGGAGAGACGAATCCCCTCCTATCGCTCATTGCCTCCATGTGATTCGGGACTGTACCCAAAAGCCACCTTTTTGCACGCCCTCTTGGACGTGGTATGATGGAAATCAAAGCACAGTGGGAATCACACAAGACTCTATGACGATCTCGGGTCAACAGACTACTCTGTACCAGTGTCACCGGAGAACTGCCATCTGACGTATGGTATAATACCATCTGGGAGTTCTCGGCGAGTCCGTCCAGTGTACCCAGTCTCCACTGAGCACCCGTACACCATCCTTGATGTCAAACACCGATGGATATGGGATCATCCATCGCCCATCATATGGGTCAAAATGCGTATACGCTAGTCTACTCTGGTGTATCGATGCCCTGTCTCGATACACCCTCGACTAGGAACAGTTATAGGATGTACTCGTCGACTACCGTGGCCCTACTAGTATGATCTCATCATAGTCCCAGTAGTCGAGTACATATCCTAAGGGCTTTATCAACATGTAACATAGAGACAATCAGAGTACATGTTAAGATAAAGTACAACCAGATAGCATACTATCATGTCGAGCAAGAAAGTCCTCCCTATATATGTCCTAGCATCCACTACAATATACATCGTATGTACAGTAATGGCCTCTAGGGCATACATATAACTAACAATCTCCCACTTGCACTAGGGCCAACTATTATGGTATCGCATACCCAACAATTAGCTGCGGTTGAAGTATCTCATACTCAACCATCCCATAAAAGTCTCTACTGGGAAAAAGGCCTTTGTGAGTGGATCCGCGCTGTTGTCCTCTGTGTCTACTCTCCTAACCTCGATCTCCCTGGAGATCAACCATCTCCATGATCAGGTGATACTGCCTAAGAATTTTATCTGGATTTCTGATGGGACGGTAGTTCCTTGGCTAAAGCCACAACTCCATTGTCACATAATGGTAGGAACGAAGTTCATCTCATGAACTTATAAATATCCAGACTGCCTCTTTTGTAGCATCCTTGGTAACGATGTATCTTGCCTTTAATAGTCTAGTATGTCACGGTATCTAGCTTGGAACTCTTTCAACATACCGTCCCTCCACGGAGGGTATAGACAATGCCTGCGACTGACATTCAGTCGTCCTTCTCACCCTGGAACCTTTCCAGTGATTCTCCTCAGGATCGATTGATACCATCTCACTACAACTAGTGAGTATCCTGACATCCAATTAGATCTATCTCATAGATCCAAAACCCAGGATTTAGGAGGTATCACTTTGATCCTATATGGAAAATCTTCGTGATAAGCGGAGATTGACCGAGCGTACCATAGGAAACTCCTTCCCTATCAAGAGTATGTCATCCACGTACTCTACGAGGATCACCACCATACTCTCTACTACCTTTTCGTATATACAAGGTTCATCTACCATTTTGATGAAGTCAAACTCTTTGACTACCACATCAAAACAGATGTTCCAACTCCACGATGCCTGTTTTATCATATAAAACATCTTGCACACGTTTCCGCTGCTCCCACTGTCTACGAAGCCCTCTGGCTGTGTACTTATAGACGTTCTCTTCTAAAACATCACTTAGAAAAGCAGTCATGACACCCAACCACCAGATATCGTAGTCATGGTATGTAGCCGTGGCAAGTAAGATCTGGATGGACTTAAGCATAGCTCCTTAGAAAAGGTTTCATCATAATCCATACCTGGTCAATGATGCAAACCTTTAACAAGTCTAGCTTTGAAAGTCTCAACTTTTCCATGTACTCCAAGTAATCTTCTCAAGATATACCTGCTCCTGATGGGGATTTAACCCTTCAGATAAAGCAACTAAAGTCCATACTTTGTTGGTGTATAAGGATTCCATCTCAGATCGCTAAGCATCCAGCCATTCTTACAGAGTCCTACTCCTGATGGCCAGCTCGAAACTAGTTGGGTCATCATCTCATGATGCAATCCTCGCTCCCACTGTCACAAAGAAACCGAAGTATCTCTCAGGTGGGTGAGGAACCCTGCTAGATCGGCGGAGAGGCCGAGGTTCGTTGGTTACTATTGAATCCTTTGGTTCTACCAAATCATCAGCTGCATTTTGTATAGCTGGAACATTTCCAGTTCTACATAACAGACCATGCCTCGAGCTTGTCCGGATTTTGCTTTTAGACATAGGTCGGACAACCCCAAATCTTAACAAGCTTAAGATATGGGCTTTTCCCTTTCCATATCATATATGAAGTGGTAGGCAACTGATTTGATTTGAACCCTATTCAACAGGTATGCAGCTTCTCAAGTGCATAACTCCCAAAAGGAAATAGGAAACTCAGTAGTACTCATCATAGAGCACACCATATCACATAGGGTGTTATTGCTCCGCCCCGATATACCATCGTGCTATGGTGTATAGGAGGAGTAATGCTGAGAGAGAATCTCATTCTCCTTTAGAATAGTCCAGGATTTCCGTGCTCAAGTATTCTCCTCCTTGATCTCATCAAAGGACATAATACTTTTACCCATATTTTGGTTCTCTACTTCTAACTTATATTCTGTGAATATCTCAAAAGGTTCGGACTTGTGTTTCAACAGGAACATATGTCTGAATCTTGAGAGATCATCAGAGAATGTAATGAAGTACAAAGAACCGGTCTTGGCATGTGTAGACAGGGGACCTTCATACATCAGCATGTATCAATCCCAAAAGTTCACTAACTCTTTCACTGTTTCCAATAAACAGAGCTATGGTCATCTTATCTTTGTGACATGACCGGCAAGTTTCACAAGATGTAAATTCAAACTAATTTAAATATGCATCTATATGTAACTTAGCTAGTCGGGTCGCATTGATATGACCTAGTCTACAATACCTCAAGAAGGATTCGTTCATTTCTGAACTCTTCCTCTTGTGTGTGTTCCGTATACTTAGAACTGTAGTTTGATTTAGAACGTCAATGCTTTTAGATAACGTGCCTGAACCGATCAACTCTTGATATAGGAAATGTTCAAAACATTATCCAACAATACAAAATTATATCCTTTCTTTACGAATAAAGAGACTGATATGATTTTATATATCAGGTTCGGTATCTAATAACATTTGTTCAGAATCAATGTATTCTGGTAATACAGGGTGATAGTGACCAACAGACTTGGCTGCAACACTTGCACCGTTTTCTGTCTCATGAAACTTTTCACCCGTTCTCAGTTCTCTACCTATCTGTAGCCCATGTAACAGATTATATATACAGGATCCTGATCCGGTATCACATACCCAGGACGTAAAGGATACTGAGAAACAGTTCTGTGTAATGAACACACCCGAAGATGATGCATCAACATGCACTTTCTTCGTTTGGGCGGCACGGGAAATCTGGTATTCCCCAATTTCCTGCTCTATCTTATAACAATTATAAGTTGGAGCGGGACCAACGTTCCCCAGCTCAGTATAACAAGCGGGTTCGGTCAATATATCCGTTTTATTATCTTGATTAAGGCGTGATATAGTCGCTACCTGGATAGAGAGAGAAGAAAACACTCAGCATATGCTCTTGCAAGATTAGATTGGTTATCTAATATATCTAATCAGGATGTCTCCCACTGTTTTAGTCAAATCTTCCTTCAAACCCTAAAAGGAAAGACTAGCCGGGATTAATTACACGCTACAAGTTCGCCAATCTTTCAGCCAGGTCAGTGTCGGTACTTTGAGGGAGGTCCCCCGTGCTTTCGCACGAACCTAATTAATGTAAACCTCGTTTTCCCAGAGGCGTAACCCCGTTGACACCTTTCTAGACACCTACTTGATCGGCTAATTGTAATGTGTAAAACTCTCCCAGGAGTAACTCTTACTCGCAGCGGGTATCGGGATCCAACTATCTCATAGAAGGTATGCAATCTCATTGCAAATTTCAACACTTGAAATTCCCAATAATATTTTACCCCTAGCGTGCTATGACCTTGACGCATGCCAAACAACCCATAGTCCGCTAGTCAAGTTCAACCCGTACATTTCTTGATTGAATTAAACCCACCCGCACGACCCTTGACGCATGCCAAACAACGCCGTACGAATACCCTAACCCAATCGCACGTATGCTAGCAGATAAGCACTAGTTAGCTACCGTACACTACGCCTTGACGCATGCCAAACTACCGCAGCACGAATACTAACTAGTACTTATCTGAAATGACGGAGGGCTACGACAGGTTTTTATGAAAACCCTTTGCGTAATGAACTTGATATCGTTGTAGAATCGAGTGGTTTTAAATGGAGTGTTTTTGAGGCTTTTCTAGTTTTGCTAAAGGGGTCACTCCCGGTGAAGGGATCGTCGGCCCTTTCCTCATCGAATAAGGTGCAGGATATATCATATATACCGCTGTGCAAAGCAAGAACTATAGTAGCAATCAAAAGACAAACCGAGTTTGTAGCATCTGCCAGTTATTGCTAAAGGAGTCACTCCCGGTGAAGGGATCTCGGTCCTTTCCTTATCGAATAAGGTGCTGGATGTTCTACAAGTAACACCGCTATGCAAAGCAAGAACTAGAGCTACCAGTTTTTATAAACAAGTTTCTACAACATCTTAGGTTTCTTTTATTTCATTAATCTCATTAATGAAGTCCCATTTTAATTATGCTTCACAAGCATCTCTTTTGAAACGAAATCTGCAATATAACATATATCTCATATATATAATATAAACATTCGTCACAGGCAGTAATATGATCTCATCACAGAACATTGCAGCAGAAGAACATATATGAAATATTGGATATACTAGGACGTCCGTGTTTTCAATACGAGCCTGTATAAAACACGGATTCCACGGTCGCGATGAATAGCCAAACCCACATCCCTAGACCCCTACGAGAGCGGCAAGTAACACTGCCAATTCTAGGGTTAGGAGACCCGGTCTCGACTCCTCGAGATAGTCTCCCACTGGACCCTAGAACCCGGTTACTTGTGCTCCCCGCCTTGGGTCTACCTAATGCGGAAAAGTAAATAATATACAACGGTGACATCTTCCGCTACCTGGAAGTGCCCCAATAAAAGAATATTACATACAAAAGAATTTTACATGAATGAAAAAGAAAAACTCTTATCTCACATAAAACCCCCGGCTATTCAAACACGACGATCCAATATAACATATCACAGCAACACATAATATCTCATATCATCAACGTAAGCAAGTATGCGTATCCCGATTGTCGTTGATGTATAGCAACGAAGCCGGCGATACACCACATACTACGCTTACGGTCACATAAAAGAAAGTGTAAAACTACAACAGTTGGAATCCGCAACCTCCTTAGACATCGCATGCCTAACCAAATGATATCCTTTAGACATCACATGCCTAACAATTATAAACCGCGCATTTTAGTCTCATTATCGAAAACTCTTTTCAATATCAAGTCGGGCAATTCAACAAGATTCCCGACAACCTGATCGAATGCTCGTCGCAAACTTTAGTAGACGGCCGCACTCCCGATACCGTCGACGAAGTGCACCAAGGCGGAACACCGCTACCGGGAGCACCCGAACGGATGCTTTCGGCGACGGGGTTCTCCTACAGTCACTTGGTCGGGGCTATGGAGTGAAGCTGTCTATTAAGTTTACCCGGCGAGTATCCACGTACGCTACGTGATTGCGACGGACTTTTGATCACATCAAAATTCCGTGGCAACCGATCATCTGAGACTAAACTGCTATGTTTATAATATTCAAATCAGTTATCTCATAACTACCTGTGGATTCCAATTATTGTATCACATTCCAGATAAATAGAAAAAGTTAAACTTTCCGATCGAATCATCAAGCACCCAAGATTTCCCCAATATATTTCAACACTTGAAAACAGTTTAAAAACATCCATTACATGCCACAGTACCAATGATCCAGCCGTAGAAGGATCAAGCCAACGCCTCACATGTGGCACGCCGTACTGCCCCAAACCCTAAGGTTCAAAGGGCAGTTCAAGACGGTCACATAATCGAGTTAAGGTTTGTTGTCTTTTAGAGGGTCCACCGCGTTACTTGCACGACTTAGAACGTTCTTAAACACGAGGAAAAATCCAACTTTTGAAAAATTTTCCGACAGGGGAAAAAGTGAGTTATTGATATCCGTTCGAACTTTTTACCAGTTTCTAAAATTATCCGGACAAACTAAACAAAGTTAAATTATCCAATCGAATCAACGATTCCCCAATACAACCCTTGAAAACTCAACACTTGAGTGAAATTAAAATATTCCCAGAAAACATTAACAAGAAAGGGCCTAAAAATAATTACATGAAATTTCAGGGACTAAGTCCAAATTTTGGCCGCGGAAGCGCCGAAAAAAGCATGGTTTCGCGGCGGTTCAGCGGTCAAATTTTCGAGTTAGAGGTCCGTACTTCACAGTAATTCTTAGTTTTTCCTGATTAATTTTCTGAGAATTTTTAATTCAGAAAAAACCACATTTTTGGAAAAAGGACAGAGAGGGTTCCGTGTCGGGGTTTCGGCGTTCGATCGGACTTTAAACTTCGTATAGACTTCGCCTAAAGCTTTAGCTTGGCTTTGATACCACTGTAGGGTTGCTAGGCACTCGCACAAGGGTCTACGAGGCATCAACCATGCCCGATATAAAATTTAGCCGTGCCGAACAACCCGAATACGGAACTTTAAACTAGAGATTAGGCGAAAACAACATGCTAAACAATTTAACACTAAGTGAGAGGGATTACAACCTTTGTAGATCCGGTCCTTCACTTCATATCCTCCGTGTTGTGGTCCCTTCGCTGCGATCATCGGGTTCCGGACTCTCGAGAGGTTCCACGAAGAGAAAGACGCAACCTTTGCTTCCGATCTTCGATACTAAGATGATCTACCTCGAAGTTTCTTTAACACAAGCTAACACTCATGAAATGATGTGAACACCCTCATCTAAATGGCAAGGGAAGATGAGGATGATGAAGTAGGATTTTGCTCTCTTTATTTATATTTTTCTCACATTTATCCATCACAAAATCAAAGCAAGAAACCATTTTCATGCAAAGAAGAAGAAGGAAGAAGATGATGAATAATGAATATTCTTTTGTGATGAATAGGAAAATAATCATATGATAGAATTATGCAACCATGATTCACTTAACCATTGTAGAGATTTTACTAGGGTTAAAGATTTGGTTAGGGTTTTGGAAATATCTAGCAAAAGATCTTAACAAAGACAAAGAAAGAAAACTTCTAGAAACTTCTAGAAAGCCTTAACCCTAATCAAACCCTAACCATGTTTAATCTCTACTAAACAAGTTGCATTATCTATCATATCATGTTACAATATTATATATCACATATACAATATTTATTGCAACAAAATAAAATAATACATTTAACATATATCGCATATATATCAATGTATTACCCGAGTGAGAAAAAGAATCTTTTAGTGAGCAAATATTAGTTAATGTAATTTAATATATCATATATATTATTATACATTAAATTATCGAATCAACACTTGATTCGACAATCCGGCTATATCGCATTTAACCGACTAATATTTATCCGTACCGATTCATCGAATCAACACTTGATCCGATGACCCGGCCGATATCAAATATCGCGAGAATACAATACGGTATCACATATCGCATTATCCTCGGTCCCGCACATATCACATATGTGCTCCTACTCCGTTTTGCCTGAGTCAAGAAACCTCTGTGTAGGACTCTAAAGAATCGTCAATACGCCGGCAGTAGGTGATGATCATATCAAACACCCACAAGCTGCAAGCGGTCAGCTAAACGTAACAGCTACCCAGGTATTGAGCGCTCAGAAGATCAACAAGCAAGCCTGTAACTTCTTCTGTGAATCCAAACAGTAACACTCCCGTACAGTCCGGTCTCGTCGTCTGATATGTCGCATATCTCGCCTAGGGGTGGTAAACGTCAGACCCCAGTAGCTCGATAAGTCGTGTCGATATGAGGTCTATAACAGTTCGAGAAACTACTGATAACACTTACCAGTAAATCTCAGCAACCCTGGCCAGGGATTTCCGGTTATAGCCAATCGAACACAGCACAACATCAACTCCCTATACCGGGAGAGACGAATCCCCTCCTATCGCTCATTGCCTCCATGTGATTCGGGACTGTACCCAAAAGCCACCTTTTTGCACGCCCTCTTGGACGTGGTATGATGGAAATCAAAGCACAGTGGGAATCACACAAGACTCTATGACGATCTCGGGTCAACAGACTACTCTGTACCAGTGTCACCGGAGAACTGCCATCTGACGTATGGTATAATACCATCTGGGAGTTCTCGGCGAGTCCGTCCAGTGTACCCAGTCTCCACTGAGCACCCGTACACCATCCTTGATGTCAAACACCGATGGATATGGGATCATCCATCGCCCATCATATGGGTCAAGATGCGTATACGCTAGTCTACTCTGGTGTATCGATGCCCTGTCTCGATACACCCTCGACTAGGAACAGTTATAGGATGTACTCGTCGACTACCGTGGCCCCACTAGTATGATCTCATCATAGTCCCAGTAGTCAAGTACATATCCTAAGGGCTTTATCAACATGTAACATAGAGACAATCAGAGTACATGTTAAGATAAAGTACAACCAGATAGCATACTATCATGTCGAGCAAGAAAGTCCTCCCTATATATGTCCTAGCATCCACTACAATATACATCGTATGTACAGTAATAGCCTCTAGGGCATACATATAACTAACAATGGAGTCACCCTCTCTAAAGGTGTCGTATAGACTAAAGGGGAGAGGGATGTGCATGATTGGCAGATCACTTGCTTAGGCAATTGAGTCAATCATGAGATGTCAAGTACCGCACCAAATGTTGTTTTTGCACAAGATGCAATAAGTTTGTATTAATCCAATCCTGGAGAAACATAAGGAAGCAGTTTTAGAACATTAGTACATGTTCTACGGATTTGATAACGGCAGCCTCTTTCGGGAGGCGGTTATCATTCCAGGCTTCAAAGGTGACATGCATGACAGAGTGATTGTCAGAGTTTTTTAGTTTTCCCTCTGACGAGGGACAGTATTATGGACAGGTGGTTCCGGAGGATACTGTGGGTGGCATGGTGCCGGATACTGATTAGGTTCAGTGATCCATACAGTCTAAGAAGTTTGGATATGGAGTTCATTTATGAACAAAGGTCCCATCAGATATCCAGACATATTCTAAGACAGGTACTACTTGATTCGGGAGATGGCTTTCTCCGCGAACTTGAGATTAAGAGAGATATAGAAAGATACTTCTAGGCGGATCCACTCACTGAGGCTATTTCTCGAACACAATAGTTTTACAAACGGGCTTTGTGAAACTGATTAGTAGAGGAGTTGGATGTTCGGTTTCACACGGGCTGTGAGTAGTCGACATCGCAATATTAGCCTAGAGTGCAAGTGGGAGATTGTTGGAGATAGTGCCCTCATAGTCAATTATTGGATCGCAGGTACGTGATTGCAATGATTGCGGAGGACCTATCCCGGTAGGACAGTCTTACTCGAGATGATAGTATGCTATCTGGTTTGCCTTTATCAGTCGTGTACATGTTCAGGTGACTGATTGCATGTTACACTTTGATAGAGCCCTTAGGATCTTGCTTTACTACCAACAGTATGATGGCGATCATATACGTGAGAGTTGGGTAGTTTATATGCATATCCTTAATTGTGGTCCCTAGTCGTGGGAGTTTCGAGACAGGGCATCGATACTCCGGAGTAGACTAGTGTGTACAGTCGAGACCCCGACGAGGGGCGGTGGCCGGTCTCACAAGCCACTGGTGTCAGTTGGATCACCTAAGATGTATACAGGTGCTCATTGGGTTATGAGTACACCGGACAGGACTCGCCGGGAATCTGCTAGTTAGTACTATACCTATCGTCAGATAGCAGTTCCCTGGTGACATGTGTACAGCTTAGTTCATCGACCTGAGGTCGTCATTTGTCTCGTATGAGTTCCCACTGTGCTTTGATTTCTACCCTACCACGGCTCAAAGGAGTCGTGCAAACAGGTAGCTTTTGGGTACAGTCCCGAGCCATATGGAGGCACGTGAGCGGATCGGCAGGGGATTCGTCTCTCCCGGTATTGGGGGAGAGATCGTGCTGTGTCTAGGAGAGCCATTACACAAAGCCCACGGCCGTGGCAGGAGATTTACTGGTAGGTACTCCAGTAGTATCTCAGGGTGTTATTGGGCTTCACTCCGACACGACTTATACTGCTAATGGGGGTCTGACGTTACTAGCCCCCTAGGCGGATATGCGATACTCATAGACGAACGGACCGGACTGTATATACATTGTCACTGTTAGGCTCAGTAGAGTTTCTGGATGAGTTCGCTCATCGGCCTCCCTTGAGTGTGCTCATCGGTCTCCCTTGAGGTCAGTCCGTGGGCAACCGTTACGCATTGCTAGTGCCGCTGACGGTTTGTGGTTAAACCCACTGCCAGGGTTCTGACGAGTCATTAGAGTCCCCCACAGACAGTTTCCCAAGTTCGGGCGAAACGTTGTAGAGGCCGTATGGTTTTATGGCAGGGTTCGGAAAATGCACGTGCGTTTACGCACGTGTCGATTTTCGGACAGGTGATACTCGTCGGCTTTGGTTTAAGCCGGATCCGAGTATTATATTGAGTAGGTATAATATCTTTGTCTCAGTTGCATTTGTATTCGGTCGTAATACAAATGCGGGTATATTTATACAGTTTCGGGGTTGTCCTGAAATTCGTTTCAGGATCATTTTTGGAAGTTGCCACTTTCCAGTTTTCTATCAGCCGTCTTTTAACATTCTGTTAAAGACGGATTTATCTTTTCTTCAGATGAGGTGAGTCAGTGTTCTAGAAGATTCTAGATGAGGTGACTAGGCTATTTGGTGTAGTGTTCTTATTGGATGCATTAAAGACTTGATGACTAGGTTAATATGAATCATCATTTTCATTATGGTATTTTGTTTTCCTTAAGATCTTTTCACATGATATTATTTGTTATGGTCACCTCCCTCATCCTACCATCACCTCCCTCATGATTTATATATGGCCGGCCACTATTTGAGTGAGAGAGAGATTGATTTTCATTTTGGGAGAGAAAAGACTATGGTTTTGTGTGCATGGAAATTTCATTGCTTCTTTCATTTCCATCACCCGATAGAATTGGCAACTTCATTAACCGATCGTCCACGGACTTGGACGAAGTGAGACAAAGTCATCTGCTCATTCTCTACATCATTCTTGGTCGTCTCTTTTAGCAAACTTGACGATCGAGTTGCCTCGAGTTAGAGGCGGGAGCCCGTTTAAAGAACCGATCATGTGGTGCCACCTCGACGAGGAGATCGGAGATCGACGAGATCGGAGCAGCCGCAACGGAGCGTGGGATGATGGTTGAAGAACGAAGGACTCGGATCGTTCGGTATAACCTTTCTACACTCTTTACAGTTTGTTAGTTTAGCAATAATGGCAGATCCGGGTTAAAGTATACGATAGCGCCAGTTTAAAAGTTTTTGTTCCGCATTTGGCGTCTGTAGACTGCCGGGGCGCTAGCGTAGACTTACATATGATTCTTACTTGACTACCAGCATTATAATGGCGATCATATACATGGGAGCTGGGTGGTCCATAAGCACATCCTTAAATGTCCCTAGTCGAGGGAGTATCGAGATCGGGCATCGATACTCCGGAGTACTAGTGTATATTTTTCGAGACCCCGACGAGGGGCGATGGCCGGTCTCACAAACTATTGGTGTCAGTTAGTCACTTAAGATAGTATATAGGTGCTCATTGACTTATGAGTTATACTGGACAGACTCGCCCGGAACATGCTATATGGTATTATTCCTATTTTCAGATAGAAGTTCTCAGGTGACATGAGTACAGGTTAGTCTGTCGACTTGAGATCGTCATTTGTCTCGTGTGAGTTCCCACTGTGCTTTGATTACTACCCTACCACGGCTCAAAGGAGTCGTGCAAACAGGTTATAGTTGGATACAGTCCCGAGCCACATAGAAGCAGTGAGCAGATCGTCGGGGATTAGTCTCTCCAGGTATTGGGAGTTGATATCGCGTTGTGCATGGGTGACCATCACCAGAAATCCTTGGCCAAGGTGAACGAGAATTACTGATTTAGATAAGTAGTTTCTCAGTGGGTGGTGGGCTTCACACCGACACGAAATATCGCGTTATTAGATGTCTAACTTTATCCACCCCTAGACCCGATATGCGATACTCTTAGACGAACAGACCGGACTGTACAGAGATTGTCACAGACAGGCTCGGTAAGGTTCGGATGAGTTTGCTCGTCGGCATTTCTTTCGCTCAATACCTGTGTAGCCGTTACATACAGCTTGTGCCGCTGACGTGCTTGTGGTTAAACCCACTGCCAGCGTAAAGACGAGTCTTTAGAGTCCCACACAGAGGGTTTTTCCGGTTCAGGCGATATGATGTAATGACATATGTTGGTACATACATGTGTCTGATTAAATATGTGTACAGGCTACACAAATTTTAATCGGGCGGTTGATAATACTAGCGGTTTAGGATTAAGCCGGATTATTAAATCAAGTTTTGATTTAATAATTTATATATATATATATATATATATATATATATATATATATTAGTATATTTATTCTAGTATTATTGTTCACTATTCAGTTTCTCTCTTGGCTATTAGTATTTTTATACGAATACGCGTATATGTATTTCGATATGTATACCGGGTTGTATTCCGTATTTATACGGAATATCTTCTAGAAGATGGACACCTCATTATATGATTTTCTTTTTAGAAAATCATTTGCAAATGTGGTGGAGGGTGAGGTGGCATGAGCATGGTTGGAGGTATGTAGAGAGGTATGGCCTTTGATTGTTTATTGTAAAATGATATGAGATATTTTTGTATGGTTCAAAAATGAAGGAGCCATTCTTTCTACATGGCATTCACACTCTTCATTTCTATGATGCTTGATAGATTTTTTTCTTGAGTTGCTCATGCCTTGGTTTTCCTCACCTCCTCCTCCTTCTTCTTTAGTAGCTCACTTGAGCTTAAAGAATGAGAGAAAAAGATAGTGGAAAATTCCTACATCCCCACTTTCCATTACAAGCGATCTTGGAGCGTCAGTTGCTTCGCTAAGCGAAGCTGGAGCCTGCATCATTTTCCTCAGGTGGATCATCTTCGGCAAAGAAGGACCGGCTTGCAACTGCGATCCCGAGCACTTGAAGAAAGCTTGAGAATGTGAGTATTCTACACATGGTAAATTAGTTTAGCTCACCAGGTTTTTGTATATAAGTTCTAGCTATGTAGTTCGATTCATGGTTTCGGGAACTTTATCAAGCTAGAAAATTTTTGAAATCCATGTTGCCATCTTCGAAAACTAACTTACTAGTGTGTCTAAGTTCCCAGAGGTGGTATCAGAGACAGGCTAAAAGCTAGACTTGTTTGCACTAATTTAGAGTTTCAATCGACGGAATTTTCCGAATCGCATTTCCAAAATCCCTGTTTGTTGTTCGAATTTCAAAGTTCAAAAAAAATTTTGGTTCCATTAAAATTATGTGCAGGAAAAACTAAAGCTCCTGAAAAAATTTGGGGCAATGTAGCCAAAATTGGACCGCGGTTCAGCGGTCAAATGGCACATTTGACTTCTGTTCCGCGGTCGAATTTTGGACTTAAGTGCTCAAATTTTTTTTCTTAGCTCTAGTTTATGGAAATATGATTTTTGGAATATTTGGTTTTGGTCCAGATATGTTTGTGTATTGGTTTGTATTTTGGGGGCCAATGCGGAAAATTTTAATCGATCGAAATTGTAAATTTGTGTTTTTCTGAGCATTTGTTTCTGTGGCCGTGAATATCATAGCGCGGTATAATCCGAATGGTTTCTATATGCATATTCAGACGGGTTTACGAACATGATATTCGCGTTGATATTCTGTGTTGCTTTGTGATTATGGTTATGTTGGATTTGACGTGATGGATAGCCCGGTGTACGTAGTATTAGATGTAGTTCTCTGTAATGTAATGTATATTCATATTGCGTAGCGAGCGTCCGACATGTGGACTGTCGTCATCGCGGCTTGTAGTGGCGCGTCCATATTGCGGACGTAGTCACCGCTGTATATTCTGTTTTTCATTACATGCAGTAGGATTACCCCGCGGCAGAGTGCTCGAGTAACCGGGTTCTAGAGGACAACGGGTCTCCATCTCATGGAATTGAGATCAGGGTGTTTTACTCTAGAATTGGCGTGTGCACTCGTAGGAGGTATAGGATTGACCCGCGGAGGGGTGCCCAAGTCACCAGATTTCGGAAGTGCTGGATGGCCCACTCACTTCGTTGATTGGGTTGCCTTGCTTTTAGGATTGGTAGGTGGCTTTCCGCACTCGTATGGGTATAGGGTCTAATACTACGGGCTATCCACACGACCGGGAAATTACATTTCATATTTGGCTCCATGGAAATGTAATTTTCCTTGTTTATCCGCATTTCCATATTGTGTTTACTTCCGCTGTGATTCTGCTGTGATGCTTTTATGATGTTACTTGATATCATGCGTGAAACGAATGTTCATATATATTATATATATCTAGTAGACGCTATATATGTTTTGCATCCGCGCTAGTCCTGACCCCGCCCTGCCATAAGTTAAGTAACCTTACGGTGAAGACCCGGGACCCTGTGGCGAATGTGGATGGCATATATGTGCGTGCCTATTTTCGTTTCTTTTCTGACATGATATGATTAATTGATGGGACTGTATTAATTCTGATTAATGCAAGGAAAACAAACCTAAATGATGTTATTGGAATCAATTTTTGAAAACTAATATTACAGACGTTTCCCTTTGCCTTGCACAGCGTTATTCGATTATGAATATCCAGCACCTCGTTCAATGAGGCAAGAGACGAGATCCCTTCATGGGGAGTGGCCTCTTGGGAAAAAAATTGTGTCATTGTAATAACTTCACTATAGTCGATTCGTTTGCTTTGCACAGCGGTAGTCGGTTAGGAATATCCAGCACATCATTCGATGATGTAAGAGCCTGGATCCCTTCACAGGGAGTGACCTCTTTAGCAAAAGTTTACGCCACTGTATATTTGTAAAACCACTTGAGTTCCTTCAACGATATCAAGTTCATTACGTTAAAAGGTTTTCGCCAAAAACCAACCATAGCCCTCCGTCATTTCCTACGAGTAGTGATCAGTATTCGTGCTGCGTATGTTGGCATTGTCAAGGCATAGTGTGCGGTAGCTGAGTATGATTGTTTCTAGTATTAGATGTGATTGGTTAGAACAGTCGTACAGTCATGTTGGCATTGTCAAGGACTCGTACTGTAACATCTTGGAAAATTTTAAATATTAATTTATAATTTTAAATATGAATTTAATAAGTTTACAAAAATGATATCGCTTATGAAATTGGTATCGGAATTATAGCCGAAAAAATGTAGTTATTTCGATAAATATGAATAAAAGTGCATGATATCATAAAAATGATATATTTAATTATTTAATTATTTTAACATGATATTGAATTTTACATTAAGCTAATGACATTTAAGTGATAGATTAATCATTTCATATCTTTTATTTCATATGGATTCAAATTTTAACATGAAAGGTTTTGATAATTGATAATTCTTTTTAAAGATTGATATATCTTAACCTAGGCTAAACCCTCACAACACTACACCCTCAATCATGCTCAACTCCCTCCACCTCCTTCTTCTTAACTTTACACCTTCTCCTTCATATTTTACACATCCTCCTTCACCATAACACCTTCACCTCACAACTCTCCACCTCATGCTCTCTCTGCACCACACCATACCTAGAAAATTCCTTAGCTTTCTCAACTGAACAAAAATAAACTCTTCAATCTCCAACACCTAAATTCCTATGTTTTCCTCATATCAAAAGAGAAAGCCATGATCTCCTTCATCAAGTTTGTGTGCTTCATCAAGCTTAATACACTACAACCCCTAGATACTTCCACAAACACTTCATGAGTTGGTGTTTCATTGTACACAATCCCCATAGTTATAATTCCTTTCCTCCTTGCATGTTCAGTATATTTCCATACCTGTTTTCATGTGCAGTATTATAAAAACAGTGTGTTTTGTGATATTTAGCCTACATATATTGAATCTGGAACTACTAGGTGTAATCACTAGAAAATCTAGCAAGTCCATTAACCTAGATAGACCACCAAAAGACCACCACAAAAATACGAACCCAATTCTCCTATGTACGGCCGGTGACGCCGGATTTTTGAGCCATCTCGCCGGATCCCTTTCTTGATATGGAGTTGTGGTTTTTCTTGTAGCACACACTCAATACAATCTATCCCCTGCACTTTCTTGTTTAGTTCCTATTTACCTGAGCCAAAATCTGGGAATGTTTTAGTAAAGGTTTTATCAAGTTTCCGATATTACGATACAGGTTTTTTGTATTTCTGCACTGCGCTTAAACCGTTAACGTTTGTACGTTAACAACAGGAATATATTGTCATTTTTGGGTTAAGTATGCTGTAGGTTCTAACTTATGGGTGCCTATCTCGTTGTTTTAAGTTTTGATATGATATTTACATCGATATAATATAACTACGATTATAGGTACGATCGCGAAGGTTTCCGAGATGGAGTTGACGGACATAGCAATCGTAGAATCTACGAGCTCGAAAAGTTGGTGAGTAGATTTACATCTACGGGGGAAGTCGGGTGGATGGCGTATAGCACCCCCACAACTTTATATATAGGATAGTTATGATATCTAGTTAGTTAGTAGTATTTATTCAAGTTTATGATATTAGGATGATGTTACATCTAGTAAGTTTTTCATGTGCATATAGTGTTATTCATGGTTTGGACTAGTTGTATGAGGGATCATACCATACTTGAAATGATTGGAAATTTAGATAATGTGGGTTTTGTACGAGGAACCATACCGTACTTGTAATACGATATTAACATGCCGAATAACGGCCAAATTTCCTTTTGACTCTTGGCGTTATGTTTTATTTCGTTTTACTTGTGTGAGCTATAATCTTTTAGAAACTAGCGATTCGTTTTTCTTTTGATGATAAAAGATAAGAATGCGGTGCCAATTTCCAAAACAAATATCTCTTTTCAACCTTAGGCAGCTTCCTCATTTCAAAAGCAACGTTTCGTTCATTTTCAAGATAAATAGCTCATAGCTAGTAGTTGCATTTATTAAGTTACGCTTAGATTTACTTTACAAGTCCGCGTTATAATTATCAATGTTATACGTTTCCGTAATACGAACACTCTGATAGAACACTGCACAACTACCAACGAGTACTATACTGCACAAGCACATACGCACATGTTACACTACACCTCATTGGTACTGCCATGTCACTGTAGGACTGTTATGCTATGTAATGCGTATGTAGATGTTGATATGAGTATGGACTATACACTTATAGAACACTCGCACAAATACTAATAATTTTTATGTTGCACGAGCATGGACGCGTATGCTATACTACACATCATTAGTATTGTCATGACACAGTAGAATTGATATGTTTGTTGCCTGTATGACTTAGTTACGTACTTTTCCTTTATTACCTGTTGCTTATTATGAATACCGGTACCAGGGGTATTCATGTTTAATTTTTATGAGTTTTCTGGATGTTTTACTTTTGATGATATATATCAGTAGTATGGGACGCTGTTATATATGTATATATGTATGTGTGTGTGTGTGTGTGTGTGTGTGTGTGTATCATCAGAATGATTAATGCAAGGGTTCTTCTTCTTTACTTGTTATCTTTGGATACGATGAGTTGATGTCCACCATGAGTCGTTTTCATGTTTTGTTTTACTCCGAACCGAGTGGGGGGCTATACGGTTATGGATTATTGCGTTATCCAGACTGATTGGGAGGTCTATACAGTCGGATACATGGTGGACCCGGTCGAGACCGAGGGGCAGGATAGCCGCATTAGAGATGGGGAGCCTAGCGAGGATACTCGATACAGGAGATAGAGATGAGCACGGCAGATATCCAGGGGATACTGACCGGGGTTCGATTGGGCACGGCTGATATCCAGGAGATACCGACCGGGGCCAGGGATATTGGGTGGCGATCATCTGTTGAGATGGTGTCGACGGTATCTGCATTTGCGTGTCGGTGATGGACACGAGAGATTTGAGGATTTGCGTGTCGGTGATGGACACAAGAGATTTCTGATTTCGGGTGTCGATGTTGATCATCCATATATATCGACATGTTGCTATCATGAGGTACCCAGTTATATTATGTTATTGTAGCTGACCAGGATTGATCCGGGGGACAGTACCTGCATATCTCTTTACTGGAAATTCCATACATTAAAAAGGAATTCAATTTAAGCTATAGTCTCATTATTTTGACATGTCTGGTATGACATTGAAATCTTTTAAATTGTAAACATCTTAACTCTATTCATTAAAACAGCAGGACGTATATCTTAAATAAAATACCTATTATGTTTCATACTATCACGTCTGCTTTTATGCCGTGATATATGTATTCCGCGGCTACTTTAAAGAAGAGCTTTTACATATATATTTTCGGCTACTTATGGACTTTTACCTAAAAACAGGTCATTTATTTGATATGTTCTACTTTTGGATCGCATGATAGATAGTGTTGCATTTACGATACTTTAGGCATATCATATATTATATTAGTACAGGATATGATAGTACTATACTTATAACTTAGGTATCGTTATGCACTTGTGATGTACTTTTATTCACTGAGTTGGCAACTCATCTCCGTTGTGCCACAGTTTCTTGCAGGTGTTACCGCTTGGATTATCAGCGGCTTAGGACACACATTCCTTTCAGTGATTGCTTTGGCATGTGGGTTACTATTGTATCGTACTCATAGTTGTATATTTTTATCTTTTTGTATCTAGTGAAACTCCATCAAACTTATAAAGGGTATATTGTGGACTTAGAAGTGAGACTTAGAGTTTGTGTGTTGTGATGTCGCACTCATTGGAATCGACCATTACATATTATTGATTTTGTTCGCTTTTCTTTTCTTCGCCATTTTGCGTCGTATATTGTTACTTGGTTCCTCCGTCGTCTGGGCGTGGAAGCTAGCTCCCGTTGGGATGCTATTTATATTATTATGTTGTATCCGGTTTTATACAAAATTACGAAGGAGGTGCTGTCGAATTTCAAAACATCATAGATGATTTTCAAACATACTTAGTTAAACTTAAATGTTTATTTTAAACCGATCCCCTCTGATGACTATTTTAAAACCACACCTTCAATATTTTCAAAAAGGGTTAAGATTCCGGGTTTCGGTTTACTTGGACCGCGTCGACGTCTTTAGATGTCACGTGATTTAAGTGCCGGTCACGTGCCATATTTGGTTCGTGACAAAGTTGGTATTAGAGCGTTTGGTTTAACCTTTGTTCGAGTCTAGGTTTGACTATATAGAGTCCGGGCATACACTTTTGTTCCCTAAGTTTGACCTTATAGGACTTAGACTTGACTTTGGGGGTTTTACACCCGAACTTTTGTTATATAGGATGACCTTGGTTGATGGGGTAGGTACTAAGTAGAGTAACATACCGTACATATGTTCCGCAGCATATTTATGATATGATACTCCGCCTAAGTTACCTTAGGATTTATATCTAAAGACCTTTCTTCTATTCATTCCGTTGATCTATCTTCGTCAATGCATGTTGATTGTTTCGGTAGCCATGTTTACATGAGCCGAGAGGGCCACGATTTGAGATACGATCAGAGCAGACTTGTCTGGGACAAGGACTGATGTCCGGATTCGGTTCTTGTTCACGGAGCAATGTGCCACACAGAACAAAGTTCCGCGCCAATTGTCATACCAAGAGGGCGGGGGCCACCTCTTGAATCTGTGGGGGCCACCTCTAGAGTCCGTGGGACCCACTGTAGAACAATGGGGAATCTTCGGAACACATTCCGAAAAAGGACCGGACTGCATTATAAATATAATGGCACCATCCTCAATTACAGAGGTGCCTTTTAAGTGAACCGGAACTACAGGAGCTTGAGAACTCCGTAGTTAAGCATGCTCAGGCCAGGGAAGTCTTGGGATGGGTGACCTCCTAGGAAGTGGCCCCTGGTCGGGTCCGGTTCGCTGTAAAGGGAAAAATCGTGCGGTTTCGGCTAGAGCGAACAATACCATCTGTACTAGGGCGCGAGGTGTTACATTTATTGTGGCATATGCAGGTCCCTCAGTAGTAGGTCTATGGTTCAAGGACGAACCATTATTCAAAGGTGGGAAAAATGTCGGGACCCGGTTCTTATTCACGGAGCAAAGTGCCACACAGAACAAAGTGCCACGCCGATTGTCATACCAAAAGGGCGGGGGCCACCTCTTGAATCTGTGGGGGCCACCTCTAGAGTCCGTGGGACCCAGTGTAGAACAATGGGGAATCTTCGGAACACATTCCAAAAGTGGACCGGACTGCATTATAAATATAATGATACCACCATCAATTACAGAGGCGCCTTTTCAGTGAACCGGAACTACAGGAGCTTGAGAACTCCGTAGTTAAGCGTGCTCAGACCAGGGAAGTCTTGGGATAGGTGACCTCCTAGGAAGTGGCCCCTGGTCGGGTCCAATTCGCTCAAAAGGGAAAAACCGTGCGGTTTCGGCCAGAGCGGACAATACTATCTGTACTGGGGCATGGGGCATTACAACTGACCAGGATGACATTCCGGTGATATAGAGACATGTCGTTTATTTATATTCGATCGGGTTCTAATATTGAAGTGAGTTTCTTTGGGATACGCACCAGATGGTCGAGTCATTGCTGGAGATCAGCCGGACTTGAGGCGTGATGCTTTCCCCTCTCCGAAGATCATGGTGTTGTGTACTGTTCAGGCAGCGGCACCAATCATTACTGAAGCTATCAAGATGTTGCTTCTAGAGTCATGAAGTTAAAGATTTCCGATGTTTATGGGCATAGATGGATCAGAGGATTTATAGTCGTTCAGATGTGGGGTGACCAGGATATTTAATCTGTTATGGCGCTCCGATACGAGATCGGTGAAATTGATTAGCTTCTTTCGATGGATATTGCTCAGACCTGATGCAAGTCGTTCGAGAAAGAGATTGTGCAGTAAGTTTTCCTCCGATGAATTGGGACGAGTTTCTTTGGGATACACACCAGATGGTCGAGTCATTGCTGGAGATCAGCCGGACTTGAGGCATGATGCTTTCCCCTCTCCGAAGATCATGGTGTTGTGTACTGTTCAAGCAGCGGCACCAATCATTGCTGAAGCTATCAAGATGTTGCTTCCAGAGTCATGAAGTTAAAGATTTCCGATGTTTATAAGCATAGATGGATCAGAGGATTTGTAGTCGTTCAGATGTGGGGTGACCAGGATATCTAATCCGTTATGGCGCTCCGATACGAGATCGGTGAAATTGATTAGTTTCTTCCGATGGATATTGCTCAGACTTGATGCTAGTCGCTCGAGAAAGACATTGCGCAGTAAGTTTTCCTCCAACGAATTGGGACGAGTTTTCGAAGGTGAGCTTAGTCAGATTCTTCCACAAAGTATCAGGGATGCTGGATTCGTGTTTTTGGAAGTCTTGTAAGGCTCCGGGCATGGTCATAACCAAGTATGACTTGCAATTCGCGTGACTATCGTGATACGCTCCTTAATTGATGGATTGGGAGAGTAATGGAATAGGAGAGTGTTGTGAAGTTTCAGTGGGCAGTTTTCTTCACCGTCGATATTTAAAATTTGATGCATATGCAGAGGCACGTACGACCAGACTTCCATAATAAAATCATGAGGAAATGGCAGTTGATACACAAAAAATAAGGGGAATTGGATTCAGTAATGAGTTCTAGTTCTGGGAAGACTGGATAAATAATATCAGCAGGAGACTTGATAGATTCTTTCCAAAAATTGATGATAAGTAAGATTTGACCGAGGATCAGTTGTTGGCACACACACAGAGGTTAAAGATCGCCGTCATCAACGCGTTGCAAGAGACTGGACTACTGATCAAGAAAATGTGATGAGAGGTATCAGCAGTAGGACTGATTTTGTCGTTGCTCTTCACCGGACGATTGTATAAAAGAGGCCATGGCGTTAGAGATCCACAAGAAGAATCAGAATTCAGAGATAGAGAATGCTAGACCGGGACAGTAGGCAAGTAGTAATCCTTGCTCTGCCAGTTCCGGGTGTATAAACACCTTTCAACATTGAAGAAGATATACTTCGATGTCCGTTGTGTTGTTATTTGAGTTTTTATAATCCAACTATTTCGTTTTCAACATTGAAGGAAGGACAATTCAACGTCCGTTATTTTGATTTATGTATTTTGAGGACTTGAGGGTCACACAAATGTTTTGTACACACCAGGTGCACTTGTCGAGATTTTCGTGCATGATGATTGCACTTTGATTTATGTTTTGTGCACACTAGGTGCACTTGTTGAGATGTCAGTGCGAGGTGACTGCACTCGATTTGGAGTGTCGGGTACACCAGAGGCACTAGACTGATATTTTCCATGCACATCAGTTGCACATGATTAAGAGATTATATATATATATACACTCTAGGTATACTTGGTATGATTTTGTGCATACTCGTTGCACATTTTAATGTTTTGTGCATCTCGATGCACTTGAGATTTGTTTTGTGCACTCCAATACACTGGATATTGATCTTGTGCATTCTTGATGCACTCGGTAATTTCTCCATGCACATTTGATGCAGTGGATATTGTTTTTGTGCACACTTGTTGCGCTTGACATTGTTTTTGTTTTCGTGCACACTGTGATGTGTGGTTTGAGATTTGCATTCAAACCCGTTAGGGTTGATTTTGTTTTCGTTCTTTGCACTTGGAAGAATATCATATAGATTTAGTTTATATATTTCTCGCTGGTCGTGTGCTACCGATATTGCACTGGGACTATGGCATTGATTGTGTATTTGATATACACAACGGCTTTCGTATTTTGGCATCTTGCACCATAACTGGAGTAATCCTCATAGCAACCGCTAGAGTTACAGTTATGTGAGTTGTGTATCTTTTGAGTTTTCACGCACACTGTTGCGTTATATTACGTCTTAGCTCGTGTGGGACTTTGGAGTTCAGTTATATCGAGCGGATTTTATGTTTTAAATTTGGACCCCGGAAAATTGTTTTGGAATTGAGTTGATTGGATTAAGAAAAATGTTTAAGAAGGGGTTTTATTTAAATTCGGGGACCAAATTTCTTTAAAGGGGAGAAACTGTAATATCTTGGAAAATTTTAAATATTAATTTATAATTTTAAATATGAATTTAATAAATTTACAAAAATGATACCGCTTATGAAATTGGTATCGGAATTATAACCGAAAAAATGTAGTTATTTCGATAAATATGAATAAAAGTGTGTGATATCATAAAAATGATATATTTAATTATTTAATTATTTTAACATGATATTGAATTTTACATTAAGCTAATGACATTTAAGTGATAGATTAATCATTTCATATCTTTTATTTCATATAGATTCAAATTTTAACATGAAAGGTTTTGATAATTGATAATTCTTTTTAAAGATTGATATATCTTAATCTAGGCTAAACCCTCACAACACTACACCCTCAATCATGCTCAACTCGCTCCACCTCCTTCTTCTCAACTTTACACCTCCTCCTTCACATTTGACATATTCTCCTTCACCATGCCACCTTCACCTCACAACTCTCCACCTCATGCTCTCTCTATACCACACCATACCTAGGAAATTCCTTAGCTTTCTCAACTGAACAAAAATAAACTCTTCAAGCTAAAACACCTAAATTCCTATGTTTTCCTCATATCAAAAGAGAAAGCCATGATCTCCTTCATCAAGTTTGTGTACTTCATCAAGCTTAATACACTACAACCCCTAGATACTTCCACAAACACTTCATGAGCTGGTGTTTCATTGTACACAATCTTCATAAGTATAATTCCTTCCCTCCTTACATGTTCAGTATATTTCCATACCTGTTTTCATGTGCACTATTATAAAAACAGTGTGTTTGTGATATTTAGCCTACAAATATTGAATCTGGAACCACTAGGTGTAATCACTAGAAAATCTAGCAAGTCCATTAACCTAGATAGACCACTAGAAGACCACCACAAAAATACGAACCCAAATCTCCTCTGTATGGCCAGCGACGTCCGATTTTTGAGCCATCTCGCCGGATCCCCTTCTTAATATGGAGTTATGGTTTTTCTTGTAGCACACACTCAATATAATCTATCCCCTGTACTTGCTTGTTTAGTTCCTATTTACCTGAGCCAAATCTGAGAATGTTTTAGTAAAGATTTTATCAAGTTTCCGATATTACGATACGGGTTTTTCGTATTTCTGCACTGCGCTTAAACCTTTAACGTTTGTACGTTAACAACAGGAATATATTATCGTTTTTGGGTTAAGTATGCTGTAGGTTCTAACCTATGGGTGCATATCTCGTTGTTTTGAATTTTAATATGATATTTACATCGATATGATATAACTACGATTATAGGTACGATCGCGAAGGTTTCCGAGATGGAGTTGACGGACATAGCAATCGTGGAATCTACGAGCTCGACAAGTTGGTGAGTAGATTTACATCTACGGGGGAAGTCGGGTGGATATCGTATAGCACCCCCGCAACTTTATATATAGGATAGTTATGATATCTAATTAGTTAGTAGTATTTATTCAAGTTTATGATATTAGGATGATGTTGCATCTAGTAAGTTTTTCATGTGCATATAGTGTTATTCATGGTTTGGTATAGTTGTATGAGGGGTCATACCATACTTGAAATGATTGGAAATTTAGATAATGTGGGTTTTGTACGAGGAACCGTACCATACTTGTAATACGAGATTAGCATGCCGAATAACGGCCAAATTTCCTTTAGACTCTTGGCGTTATGTTTTATTTCGTTTTAGAATGTAATACTTGAGTGAGCTATACTCTTTTAAAAACTAGCGATTCGTTTCCCATTTGATGATAAAAGACAAGGATGCGGTGCCAATTTCAAAAACAAATATCTCTTTTCAACCCAAGGCTGCTTTCTCATTTCAAAACCAATGTTTCGTTCATTTTCAAAATAATGGTATAGCTCTTAGCTAGTAGTTACATTTATTAAGTTATGCTAAGATTTACTTTACATATTCGCGTTATAATTATCAATGTTATACGTTTCCGTAATACGAACACTCTGATAGAACACTGCACAACTACCAATAAGTACTATGCTGCACAAGCATGTACGCACATGTTACACTACACCTCATTGGTACTGCCATGTCATTGTAGGACCATTATGCTATGTAATGCGTATGTAGATGTTGATATGAGTATGAACTATACACTTATAGAACACTCGCACAAATACTAATGATTTCCATATTGCACAAGCACGGACGCGTATGCTACACTACACATTATTAGTATTGCCATGACATAGTAGAATTGATATGTTTGTTGCCTGTATGACTTAGTTACGTACTTTTCCTTTATTACCTTTGCTTATTGTGAATACCGGTACTAGGGGTATTCATGTTTAATTCTTATAGTTTTCTCGATATTTTACTTTTGATGATATATATCAGTGGTATGGGACGCTGTTATATATGTATATATATAATATATCATCAGAATGATTAATGCAAAGGTTCTTCTTCTTTACTTGTTATCTTTGGATACGATGAGTTGATGTCCACCATGAGTCGTTTTCATGTTTTGTTTTACTCCGAACCGAGTGGGGGTTATACGGTTACGGATTATTGCGTTATCCAGACTAAGTGGGGGGCTATACAGTCGGATACATGGTGGACCCGGTCGAGACCGAGGGGCAGGATAGCCGCATTAGAGGCCGGGAGCCTAGCGAGGATACTCGATACCGGAGATAGAGATGAGTACGGAAGATATCCTGGGGATACTGACTGGGGTTCAATTGGGCATGGCGGATATCCAGGGGATACCGACCGGGGCCAGGGATATCGGGTGGCGATCATCTGTTGATATGGTGTCGACAGTATCTGCATTTGCGTATCGGTGATGGACACGAGAGATTTGAGGATTTGCGTGTCGGTGATGGATACGAGAGATTTCTGATTTTGGGTGTCGATACTGGACATCCATATATATTGACATGTTGCTATCATGAGGTACCCAGTTATATTATGGTTATTGTAGCCGACCAGGACTGATCCGGGGGACAGTACCTGCATATATCTTTACTGGAAATTGCATACATTAAAAAGGAATTCAATTCGAGCTATAGTCTCATTATTTTGACATGTCTGGCATGACATTGAAATCATTTAAATTGTAAACATCTTAACACTATTCATTAAAATAGCAGGACGTATATCTTAAATAAGATAGCTATTATGTTTCATACTATCACGTCAGCTTTTATGCCGTGATAGATGTATTCCGCGACTACTTTAAAGAAGAGGTTTTACATATATATTTTCGGCTACTTATGGACTTTTACCTAGATACAGGTCATTTATATGATATGTTCTACTTTGGGATCGCATGATAGATAGTGTTGTATTTACAATACTTAGGCATATCATATATTATATTAGTGTAGGATATGATAGTAGTATACTTATGACTTAGGTATCGTTATGCATTCGATTTCTACCTTGTGATGTACTTTTATTCACTGAGTTGGCAACTCATCCCCGTTATGCCACAGTTTCTTGTCGGTGTTACCGCTTGGATTATCAGCGGCTTGGGGCACACATTCCTTTCAGTGATTGCTTCGGCAGGTGGGTTACTGTTGTATCGTACTCACAGTTGTATATTCTTATCTTTTTTGTATCTAGTGAAACTCCATCAAACTTAGAAAAGGGTATATTGTAGACTTAGAAGCGAGACTTAGAGTTTGTGTATTGTGATGTCGCACTCATTGGAATCGACCATTCCATATTGTTGATTTTGTTTCGCTTTTATTTTCTTCGCCATTGTGCATCGTATATTGTTGCTTGGTTGCTCCACCGTCTAGGCGTGGAAGCTAGCTCCCGTTGGGATGCTATTTATATTATTATGTTGTATCAGGCTTTATACAAAATTACGTAGGAGGTGCTGTCGAATTTCAAAACGTCGTAGATGCTTTTCAAACATACTTAGTTAAACTTAAATATTTATTTTAAACTGATCCTATCTGATGACTATTTTAAAACCGCACCTTCAATATTTTCAAAAAAGGTTTAGATTCCGGGTTTCGACTTACTTGGACCACGTCGACGTCTTTAGATGTCACGTGATTTAACTGTCGGTCACATGACACGTACGGATGGGTTTAACGCAATCAAGATAATGACGGGTTGAACTTGACTAGGACACTTTGATATGTTGACATTGTCAAGGTCACTGGGGTCCTAAGGGTAAAAACTATATCGGGAGTTTCAAATATAAAGGAAACTTGCCAGGCATGCGCATACCTTCTGGAATGTGGTGACTTGAGTGGCTTCCGTCAGGTTATCACACGATGATAGTTGGGTCCCGATTCCCACTGTGAGTAGGTGTTACTCCTCGGATGATTTTCAGATAATCCCGACTAATTCTCCTTTTAAGGTTTGAAGGGGAATTCGAGGAAACAGTGGGAGCCATCCTGAATAGATAAAGTGATTAACCAATCTAATCTAGGTTAGAGTGCACGCTGAGTGTTTCTTTTCTCTCTCTCTCTTTGGCAGCGACCATGACCTGACCTTAAACTAAAACTCGTGAACCAAGTTAACCGAACCTTCTTACACACTTTGGTTTTGGATTGTTATGATTCACGACAAAGTCGCAAATATCCCTGCTGCACCTACTTCCCCTTTTGCATTTCTCCAGAACACTCCGTATCACTACGAAGATCCATATTTCCTGGGTATGCCATCGTATAGTTACATACGAACTCGAAGAAACTTGTTTCTGTTCAAGGATGGATTCCAGTTCTAGAGAAAATGAATAAGATTATTCGGTTGTCATTTCTCTTTACCTTCTCTCAGGTTGTGAGGGCTCCTAATATTAGGAGAGTACACCTATTACGCTTATTGGACAGTCTTCTTCCAAACCATAGGTAGGTGCCGAAAGGTAGGGAAGAAAAAAAAACCAATTAGCCTAAGTATGGTATATAGAAGGTAAGAAGTAAAGACATATAAAGGGATTAGAGTGAGGGCAAAGGAAATTGCGACTACTATCATTCACGACGAGCCGCATATATCCCTGCCACTCCTACTTCCCCTTTGCATTTCTCCAGAACGCTCCGTATCACTACGAAGATTCATATTGCTTGGGTATGCCATCGTATAGTTATATACGAACTCGAAGAAACTTGTTTCTGTTCGAGAATGGATTCTGGTTCTGGAGAAATTGAATAAATTATTCGGTTGTCTTTTCTCTTTACCTTCTCTCATGTTGCGAGGGATCCTAATATTAGGAGAGTACACCTATTACGCTTATTGGATAGTCGTCTTCCAAACCTTAGGCAGGTGTCAAAAGGTTGGGAAGGAAGAAAACCAATTAGCCTAAGTATAGTGTACAGAAGGTAAGAAGCAAAGACATATGAAGGGATTGGAGTGAGGGAAAGAAAAATGCGACTACTGTCATGAATCTGGATAGTGGAAGAAGCATTTACTAGGAATACCCGGCCACCCCCATAAAACATTTTCATGTTTCAGTTTTACTGTGCGGTGTTAATTGAAAACTGTTTTCCCAATTAGATTCTGACTCCAGGTATGTATTTACCAGACTTAATTCTCACATCTGTATAGCGTTACTGATACTGAGTGGGAGTATGATATTGAGAATTTGATGATTTTATCCTCAATGTCAGAATTCTTTGTAATTAGTGATTTTTGAGGAAATCACCTGGGTTTTGCCTAATAGCAAATTTTTGGTTTTGAATATCCATTGTTATGCATCAATTTTAAACTGATATATCTGTACGTTTATTTATAAAGTGAGATATAACTTTTTAAAATTATGTTTATAGCATTTACCTATATCAGTTGATGGTTAGGTAAGGTGCATTCAACAACGGAATAATTCTTCTTAACTATAGCACAGTTTTCAACCTACGACGCACAAGGTTTGAGTTATTAAACTCAAAGGACTTATACAAAGTATTGTATGTTGTCCGACAAAGGAGTTGTTACTTGTACAATATTCCATTTACTTATGACTTATCTGGTTTTAGACACGCATTTCGTTGAAATATAAGGTCTAAATTTTGAGAAGTTATAGGTATAAGAATAAAGTAAAGAACCGTATGTTGCAAGTATCAGGATTCTTCGAGGTGATCGAAGTTGTAGATACTTGTGCTAGGTATTCCGTCGTAAATAATAAATTTGAGAACTTTCTTCTCTTTCAGATTACTCATCCGTGGGTGCACTCCTTGATGAGTGATACTGCATGGCCTTCTTCCATTTTGTCGATATGCACTGAAAACAACTGCTTGATTTTTTAATCTGATTCCAATTAAATTAGTGCATTTGTTTCTATATTGGATATAGAATAGATTCATATCATAACGATATTAAGGTATATAGAGTTGTCCGGCTTATGATTAAAACCAGAATCCAGATAAACTCAAAGCACGTTTCAGTAATGGAAGTTTGTGGGTTACCCCGGGTATTGACGAGGGTTAACATTGAAGATCAATAGTTATATTGTTCTTGACTCGCCACATGTTTTAGTAAAATGAATTCTTTTCGGAAAATATTAGTGGGAGTATAGTAGAACTGGAAGTAATTCCAGAACCACAAACGATTACTGAAAATTTAGTAGAACCTAAGAATTCAATTGGATTCAACAATCCATTAGCCACTCCTCAGATTTGGTGGGTAACCTCAGCCACCCGAGAGGTACTTCAGTCTCCTTAAAGACGGTGGCAGGGAGGTTTTGATGACCCAAACTTGTCACTACTGCTGTCCTAGACTGTGAGATCCGGCAGGTGGATGATTATAACGTCATTCTAAATCAGCTTTAGAAATTCACATGTATATGACTCTGCCAGAGAGTTGTTGTAGTCAGCGGGAGCAGCGGAAGTGTGGTAGGGCAGTACCTTATGTCTATTTATAGACTAAAGCAAGTATAGCGGAGATAAATCATCTATTTTTGATGTGACAGTCATAGAGTTTGACTTCATCAGAACAATAGATGGACCTGTTAAGAAGATAGTAGCGAATAATGTCCTGGTATTTGTATGATGTACTCCTTATAGAAAGTGATGTTCCTATACTACGATCAGTTATACTGTGGTTGTCACAAGGTGTTTCTCCACATAGGATCTGGACAAAATATCAGGGATTCTGGTGACTGGATCTATGGTTTTAGATCTAGATTTGGTAAGTGTCCCAATTCGGGTACTTTGACACTATTCTAAAATGTTTTAGAATGGACGACTCCTGGCGTGGTGGTGTACCCGCAGGTGATGGAGTCACCCTCTCTAAAGAGATATCTTCTAGACTGATGAGGATAGGGATTTGCATGATTTGCATATCACTTACTTAGGAAATTGAGTTAATTATGAAATATCAAGTACCACACCAGATATTGCTTTTGCGCTGGATGCAATAAGCATAAATTAATCCAATCCTGGAGAAATATTACGAAGCAGTTATGAACATAAGAGGATGTTCTTGGTATATGGTAATGGTAACCTCCTTCAAGAGGCGGTTATCATTTCAGGCTTCCGAGATGACCTGGATGACAGAGTGACTGTCAGAGTTAAAGTTTACCCTTTTCTGAGGGGAAGTATGTTGGACAGGTGGTCCAAGTGGATACTGAGGAAGGCATGGTGCAGGATACTGATTACATTCAATGGAAGATACAGTCTAAGAAGTTTGTTGGATTTGGAGTTCATTTATGAACTTCGTCCCATCAGATATCCAGACAAATTCTAAGGCATGTATCGCTCATTTCGAGAGACAGTCTTTCTCCGCGAAATTGAGATATAGAGAAATAAAGATAGAAACATTAGAGCGGATCCGCTCACTGAAGCTATTTCTTGAACACGGTAGTTTCGCAAATAAGCTTTGCGAGACCAATTAGTATAAAAGTTGGATGTTCGGTATCACACGTGATGTGAGTATGCGACACCGCAATAATTAACCTTAAGTGCAAGTGGGAGATTGTTGGCTATAGTGCCCTCAAGGCGATTGTTGTAATCACAGGCAGGCGATTATAATGATTGAGGGAGGACCTATGCGGGTAAAACAGTCTTACTCGAGATGATAATATGCTATCTGGTTTGTCTCTATCATCATGTACATGCATTATGTGGTATTACAGATCACTATTACATGTTGATAGAGCCCATAGGATTCTTGCTTGACTACCAGCATTATGATGGCGATCATATACATGGGAGCTGAATGGTCCATAAGCACATCCTTAAATGTCCCTAGTCGAGGGGGTATCAAGACTGGGGATCGATACTCCGAAGTAGACTAATGTAACTTTTTGAGACCCCGACGAAGAACGATGGCCGGTCTTATAAGCCATTGGTGTCAGTTAGTCACCTAAGATATTATACAGGTGCTCATTAGGTTATGAGTTGCACTGGACGGACTCGCTGGGAACATGCTAGATGGTATTATACCTATTGTCAGATAGCAGTTCTTAGGTGACATGAGTACATGTTAGTTTGTCGATTTGAGATCGTCATTTGTCTCGTGTAAGTTCGCACTGTACTTTGATTACTACCCTACCACGGCTCAAAGAAGTCGTGCAAACAGCTTTTAGTTGGGTACAGTCCCGAGCCATATGGAGGCAGTGAGCGAATCGTCGGGGATTCGTCTCTCCCGATATTGGGGGTTGATGTCGCGCTGTGCACGGGTGGCCATCACCAGAAATCCTTGGCCAAGGTGAACGAGAATTACACATTTGGATCAGTAGTTTCTCAGTGGGTGATGGGCTTCACACCGACATGAAATATCGCGTTATTAGGGGTTTAACTTTATCTACCCCCTAAACCAGATATGCGATACTCTTAGAAGAACAGACCGGACTGTACGGAGATTGACACAGACAGGTTCAGTAGGGTTCGGATGAGTTTGCTCGTCGGCCTTCCTTTCACTCAATACCTGGGTAGCTGTTACATACAGCTAGTGTCGCTGACGTGCTTGTGGTTAAACCAACTGCCAGCGTATTGACGAGTCTTTAAAGTCCCACACAGAGGGTTTTCCGGTTCAGATGATATGATGTAGATGACATATGTTGGTACATACAGGTGTCTGATTAAATATGTGTACAGGCTACACAGACTTTAATCGGACGGTTCATAATACTAGCGGTTTAGGATTAAGCCGGATTATTAAATCAAGTTTTGATTTAATAATTTATATATATATATATATATATATATATATATATATATATATATATATATATTAGTATATGTATTCTATTATTATTGTTCATTATTCATTTTCTCTCTTAGTTATTCGTATTTTTATACATTAGTATATGTATTAGTATATGTATTCTATATATATATTAGTATATGTATTTCGATACGTATACCAGGTTGTATTCCGTATTTATACGGAATATCTTCTAGAAGATGGACACGTCATTATATGATTTTCTTTTTAGAAAATCATTTGCAAATGTGGTGGAGGGTGAGGTGGTATGAGTGGTTGGAGGTATGTAGAGAGGTATGGCCTTTGATTGTTTATTGTAAAATGATATGAGATATTTTTTGTATGGTTCAAAAATGAAGGAGTCATTCTTTCTACATGACATTCACACTCTTCATTTCTATGATGCTTGATAGCTCTTCTACACTTAGCTTTTTTTCTTGAGTTGCGGTTTTCCTCACTTCCTCCTCCTTCTTCTTTAGTTGTTCACTTGAGCTTAAGAAATGAGAGAAAATGATAGTGAAAAATTCCTACCTCTCCACTCTCCATAGCTAGCGACCTTGGAGCGTGGGTTGCTTCGCAAAGCAAAACTGGAGCCCACATCGTTTCCCTCAGGTGGATCATCTTCGGTAAAGGAGGACCGGTTTGCAACCGCAATCCAGAGCACTTGAAGAAAGCTTGAGGATGTGAGTATTCTATACATAGTAGATTAGTTTAGCTCACTAGGTTTTTGTATACAAGTTCTAACTATTTAGTTCGATTCATGGTTTTGGGAACATTAGCGAACTAGAAAATTTTTGAAATCCATGTTTCCGTCTTCGAAAATTAACTTGCCGGTGTGCCTAAGTTTCCAGCAGCATGAAGGTTAAAAACCACAAACTCTCTTTTGAATGGTCATCAACTGTGTCTTTAGCACCTTTAGATTTAATTTATTCTGATATTTGGGGCCCTACACCTATTTTATCTCACTCCAGTTTCCGTTATTATAATTTTTTTATGACTTAAGCAAATTTACTTGGTTATTTCTAATGCATAATAAGTCTGATTTATTTGATATCTTTTGTCGCTTCCAACGACATATTGAATGTTATTTCAATAGGAAAATACGTATATTTCATTCTGATTGGGGTGGTGAATATCAATCCTTTCTTCGTCATATAACCATGGAGGGTGTCCTTCATCGTGTTTCCTACCCCCACACTTCCGAACAAAAAAGGACAGCGGAACGCAAACACCGTCATATTATAGAGACAGCTCGTGCTCTTCTTGTTCACGCCTCCATCCCTTCTTTTTACTGGGATGAGCCTATGCAAACTGCCGTCTTTCTAATTAATCGTCTCTCTACACCAATAATTCATAACGATACCCCTCTCTACAAATTATTTGGTCACCATCCTAACTATACCTTCCTACGCACATTTGGATGTGCGTGCTATCCTCGGCTTCATCCCTACGCCAAATATAAACTTGCTAACCGATCCGATCGCTGTGTGTTCATGGGTTATAGTACTCAATATCATAGTTACTGTTGTCTCTGTGTACAATCTGTGTCTAGATATTGTTGGGGTCAAAAATTACACCCCATTGCCAAAATCAAAAATCAAAATTAAAAGTCAAAAGTCAAGGTCAAAATCAAAGTCGGAGGGTCAAAGTCAACGCCCAAGTGGACCCAAGTCCGACTAACCCAGATCCGACCCCTAAGAAACTGGGCCCACACCCAAACCGCCTCAAGCCAAGCGAAGCCGGCCGGCCATCGAAGAAGACAGAAAAAGAAATTTGTAATATATAGCTTTTATATGCAAATAAATGTTAAATTGTAAATTTAATGGACAAAATCCAAAATTATGTAAAAGCCATGGCTCATGTGCAAAAAGAAATGAGCACATAGGTATGGAATGGGCAAATAAGTCATTTTGTAAAGCCCAAGGGGCTATATGAAAAATGTAAACCCTATATAAGGTAACATTATAAAGAATTGAAACATAATCATTCTCCCTCATAAATTTCTAGGTTTTTGTGCCTCCTTCTTATTCTAAAGTTTCAAATCTTCTTCCTTCGCATTTTGAATTAAATCAAGAGTTTAACTCTTCCTTTTTCAAAAAAAAAAAAGATTCCCACCATAAAATCATTAAAAGTGACATCATCTTCAACCCGAAAGTGTCCCAGCAAAAGAATATTACATATATAGAATTTACCATGAATGAAAAAGAAAATCTCTCATCTCACGTAAAACCCCCCGGCTATTCTATCACGACGATCATATACATCATATCAGTACAACAACAAAATAATCATCACAAATCATCAACGTAAGTAAATATGCATATTTCTAATGTCGTTGACATATAGCAACGATATTAGGGATATACATATTACACTTACGGTCGCAGAAAAGAAATGTAAAACTACAACAGTAGGAATCCGCACATATCCTTAGATATCATAAACCCGGAATATCTCATATTCCGGATTTCATGCCTAACCTCATAAATCTTACATTTAAGTCTCGAAATGAAAACACTTTTTCAAAAAGAAGACGGGTGATTCAACAATATTCCTAATTATCAATGAAACTAAAATGTTAGATTTATAAACAGCCAATTAATTTTCTCAAAACTAATTAGTGTAGATTCCAAATATTGTATCACATATAGTAACTGTCTAGACGATATTAAACATTTCGATCGATATCAAAAATTTCTTCAAACCACAGAGACCACAACACCTTGAGCCTCAACAAAAATATCTAGAAAGTCACAAGTATCAAAATGGAGCAGCAAGAAAAAATTGAAACCCTAATTCCCTAAATGTGCGGCGGAACCGTGGTTAAACCTAGTGTAACAACCCCATTTTTAATGTACAAAGAATTGATTTAAATTCAATGTATACTTGGAGTATTTATTGTTGCTGATATCTCTTTAAGTATTTATTTCACTCCATAATTACAAGAAGGAGCTTGTAGCTCATTGGTAACACCTTGCACTGCTGAACCAAGCCACCAGAGTTCAAACCCATGCCCCACATTACTTTTATTATTATTTTGTTTTGATTTTTTAGAATACCAACCGTTACACGTGCGTTTCTCACAAAATTCCTTCTACACATAAAAAGCTAGATGTACCAAAAATCCCCCAAGGAGACCCCCCACCCATCGACACTTCGACTCGGCCCGACTCGGTCCGGCGGCGCCCGCCGGATTTAGCCGGACGGCCGACTCGTTAACATAGAAAACGTGCATCTTGACCTAGTCTACCCCCCTGCACACATTGAATTTCTTGATCGGTTACAGAGAGCACATTAAACCTCATTTACTCCAATTTTAATGTTTTTATATAATTTTTTACATTTTTTAATTAAAAACCCTAATCCTAGCCTAACCCTATAAATACACCCCCTACGCTCTACCCTCTCATCCTAAATTTCTGAGTCCACTCTCTCAAAATCCCAAGAGAACTTTGGTACGTTGGAAAACGAGCGAAAGGCGAAGCGCTGACGAAATCGATGGCGAATTTCTGGTGATCGTGCTAGGAGCTCTCAACGACGATTCGACGCACCGGCAAACCCTCTACTTACCTCTCACTCTCTAGTGTTGTCCAAATCCGTTAGTCCCCCTTTTCTATCTCTCTTTTCTTTCATAAAATACGAATTTACAAATCCGACGGAATCGGAACAAATCCGAATTCCGATTCGGTTTTCTATAAAATCTCACTTATCACCAATTCCATCATGCGTAAACACCTTTATGTTGACTATTAATCACTTAACAACTAATTTGAACAAGTTTTCTCACATGAAATGATAGCTTTTGCAATATATCGTATTCTTTCACTTAAATACCACAATGTTTAGTTTTCACATTTAAACCCTTAACATTGCTATACCTTAAAGTAGATCACGAGGTAATGATCTACCTCCACACACACGCAAATACAACCCTAAATGATATCACCAAAACTTAGAATACGATAATACAAGATTTTACATTTAAATATCATTTTCTTAATAAAACCTTTTCTAAAAGTTTTAGGTTTGCTACACTTTCAAAACAAATATCTTTTAATAGGAAAATACGATAAGTTGTGGATATCAATCGTTTATCTAAACCTGACTTTGTGGTGTCTAGGCTAGGCAAGTGAGCAAAGGTAACTTTAAATGGCCCGTCTCACGATTCGTGAGCGGATCCCTCCTTCCACACTTGTACTTACCTGGCCACAATTGGCGGTGAAGAGGCGATTTGAGACTTCTAACAACTTGTTGTTTAGATCATTTAGAAATGGTCTAATTGAAATAGAAAACCTTAAAATCTAAAATACGGAAAATCGACATTTGCAAATAAATACCTTTTACTTTAATAAAACCGTATTCTAAAGATTTAGTATTTATAAAATCTTTGCAAAGCGCCACTACAACCCATCTTTGGAGAACCCGTTAAGGATAGTACGGTTTATCGTGCACCCTCGACTTAGTAGTGTGAGATTCAGACCTCCGCAAGGAGCATTCGGTCTCGAAAGGTTTAAAATACGACATCTTAAGAAAATGAGACTTTTAAAATATAAAATATTTATTGAAAATATTTTTGTACAAATATATGTATATTATCATTAAAAGATCTATTTTGTTATAATATAAATATCCCACTTTTTCTAAAAATCACAAGACTAGATTTTACATTAAAATACCATGAATTTCAAATAAATCAATATTACAGATAAATACCTTTATTTATGTAATTAGGATATTTTCAATAGAAATATCACAAAATAAAATTACACTCATTATAACTACAAAGACGAATAATAAATACTTGGGGTGTATCTTGAAAACTATACAAAAGTATTTTTACATAAAACCCCCTCAAGTTTTATAAATTACAATAAGGACCCTAGTAAATATAAGACTTCGTTTACAATTCTTCTGTCCGACTCGGGTTTGAGTCTGATCATAATCCGACTTGAATATGATTCAAGTACTATATAAATCTATAATACTCCAACTCAATATGAACATATGAATCCCATAATTCAGTTATCAATCTATACAACTTGACTGAATCAAACCATGGATATGCATCCATTATCCCATTATTCCTTTTACCTGATTATGCAGTTACAATCTGTTTACTGATATCATGGTTTTGGTCAGTCATCCAACTTATACAATACCATATAACAATACAATCATAACACTACGGGGTTTAAGGGGTAGATTGGTGCGGAAGGTGTTAGAAGTGGCACGAGACGGTAAGATTAAGACATCTGACCTATATTCCGTTGCTGTTGTACCGTGGCTTAACGGTTCCTTGTACATTCCGTTTGCCCTGGTCTCTACCATACTAAGACCCCTCTCGTATACACTGGCATCCTTCCGTACCAAGCTACAAACAACAGCGTGAACACAATATTATGAAATTTTTAGAAGATACCTCTTATTCTGTCTTTTTTAATTATTCCTTATCTTTGGGACTTACCGAGCGACCTGTTCTCTGAAGAAATTTTACTTCTTTCTTCTTTGAATGTCGTCAGGTGTTTTGGACCCGTCAGAGATCGAGCCCACCGGTGAAGACTTGGATCAGTTTCATGAAGACCCCGAGCTCTAGACATTGTACCTTGTTCTATTCAGTATTTTCATTTCCTGTTATGTCATTGTTCAGGCATCGCTTTTATTTCAGATGTATTTACTTTTCATGCATTGCACAAAAGAATGTTATTAATAAAGTTGCTGTTATTTTTTATATCTCTTGTCTCTTGTGATTTACCTTTATATTGCTTAGATACGCTTAGTGTATTTACTTCACAGTAAATACGTAGCGGACCTCGTCGCATCCCCTTCGCCGTACACCGGGAAGCGGGGCGTGACAGGTTTTGTTGGTGGCCCATGAAGTCCAGAGCTATATAGAACCATACTATGCAGTTCTGTTCTGCGTGAACATGCTAAGCAATATAACACAAGAACCAGCAACTAAAACATTCTTTACAATTCATATTTCTTGAATCTTACAAATTTCTATTCCTTTAATCTTATCATTTCATGTACTTGAATCTGTCTTAACCCAAATTTTTCTTCAAGGTTATGGATTCTCCGAACAACACCAGCACCAATGTCAACAACACACCTCCAGCACTACCTCTCACACCAGCTGTTCCTGCGCCAACCACCAAGCAAACAATGCTACTTGAGGCGATCCACAGCCTTCTTGAGGGAGAGCAACAACTCCTGAACCGTCCCGAGATCGACGCACCGGGAGTAAAGCAATTCAGGGCTTTACATCCTAAGCAGTTCTCTGGAAAAAGAAGCCCTCTTGAAGCGGAAGAATGGGCACAAAGCATAGAAGACGATCTGGCAGTAGCTCAAGTGCCAGACATCGTTTGGGTCCGTGTGGCAAAACTACAGCTCACGGACAATGCTCGCAACTGGTGAAAGGCGGAAGAAAGACGTCTGGTACAGCCTATTGAATAGAAGACTTTTCGTGAGAAGTTCGACGTGAAATACTTCCCTATGACTGCCAGGTTTGCCATGGAGCAGCCGTTCATTCATCTACAACAGGGTTCGATGTGGGACAAATCAGTAGATGAGTACGACGCTGAATTCACCATGCTAAGCCGGTAAGATATGTCACAACAGTTCAATTTTTAAATCTCACATACTACACAGCTAACACAATCCATTAAACAGATTCGTGGCACACTTGATACCGACGGACGAGATCAGAGCCTGTCGCTTTCAACAAGGACTGGACACGGAGATTCAGGCTGCTCTAGCCACGGGAAAATTTCTGACTCATGAGGATGCTCTGGAAGCTGCCCGCAGTTATGAGGCAGTGATAAAAGTAAGGGGCAGACCTCAGTCTGCAGGAGTCAAACGCCCTGCCAACCAGATGGCAGGTGGAGCCTCGTCCAGGCCACCTTTCGTGCCAAGGCGACCCGGAGTACCGAACCATCGTCCCAGCCCAGCCTTTTGCACCTACTGCAAGAGAACTGGACATATGATGAAAGACTGCCGTCGAGCCAACCATCTTTGCTTAGTCTGCGGCTCAGCTACTCATGATATTGGGTCTTGTCCCCAAAGACAAAACCCAGTTGCTACACCCAGACCTGCAATTACCTATCCGCAGCGACCAGCTCTTCAGGCACCTGCTCCAAGACCTGCACCACCTGCACCACAAGCTGCACCACATCCTCGTCAGTTCCATCAAGCTCAAAGGAACGGTCCGAGGAATGCTCCTCAGGCCAGGAGGAATGTACCAAGGCGCCAGGCTTTCACTATGTCAGTGGAAGAAGCTGAGGCCACTGGCGAAGTCATCACTGCTAAACTTTTCTTTTCAAACTTTGCTTTTCTATCCTGCTACTTAGCTACATATTTTCCTATACCTAAAACATATCCCACATACCTTAGGTACAATTTTAGTATCCTCAATCCCTACACTAGCACTGTTTGATACTGGAGCATCACACTGCTTTATGTCGCAACGGTTTGTTCGAACCCATGCGATTCCAGTCTCACCGCTTGTATCCAGCTGGAATGTCAGTTCAGGAAATGGCGTTCTAAAGGCAACTATAGGATACAGCTTGTGTCCAGTCATCAACTGCAGCAGAGAGTTTTATGCTGACTTCAAAGTACTGGACATACCGAACTTCGATATGGTTCTAGGAATGGATTGGCTTGGAACTTTTTATGCTACCATCGACTGTCGTCAAAGGAGGGTAGTATTCGAGATTCCAGACCATCCGGTCTTCTATTTCAAAAGCGGAGACCGTACACTGAAGCCAAGTACCTACAAAGCGAAGCCAAGAGAAGCAGTAGTTGCAGCAGCTCAAGCGGAGGAAGAATCAAGGCCAGATGTGGTTCGAAAGTTCGACGATGTATTTCCCGACGATATATCAGGTTTGCCTCCCGATCGAGCTCTTGAATTCAGTATTGATTTAGTACCAGGAGCACAACCGGTGATCAAAGCACCCTATCGTTTAAGTCCGAAAGCTTTGAAGGAAGTCCGAATACAGTTGAGCGAATTACTGACGAAATGATGGATTCGTCCCAGCACTTCAAGTTGGGGATCACCTGTACTACTTGTGAAGAAGAAAGAAGGTTCATACAGAATGTGCATCGATTACAGAGCCTTGAACGAAGTCACTATAAAGAACAAGTATCTACTCCCACGCATCGACGATTTATTCGATCAGCTAAGTGGATCTTGTGTTTTCTCTAAATTGGATCTTCGTTCAGGTTATCATCAAGTGAAGGTCAAGGAAGCTGATATTCACAAAACAGCTTTCAGAACTCGCTATGGACATTACGAATTTCTAGTGATGACATTTGGAGTGACCAACGCACCCGCAATATTCATGAACCTAATGAATCAAGTTTTCCGGGAGTACTTGGACAGGTTTGTTGTCATCTTCATCGACGACTGATTGATTCTTTTTCCGGTGTGTATGTAAAGAAATGTATAGAAATCACAACCAAAAATATTTTGACCGCAATCAATAATGGTGTCGATTGTAGCGCGTTAGCGATTGCGGATCGACCACAGAGAAAGTGAGATCCGTTCGTATTTCGAATTAGATGAATTGAAAATTTAAAGAAAAGAAAGAAAAGACAATTCAATTCAAGATTTTAAAGTTGAATTCAAGAATCATCTAGGTCTAAATCTAAAATCAAGAAAACATAAAAAATCAAGAATCAAGAAGTGATGATATCCAATCCAATAATCAAGAATCGAAGTGAGGCTCGTAGGAATCGATCAAATCTATAGACGTGATGGAATCTATTGATTACGTATTCTTATCCATTAATGATTTGATACTAGATCGATGACGATTAATCGAGGTTTAAGGATCTTTTAAAGAAACTAGGGTTTCTTCATCTCATCCTTTGTCCTTTCGATGAATCTTATTCAACAAAACTAGCCTCTAGTAAATTCAAGAATCGATCGTGGATCCCTAATTAAGAGCGAACACAATCAAGAAAGCATCGCTAGAAACTAGGTTGCCGATTCTTTAATTTACAAGAGTTTACAAAACTTATAGGAATTAGGAATCGTTTCAAGATTTGTAACATCATCGTCTATTGATCGTCTCGATTCCTCCACGAATGGAGTTTTACTCAAACATCACAACACGAAACACAATCACAAATTGAGATCTATTGATGATGCAAGAATGTAAAGAAAGCAAGATTAAAGATCTTCACATTTATTTATCAACAATTTTGTTACAATTCACTCGATCTACAAGAGAAAAGAACTTGATCGTCGATTTCGGCTTCGCTCGTCTCCTTGAGTCGCGGATCTCCTTGGATCACTTGCTCCGATGAAGTACAGCGTCGCTTTCTAAAGGATCGAAGGCTTCATGCTTGATTTGGTACTCGAAGTTCTTGATTTTTGGTTTTGGATTTTGAATTGGGGATTAGGGTTTACAAGTTGTGTCACTCAACTTGTATTGGGGAATCGGAGAACCAATTAATGAACAACCCTAAAAGTGAAGCCTTAGGGTTCCTTTTATAGCCTTCACTAGCTTTGGCTTCCTTTAGAAGCTAAGTTTAGTTTAGCTTCCTTTGTAAGCTAGGTAGTTAGGTAGAAGCCTCTAGAAGTAGTTAGTTAGGCTTTAGCTTCCTTCATAAGCTTGGAGGTTAGGGAGAAGCTTCTAGGTTTAGTTTGTTAAGTGAGAAGCTTGCTTTGGAAGCTTGGAAGTTTAGCTTGAACAAGGAGCTTTGTTGATCTGGCAGAATATTCTGGAGAATTCTGGAATTTGCAGTGGCTTGATGAGGTGTAGGCCTTGAACTGAGAATACTGGAGTGAAATTTTGCTGACGTCATCGCTATGTGGCCGCGGATCCGCGGCGCCAAGGGGGTTCTGGCCGCAAAAACACGGCCCATTGGTGCCCTCTGTGCATCAAAATTTCAGTGTTTCTTTATATTGACATCATGGTATTTCTCTGATATGTGTAATCTCATAAATCCTTCTATATTGCTGCCAGATCTCAAGTCCTGGAGTTGGCGTATTTTTATCAGCACTTTTTCACAGATTTGGCTTTTCTCCTGGAATTTCCTGCACAGATTCTCGAAACAAGTGTTGCGCTATACAAAGATGATGCGATGCCATGATAAACACTCAATTTCCCTCAAAATATCGGTTTTAAAGTATAACACAGGTAATTTGGTATTTTACGGCTGTTTTGCTAATATGTGTTATATTAATACCGAACACCTATAGATGAGTGCAAATGGTAGGAAAATTGACGTGTTAAAAATGCAATATTTTCGACTGATCAAATTCCCCCAAACTTATTTTCGGTCGTCTCGAGCGAACTGTTTTATTAAAAAGAGAAGGAGAAAATAAAGAAAGAGAAAAACTAACTAGCACACTTTCGTAGGAAACATGATTGCACTGAGCACGTGCAACAAGCCTTTAAACCTCTAGGTGTCCCTAGTAGGAGGAGTGTTGTCTCCTGAGGGTTTTCAGCGGATTGCACCCACAAAATCCAATAATAAAAGGAAGACCGTGAAAGTTACATATAAAGATAAGAATTGTAAAAGAAAGACTTTGAAAATTTGGGTTTCCAACTATGCTATCTTTTCGGTTGTCATGAGCCCTATCTTAATAGTCATGAAAAGATGTCAGAAATCACATCATCCCTCAATAAAGCATCGTCTTTATTCTTCATTCCTATCTTTCTTCCAAACATCGATCATATAACCCTACGTGTGTGTAATAGATATCCCTACACCCGGAGAATTCAATTCAAGCTATCATACTCTTGTCCATCTGCGTCAGTACTTTTTAATTTGATAAATATTTAGATGAATTTGCTCACACACTTTCATGCGACCGTTAATACTTCTTGAGTACTAACCGACCGATTACTCATGTGCTTGCTTATTAGTTATATTTCCTTATCTTGCACCACCTAAGGCTTAGCAGTGACCCCCAGACCAGTTGGTCTAAGGCACTAGGTGAAGAGGCACCCTCGCTATATTTTTTTATTGCTGCCTTGGCGATAACAAAACCAGTGTTCATTTTTCTCACCATTTTTATATTTTATTCATTTTTTATTTCCTTCATACTTTTGGCTTTTAGACAAGAGTATTTCAAGGTATCCTCTACTATCCCGAGTTTCAAGACGTGTGTAAGTGCTTATAGTAGGGTATCAATGTTCAAAATGTTTGGCTTCCAGAATAGAAACTATTTTTCAGACTTATTTTTATTCTCAGATTAGTGACTTTTATCATCTTACTAACCCTTGGGACAATGGTTCATAACTACTTATTACTAGTTCGTATAAGAAAACTTCTAATTTTCTTAGTTTTCTTAAATTTTTCTAATATTTTGGATGTAATTTTTCACTATCTAATCTTTTATTATCTTATTTATGTACACAATTAAATATTAAATATTTTTTTTTTTTGAATTTTTTTTAAAATTTTTATAGGTTTTAGAAAATGTTTTGTGCTTATGCAAAATGATATGCAAATGATGCGAAAAATAAATACAAACCTCCCCCAAACTTGTTTTCAACAGTGTCCTCACTGTTACCATCTGCTAAATCTATAAAAAAAACTGTAAGCATGGGAGGAAATTATTAATGGGGGCAAAAAATTTAAGTGAAGATCCTCCCCCAAACTTATTCTTTTCACTCACCTCCATTCAAAAGATGATACAGTAATTTACAGGAAATGGAGGTGAGACGGAGGAATTTTAATCAAGATAAAGTGGCTCCTGTAAGAACAGGAGCTCCTCCGTGGGGTCAGTGGAAAAATACGGTTTTAGTCTATATCCATTCACTTTGAAAAATATGCCGTTTTGAACATTTTCTACCTCAACTGTCCCGTGCGGGTATACAGACCGCACAACAAAAGGTCCCTTCCACCGAGATCGTAGCTTACCCGCGTGAAGGTGTAGTCGTGAATCATAAAGAAGGACTTGTTGACCAGGTGTAAACATTTTCCTCAAAATGTTTTTATCGTGAAATACCTTAGTCCGATTCTTTACGATTACAGCGTTATCATAAGCTTCATCGCGGAGTTCGCTTAGCTCATTTAATTGCAGCTTCCGAAAGTTGCAGGCTTGATTCAAGTCAAAGTTGATTTCTTTAATAGCCCACATTGCTTTGTGCTCAATCTTGACTGGTAAGTGACAAGCCTTACCAAACACTAACCTATAAGGAGACATCCCTAGATTGGTTTTATAAGCAGTTCGGAATGCCCAAAGAGCATCCGTCAATTTGGTTGACCAATCTTTTCTATTCTTAACAACAGTCTTCTCCAGGATTTGTTTGATCTGTCTATTCGAAATCTCAGCCTGCCCGCTCGTTTGGGGATGATAGGGTGTGGAAAGTTTGTGATTGATTGCATATTTCCGCATCAAAGTCTCGAAAGATTTGTTGCAGAAATGCGTCCCGTTATCGCTAATGATAGCGCGTGGGTGTCCAAATCGCGAAAAGATGTTTTCTTTTAAGAAGCTAATGACAACCTTTTTGTCATTAGTGCGACATGGAATAGCTTCAACCCACTTTGAGACGTAATCAACCGCAAGCAGTATGTGCAGATTCCCAAAGGAGTTGGGAAAAGGACCCATAAAGTCAATGCCCCAAACGTCGAAAATTTCAACCACTAAAATGGGTTGCTGTGGCATCTCATTTCTCCGGGAAATCCTACCCGTGTGTTGACACTGTGTACAGGTTTTGCAATGATCAAATGCGTCTTTGAATAAGGTCGACCAATAAAAACCGCATTGCAAAACCTTCTCCGCCGTCTTTTTAGGACCGAAGTGACCCCCACATACCTGATCATGACTAAAAGATAGAACACTCTTGAATTCCTCATTTGGGATACACCGGCGAATGATCTGGTCAGGACAATACTTAAACAGATATGGTTCATCCCAGTAAAAGTATTTTACTTGGGATAGAAAACGATGTTTGTCCTGTTTTGACCAATCGCTGGGTATAAGTCCCGTGACAAGATAGTTCACAATATCCCTGAACCAAGGTTCATCAGATATGTTCAAGAGTTGTTCGTCCGGAAAAGAATCGTTGATCGGCAGGGTCACAGGTGAAGAGATGCGCGAAAGATGGTCGGATACAACGTTTTCACATCCTTTCTTATCTTTAATAACAAGATCAAATTCTTGTAATAGAAGGATCCAACGTATTTGCCTACCTTTAGCATCCTTCTTTACCAAAAGATGTTTTAAGGCGGAGTGGTCAGTGTACACAACTATTGGTGAGCCAATCAAGTAAGGCCTGAATTTTTCTAATGCAAATACAACCGCCAAAAGTTCTTTTTCGGTAGTTGTATGGTTAATTTGAGCATCGTTCAGGGTCTTACTTGCATAATAGATCACGTGTGGCATCTTTTCAATATGCTGTCCTAAGACTGCACCAACTGCAAAATCCGATGCATCACACATAAGCTCAAAAGGGTGGTCCCAATCTGGAGACGATAGAACGGGGGCTGTAGTGAGGGAGTATTTGAGTGAGTCGAATGCTGCCTCACAATCCGAGTTAAAGTGGAAGGTCGTATCCTTGGCCAAGAGAAGAGTTAAAGGTTTAGCAATTTTGCTAAAATCCTTAATGAATCTCCTGTAAAAGCCCGCATCGCTAAGAAATGACCGGATATCCTTGACGCTTTTGGGATGAGGAAGGTTTTGAATGACATCTATCTTAGCTCTGTCAACCTCAATGCCTTTTCGTGAAATAACATGTCCAAGCACAATTCCCTCTTGGACCATGAAATGGTATTTTTCCCAATTCAAGGTTAAGTTCTTCTTTTTGCAACGAGTAAGAACTGCATCAAGATTCGATAGGCAGTCAGAAAAAGAGTCTCCGAAAATCGAGAAATCGTCCATGAAAATCTCCAAAAAATTCTCGACCATGTCCGAGAATATCCCCATCATACACCGCTGAAATGTAGCGGGAGCATTGCATAACCCAAAGGGCATGCGACTATAAGCAAAGGTACCAAAAGGACAAGTAAATATGGTTTTATCTTGATCCTTTTTTGCAATGGGGACCTGGTTATAGCCAGAGTATCCATCCATAAAGCAATACTACTCACGTCCAGCTAAGCGTTCCAGCATCTAATCAATGAAAGGTAGAGGAAAGTGGTCTTTCCTCGTAGCGGCATTGAGTTTTCTATAATCAATACATACATGCCACCCAGTTTGGGCACGTGTCTTAATTAACTCATTTGCCTCATTGGTAATAACAGTGATGCCAGATTTCTTAAGGACGACATGGATTGGACTCACCCATTGGCTATCGGAGATTGGGTAAATAATACCATTGTCAAGGCATTTGACGATCTCTTTCTTCACCGCATCCTTCATGACGGGATTCAACCGTCTCTGTGATTCTCGGGTTGGTTTGGCATCATCCATCAAGTGTATATGATCTTCTACAATTAAGGGACTAATCCCTTTGATGTCCGCCATAGTCCAACCAAACGCCTGCCTATTAGATCTCAATACCGTCAAAAGTGCATTCTCTTGCTCTGATGCTAGAGAAGCGGATATGATAACCGGTAAAGACTCATTCTCACCTAAATATGCATATTTAAGATGAGAAGGTAAAAGTTTGATATCTAATGCTGGCGGAGAAATAATAGAAGGTGGGATCATCGAATGATATTCGGAGTCATAAAGAAGCTCATAGCCTGTGAAAGATACAGACTCGGATGGTGATGAGTCAGGAGTGTCAGACTCAAGCGTGGAAAATGTGTCCTCACTAAGATGTGCAAGATCAAACATTGATGTGGTAGTGTCGTCGAGATATTCAAAGCAAAGTTCATCAACTCCGCAACTTTCGGGAGCAATCTCGTGGACAGAGCACACATCAAGTATATGAGCAGAGGGTTCAGATGGCTGACTTCCAATTTTTTAGATGTTCAGTTCAATTGTCATATTTCCAAATAATAAATTCATTGAACCGTTTCTACAGTTAATGACATCATTAGAAGTGGCAAGGAATGGTCGACCCAAAATCACCGGAATTTGACTCCGTGGGTTTGCTGCAGGTTGTGTATCGAGAACAATGAAGTCCACAGGGAATACAAATTCCCCAACTTTTATCAACACATCCTCTAGTTCACCCCTAGGTTTGGTGATTGAACGGTCTGCCATTTGGAGAGTGCAGTGAGCTGGTTTCAACTCTCCAATCCCTAGATGCTCATAAACAGAGTATGGAAGCAGGTTAACACTTGCGCCTAGGTCAAGAAGAGCACGGTTGATGTTTTTACCCCCAATAGAAATCGATATCGTAGGACATCTTGGGTCCTTACGTTTCTTTGGTAGCTGTGGGATAAAAGTAGTGCTAATATTATTAGACATGAAGACCTTCTTTGGCACTTGAGTCTTCCTCTTCCTAGTGCACAAGTCTGTAAGAATTTTCGCATAAGCGGGGACTTGTTGAATAGTATCTAGGAGAGGGATGTTGATGTTAACTTGTTTGAACATTTCCATAATCTTCTCCATATGTGGACTCGATTTGTTACCCCTTAACCGATTCGGATAAGGAGCTTTAGCAATAAGCGCTGGGTCCATCATAGGAGAAGGTGGTGTGTGTAAACATGATCCCAGAATAGAAGTGGGGATTGTCTGTGGTGGACTAGAAGAGGGTTGCAGAGGTAACGAGCCTTGTTGGAAATGGAGAATAGGCTCGTGAGAAGGCGGTGGGGTAGAAGAACAAGGATCAGAAGTAGAAGTGTGTGTGTAAGGAAAGGTCTCAGCCGGGGTGTTATTGATAGATCTCTCAGTATCATCAAACTCTTCCCCAACGTGATTATTCGGCACTCTTCCTGATCTCAATGTTGTGATGGCATTTACATTGTAATGCCCAGGATTCGGTAGGGGTTGAGACGGAAGTTTCCCTTTTTCTCTCGCACTCATTTCGGCTTTTAATTGTACAATTTGTTCTTCCATCGATTTAATATTCTCATTTTGAGAGACAACGATCTTCATCACATTATCGAAGGAAGATTGCATTTTTGCCGTCCCTTGGATGGATTGTTTCATGAAAGTATCCAAGGTTTGTGCTAGTGCAGAGATATTATCTGTACCGGTCAATTGCAAAGAGTTTTCATGTGGTGCAAAAGTGTTGGCCGGATTTTGGAAGTTTTGTGATTGGTAGAGGTGCTGAGTAAGTTGAAATGGTTGCTGTTGTGGTGGAAGAGCCCTTTGGAAATTGTTTTGGTTTGGAACCGTGTGTTGATTTTGTTGTTGGTTCCAAGCAAAGTTGGGGTGATTCCTCCAACCCGGATTGTATGTGGAAGAATATGGATCGTTTCCAGGTCTTTGAAATGCGGCATTGGTATGCTCTTGACCTTGAAATGGAGAATTCAATAGACATTCTTCCGTGAAATGAGAAGGATCAGAACAGCATCCACATACAATTTTGGAGAGTGACATTTGATTTAGAGCGGCAGCTAAAAATTTGTTTTCCATAGTGTCGAATTTCTTGTGTAAAGCTGAAATTTCAGCTCTAACGCCTATGGAAACATCTGATTGGTTATTGCCACCCCTAAACGATTGACTCTCCCACTGTAAATTTTTTTCAGCGAAATCTTCTAAGTATTTCCAAACTTCCCCATCGTCTTTGGTCATAAAATTGCCTTGACACATGTTTTCAAGGCTCTGTTTAGTGGTAGGGTTAATGCCCTCATATATGATTCGGCACAGATACCATCTAGGGATTCCGTGATGTGGACATTAAACCAACAGATCCTTAAAGCGGTCAAGACATTTTGAAAATGGTTCATTTGGAAGATGGGTGAATTGATTTATTTCGCTACGGACTCGAGCTGTCTTGTGATTAGGGTAGAATTTCTTAAGGAATGCTGCAACGAATTCTTCTCAATTCGTAATGGAATGTGCGGTAGTGTTATACAGCCACTTCTCGGCTATATCGCACAAGGTAAATGGAAGAAGACGTAGACGCATAGCATCCACAAAAAGCTGTGAAGTACCCATCATTGCGCATACATTTTCAAATTTGGTAATAAAGACATATGCGTCTTCAGTCTCGAGACCGTGATATTTGGGTAGAAGGTTGATGTATTGGGGTTTAATCTCAAAATTATCCCCGTTGGCTGGTGGAATGGATAAGCAGGTCAAAAGAGGACCTCGCATAGGATAGCACCTCTCTTGGAGAGAGATGCGGGGTGGATTCTGTGCACCAACGGACGGCGGCAGAGTAGTGGCAAAGAAATTCGATGGAGAAGGATCCATCGATGTGGGTGTGGTGGTGGGTAAAGAAAAAGTAAACGTAGAAATACCGACTTCGGAGTCGATCGGGGGAACGCGGACTAAACGGGCACTAGAATCCCATGTCCAGCCTATCTTGCACTAAAAGGGTTTAGTACAAGTGGCAGCGTTAATATAATTAAGGGAAATGAATGAATGTGGTGTTTGTTTTGAAAAATATACGGATTTTTTTAAAAAAATGATGCAAATCACAACAAATGCAACAAGCAAAATCCTAAGTCTAATGGTCACCTAGGTCAAGGCTCTAGACCGCTCCTAACTGCCAAAAGACAAGTCGCAGGATCAATCCTCCACTGCCTCTTTGTCTCTCCTGTGGCCAGGTAAGTGGGAGGTTCTACACTACGTAAGTAGTGGGCCTAATTAAGTAACCACTTGCCTTAGACACACTTGCCTTAGACACCACAAAAGAAACGCGGATAAGCAATGAATTACCCACGGCCTTCTTCTGTCCTAAGTGAGCGCGACGGTCCTTAGAGTCATGTCTAGATTTCTTTTAGTTAATGAGCGTAATGCTGATGCAAGTTTTGTGATTTTTGGGGCTTAGGAAAGGTAATGAACTTCCCACCTAATCTGGATTTGGCCGTGCCCCTTAAATTCCGTATTAATATGCAAACAACCAAAAATAAAATATACGCACAATTTTTATTGCTTTTTGCGGCACTGCGAATTTTTGCAAAGAAACCTGCAGCAAATTGTTAATGGAGCAGATTAAGGAAGGAGATAAGAAAGTGAAGGAGTTACTAAGCAATTTCCGTACAGAGATGCAACAGTCCAACCGCGGTTCCGCCGCAATGAACGCCTTAAACCGCAGATCCGCCGCGGTTCTTCAAGAACACTGCATAAAAATTTTACCTAAAGCTTCTGTTCACTTCTTGAGCTCTCTGGAATATTCCAAATATTTTTCCAATTTCACAGCCGACTCCAGATTTCCTTGCAACAAATCACAACGAATCGTTTAGTGTCTGCGCGAATTTTGATCTCAAAATTAAGATGAAATAAACTTTTCAACTCAAATTTCAAAAGACGAAAAAATTAGCGCACTATCCCCGGCAACGGCGCCATTTGATTGATCCTTTTTCCGGTGTGTATGTAAAGAAATGTATAGAAATCACAACCAAAAATATTTTGACCGCAATCAATAACGGTGTTGATTGTAGCGCGTTAGCGAGTGCGGATCACCCACAGGGAAAGTGAGATCCGTTCGTATTTTGAATTAGATGAATTGAAAATTTAAAGAAAAGAAAGAAAAGACAATTCAATTCAAGATTTTAAAGTTGAATTCAAGAATCTTCTAGGTCTAAATCTAAAATCAAGAAAACATAAAAAATCAAGAATCAAGAAGTGATGATATCCAATCCAATAATCAAGAATCGAAGTGAGGCCCGTAGGAATCGATCAAATCTATAGACGTGATGGAATCTATTGATTACGTATTCTTATCCATTAATAATTTGATACTAGATCGATGACGATTAATCGAGATTTAAGGATCTTTTAAAGAAACTAGGGTTTCTTCATCTCATCTTTTGTCCTTTCGATGAATCTCATTCAACAAAACTAGCCTCTAGTAAATTCAAGAATCAATCGTGGATCCCTAAGTAAGAGCGAACACAATCAAGAAAGTATCGCTCGAAACTAGGTTGTCGATTCTTCAATTTACAAGAGTTTACAAAACTTATAGGAATTAAGAATCGTTTCAAGATTTGTAACATCATCGTCTATTGATCGTCTCGATTCCTCCACGAGCGGAGTTTTACTCAAACATCATAATACGAAACACAATCACAAATTGAGATCTAGTCATGATGCAAGAATGTAAAGAAAGCAAGATTAAAGATCTTCACCTTTATTTATCAACAATTTTGTTACAATTCACTCGATCTACAAGAGAAAAGAACTTGATCGTCGATTTCGGCTTCGCTCGTCTTCTTGAGTCGCGGATCTCCTTGGATCACTTGCTCCGATAAAGTACGGCATCGCTTTCTAAAGGATCGAAGGCTTCATGCTAGATTTGGTACTCGAAGTTCTTGATTTTTGGCTTTGGATTTTGAATTGGGGATTAGGGTTTACAAGTTGTGTCACTCAACTTGTATTGGGAAATTGGAGAACCAATTAATGAACAACCCTAGAAGTGAAGCCTTAAGGTTCCTTTTATAGCCTTCACTAGTTTTGGCTTCCTTTAGAAGCTAGGTTTAGTTTAGCTTCCCTTGTAAGCTAGGTAGTTAGGTAGAAGCCTCTAGAAGTAGTTAGTTAGGCTTTAGCTTCCTTCATAAGCTTGGAGGTTAGAGAGAAGCTTCTAGATTTAGTTTGTTAAGTGAGAAGCTTGCTTTGGAAGTTTAGCTTGAACAAGGAGCTTTGCTGATCTGGCAGAATATTCTGGAGAATTCTGGAATTTGCAGTGGCTTGATGAGGTGTAGGCCTTGAACTGAGAATACTGGAGTGAAATTTTGCTGACGTCATCGCTATGTGGCAGTGGATTCGCGGCACCAAGGGGGTTCTGGCCGCAGAACCGCGGCCCATTGGTGCCCTCTGTGCATCAAAATTTCAGTGTTTCTTTATATTGACATCATGGTATTTCTCTGATATGTGTAATCTCATAAAGCCTTCTATATTGCTGCCAGATCTCAAGTCCTGGAGTTGGCGTATTTTTATCAGCACTTTTTTCACAGATTTGGCTTTTCTCCTGGAATTTCCTGCACAGATTCTCGAAACAAGTGTTGCGCTATACAAAGATGATGCGATGCCATGATAAACACTCAATTTCCCTCAAAATGTCGGTTTTAAAGTATAACACGGGTAATTTGGTATTTTACGGCTGTTTTGCTAATATGTGTTATATTAATACTGAACACATATAGATGAGTGCAAATGGTAGGGAAATTGACGTGTTAAAAATGCAATATTTTCGACTGATCAACGACATCCTGGTGTATTCTAAGGAGTCGGAAAGAACATGCAGAGCACCTACGAATTGTCCTAGAAACTCTTCGACAACATCAGCTTTATGCCAAGTATAGCAGGTGCGAGTTTTGGTTAAAGCAAGTTGGTTTTCTTGGACATATCGTATCAGGAGAAGGAATCTCTGTGGATCCAGCGAAAGTTTCAGCCGTTAGCGAATGGCCTACACCAAAGTCAGTGAAGGATATTCGAAGTTTCTTGGGTTAGCTGGATATTACAAATGGTTTATTGAAGGCTTTTCAAAGATAGCAACACCCCTGACCAAGCTTACACGTAAAGATGAAGAATTTGTGTGGTCAGAAGCATGTGAACAAGCTTTCGTAGAACTCAAATCAAGGTTGACATCAGCAACTATTCTCGTCATACCGGATCAATCTGGAGGATTCGAAGTTCATTGCGATGCATCCGGTAAGGGATTAGGATGTGTTCTACATCAGCACGGTAAGGTTGTGACTTATGCTTCAAGACAGCTGAAGATTCATTAGCGCAATTATCCAACGCATGATCTGGAGTTGGCAGCCGTCATCTTTGCTCTCAGGATTTGGCGTCATTATCTACTTGGTGAACGAGTGAACATCTACACAGATCATAAGAGCCTGAAGTACGTGTTTACTCAGAAGGAATTGAATATGCGGCAGAGAAGATGGTTAGAACTCATGGCGGACTTTGACATCAACTTGCAATATCACCTAGGGAAGATGAATGTGGTACCTGATGCTCTTAGTCGCCAACCATTCGCAATGAATCTCACCGCTCAGTGGAAGCTTCAACAACACTTGCATCAGATGGAGATTGAAGTACTCATGCCAGGTAATGCTTCAAATTTGATGAATTTACAAGTTCAATCAGCCATTGTCAATCAGATCAAAGCAGCCCAGGCAAGTGATGCTAAGTTGCAAAAGATCAGAGAGCAAGTGGAGAATGGACTCAGAACAGACTTAATCATCCATGAAGATGGATCTTTGAGATACGGCAGTAGATTGTGTGTACCAAAAGGTCCTGTTCGGGAAGAGTTAATGAAAGAAGCTCACAGCTCTCCCTATTCAGTACACCCTGGAGGTACCAAAATGTACAAAGATCTACGTCAGAATTATTGGTGGCATGGAATGAAGCGTGAAGTATCCAGAAGCATCGCAAAATGCTTGGTGTGTCAGCAAGTAAAGGCTGAACATCACAGGACTGCTGGATTACTTCAACCGTTACCAATCCCAGAATGGAAGTGGCAACACATCACGATGGATTTTATGACTGCTCTTCCTCGCAGCACAAAGGGTAATGATGTTGTATGGGTCATTGTGGATCGACTCACAAAGTCGGCTCATTTCATCCCATTTCGAGTTGGCCAATCAACTGAGACACTAGCAAAGAAGTTCATGGAGGTAATAATCTAATTAAGATTTAAACTCTTCATAATGTACTATCTCTGATACCCATGAACTCATACAGGAAATTATGAGACTTCATGGAGTACCGGTCTGCATTGTCTCCAATCGTGACACCAGGTTCCGATCGCAATTTTGGCAGAGTCTACAAGCAAGCTTGGGAACAAGTCTGAACTTCAGCACGGCTTATCATCCATAAACAGATGGTCAGTCGGAACGAACTATTCAGATCTTGGAGGATATGCTCAGAGCATGTATCTTAGACTTCAAAGGATCGTGGGAAGATCACCTACATCTTGTGGAGTTTTCGTACAACAACAACTACCAAGAAAGCATAGGAATGGCACCTTTTGCAGCACTGTATGGAAGGAAGTGTTGATCGCCATTAAGTTGGGATGACATCGGAGATAGGGAACTTCTTGGACCAGAGATGATAATAGCGACTGTTGATGTGGTTCGTACTATCAGGAAAAGGATGCGCATAGCCCAAGATCGACAGAAGCACTGGGCTGATGCAAAGAGACGACACTTAGAGTTCCAGCCAGGAGATCACGTGCTCTTGAAGATATCTCCGAACCGCGGAGTAATCCGATTTGGAAGACGGGGTAAGCTAAGTCCGAGATATATTGGACAGTTCGACATACTCGAACGAGTCGGTGAAGTGGCATACCGCTTAGCACTTCCACCTTCATTGGAAGGAGTTCATAATGTGTTCCACATATCCCAACTCAGAAGGTATGTGAGTGACCCCAGCCATGTTCTCGATCATTCCGAGCTCACTATACAGCCCGATTTGTCTTGTGAGCAACAGCCTGTGGAGATTCTGGACAGGAAAGTAAAGACACTTCGGAACAAGGAAGTTAACTTGGTTCGAGTGATGTGGAGGAAAGACACTCCAGGAGAGTCCACTTGGGAAAGGGAGGATGAAATGCATACTAGATATCCACACCTCTTTGTAAACTAGTTCTCAAATAAAAATTGTAAATTTCGAGGACGAAATTTTTGTAAGGAGGGTAGACTGTAACAACTCCATTTTTAATGTACAAAGAATTGATTTAAATTCAATGTATACTTGGAGTATTTATTGTTGCTGATATCTCTTTAAGTATTTATTAAACTCCATAATTACAAGAAGAAGCTTGTAGCTCATTGGTAATACCTTGCACTGCTGAACCAAGCCACAAGAGTTCAAATCTCATGCCCCACATTATTTTTATTAATATTTTGTTTTGATTTTTTAGAATACCAACCGTTACACGTGCGTTTCTCACAAAATTCCTTCTACACATAAAAAGTTAGATGCACCAAAAATCCCCCCAGGAGACCCTCCACCCATCGACACTTCGACTCGGCCCGACTCGGTCCGGCGGCGCCGGCCGGACTTGGCCGGACGGCCGAGTCGTCAACATAGAAAACATGCATCTTGACCTAGTCTACCCCCCCTGCACACATTGAATTTCTTGATCGGTTACAGAGAGCATATTAAACCTCCTTTACTCCAATTTTAATGTTTTTATATAATTATTTACATTTTTTAATTAAAAAACCAAACCTAACCCTAGCCTAACCCTATAAATACACCCCCTACGCTCTACCCTCTCATCCTAAATTTCTAAGTCCACTCTCTCAAAATCCCAAGAGAACTTTGGTACGTTGGAAAATGAGCGAAAGACGAAGCGCTGACGAAATCGACGGCGAATTTTCGGTGATCGTGCTAGGAGCTCTCAACGACGATTCGACGCACCGGCAAACCCTCTACTTCCCTCTCATTATCTAGTGTTGTCCAAACCCGTAAGTCCCCCTTTTTCTATCTCTCTTTTCTTTCATAAAATACGAATTTACAAACCCGACGGAATCGGAACAAATCCGAATTCCGATTCGGTTTTCTATAAAATCTCACTTATCACCAATTCCATCATGCGTAAACACCTTTATGTTGACTATTAATCACTTAACAACTAATTTGAACAAGTTTTCTCACATGAAATGATAGCTTTTGCAATATATCGTATTCTTTCACTTAAATACCACAATGTTTAGTTTTCACATTTAAACCCTTAACATTGCTATACCTTAAAGTAGATCACGAGGTAATGACCTACCTCCACACACACGCAAATACAACCCTAAATGATATCATCAAAACTTAGAATATGATAATACAAGATTTTACATTAAAATACCATTTTCTTAATAAAACCTTTTCTAAAAGTTTTAGGTTTGCTACACTTTCAAAACAAATATCTTTTAATAGGAAAATACGATAAGTTGTGGATATCAATCGTTTATCTAAACCTGACTTTGTGGTGTCTGGGCTAGGCAAGTGAGCAAAGGTAACTTTAAAAGGCCCGTCTCACGATTCGTGAGCGGATCCCTCCTTCCTCACTTGTACTTACCTAGCCACAATTGGCGGTGAAGAGGCGAGTTGAGGCTTCTGACAACTTGTTGTTTAGATCATTTAGAAATAGTCTAGTTGAAATAGAAAACCGTAAAATCTAAAATACGGAAAATCGACTTTTGCAAATAAATACCTTTTACTTTAATAAAACCGTATTCTAAAGGTTTAGTATTTATAAAATCTTTGCAAAGCGCCACTACAACCCACCTTTGGGGAACCCGTTAGGGATAGTATGGTTTATCTTGCACCCTCGGCTTAGTAGTGCGAGATTCAGACCTCCGCAAGGAGCATTCGGTCTCGAAAGGTTTAAAATACGACATCTTAAGAAAATGAGACTTTTAAAATATAAAATATTTATTGAAATTATTTTTATACAAATATATGTATATTATCATTAAAAGATCTATTTTGTTATAATATAAATATCCCACTTTTTCTAAAAATCACAAGACTAGATTTTACATTAAAATACCACGAATTTCAAATAAATCAATATTACAGATAAATACCTTTATTTATGTAATTAGGATATTTTCAATAGAAATATCACAAAATTAAATTACACTTATTATAACTATAAAGACGAATAATAAATACTTGGGGTGTATCTTGAAAACTATATAAAGGTATTTTTACATAAAACCCCCTCAAGTTTTATAAATTACAATAAGGACCCTATTAAATATAGGACATCATTTACATTTCTTCTGTCCGACTCGGGTTTGAGTCTGATCATAATCCGACTTGAATATGATTCAAGTACTATATAAATCTATAATACTCCAACTCAATATGAACATATGAATCCTAGAATCCAGTTATCAATCTATACAACTTGACTGAATCAAACCATGGATATGCATCCATTATCCCGTTATTTCTTTTACCTGATTATGCAGTTACAATCTGTTTACTGATATCATAGTTTTGGTCAGTCATCCAACTTATACAATACCATATAACAATACAATCAAAACACTACGGGGTTTAAGGGGTAGATTGGTACGAAAGGTGTTAGAAGTGGCACGAGACGGTAAGATTAAGACACCTAACCTATATTCCGTTGCTGTTGTACCGTGGCTTAACGGTTCCTTGTACATTCCGTTTGTCCTGATCTCTAGCATACTGAGACCCCTCTCGTATACACTGGCATCCTTCCGTACCAAGCTACAAACAACAGCGTGGACAGAATATTATGAAATTTTTAGAAGATACCTCTTATTCTGTCTTTTTTAATTATTCCTTATCTTTGGGACTTACCGAGCGACCTGTTCGCTGACGACATTCTACTTCTTTCTTCTTTGAATGTCGTCAGGTGTTTTGGACCCGTCAGAGATCGAGCCCACCGGTGAAGACTTGGATCAGTTTCACGAAGACCCCGAGCTCTAGATATTGTACCTTGTTCTATTCAGTATTTTCTTTTTCTGTTATGCCATTTTTTAGGAATCGCTTTTATTTCAGATGTATTTACTTTTCATGCATTGTACAAAAGAATGTTATTAATAAAGTTGTTGTTATTTTTTATATCTCTTGTCTCTTGTGATTTACCTTTATATTGCTTAGATACGCTTAGCATATTTACTTCACAGTAAATACGTAGCGGACCTCGTCGCGTCCCCTTCGCCGTACACCGGGAAGCGGGGCGTGACACCTAGGGTTATGCCGCGGTTTCGCGGCCATTCCAGAGAGTTGGGTGTTCGAAATTTTTGGGGTTCCATAGATTTACCTGCACGATTTTTTGAATATTTTTATTATGCAAAATACCAACTTTTGGAAAAATGTACAAAACCCATGAAAAATACCGTATTTTGATTTCGATCGAATACTTTTAACGTCGTCTAAACTACCCTAAAACTCTAGCTTGGCTCTGATACCATGTAAGTGTGTTTTAGCATCTCTACTAGGGTTTAAACAACAATATGTAATGGATTTTAAAAAATTAGATAGCTAAAGCACACAAGTCACGAATCGAACTAGAGATTAGTGTAAGTATCATATACAAGAGTGTCAACACTAAGAGAAGAAGAACTACAATCTTTGTAGACCACTCCTTCTCTTCAATGGCTCCGTGTAGAAGTCCTTGGGCTCCTCTTGGCTCCACTCAAAACTTGGAACAATTCCGCTTGTAGACTTCGATGTCCACGATGATCCATCCGGAGTTCCTAACACTCAAGCTATTGCTTCACTTAAACTAAGTAGAAGTGAAATAAACAACCTATACAAGTGTGCTAGACTAATATAGATTGATAAAGTGGGATTTTTCTCACTATTAAACCTTTCTTTTTCTTTCTCTTTTACTCACTAGAAAAAGATAGAGAGCTTGGATGAAGAAGATGAACTAAATGGCTAAGCTTAAGATAAGAGAGAGAGTCACACTCACATTATATGAGCCATGGAAAAATATCTTAGATATTTTATGAGTGAGTTAGTGGAGGGATTAAACAATGAACCATAGTTAATGAGATATTTTAAGAAGAGTGTAGAAACCATGATCCCATTATTCAATTTTCCATTTTCTCAAAATCAATAAACATCTAATATATTTCCATGTAAGTCTAGCATAGCCATGTTCAATGTATCATCCACCATGATACATGCACATATGTGTGTATGTATATAAATATATATGCATACATGCATAATATAAAGAAAGGAATTATAAATGAGCAATTAGTCATTATATTAAATCAACACTTGATATAATAATCCTGTCATATCACATATAACCCGAATAATAGAAAACGCCAGATTAAAATATGGTATCATAGACTCGTATTTAATCAAGCTCCCGCACATATCTCCATATGTGCCCCCACTTCGTTTCACCTGAGCTCGGAAACCCCTATGTGCGACTCTAAGACTCGTCAATACGCTAGCAGTAGACAGTGATTATATCAGATACCTACAAACCGTCAGCGGTACTAGCTGCACGTAACGGTTACCAAGGTATTGAGCGAACAGAAGAACAATAAGTGAACTTGTCCAAACTCTCGTAGAGCCAACCAGCAACACTTACCGTACAGTCCGGTCTCTTCATCTGATATGTTGCATATTGAGTCTAGGGATGGTATCATCGAGCCCTAATAACTCAATAAGTCATACTGATGTATGGCCTACAACAGGTCGAGAAACTATTGATAACACTTATCGGTAAATCTCATCAGTCCTGCCCAGGGACTTGCAGTTATAGCCAATCACGCATAGTGCAACATCAACTCCCAATATCGGGAGAGACGAAACCCCTCCTATCACTCATTTCCTCCATGTGTTTCAGGATTGTACCCAAAAACCACCTGTTTGCACAACTCGGTAGAGCCGTGGTATGGTGGAAATCAAAGCATAATGGAAAACACACAAAACTCTATGATGATCTCGAGTCTACAGACTAACATGTACAAGTGTCACCTGAGAACTGCTATTCGACGATAGATATAATACCATATAGAAGTTCTCGGCGAATCCGTTCAGTGTACTCAGTCTCCAATGAGCACCCATATACAATCTTTGATATCAAACACCAATGGATATGGGATCATCCATCGCCCCCTCAACTGGGTCAAGAAACGTATACGCTAGTCTACTCTGGAATATCGATGCCCCGTCTCGATACACCCACGACTAGGAACAATTAAAGATATGCTTATAGACTACACATGCCCCACTAGTATGATATGCATCATAATCATGGTAGTCAAGCTGATATCCTAAGGATTTTATCAACATGTATCAAATGAACAGTATACACAATCAAGTAAACATGTTAAGATAAAAAGCAACCAGATAGCATATTATCATGTCGAGCAATAAAGTCATCTATATATATACATGTCCAAGCATCCACTATACAAATAATGGCCTCTAGGGCATACATATATCTAAAAATTTCGAAGTCTAACATACACGCTCTTAGCATATCTTCAAGGATCTGAATCGTTCGCTCAAACTGTCTATCTGTTTATAGATGGTAAGTTGTGCTGAAGTCCAGACTCGTTTCCAAGCTAGCTTGCAGACTCTGCCAAAACTGCGATCGGAATCTGGTGTCACGATCGGAGATAATTCAAACCGGTACTCCATGTAATCTCACGATCTCCTGCATGAGTTCATGGGTATCAGAAATAGTACACTTTGAAGAGTTAAATGTTACTTAGATTCAGACTTACCTCCATGTACTTCTTTGCTAGTATCTCAGTAGATTGGCCAACTCGAAATGGGATGAAGTGAGCCGACTTTGTTAGTCGATCCACAATAATCCATACCGCGCCGTTACTTTTCGTGCTGCGAGGAAGAGCAGTCATGAAGTCCATGGTAATGTGCTGCCATTTCCATTTTGGGATAGGTAACGGTTGAAGTAAACCAGCAGTCCTGTGATGTTCAGCCTTTACTTGCTGACACACCAAACATTTGGCTACGCTTTTGGCTACTTCACGCTTCATTCCATCCTACCAGTAATGTTGTCGTAGATCTTTGTACATCTTTGTACCACCATGGTGTACTGAGTATGGAGAGCTGTGAGCTTCTTTCATCAACTCTTCCCAAACAGGACCTTGTGGTACACGCAATATGCTTCCGTATCACAAAGATCCATCTTCGCGAATGATGAAGTCTGTTCGTAGTCCACTTTCTACTTGTTCTCGGATCTTTTGCAACTTTGTATCACTTGTTTGAGCTGCTTTGATCTGATTAATAATAGTAGACTGAACTTGTAAGTTCATCAAATACGAAGCGTTACCTGGCATAACTACTTCTATCTCCATTCCGTGCAAATCTTGTTGTAGCTTCCACTGTGCGGTGAGATTCATTAATAACGGCTGGCGACTAAGTGCATCGATAACTACATGCACCTTTTCTAGATGATATTGTAGGTTGATGTCGAAATCCGCCATGAGTTCTAACCATCTTCTCTGCCGCATATTTAACTCCTTTTGAGTAAACACATACTTCAGACTCTTATGGTCAGTGTATATGTCCACTCGTTCTCAAGAAGATAGTGGCGTCAAATCTTAAGTGCAAAGATAATGGCCGCCAACTCAAGATCATGCGTTGGATAATTGCGCTCATGAATCTTCAGCTGTCTTGATGCATAAGCTACAACTTTTCCATGCTGGTGTAGAACGCATCCTAATCCCTTACCAGATGCATCGTAATGCACAACGAAACCTCCAGATTGATCCGGTGTTACGAAAATAAGTGTTGATGTAAATCTTGACTTGAGTTCTACAAAAGCTTATTCACATGCTACTGACCATACAAATGCTTCATCTTTACATGTGAGCTTGGTCGGGGGTGTTGCAATCTTCGAAAAGCCTTCTATAAATCTTCGGTAGTATCCTGCTAATCCCAAGAAACTTCTAATGTCCTTCACTATCTTTGGTGTCGGTCATTCGCTTACTGCTGATACTTTAGCTGGATATACGGAGATTCCTTCGCCTGAAACGATGTGTCCTAGAAATCCGACTTGATTTAGCCAAAATTCGCACTTGCTATACATGGCATAGAGTTGATGCTATCGCAAAGTCTCCAGGACAATTCGTAAATGTTCAGCGTGCTCTTTCCGACTCTTTGAATACACTAAGATATCGTCGATGAAAATAACAACAAATCTGTCTAGGTACTCTCGAAAAACCTGGTTCATCAGATTCATAAATATGGCTGGTGCATTGGTCACTCCAAATGGCATCACGAGAAACTCATAATGACCATAGCTGGTCCTGAATGCCGTCTTCGGAATATCAGACTCTTTGACCTTCACCTGATGAGAACCCGAACGAAGATCTAACTTTGAGAAAACGCAAGACCCACATAGCTGATCAAATAGATCATCGATGCGTGGTAGTGGATACTTGTTCTTTATCGTCACTTCGTTCAGAGCTCGGTAGTCTATACACATTCTGTATGAACCTTCCTTCTTCTTCATAAGAAAAACTGGAGATCCCCAATATTCCCCTTCGAATCATGGAGACGCGACCGCGTAGGCTCGTCTTGCCTGAAATTCGGGGCAGATACTAATTGGTGCTATCCGTCCACCTCTCCGAAGATGCCAAGTTGATTTATGGCAACATGTATCGAAGGTTTAAACGGATGCGGCCGATGTAGAAGACTTCGTCAGATTCCCCCTCGTTTGTGGGGTTTTTGATTGTGGGGATGCTCTTCCCTGCAGGCGCAAGCCCCTGCAGTTAATTACGCTACCGCATCGCGGTAACAACTTTCTCCTTCTCCAGATGGTCACTTCGTGTCATGGGTATTTGTTTTGTTTGCGGTTGCCCGTGGATTGTATACGGAGACTAAGTTATATTGTCGCCCGTAGGACGTGGACTAGTCCAAATCCGTATCTTTCTTAGATTTGGGTGTGGGGGGGTTGAGTTTAAGGATACGTTAGCCTCATTTGAGACTAAGATCAACTTAAACGTTTGTTAAGGACACGTTGGTCTAATTTCTAGACTAAGATCAACTTAAGAGGATCATTTAGATCCAACAAGAGAGCATTTGGACTCTATTGTTTAGTTTAGGGACATTTCGGTCGATTTCCAGTTTAGGGACATAGTGGTCCATTGTTAGTTTAAAAACATCCCAGTCAAGGTTAAGGATATCGTAGTCCATGAGTTTAAGGACCCCACAGTCCGTGAAATGTGTGGTTATCGGGACCCGTCACCTCTTTGAAGACGCTGAGGAATTACAACGACAAATATCAAAGGAGTGAAGAGATGTACCCTTGAACCAAGGTGGATTAAGTGATCTGTAGTCCAATTTGAAACTAAGATCATTTAATTATATTGTGAGCACGTTGGCTCAGTTGAGTCTGAGTTGAGGACTTATTGCCAACTTGGGCTAAGTCCAATTGGATTTGAAGTGTTGGCCCTTTGTTGGACCATTAGACATTTGTTTGGGTTCAAGCCCATATTATTTAGCAATGCTAAACATTTTCATCTTTGATTTTCTCAATTTTGAGATTCATTCGGAGGAGGGACTTTTGCCTTTGGAAAATTAGCTAATTTGGCTAAAAGTAGTGTTAAATACTAGAGAAAACAGTGTTAAACACTGGAAATGGATCTCTCAAATTAGTGTTAAACACTAAAAGACAATCAGCGTTAAACACTGGAAATATAGAATCCCAAATTAGTGTTAAGCACTAGAAAATAACAGTGTTAAATACTGGAAATAAGATTTTCAAATTAGTGTTAAACACTAAAAGATAATTAGTGTCAAACACTGGGAATAAAGCTCTCGAATTAGTGTTAAACACTAAAAAAAAGGGTCACGTGAGGGCGCCCAAAGGTGGGACCAGATTTCCTCACTTTGTTCTGCAATTAAGTGTTAAACACTTTTTATATTTTTATTTTTGGGCATCACGTGTCGGCACGTGATGGAGATCTGTGCGCCACTTGTTAAAGAACTTGCTGAGGGGTCACGTGAGAGCGCCCAAAACTCAGAGTTCCTTTGCTTTTTCATTTTGTGTTTTGGAGATCACGTGGGAGCACGTGTGGCATTGCCTCAGAACTTTTTCTTTTTATTTTTTGGGAATCTTTTCAGGGGTCATGTGGGACCACGTGACCTTAATTATTTGCATGCATGGAGATCTTTCAAGCCTCCTTATTTTATTTTGAGAATTAAATTCTCTGTAGGGTTAAACCCTAATCATGATTTTGGGGGAATTAAATTCCTATTATGAAAGAATTAAATTCTTATGTAGGGTTAAACCCTAATTTTCTTTCAGAGGAATTAAATTCCCATATATGTAAAAGAATTAAATTCTTGTATAGGGTTAAACCCTAATTTCATTTTAAGAGGAATTAAATTCCTGTGAAATTGAGAGAATTAAATTCTCAATTAGGGTTAAACCCTAGTTTCATCTTGAAGGAATTAAATTCCTGTTAGTTTGGGAGAATTAAATTCTCATATGGGGTTAAACCCTGACTTTGTTTTGGGAGAATTAAATTCGCTAAACTCAATTCCCCCTCTAAGTTTTGGATCTGCATGGCAGGATCTCAACCTGATAAGAATTAAATTCTCAACTAATGGGGAGATGTGCTCTTTGCAGATCTTCAACCAGAGGAAGAACTAAGTTCTCTTGTGCAGAAGAGTTAAACTCTTAGATTGAGAATTAAATTCTCATTTTGAAGTTTTGATTCCCTTTCTTTTCTCACCTAGGGTTTTCTTTGTTGAGACTTAAATTCTCCTTTCTTTTCTCTCTAAAATTTCAAGATTCCAAAACTCTATCCTCGTAATTCTTTTTTTTTTCTCTTCTCTTGGCTCCTATTTATAGGAGAAGGAGAAGAATCAATTCATTTAGTAAATCTTTCATTGAAAGATTTTGTTTATTTTCATAATTAATATAAGCGTTTAGATCATTAAGTGAATTTTATTCACCGTTGGATTTTCAATCCAAAGATATTCAGTTTGTTATTTCTGGTGAGATTTAGGGAAATCTTTTCTTGTCTAAGATTTTTCCATAAATTGATGATTTTTAATCACCCATGGATCTTTAATCCAACGGTCCCTATAATCCTTTTCCATTTGGAAAGATTGAAAAGCCTTTAGAATTTAATTCTATTAAACTGTAAGGCTTTCGAAGCCAGTCACGTACTGACACGTGACCCCCAATTGAGTCCTTTTTCTCAGCGTTTATTTACGCTTCAGTTTTAACCATCACGTGTCAACACGTGACCATTGGTCACGTGTGGGCACGTGATACCCCATTGAGATATTTCCTTCAGCCATTTGTTTTTATTTCTGTTTTAACTATCACGTGTCAACACGTGACCATTAGTCACATGTGAGCACGTGACCCCCAATTGGGTCCTTCTTCAGCCATTTGTTTTTATTTCTGTTTTAACTCACGTGTCAACACGTGACCATTGATCACGTGTGAGCACGTGATACCTCATTGAGGTAATTCCTGATTTTTAATCAGGGAACAGTGCATAGCATATTTGCTCATAACTTTTGATCCCGGATGAATTATGAGGCCCATAATATATCAAATCGAAGGATTTTTCGAGATGCTTCTAATAGCATCAGAATTTAGCTATTTCTCGTTCGGAAGTTTGTCAAAAAACAGCCCGTAAAATACTGGTTCGCATTTTCTTAAGCGTATCTCTGCCATTTGATACCTTGGGCTCTTTTGCGCAGAAATTTTTGACGGGAACAAATTCCCCCCACTACTTTGCCCACGTAAGTATGTACGTGGGTGAAGTAGTGCAGAGTAATTTCACAGTGTAAGACCAGTTCCGGGTTGGTATATAATTTTCAGAATCTTGATCTGAGAAGATAACGAGAGGACACAAGCGTCGTCATTTATCATTGACTCAAATCTCGACTCTTAAGAGATATAGTTCCAAACCTTCAACTCCATGAGCCGCACCCTTCTACTTTTTTATGTCTTACTCTGGTGTGAAGTAGTTTATATGTCCATGAGTAACTTCTCCATTTTAGTGGCATGTAGCTTTGGTAAGTGTGGCCCATAGATGGTAGATAACAGTTCATCTTAAACTCTTTAAAAGATAGCGATGGCTTAGGAAACAGGATTAGGATCTGCCTCCTAAGACTTTTCAATTTTATGAGCCGTGAGGGTCTCATAAAGAATTTTCTCCCTACGGGTCGAGAGGATCTCGTAGGTGTATTTTCTCCTTAGGAATCGTGAGTATTCCTAAGTGTGCTTTCTCTTGAGAGTCGTAAGGATCTCACAAGATAATTTTTCCGCTTATAAGTCGAGAGGACTCGTAAGTGGTTGTTTCCCTCCTCGTCGAGATTCAACTTTGGAGAGTGTGGTCCGTGAATAGTATGCAGGAGTCCGTTTTGGACCAACTTGCAGGGCCCCGGTGCTTAGGAAACAGGTTTTTATCCCCATTGCCTAAGGCTTTTCCCTACGAGTCGAGACGAATCGAGAAGTTCTCGCAAGAATGTCCTAACGTCATAGTTAACCTTTGCTCTTTACGACAGAGGTCCGTTAGGGTCTGTGGTACTAGGGTTTTTCCCGTCGTACCGTCGCGTTGGCTGATGTATCCCTCGATAAGCAATCTTGCTGTTCGAGTAGCCTTACGACTGTCGTGTCTCTGATCCCTTCGGGGACTGGACAAGACGTCTTCAAGCAATCTTCTTAGGCAGTTTGACCGTCAGAAGAGCAAGCGTTAGGAATTTTGCCATGCCGCTTTTTACTTGAGGTTAGGCTCATTTTGGAGAGCCCCGATGAGTCAAAACCACTCCGTGCTGGTGTGGGATGATCTCCGATAGTCTTTCAGGTTTTATATGAGTTGCCGTCAAGACCCTGAAGCTAGGAATTTGGCCTTTGCTTCGTTTGCTGGCACTGCGTCTGCTGTATCGAGACGAATGTCGCAGTTGTCTCTAGGTTTTTGGTGAACCATCGAGGCTTGGAACTGGGAATTTTGCCGTGGCTCCGTTGTTTGATTGTCGCGTCTGAATCCTGCTGGAGGAAGAACGCCGTGGTGACGTCTCGTCTGCTGTGTTGAGACGAGCGTCGAGGTGGTGACCACTCCGCGTTGGTGTGGGATGATCTCCGATTGTCTTTCAGGTTTTATATGAGTTACCGTCAAGACCCTGGAGCTAGGAATTTGGCCTTTGCTTCGTTTGCTGGCATTGCATCTGCTGTATCGAGACGAATGTCGCGGTTGTCTCTAGGTTGTTGGTGAACCGTCGAGGTTTGGAACTAGCGATTTTGTCGTGGCTCCATTGTTGTTGTCGCGTCTGCATCTTATGGTGACATATCGTCTGCTGTATCGAGACGAACGTCGAGGTGATGACCACTCCATGTGGGATGATCTCTGGTAGTCTTTCTGGTTTTATATGAGTTACCGTCAAGACCCTGAAGCTAGATTTTGGCCTTTGCTTCGTTTGCTTTGGGGAGTCCGGATCCTGTTGGAGGAAGGACGCTGTGGTGACATCTCGTCTGCTGTATCGAGACGAACGTCGAGGTGGTGACCACTTTGCGCTGGTGTGGGATGATCTCCAATTGTCTTTCAGGTTTTATATGAGTTACCGTTAAGACCCTGAAGCTAGGAATTTAGCCTTCGCTTCGTTTGCTGGCACTGCGTCTGCTGTATCGAGACGAATGACGTGGTGGAGCTGGGATTTTGCCGTCACTCCGCTTTGTTTCGACCATAGGGTATTTCGCTGACGTTGCATCTGCATCGTGCTAGATTGTGAGGGAATGTCGTTGTTGATATTGCGTCTGCTGTAACGAGACGAATGCTGAGGTGGAGCTGGAATTTTGTCGTCACTCCGCTTGGTGATGTTGCGTCCGAGTCCTGTTGGAATGAGGAGGATCACCGTTGCTGATTTTTTAGGCTGTAGATATTGCTGTTAAGATTTGGAACTAGGGACTATCCCGTGGCTCTGTTTCGCTGTATCGCTTCCGTGCCTTGCTGGCTTTAGGAGGAACGCTGCTATTGGTCTTCTGGGATGAAGATGCGACCGTGGAGACTTGGCTCTCTTTCTGATAGAGCCTGAGGAGGGAAGGCGTGATCCCTTCTTCGTTTGCGCCCTTGGATTGTATACAGGGATTGACATGATATCACCTGTAGGGCAAAAAGTTTCATTCTTTCATTTCATTTTTCTTTCCGCGATGATCTATCATTTCAGCTTTAATATCGCGAAGGTCGCGATTGCCCAATCATTTCGGCTATCTTTCGCGGTGCCCAATCATTTCGGCTATTTATTTCATTTTTACTCGCTGCTTTTTATTGTGAGTTGCCCAATCATTTCGGCTATTTCATATGCATACATTTTTACTTGCTGATTTTGTTGCAAGTTGCCCCATCATTTCGGCTATTTCATATGCATTTTTGGTTCGCTGATTTTTTTTATTGCGAGTGTGGAACTTAGAATCTGGTGCCAATTTCACCATCAGCATCGCTACAACTGGAATATTGCCAGGAGCGAATCATCATTTGCCTTCTGTCGATATCGAACAAAGGTGGCTTAGCGAACAGGGTTAGGGTCCTGTCAACTAAGGCTTTTGACTTCATGAGCCGTAAGGGTCTCACAAAGGTATTTCTCCCTGCGAGTCGTGAAGATCTCGTAGGTGCTTTTTCTCCTTAGGAATCGTGAGGATTCCTAAGTGTTTGTTCGCTTATGAGTCGTAAGGATCTTACAAGAGAGTTTTCTCCTTATAAATCGAGAGGACTCACAAGGGTTGTTCACCGTGCGAACATATCCCCAGTCACGGATGGGACTTTGTTAGGGAAATGTTTATCCACGCCCGTGGATTGTATACAAGGGTCAGTATTGAGCCGCTTGTAGGGCGGTATCGGAGGTTATGGGGGTTGCTTAAGAATAGGTTCAGGTCTCTGTAACTTAAGACTTTCAAATCTTATGAGCTGTGAGGGTCTCATAAGGGGATTCTCCTTACGAGTCGTGAGGATCTCGCAAGTGTAATTTCTCCTTAGGAATCGTGGGGATCCCTAAGTGTGTTGCTCCCTTGTGAGTCGTAAGGATCTCACGGAGGTGGTTCCTCCTCATAAGGTCGAGAGGACCCTGTAAGTGTCTTTTAACGAGGTTGCGCCCTTCCGGGTTTTCATAAACACTCGCCGGTAGCCCTGCTGTTTTTACTCACAGAGCCCTTTCGGGTTTTCATCCGTGCCCATTTTGCTTATATATGGACATACCGTTTTTTTTAACGAGTCTGTGCCCTTTCGGGTTTTCATAAACATTCGCCGGTAGCCCTGCTGTTTTTATTCACGGAGCCCTTTCGGGTTTTCATCCGTGCCCATCTCGCTTGTGGACGTACCCTTTTTTTTTAGTTTTTTTTTACCATGTCAGCCTGAAGATGCCGCGGGTTGGGAGTAGTTTAACGACGTTTCGGTCATTTGCAAGTTTTAAGACATTGCGGTCCGCCGTTGTCGTATTTGAGGCGAATTTCTAGTTTACGGACTTTTCGGTCCATAGCCAGTTTTGGGACATAGTGGTCCAACGTCGCCGTATTTGAGGCGAATCTCTAGTTTATTGACTTTTCGGTCCATGGGGCTTTCCCTATGAATAAGCATGATGCCCCCGGCATATCCATCTTTCTCAGAGCATGTGGTTGTGGCGGGCTCACCTTCCAGTTTTCGGACAGCGCAAACTTGCCCTGTTGGTATTGGTCTTCAACCCAGTTTTTGAAGACGTAGCAGTTTTCGATCGGATGGCCCAATACTTGGTGGTAAGGGCAGTAATTAGGATTGTTGACATCATTCAGTTGTAGCTGGTGTTTCGGCTCCGGTAGAGTGATAAGCTTGTTGCGCACTGCTAATTCGAACAGCCTCCTTGTTTCATCCCGGGAAAATGAGTAAGGACGTTTCAACTTCTTATAGAGGGGTTGCTGCTTGTTGCTTTGGCAAACAACCGGTCAAGGGTCACTCGATCGTTGTTGAGCGTTGGCGATGAAGGCCGTTTTTCCTTTCCCTTTATCCTTTTTGTTCGATCCCTTGTTTGCGGGTCGGAGATTCTTTCCGGGTAGCGTGCAATTGCATGGCTGAATGTTCTCGCAACTCCTCAGTTCTTTCGTTTCAGAGATGGATTCCTTGAAGAGAGGGCCAAGGGCTACTTTTTCGTCGGAGTCGCTCCTGAAGGTAAGAACTCGCGATCCCCCGGGATCAACCCTATGACAATTGCCGGCAATTCTTTTACACTCATCTGTCGCATTTTTCCGCTGTCTACGAGCTTCACGCTTTGTCCTGTTGAAGTGTTGCCTGTGAGCGACATACCCTTGCCACCAACACTTAAAGGAGTTGCAGTCTTCAATAGGATGTGCAATCTTCTGATGATATAAGCAGAAGTTAGGATGTACGTCCGCTTCATCAAGATGTATACCACCAGGAGAATTTTCTCTGAAAGAGGGCAGCCTCATCCCCATCGATATGGCTTTGGCGAATCGTTTCCTTATCTTGATCCTGCTTTCATTTGCGGCGGATGTACTTTGATCTGGTGGGAGTGTTTCAACCCTTTTGTCCAGTCGCTGGCGTTTGGCCTTTTCAAATATGGCCATCTCACGCTCCCGATCGGCTTTACTTTTTAAATGAATTACACTCAGGAAGGCGTCGATCATTTCGTCTGACGGCCATAGAAGTTCTGGTTCAGGACCTGCCCCCTTCCCCCCCCCCCCCCGTCTCTCGGTGCAAGGAGCTTCTTTATCGTCTATTGACGAGTGAGCGATCACATGGCAGCTTGCCACATAATCCTCAGGTTCATCCGACGAGTCTTTGTCATCATCTCCGTCCTCAAGGACGTGGCTGAGGAATTCTTGAAGTGTGACTGGGGTCCGCGCCTTCTGATTATATTCTTCCAGTGCGTCAATATGTTTTTGCAGATCCGTGTGCTTGTCATTAAACTTCACAGGCTTTTGGGTCTTCTCCTTCTTCTTCGAAGACTTTGACGGCTGTGTGCGAGCGCTTTGACCATCACCACCGGATTTTATAGTTGGGCGCGGTTTTAGCATTCCCTCGATGACCTCGGGTTCCAGTGAATTTTTCCACCTGATTGTCGGGCACGTTTGAAGATCATTCAGCATCATTTTGGTTTTGGCCGAGAGGGCCACCTCCCATGGTGTCTCTTCAACAAAAGAGCACGATGCCCCCGGCGTGTCCACCTTTTTAGGAGCATGAGGCTGTGGCGGGTTCACCTTCCAGTTTTCGGATAACGTGAACTTGCCTTTTTGGTATTGGTCCTCAATCCAGCTTTTGACAACGAAGCAATTTTCGATTGGATGGCTTACTGCTTGATAGTAAGGGCAGTAATTAGGATTGTTGAGATCGCCTGGCTGCAACGGACGTTTTGGATCCGGCAGATTGATGAGTCTGTTACGCACTGCCAGCTCGAACAGTCTCCTCGTTTTATCCTGGGGAAATGAGTAAGGACGTCCTAGTCTCTCCTCTAGGGATGGGAGTAGACGCATATTGCTTTGGCGAACAGCCGGCTTTTAGTTGCTCGGCTGTTGTTGAGTATTGGCGACGAAAGTTGCTTTTTCTTTCCCCTTTTCATTCCGAGGATCCGTCTTTGAAGGAGATGATCTATGACCCATCTGATCCATTTGGGCCAACTTGTCAATCAAGGCTTGGTAAGTAGTTGGCTTGAAGAACATCATGAATTGCGAGATGGTCGCTTGCGGATCAAGAGTGCCCACGAACATGCCTATCGCAGGTGCTTCTTCGATGCGTTGTTCACACATCGACCATAAGTTTCTCCATCGTATTGCGTATTGAACCCATGTCTTGCCTGGCCTTACCCTGGCATTGATCAATGCGGCGATCGGGGTGCGCTCGCTGGCGCTTGCAAATCTTTGTGTAAACAGCAGCTCCATCTCCGCAAATGTTTTGACAGAGTCGTTAGGCAGCTCCGAATACCATTCGAAGGCCGTTTCCGCTAAGCTGCCGACAAATTGGCGAAGCAACAGTTTTTCGTCGCCTCCAGTGTTTCCGCATAAGGCCCTGAATTGAGCGACATGCTGATGTGGATTGCCCGTCCCTTTGTATACATGAAATTTAGGGATCATATATCCCGGCGGATACTTTATTTGATCATACCAGCCCGGGTAGGGTCGCCCAGTTTTAACGACTTGGCCAGCCGCTTCATTTTCCTGGTGAGCTCGTATTTGCTGAGCAATATAATCATCGAGCACAGCTTTTGAGATGGTCTCCTCTTTGGCTGCTGAACAAGCCGGAAGGAGATTTGACGTCTCCGCTCGGTTTTCCTCAATGATGATCGGAGGGTCTTCAGCTGGAGGATCCGGCTGTAACATCATGCCCACCATATCTTGGAACAGAAGGGCCATTTTCTTTATATTGGCCGCTTGTTCCGCAGCCTCCTTGTCTTTCTTTTCGAGCATTCTCCGAAGGAATTCAGCATCAGTCTCGTGTTCGTGGCGTTGTTCCGATGACGCCTCCGGGCTTTCTTTTGGCCCGGTAAGTGCGGCCATTGCAGTCAGCATCTCTTGAAGCTTCTGTTGTTGTTGTTCCTGAGCTCTTGTGATGGATAGGGTGAGTGGTCGGTGGCCCATAGAAGCGCGGCTATCCTCTTTCCCGGATGCCATATAGACGGTATACACCACCATGCCCCCAGACTTAGGGCGTTTGGGCTCAGCGCCTTTAACATTTGTCGCAGGCATGGGGATTTTCTCCGGCCTTCTCCTCTTGTGGGTGGTCGAAGTTGAGGGGGTCGTTGCAGTGGGAACCAAAGTAGCCGTCGCCTTTTGTGGCTTAACGGGACGGTTTTCTTCCTGTCGGACCTTCAGCTTCTTCTGCCGGTGGGGATTGTCTTGATCCACCACCGACTCTCGGACTTGTCGCCAGATTTTGTAAACTTTGGAAGACAGCCGTTGAGGGAACTGCTTCGGCTTTATTTCCGTGACAGTCTCCACCAGTGGTAGAGATCTTTTCAATACGGCAGTAGGCGAATTCCTGCGTACTTTGTTCAGCAGCTCGAAACTGTTTCCGGTTGGGACAGCAGCATTAATTTCCACCGTTGGAGCTGGTGGAGTTAGCCCAGAGGGGGAGTTGCCCCCGGCCTTCCTTACTCGGCGCCAATGGCGACGTCGAGCGTGTCGAGTTGTTGGAGTTGGTTCGGTGACGGGGACGGCTTTGTCTTGCTCCCTGTTCAGGGGAGGGGCTGTTGCTGGCGTCGGCCTCTTAAAGACTGATGTTCGTTGAGAAGCCGTATCCAACCGGTCAAAAACAGACTTCTGAGTGGGGACGGGAGTGGGAGCAGTCAGTCTTGGAAAGACCGACCCTTTGGTAGGAGAAACCGCTTTGACGACTTCAGGAGCAGGGATGGCTATCCTCTTCGGAACAACCTTCTTTGGGATTGCAGGCTTCATTATAGGCCCACCGGCATTTTGGCCCAGTCTGGCGAAGACCGAGGAGCTGGAGCTGGACGACCCGTTGAGAGGGCCGCAGTAGCTGTTAGCCGATCGAAGACCGACTTCTTAGGAGCTTCCGGTGTCGGCATAGGAGCGGTGAAGCTCGTTGGCGGGAGCATGGTCCCGAAGAACAATCCTGTGGTGGCTTGAGTGACCAGTTCCACCGGCATAGCGAAGATGGAGGTCGCTTAGGGCCAGTAAGTCACTCCTCCGGACGGGATGGAGCGAGAGTTGCAGTTGCAGTTAGTGCAGTTTGAAGCCATCGATCTTCTGTCCTCTGCACGGAGCAAGACACCAAATCTAAGTACCTCGAATCCACAAGCAACCATAGCAAACCGCGATTCGTTCGCGAACACGACACACAAAGTGTGGAGTGGAAAGAGAAAAAGGTCCCAACGGGCATGCCAGAATCTGTTTCCCTCTGAATCACGGAGAGGCGACCGCGTAGGCTCGTCTTGCCTGAAATTCGGGGCAGATGCTAATTGGTGCTATCTGTCCACCTCTCCGAAGATGCCAAGTTGATTTATGGCAACATGTATCGAAGGTTTAAACGGATGCGGCCGATGTAGCAGACTTCGTCAGATTCCTCCTCGTTTGAGGGGTTTTTGGTTGTGGGGATGCTCTTCCCTGCAGGCGCAAGCCCCTGCAGTTAATTACGCTACCGCATCGCGGTAACAACTTTCTCCTTCTCCAGATGGTCACTTCGTGTCGTGGGTGTTTTTTTTGTTTGTGGTTGCCCGTGGATTGTATATGGAGACTAAGTTATGTTGTCGCCCGTAGGACGTGGCCTAGTCCAAATCCGTATCTTTCTTAGATTTGGGTGTGGGGGGTTGAGTTTAAGGATACCTTAGCCTCATTTGAGACTAAGATCAACTTAAACGTTTTTAAGGACACGTAAGTCTAATTTCTAGACTAAGATCAACTTAACAGGATCATTTAGATCCAACAAGAGAGCATTTGGACTCTATTGTTTAGTTTAGGGACATTTCGGTCGATTTCCAGTTTAGGGACATAGTAGTCCATTGTTAGTTTAAAGACATCCCGGTCAAGGTTAAGGACATCGTAGTCCATGAGTTTAAGGACCCCACAGTCCGTGAAATGTGTGGTTATCGGGACCCGTCACCTCTTTGAAGACGCTGAGGAATTACAACGACAAATATCAAAGGAGTGAAGAGATGTACCCTTGAACCAAGGTGGATTAAGTGATCTATAGTCTAATTTGGAACTAAGATCAGTTAATTATATTGTGAGCACGTTGGCTCAGTTAAGTCTGAGTTGAGGACTTATGGCCAACTTGGGTTAAATCCAATTGGATTTGAAGTGTTGGCCCTTTGTTGGACCATTAGACATTTGTATGGGTTCAAGCCCACATTATTTAGCAATGCTAAACATTTTCATCTTTGATTTTCTCAATTTTGAGATTCATTTGGAGGAGGGACTTTTGCCTCTGGAAAATTAGCCAATTTGGCTAAAAGTAGTGTTAAACACTAGAGAAAACAGTGTTAAACACTGGAAATAGATCCCTCAAATTAGTGTTAAACACTAAAAGACAATCAGTGTTAAACACTGGAAATATAGAATCCCAAATTAGTGTTAAGCAATAGAAAATAACAGTGTTAAACACTGGAAATAAGATTTTCAAATTAGTGTTAAACACTAAAAGATAATCAGTGTCAAACACTGGGAATAAAGCTCTCGAATTAGTGTTAAACACTAAAGAAAAAGGGGTCACGTGTGGACACGTGAGGGCGCCCAAAGGTGGGACCAGATTTCCTCACTTTGTTCTGCAATTAAGTGTTAAACACTTTTTATATTTTTATTTTTGGGCATCACGTGTCGGCACGTGATGCAGATCTGTGTGCCACTTGTTAAAGCACTTGCTGAGGGGTCACGTGATAACACGTGAGAGCGCCCAAAGCTTAGATTTCCTTTGCTTTTACTTCCTGTGTTTTAGAGGTCACGTGGGAGCACGTGAGGTATTGCCTCAGAACTTTTTCTTTTTCTTTTTTGGGAATCTTTTCAGGGGTCACGTGGGACCACATGACCTTAATTCTTTGCATGCATGGAGATCTTTCAAGTCTCCTTATTTTATTTTGAGAATTAAATTCTCTGTAGGGTTAAACCCTAATCATGATTTTGGAGGAATTAAATTCCTATTATGAAAGAATTAAATTCTTATGTAGGGTTATACCCTAATTTTCTTTCAGAGGAATTAAATTCCTATATATGTAAAAGAATTAAATTCTTGTATAGGGTTAAACCCTAATTTCATTTTAAGAGGAATTAAATTCCTGTGAATTTGAGAGAATTAAATTCTCAATTAGGGTTAAACCCTAGTTTCATCTTGAAGGAATTAAATTCCTGTTAGTTTGGGAAAATTAAATTCTCATATAGGGTTAAACCCTAACTTTGTTTTGGGATAATTAAATTCTCAAAACTCAATTCCCCCTCTAAGTTTTGGATCTGCATTGCAGGATCTCAACCCGATGAGGATTAAATTCTCAACTTATGGGGAGATGTGCTCTTTGCAGATCTTCAACCAGAGGAAGAACTAAGTTCTCTTGTGCAGAAGAGTTAAACTCTTAGATTCAGAATTAAATTCTCATTTTGAAGTTTTGATCCCCTTTCTTTTCTCACCTAGCGTTTTCTTTGTTGAGAATTAAATTCTCCTTTCTTTTCTCTCTAAAATTTCAAGATTCCAAAACTCTATCCTCTCAATTCTCTCTTTTTTTTCTCTTCTCTTGGCTCCTATTTATAGGAGAAGGAGAAGAATAAATTCGTTTAGTAAATCTTTCATTGAAAGATTTTGTTTGTTTTCATAATTAATATGAGCATTTAGATCATTAAGTGAATTTTATTCACCGTTGGATTTTCAATCCAAAGATATTCAGTTTGTTATTTCTGGTGAGATTTAGGGAAATCTTTCCTTGTCTAAAATTTTTCCATAAATTGATGATTTTTAATCACCCTTGAATCTTTAATCCAACGGTCCCCATAATCCTTTTCCATTTGGAAAGATTGAGAAGCCTTTAGAATTTAATTCTATTAAACTGTAAGGCTTTCGAAGACAGTCACGTGCTGACACGTGACCCTTGGTCACGTGTCAGCACGTGACGCCCAATTGAGTTATTTTCTCAGCGTTTATTTACGCTTCAGTTTTAACCATCACGTGTCAACACGTGACCATTGGTCACGTGTGAGCACGTGATACCCCATTGAGGTATTTCCTTCAGCCATTTGTTTTTATTTCTGTTTTAACTATCACGTGTCAACACGTGACCATTAGTCACGTGTGAGCACGTGACCCCCAATTGGGTCCTTCTTCAGCCATTTGTTTTTATTTCTGTTTTAACTCACGTGTCAACACGTGACCATTAATCACGTGTGAGCACGTGATACTTCATTGAGGTAATTCCTGATTTTTAATCAGGGAACAGTGCATAGCATATTTGCTCATAACTTTTGATCTCGGATGAATTATGAGGCCCATAATATATCAAATCGAAGGATTTTTTGAGTTGCTTCCAATATCATCAGAATTCAGCTATTTCTCATTCAGGAGTTTGTCTTAAAACAGGCCGGAAAATACTGGTTCGCATTTTCTTAAGCGTATCACTGCCATTTGATACCTTAAGCTCTTTTGCGCAGAAATTTTTGATGGGAACACCCAACTTGAGATACTAGGACGAATACAGCCTTTCTACAGAAGTTCGTCCGACTTAGTACGGATCTCCTTCAATCCTTCTGGACTTAAGCGATATGGTGCTTTGATCACCGGTTGTGCACCAGGTACTAAGTCAATACTGAATTTAAGAGCTTGATCAGAAGGTAAACATTGGATATCTTTAGGGAATACATCCTCAAACTCTCGAACTACATATGGCTTGTCTTCTTCCGCTTGTATTGTTGCAATCACTGCCTTCCTTGGTTTAGCTTTGTAGGTGCTAGGTTCTAGGGTACGGTCTCCACTCTTGAACTAAAAGACCGAATGATCTGGAATCTAGAATACTACCCTCCTTTGACGACAGTCAATGGTAGCGAAGAAAGTTCCTAGCCAGTCAATTCCTAAGACTACGTCGAAGTTCGGTATGTCCAGCACCTTAAAGTTCGCATAAAATTCTCTGCTGCAGACAACCACTGGACACAGATCGTATCCCAGAGCTGCCTTTAGAACGCCGTTCACTAAACTGATATTCCAGCTGGATACGAGCAGTTTAACTGGAATCGCATGAGTTCGGACGAACCGTTGCGATATAAAGCAATGTGATGCTCCAGTATCGAAGAGTGCTAGTGCAGGAAGGGAACCTACTAAGATTGTGCCTAAGTTGTGTGGAATATGTTTAGATATAAGAAAAGATATATATATATATATATATATATATATATATATATATATATGTATATAAAGATTGAAAAGGTTTTGGAAGAGTGGAAGTTACCAGTGATGACTTGGCCAGTGGCTTCAGCTTCTTCCACAGTCATTGTGAAAGCCTGACGCCTAGGAACATTCCTCCTTGCTCGGGGAGCATTCCTCTGTCCTTTCCTCTTTCCTTGAAGTAGGTTCCTTTGTGCCTAATGGAACTTATGAGGAGGCTGTGCAGGAGGTCCATGAGGAGGCGGAGCTGGGAGAGCAAGACGAGGTGCAGGTGCCTGAATAGCCGGCCGCTGCGAAAAGGTGGGTGCTGGTCGGGGTGCAGGAGCTGGGATGAGACAATATGGGCAATCTCTAATAGAATGAGTGGATGCGCCACAAACTAAGCACAGGCGGTTAGCACGCCCGCAACCCTTCACCATGTGTCCATTCCTCTTGCGGTAGAAGCAAAAGTCTGGACTGGGCCGGTTAAATGGTACTCTCGGTCTCCTGGGTACAAACGGTGGCCTAGAAGAGGCTCCTCCTACTATTTGAGTAGCAGGGCGCTTCACACTGGTAGATTGAGGTATGCCCTTCTTCTTCACTACTGGCTCATATCTTCGAGTAGCCTTCAGTGCAAGGTCGTGGGTTGGGAAATCCCCTGTAGCTAAAGGAGCTTGGATCTCCTAGTCCAACCCTTGCTGAAATTGTCTAGCCCTGATCTCAGCAGTCGATATGAGATGTGACGCGAACCTGTTACGGTTTTGTGTTGGCTGTGTAGTATGTGATATTAGAAAATTGAATATTTGAGACATATTTTACCTGCTCAACATGGTGAACTTGGTATCATACTCATCCACAGATTTTCTCCACATAGAGCCTTATTGCAGGTGGATGAATTGCTGCTCCATGTCAAAACGGGCAGTCTCGGGAAAATATTTCGTGTCGAAAATATCGCGAAATGTCTTCCATTCGATCGGCTGGGCAAGACGGCTTTCTTCAGCCTTCCACCATACTCTGGCGTTGTCAGTTAGTTGTAGTTTCGCAACTCTTACCCAAGCAATATCTGGCACTTGTGCTGCTGCCAGATCGTCCTCAATCGACTGAGCCCGTTCTTCCGCTTCCAAGGGGCTCTCTTTCCCAGAGAATTGTTTAGGGTGCAGTATACGGAATTGTTTGACTCCGGGTGCCTCGGTCTCAGGGCGGTGCAATAGAATAGCAGTCTGCTGCTGTTATCCCTCCAAGAGTCTCTTGATTGCCTCAAGTAATACCGTCTGCTCGTTGATAGGAGCTGCTACGGTAGGTGTAAGTGGTAAAGGTGGTGGTGGTAGTGTAGTGTTTCCATTAACGTTCGTGCTCGTATTGTTGGAGAAATCCATAACCTTGAAAGGAAAATAGGGTTAGGATAGATTCAAAGCAGTTGAAATGTAAAGAATGTTTTTAGTTGTTGATTCTTATAATTCTTGTATTATATTGCTTAGGTTTCCATGCAGAACTGACCTACATGGGCCACCAACAAAACCTGTCACGCCCCTCTTCCCAGTGTACGGGTAAGGAGACGTGGCGAGGCCGTGACGTATTTACTCAGAAATAAACATATTAAGCGTAAATAAGCAATATAAATGTAAAGCTCAAGAATGACAAGAGATGTAATAAAACAACAATTTTTTATTGATAACCATTCTTTACATACAACTGAAAAGTAAAGTACAATAAAAGAAAGCGGTGCCTAAACAATGGCATATGAACTGAAAAAAAAGTAAGTACAAGTAGGAACTAGAACTCTGGCTCCTCAGTGAACTACTCCAAATCGTCCTGGCTGGGCTCGATCTGCTGAGAGTCGGGTCCTCCTGAAAACATTCCAAAAAAAGAAGAGACATGAATGTCGTCAGCGAAATATCGCTCAGTAAGTCCCAAAAGATATAATGTAATAGATAGGTAAAGAGAATAGAATAAGTAAATATGTGTTTGTTATGCTAGCGTAGTTGTTTGCAGCTTGGTACAGAATGTATCAGTGTATACGAGAGGAGTTCAACTTGCTCCGTGGACTAAGATAACATGTAAGTACAAGGCCCCGTCAAAACCCACAGGACAACGACACAAGATGTTCATGTAGGTGTCTTTTAGTGACTGTCATCGTGCCACTTTTAACACATTCCGTACTAGTCTACCCCTTTAAAACCCCGTAATGTATATTGTATTATTTTTATAGATATAAGACTTGGCGAAACCATGGTATAAATTGTTCATGTAAACGGTTCAGGATGTAAACGGATAGTCATATAGTCAAGTCAAGATATATCCATGGTTCGGTCAAGTCAAGTCATGTTGTATACTTGATAAAATTATGGTATTCATGTTCAAGTTCAAGTGTACATGTTTGGTATATTGGATTCATGTTGAATTGGAGTTATGATTGGATTGTATTCATGTATATATTGTATTCAGATTAGACTGAGACTCGAATTGAGTCAGACACTTAAACAGATTTGAATTCCTGAATTAGGTTTTGGAGTTATCGGTAACTGTTGCACATGGATGGCTGGATTTGTGTCTTTTTCCAAGACAATTACCATTAATAACCCCGTTTTAGTTTCTACCTTAAATAGGCAAGCACCCACTTTCTCCGGCTTCCTGAGGCTCAAGAGAATTGGTCTCACTTAAATCTATATTTACTAGGGTCGTAAATGTAAATTTAATATAACGTGAGGGGGTTTTATGAAAAATATTTTAAATATACTTTCAAAATAAATCTCAAGTATTTATTTATATTCTTTAGAGTTGGCATGGATGCGAATTTTGGAGAATGAGGTATCTTAGTGAATATATATAGTTTGAATAATTCAAGGTATTTTAGTGTAAAGTTTGACTTATATTGATTCTTGATGGTATTATCATGAAACTTGTTATTCTTTATATTCTAGAAAATATGGAATTTTTATTATATATTAAAAATAGATGGTTTGATAATATTTATATAATTATTAAAAATTAATTTTTATTATTAAATAGAAATCCTCGTTTTCATTAAAAATTGTATTAAAATTGTATCGAGATCGTATGCTCCGTGAGGAAGTCTGCGTCTCGCCCTACTAATCCGATGGATGTGCGATAAATCCTATTCGAATTCCACAAAAGCGGGTTGTAGAGCCACAATCGCATGGAATTTAAAATAACACAATTTAAAGAAATCCAGTTTTTAATAGTTTAAGGTATTTTGATGAAAAGTCGTATTTGTCCCAAAAATATTGTTCAAGAGAATCGTGCTATGTTAAGATGTGTGTATGTGAGACGTGGGTCATTACCTCGTGAGGTTTTCTAAAGGTATGCTAAGCTAAATACTTAAAAGATGTCATATGTAAAATTTGTGGTATTTAAACGAAAAACGCTAATTAAAGTTACATAACATGATATTTTAAGATGAAAATTGTTCTCAATGTTTGTTTCATGATTACTAAGCAAGATATAATGATATGGATGAGTGGTTCTTAAGAAAAATTGAAATTTAAAGTTTTAGAAATGAATGTCGGTATAATTTCACTTACCGACATGATTTCGAAAAGAGATCATTTTAAGATAGGAAGAGAGGAAGAGATATGTGACTTATGAGTTAAAATGAGAGAGGGGGTATAGAATGAGAAAGGTAGCTTCGTGGAGTTGCGGGGACGCCGGAATTGTCTCGAATCCTCCCCGGAAGTTGTTCTTGAGCTAACTACACTTATACTCTTCTAGGACTTAGAAAATTTTGAGAATTTTGACAATAAATTTCAGAATGAAGAGAGGCTAGGATATAGGGTTGTATTTATAGTGTGGAATTAAGGTTTTGGAATTGAAAGATTGAATTAAAATATATTAAAAATTGGATTAATGCTGAATTTTAATTCTCTGGATAATTGCAGAGAAAACAAACAGAACAGTGGTTAAGGGGGTAGGCCAAGAGTTTAGTGTGAAAAGTACGGGGGACTATCCCCTACGGACGGCCGGCGTCGCCGGCGGTCCAATTGAAGGGGTGGGGGCTCAGATCATTGCCACGTGTTCTCGGCTGCTCATACAACATTGTGCACATGTTTGATTTTCGGTCTTTTTATTTCTCACGTGTATTGCACGTGTAAATTTTTGGGTTTCTAAAAAATTTAAAATAAAAATTCAGAAAAATAATATGTGGCTGATGGAATTCGAACACAGGGATTATATCACAGCCGTGTAAGGCTTTATTAATGAGCTACAAGTGCTTTCTTGCTGTTCTTAAAGAAATTAAATTTATAATTTGTACTCAGGTTAGCAAACTCTATTCTGTATATTAATTGTAAAAAATTTCGTACAGTGAAATTAGAGTCCTTACACACTACATATACACTGTGTGTGTAACATAATATCTTTTGTATATGATTGTATATGATTAGATTGATTGTAATTATATATATAAAGAGAAGAGCTGATACTAGAGATAATTAACTCTAGAGCATGGGTTCTCCTCTTTCTTTATTGATATCAGGAGGTATCTGATCATGCGATAAAGCAAAGTCTTGGGAGGCCCAGGGTATCGGCATTGGCGGCAAGAGGAAGAACCCATTGTAGGCGGCGCTTACAGCGGCAAGTAAACACTCGACGATACCGAGGACGAATGGCCGCCGCCGCCGCCGCCGCCGCCGACGTTGAATGGACCGAAAAGGATGGAGGATGTTGTGGAATAGATCGTTGACCGAGTATCCCGGTGGTGTAGCCTAGGGATCGAAGGAGGAGGGAAGGCTGCCCATGGAAGGCGAGCAGATAAGCAGCCGACGAAACACCCTACAAGCTTTAAACCCATTAAAAGAAAAATCATTACACTATATAACCTCGTTATATATATTTGCTTTTGTTTGTTTTTTTGCAGATAATGATGGTTCCCACAAATGCAAAAAATTGGTTTTATCATGGAAACTTTATATGCGGATCAGGTTTGCTTTTTTCTTCTTCTTATTTTGCATTGAATTGGAGAATTGAGCAATTTTCTGATTAGTCGACAAAGCATATTTGGTATTTAGCAAAGTTCTAGTCTTTTCCGGCAGTAAAATAGTAGAGATGTCCGCATTCAGTTTGCACTGTAGCACCATCAATAACTTATTGTCTCTGCAATGAAAGAAATGGCTTCTTGTTCACGAAGCAAATATCAGACCAGTTGTTGCGCAGGTAATACACGAAATCTTTCTCCTGAAACAACCAAACACCTATGAACATCAATCATCGCCTAGTGAGTAACAAAAAATACCCCAGACCTGGTATATTTTTTCTATTGAAAATTATTGCTTCTTTAAGTATCAAGATTGTTGTAGCCAATTGAACTAAAGGTCTGTTTTCATGACCGATCAGAAGCACCCCCTGAAATAACTTAAGATGTCAAAGAAGAAGCCCTAAAAATTATTTTGTTTGCTTGCCTGTTTTTGTAAGTAATAAGTAACTATGAAGTAATTTTTTTCTACTTCTTATATAAGCATAACAAAAATAATGCATAAAAGTAGAATGTTTCTTATTTTTAGGATTAATAAAAAGGTAGAATTAAAAAAAAATCAATTGTCGACTTGTTTTGGGAATAAAATCATGGATATGGTCATACAACGTAAGATCCATGTTATCGTTCACAATCAACATTCAAACATCTTTTCCATCAAACCGAATACTTGAAGTGCCAGAAATAACTTCTAAACACTTTATCTCTGACAATTCCACGGGGTTTTCATGTCAAACAACAAACACTAAGCTCGATTGCAGATTTGATTTATGCCAAAACTAGTTTAAACTATGCAAACCCCACATGTATCGAAATGTGCAATAAATGAAGAATGCAAATCCAGAAATGGCAAAACACTTTTGTTACGCAACGAAGGCTTAATTTATTGGCAAACTTCTGCCCTTTGTGTTTGGCTTAATTTATTGGCAAACTTCTACCCTTTCCATTTGGTAACAGACTCCGCATTTAGTTCGCATATCATAGCATTTATAACTTGCTCCTCTGTGGTGGAAGAAACAACTTTTTGTTAACAAAGAAAATGCAAGATCAATTTTCGGCCTCATAAGCCATTAGAATGTGCATGGTAGGAGTAATCTATATCGTAATTCTAGATTACCATAAAATATTACCACGCTTGTTTAGATTTAAAAAATATTTCCGGAAATATAGGATTACCATGGTAACCAAATGTTGGATTTTTTTGAGCGGAAAATTTGAATTTTGAAAATTCATTTTTTGAGCGGAAAATTTGAATTTCGAAATTTAAATTTGAGCTGTTGGTTTTGAGTGGTTTTGAAATTTGAATTTTTAAAAGTTGTGACCGTTGGTTTTAGATGACCCTTGGGAATCTATAAATATGACCAATTTCTTAAAAACAATAACAACTTCTTCTTCTCTACTATTTTATTACCGTTTCGAATAGAATTTCGAAGTTTCTTCGATTTTTGCTGATCGCAGAAACTTCAGACTCTGTTGTATCCTAAGAGATTCTTTTCTGCAATTCTTTAGCAAACTCAATTTGAGTAGGGACAAGTAAATCCTTAAAGAAAGTCGATTGCGATTCAGAATCAATAAATTCATTTACTTGTACCTATTATTTTTCTGATTCCTATACTAAAGTTCTAAAAATTTCAAGGATTTATCTTCGTCTACAATGGAATCGAAATCCAGCGTAATCTCGGTTAAAATTATGAACCAAGACCTTGTCAAACTTGTTCGGTTTGACAGAACAAACTACACTCGATGGGCAGACAAGATATGCTTCCTTCTGACAGCGCTGAAGATATTTTATGTACTCGACGATAATCTTACACCGATTCTAGCGTCTACGGATATTGACAGCGAAACGGTTGTGAAGACCAGAAAGAAACGAGAAGAGGATGAATGTCTCTGCAGAGGTGATATTCTGAACACCCTGTCAGATCGTCTCTTTGATAACTACACCAAGACCATTTTTGGATCACTTCTTTCGGGGTTAATCTTACCTTCTTTCCCATGCATTTCTTAGGGCTTTCAGACATGCCACGTCGCATTCCAGATTATCCAGATGCTTACGCCGGATGGAATGCTCTGAGCAGTTTCGGCTCTTATATATCCGTAGTTGGGATTCGTTGTTTCTTCGTGGTCGTCACAATCACTTTAAGCAGTGGAAACAACAAAAATGTGCTCCAAGTCCTTGGGCTGTTGAACAGAATTCAACCACACTTGAATGGATGGTACAAAGTCCTCCAGCTTTTCATACTTTTGGAGAACTTCCAGCTATCAAGGAGACGAAAAGCTATGTGAAGTAAAAGAAGAAAAGGTCGCCAACTGCTACTAAGAACCTAACAGAACAAAGAAATCCGGTCCGAGTGACTGAAACTCCGGGTGACTGGGAACCCCCGGCAACCGGAAAAAGAAATATATTCTACCGAGCAACTATGGATCGGTCCGGACTGGACCTTCCCTTCCATTTCTTTCTCAATTCGACATCGAGTTGGAGTCGATTGATACGGAGCCCCTACTTTAAACCCCCCTAGGGCCCGGTTAGGAAGATATGGAAGACAAAAGGAATATGGTATAGTTTGTCTTATTTCATTCCGTACAATAAGAGACTGTAAGGCTTGCTCAAGAAGGACCGGGCAAAGATGCTATCTATTGGTGGTACTAGTTCCGTGGGAGTGGCTGGATTTCGGTCCCGGAAGCATAGGTCACTCATCAGAGAAAATATGAAAGTGATTCACAATACATTCATCGGGCTAACTTCTCAAGCAAGAAAGCGGGTTGTAGATGCTATACCCGTGGATGCAGATATAAATCGAGTCCCATTTCAAGTTTCAGTTGGAGAAAGAAATAGTCCAGGCCTAGTTCTAGTTCCCACGATTGTCAGAAATAGTGGTGCTGATGGGTACATCCATCAAAGGTTCGAAAGATCACAAGCCGACCAGCCATGAATAGAAATGGAGTAGATAGTTATTCAAGCATTCCATTGAAGCGATCTATTAGATAGGAAGGACAATTGGCGTTGAAAGATTTTTCTTCATAAAAGAAGATTTAAGGACTGAACCGGGGTTAGTTGTTCTCTCCGTGAAATGCGACTACTTTTTTGCAGTTACATTTCATAGTGAAAAGTGAAAATGGACAATGGGTATATCATATAAATAGGAATCCAGTAATAGCTTAGGCTAGTCGACAAGGGACCTTAGGGAGTAAGAAGATGATACCAATAGCAATAGTAGTTGCGCTTTTTCAGTTGATGGATAACCAACTTTAATCCAGAAAAAGGGTAGGAGGATGGAAAGAAAGGTTGATTGGGCTAGTGGGAAGCAAAAAGAAGGAGAGATTCGGTGGATAAGAAAGATTTGCAGTTAAATAAGCGAAAATTCTGGACATGCGTTATACCCAGAAGATCATGGCAGTCACCCCCTTTCAGTGCCCATACATAGAATGAATGCGTAGAGGCGGTGTCTCGGTCTTTTTCCTTCTTTTTCTGAACTAGAAATTGCGTAGGTGGTCTATTGCCAAACTATTAAATAAAGCTTACGCTGAACTCTGTCTTCGACCAACCCCAGCTCTCCTAACTTGAGATTTCCCATGTCTTTGCGCCTTAAAGCAGGCGCCTTACTATTGGTGTTACCGTTACCGCGTGTTCACAGTTTCTATTAAGAAGTCAAAACCCGAGCCTTGGGGATTGGCTTTATGAGCAAGGAGAAAAATAGATTCTGGCATGCTCTCATACCCGTTAGAGTAAGCAAGTATGAACTACCTTGGATTATAAAAAAAGTGCTTTCTTTCGTTGATTTCAACCAACTTCCTTCTATCTTTGACTGTGATGTAAACACCCTTCTTTCTTTGCTTTGATTTATGTACTTTATGAAATTCTCTGAGCTGGTGTATGCTTCTTTTTTTTCCTTAAAGCGTCACATGGACGAAAACCCGCCTATAACGTATGAGGAGGCAGAGCATGAGCTGAGCTTAATGCAGCATGAGACGCTCTGGGAGCAAATAGAACAAGTCGTTGAATTGACTTTCACTGCTTGGGGGGAAACAATACCTCGTGGCCATACTTGGCATTAGCTGGCGGTTCAACTCCACGGTAACTCGGAGGACCGTCGATTTCTATTGGAACTAATGAAAGACATTATTAATAAGGGGCTCAACGAGGAATGGGGCAGAGCTACTATTCGCATAATTTGAATGTGGCAGTTCCCCCCGTCTTCATTGTATTAAGCTAGAAGTTCTGTCCGTTCTATTTCGATTGAGCTATTGGGGTTCTACTCCATACTCTTGTGTGTATCCTTTGGCCACTAATCTAGCCTTCAACCTCTCAACTGCTCCATCAGCTTTTTGTTGACTTTATAGACCCACTTGTAGCCAACTATTGATTTCCCTAGAGGAAGAGAGAGTCAATCCCAAGTAACAAACCATTCTAGTGCTACGATCTCTTTCTGCATAGAGCTGCCAGCAGGGTTGAGATGCGGCCTCTGCAAAGACGCTTGCGGTTCAAAAATATGGATGAAATTGCAAACAAAAAAGACTCGTGGGAAGTAGACAGAGACTTAGTTTATACAAATCCCTGAATAGGAAAACGAGGGTGGATCTACGTACCTCGAGAATGGAAGCTAGAGAACCTAAGTCTGAAGAAGAATCTTGGTTCGAAGTAGAGAGAGAGGGAGACCACTGAATCAGTTGGCTCAGCTCTGAAAACTGACTGACAAGAATATGTCTTCACAAAACTGCAAAACTCCCCCTTAAGCTGATCAAGCTGCTGATCACTCTGGTCACCCGGATCATGCTGACTCTATGAAATCGGAGAATTCTGATGCTGTCTCGCATAAACTCCTCCATAGTTCTCCCCCTAAGGGAAGATAAGGGAACATAATATGGCCTACCATTACAGGGAATCTAAAAGCCCCAAGCTCCGTAGTAAGGTACATGTTCGAAAAATGTGGCATGTCGAGAAAGGTGGAATCATCGTGTAGAAGGATCATTAACACTTGTAGCCCTTTTAAGACGAGGCGTACCCCAACCTCACTAAAAGAAAGGGTGAGATGTAGGGCTCGGTTGTCTTGTGCAGGGGATGGAATTTGAACAAAGCATGTGCATCCGAATACTCTGAGGTTTAAATAGTCTACTCTTTGAAAGAGAATAAAACGCCCCGTGTAGAGGAGATCGCTCACCAATAATAGGAGCCATCGTCTTCTTACTCAGATAAGCAGCCATCATGAAATTCAAGCATCAGACTTGACTTTACTAGGGATCCTAATAAGGAACTTTCATTCCCAGTAGAAGTCCTCGAGCAACTTCCAGAAGATGGCGATTTTTCCATTCTACAACTCAGTAGTGTGGAGGAGTATTTGCACATGAGGTCTGATTGATGAATCAAAAATTTCCTTGGTCTATGAAGTACTTCCACAAAGCATTAGATATGAACTCTCCTCCATTTCACTTTATTTGACAGGGGCGGTCTCATAGTTTTCCCTATCTGAGAATGAAGAGTCAAAGGGGGTAAGAACCATGCGATAAAAGGCTTGAAACATTGCACTAACTTCACTTTTGCATTTCATCATATAGAGCCGTCTAATTCTAACATGATCATCTATGAAGTCGAGAAAGAACTCCAGAGTCAGAAGAGACAGGAGCCGGTCCCCATAGCCCATAGAAAAAAGGGGGAAAAGGGATCTAAGCATGGCTTTCTATAACTATTAGAAAAAGGGAGGATTGAAGTGCTTTGACAGTTGACACGTAGTGCGTGTTAAAGATGTTTATCATTCAGGAGGAAATCAATGAGGAGATAATCCAAGAAGCGTCGTCTGCTCTAGTCTATGATCATGTGGATGTCCCAATCTTCTATGCCATGCCTACCATGAAATGTTGTCCACCTTTTTATTTGACGACTCACTTGCAGCAGAGAAAGATAAAGATGAAAAAGAAGACGAAGCTGCCATGGCCAAGTAGTATAGCCCCTCTCTCTACCCTCACCAACCTTCTTCCCCGTTCTCAGGTCCTGAAACACCCTTTTTCTTTGTAGGGGTTCTACTTTGTCAACAAGGGTCTCTTTCGCATCAACAAAACAAGATAAAGTAGATGTAGGAGAAGCAACCAGTAGCGCACTCCAACAGCAGCATCAGCACCCTCGACTAATAGAAGCATCAGTTGGAAATATTGTCGAACACCTGGAGTGCGAAAACTTTGATGATCTCTGACGCGGATATGGATTAGCAGGGGGTCCAGCCGAGGCTAGTTTATGACAATACACATCATAGAGAAGAAGGGGGTAGAAGAATCATCCCAGTAGCTTCAAATTCTCTATAAAGTGTTGCATCAGTGGTAGTAGCATCAAGCAGCAGCACTCGCATGTAGCAACAGCAGAAATGGAACCAGCAGCAGAAGCACCAACACACCAAATAACAAATCCACCTATCATTGCCGGCATTCAGAGACATAGAGAGGTAGTACAACACTAACTGGAGAGGATGATCCATCAAACCAGCAATCAAGCAAACTAGAGGCAACAACTTCATCCTTACCCGGCACGACCAAACAACGGAGTGAGCGCTAGCGCGAAGTTGTGCGGTAGCACATCCGTTTTCTTGCTCAAGTCAACTACCTTGGATATGTACCTTAATATATATTCACTCCCCATGCAAGCAAGAAACTTGCAAGAACCAAAGCCAGATGGCACTCACTATTCTCAACAAAGTCCTCACCGCTTCCTGCTCCGGCTATTCTATGCTTTTTTCCAGTTACTGCTCTGGTTGAACTACCCTGTCTGCTTTTCCTGGACCAGAAAACAAGTACCGATGTAAGGAGATGGAAGTCAATTTGACGAGACAGTGACGTAAGATAAAGGCTCTTTGGTGAACCAGACTATATCTATTTTATTGAGCCAATTGGATGATAAATTGGTATTTCTCTTGGGAATGGTCAAAGAGATCTCTCCTTTCACGGTTGAGCAAGCTTTCGTCTCTCCTCTTACGCTTTCCCGGAAGCTATCTATTCTTCTTGTTGGACCTTGCCTTCCCTCTAGGTATGAGTCAGCGATTCTCATACCTTCATAGATCTTGCCTTGCTCAGTGGAAAACCAGACATAGAATGAATGCGTAGGGGCGGTGACAGCACTGACTGAGGCTGGTTTCAGGGCAGACCACTTGAGGGCCAGGGCCATCTTGATGCAACTGCCAGAGGACTTTGAAGAGCTGCTGAAAGAGCCATCGAAGAAGTTGGGCCCGAACTCGCCGAGAAAGAAGGCAAAAGGGCTAAGTTGTCTACGTCGGTCACTCAGCTTGAACGGATAAAGCAGCGCTTTGGAGAATGAATTAAACAAAGTGAAGACGGCCTTCTCAACAGAAAGAACTGGCTGATATAACCACTGAGGTGGCTCTGATCGAACTTCAGTATAGAGTATCCAACCTCCACTCAACGGCTGAAGCTTGACATGTACGAAAACAATCAATCCCTGAAAGAGAGAACCAACCCTCTGTTTGGCAAACTAGTGGCTTTGATTTACTTAGACTTTCACCGACACTCTAACGAGACAATAAGCCTCATTCTCAGGAAGTATAATAGAAGGGATAGACTAGAAAGGTCAACAAGCAATAGCCAAATATGAAGAACGGAGGTCATAGTTAACGGAGCAGAAGCAGACTGAACTTCCTCTATCAGCACCCCACCAATTCTTGCTGATAGGGTTGAATTGACCATCAGTTGGACTCATTCTTCGGGTTGATCTCTGCCTGTTCCATGCTGCTGTTGCAGCAATCATAGAAGAGCACACTTGCTTTCTCGGCTGACTAATCAATAGGAGATCTTTGACTATGTGGTTAATCACTGATAGCATGTATTGAACTTAGCTTTGACTTCACTATAAGACTAATGGGAATGAAATCTTGAAACCTTTTTTTTCATATTCACTATTCATTACTTCGTGCTTTATGCCCCTGAGCGGAATGTCTTCTTGCCTGCCCTCTCGCCTTAAACTCTTCTTTCTTCTTTATCGAATACCTAATTGATTGAGAGACGAACGAGAGAGATTCTATTGAGCACAAGCGCTTGCCTTTCATTACCTGTGATGTGCTTCTTTCTCGAGATCTGGCTTTGACTGTAGTAAGTATATGCCAAACAAAGTGGAAACGATCCTGCCGCCGAAGGTTGACCAGTCAGTGACTAAGATGTTCCGACTCTCCTTCTATAGAGTTGTTCTTTCTACTTATTATTGATTATTGAAAAGAAGTCATCCCCTTTCCGGAGCTACTTATGTGATAGAATACAATACGGATTGGGACTCTAACTAGATAACAGCAATAATCATTTCATCATTCCTCCTATACCCTAAGAACTCCGTATGACTAGGCTGAAAGTGAGTGAGTTCAGATAGCACTCCCACATGAACTGAGACCTAAACGCCCTCTTCTTTGATTCAAGCATTCATTAGATCTTGTTCATGAATCAATCGACCAGTCTTTGACCCGTGTTCTTTGATTCAGAAGATAAGACCACTGTTTGAACTCTCGAAGTAAAGAGACGGTTGACTTTTCCCCGCCTTGCTTCAAAGGTAGTTCATACTCGCTGTCTTTTACGAGTCAACAAGTAAGGGATGAGCTAGACTGAATATAGCACGCTCAATTGGTTTGAATAAAGCGTGCTATATTTCAAAGCCTTGCATATAATCCGTTTTCTTGCTCAAGTCAACTACCTTTGAATTACTCATTGAATTTCAATTCGCACCGGAAACTATTCTAGGAGAAGTTCGAATCTATTCTGTTCGAATATTGATCGGTCTTGGTTTTACATGGTTTATGCGTTACTGGTTCCCGGAAGAGTCAATTTCTCTATTAGCTAAATCCTTTCTTACCCTATCTTTGGAATCGTATTTTGGTCGTACAAAATCAACGGAGGCCTCCCTGACATATGTTGCGACGTCTCCAATAGCATGCTCTTACTTCGTCTTTCCCTTAATAAGTCATCAAATTTGGTGCTTTTCGATCCACAGTTGCTATGCGGAACAAAGAACGAAATACAATCGATTCCTCCATTTAAGTGGTTCTCGCTTCTCCTTGTTCTTGTTCCTAACTCCTCCCCGGATAGTTCCCGATGTTTGGCACTTTCCATATTTCGTGGGTGCAACATCAACAAATTCGCTCATGATCAAGTTACAAACTAAGATCTATGACCATATTATGTTAACTGTTCGTATTTCGTTCATTCCATCGGTATGCTCCCAGGTACCTGTAATTGTGATTCGTTTGCCAGAACCAAGGGGTCTTTCCGTGGAAACCTCCACGAGCAATCGTCGTTTTTTGATGGTTTTTCCGCTTATCACGGCAGCTCTTCCACACCTCCGGATATCTGGTGCCAAATCGTCGCTCGTTTCTTTATTTCTTTGATAATAGAGTTAGCTATCTCTGTGGCATTGATTATACAAGTTCGTGAAGAGGGCTGGACGAGTAGAATGAGGGAAAGCGGCTTGATCGACAAAAAAGAGGAGTAGAGTAGCCCTCCTAGAACCTGGCAAAAGTTACTATCAAAGAATTCCCGAGCAATTCTAAACCAACATATGCGATTCATTCCCGTAATAATTATAACAAACAGAAGACTCCTTACCTTAGGAGCGGGATGAGTGATACATCTGGCGAGCGCCAGTGAAGAACGCAAGCAAAGAGGGAGCTCGGGCATTGAACTATTCAATCAAGCAAGAAAAAGGAGGCAAAGAGGGCTAGAAGGCGCCTGGGGAGCGAACCGAATAGCTTTGCGAAGCGGACCAATCTTTCGTACCGCGCGGACTGCGTTGGCAAAGCCAACCTCTTCCTCCCAACATCCTAGGGAGGGTTCGGGGACCAAGGCACATGACCGAAATCAAGAGGTTGGGGTCTACCCCTGTGCCCTTCAAGCACAGAAAAAAGACACTGGAAGGTAGTAAATACCGTAAGTCCACATGTCGATCGCAGAGCCAACATTTCGCTATCCGCTCGTTCTTGCAGGAAGCGCTAAGAGTTAATCAAAGCCTCCTGCCGAACAAATTACTGATGTTGGTTCTGAGTCAGCTGGTGATCCAGAAAAGGCTGCTGAACAGAGTGTCGAAGGGACACAGCTTACCGAATGTGTTCCGGAGTCCGCAGGTAAATCAAAAAGTGGAAGAGACGGCATCGACATTCTAGTTCGGATCGGGAAGGCCAAGAGCAGCCAGGGTCTGAACGAGCTGCAGATGTGGCTGAGGACGAAACAAGACCAGAATCCGATCCAGTGGTGGATAAGACCATGCATGATGTTGGCCCCACCTCCGAGCTTGAAACACCGGTGAAAGAGGAAGAAGGGAAGCAACAATCCGACATCGACTCTGTAAGAAGCTTGGGCGATCACCTTGATCAGATGAGTCTCGCCGCGCTTCCTCCGGGCGCCTCCGGAAAATGCTATACCATCCTTCAGAGAACGACAATGGAAATGAAGGTCCAATAGAGGCTCAAGATCACGAAGTTCTCCCAATGCTTGAGCACATGAATCAGTTTGGACTCCCATCCCAAATCGCATCCCCGATGCGCCGGGCTATAAGATAAGAAACAACTGCTGTAAGAACTGGAAGACTGTTGTATGTACTGTCACCCTCTCTTCCGCTAGTAACTTGCACAGAAAGGTAGTTGACTTGAACAAGAAAACTACCTCGTCCTCTGCTTAAATCAGTCTTCAAGTAAAGGTTGAACAACTCACTTCTCGTAACTGAGAACAACATCAGTCTCTCAACTGACCATGCCATTCACTTCGCTGAACTCTTTCGTTAGCTACAAAGTATGTCGTTCACTCGTTAACCATGAACTCTCTCGTTAGTCTACCTCAATCGCTGGTGGGCTATGCTTTCCTGTTAAGGGAAATGGGTACCCTGGTCCTCCCCCAAAGACTAGACGTGGTTCAATCCAGTAAGATAACTCAAAACTACGATTACGACACTTAACGAGACGAGACTGACACTGGCCAAATGCCGGGTTTTCGATAAACAAAAGTCGTGTTTGTCCGATTATTGGTCCCAACCTTTCAAGTCAGCAAGTGAAGCACTACCTTGGTTGGTCCATTACGAGTAGGTAAACCTCCTCAATCGACGGGGAGGGCTCTGTACCACGTTCCTCCCTAAAATTACTCGACGACGTTCAATCCAGTGAGGCTTCCCTTACTCATTAAAGTAAACAAGTATTAAGCCTTTAAAGATTCCATTCAATTAAGCACCTTGTGATGTTTTCATTAAAGTTAGTGGGCTTAAGGGTGTACTTTAGCCTCAAAATAACAAGATACAGTTCCTCGCTCATGTATCCATAAACCAAAAGGTCTTCATGCTCAATACCATCCTCTGTCTTTGATTGATCGGCCACATCACGATCCTTATCACAGTAATTCAGAACTGGGGTAGGACAATTTCTAGCAAAGTGTCCCTTGCCTTGGCATCGGTCGGGCTCGGCAGTGATAACTTTTCCTTTGGCATGATCATTGGGAACTGGAGTTGTAGGAGTGTCTAAGGAAGTCCCGTTGGGCCGTCTACTGTGGGTTCGAAGGGCCTCCTAAACTCGAAGCAACGCCTGAAGTCTTCAAGGCTCTCGAACCACATGTTCGCTCTGCAACTCAAAGCGAAGTCCTCCTCTGAAACGGGCAACCTTCTGGTACTCAGACTCAGGAAGCAGAGTTCTAATGGTAAGATCGATGAACTCATCATAGTACTCTAAAATTGACTTGGTGCCCTGTCGCAACTAAAGAAGCTTGGAGTACCAAATCTGCGAAAACTCATGTGGCAAGTATTGGTCCTTCAAATTTAGCTTCATCTCCTCCCATGTAGCAACCATCTGCCATCGGCGCTCAAGTCTCTCTTACACCGAAGACCACCATAGACGTGCTGTACCCTTGAGGTGATCAAAGTGCACTTTTGAGCACACTCCTACGCTTGTTGCGTCAGGTTGACTCGGGATGTTCTTAGCTTATTGTAGCCGCAGCTTGTTGCTTGCTTTCTTCATTTTTTTCAGCACCGGTGACGTAAGGGTGAAAAACAACACTCGTAGAGGAGGGCTTAGCTCAGTGTTCTCAATCGCCGAAGGCTCGCTGCAAAACCATTCTTTTCTGTATAGCACAAGATCGAGGGGCTGACATCTCTTGTGCACTCAGGCACTTCCTTGTTTCAACTAAACCGTTCAATACTTAACCGATGCTCGTGGAAGCTACTCTTTCTCAACGGACGTGCGTCAATCGATGCGTAGTGGAGGTCGGGCCTCTCTCTTCACTTCGTTCACTTTAGTAAGAAGTGCTTTCAGTCTCGCGAAGGGGTCACTCAGTTTACTTGTCTTAGTTGCTTGTCGATACTCCGTTTAGCTCATGTCGGGTAAGGCCTTCTAAAGTCAGTCGAAAGGCAACTTCCTTCCTACATACTTCCGGGTAGCGTACTAAGCATTCAGTCCTGCTTAGCCCGGTATACTACCTCTCTTCCAAAGAAGATTCCAACTGAGAAGTCGCGATTGAAGTGAAGAGTGCCCTACTAATGACTTTGGGAGGCGAAGGAGAGTGCTATCAGAGTTCTATAAACTTGTTAAGCCGGTAAGCTATCGAGTTTGAAAATCGAATATTGCCCTACGACTAGCAAGTTGCCTCGGGATCAGTTGAAGAAAGATTCTCCTTCGGCTTCTCTTTGTCGGATTTCTTTTTCGTCTGCTTCTGGGGTGCGTATGTGTCAGCGACGGCTGTCTGCTCTTTAGGGCGACAACCCTTGCTCGAAACACTGAAGCAACGAGTATCCCGGGTTGTTTGATCAGCATTGCGCTCTGTCAGCGCTCGCTCTAACCCACCCGTTTGCCAACGAGGATAGCATGGCGAAAGAGGAAACGGGGGTCATATGCAAAGCATATTTCAGATCGAAGAGACGGTTGTCGATGCACATCTGCACTTCAGGCTCATCGAGCTCATCCCCGCGGTGAAAGCATCCAAATGGTCCTTCGGGTCGGTTTTCCCGTTAAACAGAGAGACCTTCAGGGGATTATTGCGCGAGGAGACGTGGGCAGCGAGCAGTTCCTTGGTGAACGGCTTCATGAGCGAGTCGGAGGCGTACTTAGCCCCGTCGCCTGAAAGGTGACCTTCCCGGCGCATGCCCTCGATCTTCTTCTCAAGGGCATCAAGTCGGCCGTTGTCACGCCCCGCTTCCCAGAGTACGCAAGATTGGACACGTGACATAGCCAACCATGCTACCTGTGGGTAGGAAGTATCCATCCACAGTCACATTACGGCTGTAGAGATATCAAGAAATCAGATAAATAAACTATCTAACACATGTCCAAATCCAGAATAACAAAAGTCAATGATAAATAAGTGCGGAAGCAAATGATCCAATACAATAATAGAAAGTACGTCCCATAATGCGGGCTCACATCTGGAAATAAAATGCAATAAATAAACTAATCACTACAGAACTCACAAATCAGCCTGCTGGCTGAAGTACTCCTGCTCGGTCGGCGACAGTGGTAAAGAATCTGGGCCATGCAAAACCCAGACGTCAGCGCGTCATGTCAACCAATAATATAATATGAACATGGTAATAAGCAGTGCAGAAATAAACATGAAATAAGCAGTAGTATGTAACAAGCAGTGCAGGGTAGTGTGTAGTGGTTAACCAAACTGTTCTATCGGGTTTCTATTCTAAAGTCTTTGAAATCAATTCGAGCAATCCTCCATGTAACTCAAAGGATATGTCCCGTTACCCCCCGGGACCACGGATCAGGAAAATGGGAACCAATAATGGTTCTGTCCCGTTGCCCCCCGGGACCACGGATCAGGAATGTAAGAGTCACGAATGGCTCTGTCCCGTTACCCTCCGGGACCACGGATCAAGTAATACCCTTTTAAGTTACACTTTAGATTACCCGTTTGATTTCCCCATACCCCCAGGTCATATGTGTGAAGTCAGGTATTCAGGAATCAAGGACTAATGCCAACACAGGATCAGGTAACAGGTCAGATTTGTCTAGATAGACAACAGGAATGGTCCATGAGGACCCCAAGTCAGGTTTGTTGGCATTAGGCATGAGATCAGGTAACAGGTCAGGTCATGGTACAACAGGTTGAGTCGATAGTAAAGGGTACCATGTCCGGTGCATCGGTATATGTATATGTCATGTGTAGCAAGGTCAGGTCAATATGTAACACAGTCGAGAGTGTGCTCACAACAGGTATAACATCGAACAAGGAATAACAGCAGGAAATAAAGTAAACAACAATAACAGTTCATTTAATCACAATGGTGCATTAATATCGTGCCGTCGTATTATCATATTAACAGGTTTGAGCACTCTCGCGGTGCAATAATCACAAGGTAGGGCAATATCAATAACAGAAAGTAATAGAGCTACATGTGTACGACCATCGTCCCTTAAACAGTAAAATGATTAACTGGTAATTTCGTTATTAGGGTTAAAGTGGCGAATGTGATTTTAGGTTACAGTATCATGATATATGTCATAATGCGTCCAAATAATAAAATAGCTCTACTTAGTTAAGTTTCGCCAGTTTAATGAGTCAAACACATTTAATTTGTATAACATAGCATGTAGCAAGTAATACTTGCCTCGACGGTTCGCGAACCGGGAAAAACGGACGTAACGTCGGCGGAAAACACGCGACGGACGCACGGTTCACGGATCGAGTCTAAACAACGACCAGCGGGACCACGCGGACCGGAGTACCTTGCTGGAATGTCGGGTCAAGTCGTCGGCACGGCCGGATTCCGGCGAAATGTCAAAACAGCGACAACGGTTAGCAAACTACGCACGGACAAAAAGCAAACAGCGAAGGGAAAAAGGAAGGGGAAAGGTCAGGAGAAACATACTGGGATAGCAAGGATGGCAACCGCGACGGGGTCGACGGCGATGGGGCGCCGGCGAGGAACAGTGAATCGTAGAGGAGATCTGCCGGCCACGATTCAAGTTAACAGCAGAAAGGAAAAGAAAGGGAGAGAGGAAGAAGGTGATCTCACCGAGGGGTGTGCCTGCGAGGTCGGGGACACCGGAACGGGGTCGTCGGCGGCGACAGGCGGCGGTCTGACGGTGTGCAGGGGATGTGCAGGCGGGGTGAGCAGGTGGTCGGGGCTGCGTAGACGTGCGCAGGGTGTTGGTGCAAGGGCGAGGGAGGAAATGAGCTGGTGAAGGTGGTGGGGTGAGGCTAGGATCGCCGGCGATGGAGGAACGCCGACGAGGTGGCGCGGGCGAGTGCGAGGGCGTGCGGTGGCCACCTGCAGGCGCTGGAAGGAAGGGAGAAAGGAGGAAGGAGGTGCGGTCGAGGTTGAGGAGGCAAGGGTGATGGTGGTGGTGTCGTCGGCGCGGGGGCTGCGGCGGCGACGGGCACGGTGGCGGCTAGGGTTCTCGCGTGGGTTCTCGGATGAGGTTCTCGTGAAACGAAGGAGGTTAGGGAAAATATATATAGGGATAGAGAGAGAGAGAGAGATTAGAGGAAGAGAGAGATAGAGATAGGGAATGAGAGAGGAGAGATAGAGAGGTAGAGAGAGAGGAGGCGGCGGGCCCACGAGGGTTTAAACCCCTCGTGATTGGCTGAGGCGAGAACAGAGAGAATTAAAAAAAGATTTTCTAAATATTTAATTGGTTAAATATGTAACAGATTAGAGTTTCGAATATATATTATAGTTTTAGTATATTTAATTAAATTGGGATTTTGGCGCTAAATGAAACATTTCCAAATCGCGCCCGGGTTGCGCCCAAATATTTGAAATTTAAATAATAGGATTTTAAGCGGGTTCCAAATTTTAAAATTAGATGTTTTATGATTAAAAAGTATGCCCCCAAGTCGGACACTTGCACGCGCGCGTAGCCGTCCAAACTCGCCCGTTTCACCGAACGGAATGAAAACTCGACGCGCGGACGCTACCACGCGGCTAGGGGTGACGAGTAGGCCAATATGGATGTTTTTAATTTTACTTTAGGTGTTAAAATTTGTTATATGCAAAACTGACTTAGCCGGTTAAAATTTTGCAATAAGAATCAAACAAGCGAGATAAATGAAATGAGCAATGTCGAACACTCAACCAGTAACAGAAATAGTATTATTGGGCTCGGGTGTTACATCATACCCAACTACAAAAAGAATTTCGTCCTCGAAATTTCCAAGAATACAAGATAGATAACTACAGGAAAAGGTGAGGAAACTTCTGCCGGATCTCGTCTTCTCGCTCCCAAGTGGATTCTCCATGCGATCGATTACCCCAAGAAACTAGCACAAGGGGGATAACCTTGCTCTTAAGAACCTTTTCTCTTCGATCCTTGATTTCAACCGGTCGCTCCTCAAAAGTTAGGTCCTCCCGTACAGTTAACTCCGAATGATCCAAGACGTGGGTTTCATCTCGAACATACCTTCGCAGTTGAGATACATGAAACACATCGTGCACACCTGCCAAGGACTGTGGTAACGCCAAACGGTACGCTACCTCTCCAACACGCTCCAATATCTCGAAGGGTCCAACGAATCGAGGACTAAGCTTTCCCCGACTCCCAAAACGAATCACTCCTCTAGTCGGTGATATCTTCAAGAATACCAAATCACCCACGGCAAACTCTAGAGGTCTTCTTGACGTGTCAACCCAACTTTTCTGTCTGTCTTGAGCTGCCTTCATATGCTTCCTGATTGTATTCACCTTCTCGACTGTCTGTACCACCAAATCTGGTCCTAGTAACCTTCGTTCACCAACATCATCCCAACAAACAGGTGAACGGCACTTACGACCATATAAAGCTTCAAACGGAGCCATCTGAATAGTCGCTTGGAAACTATTGTTGTAAGAAAACTCCACCAAGTGTAGGTGATCCTCCCAAGAACCCTTGAAGTCCAACATGCATGCTCTCAACATATCTTCAAGAGTTTGGATCGTTCTCTCCGACTGCCCATCAGTTTGAGGATGATAGGCTGTGCTAAACTTCAATCGAGTCCCCAAACTTTCCTGTAAACTCCTCCAGAAGTGTGACAAGAACCGAGTGTCCCGATTGGACACGATGCTCACCGGTACTCCATGCAATCTTACAATCTCCTGCATGTACCACTCTGCCAAAGTCTCCGTCGATTGACCAACCCGAAAAGGAATAAAGTGAGCTGCCTTGGTCAACCGATCGACAATCACCCATACTGCATTGTTGCCCTTTGGACTCCGCGGTAAAGCCGTCACGAAATCCATAGTTATATGTTCCCACTTCCACTGAGGAATCGGAAGTGGTTGCAACAAACCAGCAACCCTTTGGTGTTCAGCCTTGACTTGCTGACATACCAAGCACTTAGCCACGAAGCGAGCAATCTCCTGTTTCATACCTTCCCACCAGAAATGCTGTCGAATATCTCGGTACATCTTTGTACCTCCCGGATGTATAAAGTAAGCTGAACTATATGCCTCCTTCATAAGCTCTTCCCGCACATCTCCCTTTGGCACACACACACGGCTACCGTACCTCAACGAACCATCTTCGTGGACCAGTAAATCTGTTCGTAGTCCGGCCTCAACCTGCTCTCGAAACTTCTGCAGTCTAGGATCCTGCGATTGTGCCGCTTTAATCTTCTCAACCAAGGACGACTGTACTTGCAACTGCATCAACTGTCCCGTAGAATGTGGTAGCACAACTTCCAAGTCAAATCTCCGAAAATCCGCAATGATCTCCCTCTGTGTAGTCAATACCTGAATCGCTGGTAACCGACTAAGCGCATCCGGCATGACGTTAACTTTTCCTGGATGGTACTTAAGATCAAGGTCGTAGTCGGCCATCAGCTCCAACCATCTGCGTTGCCTCATGTTCAACTCCTTCTGAGTGAACACATACTTCAAACTCTTATGATCTGTAAAAACTTCGACTCTCTCGCCCAAAAGGTAGTGTCTCCAAATCTTCAAGGCGAAGATCACGGCCGCAAGCTCCAAGTCATGAGTCGGATAATTCTTCTCATGGGTCTTCAATTGTCTTGATGCGTAAGCTACGACCTTCCCATTCTGCATCAAAACACATCCCAATTCTTTTCCAGATGCGTCGCTGTGAATCACCAGTCCTCCGGAATTGTCTGGTACGGTCAGGATAGGGGCGGTTATCAACTTCTGCTTCAACGCCTCGAAAGCCAATGCATATTTATCCGTCCAAACAAAAGGTACTTCCTTGCGCGTAAGCTTGGTCAACGGTTCTGCTAAACGAGCGAAGTTCTCCACAAATCTCCTGTAGTATCCGGCTAAACCAAGGAAACTTCTTATCTCGGCTACATTCCTTGGAATAGGCCAATCTCGAACTGCTGCAATCTTTTCGGGATCGACGGCGATTCCATTGCCCGACACAACATGCCCCAGAAACTTCACTTCTTCCAGCCAAAATTCGCACTTACTCATCTTCGCATACAATTTCTCCTGTCTCAGCGTCTGCAGTGCGACCTTCAAATGCTCAGCATGCTCCTCCGGACTCTTCGAGTACACCAGAATATCGTCAATGAATACCACAATAAACTGGTCCAAGAATGGTGAAAAGATTCTGTTCATCAAATCCATGAATATTGCCGGCGCATTCGTTACTCCGAAGGGCATCACCAGATACTCGAAATGTCCATATCGAGTTCGAAACGCCGTCTTGCAAATATCTTCTGCTTTTACTCGGACCTGATGATATCCGGATCGCAAATCCAGTTTTGAGAACACCCTCGCGCCACTAAGCTGCTCAAAAAGTTCTCCAATGCGAGGGATCGGGTACTTGTTCTTAATAGTCACCCGGTTTAATTCTCGATAATCAATGCACATCCTTCTCGTTCCATCCTTCTTCTTTACTAAAAGAACTGGAGCTCCCCAAGGCGAGTTGCTGCTTCGAATCCAACCCTTCTCAAGTAATTCACCAACTTGCTTCTTAACTTCTTCCAATTCCACTGGTGCCATTGGATAATAAGCTTTAGATACTGGCGCTGCACCAGGAATAAGGTCAATCGCGAACTCCACGTCTCGCTTCGGCGGTAAGCCCAATATATCTTCAAATACGTCCATAAAGTCGCGAACAACTGCCGGCTCTTCATTACTATCAACTTCCATAGCTGCAAGAACACTGTTTGTCGGCCTAGCCCTAAACTCGACTGGCCCGACAGAACTGCTTCCCCCAGTGAAGGTAAACTCAGGATGTCCGGGAATCTGGAAAATTACCTTCCTTGCCCTACAGTCAATGTGGGCATGGAAAGTGCCAAGAAAATCCATTCCCAAGACAACTTCATAGCTGCCCATATCTATTACCAAGAAATCTGCAAAGAGTTCCCGTCCGCACACAACAACTGTACAATCTCTACATTCCCTACTAGCTATGATTTTCCCATTCCCAGTGTGTATGTCCCAAAAACTAGACAGGGTCGTGCAGGTAATCGAGTGCTTAGTTATAAATTTGGATGACATAAAACAGTGGGATGCTCCGGAATCAAATAATGCCAATGCGGGAAAACCATGAACGAGTAAAGTACCTGAAACCACTTCTCCTGATGCCTTAGCTTCCTCAGCTGTCAAGGTGAAAGCTCGAGCCTGATTAGGTCCGTGAGTCAGCTGTTTCTGCCCTTGGAACGGTCTCTGCGGTGGCTTCTGTATATCATCTCTCGTGCGAAGCTTCGACGGACAGGCACCAACTGCGTGATCAGCTGCCCCACAAACCAGACAAAGTCCCAGCTTCCTTCGGCAATCCTTCTGCACATGTCCGGGCAAACGGCAGTAGTCACAAATCATGCCCTTTCTTCGATCAATGACCACAGGCTTCTTCATTGGTGCTACCCCACGTCGATCCACTGGAATACCTCTGCGCCCATGATCTCGGTTAGGTACAAATGCGGGCTTCCTGGCCGCAACTGCTGTCTGCTGTAGGTTCCTTTTCATTCCCGATAAACTCTGCTGCTCCCGGGCTGCCGTAAGAACCTGCGAGAAAGTGGTCAAACCCAGGGAGACGATCTGCCTCTGGATGTCCACATCCAAACTGCGCAAGAACCTTCGCGCCCTGTCTGCCTCGTTGGCGACTAAGGGTCCAGCGAAGCGGCTGAGTCCCGTCCACTCCGCTGCATGTACGTCCACAGGTGCTCCATTTTGCCTCAGCCCAATAAATTTCTCTTCCATTTCCTCCCGTGCAGTCCGCGGGAAGAATTTCTCCAGGAAACTCTTAGAGAAATCCGCCCAACTGATTGGCTTGGGCAAGCGGGTCTCCTCCATAAGCGCACCACATCAACTCTTTTGTCCTCTGGGATCTGTGCCGCAATCAGCAAATTCTCCGTGTTCACTAGCCACTGCTCGGCTGGCAACGGCTCCTCCAGACCAGTGAAAGTAGTAGGACCCAAACGTCTGAAATCTGCCACGGTCCCTACCCGGTCAACTGGTTTCGCCCCAGCGTTGTTTACAGACTGCCGAATGGCCTGCAAACCCTCCTGAAATGAATCTGCTTGCTGCTGGATCAGCTCAGTATGCCTCTTCTGATTTTCCAACATTCCACGTATCACTCCCAACATGGCGGCCTCATCCACGCGCCTCTGATACGTCTTGAAATTCTTATCTGCCATATTCCTGAAATCAAAACACCCAACATTAGCATAATAATAGATTCAAATATATAAATCAAGCCTAGAACTCCAAGATACTTAAATAGAGTACCCGCATTGTAACTATGTCGCGGTATCATAACCACAATTACTTAACTCCCACCCAAGTGCTCCTAAGTCCTAGAGATAACAAGAAATCAGGTTTTCGAGTAAACATGCAAAGTAAGTTTGTACGTTGACGTAATCCGGAAGAATGTGATTCAAGAATGGTTAAAACGGTCAAGGTGGTGAGGACATGTTTTCTCTAAGACACCGGGCTTATTTCCTGATTCGTGTATCGGGTATAATACCCAACTACAAAAGAATCAACTCCACAATTAACCTGGCTCTGATACCAAAGAGTGAACCATGTCACGCCTGCACGCCCCCGCTTCCCAGAGTACGCAAGATTGGGCACGCTGACATAGCCAACCCATGCTACCTCCTCGTGGTGTAGGAAGTATCCATCCACAGTCACATTACGGCTGTAGAGATATCAAGAAATCAGATAAATAAACTATCTAACACATGTCCAAATCCAGAATAACAAGAGTCATGATAAATAAGTGCGGAAGCAAATGATCCAATACAATAATAGAAAGTACGTCCCATAATGCGGGCTCACATCTGGAAATAAAATGCAATAAACTAAACTAATCACTACAGAACTCACAAATCAGCCTGCTCACATGAAGTACTCCTGCTCCTCGGTCGGCGACAGTGGTAAAGTCATCTGGCGCCACTGCAAAACCCAGACGTCAGCGGCAGGCGTCATGTCAACCAATAATATAATATGAACATGGTAATAAGCAGTGCCAGAAATAAACATGAAATAAGCAGTAGTATGTTAACAAGCAGTGCAGGGTAGTCGTGTAGTGGTTAAACCAAACTGTTCTATCGGGTTTCTATTCTAAAGTCTTTGAAATCAATTCGAGCAATCCTCCATGTAAACTCAAAGGATATGTCCCGTTACCCCCCGGGACCACGGATCAGGAAAATGGGAACCAATAATGGTTCTGTCCCGTTGCCCCTCGGGGACCACAGATCAGGAATGTAAGAGTCACGAATGGCTCTGTCCCGTTACCCCCCGGGACCACAGATCAAGTAATACCCTTTTAAGTACACTTTAGATTACCCCGTTTTGATTTCCCCATACCCCCAGTGTCATATGTGTGAAGTCAGGTATTCAGGAATCAAGGACTAATGCCAACAACAGGATCAGGTAGAACAGGTCAGATTTGTCTAGATAGACAACAGGAATGGTCCATGAGGACCCCAAGTCAGGTTTGTTGGCATTAGGCATGAGATCAGGTAACAGGTCAGTGTCATGGTACAAACAGGTTGAGTCGATAGTAAAGGGTACCATGTCCGGTGCATCGGTATATTATATGTCATGTGTAGCATCGTGTATCAAGGTCAGGTCAATATGTAACACAGTCGAGGGGTGTGCCCACAACAGGTATAAACATCGAACAAGGAATAACATCAGGAATAGAAGTAAACAACAAATAACATGTTCATTTAATCACAATGGTGCATTAATATCGTGCCGTCAGTATTATCATATTAACAGGTTTGAGCACTCTCGCGGTGCAATAATCACAAGGTAGAGGCAATATCAATAACAGAAAGTAATAGAGCTATCATGTGTACGACCATCGTCCCCTCTTAACAGTAAAATGATTAACTGGTAATTTCGTTATTAGGGTTTAAGTGGCGAATGTGATT